>CM061067.1:181854534-184254534 GCA_030762895.1 Sophora flavescens
AATTTCTTCCATTTTCTCAAGAAATCCAGCTTGTCCATACCTGTTTATCAAGATATTATATGTACTAATATCAGCTACATATGATCCTTTTTCCATTACTGTCAAAACTTCCTCCATCTTTTCAAATTGGCCTAACCGTCCATACAAGTTCAGCATGCTGTTGAGAACATAGGTGTCTAGTTTCAAGCCAGATTTGCATATTTGGTTAACAATGTCCTCACATTTGCTCACACTGCCCATTTTGGAATAGGCAGACAAAAGTACCATGTGGGACTTCATTGTTGGGGTTATTCCCACTCTTTTCATATCTTCAAAAACAGCTTCAGCATCTGTATTTCATCCAAAAAGACGGGAAAGAAAACATGGGGTTCAAAGATAAAGAAAAACCATGAAATTAATTAAAACTATCATGGCTGATGGTAATGGACCATTTGAATAAGCATAACAAAATGATAACGTTCTAGGGCAGGTAATTACCATCTTGAAAGCCTGCTCTCCCATATGCATCTACCAATATATTATATGAGATTCTATTTGGTTCACATCCCATGTACTGCATCAGTGAAAAAATTTCTGCAGCCCCATAAGGAAAACCTGCACTACTGTTGGGAGAAGAAAAACCATTATTTTTTTCAAATATATAAGTCATAAGATTTATAATAGAAAGTACTATTATAGCCAAAATTACATATTCCACTGTGAAATCAAGAAGAAGCTCTCAGGTTTTTAGCTATATTATGTATTTTATTTCTCCTTATCATTGAGTGAGAGACCGAAAGAAGGATTTTTTTTTGTTTCCCTCCAAGCAGCCTGAATGGAATTAAGTATAGTAACTCAAGAATTAGACTTAAAAGTTTATCTTTCATAAAGATTTCTTTGTGGTCTTTGACCAAGGTATCCTTATAAACATTACTGTGAAACTAACTTCCAGGCCACAGGTGGTTGTTAAGTAAAGCCTGCCCCCAAGTGGCAATTCTAAAATTCGAACCCCTAAAATTGCAGTTAAGATTCATCTGGGTTGCGGTCCACCTTCACGATTATCGTAACCAACCACTCTTGGGTCTTTCATAAAGATTTCTGAAGAATTGAGAGTTCCACAAGTTATGTAGTTTCTTTTATGACCAGGGTTTTAAATTACAGACCGCATCACGTGATGCTGCCGCAATATCATGTGATGCTGCTGCAAAATCTCGGTTGCGGTAGTCGTCGCAACAGCATCGAACTGTGATTGTGGACCACATCGGCCGCAATATGACTGCATCAGGCTGCAATGACCGCAATTTAAAGCCTTGGAGATGACTAAACCCTGCAACTGGGATGGTCCAAGAGGACAAATCAAACAGCACATCAAATGATAGAGACACTACCAATGCACACAATCTCCCAGAATCTTACATGAGAACCGTGCTCAACAAGAGCAATCAAAGAAGGCAAAAATGAAGCATACCAAGGGAATGGGATTTTAGGAACTGGAGTTCCATTGACTCATTTGACTGCATTCCAAGTATTCAATCCATTTTAATAAAGCATGTACTTGATCCAAATAATCTGATTCAAAGCCCCTATGAAGTTGGATTTGCATTGGTCAAAAACCAAATATTCCAAAATTTTGAAGTTACTATGCATCATACTTACAATAACTTGCTTACATGATAGCCTATTTGATTTGATGCAATACCTCTAATCAAATCATACAAGCCCACACCATTCCTTAAGTTCTTCTGCAGAGCATATAAAATACTATGGTTTTGATAATTGCCTTATTTTCTACACCTCCAACAGCCTTTAAAAGACCAAGTGGATACAAAAAACAGTTTAAAAGGGTAATAAATTCATCAATCAAGAAGGCATTTATACCATCATCCAACCCGTAAGCTTCCATGAGGGCATTATAAGTATATACATCAGGTTCAAGGCCAGCTTCTTGCATCTGCTCAAATACTTCTTCTGCTTTCTCACATAGTCCCTCTCTAGCAAATGCATTCACCAGAGCGGTATATGTGCAAATATTAGGTTTACACTTATGGCTCATCATTTCATTGAACACTTTTAAGGCCATATATGATTTACTAGCCTGCATAAAATTCAATTTTCAAAACAATTAACATAATAAAATATTATTTTTTGCATATAAGTATAACCAATATGAAGCAAAGACTGAAATATTATTATGACTGCACTATCAAGCAAAACACACACGAAAATATAATTTGGCTTAGTTGAAGACAGTTACAGAATTTGATGCCTTGAATGTAAATTATTTTGTAATACATCAGATCATACAAAAAATGTAAAAGATAACATTTTAGACCAAGAAAATGAACTGTAGTAAACTCACCTTTCCATATAAGTTTATTAACATGGTATAACTATAAGTTTCAGTAGATGGCTTGCAGCTATCCCTCTTCATCCTTTGGAAAATCTCTTCTGCTTTGTTAGGGTTTCCTCCTTTCATTAATCCATTTATATAAGCGTTGTATACAACTGCACCTGACTTATTCATTCTGATAAATGGTTAGCCATTTTAAAAGATCAAATTTCCAGTTATCATAGATAAATGCATATAGAAGTTGTCCAGAAAAAAAAAGATTTTTATAAAGCAAAGTCTGGATCCAACTTGATACAACATACCTAGTCATCATGTCTAACTTACAAATGAACCTTGAGGGATCAGGGGAAAGAACATTGATATGGCATTTCGTTTGGAAAAAATACAGCATGTTTACATTTTCTTATTCTATACAAACTTCTTATTAGTATCTATACTAATTACTAATGTAACTCAGTAGTCCCCACATACTTTTGAATACTAAGATTAGGTAGATTGTCCAGCTCCTCAAAATCAAGCAGATTTGGAAATGTTAACACTTTTAAGATTGAGAATTACAAGTTTCATTTCAATTTGGACCTATTGTCGTATATGCTAAACTGATTACAGAATTTAGTATTAAACATCTTTAAAGTTGCTTAAATGATCGCATCTACTGAAGACAATATTTTGGGCGTTAATATTTTAAGAACTATCAGCATATCAAGTCCCCAATCTTTTATCATATTTCTCTTTCAGTATGTATGGGTAAACAAGTTGATTCAGGTAACATACTTGAAGGAAGGCCATAATTTCGTATTTCGGCAAAGACAGCTTCTGCTTTTTCTAGCAGCCCAGACATGCAAATCTCAAATTGTCTTATGTCTTAAGCAATTAACATAAAAATTCCACAATTAACCACTAAAATTAAGAATAAAAGAGAACAAACTATTGAAATATGCGCGTGGGTCTCTTCAACTTTTAAAAGTAATTATCATTTGAGCAGTCTAATTTGAAAAATATTTTATAACTAATAAGTTCTCTTTCAATAAACATGTTAATTTATTTTAAGTTAAAATATGACAAACGCATAAAAATGATTAACCTCCAATTGTAAGAACTTGTGTTGCTAATTCTAAGGACCAATTTAACTTTGATTCACTCATATGACTCAAGATATTACCATTGAGGACTACAAACATTGTGCATCAAACTTACATCAAGAACATACCTGAGTAATTTATTTATTTTTTGCTTTCATATCTAGCAAGTAATAGAGTCCATAGACTATAGAAGTTGATGGTTTGGCAAGTGCACCAAATCGCGACCAGTAATAGAGTGAAAGTAAAGTATCGTTCCCAACGAGGATTGTGATCAAGTATCAACGTAGTCTAGACAATAGCTATTTGAACGAATAAATTTCATAGTTCCAAGAGATTTATGAATTTTTGTATTTAAGAGTTGTCACAACAATAAATGAAAGAATAGCAATTAAAGAATGAATTCAATATAGGTAAAAGTGGTTAGGTATCAGAATCATTCAATCTTCACTTGACATAACCTTATTTAATCCTAACATCAATTCATTCCATACAATTGACATTCAAATCACTAACCTAGATTTATCCCTAATTCCTTAGGTGATAATCCTTTTGTACCAATTAATGTGACACCCTTCTACCTCGTGTGTTAATATAAAACATTTACTTAAAAGAGGTAATTATAAAACATCCATTTATTTGATTAAAATAAAAACTTGGATAAAAATGTTTCACATCTCAATAAAAACAATGCGGAAATAATATAGTTTTAAAACAATAAAATATAAACAAGATAGATAAAGAAAAACCCAACCCGATGTCACATACAGAGCTGGTATAACCAAAATCCAGATACATCGTGGAAACAAACTAAAATAACTAACAAAACTAACAACTATAACTAAGCATTCTAACTAGAGTCACGGTTCCTCAGAGTCACTCCTCCGCTGGCTGCTCACTGTCCTCTGCATAAGGAAATACATTCAACAATAGAAACAAGAAAACAGGGAGTAAGAAATCATGTATACTATGGGAATAGGGAATAAGATGAACATATATCATATCAAGCATAGAAACAAACATCATACATCATCATTTACATATTACACGTCAACAGTCAAAAAATGCTACGCGGTGCAACACCTACTCCGCTACTCCATTATGCATGTGGATCCAACTATCTCGTGAAGTCAACTTCGAGTTACATATCTCAGATTGGCCAAAAAGCCCCAACACCGGCAGTTCCCCAAACCATGGAGGAACCCCTTGAATAGCCGACATATCATAACTAGATACGCCACCTCGAGGGCGCACGGTCCACCAAACCTTGGGTGAACCACCTGAGACTTGGGCCAGATCATCATAACTTGGACAACCTCCCCTATGTTGAACATCCCCCACTAATCAACTTCAACGTATGAATGCGTGAGCACAACAACACACAAGGCAACCACCTCCTTTGCTTGGGCCAATAAGCACCCAAGACTTATCACCAACATCAACACCTTAGACCCAAACCGTGGGGTCAAGACCCCCTTGGCCAAAAAGCACCAAGGTCTAACGTAACAACACCTCGACCAAAAACATCGAGGCCACTTTGGCAAAATAGTACCAAAGCATAACAACGTGTTGTAACCCATCGGGTACCGGCTTAACCAGCTTATTACTCTTTGTTATCTTAATTATTCTTTAATTAAGTTATCTAACTTGTTATCACTCGATTAGTGTATTATTACTTCATCTGGGGATAATCAGGATGAAACACCCCTGTAATTCATTAGTTTCGTGTTCGACACCGAGAGGGAAGCATGGACGTGCTCACCCCAAAACGATCGTCGCTGTCGCCATTTAAGTGGAGCACGATCGTGCTCGCCGCCCCGCACGGCCGTGCTCAATGCACGACCCGCCTTCCAGAATTTAACTTGGAGCACGGGCCGTGCTCCCTGCTCAAAGACGGCATGCTCTCGGGCAGGGCCATACTGTTCTGGGCAGAATTCAACGTGTTCTTGGAGTTTAGGCTTCCTAATTCTCTCAAATCAGATCCTAGGGTCTTAACTAAAACATTCGGCATGAAACCTCACCCCTCACTAACACGATTCGTGTCTTATAAAGCTTTGGGGAATTAATCCCTTAATTCCTATGTTAACTAAGAGTCCTAATTAAATCCGATTAGGGTCCTATTAACATATTCAAGATAACGGTAACATCGTCATCAACAACATATCCAGTCAATGTGATCAACATAATCCATATCATAACAACAACATTCATAACATGGGTATTCATACCAATTCAACCAAAACTCATGGCATAAGACAATTAATAGGCATACCACATCATGGACAACTCAACGATTATAACAAATAGGCATACGCAATAATCCAATTAAACATATAGACAATTACATCATGCAACCAGACAGATCATGGCATCAATAACAATTAATAACAATATATCGGGAATATGGGAACCCCTCATCTTACGCTACTCCCTAGCCTAGTGCATACACTATTCTTCTCACATACATGGTATGCGGTTTGTGTTTCAAAAGAAGAAAGAGGGTCCTCTAGGGTCTCATCTCACAAGCACTTATCTACGACCTCAAGAATAACAAGAAAACACCTTATTAGACTCTTAGGCCAATAAATCAAAAGGGAAAGAACGAGAGGGACGAGGTGTACGAATCTTACCTTGTTTGAAGGTTTAAACAGCCAATACGATGGTCACGTCATCGTAGTGATGTTCTCCTTATCAAAGAATGGTGAGGAACGGATTAACTTGAGAGATTTTTCTAGAGACGGTTGATGGAAATTGAGATAAAAAGAGAAGGGAGGCATCTGAGTGATGGGATGTGATAGACTAGGGTTTAGATCTTGTTTTAGGAGTTAAAAACAGGTTGGAATGCGATTTGGGCTTAAAAAGAACCTAAAATGCGTTTTCTACTTCTGCACCTATTCGTGGGGTGAGCTAGAGAACCAATTTATGTTAGCTGGATTCGCGAGGCGAACCCGAAAGCTCAATGCTGAATTTTTTTATTTTTGCGGGGTGAGTATATGCTCGCATGGAGAGGCTTAACAGTCGAATTTGGCCAAAACACATGAAATAAGACTTGTAGATAATTCTCTTATATTTCTAACGCCACCAATTTCATCTCGCGATCAGACATCTAGAACTCAAGATATGATCAAAACGGTGAAATATGTTACTAGGACTCTAAGACAATTGAACCTTCCTACGACTAAATCTTCCCAACATGAACTTAGACATCAAGAACAAGCATAACAAGCATATATAAGCTAAGTCTAACACATTAACATTTATTAACGTAGGGTGGAATTCAGGGTGTTACAATTAAGAACCCTAATTCCTTAGGTGATTCAAGAATTAGCACAAACATTAAGCATGAGATTCATAAGAATGCAATGCAATAGAGTTTTATTCCTAGAATCAACATTCCAATGGTAATCTACTTCAATTCCAATCCAATAACCAATTTTACAATTGTGAAATTGAATCTAACATCAATCCAAAGTTGATCAATCCAATAAGCATTAAGCATAGAAGCAGTTACTCAACTTGAGTGAAATAGAATTGAAATCAGAAATCAAAGTCAATTACATCAAATTCTAAATTGAAATCATCATAACCTAACCTAATTGATCTTGCAACTAATAATAGAGATAGTAGAGATGGAATAACTTGAGTAGGAGAGTGTGGAAGAATCCATAGAAGCTTCAACTCTTGTTCCCAAGCTTGAATCCTCAAGGAAGTGGAGATAAAGTGATGAACCGAAGTGATAAAATGTGAAAAATGAGCCAAAGATCCATTTCCAACAACTGAAACACGTATTTATAGGTTCTCTGCTCCTAACCCAGCACTGGGCGCCCCTGGCTTGCGCTGGGCGCTACTGACTGCGCGAAACTGCATCTTTCTGTCTGTCCTAGCGCTGGGAGCTATACATCGCACTCGGTGCTGGCCTTCTTTCATCTTGCTGCACCGAGCTCCCCGATCCCAAAGCAATGGACGTTGGCTGGGCAGCTCTTTATACCGATGTTTCCTTCCGTTTCTGTCCGGGCTGAACGCTCGGTTCCAGAACTGAGCACTGGACTACTATTCCTGCACACTTTCAACATATTTTGACTGTCTTTTTCACACAAATAAAGATACAATGAACCCAAACATTATTCATATCAAAGTATGTATTTTCCTATCACTTTTTCTATGATTTCTAATATTATTTACAAACTCTTTCCTAATTACACTTCCAAACTAACATATTTTGCACATTCCTCACAACCCCAAACTTAGAGATTTTGCTTGTCCTCAAGCAAACAATTAAATTTAGGAGGGTTAAAAGAGATAGATTTCCATGTTCATCTCTCCAAAGGAAACATATTACTCATGCAAGACTTCAATTCCTTAACACTTTTGCAAAATGCATAAGCATCACACAATCATTCATCAATTCCAATTGATCACAAGCTTCATGCTTTAAAACAATCAAACACACTACAAAATCAGCTCCATTGAATGCACAAAATAATCTCCTGCAACCTCTCTATTTAGTGTTTCACACATCCTCACTTGATAATATTTGCTCTCAATTCCGATCATCATGCACTCCCCAATCCTAATCTTGACAAGATGCTAAGAACACATATCACAAATGTTAATGCAACACATATCATGAGGTCTTTTATTTGGATGTAATGGGGCTAAGGTGGGGGAGGATAACATCAAGTATATAGGTGTTGATGGTTTGGCAAGTATACCAAATCGTGACAATTAGTAATAATAGTAAATGTAGACTATCGTTCCCAACGAGGATTGTGTTTCAAGTATCAATGTGGCCTAGGCAATAGCTATTTGAACCAATGAATTTCATGTTTATGAAAGAGTAAATGAGTTTCTTGTGTTTAGAAATATCACACAAATGAATGAAATAAGCAATTAAAGAATGAACTCAATATAAGCAAAAGCGGTTAGACATCGAAATCATTCAATATTCAATTCATGTAACCTAATTTAATCCTAACTTCAATTCATTTCATACAATTGACATTCAAGTCACTAACCTAGATTTATCCCAAATTCCTTAGGTGATAATCCTTTTGTAACAATTAAGAACTCTAATTCCTTAGGTGATTCAAGAATTAGCACAAACATTAAGCATAAGACTCATAAGAATGCATTGCAATAGAGTTCTATTCCTAGAATCAACATTCCAATGGTAATCTACTTCAATTCCAATCCAATAACCAATTTTACAGTTGTGAAATTAAATCTAAGATCAATCCAAAGTTGATCAATCCAATAGAAGCATTAAGCATAGAAGCAGTTACTCAATTTGAGTGAAATAGAATTGAAATCAGAAATCAAAGTCAATTACATCAAATTCTAAATTGAAATCATCGTAACCTAATCTATTTGATCTAGCAACTAATAATAGAGATCGTAGACATGGAATAGCTTGAGTAGGAGAGTGTGGAAGAATCCATAGAAGCTTCAACTCTTGTTCCCAAGCTTGAATCCTCAAGGAAGTGGAGATAAAGTGATAAACCAAAGTGAGAAAATGTGAAAAATGAGCCAAAGATCCATTTCCAACAGCTGAAACACGTATTTATAGGTTCTCTACTCGTAACCCTGCACTTTGGCGCCCGCCCTGCACTGGCGCTCCCGATCGATCGCGAAACTGCATCTTTCTGTCTCTCTCCTAGCGCTGGCGCTATACATCGAAGACTGGGTGCTGGCCTTCTTTTCAGCTTGCCGGGCGTTGAGCGCCCGATCCCAAAGATCGGGCGTTGGCTGGGCAGCTCTCTATACTGTTGTTTCCTTCCGTTTCTGTCTGGGCTGAGCGCTCGGTTCCAGAACTGAGCACTGGACTACTATTCCTGCACACTTTCAACATATTTTGAGTGTCTTTTTCACACAAATAAAGATCCAATGAACCCAAACTTTATTCATATCAAAGTATGTATTTTCCTATCACTTTTCCTATGATTTCTAAGATTATTTACAAACTCTTTACTAATTACACTTCCAAACTAACATATTTTGCACATTCCTCATAACCCCAAACTTAGAGATTTTTCTTGTCCTCAAGCAAACAATTAAATTTAGGAGGGTTAAAAGATATAGATTTCCATGTTCAATTCTCCTGTGAAACATATTACTCATGCAAGACTTCAATTCCTTAACACTTTTGTAAAATGCACAAGCATCACACAATCATTCATCAATTCCAATTGATCACAAGCTTCATGCTTTAAAACAATCAAACACACTACAAAACCAGCTCCATTGAATGCACAAAATATTCTCTTGCAACCTCTCTATTTAGTGTTTCACGCATTCTCACTTGGTGATATTTGCTCTCAATTTCGATCATCATGCACTCCCCAATCCTAATCTTCACAAGATGCTAAAAACACACATCACAAATGTTAATGCAACACATATCATGATATCTTTTATTTGGGTGTAATGGTGCTAAGGTGGGGGTGGATAACATCAAGTATATAGGTGTTGATGGTTTGACAAGAATACAAAATGCGACAAGTAATAGTAGTGAAAGAAGAGTATCGTTTCCAACGAGGATTGTGTTTCAAGTATCAACGTGGCCTAGGCAATAGCTATTTGAACCAATGAATTTCATGTTTATAAAAGAGTAAATGAGTTTCTTGTATTTTGAATTATCACCCAAATGAATGAAACAAGTAATTAAAGAATGAAATCAATATAGGCAAAAGCGGTTAGGCATCGGAATCATTCAATATTCAATTGACGTAACCTTATTTAATCCTAACTTCATTTCATTCCATACAATTGACATTCAAGTCACTAACCTAGATTTATACCAAATTCCTTAGGTGATTCAAGAATTAGCACAAACATTAAGCATAAGACTCATAAGAATGCATGGCAATAGAGTTCTATTCCTTGAATCAACATCACAATGGTAATCACTTCAATTCCAATCCAATAACCAATTTTCCAATTGTGAAATTGAATCTAACATCATTTCAAGGATGATCAATTCAAGAAAAGCATTAAGCATAGAAACAATTACTCAAATTGAATGAAATAGAATTGAGATCAGAAATCAAAGTCAATTACATCAAATTCCAATTGAAATCATCCTAACCTAACCTAAATGATCTAGTAACTCATAACAGAAAAGGGAGAGATGAAAGAACTTGAGTAGGAGAGTGTGGAAGACTCCATGGAAGCTCCAATTCTTGTTCCCAAGTGTTGTTCGTAAATGTGATGTACAAGTGCACACAGTCAAACAAGTAATAAAGAGTTAGTAAAGATCGTTCCCACGAGGATTTAAATGATTTGAATATAAATTCTAGTTTTAACCTTTTCTACTTAGCTTAATAAAATAAAGATAAATTTTAAGCATGTAAAGTAAATGAAGTAATTGGGTATCATAACAATAAGTAATAAATGCAAGGAACTAATAAAAGCAATAAATGGGTGTTTTAAAACAGAGATGGAAATAGCTAGGATTCTAATCCTTTGTAATCTTCACTTCAGGGTAATTTACGCTTTAGGATGCTACATCATTTAATCCAGGAAATGATATTTGCTTTCCATCATTCAATTGAGTTCATTAAAAGCTTCTTATTCCTAAGTTCAAATTAATTTCCTTCAGTTGTCAGATAAATACGTCCAGCTACTTAAAGACTTGAAGGCTATTCCTAGCTCATTCAACACAATTAATTTTCCAATTAATTGTTCTATCTTTATCTTCTAATCAGGTCCACTAACTTGGTTTTTCCAAACTAAATTAGTTGATATTTCATATCAGTTGATCAGGCTAAACCGAAATTAAACATTAAAGCCGAGAAGAAGAAAATGAATAAGATCCATAACATTGAATTACCATTCAGTACAATTACAATTTCATAGAATCCTAACTAAGAGAATTTAGCTCATAATGAGCTTGAAGACAAAACAAGTAAAAGAAATGGAAAATAAAAGCATAATGCGTAAAATGAAATTACAGAGAGGACAAGGGAGCCGACTACGCCGCACACAATACCGGGCTCTCTCTAAAAGCAAGGTCACACTCACTATTTGTACTAGCTCCTAAAATAGGGTTACACTCTCTCTCATGCCTCACTTTTTGGGCTTTTACAAAAGTCAAAAACTAAAATATTCATTGGTCCAATTCCCAAGTACAGACAGCTGCTGCATTGTATTCTCTCTTTTCCTTTTTGCACAACGCAGCAGGTATTTTGTCTTCTAGTGGGCAATAGTTGAGCTGGAAACGATTTTATCTTGTAGTGACTTGCTCCCCAGACGCTACAGCATTCCAAAAGATCCTAGAGCAATTCCTTCAGCAATTACACCTTTAAAACCTGCTCAAAACTAAATCAAACCTTCAGCAATAACGGATCAGAATTTACAGCTTTTTCGCAATCAATCAGATTAACATAGATATTTACTCAATCAAACAAAACTTGAAGTTCTTTTCAAAAATTGATCAAAACAAGAACAATGATTAAGCTAAAAGGATAGTAATAACTCTTATTTATAAGAGTTGTCACACCCCCAAACTTGAACCATTGCTTGTCCTCAAGTAATGACATTCAACAAGTATTATCAAAACAAAATCAGAACAGTATAAGCAAAGTTCATGGCAGTTCTCAGATGCATTTTTCAGAAATATGCTCAACACAAAATACCATTAATCACTTTCCATAGTGTGTATGTGATTTCCCTAAGCTCTCAACTCAGTTTTAGCAAGGAACTCCAACCAAACCACCTCTCAACAGAGTCTTAGGTGCATTTTCCAAATATCCTTTGGATGCAAGGGTGACGATGACTTACCAGATTATATTCCTAAGAACAGGGGTTTAACACATTATTGGATTTTTCATATCACTCAATTCACTTTACTTTATGTTCTGTGTTGGTGTTTCACTCAATCTTCATTCACATGAAACTCTATCATAGGCTTGACAAATTTCTATCAATCAAAAGCACAAACACAAATTACACACAACAAGAGGACTTTAATGGGTTGTAATGGGGCTAAGGTTCAGGTGTGGAAATTTTTGGGACAGTAGCTAACTTAGGTGGAGTTCAAGATCTATTGTCCAAATCACCCACCCCCAAACTAAGACATTTCTGTATTCTTGCCCACATTTCTGGTGACAAGGGGGGAAATTTTTTACTTTTAAATCTTTTTTTTAAAATAACAGACAATCATTGGGAGGAAAGGCAAGCTTGATTGCAACAGTAACATACTATGCTGCAGTTTTTCTGCAGCTTTTCACTTTTTCACATTGTTCCTTTGAGGATTTGCTCTTTCCTCCCTTTTTATTGCATAGGCACCCCCCAAACTTATACTGATTGTTGTCCTCAACCAATGTGGAAAGGACCCATAATTAGATGACTCTTTGACACAGTCCCAAACTCCACCTAAACAGGGTAGTACATTGTTTTTCAGGGAATTTGAGCTTGTAGTGTGGCTTAACACCAACAAGAAAGTTTTAGGCTCAAAGGGGTTCACAAAGTGTAATACTTGAGGGTTGGACTTTTAAGTCTCAATAGTTAAAACAAGAACAGTGCCTCAAGCTAGTTTGTGTGCAAATGATGAAATATGCAATCAATCACAGAAATAAGTCAAGTTCTGCAAAGAAAACACATGAATGTAATGCATGATGAACAAAATCTGTTGAAGCCCAAAAGTTCACAGGATTGATGTTGTAGAGTGCTACAACACCACATTCAGCCTCACTCACCCCCAAACTTAGGTTGAAATCTAATTCAGACCTCACCCTCTCTTCCTTGGACAAGGGTCTTTGCAACCCAATTCCCCCAATTGATTGGTGACTTTGAATGAAGTCCTTCTTTTAAGTCTACTTTGAGCTAGGGATTTTGTGGTGAGAAAGGATCTAATCCAGGGTATAGATGTATTTTACATGCATTAAAGCACACAAACAGAATAGCTTCATCAGATGCATATGGACAACAATACTAATTCTCATTTAGTCATTCAATTTTTGCTTTCTTTCAAAAAAGGTCCCCAACTGCATCATTAATCATTAATCAGGTTGATATAGTGGGGGCAGGATCAGACCACATTCACAAACAATAAAATAGCCAAACAACCCTAAGTCACTACGACCATTCACGAAATAGAGTTTAAACTACTGAAAAGAACAGAAAAAGAAATCCTAATATATGATGTTGTAGAGTGTTGCAGCATCTTGGGTGGTGATGTTGGTCATGGCTGGGCCAGACGGGAATTGCTCCTTCTTCCACCAGACCTGGCTAGCTGCTGCATTATGGGCTTGCTAGTTGCTTCCACTTCTTTTGTAATGGCCACCTCAGGGCTCATATCTCCTGCTACCTCCACAACATCCCCTCCACCAGTTTGATCCTTAGTGTTTGCAGTCTTGGAGGATTTGAGGTTCACCATTTTGTCTCAGAGGCATACCATCCTCATAATCCTCACTGGTTTCAGCATTAGCCTTTTCAGTTTCCCTTTCAGCTGCCCTTTCAGCCTCCCTCTCAGCTTTTGTTCTCCTGCACATGGGAAGGGTTGTATGCTTGATTATTCCTTTCTTTGGTGGAGGGGGGTTGCAGGTTCAGCTTCAGCACCCTTCTTCTTACCTTTGTCAATGCCACTAGGTTGTGCTAGAGGTGGAGTAGGATCCCTTAGTGGTGGTGGTGGTGGTGTCCAGTCAGAACTAACTTCATTGTTATTCACTGAGTGCTCACTAGCAGTGGGATTCATAGGTGGGATTTCAGGGTCTTGTTCTGGTGCAGGAGGTAGGGGTGTTCATCAACCGATCCAATCCAATGCCAACCGCACTAACCAAACCGAAAAACCGACAACCGAAATAACCGAAAACCGAAAAACCGCAAACCGAAAAAAACCGAAATTTTTCATTGGATTGGATCGGATTTCGGATCCTATATGTAAAACCGATCCAATCCAAACCGAACCGAAATTATTTAGTTCAATGAAAATAATTTGATCTTTATATTATAAAAGTAATTATTACTCTTTATATTTTTATAACTTATCAACTAGTCCTTATATTAGAGAGTTTAATTGGTATGTAAATGTAATGTTAGTGTAAAAACTTTTATACTATTAACCAATTATAAATCATGTTATGAGTAACTTTTAATATATTTAGGACAATAATCAAACATTTATAATGATTTAACAATTTATAATTAGTTTATAGTGTAAAATATCTTTACATATAAGAGTGCATATCAATTCATGTATATCACATTAAAACACTTATTAGAAATTGTCAATATAATATTTAAAAATTAATTTTTATTTTAAATAAGTAACAAATTCATATGACTCTTTAAATACTCAATCAATCCAAATCGAACCGAAATATTGGACGTTCTTTTATGTAAATAACTATGTAAGTATGTATCGATAAAAATCGAATTATCCAATCCAATCCAAACCGCATTTGATTGGATCGGATCGGATCGGATTTTTTGAAGGAAGCAAACCGAACCAATCCAAACCGCATGTTGTTTTTATCATTGGATCGGATGACTTTTTTGCTCAAAACCGATCCAATCCAATCCGCGAACACCCCTAGCAGGAGGGTTAGCAGGTGCAGTTTCCTTTGCAGTTTCAGTTTGTTTCTTGGGTTCAGGGGGAGAGTACCGGAATGGTTCAAAGATCGCTTCAGGGAACATGGGAGGATAGCTGGCTTGTCTCGGCTTGTTGATTCCAAGGGTCCGCTGCTGCCACAAGTGTTGCTCCTTGGAGAACTCCCAAAAGAGTTGTTGTTGTTTCATGTTATGTTGGAGCATCTGGCAGCATAGGTCGATTTTCTTCTCCAAACCCTCTGGGTGATTCTGCTGCCCAGAAGGTGGTTCTTGCGAAGCCACCTTTCAAGTTGACCCTATAAACTGCTTGATTGCAAGCCAATCAACAGCTCCCTTATTTGCTATTACCTCTTCCCCTAGCTTTGTCTTCACTCCACTTCTTAAACATAGCATTGTGATCAAGATGGAAAGAACATAAGTCCCTTATGTTTGAAGACACATGCAATGATCTCCTTCTCTATCAGCTTCCCCATATTGATCTTCTTTCCCTTTAAGATACAGTAGAGGAGAACAAGCCTCTCCTTGTTCACTGTTTGTAAGTGTGCAGTTGGGAGTATTTTATGCCTTATGATGTGATACCAGACTTTCGCTAATGGGGTGAGTTCAGGCCTTGCAATCTTCCAATTATCATCTTGCTTAATCCATTCGGAGCCTTCCACTGTGACCTCCTTCATCATATCATTGAGAGTGGTTTCTTCAACTGCTGCTAACTCTGTGCTGTACTCATCTTCAACTTCCTTAAATCCCCAGTGTCTATTGGGGTGAAGTGAGGTTTGCGTAGAACTCCCTCACAGATGGAGCAATGGGATCCCTGGGGTGAGCAGCTAATTTCTTCCATTGATGGATGTCAATCAAAGTGGCCACCTCTTCAGTAAGGCCGTAATGCTCAGTGTTGAGAAGGAAGAAGCCTTTTTCCAGATGGAACCTCCTTTTAACCACTTCTTTTTCGTATTTCAATCTGCTCTCCTCATCCACAAATGTCTGGTCCACATCTTCAGAGGACGAGGCTGGAATGACAGTTGCGTGTTTCTTGGAAACTTGAGTGTTGTATTTCCCCATGGTATTTCAAGTAGGAAGGGGTAGGGTTGATTGATAGTGACAGGAGGGGATGGGTATGGCAGAAACAGAGAGTGGTAGGGTTGAGTGTGGGGTTAGGGTAGAAAAGGTTGAGTCTTTAATAGGGAAGAGTAGGCTGAGGTGAGAGGTTGAGGATGGATGTGAGTGGTGGAGAGAGGGTTGGTAATTAATGGGTGGTTAATGACAAAATGTACCCCCCACGTTTTCCTGTATTTCTTCCCCCCAAAACCCTTCAGCTTTCTGAATTAGAATTTCAAAAGCATTTCCTTTCAACTTGGGCTTGCATGCTGTTCCACCCATCCCCCAACGACTCTGTTAACTGGGCCTGATGTAACCACACACCCACCTTTTCCAGCACAACCTTGGGCTCAAAATGCTTTAGTCTGTAAACACGCGTAAGCAGCATTTTTTATAAAAAAAAAACTAATTAAATTTATTAACTAAACCATTTTAACTGAAATTTAAAGCACAATGCAAAGGATATAAAGCTGGGTTGCCTCCCAGTAGCGCTTGGTTTAACGTCCTCATCCTGACTCCACACTTGTGGTTAAGGATCTGAAAGATGATTGGTGGCCTTCATTCTTGCACACGGCTCACCCCAATATTTTTTCACCCTTTGGCCATTTACTTTGAACTCTCTTGCAGAGCTTTCATCCAACAAATCCACAGCTCCATGAGGGTATACATTGACCAATTTAAATGGTCCAGACCACCTTGATTTCAACTTCCCAAGGAACAGTTTTAGTCTAGAATTGAAAAATGGCACTTGCATGCCTTCAACTAGTTCCCTGGGTTGGATTTTCTGATCATGCCATGCTTTGATATTGCTCTTCTATGCTTCAGTATTGTCATAAACAAAGAGCCTAAACTCTTCAAGTTCATTCATCTACAGTAACCTTGCTTCTCCAGCTACTTGTGCATCAAAATTCAACTTCTTTATGGCCCAAAATGCCTTATGTTTCAGCTCTATTGGTAAATGACAAGCTTTGCCATAAACCAATCTGTAAGGGGACATACCAATGGGGGTCTTGAATGCCGTTTTGTAGGCCCAGAGAGCATCATCTAGGTGCAAAGTCCAATCCTTCCAGGAAGGATTTACCATTTTTTTCAAGGATTCTTTTGATCTCTCTGTTGGACACTTCAGCTTGACCACTGGTCTGAGGATGGTAGGCAGTAGCCACTTTGTGTTTCACTCCATATTTTGCAAACATGTTAGCAAACAACTTGTTACAAAAATGTGTGCTTTCATCACTGATTATAGCTCGAGGAGTGCCAAATCTGGTAAATATGTTCTTGTGCAAGAACTTTGTGACTACTCTAGCATCATTGGAGGGCAAAACCACTACTTCCACCCATTTGGAGACATGGTCTACTGCAACTAAGATATAGGAATTGCCATAAGACATAGGAAATGGGCTGATTGTGTGATTTCACATCATGTTTCATGTACACTTTTGCATGCATTTTCATATAGTTTAGGCATGGTTAGTTTGATTTTTGTTAGTTTTTACCTTGGAACGGGTGAAGCGGTTTCTTGGTGTTGTTTTGGAGGAATTTAAGGAAAAATGCTCAAGATTGACCATGATGGAGCTTGGATGAAGATAGAGCTTGAAAAGTAAAGAAATTGAGCCAAGCAGAGCCCATCACGGCCTAGCCGTGATAACCATCACGACCGTGGTCGAGCAATAATGAGAAGAAAGAAGGCGAAAGTCAGAAGCTGTCACGGCCTAGCCATGATGCCCATCACGGCCGTGACATGTTAATTGAGTCAGAACCCTCCTAGGCAGAATCTGTCACGACCTGGCCGTGATGCCCATCACGGCCGTGACAGACCAATTGGTGAAGGCAGAAGCTATCACGGCCTAGCCGTGATGAGTGTCACGGCCGTGACAAACATATTTTCAAAGCGCGCCCAAGGCAGAAAGCGTCACGGCCTGGCCGTGATGGCCATCACGGCCGTGACGCGAATCCTAATCTATAAAGAGGCAGGGGCAGAACAGAAGAAAAACAATTTTTGAAACCCTAAGACACTCTCTCTGAACCAGGGATAGTTGCACAAGGATTCCATGGAGTTTCTTCTCCTCTTCATCTCTATTTCTTTGATTTTGGCTATGATCATGAGTAGCCAAACTTCCCATTGTTGGGATTAGATGTAGCTATTTTTGAATTCTCCATGTATTTGATTTGACCTTGTAATACAGTTTTTGCTTCATTATGAGTGATTGATTTCCATGCTTAATGCTTGTTGTGGCGTGATCCCCCATGACTTGATTATTGTTTTGGTATGCAATTGGAAAATTCGTATTAGAACTAGAACTGAAATCAACCACCTGGTAAACCTTGTATCTAGGAATGGATTTAGGTTTATTAGCAATCGTGTAATCCCTAATCATCATGCAAATTCATTAATCTAGGCCACCTAAGGAATTAGGGTCTATTAATGTATCTAGGCTCTTGTCATCTGAGGAATCAGGGCTTGAGTAATCTAGTGGATTGATTGTCACATTTGAAGTAGAAACTGTTTACTAGTCATTTCATTGCATGGGGATGAAGTTTAGTGAACCTAATCCCAACATCTTTCATATATTTGAAGAATCCTTTTCTCTGCCTCCCAAGTGTTTGACAAAATTACTCAAAGAACTTTTTCTTTTATTTTGTTTATTTTAGGTTTTAAATCTGATTAGGCTTGGTATTTACTATTGAGCTCCCTTTTATCCAAATATCCGCTTGGATAGTAATCGATTCGGTACGTGCTAGTACTTGTCACAGTCCTCGTGGGAACGATAAACGGTCTCATCACCGTATTACTTGTACGACTAGGTATACTTGCCTAGATTTGTAATCAACAAGTTTTTGGCGCCGTTGCTGGGGACTGTGTTTCAATATTAGCATACCCATTTTGATTACTAATTTAAGCAAAAAAATGTTTTATTATCTGTTTGCTGTCATATTTTTTTCCTGTTTTACTGTCATAGTTTTTTCTGTTTTATTTGTTGTTTATGTGCTGTCATTTACTGCTAACACTCTTGGTGTCTAGTCTTATTTGTGCATGCGAGGTACTGTCCCAGCCGACCAACTTCTCTATGATACAGAAATAGAAAGAACAGCTAGGGAGAATCGGAGGCAAGCGAGATAGCAGAAGTTATTAGCACAACTTGAGATGGCAGGCAATGGTGAAGATGCTCCACCATGGAGGACACTTGGGGACTATGCCAATACAAATGTCAATCGGCATGTCACTAGCATAGTGAGGCCTCCAGTGAACTGCAACAACTTTGAAATCAATCCAACTTTCATCAATATGGTTTCACAAAATCAATTTGCCGGGTTGGAGAAAGAAGATCCTAATAGTCATGTCGCCAACTTCCTGGAGTTGTGTGATACGGTGAAGATAAATGGTGCTTCCGATGATGCAATTCGCCTAAGGTTGTTTCCTTTCTCTCTAAGAGATAGAGCCAAGTCTTGGCTCCAATCTCAACCAAGGGGGAGCATCACTACATGGGATGACTTAGAGGCAAAATTTCTGGTAAGATTCTTCCCCACCTCAAGATTTGTGAAGACAAGGGGTGATATCATAAGCTTTTCTCAACAAGAGGGTGAGACTCTTCATGACACCTGGGAAAGGTTCAAGGAATTGCTCCGAAGATGTCCAAATCATAGGTTTGATGATCATACCCAAATGCAAACATTTTGCAATGGATTGAGGCCATCAACCAGGTATATGTTGGATGCCTCAGCTGGAGGTTCCATGAACACAAAGACAGTAGAGGAAGCAGTGATTCTGATAGAAGCTATGGCATCCAATGACTATTTGATGCATCATGATCGAGGTCCCACATCAAGAAGGGGAGTGTTGGAGTTAGATTCACAAACTGCACTTCTGGCTCAAAATAAGCTCATGACACAACAACTGGAGTCCATCACCAAGCAACTAGCTCAACTCCCACAACAACTCCAAACTGTTCAAGGGACAACCATGCCACATCAACAGGTAATGAGATGTGATTTTTGTGGAGGAGATCATGATAAAGGAAATTGTGAGGCCCCACCTAATTCCCATGAGGAAGCTAATTATATAGGGAACTATGGGCGGCAAGGCAACAACCAATACCCTAACAATTACAACCAAGGGTGGAGGAATAAAACAAGTTTTGGTTGGAAACAAGATGCCGGACAAGCAATCAAGCCTCATCCCACACAACAGCCTCTGTCTACACAACTGCCTCAAGACCAGATTTCTATCTTGGAGAACACCCTCAATCAATTCATGCAAATGTCCATGTCAAAGCAGAAAAACACAGATGCTTCTATAAAAAACTTGGAGGTTCAAGTTGGACAAATTGTAAAGCATCTAGCGGAACAATCTAGCGGCAGTTTTTCAGGTAATACTCAAGTAAATCCTAAAGAGCATTGCAATGTTGTTGTTTTGAGGAATGGTAAAAGTCTTGAGAATGTGAGTGGTGAGCCTTTGTTGAAAAATGAGAGAGTTACTGAAAAAACAGAGGTGATTGCTGAAAAAACTGATTTGAATAAGGAAAAAGGCAAAGAGGTTGTAATAGAGGAAGAAGACAAGAGGGAAAAGTTAGTGGATGAAGATTCAATTTTGAGGAAGAGTAGAAGTCGGATTTTGAAAGATGGAGACAAGCCTCAAGTGATCCCCTCTTATGTGAAGTTGCCATATCCTCATTTGAGCAAGAAAAAGGAGAAGGAAGAACAGTTTGCCAAATTTCTTGACATCTTCAAGAGGTTAAAGATCAACATACCCTTTGCTGAAGCACTAGAGCAGATGCCCACTTATGCAAAGTTCATGAAGGAACAGCTCACAAAGAAAAGAAAGTTTAAAGAAGGTGAAACTGTTGCCTTGACTGAAGAGTGTAGTGCGATACTTCAAAGGAAGCTACCTCCAAAGCTTAAGAATCTTGGTAGTTTTACAATCCCCTGCACAACTGGGAGTGTTGCTATTGGGAAGGCCTTGTGTGACTTAGGGGCGAGTATCAATTTGATGCCGCTTTCAATCTTGAACAAGCTTGGAGGTGGTGAAGTGAAACCAACAAGGATGGCATCGCAATTAGCTGATAGATCAATCAAGCGTCCTTATGGTATTTTGGAAGATGTTCTGGTAAAGGTGGATAAGTTTATCTTCCCAAATGGATTTTGTGATATTAGACATGGAGGAGGATGCAGAAGTTCCGCTTATATTGGGGAGACCTTTTCTAGCGACTAGTCATGCTTTGATAAATGTACAAAAAGGCCAACTTCGATTCAGAGTACAAGATGAAGAGGTTACTTTCAATGTATTTGAAGCTATGCATCGCCCGAGTGATGAAGAGAATTGTTTCCGCATGGACATTGTGGATGTAGTGGCTAAAGAAATCTTTGCACGTTAGCACCACTCCTCTACTCTTGAGAAGGTAATTATGAATTCTAGTGAAAATCTTGATGGTAAAGGGGAAAAGGAAAAAGAGGAGTGTTTGTGTGATTTGGAAGCTCAACCCAATCAACTTGCTGTCAATACTAAGAAGGAAGAGCTCAACATGAAAGCAACTCGGAAGCTCTGCAAGACAAATGATGCATCAGATGGTGATGAAGTTGGATGTGCTCATCATGTGGAAATAGAACTTCCGCCGGGGGGGAGTAAGGATAAAGCCACGAAGCTCGGAGTGAAAAGGGCAAAACGGAAGCGCAAATATTGGCCTTATAAGCAAAATCAGCTCTTTGAAGGAGTTCCCTGGAAGAGAAGTGTTCTTGCACTTCTACGCCCAGCCGACCCCGGTTGATTGAAAGAAGCTTCGTGATCTCGTCAAGCTAGTGACGTTAAAGAAGCGCCTATTGGGAGGCAACCCAAGTTTTCTTTTCATTTTCCTTTTGTTTTTGATTTTTAACTCTTGAATAATTTGAGAAGATCAAGAGTAATAAGATCATCAATTAATAAATTTGTTAAGTGTTTTCAGGGTAAGGAGGAAGGAGAAGCAAAAAGGGCAAGAACAAGCACAGAAAGCAGCCATCATGCCCAGTGTCACGGCCGTGATGAGCCAGCCAGGAAGACCAGAAAGGATCACGGCCGATCACGGGCGTGATGAGGGAGCCCTGAAGATCAGAGAGCAGTCGTGATGGAGCTCACGGCTGATAAGCCTCTGGCTTATCTAGTTTTATGACTAGATGGACTGTGGTTTTCGTGCAATTTATTCGAGTTCACTCTCGTTTTCACCCAAATTTGCCTTGTTTTGTTCCTAAGTTGGACTTTGACTCGTTTTGCGTCTTTTGTGTAGTTTTTAGGTTATTTTGAATAGAATTACGCTTGTGGGTGCTTTTGTTGTTTCAGGTTAAATAAGTGAAGCTCCGGGAGTCAAGGAAAGTCAAAGCAAGTGGAAATTGCAAGTCTGGAGACACTCGCCTCGCGAGTGTATGCTCGCCCGCGAGCCTCGAAGGTCAGCAAAGCAGCAAAAGTCATCACTTCAGTCTCGCCACGCGAGATGTGTCTCGCCCCGCGAATCATGAAGACCTGCAAGACAGAGAGCATCACGGCTTGGCCTTGATGAATACCACGCCCATGGCAGTTTAAGGTTGAAGACTCGCCCCGCGAGAGTTTGAAGACCCTAGAAGTCAGAGACCATCACGGCCCAGCCGTGATGAAGGTCACAGCCTAGAATTGAAGACTCGCCTCGCGAACATACCTTCGCCTCGCGAGAGTTTAAATTGAAAGCGCGCTAATTTTAATTCTCGCCTCGCGAAAGTCTGCTCGCCTCGCGAGAGAGCGCAGATCAGGATTACTATTTAAGGGCTGTTGTATATCAGAACAGGGGATCCAACTTTAGAAGGCAGTTTTCCACTTAGGTTAGGGCAGTAGTTACGAATTCTTATTTCTCCTTGGAGCCGCGTCTCCTTTTCGGGTTTCTTTTTATTTTACGATGGTGATTATGTCCGATCACTTGTCTATGAGCATGAGGAACTAATCCCGTCGTCCGAGGGAACGATGAAGCCACCCATGGCGATGTAAATCCGATTTGATGTATGTCTTTCTCCTTAATTCAATTCTTGTTTTCTAATTCTGATTTGAATGCGTTGATCATACGTGTTGCGTGATTGACTTGTTAACGTTGATGAGGCTTAGTCAGCGATTCACGTTTAGAACTTGAATTAGAATCATCGATCGAATATTGCACGAGAGTGAATAGGAGATCGGTGCGACCTTATAGGGAACACGAATTAACAGAATTTGAGATTAGGGTTAAGAGACCTAGCAAGTAATTAACTCAAATCATCGAATACGTCCTAATGAGCACGGAAGTGGATTTAGGAGAATTTAGGGGTCCCGGTTGACAGTGTAATTGAACCTAGGGAGGAATTCATCATCACTTGGGTGTACATATTGGGTAGGTGGATTTGTGACCTTGGACATTTCAGTTTTCTGAATTTTAGTTAATTATTTATTTAGACTAGTTAATTGAATTTAGATATTAATCTTTCTCTCAACCACCTTCTTCCGTAACTTGACCGAACGTATCTGACTTCCCGCGGATTAGTCGAATTGGTATCCCAATCCTTGAGTTCGACCTCGGTAATTACTTACCGTGTTATTTTTATTACTTGCGACGACCCGGTACACTTGCCGGAGTCACAACAAGTTTTTGGCGCCGTTGCCGGGGATTGGCACAACCAATTTTACTAATTTTAGGGTAGTTTGATTATTTGGTTAAGTTACTTTTATTTTTATTTTCATTTTTTATTTCTATTATTATTCTCTATTTCTTGATCCCACTTGGTCTTGGCCCTGTTTTGTATGCGAGGTACCCTTTCAAGGTGGATTGCGAATCATGGAGACTGTTTATTTTCCAGCCTTGGACGGTGTTACAAAATATGACTTTGGGCCTAATATATCCCTGGGAGATCACTGGCGCTGGGGACGTAATTTCCCTCATGCACAAGCTTATAGTATAATCATGAAGCATGAGGAGGAATGGGAATGGAATGAGCAAACACCGTTGAGAGCTGCTCTAGAACAATATTCCCAGGAGCTATCCACCTCTGAGGCCAAGGCAAGAGCCAGCTGTGACAGTATCGAAACTGTGATGCAGAATTTCAAAGCGCAAGCTGAGGAGATTTGCAAGCAGTTAGTACAAGAGTCACATGAAGCCCAATTTGAAGAAAATCTGGTTTTGGGGATAGATCAAAATGAAGACGAAGTGGTAGTGGATTCCACACTGTTTGCCAAGCAACCGAAAATTTCTGCATTGGATAAATATGTTGGCTTGCATGCATGTGTGGACATTGGTAAATTAGACACTCCCACTTGTCTGGCACAATTCCTCGTGGGGACACCATTTGACCCGAGAGGAAGTGAATTCATAATTGAAGAGGTCAATGGAGTTTTCACACACTGGCTGGGTGGAGTGGATGATAAGGTCATATTGATGCTACGATCTCCACTCCAATTACCATTTGATCCGGGTGGAGGATTTGATATGATGAGCGTCCCTTGGCCTCTGTACCACAGACTATGGGATCCAGGTGGATGCTTCTTAATAAGTCAAGCTCGGGACGTTAAACAAGCGCTTCTTGGGAGGCAACCCAAGCTAGGTATCCCTCTCTTCTCCTAACTTTTGTTTTGTTTTTGTTTGTCGCTCTTGAATAATTTGAGAAGATCAAGAGTTGTTGTATGAATGTCGAGTCGGCAAGCTTGTTGGATTTTGATTGAATTGAGCATAGATTGATTGCATGAATTATTTGACCATTGATGATTTCCCCCTAGGTTCTAATAATAGAAAAGTTTATCCCCACTTAAAAATTGAAAACTGAACTTTGAGGATTTTATTGTGATTATTTGATTTATGATAAGTTTGGGGTGAGGGGGTGCACACACTAGGAATCGTATCTCGGTCAAACAATTTGCAAAATGTCCAGGTGAGGAATTTGAGCCTCCAACTCTGTTTTGAATGTGTGAATCACTGTTAAGTTGCACTTTCCCGAGTTTGCTTGAATCTCTTTATGGTTTGCATGATTATGTGTTGCATCAAATGATTTAGGCAATTTTCTTTGAAAAAACCATTTGGCCTAAAAAGAACCGTCCCTAATGCATGTTCCCTAGTTAGCCAAATTGAGCCCAATTGACTTATTGTTTCTTGATGACCCTACATTACGAGCCAAATCTGAAAAACCATGTTAACCCAATCTTAGGATTAGGAGAGCATGGAAATGAGCAAGAGAAAGGTTGTGAGAAACTAAGTTTGGGGTGGCTACAAGGAGGTATGTCATTTTGGGGTGAGAAAAAGAAAAATAAAGGTTGAAACCCAAGGCAAAAAAAAAAAAAAAAGAAGAAAACAAAAAAATTGCCAAAGGAAAAGGGGCAGAACAAAAATAATATCAAGGAAAAGGTTGTAGTCACCCGAGCCCAAATGAAAAATGGAAAAAGGAACTTGAGTGGAAAAAGTGTCAAAATGCTCATGCTCTCTTAGTTCCTATGGACTTAAGCCTAAATATCCTTCATTATCCTACCCTGAGCCAGGCCCCATTACAACCTTTAAAAGACCTTCTGATGTTGCATACATGTTTTCGTGGGAACTACTTTTGAGATGAAAATCAAATTCATGGGAAATGCTCTTGATATGTGAAATTGAGTGAAAAGTTGATAACCTTGACAAACTTGAGCGAATGAGTGAAATTTTACATACCCTTGTGAGGAAGGCAATTGTTTGAGATAGGTGATCTTCCTTTGTGTGTATCTCTTATCCTCAACTTAGAGTAATGATGGAATGAATGATGAGTTCTCAATGGTTTAAAGTAAATGAATGTGGGGATTATATTAATGTAGGGGGGAGATCATTGGGGAAAAACTGTGTTGTAAAGTTGCATTAAATTTGTGCGAAATCGATTGATTCCTTTAGGCTTGCCAAGTCTTGAGTCCTTTTTGAGTTTTAAGCTTGCTTGGGGACAAGCAAGGTTTAAGTTTGGGGTATTTTGATAAGCCTCTGGCTTATCTAGTTTTATGACTAGATGGACTGTGGTTTTCGTGCAATTTATTCGAGTTCACTCTCGTTTTCACCCAAATTTGCCTTGTTTTGTTCCTAAGTTGGACTTTGACTCGTTTTGCGTCTTTTGTGTAGTTTTTAGGTTATTTTGAATAGAATTACGCTTGTGGGTGCTTTTGTTGTTTCAGGTTAAATAAGTGAAGCTCCGGGAGTCAAGGAAAGTCGAAAAGCAGTGGAAATTGCAAGTCTGGAGACACTCGCCTCGCGAGTGTATGCTCGCCCCGCGAGCCTGAAGGTCAGCAAAGCAGCAAAAGTCATCACTTCAGTCTCGCCACGCGAGATGTGTCTCGCCCCGCGAATCATGAAGACCTGCAAGACAGAGAGCATCACGGCTTGGCCTTGATGAATACCACGCCCGTGGTAGTTTAAGGTTGAAGACTCGCCCCGCGAGAAGCCTCTCGCCCCGCGAGAGTTTGAAGACCCTGGAAGTCAGAGACCATCACGGCCTAGCCGTGATGAAGGTCACAGCCTAGAATTGAAGACTCGCCTCGCGAACATACCTTCGCCTCGTGAGAGTTTAAATTGAAAGCGCGCTAATTTTAATTCTCGCCTCGCGAAAGTCTGCTCGCCTCGCGAGAGAGCGCAGATCAGGATTACTATTTAAGGGCTGTTGCATATCAGAACAGGGGATCCAACTTTAGAAGGCAGTTTTCCACTTAGGTTAGGGCAGTAGTTACGAATTATTATTTCTCCTTGGAGCTGCGTCTCCTTTTCGGGTTTCTTTTTATTTTACGATGGTGATTATGTCCGATCGCTTGTCTATGAGCATGAGGAACTAATCCCGTCGTCCGAGGGAACGATGAAGCCACCCATGGCGATGTAAATCCGATTTGATGTATGTCTTTCTCCTTAATTCAATTCTTGTTTTCTAATTCTGATTTGAATGCGTTGATCATACATGTTGCGTGATTGACTTGTTAACGTTGATGAGGCTTAGTCAGCGATTCACGTTTAGAACTTGAATTAGAATCATCGATCGAATATTGCACGAGAGTGAATAGGAGATCGGTGCGACCTTATAGGGAACACGAATTAACAGAATTCGAGATTAGGGTTAAGAGACCTAGCAAGTAATTAACTCAAATCATCGAATACGTCCTAATGAGCACGGAAGTGGATTTAGGAGAATTTAGGGGTCCCGGTTGACATTGTAATTGAATTTAGGGAGGAATTCATCATCACTTGGGTGTACATATTGGGTAGGTGGATTTGTGACCTTGGACATTTTAGTTTTCTGAATTTTAGTTAATTATTTATTTAGACTAGTTAATTGAATTTAGATATTAATCTTTCTCTCAACCACCTTTTTCCGTAACTTGACCGAACGTATCTGACTTCCCGCGGATTAGTCGAATTGGTATCCCAATCCTTGAGTTCGACCTCGGTAATTACTTACCGTGTTATTTTTATTACTTGCGACGACCCGGTACACTTGCCGGAGTCACAACAACGGCCGTGACGGGCTATCCCTATGGACCAGAATTGATCACGGTCTGCCCGTGATGAGGCTCACGGCCATGACACAATTTCCAACAAGTTTCTGACTAATCATGTTAGCCAACACCCGCTACCGCCTCGGTAAGTCGTTCCATTTTTCTCCTCTCTCCGACTTGATTATTTACATTGGGGACAATGTAAGTTTTTAAGCTTGGGGTAGGGGTATTTTGCATTTGCATTTTGCATGTTGCATTCATATAGGCATAGTTTACATGATCACATGATCAGATTACCCCCCCCCCCCCCTTGTTTAGATTTTGCATCCAATTGTGAGAACTGAGTGCCAAATAAATTGAGATAGTGAAATTATTGAACCCAATTTTTTATTCTTGTGATAAGGCTACAAATAAAAATTCTTGAGATGATCTGTGATAGTTGATAATTAGCATGTGGTTCCATAGATGTGTGTTCTCATTGATTTTTGAACTACTAAATGTGAGATTTTGAGCCAAAAAGGGGTACTCACTAAATCTACCCCATTCTTTGTGATAGAGTGCTATTCCTCTTGGATTGTATTTCTCTAGAACTTGACTTGAAACCGTTTTGAAGCTTGAAAATTTTTGAGAACATTTTTGAAAATGATTGAGGCACTAGGTATTTTTCCGGCCTTCTGAGCTTTGATTGACTAAATGCTACCCCTTAGTTGCCCAATTTTGAGCCTAAAAGAATAAAATACTTTTCTTGGTACCCTGAAACATTTTGATAAATGATGCTTGATAGGTGACCTTCTAAAGTATTACACAAAGGGTAAAAAGGTAGTTGAAAAAGTATGGGATGAGAAAGTAAGAAAAATATTTCTCTTGAATTGAAATTCTCCCATTCTCCAAATGAAAAGAAAAGAAAGAAAAAAATAGAAAAAGAAAAAGAAATACAAATAGAGAAGGGGATGACAAAAAGAAAAGTGAGAAAAAAAAAGAAAAAGAAAAAAAGAAAGGTGGAAAAGTAAATCAAAACCCAAAAGGGTATTTTAGAAGGTGTCATGCTTTACAATGCTTGATTTTGTGTAGCCTTTTGATATGTCCTTTTCTTGATTTCCCCACCTAACGACAAATCCCATGGCCACGTTACAACCAAAGTAAAGACCTCTTGATTCTTAATTGTTTTCATTAATAAAGTAGAGATTTGGTTGATAGTCAAGCCTATGGCAGAATTCATTCCTTGAGGAAAATGGAGCGAATTGTCATACATCCTTAAACACTTGAGCGAGGTGAGAAAGAGTGCCAAGCAAATGAACAAGCTTGGGGTGATTTTCAGGTGAGAAAGAGTGCCCAAATCAATGAGAACATGGGTCTAAGAACCTAAGCTTCTAATTGGACTTGAAATTGATTGTCTCTTGCTGAATTATTTGAAATGCCTGTTACTTGGATTAGTTACTCGGGTTCTTGGTTCACTATGAATGTTCTGATTATTTTTATCTTCTGGCCTTAGTGATTGCTTGAGGACAAGCAAATGAATAAGCTTGGGGTGATTTGATAGTGTGATTTCACATCATGTTTCATGTACACTTTTGCATGCATTTTCATATAGTTTAGGCATGGTTAGTTTGATTTTTGTTAGTTTTTACGTTGGAACGGGTGAAGCGGTTTCTTGGTGTTGTTTTGCAGGAATTTAAGAAAAAATGCTCAAGATTGACCATGATGGAGCTTGGATGAAGATAGAGCTTGAAAAGTGAAGAATTTGAGCCAAGCAGAGCCCATCACGGCCTAGCCGTGATAACCATCACGGCCTAGCCGTGATAACCATCACGGTCGTGGTCGAGCAATAATTGAGAAGAAAGAAGGCAAAAGTCAGAAGCTGTCACGGCCTAGCCGTGATGGCATCACGGCCGTGACATGTTAATTGAGTCAGAACTCTCCTAGGCAAAATCTGTCACGACCTGGCCGTGATGTCCATCATGGCCATGACAGACCAATTGGTGAAGGCAGAAGCTATCACGGCCTAGCCGTGATAAGTGTCACGGCCGTGACAAACATATTTTGAAAGCGTGCCCAAGGCAGAAAGCGTCACGGCCTGGCCGTGATGGCCATCACGGTCGTGACGCGAATCCTAATCTATAAAGAGGCGGGGGCAGAACAGAAGAAAAATAGTTTTTGAAACCCTAAGACACTCTCTCTGAACCAGGGGCAGTTGCACAAGGATTCCATGGAGTTTCTTCTCCTCTTCATCTCTATTTCTTTGATTTTGGCTATGATCATGAGTAGCTAAACTTCCCATTGTTGGGATTAGATGTAGCTATTTTTGAATTCTCCATGTATTTGATTTGACCTTGTAATACAGTTTTTGCTTCATTATGAGTGATTGATTTCCATGCTTATTTCTTGTTGTGGCGTGATCCCCCATGACTTGATTATTGTTTTGGTATGCAATTGGAAAATTCGTATTAGAACTAGAACTGAAATCAACCACCTGGTAAACCTTGTATCTAGGAATGGATTTAGGTTTATTAGAAATCGTGTAATCCCTAATCATCATGCAAATTCATTAATCTAGGCCACCTAAGGAATTAGGGTTTATTAGTGGATTTAGGCTCATGTCATCTGAGGAATCAGGGCTTGAGTAATCTAGTGGATTGATTGTCACGTTTGAAGTAGAAACTGTTTACTAGTCATTTCATTGCATGGGGATGAAGTTTAGTGAACCTAATCCCAACATCTTTCATATATTTGAAGAATCCTTTTCTCTGCCTCCCAAGTGTTTGACAAAATTACTCAAAGAACTTTTTCTTTTATTTTGTTTATTTTAGGTTTTAAATCTGATTGGGCTTGGTATTTACTATTGAGCTCCCTTTGATCCAAATATTCGCTTGGATAGTAATCGATTCGGTATGTGCTAGTACTTATCACAGTCCTCGTGGGAACGATAAACGGTCTCACCACCGTATTACTTGTACGACTAGGTATACTTCCCTAGATTCGTTATCAACAGGGGCCCATGAAATCTATTCCCCACACATCAAACAGTTCAATCTCCATAATGGTGTTAAGTGGCAGCTCTTGTCTGTTGGAAATATTCCCCACCCTCTGACACCTATCACAATTCTTGGTATACTCTTGAGCATCTATGAACAAGGTGGGCTAGAAGTATCTTGATTGCAGGACCTTTTCAACTGTTATTTTTCCTCCAAAGTGACCACCATAAAGGGCAGCATGGCAATCACTAAGGATATCTTGCATTTCTTCCTCAACAGCACATCTTCTCATGATCTGATCTTGACATCTTTTATAAAGGAAGGGTTCATCCCAGTAGAAATATTTAGCTTGATGCAGAAACCTCCTTTTCCATTGAGAGTTCATTTCCACTGGAATTACCCCACTGACCAGAAAATTCACCATGTCTGCGTACCAGGGTGCTACAGCATCTTCTATCGGTAAAAGGCGTTCATCAGGAAAATTTTCTTTGATTTCTCCTTGAGGCTTGGTTTCTCCTTCTTTAACAATTTTGGAGAAATGATCAGCTACCTGATTTTCAATTCCCTTCTTGTCTTTGATCTCCAAATCAAATTCTTGAAGCAAAAGCACCCATCTGATAAGCCTTGGCTTTGCATCCTTCTTGTCAATGAGATACTTGATGGATGCATGATCTATGTATACCACTACTTTGGTTCCCACCAGATATGGTCTGAACTTGTCAAAAGCAAACACAACTGCCAACAATTCTTTTTCTGTAGTGGTGTAGTTGATCTGAGCATCAATGAGAGTCTTGCTAGCATAATAGATAGTATGGAAGATCTTGTTATGCCTTTGACCTAACACATCTCCCATTGCAAAATCACTTGCATCACACATCAACTCAAATGGCTTCTCCCAATCTGGAGCTACTATTATAGGGGCGGTGATCAAATCCTTTTTCAAAGTTTCAAAAGCTGATAAACATTCCTCTGTGAAGTTAAATGCACTATCATGCTCTAGCAATTTGCATAGAGGCTTTGATATTTTGGAAAAATCCTTAATGAATCTCCTATAAAATCCAGCATGGCCAAGAAAACTTCTGATGCCCTTGACAGAATTGGTGGGGGAAGTTTTTCAATTACATCAATCTTAGATTTGTCCACCTCTAAACCTTTCTTTGACACTTTGTGGCCCAAGACAATGCCTTCCTTGACCATGAAATGACATTTCTCCCCATTCAAAACTAAATTGGTTTCTTCACATCTATCCAGCACCTGCTCTAGATTGTCCAAGCATCCCATGAATGAATCTCCAAAAACTGAGAAATCATCCATGAAAATTTTCATAGTCTTCTCAATAAAATCAGAAAAGATGGCCATCATGCACCTCTGAAAATTTGCTGGAGCATTGCAGAGCCCAAAAGGCATTCTTCTGAAATCAAATGTACCATATGGACAAGTAAAGGTAGTCTTCTGCTGATCTTCTGGTGCCACTGCTATCTGGTTGTACCCTGAATAGCCATCTAGGAAGCAGTAAAAGTCTCTCCCAGACAGCCTATCAAGCATCTGATCAATGAATGGTAATGGGAAATGATCCTTCCTTGTGCCCTTGTTCAGCTTTCTATACTACATGCATATCCTCCAACCTGTGACGGTTCTTGTAGGAATCATCTCATTCTTCTCATTTTTCACCACAGTGACTCCTCATTTCTTTGGAACACACTGCATAGGACTTACCCACACACTATCTGAAATGGGGTAGATGATTCTTGCATCAAGCCATTTAATGATCTCCTTCTTCACCACTTCTTTCATAATTGGGTTCAATCTTCTCTAGCCTTCAATACTATTCTTGGCATCTTCCTCTAACATAATTCTGTGCATGCAAAGGCTATGATTGATTCCTCTAATGTCTGTCATTTGCCATCCAATAGCCTTCTTGTGCCTCTTCAAAACTGAAAGAAGACTCTCTTCTCGAGCAGCATTTAAGAAAGAAGAAATAATGATGGGCAGAGTTTCATGTTCTCCCAGATAAACATATTTCAAATGAGAAGGTAGTTGTTTCAATTCAAGGGCGGGAGCTCTTTCAATAGAGGGGACATTCTCTTTCAAGGTGTCTGCAGTTAACTCCAAAGATTCATATTTTCTGATCCAAGATCTTTGTGCCAACTTCTCTTCAACTAAAAGCGTCAGCTCTTCACTCCCAAAATCAGTTTCATCATTCAGTTCGATTTCATGCTCTAACCCTTGCCTTATTGCTATTAGTTGCTCTTGCACTAGGGATTCAATACCAGTAATCGCAGAACAACTTTCCATTTCCTCATCAGGGTATTGCAAAGCATTAAAGACATTGAAAGTCACTTGCTGATCATTTACCCTCATAGTGAGCTCCCCTTTTTGCACATTTATCAGTGTTCTCCCAGTTGCAAGAAAGGGTCTTTCAAGGATGATTGGAACTTCCTTGTCAGCCTCAAAGTCAACAATAATAAAGTCCACTGGAAACACGAACTTGTCCACTATGATTAAAACATCTTCAATCTTTCCTTCTGGGTAAGCAATAGATCTATCAGCAAGTTGCAAAGTCACAGTGGTGAGCCTGGCTTCACCGATTCTCAGTTGCTTGAAAATGGACATTGGCATCAGGTTAATACTTGCTCAAAGATCACACAAGGATTTTACACAATAAGTACTCCCTATAGAAGAAGGGATAGTAAAACTGCCTATATCTTTCATTTTCTGAGGCACTTTGTTCTGTAACAGCTGGCTGCACTCCTTTGTCATTTCCACTGTCTCAAAATCTCAAAATCTATTTCTCTTATTAAGGATATCTTTCATGAATTTGGTGTAGTTAGGCATCTACTGTAGAGCTTCAACCAAAGGTGTGTTGATGTACAACTGCTTCAGAATTTCCAGAAACTTGTTGAATTGCTTCTCTTGAGCAGCCTTCTTCAACCTCTATGGAAATGGGGGAGGTAGCCTTTCTAGAATTAGCTTGGTCTCCTTCTGGCTAGGAATTTTCTGCACTTCCTTTTCAATTGTGGGATTCACCTCAGGGCTGTCCTTTTCTGTCTCAGTTGTGTCAGTCTTCTTTGCTGCTTTCTGCTTAGGTGCTACTGCATCCTGTAGCTCTTTACCACTCCTCAGGTTTACAACTTTAACTTGCTCTTTCCCTTTATCATTTGAAGATGATGGAGATTCAGTGGAAGCAGGGAGAGTACAAGCATGTTTGTTAGCTAGTGCAGGGCCAACCGGCCTACTGGATTCTCCAAATTTCTCACAGCAGCTCCTTGGTTTTGGATTTGAGCTTTAATTTCTGTCATGAAAGCTCTCAACATAGCTTCCGAAGATGATTCCCTTGCAGGAGCTTGGTTTTGCTGTTGCTGGCTGTTCTGTCCCTGATGTTGGTATTGTTGTGGGGCCTTTCCAGCTGAGAAATTCAATGTGTTGTTGTAAGTTCCATAATTGAAATTCGGGTGTTTCTTCCAACCAGGATTGTAAGTGTTGGAATATGCATTATTCCCTCTATTTGCCAGATAATTCACTGATATTGGGTTGTTGGGACACTCTTCAAATAGATGCTCCCCTCCACAGAAAACACAGGAAATGGTACTCACTTGAGCCACCATAGGCTCAGCCATAGCAGGTTCCTTACTTGCATTAGTAGCAGTCAGATTTTTCAACATATTAATGATAGAGGCAAGCTGAGCAGATAGGGCATTTGCTTCCTTCACCTCAAGCACTCCAACAGGGGTTTGAGCAGAGTTGGCCCCTACAGTTGGCCATTGATAGTTGTTGGCAGCTATGCTTTCAATCAATGCATAAGCTTCATTATATGATTTTGTCAAGAATGTACCTCCAGATGAAGCATCCAACATCAATCTTGAAGGAGGCTGCAGTCCATTGTAAAAGGTCTCCATTTGAATACATACAAGGATGCTATGATGAGGACATCTTCTCAAAAGCTCCTTGAACCTCTCCCACGAGTCATAAAATGATTCAACATCATTTTTCCTAAATGAAGTTATATCACTCCTCATTCTTGCATTTTTAGTAGGAGGAAAGTACTTAGTCAAGAACTTTTCGGCTAGCCCATTCCATGAAGTAATGGAATTGGATTCCAAGGAGTTCAACCAAGTCTTGACTCTGTCCCTCAGAGAATAAGGGAAGAGCCTTAACCTGAAAGCATCATCACTTACTCTAGGAATCTTGAAATTGCTAGCCACTTCCAAAAATTGCCTCAGATGTAAGTGCGGATCTTCAGTAGAGGCACCACTGAACTGCCCAACAGTTTGCAGCATTTGAAACATCATAGGATTGAACTCAAACTGCTGGGTAGTTATTTATGGTCTCACAATCCCAGTACTCATGGTTTGGGGATCAAAGACAGCATAATCCCTAATGGATCCGTCCTTATCATTTGCCATTTCAATCATACAAGGCTGATCTTCATCCTCGTTTCCCAGAAAGTGAGTCATGAAGCCTAAGTCAGAGTGCTAATCTCTAACTATTTGTTTTTTAGTTCTCTTCCTTAGCTTCTTTGCGGTTTTCTCTATCTCCAAGTCTATTTGAAACTCGGGTGTACCCTTGCTGCGCATACAGCTGTAAAATCTGTTGCTAAGCAAAGTGCACACAGTTTTTAGTACTAACTAAATAGAAAAACCTAAAAAAAGAATTTAAATATTCAACACCATTGTCAATCCCCGGCAACGGCGTCAAAAACTTGTTGTTCTTAAATGTGATGTGCAAGTGTACACAGTCAAACAAGAAATAAAGAGTGAGTAAAGATCGTTCCCACGAGGATTTAAATGATTTGAATATAAATTTTAGTTTTAACCTTTTCTATTTAGCTTAATAAAATAAAGAGAAATTTTAAGGATGTAAAGTAAATGGAGAAATTGGGTATCAGAACAGTAAGTAATAAATGCAAGAAATCAATAAAAGCAATAAATGGGTGTTTTAAAATAGAGATGGAAACAGCTAAGATTATAATCCTTTGTAATCTTCACTTCAGGGTAATTTATGCTTTAGGATGTTACATCATTCAGTCCAGGAAATGAAATTTGCTTTCCAACATTCAATTGAGTTCATTAAAAGCTTCTTATTCCTAAGTTCAAATTAATTTCCTTCAGTTGTCAGATAAATACGTCCAGCTACTTAAAGACTTGAAGGTTATTCCTAGCTCATTCAACACAATTAATTTTCCAATTAATTATTCTATCTTTATCTTCTAATCAAGTCCACTAACTTGGTTTTTCCAAACTAAATTAGTTGATATTTCATATCAGTTGATCAGGCTAAACCAAAATTAAACATTAAAACCGAGAAGAAGAAAATGAATAACATCCATAACATTGAATTACCCTTCAATACAATTACAATTTCATAGAATCCTAACTAAGAGAATTTATCTCATAATGAGCTTGATGACAAAACAAGCAAAAGAAATGGAAAATAAAAGCATAATGCGTAAAATGAAATTACAGAGAGGACAAGGGAGCTGATGGCTGCTGCGCAGTACCGGGCTCTCTCTTAAAGCCCTCACACTCACTATTTGTATTGGCTCCTAAAATAGGGTTACACTCTCTCTCATGCCTCACTTTTTGGGCTTTTACAAAATTCAAATACTAAAATATTCCTTGGCCCAATTCTCAAGTACACACAGCTACTGCATTGTATTCTCTCCCTTCCTTTTTGCACAATGCAGCAGGTACTTTGTCTTCTAGTGGGCAATAGCTGAGCTGGAAATGATTTTATCTTGTAGTGACTTGCTCCCCAGATGCTGCAGCATTCCAAAACATCCTAAAGCAATTCCTTCAGCAATTACACATTTAAAACCTGCTCAAAACTAAATCAAACCTTCAGCAATAATAGATCAGAATTTACAGCTTTTTCCCAATTAATCAGATTAACACATATATTTACTCAATCAAACAAAACTTGAAGTTCTTTTCCAAAATGGATCAAAACAAGAACAATGATTAAGCTAAAAGGATAGTAATAACTCTTATTTCTAAAAGTTATCACTAAGCTTGAATCTTCAAGGAAGTGGAGAGGAAGTGATGAAGCAAGGTGAGAAAATTGTAATAATAAGCCAAAGATCTTTTTCCAACAGCCGAAACACGTATTTATAGGTTCTCTGCTCGTAACCCAGCGCTGGGTGCCCTTGGCCTGCGCTGGGTGTTGCACTGTGCGCGAAACACACTTGCTGTCAGAAACTGGCACTGGGCGCCAGCTTTCCAGAGCTGAGCGTTGGCTCTGCTTCAGCTTCCTGATGTTGAGTGCCTTGATCCTAACGCTGGCCACTGGCTGGCAGCTTTCTGCAACTGATGTTTTCTTCTGTTTCTGTCCGGGCTGAGCGCTCGATTCAAGAACTGAGCGCTGGACTTTTATTCCTGCACATTTTCAACATATTTTGAGTATATTTTTCATATAACAAGCTCAAAACTCTAATCCAATGAATGTGCACATTTTCTTATCCTTTTCATTCACAATATCTAAGATTATTTACAAAAAATTCTCATTTGCACTTACAAACTAACATAAATTGCACATTCATCACAACCCCAAACTTAGAGATTTTGCTTGTCCTCAAGCAAACAATTAGATTCAAAACAGGGGTGAATGAGATGGTTTTTATGCTCAATTCCCTTGTGAAACACATTACTCATGCAAAAACTCAATTCCTTAACACTTTTGCAAAATGCACAAGCATCACACAATCATTGCATCAATTCCAATTGATCACATGCTTCATGTTTTAAAACAATCAAACATACTACAAAATTAGCTCCATTGAATGCACAAAATATTCTCTTGCAACCTCTCTATCAAGTGTTTCACACATCCTCACTTGGGTATTATTTGCTCTCAATTCCAATCAAAATGCATTCCCCAATCCTAATCTTGACAAGATGCTAAGAACACATATCACAAATGTTAATGCAACATATATCATGAGGTCTTTTATTTGGATGTAATGGGGCTAAGGTGGGGGTGGATAACATCAAGTATATAGGCAAGACTACTTTGGATTCAAGGAATGTGGACTCTTGGAATTTCCCTTGCTTAGCTAGGAACCCAAGCACATAAGCACACAATTTGTGCCATTTCCCTTTTTATTTGTTTACAACTCGCTTTTTTTCTTTTTCTTTAGTTTTCTTCTTGTTTCATTCTCTTTTCATTATTTTCTTTTTCATCTTTCAATTTTACCTTTTTCTTGACTTTTGTATACTTTCTTTATACATTTTCCTCTTTTTGGCTTTTTCTATTTTTCTTTTTCTTTTGTTTTCATTCACATTTTTTTTTCTTTTCAATTTTTTTTTCATAGTAGGCATCTTTAGTGGCCTACTCACACCCCAAACTTAATTTGCTTGCTTGTCCCTAAGCAAGAGAACAACCCCCAACTTAAGTCCAAGTATTCCTCAAAGCCAAAATAGTGGGACAAAAATGTTTTTTTCGATTTTTGGCTTGTAATGTGCTATCGTGACAAAAAAAATAGGTCAAGGCTCAATTGGGCATAGCAATAGAAAATGATAGGATAAAAATTATGGCACTGAGCTTAAACAAAGAATTATGGCCTCAATCATTTATGTATATGCAAGAACATTGCAACAGTGACAAGCATCAAGGCAAGAAAAAGTGAGAATATGCAAGTGATGGATAAGCACACATGAAAGAAATCAAGTAATATGATGTGTTTGGGCTCAAAATCTCACAGTTCATGGTTATGTGCAAGAGAAATCCGTACATCCAACATTGCACATTCATAGTATGAAAAATTGTCACAAACAATTCACAAGGATCAATGGTTTCAATGAAATCATGTGCTCGGCAAGTACAAAATGCATCATGCTAGAAATTTCAGTCAAGCAAAAGTTCTATGCTCACTAGAGAATCTACACAAAAATCCATTCAAAACACAAGTTTATGCAAAAATATGCAAGTTTGGGTAATTTATTCAACTACAACTAACTAGCAATTAAGGAGGATTAAAAAGTAAAGAATTTAGAGCACTCTCTTTCTTCTGCACAATGGATGACTATTTAATATATATATATATATATATATATATATATATATATATATATATATAATCTTGCTAGCACTAAGCGCACAAGGTACAGTATTTTCCGCTGATTATGCTTTCTGTTTGCGCTCAGCGCTCACAGTAGCGCCCGACGCCCACAGAGGGTCATTTTCACCATTTTCTTGTGTCATTTCTCCACTTCCTTTGCTCCACTTTCCTTAGATGTGCTTGTGCAACAATTCAAATCCATTATACCACAATATATGGCTCACACACCAAAGGAACTACTCAACAATTCAATGAACTAATTTTTTTCATGGTAAGGAGAAAAAGAAAAGAAATGCAAGAAGAAAATGCTTGGATTGCCTCCCAATTAGCGCTTCTTTAACGTCACTAGCTTGACATTTGAGCTCTTTTCTTAGGGCGGTTTATATGACAAGAAGAATATATCCTCATTCCGCTTTCTTTTCATCACAAGTCGTCCCATGTATTTATTGTAAGGAAGCAAATGTTCCCATGCCCCAACAATTAGGCATTTGGAATATGTGTTTCTCCATTCTTGAAGTATATAAAACTCATCTCACATGGGACTCTTCTCTTTAATCACCAAAGGTTGAGTCTCAGTCATATGAATCTTTTCTTGCCTCACCCTTGGCTTCTCTTCCATGTCACTATTTTTGTTTTTATGTTTTTTATCTAATACTACAACTACACTTTCTTTTTGTTTTTCTTCCACCACTTCTATTGAGTCATGTTCACTTTCCATTTCTACAAGCACTTCTTCTTCTTGCTCAACCATTTCCCAAACATGTGACTCTTGCTCTCTTACTAACTCTATCTTTTTCTGCACAAATCCAACCAATTGCTCAGATAACATCCCAACTTGAATCTCAAGATTCTTGATTGAAGCTTGTATGTCCTTGAATTTCGTTTGAGTAGCTCTAATAAATTGAGTTAAAACCTTTTCAAGGTAGGACACTCTATCTAGTGACTTATTGGATTGATGGTAAGGTTGTGCATCTTGTTCCCTCATGAGGTTCTCCATGTAATAAACCTCCTCGTGTGAATTGAATTGAACCTCACAATTTTCAGGTTTATAGTGTTCACCAGAAAAATCACATGTAGGTTGCAATGGTTTCATTGCCTTCACTTGCATTACTTGAATTTGTTTAGACATCAACTCCAACTATTGTGCAATAAGTTTTCTTTGAGCAAGAAGAATAGCTTCAAAGATGTCCATGATTTGTAGTGGATACTTTCCTCACAACACAAGAATCCAAAGTAAAGAATTATAACAATGAAAACCAATTACTAAAATGAGAATCAAAACAAAACAAAAAATAATGTCCAAATTAGCAATGCCTTTGCTTCGTTGATATTAAAATCAACAATCCCCGACAACAGCACCAAAAACTTGTTGATGGTTTGGCGAGTATACCAAATCGCAACAAGTAATAATAGTGAAAGTAGAGTATCGTTCCTAACGAGGATTGTGTTTCAAGTATCAACGTGGCCTAGGCAATAGCTATTCGAACTAATGAATTTCATGTTTATAAAAGAGTAAATGAGTTTCTTGTATTTAGAATTATCATACAAATGAATGAAACAAGCAATTAAATAATGAACTCAATATAGGCAAAAGCAGTTAGGCATCAGAATCATTAAATCTTCAATTCACGTAACCTTATTTAATCCTAACTTCAATTCATTCCATACAATTGACATTCAAGTCACTAACCTGGATTTATCCCTAATTCCTTAGGTGATAATCCTTTTGTACCAATTAAGAACCCTAATCCCTTAGGTGATGATTCAAGAATTAGCACAAACATTAAGCATAAGACTCATAAGAATGCATTGCAATAGAGTTCTATTCCTAGAATCAACATCACAATGGTAATCACTTCAATTCCAATCCAATAACCAATTTTCCAATTGTGAAATTGAATCTAACATCATTTCAAGGATGATCAGTCCAAGAAAAACATTAAGTATAGAAGCAATTACTCAAATTGAATGAAATAGAATTGAAATCAGAAATCAAAGTCAATTACATCAAATTCCAATTGAAATGATCCTAACCTAACCTAAATGATCTAGTAACTCATAATAGAAAAGGGAGAGATGAAAGAACTTGAGTAGGAAAGTGTGGAAGACTCCATGGAAGCTTCAATTCTTGTTCCCAAGCTTGAATCTTCAAGGAAGTGGAGAGAAAGTGATGAACCAAGGTGAGAAAATTGTAAAAATGAGCCAAAGATCTCTGCTGAAACACGTATTTATAGGTTCTCTGCTCGTAACCCATCACTGGGCGCCCCTGGCCTGCGCTGGGCACTGCACTATGCACGAAACACACCTGTTGTCAGGAACTTGCGTTGGGCGCTAGCTTTCCAGAGCAGAGCACCGCTCTCGCTCGTTCAGCTTCCTGGCGCTGAGCGCCTTGATCCCAGAGCCGGGAGCTGGCTGGTAGCTTTCTGCAACTGTTGTTTTCTTCTGTTTCTGTCCGGGCTGAGCGCTCGATTCCATAGCTGAGCACTGGACTTTTATTCCTGCATATTTCCAACATATTTTGAGTATATTTTTCATATAACAAGCTTAAAACTCTAATCCAATGAATGTGCACATTTTCTTATCCTTTTCATTCACAATTTCTAAGATTATTTACAAAAAATTCCCATTTGCACTTACAAACTAAGATAAATTGCACATTCATCGATAGGCTAGACTACTTTGACTTCAAGGAATGTGGACTCTCGGAATTTCTCTTGCTTAGCTAGTTCACAAGCACACAATTTGTGCTATTTCCCCTTTTTATTTATTTACAACTCTTTTTTTTTTCTTTTTCTTTTGTTTTCTTCTTGTTTCATTTTCTTTTCTTTCTCTTTTGCCTTTTTCTCACTTTTGTATACTTTCTTTATTTCTTTTCCTCTTTTTGGCTTTTTCTATTTTTCTTTGTGTCTTTCTTTCACACTTCGTTTTTTTTTTATTTTATTTTAAAATTTTTTTTTAACATTAGGCATCTTTGGTGGCATAGTCACACCCCAAACTTGATTTACTTGATTGTCCCTAAGAAAGAGAACGACCCCAAACTCAAGTCCAAGCATTCCTCTAAGCCTAAGTAATGGGACAAATTTGTTTTTTCGATTTTTGGCTTGTAATGTGCTATCATGCCAAGAAAAATAGGTCAAGGCTCAATTGGGCTTAATAATGGTAAATGTTAGGATGACAATTATGGCCCTGAGCTTAAGGAAAGAAATGGTGCCTCAATCATTTATGTATATGGAAAAATATTGCAACAGTGACAAGCATCAACACAAGAAAAAGTGAGAATATGCAAGTGATGGATAAGCACACATGAAATAAATCAAGTAATGTGATGTGTTTGGGCACAAAAGCTCACAGTTCATGGTTATGTGCAAGAGAAAATCCATGCATCCAACATTGCACATTCATAGTATGAAAAATTGTCACAAACAATTCACAAGGATCAATGGTTTCAATGAAATCATGTGCTCAGCAAGCACAAAATGCATGGTGTAAGAAATTTCAGCCAAGCAAAAATTCTATGCTCACTAGAGAACCTACACAAAAATCCACTCAAAATACAATTTTTGTGCAAGATATGTAAGTTTGGGCAATTTATTCAACTAAAACTTACTATCAATTAAGGAGGATTAAAAATTAAAGAGTTTAGAGCACCCCCTTTCTTCTGCACACTGGATGAGCATGTACAAAATAATTAATTTTTTTTACTCTGGCTAGCGCTCAGCGCCTAAGGTACAGTATTTTCCACTGATTCTGCTTTCTGTTTGCGCTCAGCGCTCACAGTAGCGCCCGGTGCCCACAGAGGGTCATTTTCACCATTTTTCTTATGCCATTTCTCCCCTTCCTTTGGTCCTTTTTCCTTAGATGTGCCTGCACAACAATTCAATCATCTGAATGAACTACTTATTTTTTTTCATTATAAGGACGAAAAAAGAACAAAAATACAAGAATAAAAATGATTGGGTTGCCTCCCAAGTAGCGCTTCTTTAATGTCACTAGCTTGATGCCTGAATATTTGATGCTCAAGGTGGCTTGAATGATGAGAAGAATGGTGCATTTTTGTTGCTTTTCTTGCCACCACTCCTTACATTGTTCTTAACATCAAACATTGGAGTGTTGCCCTTCTTTGATGAATGGTCTTCTTTAGGCCAAAATGGTTGGAAATGAGATGACCATTGAGACTTCTTTTTCCTTCTTTTTCTAATTTTCTTCTTATTTTCCTCTTGGTGAATTTCTTGCACCTCTTGACTTTGCACAAAATGAACTTGAGCATGGATAATTGGTGAAGTTTCCATAGGTTCCTTATCAAACATGTTCACAACCATTTGTTATTCATTCACCCTCAATATAAGCTCGCCTTTTGGTACATCTATTAAAGCTCTGGCGGTAGCTAAGAAAGGTCTTCCGAAGATCAATGGAATGTTCACATCCTCCTCAATATCCAAGACAAAGAAATCCATAGGAAATATGAACTTTCCTACTTTCACAAGCAAGTCCTCTACCAAACCATAAGGACTCCTAATTGATCTATCTGCAAGTTGCAAGGAGATCATGGTTGGTTCTATATCATGAATACCAAGCCTCTTCATCATGGATAATGGCATAAGATTGATACTTGCTCCAATGTCGCATAGGGCTCTAGCATTGATTACCTCTCCAATGACACATGGAATTGTGAAGGATCCCGGATCCATCAAATTAGGTGGAAGCTTGTGTTGGAGAATTGAGCTACAATTTTTAGTCAAGGCTACTACCTCACTTGGTTCAAATTTTCTCTTCTTTGCAAGCCAATCCCTCATGAACTTTGCATATGATGGCATGGTCTCTAATGCTTCAACAAATGGGATGTTGACTTGCAATTGTTTAAAAACATCCAAGAACTTATCAAATTGTTCTTCTTTATCTTTCCTCTTCCTTGCAATCGGATAAGGCACTTTCACATAAGAAGGAATTTCTTGTGGCTTGACCATTTCCTTTAATAATTGACTCTTTGTCTTTCTCAAGATAGAATCTTCATCAACTAATTTCAGCTTCTTTTCCTTCCTATCATCTTGATGTTCCACTTCTTCTTTCCTTTTTGAACTCCCTTCTTTATCACCAGTCTCAACCATCTTCTTGCTCAACTCAGAATTTTCAGCATTTTGGCATGTGGAATGATCAACAACTGGCTCCACTGGCTTTCCACTTTGCAACATGATGACTTTGCACTCCTCCTTTGGATTATTAGTAGTATTTCCAGAAAATCCTACACTTAATGCACTAGAAACTTGTTTAGAAAGCTGTCCAATCTGCACTTCAAGGTTCTTGATTGATGCATCGGTATTCTTGAAGTTAGATTGTGTGACTTGAATGAATTGTACAAGAGTGCTCTCTAATTTATCCATTCTCTCATCGGTATCACGATGTGGTTGATTTTGGAGTAGTGGTTGTTGTGAAGATGTGTTGTCTTGTGGAGCTTCTTGTGTCCAGGGAAGGTTAGGGTACTTCTTCCAATTTTAATTGTAGGAATTTGAATAAAAATTCTTCCCTTGTCTTGGAAAATTCCCCATATAGTTTACTTCCTCATGAGAGCCTAAAGTTGCTTCACATTTACCATTCTCATGCTCTCCTCCACAAAAATCACAACTCATGACTTGTTGTCCTTGCATTGGCCCCACATTCATAGCATGAAGTTGCTTTGTGATTGCCTCCAATTGATTAGTGAGGATTTTGTTCTGAGCCAAAAGTGCATTCTGAGAGTTAAGCTCTATCATCCCCTTTGTCGACATGCCTCCTCTATCATGATTCATGAGATAATCATTAGATACCATGGCTTAAACCAACCTCAAAGCTTCATCGGCAGTTTTTGAATTCATTGAACCTCCCGCCGAGGCATCTAACATGATCTTTGTCCGAGGTCTCAATCCATTACAAAATATTCGCATTTGTTGAAGATCATCAAACCCATGATTAGGAAACTTTCTTAGGAGTTCCTTGAAGCGTTCCCAAGCATCATATAAAGTCTCACCCTCACGTTGCATAAAGCTTGAAATATCTCCTCTCATCTTCACAAACTTTGACGGTGGAAAATACCTTGTTAAGAACTTTTCTTCCAAGTCATCCCAAGTAGTGATACTTCCTCTTGGTTGAGATTGAAGCCAAGACTTGGCTCTATCTCTCAATGAAAAAGGGAAGAACCTCAACCTTATCGCATCATCCGTAGCTCCATTAATCTTGAGAGTCTCACATATCTCTAGAAAATTTGAGACATGACTATTTGGATATTCGGCATCACTTCCTCCAAATTGATTTTATTGCATGATATGGAGCAATGCCGGCTTGATCTCAAAATTATTTACGGCTACCAGTGGTCTAACAATACTTGAATGATTCCGGTTGATTGGACCATTAGAATACTCCCCAATGTCCTTCGGTCTCTGGTCACGCTGTCGCCACGCGCCAAAAAGAACGAGCGGTATGAAAATAATGTAGTATAGAGCGACAACTCCTGATCGTCTCTCAAGGACTCTTAGGTGTTGTTATTATTAACGAAAAAGTTAGAAATGGGGGTTTTGGATTTAAACTAAAATAAAGAAAACAAAACAGAACAAAGAAAGAAAACAGAGCAAGAAAAGCAGTTAACAAATAAACTAAAGCGATTAACCTACTGCTTTTGGTTTCCCAACTATCATCGGTTCATGCAAATTCCTAGCCCTAAGCAGATTCTAATCCCCTCCCGGTTGTAGCAATAATTCAGAAGCGGAACCACTACTACAGATATATCTCCCTATTCCCGAATTAAGCAAACGGGGTTAAGCACTTCGTGAACTAAGCGAACACGAAACGTACACACGCGAATTGATGTCGCGCGCTGCGGATGCGCGCTCGTGCAATTCCGGCAAGTGTACCGGACTGCCGTCAAGTAATAAAAGATATCGAACCCACAGAGACTGTGTTCTCGAATCGCAATCGTTTTTCGAATCGATTAGATCTGGACTTTATAGATGGTTTTGAAAAAGGTTTGAATTTGAAATTAAGAGATAGATGAGCAGAGAACAATTAAAACAGAAAACAATTGTTTTTGGGGTTTTCGATTTAAACGGATTCCTAGGGATTTGGGTTACCTTTGAGGCTGTTTATGTTGCTAACTGATTTACCTTTGTTGATTACCGAAATTGCCTTGAAGGCGAGTTTATCCTCTGATAGCTTAAGCTCCCTCTCGGGTTACAAAAGCCGTGCCCAATTGACCCGACCCCTACTCTCGTGGTAGTCGATCCCAGATTGGACCCTTTGCGTTCCGTGACAACTCGTTGCTCCTCGAGGGACGGCTTCTAACTCTCGTGATTTCAGTCCCAAGTCTGACTTCTATAGGTCCGACACCTAAGTTCACCGCTAGGTTCCTCCTTATAATGTCTAAGTCATGCAAATAACCTAAGTTCACCGCTAGGTTCCTCCTTAGATCATCCACATCTCACAAACCAGTGACTGCCGAATTTTACGAGTTAAACACCCTAGAAATCCTAAGTTCACCGCTAGGTTCCTCCTTAGAACGTCTACGTCACGCAAATAACGGTTTGCCAAATTTATGAGTGATTAACACACTAGAAATCAGATCTAAAACAATAACGAAATCAACAACGATTTTACATCAAATCAACATCATTTACAAACCTCGAGCAGAGCCCTAGTCCCTAGAAACAAACTACTACTCCAGTCTTGCCATGGAGATGACAAGCTGGGTTGACAACATAATTGAAAATACAAAATCAGAGAAGAGAAGAGAAGAGGAGAAGAGATCTATGCCTAAGTCCTAGTTGTTATGGATCTCATCCAATGTGTTTGTTGTATCCCAGATCTGATGCCTTGATCCTTATTTATAGAAATGGGGAAGTTAGAGTCCCAAACCAACTCAAAATCTGATCTATTTCGGTCTCTTCAGGTCCAAGTAATGCGCGTCACGGCCGTGATGGCCATCACGGCCAGGCCGTGACGGTTTCTGCTTCTGGCACCTTTGCAAAACTCCAGTCTCTCGCGAGGCGAGCCTATGCTCGCGTCGCGAGCCCTCTGTTATGGCCGTGAAGAATTTCACGACTGGGCCGTGATGTGCTCTGACTTGTGGTGGTTTTGGGTCACGGCCGTGATGGCTATCACGGCCAGGCCGTGACAGACTCTGACTTCAGCCTTTCTTCTTTTTTAGTTTTGCTCGATCATGGCCGTGATGGGCATCACGGCTAGGTCGTGATGGACTCTGTTTGGCCCATTTTCTTCAGTTTTAAAGCTCCATCTTCATCCAAACTTCATCATGGTTGATCTTGAGCAATTTACCCTTGATATCTGCAAAACAACACACGAAAACCGCCTTACCCGTTCCAAAGGAAAATTAACCTAAAATCTAATAAAAATATGCCTAAACTACATGAAAATGCATGCAAAATGATGGACAAAGATGAGGTGGAATCACACTCATCAAATCACCCCAAGCTTAAAACTTTGCTTGTCCTCAAGCAATTACTCAGGCCATAAGATATAAATCAATCAAAGCGTGGATAGTGAACCAAGAACCCTAGAAGCTAATCCAAGTAATAGGCATTTTTAATAAGCACTCAAGAGATAATCAAGTTCAAGTCCAATTAGAAGCTTAGGTTCTTCAAGTTCATGTCCTCACTGATTTGGGCACTCGTCTCACCTCACTCAAGTGTTTTAGGGTTTATGACAATTCACTCCATTTCCTCAAGGAAAGTATTTTACCATAGGCTTGACTATTAACCAAATCTCTACTTTATTTATGAAAACACTTAAGAATCAAGAGGTCTTTTCCTTGGTTGTAATGTGGCCATGGGATTTATTGTTAGGTGGGAAAATCAAAGAAAGGGAATTTCAAGAAGGCTAGACAGATTATCAAACATTACAAAGCATGACACCTTCTAAAATACCTTTTGGGGGCTTTGATTTACTTTTTCCACCTTTTTTTTTCTTTTATTTTTTTTTCTTTTCTTTTCATTTCTCACTTTCTTTGTCATCCCCTTCTCCATTTTTTCTTTGTTTATTTCATTTTATTTGTTTGGAGAAGGGGAGATTTATAGCTCAAGAGAAATTACTTGCTAATTTTTTTTTTTCATCCCATACTTTTTCCAACTACCATTTTGCCCTTTTTGTAATACTTTAAAAGGTGCCATACCAAGCATTATTCATCAAAGTAATTCAAGGTACCAAGAAAAGTATTTTATCTTTAGGCTCAAAATTTGGCAACTAAGGGGTAGCATTTATCATTCAAAGCTCGGGAGGCCAGAAAAATACCTAGTGCCTCAATCATTTTCAAAAATGTTTTCAGAAATTTTTAAGTTTTGAAATGGTTTCAAGTCAAGTTCTAGAAAATACAGTCCATGAGGAACTAAATCACTCTATCACAAGAAATGGGGTAGATTTAGTGAATACCCCTATTTGGCTCAAAATCTTACATTTAGTAGTTCAAAAATCAGTGAGGTACACAAGTCTAAGGAATCACATGCTAATTATCAACTATCAATTGACTATCTCAAGAATTTTTTTATTTTTAGCCATATCACAAGAATAATGAAAAATTGGGTTCAAAATTCACTATCTCAATTCATTTGGCACCAAGTTCTTACAATCGGATGCATGTTCTAAGTGAGGGGCAATCTAGAGAATGTGATCATACCAATCTATGCCTATGTGAATGCAATATGAATGCAACAATGCAAATGCAAAAATAAATACCCCTACCCCAAGCTTGATTACTTACATCGTCTCCAATGTAAATAATCAAGTCGGAGAGAGGAGAAAAATGGAACAACTTACCGAGTCGGTAGCGGGTGTTGACTTCACATTCCAGTCAAAACTTGGGTGGAAATTTTATCACGACCGTGAGGCTAATCACGGGCAGGCCGTGATCGTTTCTGGTCCTCAGGAGTTGCCCTGTCACGGCCGTGATCTACATCACGGCTAGGCCGTGATGCTCTCTGGCTTTGGCATCCTACTCATCACGCCCGTGATGGTTGTCACGGCAAGGCCGTGATCCTTTCTGTGCTCTTGTTTAGTTCATCACGGCCGTGAGCCGTGACCACTGTCACGGCCAGGGCGTGATGGCCTCTGACTTTATCTTTTTTATGCTCTTCTTCTCTTTCTCAACCTGAAAACACTAGACAAACCTATTAATGATATTTTTGCCTCTTGATCTTCTCAAATTATTCAAGAGGTTAAATCAAAAACAAAAGGAAAAAGGGAAAGAAAACTTGGGTTGCCTCCCAAGAAGCGCTTATTTATGGTCTTAAGCTTGACCATACTTCCTTAAATCAACCGGGGTCGGCTGGGCGTAGAAGTGCCGGAACACTTTTCTTCCATGGAGCTCCTTCAAATAGTCGTTTCTGCTCATACGGCCAATAATGCTTCCGCTTTGCTCTTTTCTCTCGGAGCTTCCTAGCCTTCCTTTCTTCCGGCGGAAGTTTTGTTTCTGCATGGACAGCAACTCCAACTTCACCACTCTTTGGGTGCATCATCAACCATGCATATCCTTGGGGTTGCTTCCATGCTAAGTACTTTCTCTACCGCTGGAGACGTTACATCAATTCTGCACACATGGCTCTCAAAAGGAGGGTTGTTATAAGAGTTAGTCAACTGAAAATTTACCCTACCTTCCTCTACATTTAGAGAGAGTTTACCATTCCTTACGTCTATTACTGCTCCAAATGATTTGCCAAGAATGGCCTTCCTAAAATGATGGGGAATTTAGAATTCCCTTTCATGTCCAATACCAGGAAGTCGGTAGGGATGAGAATTTTCCCTACCTTTACAGGAACATTCTCTAGTATGCCTAGAGGAGTCCTAGTTGAGCCATCCGCAATTTGTAAGGGGAATTTGAATGGTCTCAACTCTTTGCTTCCCAACCTTTCCATGATAGTGAGGGACATCAAGCTCGTGCTAGCCCCTAGGTCACATAAGGCTGGGTCTATTTGCACATGTTCGATCGAGCAAGAGATGGAGAAACTACCTGGGTCTTTCAGTTTAGTAGGCATTTTAGTCTCTACATCTACTTGCTTTTTCCTGACCAACCTTTGTGGAAAAGGTATCGGGGGTTGGTACGGTGGTGGAGGGACATATTTTGGTTCTGGCTCTTCCTTTTCGCTCGTGTCCTCCTCCGGTTCCACCTCCATTTCAGCTACCCCCACCCCAAGCTTATCATCCCTCAAGTGTATGACATTGCAATGCTCGTTGGGATTTGCTTCGGGTTGCCCCGGGAATGCACCCTTAGGTCTCGAGTACGTACTGGCTTGTTGGGCAATCTGGGTTTCTAGCATCTTGTTATGAGTTGCTAAGTTGTCTACCTTAGATGCTAGCTCCTATATTGCCTCACTCACTCGCTCCTTCCTTGTTGTCTAAACTCCTCATTCTGTTTTTGTCCGAGTTTCGACAAAACTTTCAAATAAAGTCTCGAGTTTAGATCTTTGTACCCGAGGATACCCCTTGCTGCTCTCTTATTACCTTGACCTCTCTTGGAACTCATGGTTGAGCGTGTTCTTTGTAGTTGCCGTAGGAGAGGTAAGGGTTGTTCCTTCTTTGGTTGTAGGGATTTGGGGGAGCATAGTTGGGCAGCTTCGGGTTCGTATCATAGTAGTTGTTACAAGAGTTCACTTGTTCACCCGGCGCTGGATCCATGTGGGCATCCCATCATGTCATGTCCCTACATTCCACAAATCTCACAAACAAGGTTAGTAGCACCTAATGCACTCACATTAGCTCTTTCCACCGATCAAAACGTTTATTAAGCGAGTCTATCTTTGACATAATAAGATCTGTGCTATTTACCTCAAACTTACCCCCCAAATCTTGTTCGGGTTATTACCTCTTTCGGATCCCCATTGGTGGTAGTTGGTGGCGACATTCTCGATGATGTTGAATGCCTCGGTGAGAGGCCTATTCATAAACGCTCCACCGGCTGCAGAATCTAGTGACACCTTCAAGAGTAATCCAATCCGTTATAGAAGGTGTGCACTATTAACCACCTCTCGAGTCCGTGATGTGGGCACGACTCCAGCAGTCCCTTGTAACGATCCCGGGCTTCGATAATGATTCTCCGTCTTTTCTGAAGAAGCGGTGATCTGGGTTCTTATGTAGGCCGTCTTGGATGGAGGGAAGAATTTCTCCAAGAACGCCTGCTCCAATTGGTCCCAAGTAGTCAAAGTGTTAGCGGGGATTTGCTTAAGCCAGGCCTTCGCCTTTCCAGTGAGAGATGAGGGGAACAATCTCAAACGCACAACATCGACTGAGGCTCCATTAATCCTGATTGCGTCGGTGAACTCTAAGAATGTTTCTATATGATCGGTCGGGTCCTCCGAAGGCAATCCTCTGAATTGATGTTGCCTAATAATGTTGATTAGCATAGGTGGTATGGTATAGTTTTCCGCCTCAATCTCTGGCCTTGCAATCCCAGTTCGCAAGCCTCTCGCATTTGGGGCTGCGTAGTCCTTCAAAGGCTTTGTATCCGGTTGATTCGCCATGAGTGGAACGGGACTCAACCTATCTCCCTCTCTTTGTAGTCTTCTAGGTCTGTGGAAGGTCCTCTCGATCTCCGGATCAATCTCACTAAGGCTCCCAAGACTTAGGGATCTTTGCATATAACACACAGAGAGATGGATACAATAGAAGGAAAAGAATTTTTTGATTTTTTTTTTTTTTCAAAAATAAAAATCAAACAAAAAGAAAAGGTCCAGAAAAATCAATTCAAAATTTGAATTGAGATTCGAAAAGGCACAGTCCCCGGCAACGGCGCCAAAAACTTGATGTCGCGCGCTGCGGATGCGCGCTCGTGCGATTCCGGCAAGTGTACCGGACTGCCGTCAAGTAATAAAAGATATCGAACCCACAGAGACTGTGTTCTCGAATCGCAATCGGTTTTCGAATCGATTAGATCTGGACTTTGTAGATGGTTTTGAAAAAGGTTTGAATTTGAAATTAAGAGATAGATGAGCAGAGAACAATTAAAACAGAAAACAATTGTTTTTGGGGTTTTCGATTTAAACGGATTCCTAGGGATTTGGGTTACCTTTGAGGCTGTTTATGTTGCTAACTGATTTACCTTTGTTGATTACCGAAATTGCCTTGAAGGCGAGTTTATCCTCTGATAGCTTAAGCTCCCTCTCGGGTTACAAAAGCCGTGCCCAATTGACCCGACCCCTACTCTCGTGGTAGTCGATCCCAGATTGGACCCTTTGCGTTCCGTGACAACTCGTTGCTCCTCGAGGGACGGCTTCTAACTCTCGTGATTTCAGTCCCAAGTCTGACTTCTATAGGTCCGACACCTAAGTTCACCGCTAGGTTCCTCCTTATAATGTCTAAGTCATGCAAATAACCTAAGTTCACCGCTAGGTTCCTCCTTAGATCATCCACATCTCACAAACCAGTGGCTGCCGAATTTTACGAGTTAAACACCCTAGAAATCCTAAGTTCACCGCTAGGTTCCTCCTTAGAACGTCTACGTCCACGCAAATAACGGTTGCGAAATTTATGAGTGATTAACACACTAGAAATCAGATCTAAAACAATAACGAAATCAACAACGATTTTACATCAAATCAACATCATTTACAAACCTCGAGCAGAGCCCTAGTCCCTAGAAACAAACTACTACTCCAGTCTTGCCATGGAGATGACAAGTCAGGGTTGACAACATAATTTAAAATACAAAATCAGAGAAGAGAAGAGAAGAGGAGAAGAGATCTATGCCTAAGTCCTAGTTGTTATGGATCTCATCCAATGTGTTTGTTGTATCCCAGATCTGATGCCTTGATCCTTATTTATAGAAATGGGGAAGTTAGAGTCCCAAACCAACTCAAAATCTGATCTATTTCGGTCTCTTCAGGTCCAAGTAATGCGCGTCACGGCCGTGATGGCCATCACGGCCAGGCCGTGACGGTCTCTGCTTCTGGCACCTTTGCAAAACTCCAGTCTCTCGCGAGGCGAGCCTATGCTCGCGTCGCGAGCCCTCTGTTATGGCCGTGAAGAATTTCACGGCTGGGCCGTGATGTGCTCTGACTTGTGGTGGTTTTGGGTCACGGCCGTGATGGCTATCACGGCCAGGCCGTGACGTGATGTGCCCTGACTTGTGGTGGTTTTGGGTCACGGTCGTGATGGCTATCACGGCCAGGCCGTGACAGACTCTGACTTCAGCCTTTCTTCTTTTTTAGTTTTGCTCGATCATGGCCGTGATGGGCATCACGGCTAGGCCGTGATGGACTCTATTTGGCCCATTTTCTTCAGTTTTAAAGCTCCATCTTCATCCAAACTTCATCATGGTTGATCTTGAGCAATTTACCCTTGATATCTGCAAAACAACACACGAAAACCGCCTTACCCGTTCCCAAGGAAAATTAACCTAAAATCTAATAAAAATATGCCTAAACTACATGAAAATGCATGCAAAATGATGGACAAAGATGAGGTGGAATCACACTCATCAAATCACCCCAAGCTTAAAACTTTGCTTGTCCTCAAGCAATTACTCAGGCCATAAGATATAAATCAATCAAAGCGTGGATAGTGAACCAAGAACCCTAGAAGCTAATCCAAGTAATAGGCATTTTTAATAAGCACTCAAGAGATAATCAAGTTCAAGTCCAATTAGAAGCTTAGGTTCTTCAAGTTCATGTCCTCACTGATTTGGGCACTCGTCTCACCTCACTCAAGTGTTTTAGGGTTTATGACAATTCACTCCATTTCCTCAAGGAAAGTATTTTACCATAGGCTTGACTATTAACCAAATCTCTACTTTATTTATGAAAACACTTAAGAATCAAGAGGTCTTTTCCTTGGTTGTAATGTGGCCATGGGATTTATTGTTAGGTGGGAAAATCAAAGAAAGGGAATTTCAAGAAGGCTAGACAGATTATCAAACATTACAAAGCATGACACCTTCTAAAATACCTTTTGGGGGCTTTGATTTACTTTTTCCACCTTTTTTTTTCTTTTATTTTTTTTTCTTTTCTTTTCATTTCTCACTTTCTTTGTCATCCCCTTCTCCATTTTTTCTTTGTTTATTTCATTTTATTTGTTTGGAGAAGGGGAGATTTATAGCTCAAGAGAAATTACTTGCTAATTTTTTTTTTCATCCCATACTTTTTCCAACTACCATTTTGCCCTTTTTGTAATACTTTAAAAGGTGCCATACCAAGCATTATTCATCAAAGTAATTCAAGGTACCAAGAAAAGTATTTTATCTTTAGGCTCAAAATTTGGCAACTAAGGGGTAGCATTTATCATTCAAAGCTCGGGAGGCCAGAAAAATACCTAGTGCCTCAATCATTTTCAAAAATGTTTTCAGAAATTTTTAAGTTTTGAAATGGTTTCAAGTCAAGTTCTAGAAAATACAGTCCATGAGGAACTAAATCACTCTATCACAAGAAATGGGGTAGATTTAGTGAATACCCCTATTTGGCTCAAAATCTTACATTTAGTAGTTCAAAAATCAGTGAGGTACACAAGTCTAAGGAATCACATGCTAATTATCAACTATCAATTGACTATCTCAAGAATTTTTTTATTTTTAGCCATATCACAAGAATAATGAAAAATTGGGTTCAAAATTCACTATCTCAATTCATTTGGCACCAAGTTCTTACAATCGGATGCATGTTCTAAGTGAGGGGCAATCTAGAGAATGTGATCATACCAATCTATGCCTATGTGAATGCAATATGAATGCAACAATGCAAATGCAAAAATAAATACCCCTACCCCAAGCTTGATTACTTACATCGTCTCCAATGTAAATAATCAAGTCGGAGAGAAGAGAGAAAATGGAACAACTTACCGAGTCGGTAGCGGGTGTTGACTTCACATTCCAGTCAAAACTTGGGTGGAAATTTTATCACGACCGTGAGGCTAATCACGGGCAGGCCGTGATCGTTTCTGGTCCTCAGGAGTTGCCCTGTCACGGCCGTGATCTACATCACGGCTAGGCCGTGATGCTCTCTGGCTTTGGCATCCTACTCATCACGCCCGTGATGGTTGTCACGGCAAGGCCGTGATCCTTTCTGTGCTCTTGTTTAGTTCATCACGGCCGTGAGCCGTGACCACTGTCACGGCCAGGGCGTGATGGCCTCTGACTTTATCTTTTTTATGCTCTTCTTCTCTTTCTCAACCTGAAAACACTAGACAAACCTATTAATGATATTTTTGCCTCTTGATCTTCTCAAATTATTCAAGAGGTTAAATCAAAAACAAAAGGAAAAAGGGAAAGAAAACTTGGGTTGCCTCCCAAGAAGCGCTTATTTATGGTCTTAAGCTTGACCATACTTCCTTAAATCAACCGGGGTCGGCTGAGCGTAGAAGTGCCGGAACACTTTTCTTCCATGGAGCTCCTTCAAATAGTCGTTTCTGCTCATACGGCCAATAATGCTTCCGCTTTGCTCTTTTCTCTCGGAGCTTCCTAGCCTTCCTTTCTTCCGGCGGAAGTTTTGTTTCTGCATGGACAGCAACTCCAACTTCACCATTGCTGGGTGCATCATCAACCATGCATATCCTTGGGGTTGCTTCCATGCTAAGTACTTTCTCTACCGCTGGAGACGTTACATCAATTCTGCACACATGGCTCTCAAAAGGAGGGTTGTTATAAGAGTTAGTCAACTGAAAATTTACCCTACCTTCCTCTACATTTAGAGAGAGTTTACCATTCCTTACGTCTATTACTGCTCCAGCGGTTGCCAAGAATGGCCTTCCTAAAATGATGGGGAATTTAGAATTCCCTTTCATGTCCAATACCAGGAAGTCGGTAGGGATGAGAATTTTCCCTACCTTTACAGGAACATTCTCTAGTATGCCTAGATGAGTCCTAGTTGAGCCATCCGCAATTTGTAAGGGGAATTTGAATGGTCTCAACTCTTTGCTTCCCAACCTTTCCATGATAGTGAGGGACATCAAGCTCGTGCTAGCCCCTAGGTCACATAAGGCTGGGTCTATTTGCACATGTTCGATCGAGCAAGAGATGGAGAAACTACCTGGGTCTTTCAGTTTAGTAGGCATTTTAGTCTCTACATCTACTTGCTTTTTCCTGACCAACCTTTGTGGAAAAGGTATCGGGGGTTGGTACGGTGGTGGAGGGACATATTTTGGTTCTGGCTCTTCCTTTTCGCTCGTGTCCTCCTCCGGTTCCACCTCCATTTCAGCTACCCCCACCCCAAGCTTATCATCCCTCAAGTGTATGACATTGCAATGCTCGTTGGGATTTGCTTCGGGTTGCCCCGGGAATGCACCCTTAGGTCTCGAGTACGTACTGGCTTGTTGGGCAATCTGGGTTTCTAGCATCTTGTTATGAGTTGCTAAGTTGTCTACCTTAGATGCTAGCTCCTATATTGCCTCACTCACTGCCCTTCCTTGTTGTCTAAACTCCTCATTCTGTTTTGTCTGAGTTTCGACAAAACTTTCAAATAAAGTCTCGAGTTTAGATCTTTGTACCTGAGGATACCCCGGTGCTGCTCTCTTATTACCTTGACCCTCTTGGAACTCATGGTTGAGCGTGTTGCTGTAGTTGCCGTAGGAGAGGTAAGGGTTGTTCCTTCTTTGGTTGTAGGGATTTGGGGGAGCATAGTTGGGCAGCTTCGGGTTCGTATCATAGTAGTTGTTACAAGAGTTCACTTGTTCACCCGAAGCGCTGGATCCATGTGGGCATCCCATCATGTCATGTCCCTACATTCCACAAATCTCACAAACAAGGTTAGTAGCACCTAATGCACTCACATTAGCTCTTTCCAGCCGATCAAAACGTTTATTAAGCGAGTCTATCTTTGACATAATAAGATCTGTGCTATTTACCTCAAACTTACCCCCCGAAATCTTGTTCGGGTTATTACCTCTTTCGGATCCCCATTGGTGGTAGTTGGTGGCGACATTCTCGATGATGTTGAATGCCTCAGTGAGAGGCCTATTCATAAACGCTCCACCGGCTGCAGAATCTAGTGACACCTTCGAAGAGTAATCCAATCCGTTATAGAAGGTGTGCACTATTAACCACCTCTCGAGTCCGTGATGTGGGCACGACTCCAGCAGTCCCTTGTAACGATCCCAGGCTTCCGATAATGATTCTCCGTCTTTTCCGGAAGAAGCCGGTGATCTGGGTTCTTATGTAGGCCGTCTTGGATGGAGGGAAGAATTTCTCCAAGAACGCCTGCTCCAATTGGTCCCAAGTAGTCAAAGTGTTAGCGGGGATTTGCTTAAGCCAGGCCTTCGCCTTTCCAGTGAGAGATGAGGGGAACAATCTCAAACGCACAACATCGACTGAGGCTCCATTAATCCTGATTGCGTCGGTGAACTCTAAGAATGTTTCTATATGATCGGTCGGGTCCTCCGAAGGCAATCCTCCGAATTGATGTTGCCTAATAATGTTGATTAGCATAGGTGGTATGGTATAGTTTTCCGCCTCAATCTTTGGCCTTGCAATCCCAGTTCGCAAGCCTCTCGCATTTGGGGCTGCGTAGTCCTTCAAAGGCTTTGTATCCGGTTGATTCGCCATGAGTGGAACGGGACTCAACCTATCTCCCTCTCTTTGTAGTCTTCTAGGTCTGTGGAAGGTCCTCTCGATCTCCGGATCAATCTCACTAAGGCTCCCAAGACTTAGGGATCTTTGCATATAACACACAGAGAGATGGATACAATAGAAGGAAAAGAATTTTTTGATTTTTTTTTTTTCAAAAATAAAAATCAAACAAAAAGAAAAGGTCCAGAAAAATCAATTCAAAATTTGAATTGAGATTCGAAAAGGCACAGTCCCCGGCAACGGCGCCAAAAACTTGATGTCGCGCGCTGCGGATGCGCGCTCGTGCAATTCCGGCAAGTGTACCGGACTGCCGTCAAGTAATAAAAGATATCGAACCCACAGAGACTGTGTTCTCGAATCGCAATCGGTTTTCGAATCGATTAGATCTGGACTTTGTAGATGGTTTTGAAAAAGGTTTGAATTTGAAATTAAGAGATAGATGAGCAGAGAACAATTAAAACAGAAAACAATTGTTTTTGGGGTTTTCGATTTAAACGGATTCCTAGGGATTTGGGTTACCTTTGAGGCTGTTTATGTTGCTAACTGATTTACCTTTGTTGATTACCGAAATTGCCTTGAAGGCGAGTTTATCCTCTGATAGCTTAAGCTCCCTCTCGGGTTACAAAAGTCGTGCCCAATTGACCCGACCCCTACTCTCGTGGTAGTCGATCCCAGATTGGACCCTTTGCGTTCCGTGACAACTCGTTGCTCCTCGAGGGACGGCTTCTAACTCTCGTGGATTTCAGTCCCAAGTCTGACTTCTATAGGTCCGACACCTAAGTTCACCGCTAGGTTCCTCCTTATAATGTCTAAGTCATGCAAATAACCTAAGTTCACCGCTAGGTTCCTCCTTAGATCATCCACATCTCACAAACCAGTGGCTGCCGAATTTTACGAGTTAAACACCCTAGAAATCCTAAGTTCACCGCTAGGTTCCTCCTTAGAACGTCTACGTCACGCAAATAACGGTTGCCGAAATTTATGAGTGATTAACACACTAGAAATCAGATCTAAAACAATAACGAAATCAACAACGATTTTACATCAAATCAACATCATTTACAAACCTCGAGCAGAGCCCTAGTCCCTAGAAACAAACTACTACTCCAGTCTTGCCATGGAGATGACAAGCTGGGTTGACAACATAATTGAAAATACAAAATCAGAGAAGAGAAGAGAAGAGGAGAAGAGATCTATGCCTAAGTCCTAGTTGTTATGGATCTCATCCAATGTGTTTGTTGTATCCCAGATCTGATGCCTTGATCCTTATTTATAGAAATGGGGAAGTTAGAGTCCCAAACCAACTCAAAATCTGATCTATTTCGGTCTCTTCAGGTCCAAGTAATGCGCGTCACGGCCGTGATGGCCATCACGGCCAGGCCGTGACGGTCTCTGCTTCTGGCACCTTTGCAAAACTCCAGTCTCTCGCGAGGCGAGCCTATGCTCGCGTCGCGAGCCCTCTGTTATGGCCGTGAAGAATTTCACGGCTGGGCCGTGATGTGCTCTGACTTGTGGTGGTTTTGGGTCACGGCCGTGATGGCTATCACGGCCAGGCCGTGACAGACTCTGACTTCAACCTTTCTTCTTTTTTAGTTTTGCTCGATCATGGCCGTGATGAGCATCACGGCTAGGCCGTGATGGGCATCACGGCTAGGCCGTGATGGACTCTGTTTGGCCCATTTTCTTCAGTTTTAAAGCTCCATCTTCATCCAAACTTCATCATGGTTGATCTTGAGCAATTTACCCTTGATATCTGCAAAACAACACACGAAAACCGCCTTACCCGTTCCAAAGGAAAATTAACCTAAAATCTAATAAAAATATGCCTAAACTACATGAAAATGCATGCAAAATGATGGACAAAGATGAGGTGGAATCACACTCATCACGAATTAAGCAAACGCGATTATATATAGGAACATGATATCACCGAGATAAACCAACACAACACAATATACTCCTGAATTAAGCAAACAGAAATATAAAGCATGGCATTGAAAAAAGAAAAGGAAATGAAAACAGGAAATACAAGAACCTCAAGTATGGATAGAAACCAATTACAGTAGATTAATCTAGGAGACTAGTTCTCCATAACAAACATAGGCAGAAAAGGAAAGAAAACAAACTACAACTACTGACTAGCTAAGACTAGCCAAAACTGACTAGCCTGACTCCCTCTTAAGTTCTGCCTAAACAGGCTTTTATACAACTCCTGGAATCCACGTCCTCGCGAGGCGAAGCACTGCTCGCGAGGCGAATATTACGAACAGTCTGCAACCTTTCATCTTCTCGTGAGGCGAGCATATATTCGCGGGGCGAATCTCTTCAAATTCCCAAACTGCAATGCCCGTGACCTTTCACACGGGCAAGCCGTGATCGTCTCTGACTTTTCAGGGTTGGGTGACTCGCGAGGCGAGCTCTTCTTCGCGGGGCGAACCAGAGACCATGCATTCTCTTGGAACAGTCAGCTTCGGGGTCGCGTGGCGAGCATAGCTTTCGCGGGGTGAAAGACTCCAGATTTATTCCTTTTTATTTACCTGAAAATAAGAAAATAACAGCAAGTACTTTATTCACTCTAAATCAACTAAATTAACCTAAAAACACTTTACAGACTCAAAATACTACTTAAGGACAATCAAGTCTAATTTGGGTGAAAATGATATAAAATAAGCACAAAGCCAAGGTCTTTACTAGTTATAAAACCAGTCAAACAGAGGCTCATCAGTCTCCTTGCACATTTTCAACCATGATAACCTCTTGTTGAACTTGTGATGAGGAAGAAGAATTTTCTTTTTCTTTCTCTTGCTTCTTTCTTTCTTTTGATTCTTTCTGATTCCTCTATGCCGTCTTCTCAACTTCGTGATCAAATAAAATCTCACCTATAGATTTACCTCGCATACACTACACAAAATCTCAAGAAAACATGAGAATATCCAAAATATCAAAAATTCAAACAAAAACAGAAAAGTATCCTAAAAAAAATGATGTTCAAATTAACAATGCTTTAGCCTTATTGATATTAATCAACAATCCTCGACAACGGTGCCAAAAACTTGTTGATGGTTTGGCAAGTGCACCAAATCACGACCAGTAATAAAGTGAAAGTAAAGTATCGTTCCCAATGAGGATTGTGATCAACTATCAACGTTGCATAGGCAATAGCTATTTGAATGAATAAATTTCATAGTTCCAAGAGATTTATGAATTTTTGTATTTAAGAGTTGTCACAACAATGAATGAAACAATAGCAAATAAAGAATGAATTCAATATAGGTTAAAGCGGTTAGGTATCGGAATCATTCAATCTTCACTTGACGTAACCTTATTTAATCCTAACTTCAATTCATTCCATACAATTGACATTAAAGTCACTAACCTAGATTTATCCATAATTCCTTAGGTCCTTTTGTACCAATTAAGAACCTTAATTCCTTAGTTGATTCAAGAATTAGCACAAACATTAAGCATGAGAATCATAAGAATGCATTGCAATAGAGTTCTATTCCTAGAATCAACATTCCATTGGTAATCTACTTCAATTCCAATCCAATAACCAATTTTCCAAATTTGAAATTGAATCTAACATCAATCCAAAGTTGATCAATCCAATAGAAGTATTAAGCATAGAAGCAGTTACTCAATTTGAATGAAATAGAATTGAAATCAGAAATCAAAGTCAATTACATCAAATTCTAAATTGAAATCATCCTAACCTAACGAAATTGATCTAGTAACTCATAATAGAGAGAGTAGAGATGGAAGAACTTGAGTAGAAGAGTGTGGAAGAATCCATAGAAGCTTCAACTATTGTTCCCAAGCTTGAATCCTCAAGGAAGTGGAGAGAAAGTGATGAACCAAAGTGAGAAAATGTGAAAAAATGAGCCAAAGATCCATTTCCAACAGCTGAAACACGTATTTATAGGTTCTCTGCTCGTAACCCAGCGTTGGGCTCCCCTGGCCTGCGTTGGGCGCTCCTGACTGCTCGAATTTGCATCTTTCTGTTTGCCCTAGCGCTGGGCGCTGGCCTTCTTGGCGCTATACATTAATGCTGGGCACTGGCCTTCTTTCAGCTTGCTGGCGCTGAGCGTCCTGATCCCAACGCTGGGCGCTGGCTGGGCAACTCTCTGTACTGATGTTTCCTTTCGTTTCTGTCCGGGCTGAGCGCTGGACTACTATTTCTGCACACTTTCAAAATATTTTGAGTGTCTTTTTCACACAAATAAAGATCCAATGAATCCAAACTTTATTCATATCAAAGTATGTATTTTCCTATCACTTTTCCTATGATTTCCAAGATTATTTACAAATCTTTCCTAATTACACTTCCAAACTAATATATTTTGCACATTCATCACTGTAGACTGTAAACATTTCCTTCTACTAACCATACACCTACCAAAAACCACTTATTTCTTCTCAGATCAAGTGTTGAAGGAACAACCCCCCATGTCATCCAACGTTCTAGTTAAATATGCTCCCCAATGTCATTTCACGTTCTAGATAAATATGCTCTCCAGTAGAAAAATCTTTGGCTACAAAATGGAACATATAAAATACACTCATAGAACCATTGCTTAATTTCCTTGTCCTCTTTTGTATGACTATGACTACAGTTGAATGTAGTGCCTAAGTTTGAAATTGCATTTAATGCATTGTATACCTTTAAGATCATATCTAAACCGGTCTTAACTATTTGAAGTCATGGTTAAATGCAGCCACAGAATATCAAAATGGTACATTATTCTACAATAATATGATTAGCTTAAATTAATTCTACATGAGAGTACCTATAATATCATCATCTATGACTCCAATGAGCTTTCAAGTTGTGTCACTAACTTCCTCGTAGCTTTCAAGTTGTGTCATTATTTCACCATCCTTTGCTTCGGTTAACAGAACATCATCTATTCCACATGTGAACCCATGCATCTAAATTACAGCCACCTTTCTATAGCTCTCCCATCATTATATATTAAAAAAAAATCCTGCAAATATTAATTGGGATTCAAAAGGAGGTACAATATCATTACTTGAATTTTTAACTCAACTTACTCCTTTCCTCTCACATCTAACCTCGCTTACTCTGTGTTATTGATTTCCTATACACCTAGGACAAACACCTTCTGTACCTGTCAAAGAAACTTCTAATATTCACTATTTTGATCAATGTAGTGTCAAGGAAATAAGATATTCAAAGTACAAATTTAATAATTATGGATAAATTTATGTAACTTCTTTCTTATCAGCAAAGAATCGCATACAATTCAGAAGATTACTAATCATAATAGTTGAATAAAAACAAAGGAAAATGTAAAATAGAACCCTGTGTGAAAACAAAAAGAAACACGTACACGATTTCATCAACTTCAACACATTTTAGTTTACATACTCTCCATACTTTTTAATGTTAAGGTCATTTCCTATTGCATTTGTTAATTTAATTTAATTACTATAGACCGACAGTTTATAGTAATGGAATGAGTGGAATAACCAAAGATCAAGAATTCATCAAAGGAAGTCTCACAAACTAAGAGTAAAAAATGAGCAGGAGAAAAGTCCACTTGTATAAAATATTACCTTTTTCATCAAATTAAGTCTTTCAAGTAATTCACTAAAAGAATGATGTAGGCCATCTAAGAGGCTCTTCCTACCACATTAAATTTGCTATTTTCCACACTAATTCATTTATCTCAGCTAGAAGTTCTGATGTTTAGAATCACGGTTGGACTGAAAGTGACTTTCCTGCCTTTCAAGGTCAAGCGTGAAAAACATAAGCAACACATAGTATTCAGTTTAAGTGTAATTATTAATTAAATAAAACACCCCTGTATATGCTACATAGTATCCATGCAAAATGATTTTTTTAATTTGTTATAAGATGCAGTCATAAGAATATCAACCACATCTTTCATATTGATTTTAAATACCCATTGTGATGTAAAAAAATAAATAAATAATCAGCATAAAGCACTTTTCAGCAAATGGTAAAAAAAAGTGTCAACATTGAAAGCTGAAAGCTAGATGTCTTTATATCAATCTTACGCAAAAAAAAAAAAAAAAACTCATTTGCAAAAATATATATAAAACACTCTTACTCAAAATGCTAATAGAAACCAATTTATGTCATTACACCATTCAAGTGAAAATTTTACACTCTAAAATTCTCTCAGTATTCACACCCTTTTCCTTCTTTGATGAAATCATAAAGTCGCAATTTTTTATTGACAAACTTAAATAAAATATGGGAATTTTATATGGATGGAAGCCATCGTCAAATAAAAGCATGAATCTTTAGCAAAACTGAACCAATAAAAATAAACAATCCAAATATGAGAGTGCAGAACACTATTCATACGTTATCAAACCAACAATGCAGCAAAAAAGAAAAGCAAATAGATTTCAAAGAAAAAAAGAAGCCACCTCTAATGTTCCTTTGTAGTGAGAGCACCTGAAGCAAGCTTTATGGTATTAACTATTTGTGATTTTTTGGATCTAAATTCACCACCAATTCCAAGTGGATCGGCTTCATATAACACATTTTCTTGTTAGATTTGCCTATAACAATAACACGTAAAAACTTTTGTCTACATTTTTTGGAACAAGTCAATTGATCAATCTAATATCAAGGCACTAACTAACTTATGAAAATCATGACAATTAAAACTTACAACTTGCCTTGTGCTAACAAATCTACAAGTTAGAAACATCTCAACATCATACCTGCACAAATACCATTGAGTTAATTAGGACAAATGAAATTTGTGATGATTTACATTTAAAACAAAAAACTTGTCTATTAAAAAGAGGGAATCTATCAAAATATAGAAGATATCCTGCTTAAATGTGGTCATGACCTTGTACACAAAAAAAAATGGTATTAAACATGGAGAAAACATAAAGTTAATATAAAAATTTACAAACGGTTAAGATTAGTGAACAATAATCCCAAACTCCACACAAAGGAAAATTTTAGAAGGTAATTTTAAGATACATTTATTGAAAAACATTAGCATTAGAAATGGACATTATAAGCTAAGGAATAAAACGAAAGAGTAAAGTCCAAACATTGCCTATAACCTTTTCAACTTCAACCAAAGAAAAATAGTTCCAGACTGTTTGTACGCAAAACTGTCAGGCCAACAATAAAAGCAATCCATGATACACTTTAACCAAATTATAAAAATTAACACCTATATCACATAATTAACTTTGACGGCAGAACTCATCTAATACTCATTTATCAGTGCCAGGAACCAAACTTCATTTTATAATGCAAATATTCATTCATAAGTGTAGCTGGTCAATGACTTCTTGATTAACAGGTGCACCACGAAAAGCTTACGCCCAAACCTTGATTCAGAATAAAAACATTAATTCAACATGTTCCATATTATGAAAAGGTAAAATTACTCAATATTTTTGTTCAAATGATCAGGACATAGAGGAGAATGAAAACATCACTTGCTCATTGCTAAATTCTTCTCTTAGGAACCAACAGTTTGCGATTTTGTGTTTTACAGCAAATTTGGCATTGTTGATGTTCTTTCTTCAACCCCATATTTTATTAGATCTATATGTTCACCTTTGATGTTTTTAGGGAAATGAGCAAGCATGTTTTGTCTTCTAAGAAGGCCCAGGCTAACTGGTACTAACCACATTCTACATACTAAATTGATCACTATAACATTGACCTATAATTCTATTCAAGTTGTTCATGGTCCTTACCATGGTTTGGAAAAAATTTCAAGGTATAGAAATTTAGTAAGTTCTGCTTGGAAAAAATGAAACCACCTCCCAAGAAAAAATATCCATAACTTCTAGAAAGTAATATATCTATAAAAGATGATATACCACACCTTGACAAAGAGCAACCAAGCAAGTTTGTAAGCCTTGCAGATAAAAGAAAACACAAGGTTGGAGATGGATTGACAAAAGATAACATGGCAAAAGCAGGGAAGACATAATATACATACACACAGAACTTGAATTGGAAATTGGCATTGGACAACTCCATGTTTGATGCTACAAAAGCTCATCTTGGCATAGAATGCGGAAATGGTGGAAATAGAGGGAGTCATTACCATACCATTACTAAATAATAAGGAAGACCCATTACCATACCTTTAACAAATAATGATGAAAAAAAGGTCGGTTATCTTTATAGGAGCATGAGAGTCCACTTATTGCATGCATGAGCACGAAATGGACAGCGTTGGCAGGTTCTACTTTAAGAGATACCATTTAGACAGAACTTTTTCCACATTTTGGCTCCAAAAATTTCCCATGATATCATTTCACTGCTTTGCTTATAGTTTTTCTACTATACATTAAATGTAGACATTGAAAAGCCTTGTTCTGATATTAAGTTTTATCTTTCAGGATGCTATCCTTATACTAATATAGGGATCCTTTTTTCATTGAAAAGGTTTATATTAGACCAAAAGTATTATAAATTTGACCAAGACCGTACCATCCACTACTGATTAAAAGAAGAGAAATATCAACTTTTTACCAAATGATAATCATCTTTCTGCAGAGGAATCCTCCAATGTCTTATTTCTTTCATTGGCAGAAACACCAAAGGTGCAACAATAAAATATTTGAAAACACTATTTTGAGAATCACTCTTTTTTGAAGTCAAGCACTTGTTTTGTGTTCCATGTGAAAAGAGACTGCAAATCTGCTACTATATTCACAATGTCATGCTAATTTGTAAGTATATAAAAGCTTGTCACTACAGATCAAACTATGAATTAAGGTGGCATTTAATTATCAGAGAGAAAGACATACAATAAGGTGGTTAGTGACTGATGGAATTAATCATAGCTTAGAGTGTTTTTAGCAAGTTTGTTTAGTTTGTTTCCCTTCCCTATTTCCTAGAGGTTAGTTGTAACTGTTTCTGGTTTTATAGCCCTATGAGGAAAGTTAGGAAAGTTAGTTTTGATAAGAGGCTGCCATGACTCTATATAAACCTTCATTGTATCCTTCATGTAAATCATCTCAATATAATATACAATCCAAAGAAGTACATTCAGATACTTATTCTTTTCTACATGGTATCTAGAGCAGGTTTCCTGGAAACTTGATCTCTCAAAATGTCAAGAACTGGTCCTGCATCCACTTCAAGCAATGATGACAGTGATGAACATCCAAGATCATCACCAAAGAAAGCTCAAGAAGAAGAAGACAGAATGAAAGAAACCATCAAGAATGAAGACTTTTAGATTAATCCAATGTCACCATTCTTTCTTCACCCCTCAGATCACCCAGGCCAAGTGTTTGTTAGTGAACCTCTGCATGATGGAAACTATGGTGAATGGGTCCTTGACATGAGCGATGCTCTGTGCGCCAAAAACAAAATGGGTTTGTCGATGGATCCATCACTATCCCTGATAACAATAATCCAAATCTTGCTCACTGGATTCGCTGCAATGCCATGGTGAAAGGGTGGCTCAAGAGTGGCATGGACAAGGAGACTCGGAACAGTGTGAGATATGCCAACACTGCCCAAGAGATTTGGACAGAACTTGCGCAAAGATTTGCAAAAGGTAGTGCTCCTCATGTCTATGAGTTGAAACGTGCCATAGCTCTTCTAAAACAAGAAAAGCTTTCTGTGCCTGCCTATTACACAAAATTGAAGGGACTATGGGATGAAATTCTTTCAATTTCACCTTGGCCTAAATGTGTATGTGGAGGATGCGTATGTGAGCTTCAAAAGAATCTCTCTCAGATGCGTGAGAGGGAACAATTGTATGATTTTCTCATGGGTCTTGATGATGTGTTTAATACTGTCAAGACTCAAATCCTAAGTATGGCACCTACCTTTACTCTTGGACATGCCTACCACCTGGTTGTCAAGATGAGCAAAGAGACTTATATCAAAGAATGCACAAACCAGTTATTGAGACAACTGCATTCCAAACTCAAAATGCTAAGTATGGGAATGATGATCGAAAAGGTAACAAGAAAGAAAGGCCTAAGTGTGAGCATTGTCAGAAAATAGGACACACTCAAAATGAGTGTTGGGAGATTGTTGGCTATCCTCAGGATTGGAGGAAACCAAACAAGAAGGACAAGGCTCCTTGGAACAACAAAAGATCAAATATGAAGGTGGCTCAAGTCACTACAGAAAGCAGCCCAATACCTGGTCTTACAACACAGCAGTATGAAAAACTACTACAGCAACTAAACAATGATCATGAAGTTGGATCAGGCATTATGCAGGCCAAGCCAAGTGTCAATATGGCAGGTAACTTTGTTTTTGATAAACCTTGGGTTATAGATTCTGGTTCAACAGAACATATTACCTGTGACTCTAGCATCCTTAAGGAAGTTTCACTTAATCATCATGATTTTGTTCATATTCCTAATGGTGTTAATGTTCCTATAAAAGGCTCAGGGAAAACAGTTTTGCCTAATGGAATGCATCTTGACACTGTCCTGCATATCCCTGATTTCAAATGTAATTTGCTTTCAGTAAGTAAACTGAAAAAGGAACACAATTGTGCAGTGACATTTGTTGCTAATTCTTGCTTTATACAGGACTTACATTCCAAGACTCTGATTGGGAAGGGTAGCCACAAAGGTGGATTGTATCTTCTCGAGCCTGTCCAAGATAAATGCACAGCTTTAAAGACTAGTGCATCTGATGACCAACTTTGGCATGCTAGGCTTGGACATGCCTCGGGAGCCAAGATCACACCCTTAGGTTTAGATTTAGCTAATAGGACTGACACAACTCACTGTGATGCCTGTATAAGGGCCAAACAATCTAGATTGCCTTTCTTTTCAAGCTCTATAAAAACCAATTGTTGCTTTGATCTAATTCACTGTGATATATGGGGTCCCTATAGGACTTCTTCTCTAACTGGTGCTCATTATTTCCTGTCTATTGTTGATGATTATAGTAGAGGAATTTGGATTTATCTTATGAGATATAAGTCTGAGGTGGAACAACTTCTACCTATGTTTATCAATATGATTAAAACACAGTTTAGAAAACAAATTAAAAGAATTAGATCTGACAATGGCTTGGAGTTCACCTCTAGGCATATGAAAGATTTTTATGCAGGAAAAGGCATCATCATGGAACTAAGCTGCACCTACACACCCCAACAAAATGGGGTTGTGGAAAGAAAGCACAGGCATGTCTTGGAGACAGCTAGAGCTTTAAGGTTTCATGCAGGGCTTTCTGTCAAGTTTTGGGGAGAATGTGTTCTCACTGCAGCTCATGTCATCAACAGATTGCCTTCAAAAGTCATCAATGGTAAAACTCCTTTTGAAGTCTTATATGGTAAGAAACCTAATTACACTCATCTAAAGGTTTTTGGCTGCTTAGTTTATGCTCTAAAGCATAAGAGAGGAGAGAAATTTGATGAAAGGGGGAGTGCTTGTATCTTCATTGGGTATCCTCTAGGCCAAAAGGGTTATAAGGTTTACAACATTAATACCAAGGAATCCTATGTAACTAGAGATGTTGTGTTTTTTGAAAGGAATTTTCCCTTCAAAACCAATCCAGAAACTGTCCAACAGTCTCACACTGATTGTTTGGAAGATATGGCACAAGAAATGCATCAGCAACCAAATATCACGAATGGTGATAAAGATCTTACTGAAACAGTTAGTGTTGTAGACATCCCTGAGACTAGATTAGATGATCCAATTAACATAGAGCAAGACAACACAGATAGAGGTGAAACAAATGGCAGAGAGGAGGTAGTCTTAAGGAATTCTAGTGGAAGAGCAAGACAATTACCTACACACTTGAAAGACTATGTAATTGATCTTCCTCCATCTTTTTCCAATTCTGCTGTATCTAACTCCATTCCTTATCCTCTGTCCAACTATGTCTCTTATGATAAATTTTCATCCACTCACATTACCTTTCTAACTGCCATCTCCTCTCAAGATGAGCCAAGAACTTTTTCACAGGCTGCTAAACATGATCATTGGAGAAAAGCTATGGAAAAGGAGATTGAAGCCTTGGAGAAAAATAAAACCTGGATTTTGACAGACCTTCCACCAGGAAAGCATCCTGTAGATTCAAAATGGATTTACAAGATAAAGTATCAACCCAATGGCAAAATAGAAAGATATAAAGCTAGACTAGTCGCTAGAGGGTTCACTCAAATAGAAGGAGAAGACTTTCATGAGACTTTTGCCCCAGTAGCCAAGTTGGTAACTGTCAGAACTTTACTCACCATTGCTGCTGCAAAGGGATGGATTGTTCATCAATTGGATGTGAACAATGCTTTCCTCCATGGAGACTTGTCAGAAGAAATTTACATGAAGGTTCTTCAAGGCTTTGCAAAAGAAGGAGATCATAGAGAGTATGCAAGCTTAAAAAGTCTCTCTATGGTTTAAAACAAGCCTCCAGAAACTGGTACCAAAAGTTTACTAAGGCTCTAGGACAGATTGGCTTTCAACAATCCAAAGCTGATCACTCTTTATTCATCTACAACAAAGAGGGAGTTTTTCTTGCTGCTCTCATATATGTGGATGATGTTGTGTTGGCAGGAAATAACTTGTGTCTTATGCAACAGGTAAAACAATTTCTGGATGAAAAGTTCAGCATCAAGGATTTAGGAACATTGAAGTATTTCTTAGGAATAGAGGTGGCTCGATCGAAAAAGGGAATCATGCTTAATCAAAGAAAATATGCCATTGACATCTTAAAGGAGACTAAGATGCAAAACTGCAGACCAAGCAAGATTCCTATGGAGCAAAACTGCAAGCTAAAACCAAGCAGTAATGATCCAGAAGCTGATGCAACAAGATACAGAAGAATTCTGGGCAGGCTCCTCTACCTTACTATAACAAGACCAGATCTTACTTACTCAGTCAATACTCTCTGCCAGTTCATGGCATCCCCGAAACAACTTCACAAAGATGCTGTTGACAGAGTTCTGAGGTACATCAAAACCACAGCAGGCCAAGGAATCCTTCTTCCAAGGAACCACAACCTGCAGCTTGAGGCCTACTGTGATGCTGAATGGGGAGGATGCCCCATCACTAGAAGATCCTGCTCAGGCTATGTGATTACCCTTGGTGGCTCTCCCATTTCCTGGAAGACAAAGAGACAATCGGTTGTTGCCAAGTCTTCAGCAGAAGCTGAATACAGATCAATGGCAAAGACTGTCAGTGAGATTATTTGGCTGAGATGGCTCCTGCAAGAACTGACAAAGAACTCAAAGAAGGTCCAACAAGGATGTTTTGTGACAACCAAGCAGCCTTGCACATAGCTGCAAATCCTGTCTTTCACGAAAGGACTAAACATGTGGAAATGGATTGCTATTTTGTGAGGGAACGGATTCAATCCAAAGAAGTTGAAGCTCTCAAAATTTGCAGCAAAGATCAGATTGCAAATATGTTGACAAAACCTCTGGGGAAGGACAAATTGACTTACCTTCTCAACAAGTTGGACATTGTGAATCTCCATGCTCCAACTTGAGGGGGAGTGATGGAATTAATCATAGCTTAGAGTGTTTTTAGCAAGTTTGTTTAGTTTGTTTCCCTTCCCTATTTCCTAGAGGTTAGTTATAACTGTTTCTGGTTTTATAGCCCTATGAGGAAAGTTAGGAAAGTTAGTTTTGATAAGAGGCTGCCATGACTCTATATAAACCTTCATTGTATCCTTCATGTAAATCATCTCAATATAATATACAATCCAAAGAAGTACATTCAGATACTTATTCTTTTCTACGGTGACACGGTATGACATAAAATCAGTATGAAATTTTCAGTGTATGCGGAGAAATATACACATGACACATGTTTATATCATATTAAATGGCAAGAGGTAGTTGTGTTTCGCAACAAATAACACACCATAGTAATGAAATATTTTTGCATGCTTGGCCATAATAACCAGGCGCTAGAACCATATGATGTTTACAATTATCCCTCGCTGTGTTCTTGAATAGTTTCAACCATGCAAGAGAATCACTTGTGCATTGTATGTAAAAAATGGACATCCAATAAATATATGAAGCAATTAAGTTCTTCATCCAATTCACATTTACTTGAAAATAATAAATAGGTAAAAATAAAGAAGTTCAGAATTCAATCATAAAAAATTCTGGAATGAAATTATCGAAGCTTGGTTTGAGTTTAATTTGAGTTTAGATAATAATACATTTTTTGGTGCTTTATTCGTGTGATTGTTTCATAATTAGTAATTCCAGCCCATAAAGCTGAAATACCATGACTATAATCTTCTTTTCTTCAACCTTAAAATTTTAAGAAATCTCCACTCTATCACATTGAAATTATGAAATTGGATCTAATCAAGAGAGCAAACACCAATGAAAGAAAAGCTACACGATGTGGCTCCGGGTAATGGAATCGACATAAAAGGAATGGATAAAAAAAGAAGTTGAAACGCGAATAAGAAAAGTGACACTCCTCACTAAATGGATAGAGATGCGGAGATAAAAGGAAACGTGAGTGTGTTGACTAATTTGGTTTGAAACTGTGAATAGAAAGATAGAAAAGTATAGAAAGATAGAAAAGTAATGTTGAATAGAACCCTTACCCACTCGTGATGCACAAAAAATGGCACACCTACTGCTGCAAACCAAAAAAACTACTACAACATGTCTGATGCTTGTTTGGCCTTTTCTTGGTTAGATTAGATGATTCAATTTAATATTGAAAGAGTCAAACAATATCACATTCTATATAATGCATTTTACTAATATCGTTCCCAACTTTCATGAGACAGTTCATAAACATATGAATACAACAACCTTCATAAAAATATAAACCAAACATACCTCTCAAACCTTGGCATCGAGATTCAGAGTCAATTTTCATAAGACAAAGAACCAACAGAAGAACTTGGTGATAGACCAAGACCAAAAGATGCGCCTCCTACCGCCTCAGTCATCGCCAGATGCGCCTCCAACCGCCTCAGCCACCACCGTGTCCATTAGTTTTGCCATGGTCCCAGACCACATAAGACGCACTGTTGGACTTTATTTTTAATTTTTAAAATAAAGATAAAGTGGCCCTAATATCTCTCACACATTCCACCACTACCTAACCAAGTCTTAGCTAGTTACTCTTTTTCAGTTTTTAAGAGATAATGGTTGGTTAAGTTGTTAAGGCGATAGTGGGATAGTGGGATATCTGTTTCCTGAAAAGGAGGGATCAGTTTCTTGATGGACAGAATCTAATCTCTATAAATAACAGCATAGTGTCCCTAGTCTAAACACAGTCAAGAATATTCAATACCCGTTTCCATCATCTGGGATAGTGTTTATAGATTGGAAGTACTTTGTGCTTGCAGCAATATCAGAAACGTTGGAGATCATCTAGTGCGTGACGAGGTGCTGTTGGAAATATACGAAGCTACTCGTTGCTTGACGTGATCAAGAGGAAAGAGCTGCAACATTTGTTCGTCTAGAAGTTTTTCTGGTGTGCTATAACAAAGCTATGGCTGGAGGTTAGTTCTAATATGTGTTCATGAGTAAATGAGAATACATTAAAATCTATTTTCGGTAAAACTAACATTTGGTATCAGAGCCTTTCTTAACCTCTGCCTTGCTTGCTCTTATATGTTGTTTGAATCTGTCATGGAGTTTAGAATGAGCTAGCTGAGCTCACTGCTGCTAGTACTCCGGATGAGATTGCACTGTATGAGCGATGGGAAAGATCAAATCGTCTTTCCATTATGTTCATTAAGACACGTATCTCTGCTAGTATTCGCGGCTCAATTCCTGAATGTCAGAAAATCCAGGACCTTTTAAAGGTCATTAGTGAATAGTATGAAACTTCTGATAAGGCACTGGCTAGCACCCTAACGGTAAAGTTGTCATCCATGAAACTCATTGGAGCCAAGGGTGTGAGGAAACACATTATAGAAATGAGGGATCTAGCGGCTCAACTTAAGTCGCTTGAAGTTGAAATTTCAGACTCTTTCCTTGTGCACTTAATTCTGAACTCGCTCCCATCACAGTATGGTCCTTTCAAGATATCTTACAATACACATAAGGAAAAATGGTCTATCAATGAACTCTTGACCATGTGTGTTCAAGAGGAAGGGAGACTTGCTCAAGAAATTGTTGAAGGTGCACTTACAGTGACTCGTGATAAAGGGAAAAAGGACAAAGGAAACGCATACCTCCTATTGCCAAAATTAAGGAGTCCAGGTGCTTTTTCTATAAAAAGAGGGGGCACATGAAGAAGGATTGCTATAAGCATAAGGCTTGGCTAGGAAAGAAGGGTAATTTTTTTTCCTTTGTATGTTTTGAATCTAATATGACTGATATTTGTCATGATACATGGTGGATTGACTCGGGTTCTACTATCCATGTTGCTAATACTATGCAGGGCTTCTCAAGCCAGAGGGAGCCAAATGAAGGTGAACGATTCATCTATTCCAGAAACCGGATGCGTTCGCATGTGGAAGCTATTGGCTCATGTAGACTTAATTTAGAATCTGGATTTGTTTTTGAATTGAATGGTGTCTTTTTTATTCATGGGTTTTCTAGGAATTTAATTTCGGTTTCAAGACTTATTCCTTTGGGTTATTCAATAAATTTTAATGAATATGGATTTGATTTATTGTTTAAGTCTACTATTGTTGGAAATGGTGTGTTGAATGACGGTTTGTTCAAAATTAATTTATCCGACACGATTCCATATAGTTTAATGGCTACACAAGAAAATGCTGGTATTAAACGTTGTATCATGAATGAAAAATCCTCAATGTTATGGCATAGGAGACTAGGACATATCTCCATAGAAAGAATTAAAAGGTTGGTGAATGATGGAGTACTTGAGACTCTTGACTTTACTGATGTTGACACTTGTGTAGACTGCATAAAGGGAAAGCAGACTAACATGGCAAAGAAAAATGCCAAGAGGAGTTCAGAAATATTAGAAATCATACATACTGATATATGTTGTCCCGATATGGACTCACATGGTCAAAAATACTTCATCTCTTTCATAGATGATTACTCACGATACATGTATCTTTACTTACTTCATAACAAATATGAAGCATTAGATGCTTTTAAAGTTTTCAAAGCAGAAGTAGAGAAACAATGCGGAAAGCAAATAAAGATTGTGAGATCAGATAGAGGTGGAGAATTTTATGGAAAATACACTGAGAGTGGACAAGCGCCTGGTCCATTTTCAAAGTTTCTTGAAGAGCATGGTATTATGGCCCAATACACCATGCCTGGCTCGCCGGATCAAAACGGTGTGGCTGAAAGAAGGAACCGAACCTTGATGGACATGGTGAGGAGTATGCTTAGCAACTCAAAACTTTCTCGCTCACTATGGAGCGAAGCTCTTAAGACAAGACAGGTACATATTGAATCGGGTTCCAACAAAAGTGGTTCCTAAAACCCCTTGAATTGTTCAAAGGTTGGAAACCAAGTTTAAAGCATGTGCTGCGTTTGGGGTTGCCCATATGAAATTAGGATTTACAATCCAAATGAAAGGAAGTTAGACCCAAGGACCACTAGTGCATATTTCATTGGTTATGATGAAAGGTCCAAAGGGTACAGGTTTTATTATCCAACTCATAGCACTAGAATTGTTGAATCAAGAAATGCAAAGTTCCTTGAGAATGACGTGGCTAGTAGGAGTCATCTAACTCAAAACATTGGATTTGAGAAAGATCAATGTGAAAACACGATTCCCACATCAAGTTACAAACTAGTAGTTTTTGGTGATGCACACCAAAATCAAGTGACTCAAGCTCCACGTCAAGTTGAACCTATTATAGAAGATCAAATTGTTCAAGAAAAAATACAAGAAGTTGAGCAAATTGCTGAACAACTGCCTCCTCAAGAGGTTGTGGATGCAGCATTAAGATTGTCGACTAGAATGAGGAAATCGACGATTCCTAGTGATTTTCAAGTGTATTTGCAAGAGTCTGAATATGACTTTGGAGCTGAAAATGATCCTGAAACGTTTTCACAAGCAATTAACTGTAGTGATTCTAAGTTGTGGTATGATGCTATGAAGGATGAAATGGATTCTATGGCAAATAATGGAGTGTGGGATCTTGTTGAGTTGCCTAATGGGGTAAAACCCGTTGGATGTAAATGGGTCTTTAAAACCAAGAAGGACTCATTGGGCAACATTGACCGATACAAGGCCCGATTGGTTGCCAAAGGATTCACTCAAAAGGAAGGAGTTGATTATAGAGAAACTTTTTCTCCTGTGTCCACGAAAGACTCCTTACGCATTATAATGGCATTGGTTGCTCATTTTGACTTAGAATTACATCAAATGGATGTGAAGACGGCTTTCCTTAATGGTGACCTGGAGAAAGAGGTTTATATGACACAACCTGAAGGTTTTTCCTCTAGTGATAAGGCTCACTTGGTTTGTAAGATCAAGAAATCTATATATGGACTAAAGCAGGCATCCCATCAATGGTATTTGAAATTCCATAGTGTCATTTCAACATTTGGTTTTGTTGAGAACAATATGGATCAATGCATATACCACAAGGTTAGTGGGAGCAAAATAATCTTTTTGGTCTTATATGTGGATGATATACTTCTTGCAACTAATGACTTTGGGATGTTACATGAGGTGAAACAATTTCTTTATAAGAATTTTGACATGAAAGATATGGGTGAGGCATCATATGTCATTGGCATTGAGATCCATAGAATCCGATCTCAAGGAATTCTTGGTTTGTCTCAAAAGACCTATATTAACAAAATTCTAAAAAGATTTAGAATGAAAGATTGTTCACCAAGTGTGGCACCTATTGTGAAGGGTGATAGATTTAATTTGAATCAATGCCCTAAGAATGAGCTTGAAAAGGGAACAAATGAAAAACATTCCATATGCTTCTGTTGTCGGAAGCCTTATGTATGCTCGAGTTTGTACGAGACCTGACATTGCTTTTGCGGTTGGAATGCTTGGGAGATATCAAAGTAATCCAGGAATGGAACATTGGAAAGGTGCAAAGAAAGTGTTAAGGTATCTTCGAGGAACCAAGGGCTACATGCTTATGTATCGAAGATCTGACATTTTGGAAGTATTTGATTTCTCGGACTCAGATTTTGTTGGTTGTGTTGACTCTCGTAAGTCAACATCTGGATACATCTTCATGATGGCTAACGGAGCAATATCTTGGAAAAGTGCAAAACAGACAATGGTTGCTACTTCTACCATGGAAGCCGAGTTGTTTCTTTATTCGAGGCAACATCACAGGGTATTTGGTTGAAAAGTTTCATTGCCGGTCTACAAGTGGTTGATTCCATTTCAAGACCATTGAAGATATATTGTGATAATTCAACCGCTGATTTTATGGCTAAAAACAATAAAAGTGGAAGTCGAAGCAAGCATATTGACATAAAGTATTTAGCCATAAAGGAACGTGTCAAATCAAATGAAATTGTTGTTGAACACATTAGCACTGAATTAATGGTTGCGTATCCGTTGACAAAAGGCATGCCAACTAAGTTGTTCACGGATCATGTAATGTCTATGGGACTCAATTTAGTTATGAGCTCTATTTAGATTGCGATGAAACTTTTGTTATTTGTTTGTCTTCTCTTTTGATGTATACATTTGGTTGAGAAAGACATGTATTTTGGACTCAAGAATAAATTTTGAGCATGTTCATTCAGTTATTCATTCAGTTGAAGTTGTTGCTTTTGCTAAGGGTGATTACATTGTGATACATGGAAGGTAATAATCATTTTACTTAGAGAACCTACCGCCATGATTCAAGTGATTAACTTTTGGATGTGAGCATAAAGTTATCGGTGTTATAGATATCAGAAAGTGTGAGAAATATTGGACCAAGTGGGAGAATGTTGGACTTTATTTTTAATTTTTAAAATAAAGATAAAGTGGTCCTAATATCTCTCACACATTCAACCACTAAGTGACCAAGTCTTAGTTACCTTACTCTTTTTCAGTTTTTAAGAGATAATGATTGGTTAAGTTGTTAAGGTGATAGTGTGATAGTGAGATATCTGTTTCCTAAAAAGATGGGATCGGTTTCTTGATGGACAAAATCTGATCTCTATAAATAACACAGAGTCCCTAGTCTAACAAAGCTATGACCGGAGGTTAATTCTAACATGTGTTCGTGAGTAAATGAGAACATGTTAAAATCTATTTTCGATAAAACTACCAGCAGCTCTTCCCAATTGTCTGTCCGCCACGAGCTCCACGCAGCAGAACCATGCTCCTCCATATCTACCGCCTTGCCTAACTCCCAATCGCGTTCAGTCAACAGTCACACGCCCAACCCGCATACCAGAATCACCGTCCCTACCACCACGAACAGGTCCTCCATTACGTTTGCGTTTAAACTTGCCTATTTGTGGGTTTCTTAGATGAAGCTCGTTCGGGCTCCCCGAGGCACAATTTCTTCATGAGCAGGAGAACTTTGTATTTTTGAAAATAAAGTCAAAGGAAAAGGAAAACCAAAACTTGCTTGAGAAGTGACAAAACTCTGGGCAACTGATTTGACACGCAATGTCTGACTAAACTTGCGTGTTTGAAACTTCAAGAGTAAACACCCAATTTGATCTCTTGTGAAGTAATATCAACCTGATCCTTAAAATTATCGAAATTTTAAATTAGTCCCTGAAATTGTAAAACGGTAATCAACTTAGTCCCTCCGTTGAAAATCGTATGGACTAAGTTGATTTTAAGTTAGCAATGTCAGGGACTTAATTGATATTAAGAGAGTAAAATGAGGGACCAAATTGATACTAACTTATAGTTTCAGGGACCAAATTGGATATTTACTCAAACTTGAATTACAAACTTAGTTGGTTTTAAAAAAATTAAAACAATAAAATAAATAAATTATAAAAAGCAGATAATAAAATAATGTAAAAAAATTATTAACATGACATGTGGCTGCAACTGTTGTGGTAACAGTAAAACAACTTGACAATTGTTCATGTATATTGATGATGCTGAAATCCCGTGCAGACAAAATAAATAAGTTGAATTCTAGGGTAATGTTTACCTGCACATGTGTTCCACTCGTGTCTTGTCGATGAATGCCACATCATTTAAAATTTGACAACTCATCAATGTCTTGGTCAAAGCTCCTAGAGGATATCTATTATATATATATATATATATATATTAGAATGTACCTCAAGACAAAATTTCTTAGGTGTCATTCTCTGAGCAATGACACGTCATCAAGCCCTTACGTGTCATTACGGAGAGATTATAGGATGAATCATTAATATATTCAAATTTGATTTTAATTTATTCTAAATTTTCGAAATATTTTCTGAACAAATAGAATCAACCTTTTATTCAAACATTTTCCATATTCTCTTTCAGTTCTTTCGTATTCCATTTTCTTTTCCATTTCTGCCTCTTAATTTGATTTTTCGTTTCTGTTCAACCTCTATACTGGATTGATGATAATGTTGCTAAATGCTAACCCTATATGTGTGCTGATATTGCATGTCGCAAGAAGCACCGCCATCACTATAAGGTAAACAATCTTCATCCTTTTTTATTCTATTCCATTTTCTTTTCCATTTCCCCCTCTTAGTTTTCTTTTCCTTTTTCCCTCTTAGGTAAACTCTCTTTCTCTTTCTTCTCTCTTTTCCATTTCCTTTGATATGTATTTTTCATAGTATTGTTATCTTCCGTGAATATTTTTACAAAAGGGGCCATTTCTTATGATTTGTTTCCTATAGTATTGAATAACTATTATGCTATTGAATGTCATTGGAAACACCCCTTCAAAAAATCTCACATGTAATTGTGGAAAGAAAAGAATACAATGATCTCTTTGATATTGATACTTTCATTTCTTCCTTTTTATTGGTTCTAAAAATAACTCCTGAGTGTTATTGTTCATGGTTTTCTTCTCTTCCATCTTTGTTTATTATCATTATTCATTTTTTTTCAAGTGAGGACATAACACGATTCATGATTTTAGAATTGGGGTCATATGTTTTCAGAATTGGTTTTCTTCCTAGTGTTTTTTAAGGTTTCTTTTTTGAATTCTTAATTTTTAACTGGAAGACTAAAATTTGAATTTAAACCGTGTATGGTACCATTCGAAGTCCTACCTGATTTAATTTCATATCATTTTAAATTAATATTGATTTGATATTATTGGCTTATCACTTAATGGTGTTAATATTTGATATCAACTGTGATTATTCCTTGATTCCATATCTTTTAAATTTAAACCTGAATAGCACCATTCGAATTCAATTCTAAATTATTTCCATATCAATTTGAATTAATTCGATATCATCAAACACAAGCTTTTAATGTAGTAATTAAATGCGGGAGAAAATTTCTGATTTGATATATTTGGTTTATCACTTAATGAGTTCAATATTCGATATTAATTGTGACTGATTCCATATAATTGAGTTCAATATATGTTGATTCTATATCTTTTGAATTTAAACCTGAATAATACCATTCGAAATATTTTCATGAATTATTTCCATATCATATTCAATTAATTCCATATTAAACGCAAGCCTTTATTATAGTCATTAAATGTGGGAGAAAATTCCCGATTTAATAAAATTGGTTCATCACATAATGGATTCAATATTCGATATTAATTGTGAGTGATTTCATATAATTGATTTCAATGTATGTTGGTTCCATAAATTTAAACTTGAATAGTACTAATCTAAATATATTTGATAAAGATGCGGTCAAATTTATGTCATTATCAAAATAATTTATTTGATTAACGCCATTGATTACAGCAATGTATAGCATTAACTATTTTTGTTTTAAAGAATGAATAGCATTAACTTAATGGATATTAAAAGTTGACATTTAATTTTAACAAAAAAAAAGGTATAGCAAATATCATGAATGACATTATATATCACATATTTAAAATTTATAACATTAATATTCATTAAATAAATATTGCATGTTGGCAAATTTAAAATATTGTAAAGCAAATTAATAAATTTGCTCATTCATGTTTTCATTAATGAATTTATGCATATTGATATGCATATTAAATAATAGATGGAGCAATTATTTTTAAAAAGAATGAAGTACAAATCACATATTTAAATTTTTCAGCATTAACACATATTATCAATTTGACTTGATATTCTTTTTAATTAAATTAATATTCAAAATTATGCAGCTCAATACTTGATTTGATATTTTTTTTAAAGCAATTAATATTCAAAACATGGAGAAAACTTTTTAAAGCAATTTTAAAATGAAAATAAATGTATCTTTAATAAAAACTAATATTATATCAGTAATGATTAAATATATTGATTATAAATTTAATACATTCAAACTGGATACAAACTGTGATTTTGAAATGAAAATTGACATGAGATTAAATCATATCAATAATGTTGATATCGGAGGATATTGATAAAATAGATGCCTTTTTCGAATCCACAATTGAATTAAAATAACAATCTTTAAAACATGATTTGAAAAATTATTTGATAAATCTTTAATAGTCATTAATATATCTTAGATAGTCATACTTCTCCTTCCTAATGGGCGTAATCACGGCAATTTGACTGTCACATTCTCTTCAACTCCAATTCTATGCGGGTTAGAATCCGTTAAAGCAATTTATCCATAAAGAATATTATCTAATTCAATTTAATGATTTTAATTTAAAAAATTAACAATGAGATAAACTAAAGATTATACTTATTTGCATGCAATTGATTTAGTAATTAATTTTTGAATGTTCCACTGATCATTTAGTCAACTAATATAATACAATAGTAATACAATCAATAGTTTTATTTAAAAATAACGTTAGACCATTCAAAAAAATGAATTCTGCCTACATTCTAATTCTAATATAATTAGATTTCAAACATTAAAATTAAATATTTGTTCTTTTAATTTATTGATTAGTTAACTAAACTTAATAATATTTGATGTATGTCATATAAGAAATTTAGTATACCTAAAAATATATAAAAATAAAAAATATTTTTTTAATTCAAAGATGTTAAAATCTGTACTATTAAATTAATATGTATTACGTCGTGCACGATGAATTTTTATTCTCAATTTCGCATGAGAAATAAATAATTTTTATTATAATTGTTCGTAGATGATTCTATTTTCTTATGTATTTAAAACCTAAAATATTTTTAAAAAATGTTCAGGAACTATATATACCCCATGCATGACACAGGTCATTTTGTTAGGACTGAAATGTGTATATGAGAACAACTGTAGGGATATATTTTTGGATTCCCCTTTGGATGGAAAGTGATATACACGGAAAAAGAAAGAAATGAAGAAAGGATCAAGTTATGTTTTTTCAAGTGATTTTAGAATTAGACTTGTGGTAATTACACAAATAGGGTCATGACAAATACAAATATTTCATTGTAATTTATACATTTTCAAATTGCTTCAATTTTGAGTTTATTGTCTTCTTTAATTCTAATGACACGTTCTTTAAATTTAATTTGTAGATGATGTTTTCTCTAATAATCAAGATGGACTTTCTTTTGGTTTGTGTATTCTCAATGCAAAATTTCTCCACATATACAGTAAACAAGGAAACTTGGCTTGCATAATTGTCTTGATCCCGAGTCTAGACTCTAAATCGACGAGACACTAACATTTTATGAAGCTTCAACATATGTTATTATTTTACGTTCATGTGGATCATTCCCTTTAAAATTTATGTATTTTTAATCTTTTAAATTTCTCCGATTTTGATTTGATAAATTGTTGAATGGTTGATGACTTCTTAGAGGTTGTGTTAATATGTTATTCAATTGTGTATATCTTAGATATACTGCAAACTTTTTTAACCAAAATAACAAAGACTGAGTTCTATGATATTTTGCACTGCATGGTGTAACTTGAACAAAAGATTGTAGAAGCGTAGAAGATATAGTGATGGAAAATTGAATTGTTTTTTAAGGATAAATAATACTGGACACAATTAACTTGAGGGAAGTGTTGTATATAAGTTATTTTTATGTAAAGGAAAGATAAGTACAAATAACGTAAGTTTGTGTACAATAATTTTAAAGGACCAATATCTCATGAGCTTTAAGGATCGAGCAACCTTCCACCTTCTCCCTTTCCGTCAAGGGGGTGTTAGTAAAGTCTTCCACCTTCAACTATCGGATGGGGCGGAGCGATTGGAGGCCTCGAATGCATCGTGTCGCAGCTCCCAAAGGACCAATGTCTGCGATAAATACACCATAGTAGTTGTGATGCCGGTGGCGGAAGCGGAGGCATTGTTGTAGCTACTGCTTGTGCGGGGGCGGCTTCGGAAAGTTTTGGGTGGAAATTGGCAAGTTCTTCGAGACGGCGGTGGTTAGGGTTGAAATATTTTTTCCCTTAGAGGGAATAAATAGGGCATTTTTGTTGATCATTAATTCATCGAAGAATCAAGGAATCTGATAGTTTGTGGTATGTGGCAGTGATGTTTATTCCAATTAGAGAAGGAATAAGTCTCCTAAGAAAGGGGAGGAAGATTAGAATTTTATGAATAATTGCTTAACTGATTCATTTCCTCAGAATATTACCAAATAACCAATACAAATAAATACCTCCCTAAAATTCAGGATCAGATGACAGTTTTTTCTCCTCAACCCACTAATTTAAAACTGCAAATTAATAACTAACTATTACATTTATTTATAATTTACTTAACATAATGTGCAGGAGGCTTTGTCACACGTTTGGGCCTATTTGCAGCAATTGAAGACCCAACCTTAGCAATTGTTCTTTGTTCAGAAGGCCCATCCATATCATTACCCATGTCCCCAAGACAGATCTTGTCCTGAGAATCGAAAGGAGGAAAAGAAGACTCAAACATTACCCTGCGTTCCCACGAAGCTTCAGCTGTGCTTTGACCCTCCCAATGGACTAAAATTTCTTCCTCAGTGTCCGTTCCATTAGGTATTGAACGACGACTGATAATCGCAAGTGGTGTTGCTCTGGTAGTGGCAACGGCATTTGCAGCAGGAAGAGGAGAGATTTGCGGATCTGGCTGGAGAAGGCAAGGTTTCAACAGTGAGACGTGAAAGACGGGATGGATGTGAGCTGTGACTAGGAGCTCAAGCTCATATGCAACGGCGCCGATGCGGCGTAGGATGCGAAAAGGGTCGTAAAATCTTTTTGCGGATTTTTGAGAAGAACGACGGTGCACGAAAAGCTGCCAGTACGGTTGGAGTTTGAGGTAAACCCGTTTACCTTATGAAAATTCCTTTCCTTGTCTCTTGGAATTCGCCTGCTGAATCATTCGTTGCCTTGCTCTTGCGAGATTATGTTTCAACAGCTTCAATGTGGCATCTATTTTGGTCAAATTCTCATCCAGAGAGGGAATCTTTGAGGAACCCATAGCATATGATATGAGTGATGGTGGGGCACGACCATAGAGGGCTTCAAATGGAGTCATCATAATGGCTGAGTGATGAGAAGTATTGTACCATAATTCAGCAAGGGGAAGAAAACGTGCCTAGTGTTGTGGTTCATCACTGACAAAGCAACGTAGATATGTTTCCAAGCACCTATTAAGGACTTCAGTCTAACCATCAGTTTCGGGATGATAAGAACTGCTAAATGCCAAGGTAGTACCAAGAGATTTAAACAATTCTTGCCAAAATTTGCTAATGAATACTCTATCTCTGTCACTAACTATTGTTTTTGGTGTGCCATGGAGACGGTGAATTTCAGAAAGGAATACAGTGGCAAGATATACTGTAGAAAAATGTGTTGGCAGAGTAATAAAATAAGCATACTTGGTTAGGAGGTCAACCACAACCCAAATGACTGTTTTGTTTGAAGAAGGTGGTAAATTGGTGATGAGGTCCATGGAGATATCCTCCCAAACTTGTTGGGGAATTGGAAGTGGTTGCATAAGGCCATAAGGAGCTTGAGTATTATATTTGTTGTATTGGCAAGTGGAGCAATTGTTAATGAAAGTTTTCACATCAGCATACATTCCAGGCCACAAAAAATAGCGAGATAAGCGGGACAAGGTCGCTTTAATTCCAGAATGACCCCTAGAGGCGAAGAATGGTATTCTTCTCACAAAGAAGGAATGAGATCTACATCACGAGGTATGAATATGCGTTCTTGGAAATAAAGAATTCCAAACCCGTAATTAAATTTCTCTTGCATTGCTGAATTCTCATGAAGTTTGGATAGCAATCGTTTTCCCATAGGATGATCAACCTAAAATTGTTGGAGTTGATTGAACAATGGGAAAAATGGGGAACTCACAATGGCACAAATTGCAGAGGCCGTATCTTCAGGCGTGCGGTACAAGGCATCAACCACGACGTTTTCTTTTCCAGGTTTGTAATGAATCTCAAAACTGTATCCAATGAGTTTCGTTAACCATTTCTCTTTGCTCCGATTGTCCGGATAGTTTGTGTCATTAAATTTTTGAGGCTTTTGTGATCGGTATAAATGCGAAAGGTATTTCCCAATAAATATCGACACCATTTTTTAATTGCCTCTGTAATGACGAAATAATTCTCACACATAGGCGGAGGATGAACACGAATCGAGGGCACATCTTTCGGCTAAAGAATGCAATTGGGTGACCTTGTTGGGACAGAGACAGCTCCTACTTGCCACACCGGAAGTATCTGTGGTTACGTCAAAATGAAGAGCCAAATCAGGTAATGCTAGAACTGGTAGATTTGTCATAGCATTTTTAAGTTTTGTGAATGCTTCCTCTGCGGTAGAAGACCATACAAGTGTAGGAGCTTTAAGCAAATTGGTTAGTGGACTTGCAATAGTGGCATAATGTTGCACAAATCTTCTATGGAACCCGGTGAGGCCAAGGAAGGCACGTAAGTCCGTGAGAGATTTAGGTGTGGGCCACGCTAGAATAGTTTGCACCTTTGTAGGATCAGCCTTTACTCTATTCCCTGAAATTATATGTCCAAGATAGTCCACTGAACTAACACCAAAATTAAACTTAGAGAGTTTAGCAAAGAATAGGTTTTCATATAATAAATGCAAAACTTGTTCTAAGTGAATTAAATGGCTAGACCAAGAAGGACTATATATAAGGATATCATCAAAGAATACAAAGGCAGACTCACGGAGAAAAGGACGGAGGATCATTCATTGCCGCTTGGAAGGTTGATGGTGCATTAGTTAGGCCAAAAGGCATCACCAAGAATTCATAATGCCCATCAAAGGTCCGAAACCCAGTCTTAGGAATATCCTCTTGAGCCAACCGAATTTGATGATAACCCGATCGTAAATCAATCTTAGAGAAAACTTGGGCACCCTTCAATTCATCCAACAATTCATCAATTGTAAGAATAGGAAAACGATCCCTAATAGTGATAGCATTGAGTGCTCGATAGTCTACACAAAAATGCCATGATCCATCCTTTTTCTTAACCAAAAGAACTGGAGAAGAATAAGGACTGTTACTTGGGCGAATGATGCCATCCTTGAGCATGTCAGCAATCATACTAGTCATTGCTTCTTTCTGAAAATGAGGGTATCTGTATGGTTTAATATTCACAGGGGCTAAATATGGTTGTAAATGAATGTGATGGTCCTAGGGTCTATTGTGTGGTAAACCATGGGGAATAGAAAAAATGTGGAAGTAACGGTGGAGAAGATTTTGAAGATCTGGGTGCAATGAATCTAATGTGTTAGAATCATTAGGAGAGAAGGATTGTGTTATGGATGAATGGGGGACGTGTGATTGGTGATCAGTAGGTATCATGGTAATTGTGTGAAGAGTGGCAATGGAATTGGTATGGATCATACGGTTTAATTGAGGAAAAGTGGCAAGAGATAATGAGGGAAAAGTCATGCCAGTAAGAGTGATAAGATCCCCGTTGTGGTAAAATTGCATAGAAGGTAGGGTGTAATCATAAACAAATGGTCCTAAAGTTTGTAACCGTTGTACACCAAGAACTATGTCAGCCCCTTGTATAGGTAGAAGATAGAGTGATACTCTGAAAGTATGCTCTGTAACTGTGAGAGGAACATTTGAACATATGCCAGCACATTGTAAATGGTCACCATTCCCTACCATAACCGAAAAAGAAGTCGGTGTTTGAATGGATAAATTCAAGAAGTCAGTCACTCTAGGTTGAATGATGTTATGCGAACTCCCTGTGTTAACCAATACTGAAACAAAATGCCCCTGTATGCGAGCATAAAACTTAGTGTCTGTGGTGATGGCTGTCCAGAAACTGCTTGTAAGGAGAGATGGAATTGTTCAGGTTTTGGATCGATCTGTGTAGTTTCAGAATTGGTGAGGAATGGAGATGGTAGAGGCGGTGGTGTATCTGTGAAACAGAAGAGATCATCAGTAGAGGATTCAGCAATAGGGTCTGGTGGTTCATCAAGAGCAAACAGCAACAAAAATTGCCTATTCTTGCAACGGTGGCCACGATGGTATTTCTCATCACAATTGAAACATAATCCTTTGGCTCTACGGGCATCCATCTCAGTTTTGTTTAATAAACGAATTGGTGGTGTAGTTTTGGTGTTGGAAGGTGGTACGGGTAAGACAAACGGTGGTTGTGTTGCATTTGGGAATGTGATGGGAGGTTGTGGTGGTGGTGTGGGTAGGATAGGTGGCATGGTTCAAGACTGAGTTGGACGAGGAGCATAGGCTAAGGTTGTGCGTGAGGCTGATAATTTGGTTTCCACCAATTTTGCTAAACCAATGGCTTCGGAAATAGAACCAGGATGCAGAATGGCTAATTCATTATGTATGTCAGGGCGCAAACCAAAAATGAAGTAGTCCTATATTGAATGATGAGGAAAGCCAATGACACGGTTGCACAAACGCTCAAAATCACGTTGATAATCAGAAATTGATGTGGTGTGTTTCAAATTGAATAATGATTGTTGATGATTTTCATATGCAGATGGGCCAAATCTAAGTTCCAAAGAACGCACAAAATCCTCCCAAGTTGTAATCAAATGGTTGTTATGCATCCATTGGTACCAACCAAGTGCATCTCCTGTCATATAGCATGAGATTCTGGAGAGACGGTTAGGAGGAGTGATGGAATAATGATCGAAATATTGGTCCGCTTGGAAGATCCATTCCATTGGATTAGAGCCATCAAAGGGTTGAAGGGTAAGTTTAGGAGGTTTAATGGTGTTGTTTGCTTTTGGGGACGGGGGAGGAGAAGATGGTTCTGATTTATTTTGTAAATTCTGGAAGTTCTGTAAATAGGATTCATGGCGGAGATCTTGGTGAGTTTTGAATTCATGGAATGCAGTAGTGAGGGCTGCAATTGAGTCCCGGAGTTGTTGCAAATCTTGTGAGCGTGTATTCATGGTTTCAGTGATGAAAGCACCAATGATAGTTTGTGGTATGTTGCAGTGATGTTTATTCCAATTAGAGAAGGAATAAGTTTCCAAAGAAAGGGGAGGAAGATTAGAATTTTCTGAATAATTGCTTAACTGATTCATTTACTCAGAATAGTACCAAATAACCAATACAAATAACTACCTCCCCAAACTTCAGGATCAGAGGATAATTTTTTTTTCGTTAACCCACTAATTTAAAACTGCAAATTAATAACTAACCATTACATTTATTTATATAATTTATTTAACATAATGTGCATCATGTGCAGGAGGCTTTGTCACACGTTTGGGCCTATTTGTAGCAATTGAAGACCCAACCTTAGCAATAGTTCTTTGTTCAAAAGGCCCATCCATATCAGAATCCTAATCTAAAATCGCATCAATGTTGTATGAAAAAAAATCGAATCAATGTTATGCTCCTAAAAAATAAGATATACAATCTTCGTTTTACCAATAGGCCAACCTTGAACAATCTGCCTCTGGTTCTGGTGTTTTATGGATAGTAACAATGTTCGTATTATTAGTGGACGCACCAGAGGCATGATGATTGATGGGAAGTTGTGGAACTTGAATAATTGTCGGACCGATGTTATTCAAGCCTAAATTCCCTTTCTTCAACGCGGTAGTGATTGTCTCCTCATCAATAACAAACCAAGTAAAACCTCACTTGTGACTCAAGGAATCCATAGGTCGTTAGATCAAATCCTCATACTCTTTCAAAAGAGTTTGAAAGCCTTCAATCACAAAGATCTTCTTCCTTTGTCTTTTCACTCCCCTTTCTTCACTTTCCCGTTGCTACCGATGTCCACCCAAGCTCGAGTCGCACCATGTAGATCTGCTAATACCGCTTCACATTAGCACCACCTCGTCCACTTCCTCGCGTGACCCACCTTACAACCAATATAATTCTTAACCATTTCGTTCTAGGATATATAAGGGTTTCATTGTTTTGTTTCCAGTTTTCTGTTTTTATTTCCTGTTTTCAGAAATAATTATAAATCTGCCATCTTATCTTCATTCTTTACTGTTTTCAAAGATTTATACAGGAAACACCGAAAATGATTTTTTACTTTTTTCAATGTTTCCTGTACAAATATTTGGAAACATCAATCAGAATGAAAAGATGGCAGATTTATAATCATGTTAGAAAATAGGAAATGAAAATATGAGACTGAAAACAAAACAAAACAAACAGACCCATTTCTCAGATTTCACACGAGTCTCTACTTATTCTCTTTTTGTTGCCCAACATACATATATGACCATGCTCTTCTATTTATGTACTATTGAAGGCAAGAAAGTCACTATCATCAAGTTTGTTTCTATAGATTCTCAATCATTTTTCTCAAGAAAGAATCCTATTTCAACCTCCCACAAGCTTAGAAACTGTTTGTACCTCTCAAAGAACCTGCATCAATCAGAGGCTTGAGCAATTGTTATTTATGTATCCAATAAGAAACGATTATTTAGATGATAGAAACATTAACAATAAATTTTTTTCAGCAAAATTGATATAGAAAAATTACTCGACAAATCTAGATACATTTCTAATGATAGCTATACCAATTTTACAAGAGCTCAAAATGATTTAAATAAAGTCTAAGCTAAAAAAAGCTTTAGGAATTTAAAAATGTTAGAATGTAACATTACCTTCACTTGAGAAATCTTCAAGGGGTAGCAAATTTGGAGATTTGCCATTGACTCCATGGATCTGTAATGTAACCAACACAATATTATAACCAATCAAACTACTTTGTTTTATTAAAAAAAAAGCTTAATTTCAATTTTGGTCCTCCAATTATTAGTCATGTTCGATTTTCATCCCTAAAGTTTTTTTCGTGCGCATTTGGTCTCCATATTTTTTCATTGTTGCAAATTTGGTCATTCCGTCCAATATTTGTCAATTTTTCAATGATTAACAGAAAGGAATCTCTGCTATAAGCGCATGGAACCTTTGGTTGAGGTTTTCTCTCCTCCGCCTCTTCGATTTTACGTGATTCAAGGGTTCTCTCTGATATTTAGTGGTTTTGTTCCTCTTTTCTAAGACTTGTTTTGGTTCCACCACATGGCCCTTTACCACAGAAGCTCAACCAGAGGTTATATGCGCTTAGAGCAGTGATTCCTCTCTGTTAATCATTGAAAAATTGACAAATATTGGACAGAATGATCGAATTTGCAACATTGAAAAAATAGGGGACCAAATATACACGAAAAAACTTTATGATCAAAATCGTACATGACCAATAATAAGTAGGACCAAAAGTGTAATTAAACCTTAAAAAATTAATTACACCATCATTGACTAAAATCTCGGAACAATCTCAACTGTAGAAAATAAAATAAAGTGCATATGCTAAATTGTCAATATGACAGAAGTTCAAAACACTTGAAATAATCACAAAAATTAAACTTTAAAATATGGTGATCAAACATAATTTAATTTGTTTAATCTAATTTTTTTAAAATTAATTATGTAAAATCTAAAACAAACAGACCCAATATTGAGATAAAAAAAAATACCTTCACTTGAAAATTCTTCGAGAGGCAGAAAATTTGGTGATTTATCCTTGATTTGACCGATCTGTAAGTTAATCAATACAATCAATCAATATTATAAATACTACAAAAATACTTCTTTCTCTTACTGAAAATGAGGAAAATAAGCAAAGAGACATCAACATAAGAGTTGATTCAAGTTGGCAACTTGTACAACCTCATCTTCGATCGTATAATTAATTTTCATCATAATCGGGCTCCTCCGAAGTATAAATCCACTTCGGAGGAGCCAAAAGCCTTGCACTTTAGAGAAGTTAGAAGAATTGGGAATTCAGATATTTGACGACTGATCAATAGGAAGCACAATATACAAATAATACAATAGCCAATTTGACAACTTTATATATCTAATTGAATACTAAAAAAAATTATTAGGTGTTCTTATAAAAAAGGAAAATGCATCAAAAAGTGGTATGCTTGAGCTTCTCATTGGCTAAAGTTTATTTGTAACCACAAGATCTAAAGACGCGTGGAAAGCGACCGTACAACTTGTCAGATGGACTCAAATATTCCAGTGGTTAAGTATTTTCTAGCAAAACCCTATAAAAAATCCAAATGCCATACATTTTCTATCATCATCATCGTCATCGTCGTGATTATTTTAGTTTCAGAAATAAATGATTATAAGAGTAAGTTATTCTAAGAATCTGTTTGTCATTACTTGTTTTGTTAAAAAGATCAAATTTTTAACTGAATAATCATTTTTAAAAACTTTTAATGTGTTTGTTTTTGCTTTTGAAAATAATGAAAAGCAAAAAAATCATTTTTAGGGTTAAAATGAAAAGTAACTTTCATTAAATTTTGGAAAAAATCATTTTTTATAACTAACTACTTTTAAAAAATGATTTTTTTTATTGTAAACAAACACAAATTTGTTTCTGTTTTTCTTTAAAATCTCTTAAAATAATCACTAAATTATTTTGTCACCAAATCATTTATTTTTTAATCTTAAACAAAAGGGTCATAATATTATTCGTCAAATAACGAGCAAGACAATAAACACTCAAAAAAAATCCTGCAAAGATTTTTTTCTCCCAACAAAATGAAGTTACTCAAAATTTTATATAATTAAGTTAAAGGGAAAAATAAAGAGCCTTTACCGTTAAGGCTAGGGCCTTTGGGTACTTATGGTTATGGCTTGATCTTACTGGGGTTGGCAATAGGGAGGGGTGAGGTCGGGTTTTACATTCCCCGGGCCCACCCATTCTTGTCGGGGTTGGAAAATAGATCTCCATCCCTGTCCTAGCGAGGGTCGGGTTTCCCTGCCCCCGTCAGTGATTAACCAAAATTAAAAATTACTTTGTTTTGATTGAAATTAACAACTCAAAAAGTTGCACTTCCAAAGTTTAAATGTTGGATGGGGACAATATTTAAATGGCTTCCTAATTCAATTTGTATATAGAAAGTCCAATTTGAAAGAAGGATTTAAATTTAATGGAAAATCTTTTATATTGTTGGTTACTCACAAATTAACGTTGGTACTATAACAGTCGAACATTTTATGTGACAAATTTATTTTTTATACTGATATTCTAACAATTAAATTATGAAAACCAAAGAATTACAACATGTTTAAGAACAGGTGGGAGAAACATGAAACAAAGACATGAAGGATAGTATGAATCATAAACATTAATTAGTACTATTTCAAAGTTCAAACAACTTATACTGGCAAAACAGTCTTGATATCCTTGTGTATTGTTCTGATCACAGTAGTAACCTGCTCAGTCTGATCTTCATTGGAGCATGCTGCAAGGAGTACCTTAACGGTTCCTCCATCAGGGTAACAACCAGCATCAATCATTTCTTCAAATATTTCTATGCACCTTACATAGAGTTTTTTCTTAGAGTAAGCTCCTATACGAGAAGTCCAAGTCACCACATCAGGTTTTAAACCTTTGCCATGCAGTAACTGAAAAATTTCTTCCATTTTCTCAAGAAATCCAGCTTGTCCATACCTGTTTATCAAGATATTATATGTACTAATATCAGCTACATATGATCCTTTTTCCATTACTGTCAAAACTTCCTCCATCTTTTCAAATTGGCCTAACCGTCCATACAAGTTCAGCATGCTGTTGAGAACATAGGTGTCTAGTTTCAAGCCAGATTTGCATATTTGGTTAACAATGTCCTCACATTTGCTCACACTGCCCATTTTGGAATAGGCAGACAAAAGTACCATGTGGGACTTCATTGTTGGTGTTATTCCCACTCTTTTCATATCTTCAAAAACAGCTTCAGCATCTGTATTTCATCCAAAAAGACGGGAAAGAAAACATGGGGTTAAAAGATAAAGAAAAACCATGAAATTAATTAAAACTATCATGGCTGATGGTAATGGACCATTTGAATAAGCATAACAAAATGATAACTTTCTAGGGCAGGTAATTACCATCTTGAAAGCCTGCTCTCCCATATGCATCTACCAATATATTATATGAGGCTCTATCTGGTTCACATCCCATGTGCTGCATCAGTGAAAAAATTTCTGCAGCCCCATAAGGAAAACCTGCACGACTGTTGGGAGAAGAAAAACCATTATTTTTTCATAGATACAAGTCATAAGATTTATAATAGAAAGTACTATTATAGCCAAAATTACATATTCCACTGTGAAATCAAGAAGCAGCTCTCAGGTTTTTAGCTATATTATGTATTTATCCCTCCTTATCATTGAGTGAGAGACTGGAAGAAGGATTTTTTTTGTTTCCCTCCAAGCTGCCTGAATGGAATTAAGTATAATAACTCATGAATTAGACTTAAAGGTTTATCTTTCATAAAGATTTCTTTGTGGTCTTTGACCAAGGTATCCTTATAAACATTACTGTGAAACTAACTTCCAGGCCACGGGTGGTTGTTATAAAGCCTGCCCCCGAGTGGCAATTCTAAAATTCGAACCCCTAAAATTGCAGTTAAGATTCATCTCGGTTGCAGTCCACTTTCACTTTTATGGTAACCAACCACTCTTGGGTCTTTCATAAAGATTTCTGAAGAATTGAGAGTTCCACAAGTTATGTAGTTTCTGTGATGACCAGGGTTTTAAATTGCAGACCGCATCACGTGATGTGGCCGCAATATCATGTGATGCTGCCGCATTATCTCGGTTGCGGTAGTCGCCGCAACTGCATCGAACCGTGATTGTGGACCTCATCGGCCGCAATATGACCGCATCAGGCCGCAATGACCGCAATTTAAAACCTTGGAGATGATTAAACCCTGCAACTGGGATGGTCCAAGAGGACAAATCAAACAGCACATCAAATGATAGAGACACTGCCAATGCACAAAATCTCCCAGAATCTTACATGAGAACCGTGCTCAACAAGAGCAATCAAAGAAGGCAAAAATGAAGCATACCAAGGGAATGGGATTTTAGGAACTGGAGTTCCATTGACTCATTTGACTGCATTCCAAGTATCCAATCCATTTTAATAAAGCATGTACTTGATCCAAATAATCTGATTCAAAGCTCCTATGAAGTTGGGTTTGCATTGGTCAAAAACCAAATATTCCAAAATTTTGAAGTTATTATCCATCATACTTAGAATAACTTGCTTACATGATAGCCTATTTTGATTTGATGCAATACCTCTAATCAAATCATACAAGCCCACACCGTTCCTTAAGTTCTTCTGCAGAGCATATAAAATACTATGGTTTTGATTATTGCCTTATTTTGTACACCTCCAACAGCCTTTAAAAGACCAAGTGGATACAAAAAACAGTTTAAAAGGATAATAAATTCATCAATCAAGAAGGCATTTATACCATCATCCAACCTGTAAGCTTCCATGAGGGCATTATAAGTATATACATCAGGTTCAAGCCCAGCTTCTTGCATCTGCTCAAATACTTCTTCTGCTTTCTCACATAGTCCCTCTCTAGCAAATGCATTCACCAGAGCAGTATATGTGCAAATATTAGGTTTACACTTATGGCTCATCATTTCATTGAACACTTTTAAGGCCATATATGATTTACCAGCCTGCATAAAATTCAATTTTCAAAACAATTAACAGAATAAAATATTATTTTTTGCATATAAGTATAACCAATATGAAGCCAAGACTGAAATATTATTATGACTGCACTATCAAGCAAAACACGCATGAAAATATAATTTGGCTTAGTTGAAGACAGTTACAGAATTTGATGCCTTGAATGTAAATTATTTTATAACACATCAGATCATACAGAAAATGTAAAAGATAACATTTTAGACCAAACAAAAAGAACTGTAGTAAACTCACCTTTCCATATAAGTTTATTAACATGGTATAAGTTTCAGTAGATGGCTTGCAGCTATCCCTCTTCATCCTTTGGAAAATCTCTTCTGCTTTGTTAGGGTTTCCTCCTTTCATTAATCCATTTATATAAGCGTTGTATACAACTGCACCTGACTTATTCATTCTGATAAATGGTTAGCCATTTTAAAAGATCAAATTTCCAGTTATCATAGATGAATGCATATAGATGTTGTCCAAAAAAAAAAGATTTTTATAAAGCAAAGTCTGGATCCAACTTGATACAACATACCTAGTCATCAAGTCTAACTTACAAATGAACCTTGAGGGATCAGGGGAAAGAACATTGATATGGCATTTTGTTTGGAAAAAATACAGCATGTTTACATTTTCTTATTCTATACAAACTTCTTATTAGTATCTATACTAATTACTAATGTAACTCAGCAGTCCCCACATACTTTTGAATCTACAGAAGTCAAAACAACAGAGCGCTATGAAAATACATTAGATTGACAAAAAACACAAATCTGTAAATAACTAAATATTATAGATATGATTATGGATTGGAGACTACCACTTGAAGAACACTTGTGCAGTTGTATGATTGACATATTTTTTGGGCGTTAATATTTTAAGAACTATCAACATATCAAGTCCCCAATCTTTTATCATATTTCTCTTTCAGTATGTATGGGTAAACAAGTTGATTCAGGTAACATACTTGAAGGAAGGCCATAATTTCGCATTTCGGCAAAGACAGCTTCAGCTTTTTCTAGCAGCCCAGACATGCAGTAGGCCTTTATAAGAAGGGCATAAGTATCTTCAGTAGGGATGCATCGAGCCCCAAGAAGCTGCAGATATGTGGATTCTGCCTCCTTGTATAGAAACTTTTGCCCAAAAGCATCTATGAGTAAATTATAGCAGATGACATCTGGCTTGAAGGAGCTCCTAATGAGTATCCATCTACATATCTGTACAGATTTTGTTTCTGTTATACCCAACAACATTAATCCGCAAGGCAAACCAACAAAAAAACAAAATTCAGTTGTGAGAAACAGAAACAAAAATAACTCAGCTGTGAGATTGTTAAATATAATTAATATATATGGACGGTGAATTTATGTGGACGGTGGAGTCTCATTCATTGCATATTTCTCCTAGGACTTTGTATAGATAGTTATTGTTCTCTAGGAATCAGGTTTCCTATCTCATTGTCAAGTGTATATATATTGTCATATTGGAATGGAAATAAACAGAACAAATATTTAGTTCATATATTTTAAGTTGGTATCAAAGCTCTCTTTGTTCCTGGTTAGTGTTGTTTGGGGTTCAGCTACAGTGCTGACCCATCGTGTTGTTTGGGGTTCAGCTACAGTGCTTACCCATCGTTTTTTAGTTGTCCGGTGACCGGAGTAACACCGGCAACCACCTCAGAAGTCCCCAACCGGAAGTCCCACCGAGCGCCACCTCCATATTCGCCTCCACGTGCCCTCACGCGCCACTGACAAAAATCTCCACTCTCCGACACGTGTGATCCAAGCGCCACCTTCCCGACCGACTTTTTCGCTGCTGATTGCACCGCCGTGTTCGCCGTCTCCTCCCAGTTCTGTCTTGCCCCTGTTTGGTGTCTGGGTCTACTGTTTTGCCCCTGTTTGGTGTCTTTTTCAGTTTTTCAGTGAGTATTTTTGTGTTCTTTTGGTTTGTTCACTGAAGCTCTTCCATGGCAGCAAAGAAAAGTTTGGTTTCCTTTGCTTTTTCTGGGTCCTCCACCATTACTTCCGAGAAGTTGAATGGTAAGAATTATGTGAGTTGGCGTGATGCTGTTGAGGTATGGTTTCTGGGTCAGGGTTTGTCTGATCATCTCACCAAAAAGGCTGCTGATATTGCTGCAACTGAGAAAGAAGAATGGCAACGGGCTGATTATCAACTTGTATCATTGTTGTGGCAGTCCATTGAACCAAGGTTAATGGTGCATTTTCGTCCATACAAAACATGTTGCGAGATCTGGAAGAAGGCTCAAACTGTTTATGCTAATGACATACAACGGCTATATGAGACAATTCATAATTTGGCAACAATGCAGATGTCAGATCTTGACTTGCCCTCCTATCTGAACAAGGCACAATCCATTTGTGAGGAAGTCAAATTGATGCTAGTGAATGATGATGCAAAAAAGATGTCGGATAAGCTGGATAACATGCTTATGGTTTTTGTTCTTCATGGCCTTCACAAAGACTTTGAATCTGTTCGAAATCAAACTTTGACCAATCCAGATATTCCTACTTGTGGAGGACCTCATTGATCGATTACTTGAGTTCCTTCTCCAAAGAGCTTCCATTGGAGTTGATTCTCACACAGGATCAGAGTCTTCGATTTTTATCTCAAACTCAACCAACCGAGGGGGTCGGAGTCATACTCATGGCCGAAGAGGTGGTGGTCGTGGTAGAGGTGGCCGAGGTAACCTTTATTGTTCGTATTGTAAGCGAGATGGACACACTCAAGATCGGTGCTACTCCCTACATGGATTCCCAAATAAAACCGCTAATATAGCTCAGTCTCATGAACCTGTTGTTGAACACAAGATTGAGCCCAAGAAGGATCACCTTTTGACTGCCAATGAATATCAGGAGTACCTTCAGTTTAAAGCCACTAAATAGGCTTCTTCTTCGGCCACCATTGCTCACACTGGTAATTCTACAGTTTGTCTCTCTCAATCTGCATCTGTTGGATCCTAGATTCTTGACTCTGGTGTTTCTGATCACTTAGCTGGTAATCCTTCTCTTTTCTCTAAACTGTCATTCCCTAAAACTGCTCACCATATAACCCTTGTCGATGGGTCTAAGACACAGGCCGCTGGTATTGGACAAGTCTCACCTCTTCCTTCCTTACCTTTAAATTCAGTCTTGTTTGTGCCCGAGTGTCCTTTTAATTTAATTTCTATAAACAAAATTACTCGCACTTTAAACTGTTCCATTACCTTAAACTCGGATTCCTTTCTTATACAGGACCGGAGCACGGGAGAGACGATTGGAGCTGGATCTGAATCACGAGGTCTCTACTACCTCCAACCTTCTTCTTCCACCATATGCACTGTTTCAGGTTCTGCTGATCTCCTTCATCGTCGTCTAGGTCATCCAAGTTTGGACAAGTTAAAACAGATGGTCCCTCATCTCTCACATTTGAAAACCATGAACTGCGAGTCATGTCAGCTTGGAAAACATGTTAAAGCCTCTTTTCCTAGTAGTGTCAATAATCGAACTAGGGCCCCTTTTGATCTTATCCATTCTGATGTTTAGGGTCCCAGTCGTGTTACTTCTGCTTCAGGATATAGGTACTGTGTTACTTTCATTGATGATTTTTCAAGATGTACCTGGTTATTTTTAATGAAAGATCGTTCTCAGTTATTTGATGTCTTTCAAACCTTTTGTTCCACAATAAAGAATCAGTTTGGAAAAACAATTCATATTTTGCACAGTGATAATGCAAAAGAATATTTCTCTACATCTTTTAAATCCTTTGAGTTCTCATGGCATCATACATCAGTCTAGTTGTCCTCACACCACAACAAAATGGTGTCGCTGAACGCAAGCATCGTCATCTTGTTGATACAGCCCGAACTCTTTTAATAAATGCCAATGCACCCTTGAAGTTTTGGGGGGGATGCTGTTCTTACTGCCTGTTATTTGATAAATCGCATGCCATCCTCTGTTTTGGGTAATAAAATTCCTCACTCTCTTTTATTTCCTAAAGATCCCCTTTATACCGTTCCCCCTCGTGTGTTTCGTTCCACCTGTTTTGTCCATGACCTCTCTCCAGGTAGTGATAAATTGTATGCACAAGCTATTAAATGCATCTTTCTTGGGTATTGTAGAGTGCAGAAAGGATATCGATGTTATTCTCCTTCTACACATCGCTTTTATGTATCAGCAGATGTTACATTCTTTGAGGATACTTTTTTCTTTGACACCTCAGCTACATCCGACTCCACTCCATCTCAGGTCCTGCCCCTTCCTCTTTGTAATTCTCCATCACCACAGGATGATCGTCCATTGCGACGATATGGTAAATTTTATGAGCGTCTAGTTCCTACCGCTCCAGAGGACATACCTACTATTGATCCTCATGATTCATCTCCTGCTCCAAACGCTTCTCCCACTACGGTCCAACCTGACACTTCCGCTGACTTACCTATCGCCCTTCGTAAAGGTACACGCTCTACTCTTAATCCTCATCCGATTTACAATTTTCTGAGTTACCATCGATTATCTCCTTCCCATTTTGCCTTTGTATCTGCCTTGTCATCTGTTACCATTCCTAAGAATGTTCAGGAAGCACTATCTCATCCAGGTTGACGACAGGCAATGATTGATGAGATGATGGCTTTGGAATCTAATCATATATGGACCCTTGTTTCCCCTCCTGTTGGGAAATCAGTCGTTGGTTGTCGATGGGTGTTTACTGTTAAAGTTGGTCCTAATGGGCAGGTGGATCGCTTGAAAGCCCGACTGGTAGCAAAGGGGTACACTCAGATCTATGGTCTGGATTATGGTGATACTTTTTCTCCCGTTGCTAAGATGGCATCTGTTCGTTTGTTCTTGTCTATGGCTGCCATGAAACACTGGCCTTTATATCAGCTGGATATTAAAAATGCATTCTTACATGGTGATCTGGAGGAGGAGATCTATATGGCGCAACCACCTGGGTTTGTTGCTCAGGGGGAGTCAGATCTTGTTTGCAGATTACAAAAGTCCTTGTATGGCTTAAAACAATCACCTCGCGCTTGGTTTGGGAAGTTCAGTAAAGTTATCCAGCAATTTGGCATGATTCGTTGCGAGGCTGATCATTCTGTATTCTTTAAATGCTCATCCTTGAATAAACGTATTTATCTTGTGGTGTATGTGGATGATATTGTTATTACAGGTGATGATCAAGAAGGCATTAAGGAGTTGAAGTAACACTTATTCAAACATTTTCGAACCAAAGATCTTGGAGGATTACGTTACTTTCTTGGGATTGAAGTAGCCCAATCAAGAACAGGTGTTGCTATTTCTCAGAGGAAATATGTCCTTGACATTCTAGAAGAAACAGGGATGCTAGATTGTAAACCTGTTGATACTCCTATGGACCCAAATGTAAAGCTTCTACCTAATGAGGGGGAGCCCTATCCTAACCCAGGCAGATACAAAAGATTAGTTGGGAAGTTAAATTATCTCACCATGACTCGACCAGACCTTGCTTTTTTGGTCAGTGTTGTAAGTCAGTTTCTCAACTTACCATGTGATAGTCATTGGAATGCAGTTGTCCGGATCCTAAGATATATCAAGGGATCACCTGGAAAAGGGATTGTTTATATGGACAGGGGTCATATTAATATCATCAGTATATCTGATGCAGATTGGGGCAGGCGATGCCACTGATAGGAGGTCCACTTCGTGCTACTCGTGTGCTTATCGGAGGTAACTTGATTTCATGGAAAAGTAAGAAGCGGTATCGTTGTTGCAAGATCAAGCACGAATGCGAGTATCGTGCTATGGCTAATACTACTTGCGAACTTCTATGGCTAAAATATTTGCTCCAAGAATTGAAGTTTTGTGAGATAGGTCCTATGGAACTTGCTTGTGATAACCAATCAGCTTTATATCTTTCTTCGAATCCTATCTTTCATGAAAGGACCAAGCATATAGAAGTTGATTGTCACTTCATACGGAAAAGATCCTCACGGGCATCATTAAGACTTCCTTTGTGGGTACTAAAGGTCACCTTGCGAGATATAATGACTAAGTCTTTACTGGGGTCCTAGAATAGCATATATATGTGACAAGCTAGTTGCATCAGACATATATGCTCCAGCTTGAGGGGGAGTGTTAAATATAATTAATATATATGGACGGTGTGGACGGTGGAGTCTCATTCAATGTATATTTCTCCTAGAACTTTGCATAGATAGTTATTGTTCTCTAGGAATCAGGTTTCCTATCTCATTGTCAAGTGTATATAATATTCTGTTCATATATTTTAAGTGAGATGATAAGAGTGGAAGGGGGTGATTAAGTTTATGTTTTTCGTTTATTACATTTTGGATAAATAAAGCTAGAATTGCATTAAATGATCAGAGGACAAGCATCCTCCAAGAATTATCAAATGATAAGAAAGGAACTACAGGAACTATTGCCAGCTCAAAAGATATGCTCTATCCTTTTCAAAAAACAATTTCCTACAAGGAGGCTAAGAAAATAAGTCTATCCCAAAGTTGTTGTAAATGAAAAAAATTCTAACTAAAAACCTTACTATTATGGTGCAACCAAATAAATCAAACTCCTGTTAATTTTGCACTTGTCCACAAAGGCTTACACTCCTCATTCTCCCATAACCTCAAAAATGTGTGACAAGAAGAGCTTCAATGTAACAGGTATCAGCTAGTCTCAGAGCAGTAAACTACTTCAATAATAACGAATACTAAGTAGTTATTTTATTGACTTTGAAACTTCTTTCTGAATTCTTTCGTCATACAATGTATGAATGTATATGTTAGATATGGGCCTAATAAGCAGCAATAGTGAGAGTTAGTTAGCTGGGCTATTAGAAGAGGAAGGAATAAATAGAAGAAAGAGAGGGAAAGTTAAGCATTCAATTAGTTGGTTTGGAATGGGAAGGGAGAGGCCAAGCTCTCTAACATTCTTGGCAGGGCATTTCTTTGTATTCTTTCGCTCTCTCTCTCTCTCTTTCTATTTCTCTGTAATCATCTTCTCTATTTCTTCAACAATATGGTATAATTCAGCAATTGCTTAGTTCAATTGATCCAGTTCTATCAGTATATCTATAGAGTAGAGACTTTGAGCTAGTTTTCCATCTAAAGAAACTGTGAAACTATCTCTAACAAAAGCAAGTGCCATTGCTTAAGGATTCACTTATATGAAAGTGTCACATCCCAAGTGTACTAGGTAAATCTGATAGAAGAAGAGTAGATAAAGCAAGTACATCAAAAGATTTTCAGGTGAAAGTGCAAAATTACTTATTTGAAATTTGTCTAGCCTGCTATTTTGGTTCAATCAGGTTATATATGTCCAGAAGTATCAATAAGAGTTCAATTGAATAACCCTGAAAAAGCAGTCCATGCAAACTGAGAAATAAATGAAAGTGTCAAGTTAAATAGGACAAACAGCAGCATGAGTTTTTTTTCTCTCACCGAAATGATTGGATCCCACTGTTTCTTAATCCGAAGTTGAACAGCCACTGTGAAAATATCATCCCATGTGTCAAGAGAGGCAGGAAGCATGTCCAGTGAACCCCAAATGCTCTCAGTATCCACAACCTTTTGAACATAGTCCAGAATCCGCTGTGCAGTGGGGCTCAACACTGGGAAAACTCCATCAACAAACCCGGAACCGTATTTCCATCCTCTTCCTCTCATAGAACCACCTGGTCAGAGAAAATTTTACACACTTTTCAAACATGACACACATTCCAATAAACAAGTGAAATAAACTTGTGTTCCAGCACAGCATTACATCTTTTCCTAGACAATTTTTTGTGATTGAAGTCCCTTAATTTGCCAGCTTTGTCAATATAAACACTGTCTCTTTTGAACTTCTCCAAAGCCACACGACTCGCATCATTTGCTTTCCATTCAGATTCATTCATGCAATACCTTGGTTCTATAAATGTATGGTTCACTGTGCATAAAGAATTTAACCTGCAGATTAACAGTTTTAGATAAGTTTCAGTGCCAGTGCAAAATAAATATATAAAGTGACCGTTCATGACATTCTATTCTATAGGATAATGTTCAATGCAACGAGTCATGTCTAAACATTGATTAGAAAGAATGGAAGCACGAAATTGAAATGAAGAAAAATGGAATGGAACTTACATGAAGGCACGTAGGAGAAGGTCTCAAGGTCCGGGTCTGGATAATGAATGAATGGATTATTTTAAGGCGAAAAAGTTGTTTTCTATTGCATTCGATATGAAACGAATGAAGAGAGCGGACAAATGAGTATGGAGGAAATATCCATGAAAATATCTTAGGAAGCGTTTAGTTTTTAGAATGGCCAACCAAGGTACCGAGGTAACATGTTACCATTAATCATTAATCTTCATAAGTATAAGCCTCAATTTGGTTTAATGCATTGGATGATTGTTTTTTATTTTTATTTATGCTCCGGCTGTCAGGGATTTTTTTTGGTTTCTCATGGTATCGTCTCTCACGTACAACTATGAAAACTAATCTCTCGAGATAGTAGACAACATTAAAGGACTGACATCTTCCAATCAAGTTTTGTCCGTACACAATAAGATGAGATTTTAACAAAGGAGAAAAATATATTTTTAATTGAATATTCTGTTTGGTTAAGAATATGATATTTGGGTATAATTTTTCTTTTAAAATAACAAAAAATTAAAGTAAGAAAGCAAAAGTGTATCCAATTTTGATTACTTAATTTACATTAAAATCTCAACATACTTTAACTAATCAAAGGTGAATCTTACTTTTTCACTTTATATTTTTGCTCACTTTAGATGAGCTTGATCAGATTATGTAAGAAGGGATTTTAATGAAGGAGAGGAAAATAACTTTTCCCCTATTTGGTTCGTAGGGGATGAGAGATTTTAAAACTAATTTACTTTTATATCCTAATACTTTTGTATTTCAAAATATAAAGCAATATATTTTAGTTAATATATTTCAATTGTTTTAACCCATATACACCCCTCCAAATTACCCCAATATGGGAGGGGGTGGGAGATTTTAATTAGATATATTATGTTTGGTTAAAAGGAAGGAATGAGATGAATTTTAATGAAGGCAGGATAAATAATATTATTCATGGTTGGTCCATAAAGGAGAGAAAAGAGATTTTAAAACTGATTTACTTTATTGGCATGTATATATATATAATTTTGGAGTTCAAAATAGATTGGTAAGGATATTTTAGTCCATATATTCTAAATGTTCTAAATCTCATCTCCTCCAAACCTCCGGTATTAGGAGAGAGTCAAAATTGAGTGAAGAAAAATCAGGGTCGTGTCCAAACATTTTGGGGCCTAAGGCAGACCTATTAAAGAAACTTAAAGAAAAAAGATAACTTATTCTATTAATTTCAATTCATTGTTATTAACAAAATCACATGCACAACTGATTTTTTCTCCAATGGTACCAACGTTTAATCTTTTTAAAAAAAAGGAACAAACAATTTCAATTACAATCAATTTTTTCTTTCTCGAAATTTCATTTATGCACACTCATAAGTATTAAGACCGTCCTGTTAAAAAATACTTATTAAGATTGTTAGGTCATATAATGATAGCACTTGCTGTCAGTTTGAGTTAGAAAGTCATGTTACTACTTGATGTTTCAATAAAATATTTCTCACATACATATTGTTATTGTTGGAACTTTATCATATTTTGATATATTTATTACATGTTATATTTTTTAACCTTTATATGATATTAAAATTACGAATGATAAATAGCTAAATAAACATATGCCTAAGAGAGGCGCCTTATTGCCCTTGAGGCACACACAGCCCATAGAAAAATTTTGCTTCCCTCAGGCTATGTTTGGATTGATGGAAGGGGATGAAATGGAACGGAATGAAACATAATGGAATGGAACGGAGCGGAATGGAATGGAATAAAAATTCTATTCCATTGTTTGGATATTCCTTTGGATAGTGGATGGAATGGAATGTGTTATAATTTTTTTATTCCTTTACTACCCTTATTTTGAAAATACTAATATTTTTTTTTATTATACCTTATATAGATAATTATTTACTAACATTCTTTTTTTTTTATAAAATTATTTACTAACATTCTAACAATGATGAAAAAAACACAAAAATTCCAAAATAGAAAAAAGTTAGTCATTTCTATTCCACACCTTGAATTAAATATTATAATAACAAATGTGTTGCACGTTAACAGCATGTTATAGTTCTACACGGTTGGCCATTGCAAAGAGCAGCAAATTATAGGTTGTTAAAATCAAAGGGCCAAAACACCAAAATATACAATAGTTCTGGGAACAATGGTATACACCACAGAGTACTGATAAAAAGTCCAAAATGGAATCATGGGAAAGACAGTAAAGCCATCATTACCAAATGGAGTTGTCTTCCCATTAGAAGAAAAACAATTAACACCGATAATAAAGCCAATTTCTCTAAATGGGTCTATAGATGCCAGAAAAATCCATGTCCACCTCTCCTTTTCTCTCTGTTTCTCTCTATTAACACCACACATGTCCTCCAAAGTGTAACTTCCCATATAGGGGTATACATATACATTATACCAAGAGAGCACAATTGACTGAAGTAATGGTAACCAGATTTCGGTTACATTTAGTTTGCACTACAAAAAAAAACCTATTTAGCGATCGAAGATTTCAGTCGCTAAACATGATAATTCGGTTGCTATATAGTTTGGCGACCGAATTAAGGGGTAGTAGAAACCCTGGTGGCTAAATGTTTAGCGATCGAACTTGTATTTCGGTAGCAAATTGGCGACCGATATTTCGGTCGCAAAATTATATATTTCGGTCGCCGTATAGTTGGTCGCATGCTCAGCTCACCTAATTTGGTGACCGATATTCGGTCACAAATTTTGATTTTTTTTTTTAAATTTTCCTGTAACTTAATCCTGCCGACCAAATATTGTTTTTCAACTATTACCCCATTGATTTTTAATTTCTGATATAAACAAAATACACCAATATTTTTTTTGAATAAATAGAAAACGTAAATATGATGTACTAACGATCCAAAACACCACAGTCAATATGATCAAGAAAACATATTCATTAATTAACGCAAGTTTAATAATTGTTTATAAAAAAACACACCACAATCAATAAGTACTAATCAAAATCTCAAAACTCATCAATCTTCCAAAGGGATGAACATGTAGAAGCGAGAACCCCCAAGATACTTAAACTTTGCCAATGCACCAGTGGACAACAAATACAACTCCCTAATACCATTTGTATCTGTTGCAAAATATGGGCGATCCTCATGGATTACTATATTCCCATTGAACAAATTTCCGCTTTTGTCTTCAATAGTCACAACACGCGGTATTTCTTGTCCCCAACGACGGTAAAATGATCGTGAGATTGAAATCAAATCCTGCAAATACACGAGAACAATTTATTAATGATTAGTTTATGCCTTAACTATCATTACGTGAATCCGATCGTTATTCTTAAGTTGATGAGATACTGTACCTGGTCTATATGGATGGCTGCTGTCTCAAAACATTTAGTCGGATCCATTTTCTGATAAAACAATAAGGAAAACAAGTCATATGTCTAAACTTCATCAAGTGATAATAATAAAAGATGGAAAGATCCATGTAGCATACTAGCATGTTAAAATAGAACAAAGAAATGCAACTTTACAGATTAGCAAACATAGTAGTTTTCAGGAAAGCATATGCTTTTACGTCGTTTTGAAGGATGGCCATAGAGAGGATTAGCATGGTTACTACCTTTGGATGCCAAATGGTGTTTCACAATCATTTCATCATAAGATTGAATAACTTAACTCATAAATCAATCTATCGCTTAACAACTAATGACATAAAACAAAACACATAAACCATTGACATGAACATTCTATAATCTCTCAATTAGAATACAGTACTACTATTAACAAGTAATTCCCAATTGAAATCACAGTATTACAAACAACATGTAAGTTACACCCTGAGGTCCCAAAATGAAGTCGGATTTAGACAAACGACCCCTCTATGGAAAGCTAAACAAGTCTAATTTATAAATTTAAATTTAGTTTTGGGAAAAAGCATTCCAAAAAGTACAGTTTTAACCAACAGTCTACCGCATTCGAAAAACAGGACAGCAATTGTCCTCTAACTTTTAACAGAATTTTCTTCATCAATACTCAGTTAAAAACATCAAATTCAGTGCCTAAACTGTAGCAAATCGAGTATAGTTTCTAACAAAATAAGAATCATAAACAAAATAGTTCTACAAAAACAGTTATAAGGAAAACACTGAACCTATGTCCATACGGGTTTTCAGGATAGCAGTTATAACATCTCCTTGTAAGCAACATAACAAACACCTGTCAAGCAAGATCCTTTAACATATCTATTCTCACACATTGGCATATCAACACCATCACAAAATCAAAACCAAATTACAATACACATACAAATAGAAAATCAACTAATTAGAGCATGTATCAACAACTCATAAGCTTGGATTGCAACATACTTCAACAAATATATATTGAAGCATATTTCAATACAAACTTAAATAAAATATAGTAGCAAACATCCTATTGAGCTCCGCTCTCCACTAACAAGATAACACATAATTGTCAAACACATGCATAACTTCTAAATTAGCAACACACAACAAGCATCCTGCCTTTTTGACAGGATCACATCCTATTGAGCTCTGCTCTCCACTAACAAACAACACATAATTGCAAATGCATGCATAAATATTAAATTATCAACACACAATCAGCATCTTGCCTTTCAGGCAGGATACCTTCCTATTGAGCTCGGCTCTCCACTAACAAACAACAAGATATATAGTAGTGATAATAAGAAAAGATGGAAAGATCCATGTCGCGTACTCGCCATACTCGCCATTTTTCTTTTATGCATTTGAGTAATATGACTAATATAATAGCAATCACTTTCTTAAATTCAAACAAAAATTAAAGCAAAAACTGATATTAGCAAACTGAAAATATAGGCAGAAAAGCAAGGGTCAAATGCATATATTAGCATTCACCCAAAAAAAAATATGCATATATTAGCAATCTGATAACAGGTCTCAATTTAAACTCTAAAAATAGTTTATGAACATAAAAATCACATCAAGATAAACTATATGAATGATATAAAACTTAAGAAATGTCCTATAAAAAAATAAAAATTAAAAATTAAGAAATGTAGTGTGAAAGCCTGAAAGGCTTCTCAATCCACTTAGGAAGAAAAGTTCAGTTATCTAACTATTCCCCAGAGAAAAACTTGGCAATACCCACAGAGAAAATTCTCAAACAACTCACGTGCATTTTTCATAATCAACTTAATTCACACAAACAACTTAACATCAAATAGAATTTTAGAACAAAGAACAGACAATAGACAACAGAGAACTTGTGGTCAGGATTTAACCACCATTATAATTTGGCTGAAGAACAGAACCACTAAATGTAGCAGAATGAGACCAAAAACATACCAGAGAATGCACAAACCAGAGGAATAGAGAGAGAGAGGGAGGCGAGGAGAGACGAAAACATACCAGAGAAGGAGGAGGACGGCGACGCTGCTCTGGTGGTGCCGGCAACGGTGGCAGCCGTGCGTAGAAGGAGGGAACTGGGAGAGAGAAAAAGTTAGAAACAGATAGAGAGAGAGAGATGGAGAGAGAGAGAGAGATGAGAGCTTACCGTGATGGTGGTGGCCGGAGGAGGGGCGGAAGTCGCGAACCGTGGTGGCCGGAGGAGAGAAAGAGAGATCGAGTGAGAGAGAGGAAGAGAGATCGCGAAATGGAAGAAGAAAGGGGTTTCTGCGTTTTTAGGGATTTTAATTTTTAGCGACCGAATATTTCGATCGCTAATTCGGTCGCTAGGTTGCCATTTCAAAATTTAAATTCATAAATTTAGCGACGAATTTTTAAATCGGTCACTGAGATGCGCTCTTTTAACTTTTTTTACGCGCCGTTTAGCGACCGAATTAATATCGGTCGCAAATGTAAATAAAATTTAACCGTTGCATTTAATTCGGTCGTCATTTCGGTCGCTAAAAAGGCATAAAATTTCCGACTTTTAACTTCCTTTATTTAGCGACTGAAATAGCGACCGATAACCCTGCTACGCTCTATTTCGGTCGCTATTTCGGTCACAGTATTAACTCTAATCAGTCTTCCATGTAGATCATATAATCGGTCGTCATTTCGGTCGCCAAAAACAACCAGAAAATTCGGTCACTATTTTCGGTCGCTAAACAACCTTTTTTTTGTAGTGTTGGCTGTTTGTGAAAGATTTAAACGTGGGATGAGAAGATCGGATAGAGAAGCAGAAGGTGTTTGGGTAGGGTTTGGAGAGGAAAGAGGAAGAGGAAGAAAGGGCGTCAATGTTTGTGTTGTGTTCGAGTTCAAAATGGATTATGTGTCCCATGCAGACCGTGAATCTTGACAAAGCCGTTTCAATGATGTTCATCACAAGGATGACTATTGACTATTGACTAGTCTGGGGACATAATAATAACTTTTTAATTTTATAAAGCTTTAATTCTTGGTTCCATTCTATTCCATTCAATTTGGGAGGGAAGAAAAGTGAAGGTATATAATGAAATAGGATGGAATGGGTTCCATTGCTTTACATTCCTTTCCGTCCTCTTTTTGTCCAAACCAAACAATAAAGTATCATACCATTCATTTCCATTCCCCTCCATTTCATCCCCTTCCATCAATCCAAACATACCCTCAATTCCCCGATCTTCGCCTCCATTTTTCCTCAATCAAACAAACAATATGTAATACGACTGGCCATATGTATTAGTTGTTCTCTCAAAATTGCAATTTGATAATAGAAAAATTAATTCAATTTTATTCATAAAAATATAATTCTCCCAATATCACTTATATTATTTATAATAAAATAATTAACATTTTTATAATAAGAAATTTAATTATATTAATAATTTAATTTTCACCGAAGCTATATAAACCACTAACGGTGTAGGAAGAAAATCTGATTGGGATGAGAGAAATGTGCCTAACAAGTTCCCGACGGAGATTAGTCACTACTAACAGTGATGAATACTTCATACATATAACATAATTAAAAAAAACCTCTAAACTATAATTATATTTATATTTTGAATATCATAATTGATTGATGTGGTATTAATTGAATAGAACATAATATAAAATCTCTTTATATTTTTTGTGTGATAAGGGTATATCCGGTTAGAAGTCAATGTTAATCCATTTCAAACATAAATATTATCTAAATGAGTTTTCTCTCTTCCAATAAAAGGATTGTTTGTTATAAATTTAAAAAAATGATTTTCATGTAAACTAATTTAAGAGATTGTCTTCTGAAGAAGTTAATTTGTGTTTGATTATAATCATAAAATTCATTTTTTCTTGAAAAATGTTTTTTAATTTGTTTGAATAGAGATGTAGAAAAACATTTTTTATTACAAAATTAGTACAAAAGACATAAAAATTTATTTTTAAGGAAACATGTTTGTAATATCTAAAGTTTCTTAAGGTTATTGTTTTCCAGAAAACAATTCAGTTTATTTTTTTTTACAATAATCATTTTTGTCAAATTCTCATTATTTCCAAAAATTGAAATAAAAACTTTTAAAATCTTCATAAGTAATTAATATTTTAAAATAATTTATTATTTCATAAATTAATATGTAATAAATGGGCTCAAAGTCTTTTTCATACACAGTAAAAATCGATTTTTTGACAATATAATTAAAAAATTCAACGATTTATCAATTTTGTTGGATCTTGTGGTTAAATCTCTTATATTTAGCACTTATGAACATCTCTATTTTTTATTAGCATGAAAAAGTTTATATTAACATAAATCAAGTGCATGTAAACAAAAAAAAAACATAAATCAAGTGTATATTCACCTTTTAATTTTTATTATTAGAACTTAGAAGAAAAAAAATTAGTAGGAAAAAGAGTGCCTTTAATAAAAAAAAAAAAAAAGTGTGCCTTCCCATACCCAAGACCCCTCGAGCAAGAAAGGCAGGAAGCAAAAGCCCACATCTCTACTCCTCGCTGCTTATTTCGTTCGAGTTGGGACACTGAAGACTGAAGAGCACAGCAACAACCTTTGTCGGTAAACTCACTATTAATTCCCCAACCCCAAATGAAATGCTTCTTTTTCTCTTTTGCGCTTTTATTCTGATCTGATTTCTTTCGTTTCCGTCACTCTGTGCAGTGATTTCATCTAATCGAATCGAAGATGTTTCTCACAAGGTAAACCCTTCCCCCTGCATTCTAGGGTTTCTCCGTCTACCTCGATTTATGCTTTCTACCCTCAAATTAATCTATTGTTTGTTTCATTGCTATTCATGTGAAATAGGACTGAGTATGACCGAGGAGTCAACACCTTTTCTCCCGAAGGCCGTTTATTTCAGGTTGAATATGCAATCGAAGCCATTAAGGTATGCCCTAATCTCTCCTCTCACTCCCCTCTTACTTTTTATCAATTGATTCCATCCATAACAATATATATATATATATATATATATATATATAAAGAAAAAGGGTTTAGAAATATAAGAACCTATTTCATTCTAAATTTCCTGTTTTCCAAAAACCAATGTTTTTATGGAGTTCTATTGGGGATGAAAAAAAACTGTTACTTTTGTGCCCCATTGTCTTTATTCGACATAAGGTTTTGATATTTGTTTTAATATGTTTGTTTGTCAATGGTTTTTTATTGAACTGCAGCTGGGATCAACTGCAATTGGGTTGAAGACGAAAGAGGGTGTTGTCCTTGCAGTTGAAAAGCGTATCACTTCACCTCTGCTGGTCTGCCTTTGTTCTATTTATTTTACTTCCAAGTTACAAAATGGATATTTTTAACAATTTTTTGTGACTCTTTTACTATGAAATGTGCTATTGGCTGTCAGTGTACAATTTGATGATGTTAAGAAAGATACATATGTAAAATAACGACGGTTGAGACTGACATGGTTTGCATAAATTGAATTTCAGGGGCATCCTGTTGTTTTTGGGATGTATGTTCGAACTTTGATAGTTGGTGTTCATCTCAAGATTATTGTACAACTGATACATTGTGTGCATTTTGTCACATACCATGAAAATAATGCTGTTTTACCTTGACCTTCTTTTCTCCTTCTATTCTTCATTTTTTTTTAGTTGAAAAGAGATTCATTTTTTCTTTGGGTGTTAAAGGCTACTATTTGTTGTTAGATTCTACATGCGATGAACCTCAATTTATATCATAAACTAATTTATAATTCATCTGGGCTTTATGTGACTTGAATAAATATGATTATCTTGTTGTAATCACTCTTCTTTTGCATTGTGATTTATACTTGCATGAAACTTCTTTTATAGTTTTGTTTACAATTCTCTGCAGGAGCCTAGCAGTGTGGAGAAAATTATGGAAATTGATGACCATATAGGTTGTGCAATGAGTGGATTGATTGCTGATGCTCGAACACTTGTTGAGCATGCACGAGTGGAAACTCAGGTATTGTTAACGTTGTAGGATGTAGTAGGTAGTTAATTAGCTAATGATTGATATATATTGGTTTTCTGTTCACAGAATCATAGGTTCTCATTTGGTGAACCAATGACTGTGGAGTCCACGACCCAAGCTCTTTGTGATCTAGCCTTGCGTTTTTGGTGAAGGGGATGAAGAATCCATGGTAAATAACTCCTTAGCTTTGATATTCACGATTATTTTTGTTTTCCTGCTTATGGTGCTATGTTTAGGCCCGACGATTTATGAACATTTAGAGCCAACTTGCTTCACATTTACGTATTTGTTAGAAATAATGGTGCTTTATATATTGCATTCGATGAAGATTGGAAATATAAACAGAGTTTTTAGTACTTTAAGATTTTGGGATGCACGTATTTCCACATGTTACATCAACTGTTGAATGCATAGCATTTCTAATTAAAGGCAGAATTCCTCCTGTAAGGTGCTTTTAGGACAGGCTGTTTCAGTTGCATTTGCCAATATTCCTTTCTCTTTTGCATAAAATACTAAATGGCGGTGGTCCTGTAGCAGGAGACCATTGTGTATGCATTTTAACATATGCCATTTCTTTTTCCCTTTGGCAGTCTCGACCATTTGGAGTGTCTCTCCTCATTGCTGGCCATGATGAGAATGGACCTAGTTTGTAAGTATCTTCTCCTTCTATTAAGGAATGGCTACTTGTCAGCAACGTGATGGTTGTCCTTCTGGTTTGTTTTTTGCATTTTGCTAGTGTTGCCTTAAAGGTTTAGTGTATGAATCTATGAGACCAATGATCTTTTCTGAATTGATGTTGTTCCTTGTTTCTTATGCCTTATTTTTGGTTTCTGTGAAATTACAATAAAAGAAAATTTTGGCAAAAGTATTTCAAGAAGAATAACAACTTAATTGGTTAACCATGCTCAGAGTGGTTAATGAGTAACTAATTGCTGACTTAAATAAGTACTAATACTTTAATCGTTCCTGAATTGGAAATATTTTTCCAAGAATTCCTTTTTTGTAATTTCCATTTTGCTTTCGTTTCCTCGGAGGATAACTTGTCCTCTTCAGTTGTCACTTCACTTATTCCCTTCTTTCCATTAATTTTTATTATAGAACTTCGTTCCATTAAATTTATTCTTCCTTTCTCAAAGAAACTGAAATTCTTTGCAGTTGTTTCATAGTCATCAGTACTGCCTCACCTTATCAATCTATTTTATGGTTTAAAGAGAATGACATTTTAGGTTTAGCTATGTACCTCATCCTGGTACCATCTGTTTACCCTGCAAGTTAAACTTCTTCATTGGAAACCAGTTCGTGGTTGCAGCTTAGTACTTTTTCTACCTTGATGGGGAAACAATGGGGGGGAGTTGTGAACTCCATTACTGTGTCTCAGTTGTAATCTTTTTTTTTTGTTGTTCATATTCATGTATGTCTTTTCATCTGCATTCGATCTTACTATAGCCAATACGTGTTTTAGGAAACGTGAAGAGCATCTTATCACGTACAAAAGTGGGGTGACAAACTCTCAAATAGATTTCTTTCTTATTAGGAGATCGGATAGAAAGATTTGCTTGGGTTTGTAAAGTCATACCTGGAGAAAGCTTGACTACCCAACATAGAGTCTTGGTTATGGATGTAAGAGTTAAGAGGAGTGTGAAGAGAAGAGGCCACAAAAAGGTTTCAAGGATCAAGTGGTGGCAATTGAAGGGTGAAAAACAAAGGATCTTCCAACACAAGGTTTTGGGGGGAGGGTTTTGGGAGGCAAACGGAAGTGCAAATGATATGTGGGACAAGATGGCCAAGGGGATTAGGAAGGTAGTTATAGAGACACTTGGTGAATCAAGAGGATTCAGACCTAGGGGTAAAGAATCCTGGTGGTGGGATGAAAGTGTGCAAGCTAAGGTTCGGGTTAAAAGGGAATGTTCTAAAGCTTGGTATTTATGTAAAAATGTGAAAAATTGGGAAAATTATAAGGTGGCTAAAAAAGAGACCAAGAAGGCAGTGAGCAAAGCTAGAACTAAAGCTTTTGACGGGTTGTACCAATCCTTAGGCACCAAAGATGGTGAGAAATCTATTGATAGGCTTGTTAAAAAAAGGGAAAGAAAGACAAGAGACTTGGACCAAGTGAAGTGTATTGAGGATGAAGAAGGTAGAGTTTTGGTTAAGGAACAAGATATTAAAGATAGATGGAAGAATTATTTCCACAAGTTATTTAATGAAGGATTTGAAGTTTTATCATGCTCACGGGTGCTTGACATCAGAGAGGAGGACCAAAATTACACTTTTTATCGTAGAAATCAAAAACACGAGGTAAAAGAAGCTTTGAGAAGGATGGATAATGGCAAGGCAGTTGGACCGGACAATATACCCGTGAGAGTATGGAAGAGTCTAGGAAATATAGGCATTAGTTGGCTCACGAAGTTTTTTAACGAGATTATGAGGTCAAAGAAAATGCCGGACGAATGGAGGAGAAGTACTTTAGTTCCGATTTACAAGAACAAGGGAGATATACAAAATTGCGCAAATTATAGGGGGATTAAGCTTATGAGTCATACCATGAAGCTATGGGAAATGGTGCTTGAACTGAGACTAAGAAAAGAAACCAAAATCACCGACAACCAATTTGGTTTTATGCCTGGGAGGTCGACCATGGAAGCAATTTACTTGCTACGACGAGTGATGGAGCAATATCGAAGGGATCAAAAAGATTTACACATGGCCTTCATTGATTTGGAGAAAGCGTATTATAGGGTATCAAAGAGGTTTTGTGGAAAGCCCTAGAAAAGAAAGGTGTTCGGATTGCCTATATTCGAGCTATCAAGGATATGTATGAGGGGGCCACGACTAGTATGAGAACGCAGGGTGGAGCCACAGAAGATTTCCCAATAACCATAGGTCTGCACCAAGGGTCAGCTTTAAGCCCCTATCTTTTTACCTTGGTCTTGGATGTACTTACGGAGCACATTCAAGAGCCGATCGCACATGATGCATGCTTTTCGCAGATGATATAGTTCTAGTTGGAGAGTCGAGAGATGATATAAATGAAAGGTTGGAGAGTTGGAGACAAGCTTTAGAAGCACATGGCTTCCGCTTGAGTAGAAGCAAGACGAAGTATATGGAATGTAAATTTATCCAAAGGCGAAACACCTCTAGCTTAGAGGTGAAAGTTGGAGACCACAACATACCACAAGTCACACGGTTTAAATATCTTGGGTCTATTATACAAAATGGCGGAGAAATTGAGGGAGATGTAAACCATCGGATTCAATCAGGGTGGTCGAAATGGAGGAAGGCTTTGGGTTTTTTGTGTGATAAAAAGGTAGCTCTTAAGCTAAAGGGAAAATTTTACCGTACAGCTATTAGACCGGTGATGTATGGGACGGAGTGTTGGGCGGTAAAAAATCAACACGAGAGTAAAATCAATGTAGCAGAGATGAGAATGTTCCGCTGGATGAGCGGAAAAACTAGACGTGATAGGATTAGGAATGAAAGTATTAGAGAGAGAGTCGGGGTAGCACCTATTGTAGAAAAGATGGTTGAATCTCGACTTAGGTGGTTTGGGCATGTATGGAGAAGACCTTTAAATTCTGTAGTAAGAAGAGTGAACCAGGTGGAGGGCGGCCAAGAAAAAATATAGGAGAAACTATTAAGAAAGATTTGGAGGTCAATGATTTAACTATTAACATGATTCATTATAGAACATTATGGCGCCGTATGATCCATGTAGCCGACCCCACCTAGTGGGATAAAGCTTGGTGGTTGTTGTTCATATTCATGTATGTCACAAGTGCAGAATAGTGTTTTTAACAGAAAATGAATGCACATCGTAGGTATTGTGTTATAGTAGGCTCTGTGACTTAAGTCACCAGCTGATACTGACACTGTTTAGTTTATTGCTGCTGGTCTTGTCGATTCCCTTTATTGATTTTGGATTTCTTATTCTTGCTGAATTGAAATTTTCTGATTTGCAGATATTACACTGATCCATCTGGCACATTTTGGCAATGCAATGCAAAAGCCATTGGTTCAGGGTCGGAAGGTGCAGACAGTTCTCTGCAAGAACAATACAACAAGGTATCCATGTTCTTGCTGTGGGTTGTTTCTAAACTTCCATTTCTGCTTGTACTAAAATTATACTTAGCTGGGATTGGAAAGTGGGAAAAGGAGTGAAAACATAAAGAATGGGGAGACTCCATACTCGTCCTAATTCTTGATGGACCAGGTAGAGGAGAATGAGAACATGTTATACTATAATTAGCTTAATATCATTTTAAGTAACATTTCTAAGAGACAAAACACCATTTAAACAATATAATTCATTTTATCTGAAATCTTAAAAATTAAATTGTACTATTAAAGTTTTACTTATTTTTCATATAATACATGAGAAGATAAAACATGCCTAGTAAAAATGAGCAGAAATGTTTTTATATTTTAAAGAAAAACAAGTTTCTTATCTCGCTCCTACTTTCAGTTGATATTGTTCCATTTTTTAAAACATTTGGACAAAGCGTGATGACTTTCATCCAAGTTCATGCCTATCACCTGTGTCTTTTGTCTGTAATATGTCAAAACTAATAAAATGTTTCCATGCTGTCAATTAATGTACATAATTCATGCTTAAATTAACATGTTCCTCAAACGTGTCAGAGTTCCTGTTCCTGTTCCCTGGCGATTGTTGTTTTGAATGATTATCTTCAATGCTCGATGCATTGAGATGACATGAAAATAAGAAAATTTGGTGTTAACTTATTTTGTTATGCAGGATCTAACTCTTCAAGAAGCTGAGACTATTGCTTTATCCATTCTGAAGCAAGTTATGGAAGAGAAGGTAAGGTTAAAATTAAATGCATATACTGCTAATTGTTTGCCTCTTCCTTGAAATGGAATGGATGATAAAATATAACTTGTTTCTGTTGTAATTTTCGTGGTAGGTCACTCCCAATAACGTTGACATTGCCAAGGTGGCTCCAACGTATCATCTTTATACCCCCTCTGAGGTCGAAGCCGTGATAAGTCGCCTATGATTTCCTTTTGCGGATTTTCTCTCGAGTCTTCAGCATTTGTTTCCTATCTATCCTGCCTACCTGTAGGTCCGTTTAATTGGCTTTGCGCGAAAACTTTTTTGGCGGATGTACGTCTATTTAACTAGTCTACATGTACTTGTGGCCAAGTTGTATACTATACTTTATTCTCATGTCAAATTTGCTGCATTCAGTTTAGATGAAATTGTGGACAAAGATTTTAATATTTGGGAAAAACAATACATGAATGCTCTTATCAAGAACTGTACTCAAGCACCGTGCTGGTATTCTTATTGCATTTGAGGTATTAAGGACTGGAGATGAAAGCCTGTTTACATAGCATTTACGATAATTGAAGTTCTTAAAAAGAGGGGGGAAGGATATTTAGACACTGGTCTATAATTCTATATGCATTATTTATATCTATTATTTTAATGTTCATTTTCATCCTTGTAGTCTTAAAATATTTCTCAATTCAAATATAGGTTCTTAATTCTTAAATATAATTTCAAATGAAGTTTTAATATTTATATCCTATTGTCTCATTTTCCACCTTTAAAAACTGTTAACTATATTGTATTTTGTATATTATTATTATCATTTTATTCTTTTTGTATGTATTGTAAATTAGGGGTGTTCGCGGATTGGATTGGATCGGTTTTGAGCAAAAAAGTCATCCGATCTAATGATAAAAACAATATGCGGTTTGGATTGGATCGGTTTGATTCCTTCAAAAAATCCGATCCGATTCGATCCAAGAAAATGCGGTTTGGATTGGATTGGATAATTCGGTTTTTATCGATACATATTTACATAGTTATTTACATCAAAGAACGTTCAATATTTCGGTTCGATTTGGATTTTATTGAGTATTTAAAGAGTCATATTAATTTGTTACTTATTTAAAATAAAAATTAATTTTAAAATATTATATTGACAATGTCTAATAAGTGTTTTAACGGGATATACATGAATTGATATGCACTCTCATACGTAAAGATATTTTACACTATCAACTAATTATAAATTGTTAAATCATTATAAATGTTTGATTATTGTCCTAAATATATTAAAATTTACTCATAACATGATTTATAATTGGTTAACAGTATAAAAGTTTTTACACTAACATTACGTTTACAAACCAATTAAACTCTCTAATATGAGGACTAGTTGATAACTTATAAAAATATAAAGAGTAATAATTACTTTTATAATATAAAGATCAAATTATTTTCATTGAACTAAATAATTTTGGTTCGGTTTGGATTGGATCGGTTTTATATATAGGATCCGAAATCCGATCTAATCCAATGAAAAATTTCGGTTTTTTTCGGTTTGCGGTTTTTTCGGTTTTCGATTTTTTCGGTTTTCGGTTTTTCGATTCGGTTAGTGCGGTTGGTATTGGATTGGATCGGTTGATGAACACCCCTATTGTAAATGTATAAATGTTTGAAATATACTTATTATATGCTTTCTATCTTCTCGTTTAATATCTCATTTTTCTTTACTATATTCCATATGTTAAAAAATAAAGGAAGATAACAAATTAGCTTCCTCTTGAGGGAGAAAAATTGTATCTAAAAAAGGTATATAACATTCAAATAGAGATATTATAATGAAAAAATAATTTACACTTAAAACGAGTTTGCAGAGTATATAATGATGGATTTTACTGATAAAAGGCCTACGAATTTTTACCAAATTGACTCTGCATAATAAATCATCATGTGTGTCATTTTTTAAGAATACACAAACGATAATAATGTAGATAATCGAAAGATTAAGCAGTGACTAGGATGAGAATAGGTAAAGTTGTAAATTCCTTTTTTCGGTTATCTAACGACTCGTGACTTGCTTTTTTTTGGTAAGTAGACGACAAGAAAAGAGGAAAACAGAGAAAAAAATTACACCCTTAAAATTTGAAAAGGCAACTTGTATCAGCGAGAAGAAGGTTGTTCGTCCCTTGAGGAACATGTAACAGGTCAATTAAGCATTAGCTTGTCCTTAATATGAATCGTGACTTACTTTAACCTAAACTATTAATTTGATTTTTTTATTAAATCTATGAAAATCAATAGCTCAAATTACTTGGTGCATCATGTAACATATTTTTTTAGGTGCTGTTTTTTACGCCACGATTTTTTCTCATTCACCACAAATTTGTTAAAAATATTTAAATATTGTAAGGGATTTCCAAAATAATGGAAGTCCAAGACACCAAGTTGGAAAGAGGTTGAAGGATACAAATAGGTGTGTCTCTTCATAGCTTTCAAATCTTTCCTAATATGTGTGTTTTTCATGATTAAATGTGTTCATTCATCAAGTGTACATTCATGAAAGGTTGCAATCATTCTTTCAAATACATGAAAGGTTATTTCATTCACCAAGAGGCATAAGTTGGTCTATAAATAGAACCACTTGTGCATGCAGAATGATGTCTGAAAATTGGCTAAACTTCTGCAAGCCAAATCACTTCCTTTCTTCCCTTAATGCGCAGAGAGAATTAAGGAAACTATTATTCTGTAAAATGTCATTGACGATTCGCTTGGTTTAAGGTGTGCAAACCAAACCAAGGTTCTCCATTATATCCTGAAGGGGATTCACCGGTTATACCTATTGCATCCAATCTTCGAGGAGAGATTGGTGGGGACGAATCGAACCTAAAGCCTAGTGTTCTTACACGCCTTGGAGGGTGCGCATGTCACTTGTTCTTCTCTTCTTTGTTGCAGACCAGACCCCATTTTCTAACAATCTTTGGGTTTGTAAACGCATATGGGAAGTGTGAATTTTTTTTAGACCTTACAACATGTATTGAAGTGTTCTATAACATAGTTCATATGAAATAATGACACCATAGAATTAAGAGTGTGCTAAATATGTTAAACAAGTGAGAGATATGGGCTTATTGTTGCTAAAATGACCCTCCCTACTTGAGGGAAGGCCTTGGGGGCCCAAAATAATGTTAAGTGACTATTTTGCATATTTTAAAGTGGTTAAAATGATGAGGGTAAGGGGGCATACGGGATTGGCAAATGAGAAGGACGAAAAGAAGAGGAAATGAGAGAAGAATGAGAGGAAGAGATGGAAGGGGAATTAGGGCAAGCCACTCCATCATTTTCACTTCTTGGGTAACCATTTTTCCACTCCATCATCTTCTCCATTTTGGGTCCATCATCTTTTTCCCCCAAAACCCTCATTCCTCTCCCATTTTCGGTTTTGGAGAGAACTCCATTAATGGAGCTTAGGTTTTCCATGATTTTGGTCTAATAAGTTAGGGAACTTGCCCCCTATTGGTTTATGATGGAAAAAGGTGCTTGAAGAAGCCTCAAACACCTTCTTAGAGCTTCAAAATCAAGAGGAGAACATTCACCCAAGGTCAAATCCGAATTTGCCTTCCATTCAAGGTGAGGGGTTTTAGTGTTTTCTTGAGTTGTTTTGGTTTATTTTGCTTATTGATATTTTGTCCATGAAATTGAAAGGAATATCAAGGTTATGATTGATGGATTAAACCCTAGAAATTTGGGGTGAAGAACTCCATTGATGGAGCTTTAGTTTTTCTTGGTTGTGAGTGTTAAAACTTGAAAATGCTTAAAACTTCACATGTTTCTATTTGTGATTTAAAGTTGTAGTTTGGGTATGGTAAAACTTTTGATGTAGATGTTAAAATGTGTGATTTTGTGTGGATATAGATGAGTGGTTGTAGGTGTTGCAAAATGGTTTTGAACCCTACTTCCTTAAAAGGAAAAAAAAAACTACTAGGTAAAAGTTCCTAAACTTGACTTATGCATGGGACGTGTACGAAATTAAGCTTGGTCTAAAATATATCATTGGTGACCTTATTTGAAGATAAATCAAGTTAATAAACTCGAGTTTGAGTGACCAAGTGTTGAGGATAAGCCCTAAACCCGAGATCAACATGTTTCTTGATGAAATTTGTTTGTCCAAAATCTTGACCAAGTTTTAAATTAAAAACTGTGTTAAATCACTCAACGAAAAATTTAGATAATTTGTACATAGATATTATTATGTATTAACTTTAAAATGAAACTAGAACTAATTCATTTGGGTCTCTACATCCCGAGATATGCGCATCCGATGTTAGACGGTTTAGAATATGTCATTGCAGAAAAATTCTTCTGCAAAATGTATTTCTTGGAACACCCGTGATGACAGAAAATTCTAATTTTTATATCACATAAACCACTATGTCTTAACTTTATTTACCCTCTGGAACCAAGTCGAAAGGGCTTCGGTAGCCCAAGTTATGCCACTCAGAAGTCAGGTTGTCAGAAGTGAAATCTGCAGCACGAAGGTCAACTTTGAAACAAAATATGTATTGAGTTACAATTCCAAAAATTCTAAAATTTTTGTGGTATTTAAATGTTTGTCTTAGCTTTCAATTGAAACAAACGATGTATGATTTGGAGGTATGTTCAAGAAGTTATGCAGTCGAGAGTAACAACTGTCAGAAACTTCATGTTCTGCAAAATTATGCGGAGCAAGGCACGATCGAACTTAATACTGGACGTTATCCAGCCACCTAAAATAATGATATTTCAAATGAGAGTACTTCTATGACTTATTCTTCCAATGATTCACACCTCATGTCAATAAGAACTCCTTATCCCGAGTTACGCACAAGTTAGTGTTAGCTATCCAAGTTGAATAACATAAGGGTATAGTTTAAAGAAACCGTGTATCTAATACTTGGTGCATTTGTGGAACAAGTCTTCTAGATAAAATATTCATGTGTATGGGATCTTTCATGTTGTTTCATTAATTGAGTTAATTTTTCATGTTGGATCATGGTTTACCCTTATTTTAGTATAGTACTAAGTTTACCATTTTGCTAAGTGATTCATGAATTGGAACTTAGTTCTCTTTGTATGAAGACTTGAATTGATATTACCTTGGGAAAAATATTTGAGCTTGATACAAAAGGGGATGTAGTACTCTATTGGTCGGAATGAGACTTCTTGTGAACAATGTGAAAGAGGAATAAATTGTAACGTTTATGATCATGATTGAAAATTGTTTAGTTTACATACTTTATGAATTTGTAAATCTTTTGAATGTCCTTGTTGTACAAAGAGAGGATGGCAATAGACAATTTGAGATCTTTGTTATGTTTACCAAGGGATGAATTATATATACACACACATATGTATCATTATTTTGGATTGTTGGTTTATGCTTTAAACATAAATGTGAATGGTTGTAAATTATATTGAACATGAGAAATACCCATGGATTGTGTGAAATGAGATAATTGATTGTTATGTTGGAGTTATAAATGATATTAATGTTGGTTATGAGGTTACAAAGACACTTGCATATTAAGATAGTTATGATTTGGACTTCATATTGAGTTTAATGTTAATATATACTGATGTTTGAGATATGGTACAATCATCATGGATTGAATTGTTAATAGCTGAAATATCGATATCGAAATATGAGAAGATTTTGTTGCGTCTATGATTATTGATATGTGTTCCTCTTTAGGAATGGTTGCATCGTGAAATTATAGAACTTTTGGGGTATTGATTGAAGGGATAAAGTATCCCTAGAGCTTGAAAGTGGAATGGTGGTGGTATGGTGCCTTGGTTATGAAAAGGAAAATGTTGTGGACTTTAGCCACATTAGGATTATGGAAATGATTGACTTAAGATGAAAAATATAACTATCCCAATGAGGAACCCTAATGGTTAAATGTATGTTATTAGACTTTAGGGCATGTAATATTCTTAGCTAGATATTATGCTTATTGATCTGTTTTAATTGATGTCTTACTTATTGATTATTGATTTCTGTTTTAAAAGGGGTATCCCTCACTGAGTTTCATACTCACCCTTTTGTTTTAACCTTTTAGCCACAGGTTCTTCTTAAAGGAAAGAATTCGAGGATGCCCATGGACTACTTTAGAGGATCTTGAAGCTGTGTTGTCATAGAAATTTATAGACTAATTAGGGCTTAATTGTTTATGTGACGTACGTATTGATGAAAGAATTTCCCTTTATTGGAAAATGACAACTCTGCGGTATATAATGGATCTTGTGAAACATTTTGGAAATTTAAATAAGATGGCACCTAATGTCGCATTGTAATTGTGGAAGAAGTTTCCAAGAAGAGGTTGATGCTAGGCTTTGGGGCTAGGTAGACGACCTTAGCCCTGGCCGGTCATGGACGTCAGATTTGGGTCGTGACACAAGATAGTTGTGGGAATTTTAGGAATATTTAAATGTTGATGTAAAAAAACAAAGGAATATTTAAATGTTTCTAAAAAAAATTGTGATGTATAAGAAAAAATTGTGGTGTAAAAAACAGTGTTCTATTTTTTTTTTCCAATGCAAGTTAGACGGACCCTTAAATTCAGTTAGTCAAGAGACTCCACAAGATGAGGGCCACATGACTGAAAAAAGACTGGGCCAAGTTTGGTAATTAGATCATATATTAGATGGGCCCAATAAATGGCCCAAGGCTCAGAACCTCTGCAAGGCAACCCCATTCGCCATTGTATACTTAGCAAGGGAGCTGCTACCTACACTCCCCATATTTGATATCCACCCCCACACATCTAAATTTAGTACATGAATTAACAATTTTACCCTTATAATTTTGAAAACCTCTTCCTCTCCTTCATCTCCACCCCATCTTCTCTCTCATCTCCATCCACCCGTCTTTTCTCTCACCTCCCTCCATAATCTGAATACTAAAGGTATTGTGTGAATTCTCCATAATCTCCATCGTTTTGCATATCTGTTTGGGTGTCTATTTTTTTTCGTTTTTCCTATACCTTCTGCCATTTAATTGCTTGATTCAGTAACTAAGTGTCCGGCATTTAATTGCGGTAAAAATTTTATTTCGAAAAACAAAGCTCCGTCAATTAGTTACCGGAAATACAAAAAACTGTTTCCGGCAATTAATTGTCGGAGGCATTTTTTGTACTTCTGTTAACTAGTTACCGGATGCCAGTTTTCAAATAAAAATGCTCCCAGGAATCAATTGCCGGATACACAATTTTTGTACATCCGACAACTAATTACGGAGCGTTGTTTTTCAAATTAAAAGTTTTGACGGCAATTAAATGCCGGACACTTGGTTATTGAATCCAATAATGAAATGCCGTAAGGTATAGAGAAAACGAAAAAAAATAGAAATGCAAACAGATACGCAGAACAATAAAGATTATGGAGAATTCACACACTACCTTCAATTTTCAGATTATGGAGGGAGATGAGAGAGATGACCCCGTGTGGTGATTTTTAACAAGTAATAAGAATAGATAAGTTTATCGAGAATAGTTTATTAATAAAAAAGGTGTTAAAGACTGTATGGGGTTGGATGCCATATGTGAGGGTATAGGTGGCAACCCCACTTCGCAATTAGCAAGTGAAATCATAAGACCCATCTCGCTCGGGAGAGCAAAAGCACATGAAAAAAGTCATAACTGCTAGTCAAATTTAAATATAACTAATACATTGTCCCTTAACAAAATCTATTAAATTAAACCATAAAAATCTTGACTTAGAATCAGAATAAAATTGTACGAAGAAAAAAAGAAAAGAAAAGCTGAAAGATTAAGCGGAGTTGAAGAAGCCTATTTGCTTGCGCCATTAGTAAAATCCAGAATATCCCATATGCTTGCATAATGCTGCTCTCAGAAGCCGAATTAGATGAGCTATATATAGTCAAGGTTCAAAGGAACAAGTTGAAATCCCTGCAAAAAGCGAACCATAAATAACTGCGATTCTTAGGATAACTCCAAATTTTGGTCCTTAACGTGTTTTCAATTTCAAAATGGAAGACTATGCAGACAAATAAGAGGTGTCAGGCAAACTTCAGAACAGAGGAGTAGAAATTTCTTTGAATCAAGTCCTCCTATTGCCTAGAGAGATGCGTCAAAAAATAAAACACCAAACTATATTTATAACCATATATTAGACAATAATTTTGGTCTTAAGGAACTAGACAAATAGTTGGGATAATTTGGAGAATTTAACATGCACATCTCAGATAACAATTGCTGAAAACTAAGATTATGATTGACTCAAATCTTGAACGGCTTTAGAAAATAAAACATTGATAAATAAGAAATCATCACTAGTAAACTAAACTTAATTGTGTTAACCGTTTATTCCCCTAAAAAAACCTTGCATACATTTACTATCAAGCAACAATTAAACCTTTGCGTACGAGTCATAAAATAGTTAAGGTCATTTGAGATATTCATGTGACAAAGATATTGAAAAATATAAAATACAATGTTCAAATCTCGTCCCTTATTCTTAACAAAAAAAAAAAATCTCATCCCTTATTAAATCTGGAATTTGCGATGCATCAAACATTCTCTGAAAGTATTTCAAAAGTTTTTAAACAATTTTTTGTCAAAAGTACGGATATGTGTGATGTGGCAATAGCATGTTGATAAGAGCAGATATTTGTGGGGTCACCCACTCACACCCAACCCCAGCAATGAGGCACTCGTGACTCTGCCAACCCAAAATATATCCAAAAAACGAAAGAAAATGAAAACGAGAAGACACAAGAAGAAACAAAGTACTGCTAGAACGTCGCTGTCCACTCCATGCAAGACAATTTGTCAGAGCACACCCTTTTCTGAACAAATTAAAAATGTAAGGAAAAAGAAAGTAGCATCTTTCAAAAACTCATGGACCAATATAACAGTAAAAACTAAAAGGTACCCCCTACCCCTAGACACACTTACCAACGAAATCCTCCTTTTTTAATAATAATAATAATAATAATAATAATAATCACAACTATTTAGAGTGTTAATCATTATACTTAACACACTAATCAAGAGTGGAGAATGCTAACTAACAACTAATATTTGAGTGGGTTGGTTAAGGAATAAAAGAAATAAGTTTGTATAAAAATTGATATATTTATTATATTAAAATTTAAAAAATATTAAATTTATATTCTCAATAAAAACTTTTTTTCATTAATTCCTTAAAAAATATCTTTAAAACACACACCCGATGCACAAAATACATTAAAAAAAAAGTTTATATAAGAAAAAAACAAGTTTTCTTTTCTTTATCGATTTCTTTAGTTATCACTTGCTATCAGCACCATGATCATGTTAATAAAAGGTCACTGAATTTGGTGTTGATGACGTACCTTTGTACTTGTTTGGTGCTGATGATTCATTCACTCGCTGAAAATTCCCTCCACCTCCAACAAAAGATTGCCCTGACGGCGCAGCATTCCTTTCCGCTTCAAAAGAGCTCAAGTTGAACCCACCACCATGTTGCTGCTCTCTTTGTGAAACCCCTCCTCTACTTCCACCACCACTCATGCTTCTCACTATGTGACCCACACCAAGAAAATCCCTAGTGAGCCTATCATCTGACCCACCTGATCCAATGTTCACTCCTTGCAGTTTTGGTTCCCTTGATCTGTTTGCTGAGTTGTTATGATCATATGCTTCAAACCCAGTAAGCCCTATTACTGAACCCCCACTTTCGAATATAGAAGAGTTTCCACTAGCTGCAAACGAGTTCATCAGGTCTTGCATGTTATTATTGCTCTGTTCATTTCCACCGAATATGGTGCCATAGTTTGCACCAGCTGCAACATGCTGCAGTGGCCTATGCTGATCAGGTTTGGATCCGCTGCTAGTGCTTCCGAAGCTTTTTAGCAGTGTTGAGGCAGTGCTGTTGCTTGAATTAGTTGCACTCATTTGAGCAACTTTCTGAAGCAGTGCAGTTGCTGACATGTGAGAGATATTTGCTGCACCAGTGTTGCTTTGGAGAGATGTGCTGAATAGAGAAGGTGCACTTGAAGTTGTCTGTTGTTGTTGATGATGACCACCCATTATTATAGTATTATTCCCTGAAGTGAAGAAGTTATTGGTCCCTTCATTGCAGGCTCCTCCACTAGCATTGTTGAAATGTTCAGAGAAGGAGTTGTTGCTGCTGTTAGTGCTGGTGTTACTTGAAAGGAAAGGAAGGTTGAAGAGATTGCCTGATCCACCAGGTGATGGGGAATTGTTGTGATGATTAATGTTAATGTCATGAGACATTTGCATCAGTACTCCCTGGATTGGTTTGTTCTGCTGAATCAACCCTTGATGTTGTTGAGACTGATCAGGGTGGTAGTTTTGGTTTGAATCAGCATGCATGAAGAAGGAAGGTGGAGAGTGCATAGTTTGATGTGAGGGTTTGAAGGATGGTGAACCCTGCAAGGATGGTTGAAGGATATGGTCGAATTGCCCGGTTCGACCGGCTGAACCGCTGAGGCGCAATAGGTCAGAAGATGGGCTGTTGATATGGTCTTGCATGGTTGACATCTGAGGAGCCACTTGAGATAAGGCTAAGGCCATGTTGCTATTGCTTCCATATATGTGGCTGCCAATGGTGCTGGTCAGGTTTGGTGGCTGTCTAGCACTCTCTTGAGCTAGTGCATCACAGAAGGCCCTGTGAGTGATGAAACTGTCTCGCCTGCACAACCCAATTCATGTTCCAAATAATGCTTTCGATCATATCTCTAGGATTTAATCTTCGATGCATGTATGGTTTTACACTATTAAAAAGTTTGACTTTCATCACAATTATTTTAAAAATAATGCATGATTGGATACAGGTGGGTTAGTTAATGTTAAACTCCAAGTATATAAAGTAAGAAAAAATTCTAAAAGCCAAAATATTTGGGCACATGTATAGAGGGAGAACAATAAAGGTAGTGAATAGTGACTGAACCTATCAGTTTTAGGCTTTGAGCATCAATTTGCCAACACAAAGTAAAATATCGCTTTTTACATAGTAATTGAAAAGAAATTATTGTATCAAACTGAGTTGTCCAAGAGATTGTGTGAGCAATTGTCATATACCAAAAAACTGCATCTTCCAAGGTATATACAGTTTTAAAGGCGGAGTTTTTTCTTGCAAGATTTTTACCTTTATTAAACAAAAATAGTTACATGAAACAGATCGCTACAGAAAACACTATCAAAACAATGACATTTAAAGCTGTCACAGATCCCCCATGTATACATAGATTAGTAGAAGTAGGACTTGGCTTTTCCCAGCTAAAAAACAATAAAAATCTTAAGTTTTAAACCCCAAAATCACGTTAAGAATATCTTAACATAAAAGACAATAAAATCTTAATTAACCCAATGACAAATGTTTTGACTGTATTTATGAAACGAGTAAGTAGCTAAAATAATAATGTGAATAATTCTACAATTGATTAAGAAGATAACTAAAATTTTCCATAAAGACATAACTAGGATAAAGGCTGGTAGGTGGAATAATTTCACCAAAACTTGATAAATAGATCAATCAATTAATCAAAGAAGTGCCATATCAAGAACTGGGTATGCAATAAATGGAACAAAGAATGTATTCAAAAGTGGAAAAAGTGATGAATTGCAAGAATTTCTAATTACAATACTGGGCTTGAGCTCAAAACTGGGTTGAGTTTGACAAGCCATCAAAATTGTCAACAAGATATACCCACTTCTTGTATTTAAAAACATGAACACTCATTAGGTACTCCAGTTCTGATAAGAACACGACATGACCACGCGCTCCAAATTTCAAATCATGTTAAAGTAAAAGAAAAATAGTACATACGAATTAGACAGAGAAGGATGGATCGAGTTAGGAACTTGACTACATGCTATCAGAGAAAAATGTTTATCTCAACGTTACACTGTTTTTTTTTTTTTATAGATAAATCTTAACCATTTATTTATTATTATTTCTAAATTTTAAGACAAAATGATTTGATTCTAAATTGGGTACAAAGATGTATAAAAATAGATGTGAAAATACATTCGTTCATCCTTGGCAAAACATTATCCTATCATGAAAAGGAGCACCTGCAAGAGCACAGTACTGAACACATCTGGCCAACCAGGAAGAGAACAAAGCTAGTAACAACACAACACAACACCCCACACATGCACTAGTACTCTCTCTCTCTCTCCTCTTCATTGCTAGCAACACGTGAATAGAAGAAAAAGAAATTAGCGAAAAAAATTAGCGGTCTTTCCGAGGTAAAATGCAAAAGGGTGAGTGTCTTTTTTCCTCATTTTCTTTTTTACTTTGACAAGTGATGCTGTTCCTCCGTGTGTTTTTTCTGATACCCCTAAGACCAAGGCAGTTTCCAGAGATGATTCACGTGGGGGGATGTTTCCTTTCATTTCACTTGGCTACCACCGTACCAATAGAAAAGGGAAGCTGACAAAGGAAACCATACAAGAGAGAAGGAAGCAAAACAGGAGTACTACAGAATCTTAATCATTCAAATTGGAAGCAAACCAAACTCAATACATAAATAAAGAAAGCATCTAACACCTTTTCCTCCTTATAGACACTTGAAGAATATCTGATAAGCCCTAACCCAACCCAAACTAGCCAAAACCAAACCAAACACTTCTTCCTCCTGATGTTATGACCATTTATATGTTATGTTTTAGCCTAGACACGTAAGCGTAGCTGGTGGATCTTAATTCTTTGTCGTCCGAGAATTCACGCATTCACAAAGTCTCAATCATTCTACTACCATTAATTTGTTTCTCTTACACTCTTAACCAACAAATAACAAAAAAATATAAGTAGGGAGAGATAGGTAACTACAGAGAATCCATGTCCATTTTCTGCACTAAAAAGTGCATAAGAAAAATAAAAATGTTAATTTAGTAAAAAATATATATATATAAATACTGTTTGGAAAAAGGGTAAGGTTTTTATGTGATGATGAGTTGAAGAATTGGATTGTTACTTAATTACCTGGAGAAGAGAGTGCCACAGTCACATCTGTATTCTCTGGTGCCACAGGTCTTAGAATGGGCTTTCCAATCAGACTGAACAGCGTACTTCTTGGAGCACTTGTCACACTTCCACTTCTTCTCACCATGTTTGCGAGAGTAGTGCTTCTTAATCCCAGTGAGGTCACCAAGAGCCCTTGAAGGGTCATGGTGGACGCATGTGGGCTCAGGACACAGATAAACCTTTCTCTTTGGCTCTTTTGTAGTCTTCTGCTTAAGCTTCCAAGGCAAGTTGTGTCCTCTTCTGTGGAGCTGTAGGTTTTGCTCCCTTTGGAACCCTTTGTTGCACACCTCACATATAAACCTGTTTGTTGCCATTAGGGTCTTGGGAGATAGTGCTATCACCTCCGCATCTGGATCTGTTACCATGGAAAAATGACAAACAACAAATTATTAGAAAATTCCACACAAAGGGTAACATAATTCTATAAGAAATTAATTAACGGCAGGCAATCAAATTCAGAAAGCTTCAAAACAAAAATTTCCATGACAAACCCATTTAATTTCAATCCATTTTTTTTACATTTATGTTTCAAAATTAGGGTTCCCTAGAGAATTCATATATCAAAATGCAAAAAAATAAAAATGGGCAGCCCAAAAAATATTTGTAGAATGAAAGTAGATAAAATCTATGAAACGAAATTTCAGGGGGAAAAATAGTTGTATCAATATATATATGAAATGATTTAGATAGAGATTATATCTTTCCGATAAAAATTTTAAGATACTTGCTTGGTGTTCCAGGTTGGTTTCTCTTTTTCTTCTGGGGTGGTGCAGCTGGAGTTGCTGACGATGAATGCTGTTGATTCATCTGATTCTGATCATCTTCTCTAAATCCAAAGAGCGATGCTGATGAAGAAGATGCCGCCATCTCTTATATATAGTCTAACCTTCTTCTCCGAGTATATATATATCTTCTGCTTCAGCTTCGACTGTAGGAATGTTCTTTTTATTCTCCAAAAGCTTACAACTCAATCAGAATTCTGGAAAACCCACATGCAATTTGAGTCCTCTTCAATTCATATCCCCAATCTCAGAAAACTCACAAGCAAATAGAATTCTTGCAGAAACTAATAGCAAAACAAAAAGAATCTAGTAATTTGCAGAGAGATATCTAAGTTGAACTGGAAGGGAAAGCAAATCTACCCCTCCATGAGCACTACTACCTACAACTACTTGATATATATGATTTTGCTCTACAAAGTGGCTTGGCTTGTTTTAAATGACGAATTTGAGCTAGTGATGTTACTGAGTTTCTTCACTGATTTGGTGTCATGCAGATACACCAACACATATACACACACTCCATTTTGCTTTTTTTTTTTTTCCCCGCTTCTCTTTATTATTCTCTACCTTTATTTCCTGTTTCAAAAGTTTTCCAGATTTTGCTCACATCTCTCGTCATAAATGAAATTTTATAAAATATCAAAAATGAAGTTAGAGAGAAAATATATAAAATAATGGTTAGGCCTTTGGGTCGGTGGACCCAATCCTCAGCCGCATAACGACAGAGGATGTGTGAAAGCAGCATGAAACAGCTGCACCACTCTTTCTCTCTCTTTCTATCTCTTATTTCGTATCTTCTTACTCACTCCAAGACAAACTTTCACTCATCACCCAACCCCACTGGACCCTCACAGAAAATTCAAAAGAAAAGAAGGATGAAACTTAAAAAGTCTAAAACCGTAAAACTAAAGCAGTGAAATACTACTAATAAATAAGCATTGGTAAAACTAAATGAAATAGTTAAATCAAGCAAAGGAAATAATAGTAAGCAAAAAATCAAAAATACTAAATGATTGTGAAGGGATGTTTTGCTTTTTTTATACTCTACACTTTCGATGGATTAATCCCACGACTTTCGAATGTAGGGATATTCTAAATAATATCCCAAACCTAAAAATGATTTGAGAAGGGATGTTTTACTTTTTTGGTTTTATGTATATAATTAATAATTAATTAAGTTTGTAAAGTGGAAAGCACCTGAAGGGTGATTGGGTGAGGGCTGAATGGCACTGTTTGTCTGAAATTCAGCAGAGGCAGCAGAGTGTACTGTGCCTGTTACCGTTTAGGGTCACTGACATGGATAGAGCAAAAAAGGGTTCTGAAGCACTCTTTGCTGTGTTTGGCTGACTTGGGTTGTTGCATGCAATGCAATGGCTGGCTGGTCCTTACTGAAAGTCACAATCAGGGAGGGTATCAAATAAAAGGGTAATTTGGTCATTCAATAAAAAAATTGTGAGGGATATCACAATAACAAGACCCAAGAAAGACCTAATCCAACCACTATAGATAAACAAATCACACAGGATTTTTAGAATCAAGGTGCACTTGCTAATATCACTGCCTGTCTCTTGCTTTCAAAAGACAGCAGAATTCTAAACCGTGGATCCTGTGGAAAGAAAATCACTGTCAACTGGATTTTTCCTGAGATATTAACATGGAATAGAATAAAGTGAAATGTGTGCTTTTCGGGAATTATGAGGTCCCTTGACAGGGATAGTTATTAATATTGTTTTCAGCTTCTTTATAATTATTTTTATGGAGACAATTTGTATTCCATTTCCTCACATTGCTTAATCTTATTTTATTGATAAAGTTTCAGCAAACAACCAATGGTTGCGAGGGAAGCTGTCATTCTTTGAAATAATGACAGTTTAACCATAAATAAGACTTTTGAAATCGATATTAATATATATACGAGACAAGAGGAATGATAATTAATGTCTTTAGGACACTCATTAAGAAATCAATAAAAAAAATTTATTAAAAATTAATATATTTGATATTTAAAAATATGAAATATTTAATTTTTTAATAAGAACTTGTTTTTTTTATTTCTTAACGAACTTCTTTAGGATACTTTTTAACATGATCCATGGGATAATGTATAATTTTGTGAGTCATAGAAGGATCAAGTTAGAGATTACTATAACTATAAGCATGCCCTCTACTCTAACTACCACGTAGGAGTTCTCTGTCTTCTAACCACCGTATAGTGCACTAGTAGCTGCTGAATTGAGCCTATCTGAGAAAGAATAGTTTCTATAATGGTATTCAACTCACTATAGATTGGCTAAATAAGATCTAATCGGGCTCTATTAAAATGAGCTGATTATCTAACTCATAATAAAAAATAAGAAAAATAGCTCGTAATAATAGAGAAATATTTTTTACATGATACTACAGTTTTATTAAATGAAAATATTATATACAGCAACATAATATTAATTAAATAGAAACTTAACAAATTTTATATATACTAAAACAAATTAAAAAATAATACATATTATTGTAATAAGGTGATGTGACCACCTCTTCTCGATATTTATGCAACTAATTTTAGAAGTAAATTTCTCTTGGAGATCATACTTTTTGTGTTTTAAATTAGATTAGATTTGTTTTTTATTTCATTTCTAACATAATATTTTTTTTATACCTAAATATTTAGTAGTTAATTGTTATGTTAATTTTTTATCCTTTGTCAAGGTTTGAATCTTGGATTTCCTACTTCTCCAGCTCCTTATACCCTTAGTTTCAAACCACTTGAGCTACCCAATCCCTCTTATTCTAACATAGTTAACCTATGACAACAAGTGAAAGACTCTTATAATTAAAATAAGTTTGAGTATGAAGTGAAAAAGTAAGAGTATTTTCGCATGTAGATTATTTATAACTGAATTGAGATCTTCATATTTTAATTGATTATAATGATGAATACACATTTACTTTTTTTATTAATTTTACACTTAATCACACTATAGAGAGCCTAAACAGGTCAGTAACATTCCTAGTTTAGACACCTATTTTCTAGACTTATACCGTAAACACATGGAAGTTAGTCAAGTTATAGTGTTGCTTCTAGTTTTTAATCTTAACATCGTTTAAGCTCTAATAATTTTATTTTGATTTTGAAGTTGAATGAAAGGATCCCAAGACAAATAAAAATAATGAAGTCCCAATCATCGTTTTCTTTGTTGTCTTCTATTCTGTTGTCATTCTTTTAGACAAAGTTCCAATGCACAAGAAACCAAATGGAAAATCTTAAATAATATGGTATGTATTATAAAAGGATAAGAGCCTGCATCCATAACTGTACTGCTTCATTGTTTAGTCCAAAAAACTTTAAAATATTCAGGCATAGGGATACATAAACAGTCAAACAAAATAACTAATGCTAGTTTCTTTAACAAAACCCTGTCCCACATTTTATCTTATATATTAAGAAAGATATTTAGATTTTAGACTCAAAAGATAGCGTTTCAACTCCTAGGCAAGCAATGTAAGAAGTAAGACTAGCGGTTACAAAAGCATTGAAGAAAGAAACAAAGAAATTAATGTTATTAACACCAAGTCCAACTCATATGATTAATTGACACCACACCACAACTATATGTCTAAGTGTGTGAATTGAAAATGAAACCCATGTTTTTCAATCAAAGGCATTTGAATTGAAGAAGACAGTGAGAATGTTTCAGACTTTTTAGGGAAAACTCATAGTTCATGCTGCCACACGTAGACAATGTTATCCTTCGGAAGAAGGACACGCATGCTCCCATACAATTTTCAATGGCGGCGGCATTTTCTTCTTACAAGAACTAGCGTTGTCTTTTCTCATAGTTTCTCCTCTGTCCTCACACCAACTATAATCCAAAGTCCAAACTCATTCAATCCTAGCGTACCCGGCCAGATTTTGAAATGGTCAAATACTTTTTTGGTCATTTTGGTCAAAATGTTGAAGGAGCTACAAAGCAAGCATTAATGGGGATTAAGGGGAACACTTTTGGACCCTCAAGTCTCTTTCGGGGTGAGTTAAGGGCCCAATTCATGAGTTGCTGTAAATGGCCAAGTTGACTGAAGCCCATCTTAAAATAGGATTTGCACTTAAAAAAATATTAGCTTAATTGCATATTTTATCATCTTGTTATTGACTATGTAAAAGTTTGGTCCCTATAGAATGAAAAAAAATTTGACAAATTTATAATTATTTTTGAAAATAGAAAACTGAAAAACAAAACAAATAGACTCTCGATATTTCCATTTTAAAAATATAACTAGCTTCTAAACAATTTTTTTGAGTTCAAAATTGTGACCTTTATGTGCTTCAAATACATAAATCTAAATTAATTATAATCAAATAAAAAGACTATTTAAAGTGTGCCTAAATGTAAAATGAATAAACAATGAAAAAAAAATAAACAAATAAGTATTTATATTTGTTTAACTATTTCGAGTTGAGATCTCAATATATTTTATTTAATTAATGATGGATATATATTTATTTAATTATTTTATACTTGAGCTCATTTAAAAGAGTCTTTTCCATTATAATAATAATAAAAAACATTTATGCATTCAACAAGTTTCATTAATGGTGGTGATAGTAAAATTTATTCGATCGCCTAATAAGGAAAAAAAAAAAAAAAAGACTGTTTTGCTTGACCACCTTGGCTAATCCTATTGAAAAGTTTGACCAATTTCAGTTAAAGTCGATACTTGATAGAAAATGTGCAAGAATCATGACAAAAATATTAAAATAATGCAAAAGAAAAAATTCCCAAATGCTATGTTTGGGAAAACTTATTTTTTTAGATTTTAGTTGTTTTATCCCAAAAAGTTTTTTCAATATAATCTAGCATCTTTGACACTTTGCTTAAATTTACAGAAAAGCTTTTTTTCAAGAAAAAAAAAACTGTTTTATGCTATCTAATTTGTTTTAGCTTAAGGTTATTGTGATTTTATTATTTTTCATTTTCAAAACCATCTTCCCTGTTTATTCCTGCAAAACTAACTTCTAAACAAATATTATTAAATTATACAAAGAACTCCATATCATTTTTCGTAATTTATTATATAAAAATGATTTTTTTTACATCATCTAGACGAAATAGATTATCTTAAAATTGTTTTTCAGCGAATATACTGAAACAAAAACAGATTACCACTAGAAACTGATTTCTCACCATGACACAAAATCATTAGATATTGGAAAATATATTTGCAACTTTAGATTGAGCCAAGAAGTGTCAATATAAAAAGAGTTCGAGAATGAGAGCAGAGATCTTTTAAAAGCAAGATATTTTGCAAAATACTCTATATTTCATTTCCTTACTTGTTTGCCTTCCATCCGAGATTCTGAGTAACTGGCAATTTGAAAGAATTTTGACCTTAAGTTCTAATACCTTTGGAAAAGATGTCCATTGCGCCAAAAACTCATGTGCAGTTGTGCTCTGCATTATTTTTAATATAAAATACCAGTTATGTTAGGCTTTAGATAAAATCGATCAGGTGAAAATAATACAACTCGAATAACAACTATATAAAGAAATTAAATTAACAATGTTAAAAATTCTTACCTACTAAGAAGCACGCCCTAAAACTTGACCTTCCCCTTACAAAGATAACTCACCAAAGCTAGAGAATAACCAAAATACAGATTAAGATTGATTTTTGTGGCATAGATGCTAGATGAGATATTTATAGGAAGATAGTAAGGAGAGAAAAGAAGAGGCATGTTTGGATGGAAAGGAAAGTGAATGTTTTTTTTTTTTTTCAATTCTCAATTGAGAAAAAAGATTACAAAATATTTATAAAAATAAATAAAGAATAATTATGAGATCATACATTTAAATAAGGATATTTTATTTTATTCCTTTAACTTTAAAATATCAAACATGGTGAATGTTTATTTTAAAAAAAGAATAATATTTCCTTCCTTTCCCTCCAAAACTCCTCCACCAAAACCTATCCACAAGGAAATCAAGTTTTAAAATGTGTATTATTATATTGCTGGTGTTTTTTTTTTATTTTTAGATTATTTAAAAATAAAGTCAATTGAAATTAAAGCCTAATATGATGTTTTACTTAACTGATAACGAGCCAGTTTGATTTGGCCTGAAAGTATTATAAAGATTTTAATCTTCAATAAAATTATGATTTATTAACATTTTCACTATAAAAAATATGTGTTACGATATTTGAATTTTTTATATATACAACGTGCCAATTCAGTCAAAATTTGAGTACTTTAAGAGTATAAAAAATATTTTTATATCTAAAATATTTTTTTAAATAATTATTCTATTGCAATTGCATATGTAACTCCCGTGAAAGTAAATTAAATGTTTTGACTGCAATTCTCACCTTATTCATGTGAATAATCATTACTTCAAATTTTAATAATATCTTAAATTAAAAATTTTAATATATATAATATCTCACCATCATTATTTCAATTGATGTAATGTAAGTCATGTTTATTATTTATTTTTTTATGAAAACCATGTTTATTTTTATTTTTAACAACATGGGATAAAATTAAAGTAGTCAATTAAATTAAATTAGAAAATGACTAAATGGCCCTTCGTTCAACAAAATGTATATCACCTTAACACAATAGCACTATTGTTAATTAACTTCAGTAAAAGTTAATGAAACATTTATATGACACGTTAATTGTCTTGTTGGCTGCACGTACATGACAAACCCCTCTAATTTTAATGTACTTAATAATATTAAAATTTGGTTAAAGTAATATTTTGGTTCCTATATGCGATATTGATTTTCAATTTGGTCCCTATACGTAAAAAGTTATCAATTCGGTCCCTATAGGTGACACTGATTTTCAATTTGGTCCTCACCGCTAATTGGTCGCTATATAAGAAGACCAAATTGTAAATTATTGTCACGTGCAGAGATCAATTCAACAAAAAAAATTGAAATCGGTCCCTACATGTGATAATTATTTTCAACTTGGTCCCTATATGTGATAATAATTTGTAATTTGGTACCTCTTATATAGGGCCAATTATCGGTGAGGACCAAATTGAAAACCAGTGTCACGTATTGGAACCAAATTGATAACTTTTTACGTATAGGGATCAAATTGAAAATCAGTATCACGTATAGGGACCAAAAGATTACTTTAACCTAAAAATTTATATATTAACATTCGATTTTACATTGTTATATTATTTAAATATTTCATTTTGATAACTCCAAAAAATTTAAAATATTTTTATGATGCATAAAAAGTTTAGATGAGGGAAAGATACACCCCTTGCAAGACGGAAGGTATGATCAAATATAGGGGTGTTCATTGGCTCGAATCGACCCGATGAACCCGACAATCCGAACCGGACCAATTAAATTAGTTTTAATTTTTGGTGTTCGGATCCGAACCGAATCGAACCAAATCCGATGGTAATTGGTTCGATCCTCCGATTCAAAGACACTGGATCTGATCCAACCCGAATCGAACCAATTACTATATTTTAATATATATTTTCAATTTTAATAATTTAATAATTTTATATTAATATATTTTATTTTTTATATATATAATTTAGTATTTTATATATTTAATATTTATACAATTATTAATATTTTTTGGGTTCGAACTGAACCAAACCAACCAGTTTTTTATTGGTTTGGTTTGAATTTCCTAACAAAAAAATCGCAAATTTGAGCCGGATCGAACCAATTAATTTTGATTGATTCAGATTTGTTTTTCATGCAAATTTAAACCAAACCGATGCGTGAATACCCTTATCAAAAGTGCAAAGCCCTATTGATAAAAATAAAATATTATATATATATATATATATATATATATATATATATATATATATATATATATATATATATATATATATATATTGAGTTTAATTTTGATATATTGTCAGTATAAAGTTTTTACCCGATCAACCTATCACAAATTATCTTATATATATGACTTTTAATGTAGTTTTGGTAAGATTACAAAATTAATGTTGTCTCAATCTATAATTTGTTGCCATTGTAAAAAAATCTTTACAATAATAGTAGATAACGATTAAATCCATATATATTAATATGCATTTGATTATTAATAAAAAAAATAATTGTGCATCAGAGAAATTTTTTTATATGTAAACTTTTATTTTTTATTTTTTTGTGCATCAAGGATATTCTCCGGTTAATAAGGAAAAACTAATATATTTTGAGTTAGAGGTATAGAGATGCCAAAAGTGGGTATTAGGGCATTTGGGGAAGTGCAGTCCCTCGAAGTTCTGCTATATTATTCTGTAATCAAGGGATTATCTCTATTTTCTTTGTAATATCTTGTAATCAAATACTGGTTCCTATCAACTGGTATAAAAGCACTTGTTTCTGGGAGTGTTTCATGTTTCATACGCAAAGGATAGAAGCAATAATCGAGTCACTTGAGCGTGAGTTCGAAAATCAAAAGCAGATTCTCGAGGAGGAGATGGAGGAAAACTCTAGGCAATTCACTGAGATCTTGCAAATTCTAAACAGAAATTCGCAAAAGAGTGATCAACATATTCAGGATTCTGGTGGAAATAATAGCAGCGACAACGGGCGCTCCGTGGGAGACGACGAGGAGACAAGTGGTGGAAACTAAACATTCTTCATTTTTCGGGTGATAATGCTTATGGTTTGGATGAGTGCCCATTAGGAGTTTCGTACCAATAAAGGGCCGCCACCACAATCACAACTAAATCTCGATGACAAAGACAAGATGAATGTCGAGAACAGAATGGGGATCGAGAAGAAGATAACCCGAGGCAAGGCGGAGATGAATGTCGCAGTGCAACCCCAAACCAGTAGCACCACGGTGAAGAAGGGGATAAGAACGTTGAAATGTAAAGGCCCGATCAGACCACCGCCACCCCCCGAAACCGCCACCACTAGAACCTTCGGCTCCGTTGTAACACCCCGTTTTCTCATGTCTTGATCGGTAATTATATTTTATATTATTACCGGGGATCTAGAAAATGATTTTTAGGAAAACAAAATCATAGTTGAGACCTTATATATTGAAGGAAGTTACGGTTAAATTTTGGGTTTAAAACTCAAACTGAAACCGGTCTGCGTTTTTACTGACAATATAATTTTATACCGGCAGAAAACCCTAATTTCGGCCCGAAAACGAAAAATTTCAAAATGTTGCCACTTGTTGGGGACAATATATATTTAAAGAATTTATATCCAAAAATAACATATTCTATTTTATCGGGTGAAATTTTAGTGAAAAACAATTAAAACCCTAATCGGGTAAATCGATGGAGCTGGAAACGGATCTCCAGAGGTGTGCCAGAGGATAGGAGTGATGACTCAACTTGGACAACTCACCCCAGTGAGTCATCTAGTGATTCACCACTTGTCATTACGACTTTAGATATTTTACAAAATCTCTATACCTGGAAAAGTCCATAATACCCTTAAGTTCCTAACTAATTCCCAATGTGTCCCAAGATATTTTTAGACCCCAATTTTTCTCTCTAATTTCGTTCAGCCACTCCACTAAACCAAACTCATTTTTTTTTGCTTTCATTTCATCATCTTCCTCTCAAAAACCCTAATCGGGCAATCAACGGAACCGGACACAAATGTGCAGAGATATACCGAGGGGACAGAACGACGAGTCATCCATGATGACTCAAGAGGAATGAGTCACCATGGTGAGTTATGGTGGTGACTCACCCTAGCCATCATGACAACAAATAAATATCTAGATATTTTGAGCTTTAACCTGACCTATGTTTGGTTATTTCAACCATGGTTCACATGGCAATTTCAAGATGACTTCTCCTCCTCATTTGTGGTGAAAACCGCAGCCACATCACCCTAGACACACCACCACCACACATTCTTTTCCTAGATTCATGATTCATCAACTAGCTAGATTATTATACTATATTTTTCTAACCAAGCTTTGGTTAATATCCACCATAGTTACCATTTACCATTTGGCCCTTGAAGCTCACGACCACACCCCTATAAATACACGTAGTCATTTCATTTTTTTGATCTTCACGAGTGTTTCATCTTCAATTCATCTTCATTCTTCATTTTCCTACACAGACTCTAAGTTCTTTCTCTTGATTTACAAAGGAACTCTAAGATCTTGATCATTTCTTGAGATTCCAAAGGTATAGCCTTATGATCCATGATCATACCTTCACTCTCTTCACAAAATTTCTTCCAATCTCAAAGTTTTTTTCAAGTTCAAATTCCTAGATCTAGTGTTTCAAATAATCCTAGAAAATCATTAAAAAAATCATTTTGATGTGAGATCAATTTCTATGATCTTCATATGATTTATATATTCATCATCCAAGAGCTTGAACAATTTAGAGATCCCTAGCTATTTCTTTCTAACTTGGTCGAACTGATGATTCAAGTGGGTTAGGATTATTTTTTTCATTCTTTAACTTGTTTTTTCGTTGGTTGTTCATGGCTAGGTTTTGTTGGTTCAAAACCGTGAGGCTTAGGTGAACAACATACTTCTATTATTTGACCTTCCAAGTGATCTACAAGAGGTATGGGGGAGATTACCACTATCCTACCTTAATGTATATATGTTGATGGTTTATTTAGTGTCTATATAGTCTTGTAATTCCTAAGTATGAAATTTGTATATTCATTTACCTTTGTGTGTGATCCTCTTGGAGGATTTGGTTGATTCTTGGTTGTGATATATGTTGGTTTTGATCCTAATAATTTCTAATTGGAACCTTGGTTGTTGTTTGATTGATTTGTTAAAAAATGCCTAACATGATCATTTAAGGCCATTCGGCCATGACTGTTTTAATGGGTTCCATGATGATTTAAGTTGTTTGGATAATTTTTATAAGGATTTAGTGAATATATAATATTATAGACATTGGTTTGGAATGATTTGGATATATATATTGAAAGATATGGATTTATGAGTCTCTAGGGACTAATATGCAATTTCTGATAATTTCAGTGACTGTTTTGAAATTCATATTCTTCTGTGTTAAGATTGTAGTCCTTGATGAGATAAAACCACAGTAATCGGTTTGGTGTTAATTGGATTAATACATAAAAAGATATAAGCTTTTTAGTAAATAATGACTTTTTTACAAATATTGTAAAATATGGGGCATAGATGTAATTTGTGGAATTTTTATAAGGGCTGGAAAAATATTTCTATAGAAGTTGGTTTGGGGAGATTTGAAGTTATAAATAAAATGTTATAAGGTTTTAAATGAATATTGACCTTTTTGCAATTAATGAAAGTTTAGGGACTAAATTGTAATTTTCGAAAATAAATGTAATTGGACAGTTAGAGACAGTTTTTCATACCTATCTAAGTGTTCTAAAACTCCAAAATGATTTTTGGACCATTAGAGTTTAAAATCGCTGAAAAATAAATTACGCGATTTTCGAACATAACAACGCTCGGTAAATTTTTAGGAATTTTGTATAAATGGAAAGAACAATGTAAAATCAATGTTTCAACATCTTACTATGAGTATTATAATCTAGGAAAGTAAGAAATTTGAGGTGAAGAACCAGATTTTCAAAAGTACGGCTTTTAGGCCTAAATTAATTAAAAAGCGGCGAAACCGTCGTTAAGCGTTTTTAAAGATTTTAGAAGAAAAATTCTTTGAGGAGTTCAGTACCTAGGTACTTTGATGGAATTTGATTTCAAAATATGTTGGTTTTAACCAAAGGTTTTGGTTTTAAAGACAAAAAGAATTTTAGCCTGTGAGGACGAATATTTACGACAAAATGCAAAAACCTAAGTCATAGATGACTTAGTGAAAATACGAACATAATAATTTATGACGTAGGGTGGGACGAGACCTTATGTCATAAAATATGGATAATTTACTATCCATATATCCATAAGACTTAATGGACTCAGAATTATTTGATTTCTTGGAAGCCAATAGAAATGCTCCATTAGAAAAATGTAAAGAAATAAATGATTGGACTGTCGATCCAATTTCATAATGTGTTAGGACTTGTAAGCAAGTACTTTAAAATATCTTTGCACAAACATGGAAAGTTTACTTGAGAACCGTATTCAGCGAAGGACCGATGATTTGTACCCGAGAATATCATTCGTCAGAGATTAGCATCAAAAGGATTCTAGTGGAATCATTAGGTTATGCAATGGATAGACCAATTGGACTTATTCCGGCAATTTTTCCCAACTATGTAGTTGATACTATGTTCAGGAAGACCGTTGTGCCTAGGAAGCCAAGCTTCCCAATAGTAGATGATGGTACCCGAGGTGGGCGTAGATGAAACATGTACAAACCATTCCTCTCCAAAATGTCAATTAGCTCCGGAGTTAGGATAAAATATTCTTGAGACTGTGTAGGAATATGTGACTATACAGTTTCAGTCAATTTCTCTCTATTCTCGTCCTTCGATGGACAAACTGTATCTGGTATGCTTGATAAGCTTACCGTTGAGTTTGATATGGGTATGCTTGATAAGTTTATCATTGAGTTTGATATCGGTATGCTTGATAAGCTTACCGTTGAGTTGGATGTAGTATATTCTTGGAGTTTTGAACTGTAGAATTTGAATGAAATATAAAATGAATATATGTCTACGGTAACATGTATGTGTGTCGTACCACTGCATGTCTGCCTTATGTGCAAGATAAATGGAAATCTCACCTCCTTGTTTTTATATTGCTTATGTCGACTGGGTATGTGCCTTCTGTATTCTTTTGAGAAGACTGAGACGTCAAGATGTCGCTTGGCTGACGCATCTTAGAGGATGATGTTCGAGCACGCAGACGACATGTTCGAGTTTCTAGTGGACGCCTTCCATACCGTCGATAGTTCGTAGACCATGTTTTTCCTCTTGGAAGGGGAAAGGCTTAGTCTGAGAGTTGCTATTGTGGTGACTCTAGTAGTGTCTCTTGTGACGACATCGGTAGTGGACTCAAATAGAGTGTTCACTAGATCTCGTCAAATGAGTTTGTCCTTTTCACGATGTGCGAGAAAGGATTATCTTTTCGGTTTTAGTTTGACTAGTTGTGTATGTTTGGGAGTTAATGTTAACGTTTATGAAGCTGCAGCCCCAATTATCTTATATTTTAGGAGTTGCGTCTCCATATCTTTATGTTGGATCAATATAACCTTATGATTTTTGTTTATGAATCGGGTTGAGTGTTTATGCAAGTAACTTTTGAACTTATAATATTAATTATGATTACGCAATATTTTGCTGCCGAGTTATTTGATTCCTAGTATTTATATTTACGACTTACGAAAAAGAAAAATTACCCAATCATTTACAGCCAATTTTTAATTAACCTACCTTTCGGCTTTAAAATGTCACTTACGATGTAGCGCCCAAGAAGGGTGTTACATCCGCCGTGTCGTGATACTAGTAGGGTGGTCGAAGCCCCTATTGTTGAGGGGGCGGTAACACCCTGGCAGATTTGGGTGGTCTGGATTTCGGCCAGGCCTCCACCACCCCTGGAGCCGCCAGACTCAGACCCACTCGCGGCGGACGGAGCAACGTCTTCCGCCGAACTTTCGAGATGTAGCGTCGGAGAGGTTGGTCATAGGGAAACAAAATTGCTATTGCGAACATCCATCGTGAGAGAGAAGGAGACCCAAACAGGAGCAGAGTGGGAATTTTGCAAATTGGGCTCCCTTGTTCATCTTATGGGTCAGGCCCATCAGTTTTCAGAGAAGCAGTGGATTATTTGGACAGAAGACAAGGAACAGTGGGTTAGGAAAAATATTATTGGGTGGATATTGGTCGACTAGAGTTCATTCAATAGTAAGCCCATTTATCAGAATCATGGCAATATTGGGCCAGAACCCAAATCCTTGAGGAAGGCTGGGAGATTGATGGGGAACATCCGGGAGGAATCAATTCAAAGGGAACTAAAGCAAGATATGATGGTTTTTCCTATGGAAATTTAAAAAGGGAAACAATGGGACCCCGGTGGACTGCCGTCTACAATGAGTGCAACAGGATCGACATGCTTCAAACAGTGGAACCCAGGAAAATTATTCTTAAGATATCATTTGCTATTCACCTTGAGGACAAGGTGAAAGTTTAGGGGGATATTGTTAGACGTGGGCCCTAATGGGTCTTTGTTAATAATAGAGTAGTTAGTAGTAGTTAAATAGAGCAATTAATGGCAGTTAATTAGAGTTAGTTACTTAGTTTGTCTATAAATAAGAGGAGAAAATGAGAGAGAGGGTATCTTGTGAACTGAATAGGAATTCGGACATTAGGGCATTCAGTGCAGACCCTCGAAATTCTACTATATTGTTCTGTAATCAAGGGTTTATCCCTATTTTCTTAGTAATATCTTGTAATCAAATATCGACTTCTATCAGAATACTTGGTACCAATGTTGTGGTTTGTAAAGAAAAAATTATTGATCATAATTTAAGAACAAAATTTGCAGCGGAAAAGAAAAAAAAATCTCAAATATGGGAGTAAAGGGTTGGTTTGGTATGGTTTTAGGTGAGAAGGAATGCCTCTAACTTTTGGCGAGATTTTGTTACGAGTGTTTGAAATTGAAGCCGAATACAAACGCGCATCCCAATATATCCATTATCCAAATCTCAGGCAAACCAAACCTACGTTGTACATAGCTTAGCTAATTAGCTTTACCTTGAGCTTCACTCACTATTATAAATGGGAGCCTTGTCTCTTCGACTATTATAAATGGAGCTTTCTGCATTCCCCAACTTCAAAGTAGTTTCCAATGCTTCCTTATTACCATTTCCTTCGAATATAGTTTGGTGCCGATGCTCTCTTCGTCCTCGCGATTATGGTTTTCGTTGGAGTCGCAGTTCGAAACCGTTCGTTCGGATCAGGATGTGCTCGGAGAAAGGCTCGTCGTCGAACGGTTACGGCGGAATCGATAGCAGCGAAACGAAATCTGAGTTTATTGAAGTGATTGGCATCGGTAGCAGGAAGGATGCGGTTCTAGATTTCTGCTTGAAATCGCCGTTTCACTTATCCTCTCTGCGATTTTGGTAACCGTCATCGTTTTCGTGATTTTCTTATTGCTTAATTTGGCGAATTTGAATTTTGTAAGCTGCTGTGGTTTGTGAGAGTCTGTTATGTTTCTTAAAAGTATTCGAGTATCTGCTTGTGAATTTTTGAGTTCGTGGAATGGATCCTCAGCATATTCTCTAACTTGAAATCCAAATGTCGTTGATGATTGTGATTGCTAGTTTATAATTATTAATTTTTTGGTACAGAACAGGGTGGGAGGGTTGAACAAACAACAAACCTTATCCAAAATGTGAGGCCTCTTTGTCAAAGAACAAAATCATGGAGGATAATATAATTATTTATGGTACACATTATTTGTACATGCTTGGGTTTCTATACTGGAAAAAATGATAAATTAGTATGATATTGTTACTGTCATATAAAATCATAGTGATTTTCTAGCAGGCACGGTGTAGTGAAAAGTTGTCTGATAGTTTATTGTTGTTGTATAATTGTATTCACTGCCTTTACTAGTTTTGAGATTTGAAACTATTCTGCAGGAATATCCTTATGGAAGAATCACAAGAAGTGCAATTACAACAAATGTCAATCGAAGAAGGTTTTACTTTTGATTTAATATTGCCATGATTCTTTTTTATCATTTAATTATTATCTGTCTAGTTTAAATAGAAAAATGTTTTGACATATTTTTTTTTTTTTTTCGTGATGTCTAATTAGATATAAGATGTTGAATTGCAGTTACTATCTTCTTGATCTACTTTTTATTATACTATGCATTTCACTACCAAAAGTGAAACTTAAATAAACAACAAACAAGAAGACAGATTACACAAATCATAAACTTTTTAATAAAAAGGAAAAAAAAGGAAAAGGGAGAGGGATGCCTTGTTTCAGGAATGGATTTCAGTTTAACTTTTCAGTTTTCATACATATGCCACTTTGCTCTCTATGTTTACAAGGTACTGATATTTTTGGTTATTTTTGCAGAACCTTGTCCAAGAATTGTCAAAGCTCCAATATTTATGAAGTCATGCTCAAAGACTATTGTCCTTGTTTGTACATTCCTTACCTTAAAACTCTTGTAGTAAGACCTTTGTTTACTAGTGTTAATTTGCATCCTTAAAATTGCAACGAGTATCCAGCTGGTTTACGTTATCCTGTTTAGCTGATGATTTTGTGAAGTACACATAAGTCAACTGAGTTACTCAAAATTTGGTATACATCACCAACGAATAAATTTATTTTATTTGATTCAAATGAAATTCTAAGCCATTATTAAATGCATCAGATATGGTCAAGCCGACGGACTTAAGTTTGCATTCCTAGCATGGTTACATATTTTATGGGAAACCATAAGATGTATTATACTGTTATTTCAGCCATAATTTGTGAAAGTGGTCTGATATATGACCCCCCCCCCCCCCCCCCCAAACTGAGTTACTCAAAATTTGGTATACATCACCAACGAATAAATTTATTTTATTTGATTCAAATGAAATTCTAAGCCATTATTAAATGCATCAGATATGGTAAAGCCGACGGCTTAAGTTTGCATTCCTAGCATGGTTACATATTTTATGGGAAACCATAAGATGTATTATACTATTATTTCAGCCAGAATTTGTGAAAGTGGTCTGATATATGAACCCCCCCCAATTTTTGTTCCTTAGGTGGCTAGTGCAGGATATGGATTGGACCACACTGTTGCAGTTGATATTTTTCAAACTATAAGGTCCACAAATGGATTAACAGTTGCTATAGTTTTGAAGCCTTTTAGCTTTGAAGGGTTAAGACGACAAGATGAGGTATCATCTGTCCTTTGAATAATATACTCCTTTTCTGTGATGATGCAAGAAATCACAGCTATAAAACGATCTTTATTATGAATTTTTAAACATTTCCACCTGCAATATGAATATTTCCATTGGCTCAACATCTTATCATTTATAATGACCAAGGAAAATGCCGTTGAAGGTTATTGCTTATTAGACATGTTATATATTTTAAACTTTATGATTGCTTGAGATTCCTTGGCAAGATTGATTAACCATTAATGTCTTTGTAGTTCAGTCATCTTGTTTTAAACCATTTAGTCTGTATGATATATTTACTGAATCATAATTTCACAGGTGAAAACTTTGCTGGGGAAACTTAAGGAGAACACAAGTTTACTTATTGGTGAGCTACGTTTCACATGTTAGTTAAAATTTAGTCTGTCAACTTTTTTCTGGTTCCTTTGCTTTTTGCCAAATGAATTTAGTACTAAAAGGGAACGTTTTCTTTTCCTGAAAAGAACATTTAGTTATCATAATGTCTAAAAGACTTTATTAAAGGGTTATTATTTCTGGCTGTGCTAAGTCTGAAGGTGAAGCTTGCTGATTTATTCTGCAAGGCCAAGGCGGTCGAGGCATGTCACAAGCTGGCTTGATGTCTCTGTTTAGTACTAACATATGTGAATGAGAATCAGTTATAAGAACAACACTGGGAAATCTGATATATGACAGGTGTTGGTTGGGTTTGTTAGTCTAATGAATTTGGAGTGACTTAAAAAGTCAGTGCACACCAGAGGGCAAATTTCTATATACTTAATACTAAACAAATAAGTACCATTCTGAAATTCCCTTCTATATACTCACAAGATTGATTTTGTCAACCAGTTTGTTATCAGAAAAGGTATGATATATAATTCACTGACCAAAGCAATAGGGCACATAGGATGATAGGATTGATTTTGAAGCCCTCCCTATATGTCTAATATCAACTATCAACGAACCAATTATTAGAAAAAATCAACTATTAGAGGTTGGTCTCGAAATACCTTTTTGATTTATATCACCAGCATGCCCCACATGTGAAATAGTAGTGAAATACCTTTGATCCACATTGCCCAAGTGAGTTAGCTACGATTATCAAAATGTTTATTCCAAACCAACTAAGCTGCCTGTAATACAAAAACAAGGCATAATGATTTGTAGAGTTTCTCAAGTGTAACACACATAGGATGACAAAAGTTCGAAAATTATGTTAAATGGGATGGATTTATTTTGTTACTTCTAATCAAATATTGATATATAAACAGGTGGACCTGGCTTCCCATTTTAGTGCAATTAAGGCTTGTATTTGTTTTGAACTGCCTGTCAATGGCATATTGGTTGTCTTTTCTTTTTTCAAATTGATGACACTGATTTGAGATTAGGATAACAGAGGAAATAATATAATTTACTTTGAATCAGTTCACCTAAAGGGCTGCAAAAAAATATCTGAAATTTTGCTCAATTTGTTGATTTATGCACAGAAATTGATATTGATGCACTGCTCCAAAAAGACTTGTTGACTTTAGATGAGGCTATGAAGACTGCTAATGATGCTGTTTTGCTGGCTATTAAGGCCATATTTATTTTAAAATCTGTAAGTTTTATTTTCTAGTCTATTTCTGGCTGTTAGTTTCTATAATACAATCACATGGTTACAGATGGATAGGTTTGCAGGAGATGCACAAAAAACTTATACACAGATTGCATGATGGCATGAAAGAAGCCAGCAGTTTAGAAGTTAATAAAGTAAGTTTCTAACATTTTCACCCTGGTAGCGTTAGACTCTTCCCCCCCTAAAAGATACTTAATAGACTTGTTTATATTTTCTTGAAGCGGGACCAAACTTGAATACTAAAGTGTTCTTTTTTTTTTTAATCTAATTTTCATGTTTACATTTCACTTCACCCCATTCCTCTGTAAACAAATGCTACTGTGTACAGATATTGGAATGCTATAAAGAGGCTGGAATTGGATTTGGAGCTGCATATAACGTCAAAACTTCACTTTTGAAGTCTATATTTGATTGTCCTTTCCTTGGTGTTCGTTTAAAGGTATCACTCATTTTCCATATTCATGCATAATAGGTTTATTTTCTATTTTACTTTGTTGATGGATTGCAAAATTTTTAAAAATGCATTGCTTTTGTTGATGTTAGATCCTTTTTCAGAATCATTTACCCCTCTGCCATTTGTTCAGTGTAGAACCGTTTTCTTTTTAATATTCATTTTAAACCTCAGATTGTGTAACTATCACTCTTCTGGTAATCTGGTTGTGTTCTGGTTCCCTTTCCTCTACTCTACAAATTTACTGTAATCATTATTTTTGTTCAGGATCCAAATAGCATAGTTATATGCATTCTCACGAGTTCAGTTCCCATCAACGAAAGTGATATAGCAGCCTTTGTGCATACTTTCCGTCAAACCACAGAATACATGAGGGATATTATACTATCAACAGTCAATGAGCCTAATATTGAGCCCAACCTGCTGATAACAACAGTCCTTACACTTGGGTAAATTTCTTACTTGAAGATATGAATGCTTGTTGGTAAACTTCTGTTTGAGCGTTTATTATAAGAAAACATAATTAGCATTTTTTCCCCGTTTCAATACATTGAGGTTTCTTTGAACTCAATGGCATTATTTCCCTTATTTTTAAGGTTGTTGCTGGGTTGAGATTGAGCATAATTTATCTTTCTTTTCTATCTTAATGAAACTTTTCATATCAAAAGGCTATGACAGCAACAATAACAACTATCAAAGCCTTTCCATATAAAAAAACATGAGAAGAAAACAATAGGGTTCATTTCAAGTCGAAGATTGATTTGTTTGAATTGTGATTGGCCCATTAAGCAAGTGTATAGGAGGAGAAGAAATGGGCCCAATAAAGATAAGGGCCGGAGGAGAAGGAAACGAGTGACTCAAGGGGAGGCTGAGTTAGTTGGAGGAGAGAGAAGAGATTCTAACAGAAAGGAGGACAGATGGCAGAGAGAGAGAGTGTGTGGAAGGAAGATTCGGGAATCAGAGAAAATGCATGAAGGAGAATATAAGGAGAGGAAGAGTGGCGTGAGAGGGCATGGGTGAATTTTGGTAAAGGTTTGTTGGTAAGGTTGGCTGAGCATTGGGAGTTTGGGACCTCTTTCCATTCTCAGTCTACTGGTTGTTTTCTTTTTCTGTTATCTTCCTTTCGGCAACAAAAGAGGTGCTACATTTTGTAAAACAGGTGTCTGGAAACCCTGCAGAATTTAAGGTAGTGGAATTGCCAACAATAACAAGTGACTGATAATATGGTATTATCGTATCATCTGTTTAACATGAGAGTGTTTTCTCTAGTGTTGGTAGGATGAAGAAAGTAATTTCTGGTGTTTGTGAAATGTTCTCGTAAGAATGAAATTGTGCGAGGATAAAGAGGGAGAGTGCAATTACTGGTTCTCAAAACATTTTGGTGGTGACCATCTTTTGGAAATAAAACAATGGCTTCATTTGATGAATGTCCAAGAGTTGGAATCTGTTAGGATAATTGCGAGGTGTGGGATTTGAGCCCCGCATCAAAAGTATGGGATTCCGATATGGATTTTGTATAGCCTTGGACTCTCTGTCTGAGTGTACAGTATTAGTATAGACCTTAGTGCACCATATCATTTGAATAACAGCTTTGTAACTGACTCTGTTAGACAGTTAGGAATAGCCGAATAGCCCTCTGATATAAATATCAGTGAGGCCAGGTTCATTGAATCTCAGTGTATTCATTTGTATCATTTCAGAAATACAATTCCCGATTTCTCTCTCTCTCTCTCTCTTCTCTTTCTCTCTTCCTCTCTCTATTAACACTCCCCCACCAAAATGATTAGCTTTTGTGGTATGGCTCTCAAGATTTGTCAATTGTAAAATGAAGAAATGTTAGGATTCAATTGCAAGGTATGAGACTTGAGTATCACATTGGAAGTATGGGATTCCAATGTGGGGTTTAACAGCCTTGGGCTCTCCCACCTCAATAGCTAGTTTTTGTGGTGTGCTTCTCCAAGGTTTGTATCAGAATCATGATAATTCCCAAATATACAAATTTGGCATAAAAAAAAATACTACCATCGACACCTACAGTTTCTCAGTATTGGAAAATTCATAAACATCATTTATCACTGTCCTATGCGTGGATTTTCTAAAATCAGAGTCATGTATGATGTATTGACATAAAAGACTTGTTAGCCGACTCAATCGTGAAGTGCATATGATCCTGAATTACTAGTAAACTAATAATTTCCTTGATGTTAATATTTTTTCTTATTCACCAGACCATTTCTACAAGGTCATTGACTATTGTGGCATGCATAATTTTTATGGTAATGATGAATCAGATGCTATGTAGCACCGATACTCCAAAATGGATGCCGTATCCGTATCCGATACCGATACTCTCCGATACTCCATCGATACGTGTCGAAAGAGTATCGAACACGTCTTTTTAAAAAAGAAAAAAAGAAAAAATCCCGATACTCCATCGACACGCTCCGATACTCCATCGACACACTCCGATACTCCATTGACACACTCCGATATGTTCAAATGGGGGCTCGGATACATTTAAATGAAAGTGACTATTCACCTCTTAGCCATCATGACTTCAGATTTGAGAGTTGGAACTTCAACTCCCACTCTTTCATTGCAACAAATGCAATTTAAGATCCAGCTCCTAATACCTATGTATTTTCTTCACCTATATCATCTGATGTCTCTCTTTTATTGCATCTTCAAACTTTCACTTTACTATTATTTTTTTTAGAGATTCGGCTCGTCTTTCTTCTTCAAAGGTTCAGCTAGATATTGAAATTTGAAATTGAAACCACCAACTAGGTATTGAAATTTGAAAGTTTCAAATTGAAACTTATTCAATGACTGGGACGCTACTATGCATCATTATTATATATATTATGTGAATTTTTTATATATATTTAAATACGTATCCCAAACGTATCGTATCCTATATTTTTAAGGAAAAGACGTATCGACGTATCGGATACGTATCGTATCTGATACTCGTATCGTATCTGTGCATCATAGATCAGATGTAATCAATTGCACAAGATTATTATTTATTTTTTCAATACTTGATGTTCATGCTGCCTTGAATTTCTGATGGGATTCCCTTTTCATATATTAGCAGTTTAAATGTGCAACAGTCCCCCCAGAGTGGTGGTATACTGTCCAGACTGGCCCTGCATTTTCCTCTTGTTTTTAACTTTTGGGAGAGACATAATCAGCAACAAATTAGCTCTGTGAAAGATAATGGAGTATCTCCTCATGAAGTGATAGATTCTCGTGACATTGATGAGGGAGCAAATAGGATTGCTTCCGACTTCATAGATGACAATCTTAGTAAGTACTATGAAGAGTTCGATCCAGCTGTGGGCAGCAACAGCTCAAAGTTGTCTGCTTCAAGGTTCTGTCTTTCTTACAATTTCATTTTTTTTATATATGTAGTTTTTTTAACAAATTTTATCCTGCTGTCTCACTTTCTCCCATTTTGGCTTCTGAACTATAATAGGGGCTCTGAAAAAAATGAAGAAGATTTATTGGACACCATATCCAAGTATTCTAACCTTTATGACTCCACTACAGAAGGAGGTAATTTTGAGATGCTGAAAATTTAATTCGTCGTGCCAGTGCATTTGAACAATTGTTGAATAATTTCTTTGTTTTGTTCATTTTCAAATCAAGTTGCAGTAGGTGACTCTGGTTTTCAAAGGAAGCAGCTTGAAAACTGGAATCTTGGTCCTGGTTATGAGTTGGCAAAGGAATGGGCCCAAGAAAGGGCAGCTGATGCTACACCCGTGGTTGATAACCTAAGCATCTTCCACCTTCCTGTTGGCGTGAGGCCTTCAGAGGAGTTCAAAGGCTCTTTAAAAGTCCCATTTATGACAAAACAGCATGAACTAGAAATTGATAATGATGCAAAAGTACCAACAGTAAATGGAGGTATGTCTTCTTGGAGTGCGGTGACTGATGCAGGTTTGGACGCGGTAATGGAATTTGCATATTCACTTTTGAAGGGAAAGTATGCTAATAAACCAAAGAAACATGGAGTTCTATCTGTTCGTGCTGCATCTATGCTGGTAATAATGACTGAAATTTGTTGATAAAAATGTTCATGCATGTATTACTGAAAGAGAACTAGAGGAAAGTTCTGTAACTTGATATTTGAGTAAAAGTCTTGAGTTATGTCAAAGTAATGCATAAAATTTATAGTTGACAAGTTAACAACAGAAAATTCTCCAAACTTGGATGGGTTAAATTTTTATTCTCATTTTGTAAACTATATGTTTATTGCAATCTCAAGTCATTAGGATTTGAGGTGACTATATATTTTCACACAGGAGTCTGAACGTGATTTGTCAAAAAAGTGGAGTCCTGTTGTGGAAATGCTATATAGGGGAGGAAGATACAAGGGAAGATGCCAAGGAGGTCTACCTGAAGGGAAGGTAAATTCTTACAAATCTACAATAACAAGTGGAGCTTGGTATAGCTAGACTCTGGAAGTATGATTTTTTGTTTTTCCTGCATGCTGAAGAGAACAATTTATATTAAATGAAAAATTACAATCAGGGGCGCCTTGTTCTTGGCAATGGAAGTATATATGATGGTTTATGGCGCTATGGCAAGAGATCTGGTCCAGGTACATTCTATTTCAAAAACGGAGATATGTTTCAAGGATCATGGAGGGATGATGTCATGCACGGCAAGGTTTGTACCCTTTTGAAGTTAGCTTCTGAGTGATGATTGTCAAAGCTAAAGATGAGGCAAAAAGTTATTTTGTATGGTTTAATTTACCTAAACGTCTTATTTGTGTGTATTTCTGTAGGAATGTAAGTATTTTATATATAAAAGGTTAGGTTAGGATCAGTTAGCACTGGGGTAAAAGTCCTAGCAATAGTTACATCATCACATAACTTAAGTGATTTTGATCAACTTACCTGTCTAGTTATTAGTAATTATCATGTTGATCTTGTACAGCAATTTTAGAAGTTCTAAACGGCTATAAGTACATAATCATATAATTAATATTTATTTTTGTATGGGAAGTGTATTGCACTTTACAATAATGGATTACGCAACAATCTTTGATGGGGTAGATGAAGTTCTATCAGTGAATTGGATGCTAAATGCTGCTTATTGATTTTGCAGGGTTGGTTTTATTTTCACACTGGTGATCGGTGGTTTGCAAACTTTTGGAAGGGAAAGGCTAATGGTGAGGGGAGGTTCTACACAAAGTCTGGTGATGCCTTCTTTGGCAGTTTCAAAGATGGTTGGCGGCATGGGCAGTTTCTTTGCATTAATGCTAATGGATCAAGGTATAAGCTCAGTTAATCATTTTCATCTGGTTATGTCTCCTCCCCAGACAGCATAAGTGCCTGTTTGGATAGCGCCTTAAAGCCCATTTGACAAGCCTAATCCCGTTTGACCAGCCAAAAGTCATTTCAACATTAACTGAACTTGTTTGTTTTTAAAAGTGCGTCCAATAATCAATTTTGGATATGTAGAATTGATTTTAAGAAAACCAATTTTGGATATGTAGAATTGATTTTAAGAAAACCAAGAATTTTTAACTTTTCCGTTAAATAGAATTGATTTTAGGTATGAAACTCACAAAATTCTTTATATTCATGTCTCAAAAGTGATTTTACTTTTAGCCTATTTGTGCATAAAGGATAATCTTAATTAATAATAATAAAAAGTTCGGTCCTTCAATTGATTAATTAATCATAAAAAGTTTATTTCCCCAAATAATACACCGACTTTTTAAGAGGCAAAAACCTTGTCATGCTCATGCATCCCCTTAATTACAAACTTGTGCTAAGCACTTGAACTTCTGTCGTTGCCTGATATTTGAAATGTCAAAATTTCAATCATTTCCATCTTCGGCCACACTCGTAAACGACACACTCGATGTGTGTGGAAATAAAAATTAGTTCTCGTAATTCTCTAATATTTTTTGGTAAAATCTCAAACATTTATATTGAAATGGAAAAAGTATTTTGCAAATTGCACATATCATTTCATATGATTGCGTGCCATCTGATTGACATATGTGCGCGACTGCCATATATGAACAGGTATATTGAGATATGGGAACTCGGCGTTCTTTTAGAAAGCAAGCATTTAGACAGATGACCGAGCTGGATGAATATGGTACCTAAAGTTTTGTGATCACTGGGAATCTTACAATCTTGTCTCCTTTCTTATTATTATTTTTTGGGTACATTTTTTTTTTCACTCCTCTTATGTTGTATAATAGCTGGTAGTTAAGGCCTTAAGGACATGTTCTTTTTCCTTTTTTTTTTTTTTTTTGCCATGACGCCAATCTTACCTTTTAGCTTTTTTTTTTCTTTTTCTTTTTTCTTTATAGGCGTTCAGTAAATAGATTTTCAAATTTTTGTAATACTTTGGAATCCCGTAATATCTTATTTGAGTGGAGATGTATGAAAAACCTAATATATATATATATATATTTTGGTGTTGATTGGGGCAAACAAATTATACCATTACACCTCCATCCAGGGTCTGGGAGTAGCAACTCCCATTGCCCTGACAAGCTTCATATTAATTTTAATATACATACATGAGATCTTGGATTTTTCATGCCATATCCAGATATCTTACAAATATTTTTTCACCCAATGCCTTGCCTGACCCATATGCATCTGTTATTTCACATTTCATTAAGACAAGGTTAAAGTGATCTTTTGGTCTCTATACGTGGCACTGATTTTCAATTTGATCCCTATACGTGATATTGATTTTCAATTTGGTCTTCACCGCTAATTGGTTTCTATATAAGAGGACCAAATTGCAAATTATTGTCACATGTAGGGACCAATTAAATAAAAAAAAATTAAAATCGGTCCCTACATGTGACAATTATTTTCAATTTGATCCCTATATGTGATAATAATTTACAATTTTGTCCCTCTTATATGGGGACCAATTAATGGTGATGACCAAATTGAAAACCAGTATCACGTATAGGGATCCAATTGATAACTTTTTACATATAGGGATCAAATTGAAAATCAGTGTCACGTATAGAGACCAAAAAATTACTTTAACCTTAAAACAAAGAGTCAAAGACCCACGGTACTGGTATGAGTTTCCGAATTAGTATCATAGATTTGTAAATTATACAAGTTGAAAATCAGTAAAGTCATACAAACTGAAATCAACCAAGATAACATTAAAAAAAAAAATTGACTCTAGTTTAAAGACTGCCCATATACAACCTTGCATGTTAGAAAATATAAGATTTAATTTAAATTATATAAGCTTAAAGTTTTTTTGTACTATTTGTCGTATCATTAAAAAAAAAAAACTCTTAAAATGCTAAACTTTTTTTTTTTTTAATGATTTATCAATTGCAAGTAAAATCTGTCCACGTGATCATTCATGCTGCTTATATTTTTTGTTATAATAGCTGCATGGTTATTATCTTAAGTTCGTGCAGATTGTCATAGTTAAAGTGATAGAAAATATAAAATTATAGTGGACCGTGTCTACATGAACTCCCGTTTAAGTGCTGCCTCTCGAAGATAATTTTAAGCTGATAAAAATCAAGTTAAGGTGAAAAGAGAACTGTCTAAATAAAATAATTACCCAAAAAAATAATCAAGAGCATCCGTCAATAATTGACGAGAAAGAAATATAAAAATAGGGATAGGAGCAAAAGAAAGCCATATCTCAAAACAAGGGTCAACATTTCAACTTCGTAGTTTCTACCTTAATAGGAACTTCATCCATACCTTAGTCCAAAAAACTTCCCACGAAACAAGTTTTGAGCCGGTTCCTCGACAGTTGACTACGTGTCTCCATACTGTCTCTCCAAGGAGCGACAGGGTTTAAAGACCAATTCAATTTGGCCGAAACCAATGGCTGTGGGAGTCACTTAAAGCCAAATTAGTAATTTTGTTAGAAAGCAAAGAAACATAGGCAGGGATTAGGAAAAAAGTAGCACAGGAATCAGTAATCAACATCATTTTCAATTATTCACTTCGCTTGATTAGTTAGAGACCGCTTGGCGTTTCTCTGTTTCTCACCTTCTGTGCTTCTTAATTGAGAGAAGACAGGGTGTGGGTGTTGAGGACTGAAAAATAGTTAAACATGAATACATAATGTTCCACAAAATTGTGCAAAGCACAGAATTTCCATCGGTGGAACACTTCAAATCAATGAATTGAACAGCGTGTGACATCTTTCATATTGCCTAGAGTGTACTTTTGCATGGAAAGATACTTCAAAATTGACTTTCCTATTCGAGCCTATATCTAACCTTTCATCCTAGAGCATTGTTGAACACTTGAACTTCCACATTAAAGTAAGAGAAACGTAACACATGCAATGAAAACTTTAATCTTCAACACTCTTCTCTGGTGAACCATGGTGCCTGAGAGAATCAAGGCTGAGGAGAAATTTCATCCCAGCGAGAACACATTAAAGAAAGGAAAAGTGATAAAGAGTAGTTCCAGAATGGTAAACAGAAAACAAGGTTAAATTATGAATAGAAAGGCTTGAGTATATGGCCAACCTGCATTTCTGAGGAACCCTCCAGGAAACAACTGACAATTTCTTCAAACTTGGAGGCAAGGACAAATAATGTTTCCAATCCTGAAGCATAACTCTAAGATCGTGAAGCTTGCTATCCATACCAAAGCAACAATTTGCATGCATCGTACAAACTTGATTTAAATCCCCACTCGGTTCACAAAGCCCACCAAAATTTGCTGTATCCAAGAATCTCATCTTCAGTCCAATATCAGTAATGAAAGGGTGAACCTTGATGAAATTGAGTACATCTTGGTCATGGTATCCAGGATAGGTTTCTCGTGAAGAGTACCAGAATTTGTAAAACTCTATTGACCTATTATTGGACTTTACAAAGTTGAACCCTCCATTGGGTCTGTTCTGTACATCGTCAAAGCTACCTGTGAAATGATCACACGCTATCTGGAAATCTGCATCTAAGTGAAACTGTGGAAATGGGTCCCTAAACCACATAATATCAGCATCCTGGAAGAGGAACACAAAAATATTTATCTAATTAAGAGACCTTAGAAATGTATCTAGCTTCTTATATAGATTTTTCTACTTCTTTTCCCTTGTATATTTTTCTCGTTTCTCAAAAAACTAATATAGAAAGATACAATAGTAACAGCAATAATAAAATGCATGGTTATAAACTTAGCTGCAATGAAACCATGTATTAATGTGGTTGATCTTACCAATTAGGAATTTGGGATTACAAACTGATAAATTTAAAAGGCATTTGGAAAAGCTTTGGTATATTGTTACATACGTAGTTCAACTACAAGTCAGAAGCAAGTTAGAGACAGATCTTTAGCTTCAGCAAACAGTCAATATTTACAATGTCTCTGACTGTGTTGTCTGGAAATGAGGGAAACTTGGAAGGCGGGAAGAGGAGGGTGTATTCAAATTTTTATGACCGTTCCTTATATATCCCTGAGATAATTGGCAAGTAATAAGGGCTTCCACTTTGTTCACAACCACGGCTATCGAATTTTACATTTCCTTATCAAATCAAACAAATGCAGCATACTCCGCACATTAGCCTATAAGATCAATCATTCAATCTTACAATATGCACTTTTTATTGCTACAAGAAATATATTATTTACTTGTAAAATGCCAATCAAATAACTCATTGATAAGGAACAGAATCAACTCATAAGTAACCAATTCCTTCATGCAACAGACAAATTTCCCATTAAGCATTATTTTTCAAGGAAAATCAATCATAAAAACAACAAACAGCACAACTTATGAGAATGTTTCCATGGCTGATAAAATTAAAGACAGCCTTAAGGCTCAAGCAAGTTAGTCCTTGTCATCTTGAAAAGGTTAGTGATAGGGGAAAAGGAAAGAAAGAAACTTACTGTGAACACAAAATTGTACCCCATCTCAAGAACAGAACGCAGGAAATCAATCCTTTTCCACATCATGTACAAGTAGCGAGGAGTCATAAAGTATGCTTCTTCATGAAAATCAGCATCTTCACTAACAAGAGAAAAGCAATGGGTATGTATAACCTGACAGCGTGCAAATGCCTTTTGGTCTAATGCAATGATTACTAAATGGTTTAAAAGGCTACGGGTACGATCTCCTATTCTAAAGCTCTCAAGGAAAAGATCAATGACTGAATTTGGAGCTGCCCATGCTTCATTTAACGTGGTCAAGATAACAGTTCTGTCTTCCATAGCAGCCTCATTCAGGACTTTCTCAAGTGGATATTCACTGCTAGCCTGCAGAAGAGTCAATTAAAAAAGAATAAAGAATATGATTACCTTTTCCATAGACAGCTTGCACAAATAAACCATTAACCTTTTGAGTGGAGTGGCAGATCAACATCAAGATACTCTCATGGTAAAAGGGTAATGTTTTCGTGCAGGTTATGCTATGAAAGTAAATTAAACAATAAAATGGATCTGGTGTTTAAAAAATATTCATGATTGGATTCACTTCATCCATAAGACCAAATAGTGACTTAGTATGAATCGTGAAACACCATCACTGCTAACAGAGGACAATATATCCATATTTTATCATACGACCAGTAATTCAATATCAACAGAGGCTACAATAATTTTATATTGGGAAGTCACCAGTGAATATGAATGTTCCTAACTAATTAAATAAGCAGCTATAATATACATAGTTTCCCCCGTTTTCCAATAAAGAAATTAATGCAACAATATCCATTTATTTTTAGAATTTAATTTCGATATATCGTTAATGTAAAGCTTTTTACATCATCAACCAATTTCGATTTGTGAATATGCATATAGGACATGGCAAACTTGTACAAATCATAATATCGATTTACTTAGTCATGCATATTTGATTATATTCCAAATTTCATTCTTGAATAGCTCGTCTTCCTCCTTAGACTACTTTTTATTATACCGCATGTGGTTACAATAAATTTTTTTTTTTTTTTTTACTTTTTTCCTTTCAATCTAATGGCAGTGCAACTCTCACCAGCAAATATCAACCATTGGATATGTCCAATGGCTGGAGAGAAGATAGAGAGGGATGTGGCTGAAGAGGATCCAAATTTTATATTTAACCATTTTTATTTTCACAATATATAGCTCGTAATGCGATGGAAATTGCAAAGATTTCAACTACCAAAACTTACTATATATCACAGAATTTAGTCGAAAATCATCAAAATTGGTACTAAAATGTAAATTCCGCAAATCTATGCCGTCTCTCGATTTTATGCTTAAAATACACTTCCTAAAAGACAATGTCTATAATATATATTCAAATTCTCAAAAGAATTAGAACTTAAATTGCATTTCAATAGGTAAGATAATGCAGTAACAAGAAGTACACAAACAGCTATGCAAGCACGAGTTAACACAACTAGATTCAAATAAATACGTCCTCAGAGGAAATTAGAGTTCAAATTGCTTTGCAATCGATAACACGATGCAGTAATCAAACGAAAACTGAAAATAGAAATAGTAAGCATACGAAAAAAAGCGATGCAAAACGAGCAAATTAACGCGAGTACTAACTATTCTTAACACGAGAGAAGAGCACGAAGCAAGCAAGTGACGGCACTCACCGTGGTGGAATCGTTGGACGGCGATGGAAAAATGCTCGGAAAAGCAGACAAGGGATAAGAGGAAGGGAAGTTCGAGAGGAATCCGGAGGAATCAACATCTCTGACGAGGACCAAGCAAGAGAGAGAAGCGGTGGCGAAAAAGAAAGCGACGGCGAGAGTGCGCCGGAGACGGAGGAATTTGGCCTCCGGCAACATGTCGGCGGCGGAATCACCGGCGGCTAAGCGGTGCGTCGTCGTCGTTGGGAACGGTCTCCGGCGATGTCATTGTCGGTGGTGAGAGGAAAATGTGTGTGAGAGAGAGAAATGAGAAAATAGAAATTCATTTTCAACTGCGTGTCGAATGAATGGGAATTGGAATGAAAGTGAAAGGGATGGATGAAGTTAACGAGTTGAGTGGGAGAAGTGTGTGAATCTTGCAAGTTGCAATGTGATGTGAGTTGGAAAGGTCGAGATTCGAGGCAAATCCGTTACGAACGCGGAACGCATATTCACGTTACTGATGTGAGGTGCGGTGGTTTGATGCATTCATATTCAATTTAAATAATTTTAAATTTACTTATCCTTTTATTAATCCTCTTACTTACTTTATTTAATGTACATGCAGAAGTAAATCTATACTTTTTTCTTTCTTGCAGGTGAGTTGGGTACGGATACTCACCAGAGCCAGATACTTTGTATGCCTACGTGGGATTTCACCTGCTATATTCTTGAAACAGAATAATTATATATTTATAAAATAATTTTTATTATTAATATTCTAAGGATTTAACTGGATGTAAATTTTTTTTACACTGTCATTTAATCATAAATTGCTGTATTATTTAAGGAGGTTGAGTGGAGTGATTAATAATTATTATTAATGAAGTGAAGTGGAAAGGTATAAACATTTCACTCCATGGAAGTTTATTGCCGGAACGAAAGAAAATCTCAAACCCCCAATTTGTAAGGTATGAAAATGAGAGGGTTTTGATGGAATTGATGGTTTGGGTTACTATCTCTGAAGAAACTCCCAAATATAAAGTTAATAGAGTTTCACCACCTCACTCCGTTACAAACCACCCAACTTCATTCTTTCAAACATAACCTAATACAATGATTTGTGTTTAGTTTGTAGTGTAAAAAAAATTTACGTTAACAATATATATCAATTAAACTCATACTCTAATATACCGTCAATGTAAAATTATATTAAAATATATGTTTATTATATGAGTTTAATTAATATATATTATTAATATAGAGTATATTGTCTCGTCAATCAAAAAAAAATCCTCCAAATGATATTTTGGTCAATGAACTCAACATGCATGTTTTAAACTCCCTTGCCCCCTCTTTAAATCCTCCAACATTGGAAGTGAACCAAAATTAAATAAGGAGAGATTTTGTTTAATTTCAAAAAAATTGAACCCCGCGAGAATGAATTTAGAAAAATCTCTTTTCTCTCATCTTCTTCATTTCCTCCTACCAACACTGTATAAAAAAACGATTTGAGTTAAACTCAAAACAAGTCAGCATCCTAGTATTAAACATAAAGCAAGTAAAAAACTCATTTGTCAAATACTCATTTTCTTCATAAAGCAATTGACCTATTATAATTTTTCAAACGACATGAGACTATACTTATCTCTCTTTCTTATGCTGTCGTTGCAACCATACACACATGTATATGTGTGTAGCTAAGTGCATTGGCGGATCTTCTTCGGGCGGTGTTGACACTGGTTTTTGGTTGGTGTCCAAAATCATTTTGTCACAAATAATTTAAGATCAGACGAGTGTAGGGACGGATGAGTTATGCGGTAATCTCGCAAAGGATGTGTATGAGTGTCTGTCAAGTATGAATTTGACAAATCAGTCAAATCTATTGAATACTGGCAAGGACTTGAAGGAATATTTATATGATGTTTTAATTTTAACAAGAAAAGTTGCTTCTTTAAATAAGAGCGACTTCCTACTTGAACTTATAAAAATTCATGGATTTGAAGGAAAACATATAAATTGCAGGGAAATTAGAAGAAAGTAAATAAAGAACATGAAATTAAAGGAAAGCAATAAACAACAGGAAACTCAAAGGAAAGCAATGAATTTCAGGAATTAAAATGGTTAACAAATAAAAGACTGAATTTGAAATGCAGAAAATTAAAAAAAAGCAAGTAAAAGACGTGAAAGATAAATTGGAAGGAATGAAGAACGTATAAAAGAAACTTAAATAAAGAACATGAAAGGAATGTTGAAAGTAAAAAAAAAAAAAACATGCAAAGGAAAATTAAATAACCAGTACTGTATTGTAAATTGGACTGGAAATGAAAAAAGGATGGAGGGAGTACTTAAGTATAATCCTTAAATCTGCTGTGTGATCGAGATATGTAGGATATCGCATCAAGTAACCTCCTCTATTATATCATGATTAATAGTATTTATAAGCAAATAAAATAACTACCTAAAGATAACTTCCTATCCTTAACATTGCCACCTGTATGGCAGTTTTGCTATGTTCAGATTCAAACTATTTGACAAGCAAACTTCTCTAACTGCTCATTCTTTTGAATTGCTTTATGCCAGTCTTGCTTGTTGTCCACGGTTTGGTTGTTTGACAGCTTATCTTTACGATCTTTGTCGACCTTGAAGACTTAGCCATTTCTATACTTTGTCCATTTGACAATTCTTATTACCAACTGTCAAAAGTTGGATTTTACCTTTGTCACTATTTCAACTTCTCCGTCAGTCAGTCAAATATATTCGTCGGGAATTTTACTCTTGACAAATGTCTCATTTTTCTTTCTTGACGGCTTTATCTGTCTGACATATCAACTTGTCAATTTTCTAATCTGTCAATTCTGTTGAATTCGAATTTTCATGGTGGTTATCTGACCATTCTTCCTTCATCTTGTCGGAACCATTTCTGTCAAGAATTTGAAATTCTTCCATTAACAGATGCCCCCCAAATTTTGCTTTTAAACGGCTTTGCCGAAAGAATAGCAAGATTTGAATTTTCAAATTGCTAACAATCATCTTAATTTTGGGTTCTTATCCGTTAATTAAACATTGCTTTTAATTTCATCCCTACTTAATAGGGATAATCATAACGCCTGATTTCTTGGAATTGAATCAAGGCTTTTCATTCTCCTTTAAATGGCAATCACATCAGTATTGACTTTCTTCTTTTTATCTTTCCTTCTTCCCTAGTAAACTCTTTTCCAGAGAAAAATCTTTTCTTCTTCCATCGCAAAACCCTTCCTTAAAAATCCTTTCTTCTTCCTTCATTCAATTTTCTATGGCTACATCTTCCAGGGTGCCGACTTCCGTACCTCATGCTACAGTCGTCCCTCCTAGGGTAGTGGTTCAAGACCCACTTTTGGAGGAATCTGAGTTATGGCAAGAATCCAAGGTAATTTACCCTATTCTTGATCCTTCTGTTGCTTTAAATCCTCCTGCTGCATTTTTGGGTCCTTTTGTAGCCAAAAATGAAATTTCTGAGGGTTTACGTGGTTCATTTCCTTCCGCTAGCTCAAATGAAGCTATTTTATCCTCTTTTACTCCTATTCCCATTCATATCTTCAAGAAGAGCAACAGGATTTTCAGAATGCCTCCTGCCACTCGGTTTGATGCTTACATTAGTTGGCTTGACCGAGTTCAGGCTGAAAAACGCAGTGTATGGGAGAAAGATGGAATCTTTGAATTCATTCAACTTTCTCGTCATGTTAAACTGGTAGATTTTTCTTTAATAGGAGCATCAGTTTTCTTTTGGAATATAACAACAAATAATTTTCACTTTCCTTATGGAATGATGGGTCCGACTTTGTTTGACATGTCGGCTATTATCGGCCTTCGTCCAGATGGCCCCACCATGCATTCTGAAGTAGAATTGAAAATCAAATTGATGTCTATGTGCCAAAGTGTTCTTTTTCCAGATACATAGCAGATTTTAGAGGAGAAGCTCATGATCCTGTGACGGATACTGAGCACGTAGCTTTTTTGTTTCTTTGGCTATGTGCTTATGTCTTTTGTAGTAAATTTGCTTCTTTGATCGCTTCATATGTTCCTTTAGCCAATCTTTTGTCATCTGGTAAAAGAGTAGCATTAGGACAATGTGTCTTAGCCAATCTTTATGACAGCATGAGCATGCTAGTTGACACTGTCAAGTCTAAAAAGAAAATCAATATAGGAGGGCCCCTTTGGCTTCTCCAATTATGGTTAAATGCAGTTTTGGAGCGTCAATTTTCATATAAAGCTCCCGCAGATTTGACAATCGACACTTATGGCTCCTATCTCTGTTATGTGTCTGCCGAGTCTTTGTCAAGGGATGAAATTGTGAACTTCAAGTTTTACTTCAAAATTTTCCATTCACTTTCATCTACCTCTTCAAAGATCAACTTTTCTCCTTTTTCCGACCGGAAATACGGTCCAGAATGGTTTACAAAACTAAGCACCACCGTCTCTAAATCTAATAAATCCATTTGGACCAAATTTCTTTGCCAGAAAATTCTTTTTGTTGATGGTCCTAATTTCAAAACTCATAGGGTCTACCTCCATTTGCCCAACACTGTTGCTTGTCAGCTCGGCTTTTACCAAGCTATCCCTGCTCCTTATTCGTCAAATCCTGACGAGAATTTTATTGGTGCCAAAGCCCCAATATATGAGCATATTGTCGACATCAGTGATGCGGACAAGGTTCGCGGGACTTTCTTACAACCTATTTCATTTTCTACCTTCCACGGAATTACTCAAAGCTTTCTCGACTGGTGGGATGAATACTACTCCAACCACTGTCTAAGTTTAAAGATTTGCTTGAGTTGTATTGAGGACACCGTGGGTAACAATGATGATTCTCCTCTGCAGGAACAGGATCCGGCAACCAAAACTCGAGGTGAACTTCAGAAAGAAATTCAAGCCTTTGAAAAATTTTATAAAATCAAGTGGAATCCTTTGAGACCATTTGATATGGTTCGTCATGTCAATAGTGTTTTAGTTGAAGCCAAAAGGAAGCATGATAATAAGGAATCTGAAAGGCTTGCCATGTATAGGAGTATTCCCAATATGACCAGGGAATACTTAAACGGCTTAAAGGCCCATTTTCCTAAGCCAGTGCTTATTCCTTGTGCCCCTTTTGGTTTAGCTGATTCACACCTAGGAAAACCGTCGAAAGGAGGTAACTTTTTCTTTTTGGACAGCGTGAGTGCTTACGTTGACCCTTTTGAAAAACCAAATCCAGTTACCTTCGCTCGTCTGTTTCTTCAATCTGATGACGACTTTGGATTCCATTCAAGAATTCTAAATTGTATTTCAGGTATTCATTTATCAAATAAATTATTTTTCTTTTCCTTCCGGCTGACAATCAACTTATTTACGTCGTTATTGACAGCCATTCCTCTTGACAAACCTCTGCCTGGTAAATCTAAGTCTGATGTACTGTCGGGAGAAGCTTCTGAAGACGATGATGAACCCGTAATCCCTTTGGTGGCAAAAACTATCAAGAAGAGTTCACGGCCAGCCAAAGCTTCTGTTTCTGATCCTCATTCAAAAGGATCCAGAAAAAGAAAAGAGAAAACGGCTCCTTCTGACCCCCTCTCCAAGAAATCAAAATCTGTCAAGGGTCTTTCAATTGTGACAGCATCTGATGCCGTCAAAGTCTCCACTGGCTCTAAAATTCAGGATGTTATGACTAGTTCCTCCAACACTTCGCCCTCCAATCAATCCAAGGTAACAGTCTAATCTAATCTATCAAGTTACATCCTTTTGCTCATATGCCTTTTTTTTTTTTTTTACAGAAAAGCATACTTGCCGAGACTATTCTGGTTACCGAGAAATCGAGTGTTGATGTCGACTTGATGTCTTCAGATTCTAATCTGGTACTTCCGTTAATCCTGTCATTTTCCTTTATATACATGCATATACCTTATTTATTTTTTCATGTCAGGAAAAATCTCCTCAGTTTGATGATTCAATGACCATTCAGGAGATTCTCACAACTGTCGAGCCAGCGAATGTATCTGATTCAGAGCTGCATGCTGACAGAAATTCAGGAAGTATTTTTGTCGATACTAGGAGTTTGACAGGTGATCTTCAGGTTCTCGAATCTCATCCGGAAATATCTCCCATTACCCATCATCCGACTTCAATCATTCTAATTCCAATAGCTGATAAACCAAAGAGGCTAACTGTCATGATTGAAATTCCTGACGAAGATATTGACATGGAGGCCCTACTGGCTGAAACAACTCCTGTCATTCCTTCTCCACCTGATATCAGACCTCCTACTATGAAGTCTCCTGATCCCAAACCGGCCTTACACTTTAACACGTGGATCAATATGCTGTCAGAAGTAAGCCGAAAAGAGTCATCCTTTTCTAGCACTTCTTCATCGACTCAACATGATTCCAGTGACTCTCAAGTCACTACCCTCATGCATGATCTCCAAGCTCTTCTGGTCAATCCTTTTGATGAACTTCTGTCTGATATCAAGATTCAAAAAGAACTATCTCGACTTATCAAGGAAATCACTCCTCTTCATTCTAATCTTCCTCTGTCGAGCCATTCGCTTTTTATCTCTATTCAGACATTTTGGGAACGGCTCTCTAGTAAATTAGAAAGGATGACTTATGTCATTCCTTCTTACGAAGAGGAAGAAAAAACCAAGGACGATCTCTTAGTTCAATTTCAAAATCTTGAATCATATAAACAAAAGGAACTTGACCTTATCTCCATCGGGACTCAAACTAAGGAGAGCTTACTGGAATATCGGAAGAAACTGTTGGCCGAGATTGAATTAACGGACCAAAAAATGTGCCAAGTTTGACAAAGCGTTAGAAAAAAGCAAGGAGAAAGTCAAAGCTATTGACACTGAATCTGTCCGACTTGGTCAGAAGGCTGAAAGTGTAGTCAGCAAACTTCGTGCGTTACAGCCTGATTATGAAGCTGCTACTGCCGACAAAACTAACATTTCCCTTGCATGGGATCAATTGTCTTCCATTTAAACCAAAATTGACAATTGTAACTCTTTTCCTTGTCAACCTTTAACGATAGTCATTGAATAATAATAAATGTTTCTTTTCTTGCACGTTTATTTATTTGATTTGACTGTATGTTTCCAACCAGCCTCTTAACTCATGATTTATCACATCACCATAATTATTATGATAAATCTTGAGACCTCGGTAAATCAAACCATAAGAAATGTCCTTCGAATATCAGCTATAAATAGCGAGATCTATAACTCCATGATTTCATAGTTGAACTTTTCACATAACATGTTTTCTCATACAAAAGGCCTCCACCTCTTCTTCTTTCTTCCTTCATGGGAATCTGACCTTATTCATCTTAAAGTTTCAAACCAAGGTTTCTGTCTTAATGGTCATATCTTCAGTGAAGGTCAATAACCAATGTAAAATATGTAGTGAAGGTCAGTAACCAATGTAACATTCCGAGCTGACCTCACTGCATATCTGGGGAAAAGATGATCTTGATACAGAACGAGTGCATCTCGTTCTAGTTCCATCATCTTTATCCTAGAAGGTAGCGGTTTTTCTTTGGTGTCATCTCAATTACACCATAGCAACAACCACCTTCTAAGTGAAATGATGGTGAGATCTGCTCGTGCTCATCCTCTTCTCGATGCATCTTCGACAAATGAGGCAACTGAAACCTCGTCAAATGGAAAATGAAGTTTCAACCAATTTAGTTTTACCTCTACATTGTCGAAGAAAAATGAAATTATCGACGCACCGCCTTGTACTTAAGATTAGATGTATTCTAGGATTAGATCAGCTTTAATTGACAACTCGATTTATATTAGCAAATGACAATATTTTATTGTATTGCCAATTTAGTGAATATGCTTATTTCCTTTATTTGTCAATTCTTACTTCTAACATTGTCGGTTTATATTCTTTCAAGTACTTACCATTAATTGACTTGATTGTCAAGCCAGTATTAATATTGACAAGCGCGTAGGCATTTCCAGAAAATACTTTGTCAATTCTAAATGGTCCTTCCCATTTAGGTGACCATTTCCCGTATTCTCGACAACTTTTATCCATGGGCAATATGACTTTCCAGACTAAATCATCTACCTTGAATGCTTTGAACTTCACTCGGCTATCATAAAATCTTGCAATTATTTCTTTTTGCCGAATCAAATTCTCCAACACGATCAATCTGTCATCACTTAATTCATTCAATTCGTCTAGCATTGCATTCCAATACTGGTCAGTAGGCAAGTCATTTTGCCTTTGAATGCGAGTGGATTGAGATTGATTTCAACGGGGAGTACAAGATCGTGCCCATACGTTAATCGATATGGAGATGTTCCTGTCATTATGCCTGGTGAATTTCTATATGCCCATAATATTTGATCAAGAGTATTATGCCAACTCTTAGGTTGTCGGCCCACATGCTTTTTAATAAGATTAATAATGATCTTATTTATGGCCTCAACTTGGCCATTTGCTTATGCATAATATGGTGTAGATGTGAGCATTTTTATATGCCTGGAACTAGCATATTCCACAACTTTCTTGCCGACAAATACTGACCCTTGATCTGTTGTCAAAGTCTGGGGTATGCCAAACCGACATATGATGTGATTTTCAATGAAGTCAATTACGTCTTGTTGGGTGACTACTTTGAGGCAAATTGCTTCTACCCATTTGGTAAAATAGTCAACTCCAACTAAAATGAACTGATGTCCTTTTGACGAAGAAGGGTGTATCTGGCCAATTAAATCTAGAGTCCATCCTCTAAATGGCCAAGGCTTGATAATAGAATGCAACTCGCCAGCCGGCACGTTTTGTATATGGCCATGTTTTTGACATTGTTCACAAGATTTGGCAAATAAGATACAATCTTTAACCATAGTTGGCCAATAATACAAACTTCTTCGTAAAACCCATTTCATTTTATCACCTGCCTGATGTGCTCCACATATGCCCTCATGGATTTCTGATAGAGCTAGATAAGCATCTTGCTCATTCAGGCACTTGTGTAGAGTCCCGTCAACAAGTTTTCTGTATAACAGTCCTCCTTGCATCGTGTAATTCAATGCTTGATACTTTGTCTTTTTATCTACATTCTGACTTGGATTTTCCAAATATTCGATTATTGGCAACCTCCAGTCATTAGGTAGAATTACATCATTAACTAAAATATCTCTTTCTTCTAATGGATACAACAATTCCCTGATTTCCATTAATGTCGACAAAGTCTTTTGAGATATTTTATATCCTGAGGCTATCTGAGCCAGCTCATTAGCCTCTTGATTTAAATTTCTGGGAATATATTGAACAATTACGTCATCGAATTTTTTCATCAATTTACTAGCTACGATACAATATTTTGACAAATTGTAGCTAACACACTTGTATTCTTGTGTGAGTTGTTTGATGACTAATTGAGAATCCCCAAAAATATGCACATTTCGTGCTTTTATTTCTATCAATATTTCCAATCCGACAATCAAAGCTTCATATTCAGCTTCGTTGTTGGAACATGGATATTTAAGTTCAAACATGAACTTCGTAGGAATTCCTTGTGGGGTCACAACTAGAATTTCTACCCCACTACCTCCTTGATGCCTTGATTCGTCAAAATAGAGTTTCCAAGGTAGCAAACTGACAACATTTATTTCTGGCACATCCAGTCTTGGATGGTCTACCAGAAAGTCAGTTATTGCCTGTCCTTTGACAGCTTTAGCTGGCACGTATTGTAAAGAATACTCCGATAAAGCAATGGTCCACTTGCCAATTCGTCCAGTAAGGATTGGTTTCGACAGCATATACTTTATTACATCAGTTTTGGAAACGACTAATACATGACATGGCATCATGTAATATTTAAGTTTCGTACAAGAGAAATATAATGCTAAACATAACTTTTCTATTGCACTATATCTCTTCTCAGCATCATTTAGGACTCTACTTAGATAATACACAGCCCTTTCAACATTGTCGTCATCATCCTGGGCTAATAAACATCCTATAGTGTCCTCAGATGCCGATATGTACAACTTCAACGGTCGACGAGGTACTGCAGGCATCATGACCGGTGGATTGACTAGATATTGCTTGATCTGGTCGAAAGCCTCTTGATGACAAGGTTCCCATACGAAGCTTTGATCTGATTTCAACTTGACTAATGGTGAGAATACTCTTGTCCTTCCTGACAGATTTGATATGAATCTTCTGAGAAAGTTAACCTTCCCTAAAAAGGATTGTAGTTCCTTCTTTTTTGTCGGCGCGGATGCTTCCATGACTGCTTTGGATTTATTCTTGTCTACTTCAATTCCTTTTTTGTGGACCAAGAATCCTAGGAATTTAGCAGCCGACACTCCGAAGCTACATTTCTCTGGGTTCATTTTGAGTTTATGCTTTCTCATTCTCTCAAATCCTTGCTTCAAATGCTCCAAATGGTCATCCTTGGTTTTGGACTTAACGACCACATCATCAATATATACTTCTACAAATTTTCCAATAACATCATGGAAAATTGTATTCATTGCTCGTTGATAGGTGGCTCCTGCATTCTTTAAACCGAAAGGCATGACAATCCATTCATATGTCCCAATTGCCCCTGGACATTTGAAGGCAGTCTTCGACACATCTTCTTCGGCTATAAAGATTTGATTATATCCTGCATGGCCATCCATACAACTTAAAATCTCATATCACGATCTTTGAGTCGACAAGCATGTCGGCTATAGGCATCGGATATTCGTCTTCGGGGGTAGCCATATTCAAATTTCTGAAATCTATGCATACCCTCATCTTGCCATTCTTTTTAATAACGGGGACTACATTAGAGAGCCAATCGACATACCTGGTTGTTCGTACGAACTTGGCTTTAAGCAATCTTTGTACTTCCTCTTTGATTTTATGTACCACCTCTGGAGCAAACCGTCTGCTTGCTTGCTGGACAGGTTTGCAATCTCCCCTAAGCGGTAATCGGTGTTCAACAAGATCCCTGCTTAAACCAGGCATTTCATCGTAGTCCCATGCAAAACAATCTTTGTACTCTGCTATTAATTCGACAAGTTTTTGTTTGTAATCCTCTGGCAGAAAAGCACTGACAAAAATGGGCCTTTTCTTTTCTTCTGTCCCCAAATTTATTCCCTCCAGAGGATCCTCTATTTCCACATTCTGCTTGACTTCGGCTCCTTTTTCAAAACCCAAAGGGCCGTCGTCAATTATAGAATCCGTCAACACACTTTCTAGAGTGTGTACTTCTTTGTCGGCCAGATAGGCCGACAATCTTCTCAAATGGGTTTCATGGCTCATTGTCGGATTTTGGCCGAGTCTTGTCGGCCTCGCCCTGTATTGTAACTCCAAACTGGCTGAGAAGACTTGCTTCCAACGTATCCTTGTTGATAACCCCTTCAGTGGCAGTTATCGGCTTGACATTTGGAGAATATACCCGGAAGTCAATATGTGATTGCTGAGCATAGCAAGCACTGTCGTCGGCTTCCACAATCTCCACTTGATCTTGTTCATTCCATAAAATCACCTTTTGATGTACTGTTGATGGAACTGCCCCCACAGCGTGGATCCAATCCCTGCCAAGCAAGATGTTGTAGCTTGACTTGGCTGGAATTATTACGAACAACGTCATTCTTTCAACAGTGCCAATTTGTATGTTTAATAAGGTGACACCATCTGACGGAGAAGTTTTGCCACTAAAATCAGTGACAACCATATCAGTTGGGATTAGATCTGACTGATCCTTTCCCAGCTTTTTAAACATCGCTCTAGGCATCAAATTTACCGCAGCTCCTCCGTCAATTAAGACCCTATTAGTAGGTCTTCCATCGATTATTGCCTTCACATATAAAGGTCTTAAATGATTTTTATGTTTGTCGGTAGGTTTCTCCAACTGAGCCACGTTGTCGAATACAGTAACTAAATTCTCTTGAACACACATCCAGTGATCGCTTGGGTCTCCTGCATTGTTGACGACATCACTGTCATCATCAGAGAGATTAAACTCAAAATATCCCTCGCATTCTGCTGGGATGAAAGAAATCAAACCTATCTTCATTCTCATTCCAGGCTCCAATATAACCTCATTATCTGGGTCCTCATCTAAGAATGCACCTCCAACTGTTCTGCCGTGATTTCTTTTTAAATCACTCTCGTCATCTGACCCTGACCTATCCAACAAAGGTCGAGCAATTCTTGCGCCACAATTGTCTAGTGCTTCTATGATGTCGGCCCAATCCTCATTTTGGCCGTCCGTGTCCATGGCTCCACTTGCGTTCATGTCATCATTCGGATCATTCAATGCCTCAATGACAGCATCGAATGATAATTCCTCTTTGGTTAAATCGCATTCAGGCTTGAACATAGTCAGTTGTTGTTCTTCTATTCTGGCTTCAACCTTCTTCTATAGCCCTGCAACCTTCTCCATTTCTGTCAATCCGACAGGCCATTTGCCTCTGGGTTTCACTGGTGAAGATGTTTGGCCTGAAGTCTTTTCCATGAAAACCTGGGATGCAGGTTTACTTTGCTTGGTCTGATTACTGGGTCTCTTCACATCAGCTTCCATGGGATGACTCACTATTACACTCTTCATCTTGGTATCTCCTCTCTTATCAACTTTGTTGTCAGTTGTAGCAACCAAGCAACCAGTATCATGGGAAGGCATCTCTTTTATGATGACGCCTCCCTGTCTGGCAAGCTTCTTTTTCTGAGCCTGTCGGAGTCTCTGCAGCCTCCTCTTTTGGCTCTTGGAGATAGCCAATTGAGTTGAGGCCCCTGAAAGACCAGGCCCTGCCATCTAAGCATTTTGAACCAATTGGCCCTTTCGGTAATTTTCATTCCAAAAGGGTGATCCTCGATTATTGAACTTGCTTCTCCTAGTCCATGTCTGTTTTTGCAATTCTGGGTACTGTGCCATGGCCGAATTCCTCACCCATTGATCCACCTTTACGTTGGACGGGGGTATCCTAGTCTTGACAGGATTAAATTTGCCACTGACAGAGTTACCTACTACTAATCCTCTGACTGATTCTTCTAACCAACCTCCAGTGCTGTGCTGTCCAGATCTTGACTGGTGCATGTGTTGCTGACGGCTATTTGCCTGTCTTACTGCTGATCCTCTGATTGGCTCTTCTAGCCAACCTCCAGTGTTGTGCTGTCCGGATCTTGACTGGTGCATGTGTTGCTGACGGCTATTTGCCTGTCTATTTACAACAGATGCAACACTCTTCTGTACACTGTTGGACCCAACATGGCTATTTGAGTGTGAAAACCTGCTCTGGTTATGAGGCTCAATTCTATCTTGCGGACGATGCGATGGTGGCTTCTGCCCCCTAGCTTTTTTGGCGGCTACTTCATCGTAAAACGCTTCACATCTTGGGCAAACTTTAATTATGCCCCCATCTTTCTTTCGTGTCATATAGTCGACAAGTGGTTCTCCTGGCTTCGGATAAACATCGAATGGATCTCACAAATCCATTTGGATATTCTGTCCGGCCGTGATGTTGACCATGCCTACTCCCATAGGGACTTGGCGGTCTGCTTTGTTAGCTTCAGGACCGAAGGGTTCTGTATCAATCTTCATTTCCGGTCGCTTGTCTGAAAATTTCAACCTTCCGTTTGTCAAACCTTTTTGAATGATATCCCTGAAATGCATACAGTCATTTGTCACATGACCAAAAGTATTATGATATTTGCAATATTTCCGATCTTTAATTTCATGGGCTTTCAAGAGCCTATGATCATCTGACAATTTTAATTGTTTATCTTTAAGTAATATGTCAAATATTTGATCGGCCTTGGTCACGTCAAATGTGTATACTTTCTTATTAATGAAAGAGATTCTTTCTTTGGCCCTTGCGGGCTTCAAAGCTTGACATATATAAGGTGGACCATTTTTTAGTTCGACATAATCTACCTCGTACTCTTCAGAATCATTACTCTCCTCGTCGGATTCATTGCATCCGACAAAATTAACCCTGTCCCTCTTAAGGAATCTCTTTTGCTTAAAAATCTTTTCAGCTCTTAATTGTTCAATCTGTCGAACCTTGTCCCCTAACTGGGCAAGATCTATCAGATGTTGGTTGACCAGTTTCTTTCTGATATGGTAATCTAGACCTCCGACAGCAATTTTCACTATTTCTGCCTCTGGGATAGGGGTGAAACACCGACTCCTCATTTGACGGAATCGAGCTAGGTAGTCGTCAACAGATTCGTTATTTATTCTTTTAATTCCAAATAAATCTGTCAACCCTATTTTCAAGTCGCCCCTAAAGAATTGGTCATGAAAACTTCTTTCCAATTGATTCCAAGAGTGGATAGAATTAGGCCTTAGGGTAGAAAACCAAGAAAAAGCATTCTTACTTAACGAACTAGGGAAGAACTTCATTTTTAATTCCTCCTCCAAAGCTAAATATCCCAACTCGATGGTATATCGGGCAATATGCTCAACTGTTGACTCTCCACTTTCTCCTGAGAATTTTGACAACTTGGGTATTTTATATCCTCGAGGCATTTCTGCCTGTTGGACCCAATCAGGAAATGCTGATGCAAAAAATGGTTGGTTGGCATAACCTATGTTAAAACCAAACCTATTTAATACTTGCTCGACAACTTGGTTGACGTTTTGATTTAGAACATTCTGACGGAATGCTCCAACAGCACCCTGGTTTATGATCAAATCCTCGTCTTCCTCTGGTCGTAGAATATGTACATTTCCACGTCTCAAAGGAATCCGATGATGGGGCTGTTGTCGCTCATAATCTTGTTCAAATCCGTCAAGTTGTGGTTCAACTTGTGGTTGATTAATCCTGTTGACATTCGCATTGAGATTTCTACCAGTATTTTGGTTTTCACCTGGGGTTACAACACCCAAGGCTCTATTTAACCGACGTATCTCATTTGTCAATGCCAAACATGCATTATTTGTGCTTTCCATTAATGGCGTAATTACTGTACTCATTTGTTGAGTAAATGTATTTACCATGTCATGGTTACTAGAATCAATCTGTTGTCGGACATTGGCTAAGGTAGCCTCCGACAGACCAACAATATTTTGTGGAAGTTGTCTCAATGGGGATATATGTGGCCTTTCTACCGGTTGTTCTTGTCGAGAATGGGTAATTATCATTGACCCCGTTATCCCATTCGCATGACTGGGAATTTGCCCCCTAGTTGATGGTCCCGCCTGTCCAAATGAATGGGCAGCCATCGTCATTCCATTTGGATATGGTATGTATGTAAATGGGGTATTTGGGTTGACGGCTGTAGAACCATAAGGCATTCCATACAAAGGTTGTGAGAGAGGCTGCGTAGTCCCTCTTAGGTTTGAATTCACAACACTTCGTGACGACAATCCAGTACTTGATGCATTTACTTGTTGTAAAACTGGGGAAGTTGGTGACGGGAGTGTTCCTTGACCAACTTCGTCAAATCTATTGACTACTTGGGCGTAAGAAACGCCTCTTCTTGCACCTAGACCACTAGTGCCATTTACCTCTGCATTAGTAGCATTAGCCCCGTTTGCAGGAATATTGTCAACTGGTGCAATAGCATCCACTGTTGACACAGCGGCGTTAGTGTCTACTACGCCTGCATCACTTGCACTGCTCATATTTACAGAATTCTGGGAAAAAGATGATGTTTGAACCACCTTTCCGCTCCGTAAACGCATACAAATAAATTTGTATGGCAAATTCCTGATACTATACGAGTTGCTCTAAAACTCGTCCCACTGGGCATGCCAATTTGTTGACGCTGGTTTTTGGTTGGTGTCCAAAATCCTTTTGTCACAAATAATTTAAGATCAGACGAGTGTAGGGACAGACGAGTTATGCGGTAATCTCGCAAAGGATGTGTATGAGTGTCTGCCAAGTATGAATTTGACAAATCATTCAAATCTGTTGAATACTGGCAAGGACTTGAAGGAATATTTATATGATGTTTTAATTTTAACAGAAAAAGTTGCTTCTTTAAATAAGAGCGACTTCCTACTTGAACTTATAAAAATTCATGGATTTGAAGGAAAACATATAAATTGCAGGGAAATTAGAAGAAAGTAAATAAAGAACATGAAATTAAAGGAAAGCAATAAACAACAGAAAACTCAAAGGAAAGCAATGAATTTCAGGAATTAAAATGGTTAACAAATAAAAGACTGCGTTTGAAATGCAGAAAATTAAAAGAAAGCAAGTAAAAGACGTGAAAGATAAATTGGAAGGAATGAAGAACGTATAAAAGAAACTTAAATAAAGAACATGAAAGGAATGCTGAAAGTAAAAAAAAAAAAAAACATGCAAAGGAAAATTAAATAACCAGTACTGTATTGTAAATTGGACTGGAAATGAAAAAAGGATGGAGGGAGTACTTGAGTATAATCCTTAAATCTGCTGTGTGATCGAGATATGTAGGATATCGCATCAAGTAACCTCCTCTATTACATCATGATTAATAGTATTTATAAGCAAATAAAATAACTACCTAAAGATAACTTCCTATCCTTAACATTGCCACCTGTATGGCAGTTTTGCTATGTTCAGATTCAAACTATTTGACAAGCAAACTTCTCTAACTGCTCATTCTTTTGAATTGCTTTATGCCAGTCTTGCTTGTTGTCCACGGTTTGGTTGTTTGACAGCTTATCTTGCTGATGCTGTCAGCCTTGAAGACTTAGCCATTTCTATACTTTGTCCATTTGACAATTCTTATTACCAACTGTCAAAAGTTGGATTTTACCTTTGTCACTATTTCGACTTCTCCGTCAGTCAGCCAAATATATTCGTCGGAAATTTTACTCTTGACAAATGTCTCATTTTTCTTTCTTGACGGCTTTATCTGTCTGACATATCAACTTGTCAATTTTCTAATCTGTCAATTCTGTTGAATTCGACTCTTCATGGTGGTTATCTGACCATTCTTCCTTCAATTCTTCTGTCATCTTGTCGGAACCATTTCTATCAAGAATTTGAAATTCTTCCATTAACAGGCGGGAGGGGGCAATGGCTATTATGTAATATAACTTTAGGTGTTTTAGGCTTCGTTTGGATTGATGGAATATAATGGAATGAAACGGAATATAACATAATGGAACGGAACGGAATGGAATGGAACGGAATAAAAATCTCACTCCATTATTTGGATCCATTATTTATAAAGTGAATGGAATGGAATGAGTTATAATTTTTTATTACTATATTACACTTATTCTAAAAATATGTTTTCAACTCTGTCACCTCTTCTTGCCTCAACACAGATTTCTAATTTCCTCCGTAACTGAGAATTTTTACTTAGATGGGATTAGCGCTCAGCCTACCAAACAAAGTTGGAGGAAATTAATAACATGTTATTTTCCATTCTCTTTTCCTATTATAAATTATTTTATGCTTAGGAGTTCAACTTAGGAGTTTTTCGACTATGTGGATAAATACGAAATACATCTTCCATCACTCCAGCAATTAAAATTATTTTTATGAGAGAAAACATAACATTTCTGGAATTGCAATTGAAGCAAATCATCCACCACTTTGTGTCCTGTTTCAACAGTTTCTGCTAAAAGCTTTGGCAATAATAAGGTAGCAAGAATTTTGTGAGCAGCGTCACTAGTGTTGAGGAAGATGGGTTCAGGTAACAAAGAAAATTATGAATTTATGACTATGTAGGATATAGTAGTAATTTTATAATTTAATAAAGGTATGATCTTTTGTTCCATCCCATTCCACTCAAATTGGGATGGAAGAAAAATGAAGGTAAGTGATGGAACAGGATGGAATGAGTTCCATTGGGTTCCATCCCTTTCCATCCGCTTTTATACAATCCAAACAATGGAACATCATACCATTTCATTCCATTCCCTTCCATTCCATCATGTTCCACCAATCCAAACGTAGCATTAAGAGTGATACTTTATATCTTGAAAAACTACAATGGTTAAGTATAGAAAAATCATGCATTTTCTAAGAAAACTTATGATGAAGATAAAAATTGTATTACCTCCATATATTCACGTCAAATGCACTAATTTTATTTTAAAACTTTGATAAAATAATAGAGTTTAATTTTGATACACTGTTAATGTAAAGTTAAGTTTTTTACACAATCAATCAATTACAAATCATCCTATGTGTGAGTGACTTTTAAGGTGCATGTTGTGACAATAATTAAATATTTTTAATGATGTGACAATTTATAATTGGTTGACAATGTGAAAAATCTCTACACTGAAAGTACATTCCAATTAAATTCATACTCACAGCTAATACCAATTAAATTAAAAATTATATGGATTTAATTGGTATGTATCGTCGATATAAATATTTTATACATTATCAACCAATATGATTGATTGACGGTATAAAAAACTTTATATTGATAATACATCAAAATAAACCCAAATGATATTCAATTAACTATAAATTTTGAATAAATCATTTTAATTAGTAACCAATAAGTCTCCGGATAGTTTTGGTGAAGATCCACCACTTGCTATATGTGTATGTAAAATCAATATTATTACTCTATTTGCCTATTCATACTTCTCGTTTGATCAATCACATCTTTCAAAATAATCAAAAAATTTATTAATTATCAAGGGGTATGAATAGACAATTAACATTGATAGAGAAAATCATGGCTCTCATAGATCACAAAAAGGATCCCTCGGTACCCATTCTAACATGTGCCATTGTTTTGAATAAATTCCAAGTATTCATAGAGAGGTATTACTTTAGTGAAGATAATAGCCATCAACATTTGATTCAAATATCAAAATTTTAATCCAACTAGAGCATTGCATGTTACAATTTTATTTGAGCATCCATCGATGCTTTTTGAGATTCTTAAAAATTTAAGAACCGATGCTTACTGTAATGATACCGATATTAAGTACCACATTTTTATGGGGTATTTCAACTGAGATGCTTGTGAAGTGCTTCACGAAGACACGAGGGAATGAGATAATAAATATGACTCATTTAAGGATGAAATCTAAAGATATGAGATGATATATGAGATGAATTTAAAATTTTTTTAGAAATTATTGAATTAAAGAAATGAAATAATTAAGTCATAAAAAATTAAAATAAATGATATATAATGATAGAATAATTTAAGAACTTAAAAATGTAAAAAAATTGGATAATGAGATAAAGATGCACTTTGGTAATTGGATCAAAGTGTCTGACATAACATATAGCCACTAGACAAGTCGTTCAAAGTGTATGACAGAATATCTAGTCACTCTACCCAAAAAAGAATATCTAGTCTAGTCACTACATCACAGTGCTTATAATATTAGGCAATACTAGTATGTATCCCATGCAACGTATGGGGATATCATAATATTTATATTTATATAATATAAAAAGTATATAAATATAAATAAATTATTTATATTTGGAGAAAAAAAATAAAGAAATAATATTTTTTTAAAATGTATGTTTATTTTAAAAGAAAATTTAAAATTGATGATTTATTAAAAATAAAATTCTCATTACATACAATATTGGGAATTATTATTAATATTGGGTTCAGTTTGACATTTTCAATATTTTGTGTAACATCTTTCGCAAGCAAAACTTGTTAATGCACGAATGAATCATGTGCGAGGAACAATATTTTGTAGTATTTTAAAATAATATTTATACTTAAATTTAGAAAAAAATAGAGTAAAATAATAACAATTAAGAATTTTTGTAGTAACTATACCACTAATAGATAGATGAAAAAGTAATAAGTTTACTATCAAAAATATAAAATTAAGAGAACCCAAAAACGACTGATTAGAAAAACATGATTTCCGTATAAAATATTCTAAGAATATTTTTTAGAGAGTTTTAAGTGAAGAAAAAAATAATTTATGTTTGTTTACCATCACATAAATCACTTTTTTTTAGACAAACCACCTCTCTCTCAAAAGTTAGCTTTTAATTAGAAAATAATCAAAACAATTTGTATTTTTTTCATACTAATCATTTTTTCAAATTCTGATTATCTCCAAAAGCTGAAACTAAACAATTCCTCATAAGTGAATTTAAGAAAGAAAAAAAAAATGACTTTTTCATATATAATGTGTAAAAAACAGACTCTAAAACTGCTTGGGTCCGTCGATATAAGAAACAAAAGATCATCAATAACCTACATAAATAAAAATCACAAACCGATAAAAAACATCTACCTAGAAATGTTCTTTTTACATAAATCATAATAGGGTCTTATATATGTAATGTTAATTCAATAGCAAGAAATAATTGATTTTTATTTTTTATTTAATAATTTACTTATTTTCTATCTTTGACCAATATCCCACAAGCATAGCTATGAGACTCACCCTCAGGCCAAATGTGATGGTTAGATAAAGACTTTTCTAAAGTGACAAATCCAAGATTGAAACTGACAACCTTGCATGTAAAGTTCCTCAGCTGTTAAGAAACTAATGTTTCCAATTCAACATTTATCAAACTCCAACTCCTTCGTTAAGCCCTATAAGAATCCCTTTCCAAAATGAAACATCATGTAGATTTAATGAAATGTGATAAAAAAAATGGTTCATATTGTACATATGTTACTTTCGCTCTTTTATCTATCCAAGCAGTGCAAATTTTTTTCAAAGATATACTGGACCAAAATAACAGACTGCATATAAAATCGAACATCCTTAAATCCAACTATTTACACATGTCCCAAAATGACGGTCAATCCTTTTCTATCTTTGACAACCTTTAGCAAAGGACCAGCAACACCTTCACTCCATCCAACCCCTCAGGCAGTGGGAAACCAAATAGAATCTTCAAGAGCTTCAGCAATAGCACATAGTGTAAATGCTATAAATCTAGCTAAAGAACCGGATGGTCTTAAGAAAATATAGCAACAATGACATCAATAAGCAAAAAAGAAGTTCATATCCACTTATCCAGCATGTATAAGTAAAAACAAAGCAACGTCAGATAACATTAGCAACATGAAAAAACTATATAAGACTAAACCAAATTTAATTTTTTTTAAAATAACAAAATATAGCAATGCTACAATGACATCAATAAGTATATTAGAATTTCCTATCCAGAAGTCCTAAGAAAATATAGTAATGCTACAATGACATCAATAAGCATAATAGAAGTTCATATCCAACATATATAAGTAAAAACAAAGCAATATCAGATAACATTAGCAACCTAAAAAAATTAACACTAAACCAAATTTAACATTTTTAAAATGGCAAAATATAGTAATGCTACAATGACATCAATAAGCATATTAGAAGTTCATATCCAGCATAAGTAAAAACAAAGCAATATCCCCGTTGAGCACCCAAAAAAAACAACAAAGCAATATCAAATAACATTACAAACGTAAAAAAACTACATAACACTAAAACAACTTTAACTTTTTTAAAAAGCAAAATGCAGATAAGCATAATAGAAGTTCATATCCAACATGTATAAGTAAAAATATAGTAATTAGATAATATTACAAACATGAAAAACTAACACTAAACCAACTTTAACATTTTTTTAATGGCATTGCAGATGAAGCATTGTACTACTAATTTATAGAAAATATTTCCAACTATCAAGAGGTTTCTATGATTCCATCTAAAAATAACTTGACTTTTCTTTTCGGTAGAAAATATTGCTAACTATAAAGAGGTCCATGAAATTCTATAATATCCTTGTGGTTTATAATCTAGCGCGTTCAGTTCAGGATGTGGTACACATCAAGCATAGTTATCCACAAAATATTGCGTGGCTGTCAAGAAATACAATCGGCCACTGATGTGTAAATAGTTTCATGTACATGATTATTTGTCTGTGTGCATATAACAATCATGTTTCCAATCTGTGAATTCATGTTAAATCTCCAGCACAGGCAATGGCTTCAGATTTGGAGGAAAACTATAATTCAAATTGTAATCAACAAGAAAGTCTTTTTTTTTTTCTTTTGAAACAAAGAAAGAAGTCATTTTTGCCTTTGAAATCTTAAGAAAAATATACATCATAGTCTTTAATTAGCTCTTTGAAATTTATAATTCAATTGCACTTGTTTATTCGATAGCTGGTGTATTAGAAGAACATATCAACTCCTTACCAAATCAAATACGGGGACCTTTAATCAAATAGTGACCATGCATGTTATATCAACTGAAGAAAAACACTTGCCTTAGAGTTAAGCCAGATTTATTCAGTGGGGTAATAGAGAGAAGAATGGCAACAAATTGCCAATTTAGAGAATGAAACATATTGTAAATCATTCCCATTACTATATCATAAAGTCAAAGAACAGTCACCTTGATTGACCTTCATTTCTTCAGCACATAAAAAAGAACTAAAGGTGGAAAACAAAAAATATTGTAAACCATTTTATGTCCATTAGAATTTGTCACACATTGATGCTTTCAATCCATTGTAGAGAGATAAAGAGTCAAAAGGTGACATAAATGAAGAAATAATTTAAAAATGGTGAAAATTTGAAAAAGCTACCTGTGGAATAATGTGTGTGAACCATTAAAATACACCAACGTTAATGTTGTACTGTGAATGACAAACTTCTCAAATTTTTTCATTAAGCAATTACATGATCAAATTTCTTCCCCTAAGCATTTACATGATCTGTGTAACTTGATATTTAATGAAAATAAGAGGTAAAACATCATCCAAAGAGAAGGAAAAATCAAGAGATATGCACATAGAGAAGATAAGAGGTAAAACATCAAAATGAATTGAAGACGTGCAAGGGAAGAGGATGCATAACTCGATTTTTCATGAAAATAAGAAGTAAAACATCTTCCAGTAGGGTAAAAGTTTCCACCACTTGTTATCACCTTTGTTCCAGTCCTAGAAGACTATATTAAAGCCATGATGCACACCTCCAAAGTTCTTATCACCATGATAAGCATCCACATTAAAATGAATATTATTGACCATCCTTATAGCTCTATGGCCATCACATAAGCCCCTGCTCTCGGCCCACAAAATAGACTCATCAAGAAAGTCTATATTGCAAGGTATCAGGCGAACCTACATAACAATTTTGAAAATTTTCATGTAAATAAGAAAATGTCAGACATGGAAAAGTAAGAAGAGATGAACTTAGATGTCATACAATGTTGCTATTATCTCCTAACCTTAGAATTTGTCCTTATAATTCACAATTTCCAACAATGGAACAAATTATAAGGAAAACTCCACTCTAAAATCCATAACAATATTCACATCACCCCAGTGTAGATCAAATTGTCAAATTTTGAAAGAAAGAGATAACAGTTAAATAAAACGACACTTTTCAATACAAAAAAAAAAGTTCAGGGGAAGAGAAATTGTCCCACCCAAAGTCCAGGAATTGAACCCAAGACTTTTTATTTTACTATTACCATTTATTAAGCTTCTATTTTATTTTATGTTTGAACTCACTTTTGGTGGAAAGGGCGTAGAAAACTAATAGAGGATTATGTAAAACTCAACAGGCAGCAGCCATTCCAGTGCAATCAATCTTATAATTTGTACATCAGAACAACACAACCCATGCAATTATAATCATAAGACTCTGATAACTTACTATTAAGCTAGTGAGTAAAGGCCCTCAAGGTACAGACTTTATGACTTGATTTTATTTGAAACAGAAAAGGTAGCAGCCATCCAATTATAAGGTACATGCTGAAGTAATTGAACATTATCCATTGGTATCCAATTTCAGTAACAGACAACAAATTCCCATTTTATCATCTCTCTCTTATCTACAGAGGTAAAATCATGGCAGCTGACAACACTTGTAGAAGGAGAAAGTGAAAATGGACTTAAATCTTTTGTCAATAGGCATATATACCTACCATTTCATGCAATCTTCAAGGCAACGAAAAACATAGTAAGTAAGAAGCATACCATTGTGGGAAAGATCACTTGAATAAGAAGAAAAAAGGGAAAAAAATTTGAAGAAATTATATCATAGATTCCAAAGAAGATACAATAAAGTCTTTCAAAGAGAGAATAAGAGAGCCCACTTAATGTTTAAAAGTCAAGTGAATATAAATCATTTGAAGGTCCTGTATTTTGATGAAATGTTTGAATATAAAGCTCTTCAAACTCTACCAAGAAGATGCATTTCTGGTTTTTATCCAATAGGAGGATACCAAGTATTAACAATGGAGTTCTCCATCAACAAGGGACTGCTTTTTTAGGTAAAAGAGAGAACAATGAGAAAGAAAGCAAACCAAAATGGCAAAAAAGAGAAGAATGAGAAGAATGATGTGTTTTGAATATATCATTTTCCTATTTTTGTGTATTTTAATGTGTATTTTATAATTGGTATTTGTATGATTTTTAAGCAGTAAACAATTGAATCTAAGCTCAGGATCTAAGAAGCAAATGATACATACCACTCAGTCAAATTCAATGATATTAAGACTTTTCTTGACCGAACCATGCATATGATCTCCCAAAATATATAATAAAACAAATATAAAAAACAAATAAAAGATAAAGGATTCAAATTCAAAAATAATTTAATTTAACCAAGAAACAACATAGGGTCCACCATCTTTTCTTATCTTTTGTTTCTTATTATAAAAGATGAAAGCTACTTAATTAAATACCTTTGTCATGGATTTTATTTCAACCTCCTTTCCCTTCAATGCCACATCACATACACCTCCATCTCTGTCATCAAGTTTACCTTTAACATTTGTCTGCTTCACTAAAAGTAAAAATACATAGATACATAGATTAGATACATTGCAGAGGAATATTAGAAACAATTTACCATTGTACATAGAATCAAGCAATCACATCATGGGATCCCTACAGATCTATCATGTAGCAATGTTCAATTTTAGTTAGTTATCATCTATAACATTGAGATTAAACAAATGAGATCATGATTTGAATGCATTTTTTGGTTAACGAAAAATATATAAAAACGTGTGAGAAGAACATATAAAGACCTATTTTATCACATTTGGCCAGAGTAAGATCTTTGACCACATCCACTAATATTCAAGAGTAGGTGGTTTTTAGGCCAAGAAATGGTTAGGCTGGTACCACCATTATATTGCATTAATTACTGTTAGGCAATGGAAGAGATGGTAAAAGAACAGAGATTAATACCCATTAAATCCCATGGTTGAAAAAATGCCGCATACTCCTATTATGTAACTGCTAAGTTCTAAAAATGTATCACGGTTCACAGAAAATTACTCATCAATTAAATCCAAAAACTAAAGGTATAATCAAATGGTCTCAAACTGATAAAAGGAGATGAGAAATTGTCCAGCAAATGAAGAAAATAAGCTGTTGTTAACAACACAAAGATACTTTGTAATGCTGTCAGATGCCCGTGGACAAAATAAACTGTTGTTAGAGCTAGACACATTTTGATATAATCGAATGGAACAGAAGCATAATAACTACTGAAAGAAATAGGCTTCAGATGTACGATTCATTTGTGCCAATTGAAAGAGTTCCTTCAGCATGTGTGGTGTATCACATAAACCCAAAACCTTTTAGGAAGCAAAATTAGAACAAACTGAATTTACATGGATCTAAGTAGAAAGGAGGTTTTGTTCAGAGACATTTATGAGAAAGGCCACCACAAGAGCAAAGAAGGATTTATTAGACAAATACAAATTATCATAACCCATTTTCAGAACTCCCTGTCAAATGCCAACAAAATGCTCTATTAAAATTTCAAATGGAAAAAAGAGGACATAAAATCTAAATCCAGAATCCTAGAGTTATGATAAAGCATTGTTTTCCAAATCATAGATATGAGAAAGTGCCGTTGGCTCTTGCTATTGTTGGCAGAGTTGAGATCACACAACAGAATCAGTCCAATGGAAGATGAGAAGGCAACAAAAACAACAAAAGAAACACAGAGATATCTGAAATGTGAAGCTAACAAAAACCCGATCGACATAAGTTCGCCATCTTATCCCTTGAAGACCCAAACATGGAGGGGCATGATCCAAGTAAAAAATTATGAACCTCAACCCTTTCCTACATAAAGGATTATTTAGTACATATCTTCCAAATTTTCAGTTTCTATTAAATGTTCAAACTATTTTGGTAAAGTAAACAAATGTGAAACTCTTCCATAGATGAAAGTGATTGTTACTTGCTCTAAATCTTGGTTTCCGGAGCTTTAAACATTTCAAGAGATGGAGCCATTATTTGTTTCCCTATAAATTAATTGGGTAATGTGCCTAGCATGCCTTACCACCCGGATTTGAGTGCTTGGAAAATTAGAAAGCTAGAATAGAAAAATATGTTTGAGCTCTCACCTTATGCTTACAACTATTTTGAAGTCAACTTCAAGTGTCTGCATCAATAATAGTAAAACTCATGATTGTGAACTCAATAATTGATACATCAATGTCATGAGGAATTGTTACTCGGTTCTTCTTTCAAACACGTAGGAGGCAATTCATAGAGAAAAACATTATTCATATTGAAGCTTCATATGAATCATATTAGAGGAACCCAAAAATTAGGATTTCTCATAGTTGCAGATTAAGTACTACAAAGATGAAAAGGAAGAAAAAAAAAAGATTTGAAACCAAAGAAACGAAATTCAACTAAAAATAAACAAAACCCAGATAGGATCAATGAAAATTCCTACAAAAAAATTAAAAGGGGTAGCAGAAAAAACTGTTTCTGAGGCCAATACTGGACTCTTCGGTGTTGATGTTGCAGAGAACACCTTCGTAGGAATCGTATGAGATACCACAAAACCGCATGCAATCTCTTCCTCAGCGAGCACAACACACGACTCCGCCAAGTTCCACCATCCCACCACATCGTGGTTCCTCATCGTTTACGACCACCACTGTGCCAGTCTTCCTCCCCGAACTTTCTATCGGAGACCCGGGTTCCTCTGTCGATGTCGCCGTCGACGCCGATGATGGTGCCGTTATCTTGCATCCTGCCGCAGAGGAATACCCAGTGTTCACTGTCAACCACATACGCGAGCACGAGCTCCATCGGCTACCGCCTCTCCTCCAATGCCTCCATCTCAAACTGAACCTCCCTAGTCCCTCCGCGACACCCTCCCCGATTTAGTGACGTCTTTTTTCTAGACCACGGCACCTAAATGTCCGGTGTCCACTGACAAACTTGCGTGTTTGACCTCCCAAACACTGCAGCCCAGCTAGCTAGGTTGAAAATGTTTAAAAATAATAATAATAACAAAATATATAAAAAATAAATAATAAAATAATTAAAAAAATCCACAAGTTGACACTTGTCTGTTACTGTTGTGCTTACGTAAGAAAAGTTATTCAATGTTTACAATAAACTAGTATAAGAACCCCAGCATTGTACGGGTTATCATCGAGGTATTGTTGTTATAGTATTTTAGAAAACAAATATATATAACAAAGGTATAGTGAGTATATTAGTAATTGAAGATTAACTTAAGCTTGTTAAATTAGTTGAATCTGTTAATGGATTCATACCATTATCAATTTGCTGCATCAATGGTTAACCTTTTAACAGGTTTATATTGCTTCAATGGTCCTTGTTGAGCCAGAAATATTGTTGGTGATCTTAGCAATTATATATGCAGTTTTGCTGAAGTTTTGGAAGCAAGAGATAAGTTACAGACCACTTTGACCCAATCTGAAGTACCAGGCTACCAAAATGTAGCCAGCATCCTTAAAGAAACATATTTTGTACTGCAAATGGGTGTAGGGGGGTAATTGAATGAAAGTTCAGTCTAGATGTGTATTATTTAGGATTAATGCTTTATTTTTGTATGTTTCGCTTAATCTTACCAGATGACATGAATTGTAAGAACTATGTTTTTAGTTTTCCCATCATTGAAATGCTAAGTGTACTAAACTAATTATCTGTTGTTTTTCAATTCCTCTGTTCTATGGTCTGAGAGTTAAAAAACAAATGCATAACATAGTAAATTTGTACTAAACACTATATCCAAAGTGTAGAACCATGTGCTCATCAAGTATTCGAAGTGGTTAATAAAAATATTACATCAAATAACATCAAAGGTATCAGTAACACAATTTTGAATTTAAATAAATTCTCTGTAATTAGGTTGCAGCAACTTTAACAAAAAAAAGTAGCAATTGTTGTGTCCAAAAACAAAAATAAAACCAACTGCAATTTTAATGACCAGAGGAAGTATTCAATATTTAATTACATGAAAGCAAAAATAGTAAGTCGTGATAAAAAGAAAACAAAATCAGAATAGTCATCTGCCTCATCAAGCAATTTTCATTGAGTTGGTTCCAAATACTCTGCACTGCTGTTGCATATGATCATATGACTAATAGGAGCTGCATTGTTGACCTTTGATGGATATTTAGATTGTTTCCCTATCAGAAACAATAATAAGGATTTAAAATATAATAAACAAATATCGAAAGCGCTGATAGTAGCAAGGATGCCAATCCACAAAATACATAACCATCACAGGGAAAAAAAATCAAAACCAACTGCAACATCCCCAAAAAAGATAACCCAGCTGAAAACAACTTTGAAAACCTACAAAAATGATCTTCTACATTTTATCAATCTTATTTTTTTCCAGTATCTTGATGGTGCAATTTTCAGCTCCACTACATCCCTGTGACGGGGAAACTCTTTTTGCATGAGTCAAAACCATTTGAAGATTTAAGTGAATTCTACATACAATTATAGTGGCTGCTGCAATATATTAGAACCCATTCCCATAATACAAAATCAAAACAAAAATGAATCCAACAACCAAAGTAAACCACCTAGATCATATAATAGAACAACATATGGAAAAAAATACTTTAACATGCTATTTGGCCAAAAAAAAAAAGGAAAGAAAGAAAAGCAAAGTGATATGTGGTCTCTAGAGCATGCTCAAAATATGAAAACCAAAATGATATACATGAACATAAGTAGGCTTGCATATTACAGAAAAAATTGGCACCCTTTAGCATACACAGAGAATTATAAAACATCGATGGAGTAAAACTCTGCTTAACCATATGAAGACCATAGCTGTAACACCCTACTTTTTATTTTCCGATTTTTTTTCAGTAAAAATATTTTTGCTGTATTAACCGGTATAAATGTATTTATTTATATTTTTATCCGAGTTCATGGAGATTGATTTTTATGAAATAAAAATCATATTCATACTCTATCTTAGGGTAGAAGCTTACGATAAAAATTTGGGTTGAAAATTCAGACGGAACCCTATGCATTTTCACCGACGATATAATTTTCTTGAAAGCGGAAAACCTAATTTTGACTCGTGAACGAAATGGTTTATATTTAAATCATATTTCCAACGAGTTTGGTTAGTTTGAAAATTTTCAATCAAAAAGCGAAATATTACGCTTTTACGCGGGCGTAAAACCCTAATCGAAAACCGAAGCGGAGTTAAGAAAGGAAGTGCAGAGACCCGTCAAGAGATCGGGACAACGAGTCATATATGATGACTCATGGAGGATGAGTCACCAAGCATTTATGAGCATTAAATGCATGTAATCATGACATTTAGGTAAAAAGACCAAAATACCCCCAAGCTTTCGCGGGTATTAACAAGACGCATCTACGCACTCTTAACCACTCATTTTACGTGGTTGAAAACCTCCCACATCTCTCCAATTTCGTGCATCCACCTCCAATAAATCTTACCTATTTCATTTTGCTTTCGTTTCATTATTTTCCTCTCAAAAACCGAAATCGGGTAAACGACGGAGCTGCGTACGGAATTTCCGGGAACCGCTAATGGATAAGATCGATGACTCATTGGTGAGTCACTTTGTGTGGCCCAAAATCAGTCACACCTCCATCAAATGTGAGCCACATATTATTAACCATGGTTAGCCAAAATAACCTTAGTTAAGTTAATTATAACCTTAGTTAAGCTTATATTAATTTAATAATCACAAAACCCATTAAACCAATTCCTTTTAACCAAACAAGGCATAAAATTACTCCTATAAATACCCTACAAACCGTGGCCTCCCTCACCATTTCACTCATCTTCTTCATTCTCTTCATCTTCACCACCAAGTTACAAAACCCTAAGAACACCGAATTCCCACCAAACATATGACCCTCTTTCTTTCTGAAACTCGGAAAACACTCAACATAAAAGTTGTTCCTCTTTCTCTCTTATTTCCAACAAGCTAAAGATCATCAAAAACGGATAAGTGGATTGGGAGAAAGGCTCAAAATACAGAAACTGCCCAGAATTCTCAGCAACCCACGAAACAGCATAAATAAGGCCCTTTTCACCCCTGTTATGATCCGAACCGAATGAAACCTTAAACACCAAAGTTGTTCCTTTTATTCTTATATTTATATCAAGCCAAAGTTCGTGATTTTTGGATGAGTATATTGTGAGAAACACTCACAATACCATCATACCCTCAAGCTGTCCAGTTTTCAACATAGTGAAGGTTGATCCTTTTCTTCATTTCTTCAATCTTCAAGAGGTAAAAGCTCACCTCCTTGATCATATAAGCTTTAATATTCATGTATTTATCATTTTTATGCCATGAATCATATTTTTCCATTCCTAGATCTAGAACTTCAAATAATTCTAGAAAATTGTAGAAAAATCCTTTTAATGTGAAACCAATTTCTATGATCTTGTGATGTCTTCCACTTTCATTATCCAAGAGCATGTAATCAAAAACATTTTCCTTCCCTATTTTCTTTAAGTGTCCGAATCTCACTCAGAGGAGGGTTTGATGATTTGGTTTTCATTTTAGAAATCTAATGCTTGATTTAAACTCTCTAGTACCTACATGATCTAAATCCAAGAGCTTGAATCCAACTAAATTTCCTAGCCTATTTTCCTAATATGGGCCGAAACCCTAACCCTAAAGGTTAGAGGATTTTGTTTCAAATTTTAGTCTTGTAATAAGTAATCTATGTTAGTTAAGACTCTAGTAACTAGGATCCAAAAGATGGCATTAAGAAGATAACCCTAAACCTATTTTCTAAGTTTTGGCCGAACCTAGCCCTAAAGTGTAATAGATGGTTGTTATTTGATTAATTATAGTTATGTTGTTTGGTTCAAGGTGAAACTATTAAGCTGTGGTGTGATAGCGAGGAACGTCAAGTTCGAGATTTCGGTGCTAGCTCAGATGGGGAAAAGAATCAACCTATCGTCGGAATCGATAAGTAGTAGATTATATGATAATTGTGTAGGGTGACCTAAACCCTACTAGTAGTTGAGTAATCGACAAGACCAAAATCATATTGGAAACCTTTTCTGTAAAACCAATGGTGATTTGGGGATTGTAGGTTTATCGACATTATGATGATTTTATCTTATCTGAGGTTGATTGAATTTATTATTATTATTTCATTGCTTATGTGATATTTTGTGGTATTTGAATTATTTTATGATATTGTGTTATGCATGATCTGCCTGGCTTTTAATATTGTGCTTAGCTGATATTTAAGTAAGGATATGTGTTGTTCGGGAGATGATTGTTTGGGTGAGAGAATGAATTGACTTAGAGGGGCGCACCTAGTTATTATTTATTATATGCTTATGTGCTATTTCCAATGGGGGCAATAGTGACGCATACTGTGCTTATGCACTATTTCCTATAAGAGATTAGGGAATAGGGGTGCACCTAGTTATTATTTATTATATGCTTATGTGCTATTTCCAATGGGGCAATAGTGACGCATACTGTGCTTATGCACTATTTCCTATAAGAGATTAGGGAATAGGGGCGCACCTAGTTATTATTTATTATATGCTTATGTGCTATTTCCAATGGGGGCAATAGTGACGCATATCGTGCTTATGCACTATTTCCTATGAGAGATTAGGGAATAGGGGCGCACCGAGTTATTATTTATTATATGCTTATGTGCTATTTTCAATGGGGGAAATAGTGACGCATATTGTGCTTATGCACTATTTCCTGTGAGAGATACAGGAATAGGGGCGCACTGAGTTTTGACCCTAAATAGTTCTGGACTACTGACTAATGTGACAGGAGTGAAGATGACCACATCAGTATTAAGTTTTAGTTGCATGGGCTGAGGGTAGATGATGATATAGTGAATTGAGGATGATTGTTGATTTTGAGTGATGTGTGTCTGTGACAATTACTGTATAATTTACTATTACTCTTTTCCGCTTTTTGATGATAGAACTGTTTCTTATTCCCTATATCTTTCTGTGTGTTGTATTTTATTTCTGATGTGATCCTACGAGAAGACCCGATGGAGGAACCAATTGCTGAGGAGTTAGATGGAACTCCGTATGAACCGGATGCTCGAGGTCGAGCTGTGATCCATGGTGATTAGAGTATAGACATTATGGCCAGTGTGTCTAAGGAGTATTTATATTTCCGCTAAGTATGTCTGTAGTGGACTTTATGCCTGTGAGGGATCCTACTGAGAGGGTACCCTTAACAGTGCTTTTGGAATGTAATAAATAAACAGGTGTGTATGTATGTAATATAGTTTTGGTATGTTTTATATCTACATAAGTTATATAATTATTAATTAAGTTTTAATTTTTACGTATTTTCAACAGTAAGAGCGAAATTAAGTAAATAAATATTAAGGTTTTAATGTAATAATACAATGGGGTACAACGGGGTGTCTCATTTGGTGGTATCAGAGCAGTTCGATTCTAATCGGACTGTGAGGTCTAGGATGTTGTTACTGGCCGTGTCTAGTTGAGTCCACATCGGATTTTAACTATGCTTAGAAGTTGGGTAGTGAGTCCCGACGTGATAGTTAACAGTTATATGTCATATATATACCAGTTTTATGTAGCATTATATGTTGTATACTAGTGTTCAGAGAGGTGGAGCTGGAAAAGGAGTTCCAGCAGCAGGACAACAGATGGTCAGACCTCAGGCCACTGAAAGAGTGTTTACCGTGAGGGGAGCAGAATGCTCAATCCGGGATCTTATACAAGGTATGTATTTGATATCTGGTAGACTTTGTTTGTTTTTCTAAGTAGCATGATGGACAAGAAAGTGATGAGAGTTTTGTTGAGGTATAGTTGTGGTATGGTAGGATGTGAACCCTTAAGATCAATATCGAGTGAGTAAGACAATTACTATAAGTAAAATGTTGATGGAGGCATAGTATAATTATGGAATCTAGGGCAATGATTAAGGATCGTAGTTAAGATGGATAGTATGAGTTTGGGAAGAGTAAACGAAAGTGATTATAGTAATTTCACCTAAGTTGAAAATGAGCTTTCACCTAAGTTGAATATGAGCGAGAAAAGATGATTTCGATGTAAATTGAGGTTGCTAGAGAAATTCAAATTTGTTAAGTTAGATATCCCGATAGGTGTTGATCTTTTGATTGCAATTTATCTTTGGTATTGTTGATATGTTTATTTGGAGACTTTAAAGGTGTGATTTTGATATAATCTAGAATAGTGAAATAAATTCTAAGGAACTAAGACTGTGATTGGATTCTTGATGTAGGAAGTTAGGGTTGTTCGATTGTGGTGTTAATTACGGTATTGTTAGATGTTGAAATAAGATTCTTTAGTGGATCGGTAGTAAGAAGAGGAAGGAATTAAGTTTTGATCATGTCCTTTAAGGATGATAGATCAAGTTGGAAAGGTTAAGAACAATGAATGGAATATAGTGATGGATAAGTTCGAGGATAAATAGAATGATAAAAGAATGAATTACATTAGGAAATTACATTTGTCACCTAGGGGAAAACAACTTTGAGAAATATAGTGTTGGAGCTTTAGATTAAGATAAGATTACAAGATGATGTCTAGTGTTGAGTTAAGAAATTCGAGGACGGAATTTTTTTCTAAGAGGGGTAGTAATGTAACACCCTACTTTTTATTTTCCGATTTTTTTCAGTAGAAAATATTTTATTTGTATTAACCAGGTATAAATGTATTTATTTATATTTTTATCCGAGTTCATGGAGATTGATTTTTATGAAATAAAAATCATATTCATACTCTATCTTAGGGTAGAAGCTTACGATAAAAATTTGGGTTGAAAATTCAGACGGAACCCTGCATTTTCGATGTGAGTATAATTTTCTTGAAGCGAGAAAACCTAATTTTGACTCGTGAACGAAATGGTTTATATTTAAATCATATTTCCAACGAGTTTGGTTAGTTTGAAAATTTTCAGTCGAAAGCGAAATATTACGCTTTTACGCGGCGTAAAACCCTAATCGGGAAAACCGAAGCGGGAGTCAAGAAGGGTGCAGAGACCCGTCAAGAGATCGGGACAACGAGTCATATATGATGACTCATGGAGGGTGAGTCACCAAGCATTTATGAGCATTAAATGCATGTAATCATGACATTTAGGTAAAAAGACCAAAATACCCCCAAGCTTTCGCGGGTATTAACAAGACGCATCTCTCGCACTCTTAACCACTCATTTTACGTGGTTGAAAACCTCCCACATCTCTCCAATTTCGTGCATCCACCTCCAATAAATCTTACCTATTTCATTTTGCTTTCGTTTCATTATTTTCCTCTCAAAAACCGAAATCGGGTAAACGACAGCCAATTCGTCACGGAATTTCCGGGAACCGCTAATGGATAAGATCGATGACTCATTGGTGAGTCACTTTGTGTGGCCCAAAATCAGCCACACCTCCATCAAATGTGAGCCACATATTATTAACCATGGTTAGCCAAAATAACCTTAGTTAAGTTAATTATAACCTTAGTTAAGCTTATATTAATTTAATAATCACAAAACCCATTAAACCAATTCCTTTTAACCAAACAAGGCATAAGATTACTCCTATAAATACCTACAAACCGTGGCCTCCCTCACCATTTCACTCATCTTCTTCATTCTCTTCATCTTCCCCACCAAGTTACAAAACCCTAAGAACACCGAATTCGCACCAAACATATGACCCTCTTACTTTATGAAACTCGGAAAACACTCAACATAAAATTTGTTTCTCTTTCTCTCTTCTTTCCAACAAGCTAAAGATCATCAAAAACGGATAAGTGGATTGGGAGAAAGGCTCAAAATACAGAAACTGCCCAGAATTCCCAGCAACCCACGAAACAGCATAAAGAAGGCCCTTTTCACCCCTGTTATGATCCGAACCGAATGAAACCTTAAACACCAAAGTTGTTCCTTTTATTCTTATATTTCTATCAAGCCAAAGTTTGTGATTTTTGGATGAGTATATTGTGAGATACACTCACAATACCATCATACCCTCAAGCTGTCCAGTTTTCAACATAGTGAAGGTTGATCATTTTCTTCATTTCTTCAATCTTCAAGAGGTAAAAGCTCACCTCCTTGATCATAAAAGCTTTCATATTCATGTATTTATCATGTTTATGCCATGAATCACATTTTTCCATTCCTAGATCTAGAACTTCAAATAATTCTAGAAAATTGTAGAAAAATCCTTTTAATGTGAAACCAATTTCTATGATCTTGTGATGTCTTCCACTTTCATTATCCAAGAGCATGTAATCAAAAACATTTTCCTTCCCTATTTTCTTTAAGTGGCCGAATCTCACTCAAAGGAGGGTTTGATGATTTGGTTTTCATTTTAGAAATCTAATGCTTGATTTAAACTCTCTAGTACCTACATGATCTAAATCCAAGAGCTTGAATCCAACTAAATTTCCTAGCCTATTTTCATAATATGGGCCGAAACCCTAACCCTAAAGGTTAGAGGATTTTGTTTCAAATTTTAGTCTTGTAATAAGTAATCTATGTTAGCTAAGACTCTAGTAACTAGGATCCAAAAGATGGCATTAAGAAGATAACCCTAAACCTATTTTCTAAGTTTTGGCCGAACCTAGCCCTAAAGTGTAATAGATGGTTGTTATTTGATTAATTATAGTTATGTTGTTTGGTTCAAGGTGAAACTATTAAGCTGTGGTGTGATAGCGAGGAACGTCAAGTTCGAGATTTCGGTGCTAGCTCAGGTGGGGAAAAGAATCAACCTATCGTCGGAATCGATAAGTAGTAGATTATATGATAATTGTGTAGGGCGACCTAAACCCTACTAGTAGTTGAGTAATCGACAAGACCAAAATCATATTGGAAACCTTTTCTGTAAAACCAATGGTGATTTGGGGATTGTAGGTTTATCGACATTAGGATGATTTTATCTTATCTGAGGTTGATTGAATTTATTATTATTATTTCATTGCTTATGTGATATTTTGTGGTATTTGAATTATTTTATGATATTGTGTTATGCATGATCTGCTTGGTTTTTAATATTGTGCTTAGCTGATATTTAAGTAAGGATATGTGTTGTTCGGGAGATGATTGTTTGGGTGAGAGAATGAATTGACTTAGAGGGGCGCACCTAGTTATTATTTATTATATGCGTATGTGCTATTTCCAATGGGGGCAATAGTGACGCATACTGTGCTTATGCACTATTTCCTATAAGAGATTAGGGAATAGGGGCGCACCTAGTTATTATTTATTATATGCTTATGTGCTATTTCCAATGGGGCAATAGTGACGCATACTGTGCTTATGCACTATTTCCTATAAGAGATTAGGGAATAGGGGCGCACCTAGTTATTATTTATTATATGCTTATGTGCTATTTCCAATGGGGGCAATAGTGACGCATATCGTGCTTATGCACTATTTCCTATGAGAGATTAGGGAATAGGGCGCACAGGAGTTATTATTTATTATATGCTTATGTGCTATTTTCAATGGGGGAAATAGTGACGCATACTTGTGCTTATGCACTATTTCTGTGAGAGATACGGGAATAGGGGCGCACCGAGTTTTGACCCTAAATAGTTACGGACTCTTGACTAATGTGACAGGAGTGAAGATGACCACATCGAGTATTAAGTTTTAGTTGCATGGGCTGAGGGTAGAGGATGATATAGTGAATTGAGGATGATTGTTGATTTTGAGTGATGTGTGTCTGTGACAATTCTTTGTATAATTTACTATTACTCTTTTCCGCTTTTTGATGATAGAACTGTTTCTTATTCCCTATATCTTTACGTGCGTTGTATTTTATTTACGATGTGATCCTACGAGAAGACCCGATGGAGGAACCAATTCTTTGAGGAGTTAGATGGAACTCCGTATGAACCGGATGCTCGAGGTCGAGCTGTGATCCATGGTGATTAGAGTATAGACATTATGGCCAGTGTGTCTAAGGAGTATTTATATTTCCGCTAAGTATGTCTGTAGTGGACTTTATGCACTGTGGAGGATCCTCGCGAGAGGGTACCCTTAACAGTGCTTTTGGGATGTAATAAATAAACAGGTGTGTATGTATGTAATATAGTTTTGGTATGTTTTATATCTGCATAAGTTATATAATTATTAATTAAGTTTTAATTTTTACGTATTTTCAACAGTAAGAGCGCAATTAACTAAATAAATATTAAGGTTTTAATGTAATAATACAATGGGGTACAACGGGGTGTCTCAATAGCCAATGGTGCTTGCTTGGAGTACCAGATACTTGGAATAAATTATGTCAGTAAAACATCTCCTATGTCAGTAAAATCAGAAACTCCAGTGAAAAAGCACAACAAAAACATAACAACTGAGTTTCAACCAGTATTACTACCAATAATTTGTCCAACTTTGCTCAATTTTGATCACTCAAATTCACAAAGATACATACATTGCTTCTCTAGATATGGATAGTCAAAATTTCAACTAATCTTGAATATCTATGTGGTCACCAGAAAAACACACATGGTGCTGCAAGCTGCAGCAATTCTAGAAGGCAGCATGCCAGAATTTCAGTCTTTTGTGTTGCTAAAAACCAAATGCTCAATTTAGATCACAAATTTTTGTTTTCAAAATCACAGCACAACAATGATCCAGTAAAGTCTCATAGGTTAATCCACAACATATCATGATACCGAAGCATGAAATCAAAAAGGCCTAAAGAATCTCTTATTTATACAACTTCATAAGGTAATAAAGTAAATAAAAACTTGTATGATAATTAGATCTGCTTTGTCATCTTTTTCTCACTTTTCCAAATATTCTGCCAGCAGAGAATATATATATATAACACCTAGATATATAGTAGAGACATTTACCAAAATGTTCCACTTTTCAGTCCAGCTTAATGGATCCTCCCTCCATGTAACTATTTCCATTAGTGTGTGTAATATCACTAAATCAGTATGACTTTGTTTGAAATAAATGTTTAAATCTGCTGGTCTTTTCAACGCTATGAAACACTTACCACATGTCTACTACCGAATCAAGAACCAATGTAGGTTGAGACTGGTGTTTCAAGGGTTTTAGAATTGAAATACACGTTCAGATGCAAACATAGATTTGTCAAAGAATAACAAAAAGACCATCCGTTTTAAATGCACCCATGGCCCAACCCAACCAGAATAATGTTGACTGAAATAAGTAGTACAACTCAAGAAAATTATCATTAAAATCAGCATCTGAAAAAAAAAAATTGGCTCAACATATTCCCTCGATCATAAAGAAGAATACCCAAGCAATCAACTAAATAGACCAAATATTCAGAATTTTCCAAGAATGGAATAAAGAAACACTTAACCCAACAAACATAGGTGCTGCAATTTCCCTATAAGAATATTGGTTGTGGAAACACACTCTGTTTGCGAAAAGCAATAAATCTCCGTTCAGAAACTCTCTCACATGAAACGCATCCTATTGAGATCTAAAAATTGATTCGGGAAGATTAACATCAAAATTGTGAAAAGATTTCATTCCATTGAATAAAAAATAGCATATCATGGAACACAAATATCCAGGTGTGGATCCCCAACAATGGAGCAGCTGAAAGAGTACATTAACTTTCCAGAGAGACAATCTTTAAGTTAAAAGTAGATGAAATTCAAACCTACAACAAAGTTATGAAATAAAGTATTTTTGCCTAGCAAAATCTATGCACAAAAAACTATCACTATTATTCAGACTTGGCAATTACTCTGAATATTGAGGGAAGAGTGTGAACCCAATGTTGACACAAATGTATCTCTTCTTTTATATAGGAATCATTGAAGGGTTTTGTAGTTGCCACAAATCCTTTTTATTAAAATAAATTAATGTTACCCATGCTACCCATCTTTTTATCCTTTAATTCTTATAACCTTAATCTTATCTGGTCTTCTTTGTCATTACTGTTCTTCTTCCAGCAGCATATGCTCGTAGGCAGAACACATACAAATCACATTAGAAAAGCAAACGGGAAACAGAACAATGGTAGTTGGTTAATTACCTGAGATGCTAGATTTGAATGCTTCACTCTCACCCTTTTGATATCCATTTATAAGCTTCATTTCATCTGAAGATACCAGTATCTAAACAACAAATGAAGAAACCCACACAGAGAAGGAAACTCACAACCGTCATCTTGATAGCACATAGTGAAACACAAAGCGTAAGGAGGATAGTTTATATATATATATATATATATATATATATATATATATAATATCAGACACACAACAAAACATAATAAATAAAAAAATAACGACTATGAAACATGATTATTTAGACAATACAAAAGCTTCCTAAAGACAAAATGGCACTAACAAATTCTTAAATTCCACATTACCAAAAATAGCCTATACAATTAAGTGGGAATCGGTTGACAGACCAGACAATTTGAACTTGAAAACTTGAGTAGTGATGTGATAATGTGTAGTTTTCACTCTCCTTTGCAGCTTCTCGATAGTTAGTCCGCCGGACTCTGAAGCTATTCTTGAAGCCTTTGTTTCATGTCTTACAGTACTTGACCCTCCTTGAAACAATGGATATAAAATCAGAATAAAATATAGTAATAAAATCCTACAACTTAAGTCAAACACAGCATCTTCACATTCTTGTTGCACATAATGGAAAATAACCTCAGCTTAATTTACAAAATTTCTACGAAGTGTTTTTTTCATAATTGATATTTGTATTATGTTAAGCAGCAAGTCAAACTTTTAATTGAGAAAAATAAGAAAGTAAAGTTATGCTTCTGTTTAAGTGTATCCTCCTATCAAAATTCTAAATTCTGGTTTCTCAAGCAATCTAGAGTTAATGAGACATGAAGGAAGTTCGGAACCTTAAGGTGGAGGAGGTTAAGGATCCCAATCCGAAAGCTGAAAATGCTACAAAACCATCCTGAATATGTCCAGGATCAATACAGAATTTACGAAAGTATGGTACACTAAAAAACACATTAGCAAAAAGAATAAACAACAAAGATATATTTCCTCATAGATTCAATAGATATGCATTAACAATCAGAACAAAATGAATGTGTACGGTCTAATGAATTAAGGGAATTTTCAAATTTTGATTTATAATTTGAAAGAACCAAAAGATGAGTTAACATAAAGCCAAGGCAAAACAATGAAATAGAAGACTGGAGCTAGCTCAAATAATATTACTTTAATCAGATATGAACCCCCAAATAACTGGGATAGGTAAACCAAAATCTTACCGCTATGCACTTCATCACGGTATTCAGGCATTGATTGTTGAAAGTCACTACATAAAAAATTTTAAGTATCACTATGCAAAAACAAAGGTAGCGAAAAAAAAAAAAACACAGAAGGTAGCAAGCATTTGAACCACTTTGTAATTTAAGACCAGGTCATCTAATTTCCTCCATATCTAATTCCAGGAGATAACACCTGCAAATAATAACAAAAAAATATATGATATTGTAATTTATGACCTCAACAATGGTAGAAGAATGACAACTGTTGAAGGGAGCAGAATTTGAAATAAAAAACCAAAGCTTGGCAGATTGCAAGAAATCTGAGAGAGAAACCAAATATTTTCAAGATAAATGCACGGTGCACTTTGCAAGGATGGTGACTTCTAATTTTTGGACTTTGAAAAGATTGAGCTATTATAACATCATCTGTATAATGTATCAATGCACATATTCATATTGATATCAAATATATTGTTATACTGATTGAAACACAAGTAGTAACTTAAAATATTAAAGACTTAATATAAATATAACGAAAATCAAAGTTGAAAAATATCACAAGAATAAATTAACCAAACAGAAAGGTTCAACATATGACAATTGAAGCTAACACTAAGTGTTTCTCCTACATATCATAGAGTTATATAGCAAATTCATGTAAATATCTTTACTCATCAACTCATTCAAATTCTTCTCCTCTCTTAATCAAACAACCCCATGTCTTGGAGTTGAATAGCAAATAAAAACTTTCAAAAGTGTAAGATGATAAAGCATCAGTAGACTTTGCACAAACAACATACTATTATGTAAAATGTAAAACAAAATATTGTGGTCTTCTCATGTCGTGTACCACCTTGACCAATGGTGTGTGCTAGTTCTTCAAAGACCATTTCCCACAAAACAAATGCTATGACAAAGTGATTCAAGATATCCCAAGAAATATATTTTCATATATGAAACACAGGGATTTGTCATCCTCATAAATGGTATGCATGGAAAACATATACAACCACATGTTAAACTACAGAAAACTGGCTTATATTATTCATGTATCGCTCTATCCAGCAGATGAGTTGTATGATTCTCAAGAACTCTAATCTTCATTAATAAAATGGAATTGGTATAAGGAGAGATGTCATCCAAATTCGATATATAATAAATTAAGAAGGATTTGGTGATACAGGTTACAGGGTAGGTACCATACATCTTAGAATCAACTGGAACAATTGTTCTTCTTCTATCAACCTTATTCAAAGCCATTTATGACATTGATGCCCTTCACACATCTACCATATATGTCAATGCCAGAGATCCACTAATTCTTATATGCACAAACATTGAAGGGAAAAAAGGAGCAATGAATTTTTTAAAAAAAGTTTATAGATTTAACTTCTGGTTCGAGTTTTAACAGGTGAAAGAAAGAGACACTCCATCTTCCACTCTGTTTTTGCTTTATAGAATAGAAAACAACGACGGATTGCTTAACATTCACTTTCTCAGGCAAAGCGAATGATGTTACCAAATCAAAAATGAAAATCCATTGTATGATATATTCATCTTGAAGAAGAAACCAAAATAAAATAAAAACAAGCACATTACTTTTTAATCAAACGCTTGAAGATTGAATACACACACAGTATGAGGAATCTGATCATTGATGACAATCATTTATAAGGGAAAAATGGAACTTTTGAACAAAGCTAGAATCTTACCGTGCTTTAGCTGGCTCCCAAAGAATTCGATGAAACGCAAAATGAGAAAAAGAATCAAACCCAACACTTTTTATCAGATGGTTATATAGGAATATGAGAGTGAACAAAAAAAAAAAAACAGAACAAAGGAGGAAAATGTTAAACAGAACAATATAACTACTCTAAGGATTAGGATGTACACATTGAGGCATTGACCATCGTGCTTTGTTCCCCAACCATTGTACAAATAAAGATTACAAAATAAAGATTAAAGTAAACAATAGCAATCTATAGCCTATGATAGCAATAATTCATGTGCAAATTGAGGTTGAAAAGTACCTGGATCAGGGGGGTGAAGACGACAACCATGACGTAGAAATCAGTGATCTGTAGGATGAGTTGACATGGGGTTAAAAAGTTCAACTTCTAAGAAAATTGAAAGGAAAAGAGAAAGAGAAGGGACCTTGAGATATGAGGGGGTGGCGAGATTTGTAAACATCGTTCTGGTCGACCTTGTCATTCCCACAACCTCACCCATCACCCATTCCCAAATGATCGTTTCGACAAAAAAACGAAGAAGCTAAACCGAAGGAGGGAAGAGGATCGGAGAGGGTAGAAGTCGAAGACCGTCGGAGACAAAACCGCATCATTGTAGTTGTTCCCGTTTCCATTATTTACTACATCCTCAACAATACCCATGCACCGACGATGGAGAAGAGAAAGTGATGAAAGGGGATGGGAGGAGAAAAAGAGATTGAGGTCAAATTGTCAGATAACAATTGCTTGTAGGAAAAAAATGGAAGAAAGGGAACACGACATCTCTATTATCAGATGTGAGATGACCATGAAAAAGTAGGGTAGAGAAACTGCATTTCCCTACACGCAACCTTTGTATAAAAAAATGAAAAAAAAACAAGGCCAGGCCAGAAGAAAAGTAGTTGATCGTGTGAGAGAAAAAATTGAAGAAAATTCAACGAACAATCCAGCAACCAACACGTGTTCCATTACTGTTGTTCTACAGTAAGAAAACTTCTTCACAATTTATAAGTGTATATTGATTTCTTGCAAAATAAAATACTACAATATTTAATTTAAATCCCGTTGTAATTATTATTTTTATTTTGAAATATAATTACATTATATTTTATTGATTGAAACAAAATATTTAAATTTTTCATGCTATAATTATATTATACTATTGAAAATATAAATAGCAAGTGGTTTTAAATGTGGACCTAGCATCAAAATCAAGACGTGCATGGCTTTATGCCCCCAAACTTCCCGAAGAACATGGTAGCTTTGCTACCTTTCGTGGCTAAAAACATTTAAAAACGAAAAAAAAAAATATAAACTTTAAAAGTCAATATAAAATAATATAAAAGTCAAACCAATCAAAATTGGTTTGGTTCAAACCTGAAAATATTAATTAATATATATATATATATATAATATTAAAACAATAAACTATTAAACTATATATAAATACAGGAATATTAAATAAATAAATATATATATATATATATATATATATTAAAATATAGTAATTGGTTCATTTCCAAAATCCTTGAACCTGATAACTGAACCAATGACCATCGGATTTGGTTCGGTTCGGATCGTAACACAAAAAAATACGAACCAAATTAATTGGAAGTGTGTTGTAGGGACCATTTCTAACACATTTTAAAAAACAGGGGACTAAGAAAGTACATTTTCCAAACGGGGACTAAAACCAATTTTTGTACATAATGAGGGACTAAAAACATTTTAACCATATTTTAAATAATGATTATTTCTAAGAGTTAGATTTCTATACATCGTTAGTATAAAGGAGATCACCTTTGTTAAAAACAACAACCACTGTTACAGGAACAATAGACATAGACTTGACAATTGTTAAATTATATTGATTTTATAATTACTTTAAAGGGTTAAATATGTTTTTAGTTCCACATGATGACTTCCTAGGGTTTATTTGAAGCTTTAGAATTAATTCCCAGGAATTACATAGTAGCTTTATGCCACAAACTTCCCGAAGAACACGGTAGCTTTGCTACCTTTCGTGGCTAAAAACATTTAAAAACAAAAAAAAACTTTGAAAAGTCAATATTTAAATAATATAAAAGTCGAGCAATCAAAATTGGTTTGGTTCGGACCCGAAAATATATATATATAAAATATTAAAATAATAAACTATTAAATCCTATATAAATATAGAAATATAATAAATATTAAATATTAGTATATATATATTTTAATATTAAAATATAGTAATTGGTTCGTTTCCAAAATCCTTGAACCTGATAACTGAAACAATGATCATTGGGTTTGGTTTGGTTTGGTTCGGACCTTAACACAACTAATTGGTTCTGTTCAGATTTTCGGGTTCATCAAATTATTGGTTCAAGTCAAATGCCCCTAAACTTTCTCGAAGAATACGGTAGCTTTGCTACCTTTTATGGTTAAAACATTTAAAAACAAAAAATAGTTTAATAAGGCAATAATAAAATAATATAAAAATCCGAACCAATCAACACTTGTTTGGTTTGGTTTGGTTTAGTTAGTACCCTAAAATATTAATATATATATATATTAAAAAATATACAAAAATACAAAAATTTAAACTAAAAATTATATATAAATATCAAAATATAAAAATACTAAACATTAAAGTATATATATTAATTTTAAAACATATATAAATATTAAAATATTAATATACACATATATATGTATGTATAAATATTAAAAGTGTTCACAACCTGACGCACTATACTGTTTTATATCCTAGTATTTAATTATTATTTAAAATAATAAAATTTTCTACTTAGTTTTATATTATTTTATTTTATTATTTTTTATACTATCTTAAGTTTGATTCAAAAATATCATACTACATTATGTAGTAGTAGATAGCAGGACATATTTTTTTTTTACAAATTTTTTTTTAGCATAACGCATTCCCAGACAGTGTTTAGGTATGTAAAGAGTAAATGAATAGTATGTTATGTGTGGATGCAAAGTAAAAATGGAATCAACAATAAATAGAACTTTGTTTTACTAATATTTTAGTTTAGTTAGTACCCAAAAATATTAATATATATATACATATAAATAAAATATATTAAAAAATATAAATCTAAAAATTAAATATAAATATTAAAATATTATAAATACTAAACATTAAAGTATTATATTAATTTTAAAAGATATATAAACAATAAAATATTAATATATTTACGTATGTAGAGTGTAAATGAATAGTATGTTATGTGTGGAGGAATAGTAACAATGGAATCAACAATAAATACGACTTTGTTTTTAAATAATAAAAATATAAATCGATGTAAAATAAAATTATTGGTTCAGGTCTCACGTCCCTAAACTTTCCCGAAGAACACGGTAGCTTTGCTACCTTTCATGGTTAAAACATTTAAAAACAAAAAAAATAAAGTTTAAAAATTAAATAATAACATAATATAAAAATCCGAGCAATCAAAACTGGTTCGGTTGGATTTGGTTTAGTTAGTACCCGAAAATATTAGTATATATATATAATATTAAAAAATATAAAAAATGTTAAGATAAAAATTATATATAAATATTATAATATTATAAATACTAAACATTAAAGTATATATATTAATTTTTAAAACATATAAAAATATAAAAATATTAATATATACATAATTGTAGTATAAAATAACACCAAAAACTCAATGGCTTGACATTTATTAGGAAGAAAAAACTATTTAATCAAAAAAAGTAGTAGCAAAAAAAATTAGGAAAAAAAATAAAAAAATTAATTTTAAAAAAAGAGTTAGAGAAAAAAATAAATTTAAAATAAAAAAAATATAAATAGAAAAAATATATTTTAAAAAACAGAAAAAAGAAATATTTTAAGCAAAAAATTTAATAGAAAAAAAATATTAGAAAAAAAATATTTTCTAAGAAAAAAAAGTAGTAGCAAAACAAATGAGGAAATTTTGTTTTAAAAAAAGTGTTAGCCAAAAAAAATTTAATAGAAAAAAATACATTTTTAAAAAAGTATTAGCAAAAAAAATAGAAAAATGCATATTTTAAGCAAAAAAAAAGTAGTAAATAAAAAGGAGTAGAAAAAAAAAGAATTAGGAAAAATATATTTTTGTAAAAAAATTATTAGCTAAAAAAATTAATTAGGTAAAAACAATTTATTTTAAGCAAAAAAAGTAGTAGCAAAAAAAATTAGAAAACAAATATTTCAAGCAAAAAAAAGTAGTAGCAAAATAAAATCTAGGTAAAAATATTTTAAAAAATGTGTTAGCCAAAAAATATATTTAAAAAAAAGAAAAAATTATTCTAAACAAAAAAAGTAGTAGCTAAAAAAAGTTAGATAAAAATTATATGCTAAGGAAAAAAAGTAGTAGGAAAAAAAATCTAATTAGAAAAAAATATATTTTTAACAATATTATTAGAAAAAAACATATTTTAAGCAAAAAAACGGAGTAGCAAAAACAATTTAGTTAGAATTTTTTTAAAAAAAAAGTATTAGCAAATTAATTTAATTAGAAAAAAAATATATTTTAAGCAAAAAAAAGTAGCAAAAAAATTATATTTTAAAAAATAGTGTTAACCAAAAACAAATAATAAAAGTTTTTTTAAAAAAAATTTGTTAACCAAAAAATGTAGTAGCAAAAAAAATTAGGAAAAAAAAATTAGAAAAACAATATTTTAAAAAAATGTGTTAGTCAAAAAATATATTTTAAAAAAAGAAAAAAATTTATTTAAGCAAAAAAAATAGAAACAAAATTATATTCTTAGCAAAAAAGTATTAGGAAAAACATAAATGAGGAAAAAAACATTAGAAAAAAACTTTTTAAAAAAATGTTACCCAAAACAAATAATTAGGAAAATAACATTTTTAGCAAAAAAAGTAGTAGCAAAATAAAATTAGAAAAAAAGATTAGAAAAAAATTATTTACAAAAAGGGTTAGCCAAAAAAACTGAAAATGAATAAAATAAAAAAAATTTAAAAAAGAAAAAAGAAATATTTTAAGCAACAAATGTAGTAGCAAAAGAAATTGGAAAAAAATTATTTTCTAAGCAAAAAAAAGTAGTAGCAAAACAAATGAGGAAAAATAATTAGAATTTTTTTTAAAAAAACTGTTAGCAAAAAAAAAAAAAAATAGTTATTAGAAAAAAAATATTTTTAAAAAAAGTATTAGCAAAAAAAAAATACAAAAATACATATTTTAAGCAAAAAAAGTAGTAAAAAAAAAGGAGTAGCAAAAAAAAAACAGCCAGGAAAAAAATTGTAAAAAGGTATTAGCAAAAAAAATTAATTTTCAGCAAAAATAATAGTAGCAAAAAAATTAGAAAAAAAAAATTTCTAAGCAAAAAAAAATTAAAAATAAAATATTTTTATAAAAAAGTTAAAAAAATAATTAGGAAGAAATATTTGTTATAAAAAATTATTAGCAAAAAAAATTTGGTAAAAAAAATTATTTTAAGCAAACAAAATAGTAGCAAAAAAATATATTTTAAGTAAAAAAATAATTTAAAATAAAGTGTTAGCCAAAAAATTTTAAAAATTAATTAGGAGAAGATATATTTAAAAAATATTTTAAGCAAAAAAAAATTAGGAAAAAAATTAGAAAAACTATTTTAAAAAAAGGTGTTAGCCAAAGAAAATTAATTGGGAAAATAATAAAAAAATAAAAATGACAAAAATTATGGTGCTGACACATGTCCCGCACTGTTGCGCTACAGTAGCAAAAGGGGATCAGCCTTTATATATATAGATAGATATTGATTGAGCTTAGCTTTGATTTGGCTTGATGGATTTGGAAAGATGGAAGTAGCCGATAAATGAGAACTCTTTATCTTTTTTTGGACAGAAAAAGAGAGAAGTAATTATGGTGAGTCTCTTATTTTCGGATATCTCAAGGGTTGGCCACGGGACGGGCCGACGGTGGGTTTTGTCTTCCCCAACCCCGCCACGTTCCCCTTTGGGGATGAAAAATTTATCTCTATTCCCGTCCCAGCGGGGGTCGGGTTTCTCAGCGAGTCTCCGCCCCGTCAATGAGTAAACAAATTTAAAAATTATTTTGTTTTAATTGAAAGTAACAACTCAAAAATTATACTTTAAAAAAAAATCACACAATTAAAACAATCAACCATAAAATGGAAACTAATTTTCTTTCAGATACAAATTAAAAAGAAACTAATGCTTTAGAAGCACTTCGTTATGCTTCAAATAACACTGATAGCATCAAAACACAATAATAAAAGCACAATCAAATGTTCTGTAATATTTCGAAAAAAAAATATACTTTTATACAGAATGAAACATTTCAATCAAAACAAATACAATACCTTACATAGATATATGAGAATATTATTATAATTACTAAACAATAGGGCGGGTTCGAAGTCAGGTCGGGACGCGTATATTGTGACACCCTCGCATATTATTTATAAAACATTTACTTAAAAGAGATAATATAAAAACATGCATTTATTTCATTAAAATAAAAACTTGGATAAAAGGTACCACATTGTAACAACTCAACGTGAAAATAACATAAAGGTTTAAAAGAAATAAAACATAACGAAGCAATATCATAACCCAACTCTGATGTCACATACAGAGATGGTATAACCGTTCCAGAATAAAATCCTCGAAATACAACTTAAACTACTAGACTAGAAACAGGGAAATCCTAACTACGAGTAGCGGCTCCTCGGAGTCACTCCTCTCCCGGCTGCTCGCCATCCTATGCATAAAACCATACATGCCAACAAGAAGACAAAGAACGGGGAGTAAGAAATCATGTAAACACAACGGCATGGAGATAGTAAGCAAGATGAACACACGTCATAACATGGCATGGCAATAAACAACATATAACATCATTATATAACAATTATAACAACATAACAACTCAACCAACATATGCTATGCGGTGCAACACTACTCCGTTACTCCGTTATGCATGTGGATCCAAAGTATCTCAGGAAGGCAAATTCGGAGTTACATATCCACATTGGCCAAAAAGCACCAACACCGGTAGTTCACCAAACCATGGGTGAACCCTTTGGATAGCCGACGCATCATAACGTAGATGCGCCATCGTGGGGGCGCATGGTTCACCAAACCTTCGGCGAACCACCCGAGACTTGGTCAGATTGCCGTACTCTAGGACGACCTCCCCTATGTTGAACTTCCCCCACTAACAACTTCAACGTATGAATGCATGAACACAACAACAAACAAGGTAACCACCTCCTTTGCTTGGGCCAATAAGCACCCAAGACTTATCACCATCATCAACATCAACACCTTAACCTTTCTGGGTAAAGGCCCCCTTAGCCAAAAATCACTAAGGTTCAACTTATCAACGTCTCGACCAAAAAGCATTGAGGCCAATTTGCCAAAAAAAGCATCAAAGCATGTCAACGTGCGGTAGTTCAAAGGGCATCGGCTTAACCAACTTATTAATCTTGTTATCTTAATTAATCTTTTAATTAAATTATCTAACTCTTCTTCATTCGATTAGTGTGCTATTACATTATTGGGAACATTTGGGGTCAGGCACCCCTTTGTTCCTTTAATATCAGATTCTGACCAGTAAGGGGAGCACAAGCGTGCTCACCCCAGAACGGTCGTGCTGCAACCAGGGTTTTGAAAACCGGACCGGACCGGTCGGTCCGACCGGTCCGGCCGGGAACCGGGACCATGACCGGTCCGGTCAATAGGAAAAACCGGTCATGCATTGAACCGGTGCAAAAACCGGAAAACCGGTTCAAAACCGGTAAAACCGGTCATAACCGGTAGTGAACCGGCCTGAACCGGTTTTCTTAAAAAAAAAGAAAAAAATTAGTATAAAAGGATTTTGGGTTGATTTTCCCTATGAAGATGATTTTAACATATATTTTTATATTTATTTAGTTTAATTTCAAAATAATAAAAATTGTGCTTAATAATTTTAGTTGTTATGTTGTTTTTTTGTTTAATATTGTTATAAATATTATATTAAAAATTAAAATAATATTATTTAATTATAACCGGTTCAACCACGGTTCAACCTCGGTTGGACCATTGAACCTCGAACCGCTGCCTTCACCGGTTCGATGACCGGTCCGGTTTTGTAAACCTTGGCTGCAACTTAAGTGGAGCATGGTCGTGCTCACTGTCCTGCAAGACCGTGCTCAATGTGCGGCCTGCCTTCCAAAATTCAACTGGGAGCACGGGTATGCTCCTTTTTCAGCACGACCGTGCTCCTAGGCCAGTCGCACTATTCTGGGCAGCTTCAACTTATGTTCTTGGAGCCAAAAACTCCTTAAACACTCTCAGATCAATTCCTAGGGTCCTTTGACTAATCCAATTGGCATAAATCCTCACCTCTCACTAACAGTTCATGCTTTATGAAGCATTGGGGAATTAATCCCTTAATTCCTATATTAACTAAGAGTCCTAATTAAACCAATTAGAGTATTATTAATGTTGTGACTCCGGCAAGTGTACCGGGTCGTCGCAAGTAATAAAAACACGGTAAGAGTCTACCGAGGTCGAACACAAGGATTGGGTTACCAATTCGACTAATTTGTCAAGAAATCCGATAAGTTGGTTAAGTAGAGAAAGTGGTTGGAAAGAAACTAGATTCGCAATTCAAATTAACAAATAGAATCGATCAAAGATATGGTGATGAAATCTAGAATTAAAAGCATCTAAGGTTTCGAATCCACCTACCCAATCATGCAAAGTACCCAAGTGATGTTATTCTCCTCCCTAAGTTCAATTTTAATGTCAACCGGGACCCCTAAATTCTCCTAAATCCACTTCCGTGCTCATTAGGACGTATTCGATGATTTGAGTTAATTACTTGCTAGGTCTCTTAACCCTAATCTCGAATTCTATTAATTCTTGTTCCCTATAGGTTGCATCGATCTCCTATTCACTCTCGTGCAATACTCGACCGATGTTCCCAATTCAAGTTCTAAAACGCGAATCGCCGCTAGGCCTCAACACGTTTAACTAGTCGATCACGCTAGCATATAATCGACACAATGAAAACAGAATTGGAAAACCATAATTGAATTAAAGGAGAGAGAGTTACATTACATGAACACTATGCCGCCATGGGTGGCTTCATCGATCCCCTAGACAAGAGGATTAGTTCCTCATGTCCGTAACAACAACGCACGTACAATCGGAATTCATCCTAAGCCTAAGAATTAAGAGAGGAGAAGAAGAAAAGAAACCCCAGAATAAGGATTACAAAAGGTCTCTGAAAATTCTGATCCAAAAAGTCCCCTTTTTCTGTTCTGGTCTGCTCTATTTATAAGGAGGCCACCGTCACGGCCGTGATGGCCATCACGGCTAGGCCGTGACGGCTTCTGTTTCTGGCGCACTTCTGGAATTCGAACTCTCGCGACGCGAAGGATGTCTCGCGACGCGAGCCCTCTTGTCACGGCCCGTGATGTGAATCACTGCCAGGCCGTGATGTTCTCTGCCTTGTGTGGATCTTGGGTCACGGCCGTGATATGAATCACGGCTAGGCCGTGATGGTCTCTGACTCTGGTACTTTTCTGGAATTCACACACTCGCGACGCGAAGGACGTCTCGCGGCGCGAACCTTCCTTTCACGCCCCGTGATGTAAATCACGGCTAGGCCGTGATGGTCTCTGTCTTCCCAGGTCTTCAAACTCTCGCGGGGCGAGCTTCCTCTCGCGGGGCGAGAATCTCCAGAATAGCAATCTCCACTATTTCTTGACTTTCCTTAATTCTTAGAGCTTCACTTATGGACCTGAAAACAACACAAGCAACCACAAGCGTAATTCTATCCAAAAGAAGCTAAAAACTACACAAAAGACGCAAAACGAGTCAAAGTCCTACTTAGGAACAAAACAAGGCAAATTTGGGCGAAAACGAGAGTGAACTCGAATAAATTGGCACATAAACCCTAGTTCATCTAGTCATAAAACTAGATAAGCCAGAGGCTTATCAATTAACGTCTTCAACATTACCACAACAATCAGCCAGAATCATGGGCAATAACAACATCCAACAACATTCACATCATATTGTCATCAATATCAATGAGCCAATGGTATAACAGTTATCATCAAACATACAACATCATCACAATTCAACAACTACATCAAATAGACATATGACAGGCATACCAATAACTAACAACATTCAATCAAACATGTTATAGGCATTAACAACAATTAGGCATATTCGAAGATAACATTAACATTCATAATAGTTAACAACACCGGGGTTATGGGAACCCCTCGTCTTACGCTACCCTATTGCCTAATGTATACACTATCCTTCTCCCTATACCTAGTATGAAGAATTTGAGAGTAGAATGCCAAACGGTAGACCACGACAGCCAACGTGATCCTAACTAGTTCCCTCGAACGGCTCGACGAACAATCCCAAGTCTTGGCTAACACGAAAAGGTTAACCAATTAGTTCCCAAATCGTGAACAAGAAAAAGGAAACTATAAAGGGAAGAACTATTACCTTACGATTGGCACTTAACGAGTGACTCCACTCTCTAAAACACGAACGGAACACCAAACAACGATTGGATTCATGGGGAACAAACGAGAGAGGCTGCCGTCACACTTAGGGTTGCTTAAAAGTGCCAAAATAGGGTTTAACTCGTAACCCTCGGTTACCGTTCTACTTATAAAGGAAGAGACCTGAGTACGGTCGTGCTCCCCCTTGAGCAAGGTCGTGCTCAACTTAGCGCTTGCGAAGCACGTCCTGCCATTGAACACGGGTGTGCTCACTGTTGAGCACGGGCGTGCTCAACTCAGCGTCAGTGAGACGTGCACTCTCAACGAGCATGGTCGTGCTCCTTAACAAGCACGGTCATGCTTGTGACCCAGAAAGTCACAAGGCACAAGCCTAAGAGAAGGTATTTTCCACCTAAAAGTCCCATTTAACCCATTCTAAACCTTCCTAACAAATAAGGTATACGTAAACGCGCTTAAACGGAAAACAGGGTGTTACAACTCTACCCCTTTTATAAAAATTTCGTCCTCGAAATTTATACTCACCTCGATCGAAAAGGTGCGGATACGACTCCATCATCTTGCCTTCCAGCTCCAACGTAGCACTTTCCTCAGTAACCCCACTCCAAACGACTTTGACCAAAGGAATCTCCTTGCCTCTTAGCTGCTTCACCTTCCCATCCTCGACTCGAATGGATAATACCTCAAAAATCAAGTTCTCTTTTAACTGTATAGTATCGGGGACTATCATGTGGCTAGGGTCATGGATGTACTTTCCGAGTTGAGACACATGAAAAGCACTATGAAGGTTGGATAGAAACGGTGGTAAAGCTATTTGGTAGGCGACTTCACCGACTTTTTTTAGGATTTGGTAAGGACCAATGAATCTCGGAGTAAGTTTTCTCGCTTTCATCGCTCAACCAACCCCAGTTGTCGGAGTAACTCTCAAGAACACGTGGTCACCTTCCTGGAATTCAAGCGCCTTCCTCCTTTTGTCATGGTAGCTCTTTTGCCTACTATGTGCTACTTTCATCTTTTCCTGAATCATCCTCACTTTATCCATGGTTTCTTGTACTACATCGGGTCCTAACACAACACTATCACCAGGTTCACTCCAACACAAAGGTGTCCTACATTGATAGTGTGATTTTACATGATATTTTCTGTACTCTTTTGCATATAGATTAGGCATTCTTAGTTTGATTTTTATTAGATTTTCCCTTGGAACGGGTGAAGCGGTTTATGTGTGTTGTTTTGCAGAAATTGAAGCAAAATTGTGCATATTTGGCTGTAATGAAGCTTGGATGATTTTAGAGCTTGAAAAGAGAAGAAATTGAGCCAAGCAGAACTCTGGAGATTCGCCCCGCGAAACTGGATTCGCCTCGCGACCCTGAAAGCTGACTGTTCCAGAAACTGCAAGTCTTTCTGGTTCGCCTCGCGAACCTTGTCTCACCTCGCGAGTCTGGAAACCAGAAGCCATCACGCCCAGGCCCTGATGCTCCTCACGGGCTTATTTGAGAAGCACTTTACTGTTTCGCGTCGCTAGAAAATTTCGCCTCGCGAGAGTCCCAATCCTGAAGACGAAAAGTTTAATATTCACCTCGCGAGAGGACATTCGCCCCGCGAGTGTGCGAAAATCAGAATCCCTGTTATAAGCTGTTTGAGGCAGAATTGGAAGGGACATCTTGAGAGTTCTTGGAGGAGAAGCACTTGGAGGCTGCGGCTGGGATAGGGTGCCAACCCTAGAAGGGAGCTGAGTTAGGGGGTTGCTGTGACGACAGTGGGAAGCTTCAATGGAGTTCTCCCTTTCCTCCCTTCTCTACTTATTTTTCTGGTTTGGCTTTCTCTGTAGTTATGAATAGTTAAATCCCTGTTGTTGGGATTAGATGTAGCCAGACTGATAATCATGTATTTATCTTGACTGATTATTCTATGTTCATGCCTTCATATTAGTGATTAAATTTCTGTGCTTAATGCTTGTTGTGGCTAGCACCCCCATGACTCGATTAGTGTTTTGGTATGTAATGGAGACGTTCGTATCAGAACCGGAACTGAAATTAATCACCTAGTAATCCTTGCGTCTAGAGATGGAGTTTGGTTTACTAGTAATCGCGTAATCCCTAATCCTAATGCAATTTCATTAATCTAGGCCACCTAAGAGATTAGGGTCTATTAGTGGAATTAGGCTCTTGTCATCCGAGAGATCGGGGCTTGAGTAGTTTAGTGGATTGATTTTAATATCTGAAGCATGAATGGGAGGTATCTAGTCCTGGTAGTATATGAGATAGATGTTTGGTGAAGTCTAGTCCCAACATATTCTTTCTGCACTCCAAGTGTTCGATAAAAATACAAAAAGATTTTATTTCTTTTCTTTTGTTTATTTTGATTTCTCTTGATTTATAGTTTAGTCTAGATAGTTGCTGAGTTTGTGAATTGGTACTTGACATCCAATCCCCGTGGATACGATAAACTGGTCTCACCACCGTATTACTTGCACGACTGGGTATACTTGCCCAGATTCGTCAACATACATCTCCTCCCATAAAGAACTTCATAAGGTGCCATCCCAATACTAGAATGGAAACTATTGCTGTAGGTAAACTCTATTAGGGGAAAAAACTTGTCCCAACTTCCCGACTGCTCCAGCACACAAGCTCTAAGCAAGTCCTTTAAGGACCGGATGGTTCTCTCATACTGACCATCAGTCTGTGGGTGATAAGCTGAACTTAGCCTAGGCTTGGTTCCTAAATCCACTTGAAACTATTCCAAAACCTAGAGGTAAACCTTGGGTCTCTATCAGAAACTATGCTAGAAGGTACACCATGCAACCTAACTATCTCTTTGATATACAACTTAGCCAACTTTTCCAAAGGGTATTCCATGTTCATAGGGATGAAATGGGCATACTTGGTCAGTCTATCCACAACAACACATATAGCCTCAAAACCAGCTGGAGTCCTAGGGAGTCCAGACACAAAATCAATGGAGATACTATCCCACTTCCATTCTGGGATACTTAATAGCTGTAACTTACCTGACGGCCTCTGGTGTTCTATCTTAGCCTTTTGGCACACTAAACAAGCATACACAAACTCAGCCACATCTTTCTTCATCCTAGGCCACCAAAACATCCTTTTAAGATCTTGATACATCTTAGTGGCACCTGGGTGCACACTTAGTCCACTCCTATGTCCTTTTTCAAGGATCAACTTTCTAAGCTCCGGGACGCCTGGTGTACAGACTCTATCCTTGAACCTCAAAACTCCATCACTTCCGTCCTGAAAACTGAGGTTTCTACCCTGAGCGAGCAACTCTCGCTGGTCTAAGAAACTGGTCTATCTTTTGACCCTCTCTAACCTGATCCATCAAATTGTTGGTAACCTTCAAGGTTCCAATCCTAATGCTCTTAGGGGTAAGAATGACCACCCCTGGACCTATCCTGAGAAAACTGTGGCTTCCTGCCACTCTGCTTGAAATCCCGACCGACTGGAGTGTAACGCTGCTTGCCTTTGTCCTTCTGCTCGGTTTTCTTACTGCCCTGGCTATCTAAATTCCTGAAACTGACCGCTCTGGACTTGTAGGCATTCTCATAGATCCTACACTTGTTCACCAAGGTTGGGAAGACTCTGATCACTTGATAATTGATCGCTTGCTTGATCTCCGAACGAAGGCCATCCTCGAACTTTACACACTTTGACCTATCATCCACCATGACCTGATAAGGTGTGTAATACCTAGCCAGCTCCTTAAACTTAGTCGCATACTCTCCCAGTGACATATTTCCCTACTTCAACCCCAAGAATTCCATCTCCTTCTTGTCACCTACATCCACAGGAAAATACTTCTCTAGAAACCTATCTTTGAACACAGCCAAGGTGACTGTTGTACCCTCAGCCACCATCCTTTGACTACAGTTCTCCCACCAGTGCTCAGTCTCCTCAGTGAGCATAAAAGTGGTGAAGATAAACCGCTGCTGATCATTGCAGTCCATAGCTCTGAAGATCTTCTCGATCTCCCTCATCCACAACAAAGCTCCTTCGGGGTCATAAGCTCATCTGAAAGACGGCGGATTGTTCCGCTAGAACTTGTCGAGACCCTGAAACTCAACTGGTTCTCCGTTGTTGTTATTCTGAACTTGACCGATTGCATTGGCAAGGAGTGTTGGGATTTCATGAGATAATCCTCTTTAAAAATCATATCTCATGGCATAAGAAAACCATCCCCATGGATCGCGCATTACAAAATCATGAATCACATAAGGGCTATTTGTGTTTACCTCTTGAAGCGTGCTTTCACTGTGATCACAACTGCCACGAAGGAGAAACACCTCTACTCAGTCCATGCGAACAAACGGGTGTCAGAGCTTTGTGTTCTGCGCTAGCTGACGGCTATGAGTGGCAAGGTTTACCAGTCTTAGTTTAGAGGGAGACTAATAGTCTATTTATAAGTCAAACTCCTCTTAACCCGCTCCGTATTTGCTCTATGCGTGCGACCCTGTAGGCTCCCACTAAGTTGGCAATAATATTAAATATTACAATAATATCAAATATTAATTATAATATTAAATATTATAAATAATGAACGGCATCTAGCAATGCATCATTACTACCCAATTATCGAGAGTATCGGTGATCTGATTTTAGTCTCAACGCAATCAAAATTTACCGTGCAGTAAATGTCCCTTCGTCCATATGTCTTAATTGAACACAAGGCATAAGAGTGTCATCCTTGTTATGTTCAATTATTTATTCCTCGATCCCCGAGTAGACGTGTAATCACAAATGGGCCCAATATCACATATTGGCCCACTTCCGCGTGGCCACACATATTTCACGTCTTACTCTATCGAGGGGCCCAAGACATTACCCATGTTATGTAGGAGGGACGAATCTTGTCTACATCACTCACATTCCTCATCATGATTTATTGCAAGGCCAATAACTACTTTTATGATCACCCTGTTATGCGTGACGTTTGATAGCATTAAGGCCTACAACTCCTCATGTAGGAATTGGCCTCTAGGGCTTACACCAACAATGAGTGCCAACGCATTTGCGATAGCCTGGTCGTTTCTGCCTCATCTTCCTGCCAAAATAGCCTAGCCTCTAGGGCTTACACCATCAATCTCTCGCTAGCACTAAAGCCAATCAGGCATCAATCTAACACCCATCAATCTAGTGTGAGTGTCATGCTACCTTTGAGCAAGAAGCTCCATTAGCGGATTATTAGTGTTGTCATTTTGCATATCTTCACATCTCTCCTCCATTGATCATTTATCAAATGAGATGGAAGCACCTAAGTATATGTTTGGATCGCCGGTGAGATCAAGTTTCCTTGGCTTATGCGATTACTCCATCATCCTCACAATGAGATCAATGGAGTTAGCAAAGTTAGGAATTATTTCTAGTTCATAAATGAACTTCCTGATCTAAACGACCTTTAAATCTACATTTAAGGTAACTATATACTTGGCCTCTGTAATAAAATCTGCAATTGTCTCACGCTTGGAACCTTTTCAAGCTCACAGTGCCACCATTAAGACAAAACACAAATCCAGACTGCGATCTAGAATAATCTTTATTGGTACGGAAAATAGCGTCGATGTAACACCTTACAACGACTTCTTCCACACCTTTATTTGTTGAGAATTTATCCTTAGTTCTTCTCAGATACTTAAGGATGTTCTTGACTATAGTTCAATGACCTTCACTGATATCAATTGGTACTTTCTTGTCGTGCTCAAAGAATACAAGTTAATTGGTGTAGTACACAATGTAATCCGACTAAGTCCCAACAACTTCAGCGATCTATCTCTATAGACCTTGATTCCTAACACGTAGGAAGCCTCACCTAAGTCCTACGTCTAGAAACAATTCCCTAACCATGTTTTCACATTTTGTAGTGTAGGGATATCGTTTCCTGATAAGCAGTATGCCATCCACATACAATAAGAGAAAGAAAATCTTACTCCCACCAACCTTCTTGTACACACAAGGTTCATCTTCGTTCTTGATGAATCCTAACTGTCTCACAACTTCACCAAAATGAAGATTCCAGCTTCTGGAAGCTTCCTTTAATCCATAAATGGATCTCTACAACTTATATATCTATCCAGCATCCTTCGAACAACAAAACCCCCAGGTTATGTCATGTACACATCCTCTAGGAGATTCCCGTTATGGAATGCAGTCGTGACATCCATCTGCCAGATTTCAAAGTCATAGTATGCAAAAATATCAAGTAAAATCCGAACAGATTTAAGCATCGCTACTGGGGAGAAAGTTTCATCATAGTCTGCACCATGAATTTGCTTGAAACCTTTCGCAACCAATCACGGCTTAAAGGTACTCACTTTACCATCCATGTCAGTCTTCTTTTTGAAGACCCGCTTGCACCCTATGGGTTTTACCCATTCGGATGGCTCAACCAAGGTCCATACTGAAATAGACAACTATAAACACGAGAAGGGGGGTTGAATTGTGTTTATCGGAATTTAAGCAAAGCTGAAATCTTTTCACAAACAGAAAGCTAGCTTTGGACGAGTAGAAGAATACAGGATGGATGGGTGACTATTGCAAACACACCACTTGACAGACGCAAGAAAACTAAAGCAATTAAAGAGTTTAAGGGAAGATAGATTGACACGGTGATTTATCCTGGTTCACTCTTCAAATCAAAGAGCTACGTCCAGTGCTTGGCAGCACCAAGATTTATCCACTATAACTGATAAGGTTACAGACTCAAGTATTATTTGCACACCTAGCCTCTTCAGGCTTAAGACAAGTATTGTTTTCACACCTAGCCTCTTCAGGCTCAAGACAAGTATTGTTTTCACACCTAGCCTCTTCAGGCTCAAGACAAGTATTGTTTGAGAGACTGGGTTTGTAAAAATACAACTTCTCACAAGCAGAACTTTCACTAACACTCAGAGTGGTTTAAATGTGAAGTCTAGGAAAGTCTGCGTAATAATCTTCAAATGTTTGAAGAATACAGAATGAAAGAATTAATGAGCAGAGTAATGGCGTTTTAATGCAGTGTGTATTCTCTACTTCTTCATCTTCAATGACTTCTGTATTTATAGTCTTCAAACATTTAGGATCCGTTAGAGACATTCTCTTAGATGTTGGCTTCAAGCAGAACTTCATTAAATGCAATAGAGTCGTTCTGAGCACCCATTAATACAATAGAGTCTTTCTGAGCAGCCATTAATGCAATAGGAACATTGGTTGTACTCTAACTTGTAGGATCATGGCTTTATGAATCGAGATACAGCCATATCAGAGTTGAGCAGAGAGATTTTTATACTTTGCTGAGTACACTCCCCTTTTTGCGGAATAAAGCATGTTGGAAGCATTCTTTTAGATGATCCAAGGTTGCTTGAGAGAGTAGTCTTCTAAATTTTCTTGATAATCGTGAAACTGAGTAGGAGAGAAGGCTTCAAGTCTCTTTCTGGTTCTTGAACTAAGATTCTGAAAATCCTTAAAGAATTCGCGTTCATAAGATAAGTGCTTCCATCTTTGAAAATAATCACGTCTATCTAGTCATTTGAGTTTTCATTCGGGCTAGTAGACGAGCTCCATATTAAGGACTCAGCAAGTCCAAAGACTAGTGGACGAGCACTTCTGTCACCTTTAGTGGACGAGCGCTTCTGTCACCTTTAGTGGACGAGCACTTCTGTTACTCTAGTGGACGAGAGCTTCTGTCACCTTTAGTGGACGAGAGCCTTTGTTACCTTAGTGGACGAGAGCCTCTGTTACTTTACTGGATGAGAGCCTCAGTTAGTCTGGTGGACGAGAGTCTCAGTTACTCTGGTGGACGAGAGTCTAAGTTACTCTAGTGGACGAGAGCCTCGGTTACTCTAGTGGACGAGAGTCTCGGTTACTCTAGTGGACGAGAGTCTCAGTTACTCTAGTGGACGACAGCCTCAGTTACTCTAGTGGACGAGAGCCTTTTGCCACGTCATTGGACGGATACAATTTGACCTTAATGGACGCACTATTCTGATACTTTAATGGACGCGCCATTCTGATACTTTGATGGACGAGCTCCAAGTGCCACGTCATTGGACGGATAATTCCGATACCTCACTGGACGAGCTTTTCGGATACTTTGATGGACGCGCTCCAAATGATTCTTTAATGGACGAGTTCCATATGATTCCTTAAGTAGACGCACTTCTGATACCTTCAGTAGATGCGGCCTTCTGATACTTTTAGTAGACGCGGCCTTCTGATACCTTCAATGGACGCGGCCTTCCGATACCTTCAGTAGACGCGGCGTTCTGACTCTTTTGGTAGACGCGGGTTTCTTTCTCTTGTGTTTTGGACGTGCGCTTCAAACATTTGCGATGGACGTGAGCTTCAATCTTCAAATAGTGTTGGACGGATGATTCTATTTCTTAATTTGCACACTCAACAGATAGGTTAGCAACCAATATGAAGGTTAATTAAATCATTAACCAATGTTTAGTTTCGTCAAAACTTAGGGAAATGCACATCATAAATTTTAGAGACATAACAATCTCCCCCTTTTTGACGATGACAAACATTGAGATGATTTAATGAACCTCAGAAAATATCAACAAAGAAAATAGCATATATAGACAGGTTGAAATTTTCTTAAGTGAACAGGTCATATCATATTCATTCTCCCATTCTATTTCTCCTATTCTCCCATTTTCATTTCTCCCATTCTCCCTATTCATTTCTCTATCGTCTCCCTATTCATTTCTCCCTTTCTCCCCCTTTTGTCAACATCAAAAAGGGTTATCAAGTTTTATTTATGAGATATGTTAAGGGAAAGATAACATGTGAAGAAAATCATAGTAATGCAGCAAGCATATTAGACATATTTCACTTAAATTATTGTATCATTACTCCCCCTGAACTAATGCTTAGTTAAAAGAACATGTATATAGGAGTAATGACAGATTTAGCATAGACAATTTAACATTTATACATGTCATTCAACAATGCAATGCATGTTTAGATTATCTCTAATAAATAAAAACAAAACCTTTCTTCTGCGAGGGGTTTAGTGAAAATATTAGCCCATTGATTTTCAATTTTAACAAACTTAATATCAAAGATGCCTTCTGAACATAATCCCTAATGAAATGATGTTTGATTTCAATATGTTTAGCCTTAGAATGCTGAATTGGATTTTTAGTTAAGCATATAGCACTCGAATTATCACACCATACAGATATGTTATGTTCAAAAATAGAGTAATCCTCAAGTTGATGTTTTACCCATAAGAGTTGAGAGCAGCAACTAGCAGCAGAGATGTATTCTGCTTCAGCAGTAGATAGGGCAATGGTTGTCTGCCTCTTACTTGACCATGAGACTAAACTTTCTCCAATGAAGTGACATCCTCCGGTGCTTTTTCTTTCTATTCTATCTCCCGCAAAGTCAGCATCACAATATCCCACTAATCTGTATTCTTTTGATCTTAAATACAGCAAACCAAGATTAGTAGTTCCAAATTGAATGTCAGGTCTGCTTGAAGTTAAGTACAGTAGAGATTCAATCATATCTCTGTAGTCAGTTTGATCTACCTTTTTACCTTCATCATCTTTGCTTAGTTTTGCATTGGGTTGCATAGGGGTTTTCATGAGCTTTGCATTTTCCATTTTGTATTTCTTGAGTATCTCCTTGGTATATTTTTGTTGATGAATGTAAATTCCATCACTTGTCTGCTTGATTTGTAATCCAAGGAAGAACTTCAATTCTCCCATCATGCTCATCTCAAATTCAGCTTGCATTAGATTTGAAAATTCCTTGCACAACTTTTCATTAGTTGCTACAAAAATAATATCATCAACATATATTTGAACTATAATAAAGTTATCTTCAGAGCATTTTTTGAATAGAGTAGTGTCTACTTGTCCTCTAGTAAAACCATTATGCATGAGAAAAGAACTGAGTCTATCATACCATGCTATAGGTGCTTGTTTCAAACCATATAATGCCTTTTTAAGTTTGAAAATGTGATCTGGTTTATCAATATCCTCAAAACCAGGGGGTTGTTTAACATACACTTCTTCTTCAATTATACCATTTAGAAAGCACTTTTTACATCCATTTGAAATAGGGTAATTTGGTGTTGTGCAGCATATGACATTAAAATGCGTATGGCTTCTATTCTTGCTACAGGTGCAAAGGTTCAGTATAATCAATACCTTCTTGTTGGCTATAGCCTTGAGATACTAACCTTGCTTTATTTCTGACAACTTTACCATCTTCATCTAATTTGTTTCTGAAGACCCATCTTGGTCCAATAACTGACTTGTTTTTAGGCTTAGAGACAAGAGTCCAGACATCATTTCTGGTGAACTGGTTAAGTTCTTCTTGCATAGCAAGAATCCAGCTTTCATCCTCAAGAGCTTCTTCAATGCGTTTAGGCTCCAAATCTGAAATAAAGGCCACGTTGCTTGATTCTCTTAATGTGGATCTGGTTCTTACTCCCTTAGAAGGATTTCCAATAATAAGATCCTTAGGATGATGAGTGTTGAACTTCCAATCCCTTTTGAGATCATCATGAAGATCTTGACTTGTCTGCTGACTCGTTTGTTCCACTTGTCTTTCAGCCTCAGGCACAAGTTCTGTTTTGGTTAGATCGGGTTGTTGACTTTCTGGCTTGTTTATATCAAGACCTGCAAGATCATCTTCTAGATCTGATAGTTCTTTATCAGTCTTTAAACCATCATTGAATTTAACATGAACAAATTCTTCAATAATACAAGTTATTGAATTGTATACTCTAAAAGCCTTAGACTTTTCAGAATATCCTACGAAAATACCTTTATCTACCTTAGAATCAAACTTTCCAAGATTATCTCTGGTATTCAGAATAAAACATTCACATCCAAAAGCATGAAAATAAGATACGTTGGGGCTTTTTCCTTTCCACAATTCATAAGGAGTCCTTTTTAGAAAAGGCCTAATAAGTATTCTGTTTTGTACATAACAAGCAGTGTTTACAACACTTCGCCCGAAGTACTTAGGGAGATTATTTTCATTGAGCATAGATCTAGCCATCTCTTGCAGAGATCTGTTCTTTCTCTCAACCACTCCATTTTGCTGTGGAGTTCCAGGTGCAGAGAAATTGTGAGAGATTCCATTCTCTTTACAGAACTGTCTAAACTGCTCATTTTCAAATTCTCCCCCACGATCACTTCTAAGGGTAGAAATACAGAAACCTTGCTCATTTTGTACTCTTTTGCAGAATACTGAGAAAGCCTTAAAAGACTCATCCTTGTGTGTTAGGAACAGTACCCATGTGTATCTAGAATAGTCATCAACTATGACAAATCCATATTTTCTTCCAGTCAGGCTGTCAACACTAACTGGTCCAAACAGATCCATGTGTAACAACTGAAGAGATCTAGAGATAGATACTTGGTTTTTAGATTTGAAACTTGATTTTATCTGTTTACCTCTCTGACATGCATCACACAAGACATCTTTCTTAAATCTAATATCAGGCAATCCTCTAACGAGATTATTCCTTTTTAATTCAGAAATTAGTTTCATACTAGCATGTCCTAGTTTCTTATGCCATAACCATCTCTCATCCTCTTTAGACATCAGACAGGTTACACTTTGATCTGAGAGATCAGACAGTTCAATCTTATAAAGATTTTATTGCCTTTTAGCTGAAAAGAAGGTTTTGCCACTACAGTCTTTAACTATGCATACATCCTTGGTAAAGGAAACATCAAAACCACTAACACATATTTGACTTATGCCAAGCAGGTTGTGTCTTAATCCTTTAACCAAGAGAACATTAGATATAGAGGGAAGAGGGGGTTTACCACCAATAGTACCAATTCCTATAACCTTCCCTTTCTGATTCCCTCCGAAGGCAACGTGTCCTCCTTTCTTAAGTTGGAAGTCTAGGAACATAGACCTTTCTCCTGTCATATGTCGCGAGCAGCCACTGTCCAGGTACCAGCAGTGGTGTTTTCTTTGTCTTGTTGAGGACATATGCAACAAAGATTATTTGATCTTTAGGGACCCATATTTTTCTGGGTCCTTTTCTGTTAGTTCTAGGAGTCTGTGAGGACTTCCTTCTCTTCTTATGGATACACTTAGACATAACATGCCCAGTTTTTCCACAAGTTACAAATAGGTGTTGATTTGGTTACAGTTGACTTAACAGATACTTTAGAAGCTTTAGTTGATACTTTATGATGTGTCTGATGGACATATCCAATACCTTCTTTGTTAAGAAAGTGCTTCTGACTACCAAGTAGCTTAGTCAGATTGTCTCCACCATTAACAAATTTGGCAAGATCAGAAGTGAGCTCTTCCACTTTCTGTTGAAGTTTTTCAACTTCTTCAGATGGTGATGTTTCACTTGAGATCTCAGCTTCATTAGACTTTTCAGTCTTTAGCTCACTATTTTCTTTAGCCAGCTTCTCGCACTCTTGAGATTTCTGTTTATGCTCACTGGTGAGCTTTACATACTATCTCTTGAGGGATTTGAAGGCTTTAGATAAGCAGTTGGATTCCTCCATCAACTCCTCATAGGCATCAAGTAATTCCTCATAGTCAGGATGTACCTCATCGTCAGAGTCTGAGTCAGTGTTGGCCATCAAACAGAGATTGGCTTCTTCCTCGGTTTCTTCATCAGAAGATGTTAACTCCAGATCCTCCCAAGTAGCCATCATTCCTTTCTTCTTCTTCTTGAAGAATTTCTTAAAAGGGGCCTTCTTGAGTTGAGGACATTCAGCCTTGAAGTGACCAGGCTTCTTGCACTCATAGCAAACAATTGGACTTTTGTCTGTTGAGGTGGATTCTTTGAAGTTCTTGTCCTTGTTGAACCTTCTGAATGGCCTATCCTTCTTGAACTTCTTTTTCCGTAGGAGAAGCTTTATCTTCCAGGTCAGGAGAGACAACTCTTCATCACTCTCAGAATCCTCTAGTTCCGATAGGTCAGCATCACTGGATGACTCATCTGCCTTCAGAGCCTTGGAAACTTTTGCTGACTTTTGATCAGCTTTCAGAGCAATTGACTTGCCCTTCTTTGGTGCAACTTCATCTCCAAGTTCTTGCTCATGAACAATGTGTGTTCCAAGAAGGTCATCCATAGTCAAGGTAGTGAGATCCTTGGCTTGGGAGATAGCAGTGACCAAAGGTCTCCACTGTTTAGGTAGACTTATCAGAATCTTTCCAACCTTCTCAGCATTGGTATAGACTTTGCCAAGAGATTTCAAACTGTTGATTATAGTTTGGAATCTTCCTATCATCTGAGCAATAGACTCACCTTCCTCCATGATGAATAGTTCATACTTTCTGACAAGTATGGCAATCTTTGATTCTTTGACTTTAGCTGTTCCTTCATGAGTGACAGCCAAAATGTCCCATATTTCCTTCGTAGAGTCACAAGCACAAACCTTCTTAAACTCCTCCGGACTGAGAGCACAGATGATGTTATATCTGGCTTTGTGGTTAAGCTCCCATTTTGTCTTTTCAGCACTAGTCCACTGAGCTTTTGGTTTGTCAGTGTTATCATCATTTTTGGGAATGAATGGACCATCTGTGATGGCATCCCAAAGATCAGAGTTTGTGGATTGAATGAACCATTGAAATCTATCCTTCCAGTAGTTGTAGTTTTCTCCATTGAAGTAAGGAGGTCTGGTTAGGGAAGCTCCTTCAGTCTGATGACTTCCACTTGTACTAGCTCCAGCCGTCATGTCTATTCTTCAGGACCTTTTACCTCTACATTGTTAGATGCTCAACCCAGAGGCTGAGCTCTGATACCAACTGAAATAGACAACTATAAACACGAGAAGGGGGGTTGAATTGTGTTTATTAGAATTTAAGCAAAGCTGAAATCTTTTCGCAAACAGAAAGCTAGCTTTGGACGAGTGGAAGAATACAGGATGGACGGGTGACTATTGCAAACACACCACTTGACAGACGCAAGAAAACTAAAGCAATTAAAGAGTTTAAGGGAAGAGAGATTGACACGGTGATTTATCCTGGTTCATTCTTCAAATCAAAAAGCTACGTCCAGTCCTTGACAGCACCAAGATTTATCCACTATAACTGATAAGGTTACAGACTCAAGTATTATTTGCACACCTAGCCTCTTCAGGCTCAAGACAAGTATTGTTTGAGAGATTGGGTTTGTAAAAATACAACTTCTCACAAGCAGAACTTTCACTAACACTCAGAGTGGTTTAAATGTGAAGTCTAGGAAAATCTGCGTAATAATCTTCAAATGTTTGAAGAATACAGAATGAAAGAATGAAAGAATTAACGAGCAGAGTAATGGTGTTTTAATGCAGTGTGTATTCTCGACTTCTTCATATTCAATGACTTCTATATTTATAGTCTTCAAACATTTAGGACCCGTTAGAGACATTCTCTTAGATATTGGCTTCAAACATAACTTCATTAAATGCAATAGAGTCGTTCTGAGCACCCATTAATGCAATAGAGTCGTTCTGAGCAGTCATTAATGCAATAGGAACATTGGCTGTACTCTAACTTGTAGGATCATGGCTTTATGAATCGAGATACAACCATATCAGAGTTGGGCAGAGAGCTTTTTATACTTTGCTGAGTACACTCCCCTTTTTGCGGAATAAAGCATGTTGGAAGCATTCTTTTAGAGTATCCAAGGTTGCTTGAGAGAGTAGTCTTCTAACTTTTCTTGATAATCGTGAAACTGAGTAGGATAGAAGGCTTCAAGTCTCTTTCTGGTTCTTGAACTAAGATTCTAATAATCCTTAAAGAATTCGCGTTCATAAGATAAGTGCATCCATCTTTGAAAATAATCAAGTCTATCTAGTTATTTGAGTTTTCATTCGAACTAGTAGACGAGCTCCATATTAAGGACTCTACAAGTCCAAAGACTAGTGGACGAGCACTTCTGTCACCTTTAGTGGACGAGCACTTCTGTTACTCTAGTGGACGAGCACTTCTATTACTCTAGTGGACGAGAGCTTCTGTCACCTTTAGTGGACGAGAGCCTTTGTTACTTTAGTGGACGAGAGCCTCAGTTAGTCTGGTGGATGATGAGTGTGATTTCAATGCATATTTCATTATCATTTTGCATGCATTTTTCATACAGTTTAGGCATAATTAGTTTAATTTTGTTAGTTTTTACCTTGGAACGGGTAAGGCGGTCTTGTGGTGTTGTTTTGCTGGAATTAAGGGTAAAATGCTTAAGATTGGCCATGATGAAGCTTGGATGAAGATAGAGCTTGAAAAGTGAAGAAAATGTGCCAAGCAGAGCCCATCACGACCTGGCCGTGATGACCATCATGGCCGTGATCAAGCAGAGCTGAAAAGACAGAAGGCAAAAGTCAGAAGCTACAGACCAAAAAGTAAAGACGCGCCCAGGACAGAACCCGTCACGGTCGTGACGCGCATTATTTGATCTGAAATTCTATAAATAGAGCATCTGGGCAGACCAAAAGGGAGCTTGGGGGGATCTGCACTTGAAGGTTGACGGCTGGGGGGTGATTCTAACCCTAGAAAGGGATGTTTTCCCTGCTCTGGGACTGGAAGAAGATTGGAGGATTCTTCATGGAGTTTTCTTCATCCCTTCTCTCTTTCTCTTTTGTATTTTCATTTATCATGAATAGCTAAGCCCCTTGTTGTTGGGGTTAGATGTTTGCTTTTTTTAACTTGGTTGTCTCTTGATTTGGTTTTAATACAAGTTTCTAATTCTTTATGAGTATTTGAATCTATGCTTAATGCTTTGCTTGGCTTGATCACCCATGGAATGATATGTGGCTTTGATAGACAATTGAAAAATTGATGTTAAGGCATGCTCATGAATCAAATGCCAAGTAGTTCAAGAATCTAGAAATAGGTCTTGGGGTGCTTGCAATCTTATAAGTCTTGGCTCTTTATGCAAAATCTCAGGTTAATCCACCTAAGACATTAGGGTTTAATTTGGGATTTTAGTCTCATTCCACCTAAGACATTAGGGTTTGAGTAATTCAAAAGGCTTGATTGTCGTAATTGAATTAGGACTTGTGTTGGTAACCATTTCATTACAATTAAGGGAGGATTAGTGTAGTCTAACCCTGACAATTTTATCCACATCTCTGTTTGCATTCCAAGTGTTTGATAAAATTCCCAAAAGACCAAAAATATTTTATCGCTTTTGTTGTTTTATGTTTTGATCTCTCTTCATACCATAGTTTAGTTTAGATAGTTGTTTGACTTGTGAATTGGTAATTGGAAATTGATCCATGAGGACGATATCTGGTCTCACCACTGTATTACTTGTATGAATAGGTATACTTGCCTAAAAAAAATCCGTACCAGTGGACGAGAGTCTCAGTTACTTTGGTGGACGAGAGTCTTAGTTACTCTAGTGGACGAGAGCCTCAGTTACTCTAGTGGATGAGAGTCTCAGTTACTCTAGTGGACGAGAGCCTCAGTTACTCTAGTGGACAAGAGCCTTTTGCCATGTCATTGGACGGATACAATTTGACCTTAATGGACGCGTTGTTCTGATACTTTAATGGACGCGCTATTCTGATACTTTGATGGACGAGCTCCAAGTGCCATGTCATTGGACGGATAATTCTGATACCTCACTGGACGGGCTTTTCTGATACTTTGATGGACGCACTCCAAATGATTCCTTAATGGACGAGTTCCATATGATTCCTTAAGTAGACGCACTGGTCGCGCTGTCGCGCACGCGCCAAAAAGGACGAGTGGGTTTAAAACTGTAGTTTAGTGCGACAACTCGGATGTCGTCTCTCAAGGACTCTGAGAATATTACCTTTCACAAAAATCAGTTTTGGGGGGGGGGGGGGGGGGTTTGGATTGGAGTGCAAATAAGAAACAAACAAAACAGAGCAATAAAAAACAAGGCAGTTGAAAAGAGATTATCAAATGGTCAAAAACAGATCAATCTATTGCTCTTGATTTCCCACTATCATAGGTTCATACAATTTCCAAGCCCTAAGCAAATTCTTATCCCCTCCCGGTTGTAGTAGCAATTTACAAGCGAAACCACTACTACAGATACATGTCCCTATTCCCAAATTAAGCAAACGGGGTTAAGCCCTTCGTGAACTAAGCGAACACGAAATGTACACACGCAAATTAAGCAGATGCGATTAATTATAGGAACATGATATCACCAGAAATAAATCAATACAATACAGTATACTCCTGAATTAAGCAAACAGAAATACAAAGTATGGCATTGAAGAGGGAAAAGCATACAAAACAGGAAAATATAAGAACCTCAAGTATATGGAAATCAATTACAATAGATCAATCCTAGGAACTTAGTTCTCCATGACAAAATGAAATCACACAGAGAAAAACGTAAAAACAGAAAAATGGAGAAGCAAAAGTCTTTACAAAATGTTCAGAACAGCCTTTTATACAAATTCTGAAATTAGCTAGCTCGCGAGGCGAGCACACATTCGCGAGGCGAATTTCATGAAGAGTCAGCAACCTTTGGCATTCTCGCGAGGCGAAGTGTTGCTCGCGAGGCGAGGATATGAAGAGTTTTCTCCTTACGCCCGTTATGGCCATCAGGGCCTAACCGTGATGCTCTCTGACTTCCAGATTCGCGAGGCGAAGGGATGCTCGCGAGGCGAGACTCTTCAACTTCAAAACTGCCACGACCATGACCTTCAACACGGGCAAGCCGTGATCGTCTCTGACTTTTTCAGGTTTGCAAGACTCGCGGGGCGAGACCTTCTTCGCGAGGCGAACCAAAGACTTAGCAATTTCTTGGAACAGTCAGGCTTCGGGGTCGCGTGGCGAGCGTGTCCTTCGCGGGGCGAATCCCCTGTTCTTTATTTTCTCAGCTTCTACTTAACCTGAAAGTAAGGAAATAACCATAAGTGTATTATTTTGACTTAAAACTAGCTAAATTAACTTAAAACTACTCTAGAGACTCAAAACCTTGCTTGAGGACAATCTAATCTAATTTGGGTGAAAATACAATATAATTTGCACAAAACCCTGGTCATACTAGCTATAAAACTAGATGAGCCAGAGGCTTATCAAAATACCCCAAACTTAAAGTTTGCTTGTCCCCAAGCAAACTAAGACTCAAAAATCAAAAAGACTCAAGACCTGGCAAGCTCAAAAGATTCAATCAACATTGCACACATTCAAGCAATACATCAAAAACAGTTTTTCTTCATTGTTTCCCCCTTTTCAAACAGAGCAATCCCCACATTCATTTATTCCAAACATTTGAGAGTTTCATCATGAAAACAATCAGAAATCTAAGCAGGGGATCTAAGTCACACACAGGAGGGAGATCACCAAATCCAAACAACTGCCTTCCTCACAAGGGCATTATTTGTTCACTCGATCCACTCAGTTTATGTCAGGCTAACAACTTGCACTCAGTTTCACTTTTCAAGTACACTTCCCAAAAATTTGCTTTTCATCTCAAAATGGCTCCCACAGAAAACATGCAAGCAACATCAGAAGGTCTTTTATGGGTTGTAATGGGGCCTGGCTAAGGGTAGGATATACAAAGGGAACTAAGCTGAAGACCCTAGGAACTAAGAGAGCATGAACTATATTTACACTTTGAAATTCACTCAAGTTCCTTTCTTTATTTTTTTCTTTACACTTCTGGGTGGCTACAGCCCTTTTTATTTCTTTTTGGCATTTTTGTATTATTTTTTTTAATTTTTTATATATATATATTTTTTTTCAACATTTGTACACTTTTTCTTTCACAAGCCTTTGGCTTCAACTTTTTTTTTTTTTTCAATCCCAACAACATATTACACCTTGCAGCCACCCCAAACTTAGTTTCTTGCACCCATTCTAAGATTACATGCTCTCCTAATCCTAAGATCGGGTTAACATGGTTTTCCAGATTTTTGGGCTTATAACATTAGGTTATCAAGAACTAACAGGCTAATAGGCTCAAAAGGGCTAACTAGGGAACATGCATTAGGAATTGGTTTATTCAGGCCAAGTAGCTATTTACAAAGAAAATGCCTAAATCATTTGTTACATACATATAATCATGCAAACCAAAAAGAGATTCAATCAAATCCAGGGAAGTGCAACTTGAAAGTGATTTTCACACAGTTTAAAACATGTTGGAGGCTCAAAACCTCACCTGGACATTCATGCAAATTGTTTGAAAGAGATTCTATCCCTAGTGTGTGCTCCCTATCACCCCAAACTTATCATTCATCATGCCATCATAACAAAATCCCAAAGTTCAGTTTTCAATTTCACATGGGAATCACTGTTCAAAACTAAAAAATTTTTTCAGCTAGGGGGAATCATTACATATCAATCATGCAAGCAATCTGTGCAACATCAATCAAAATCTAGCCAACTTGCCAACAAAAGACTCAACACACAAATGCTCCTGAGCTTCTCAAATTATTCAGGAGCTTTATTCAAAGAAAAGAAAACTTTATTCAAAGAAAAGAAAAACTAGCAACTAGTTCCCTCCCCCACACTTAAAACATGCATTGTCCCCAATGAACAACAGAATTATACAATCAGAGTGAGGGAAAGGAAAAAGGAACCCCCTGATCAAGCATCAGTGTAGGTTGGAGCATCCAAAGATAGCTCCTCAACATTGGCATCCATAGGAACAACAGCATCCACACCATGGAATGGCTTCAACCTCTGCCCGTTGACCTTGAAAGTCTTGTTGGTACCTGTACTTTGAATCTCCACTGCACCATAAGGAAACACATTAGTCACAACAAAAGGGCCATCCCATTTAGACCTAAGCTTCCCAGCCATCAATCTCAGGCGGGAATTAAACAATAAGACTTTCTGACCCACAAAAAATTCTTTCCTAACAATCATTCTATCATGAAATTGTTTTGTCTTTTCTTTATAAATCTTGGAGCTTTCATAGGCTTCAAGCCTAAGCTCCTCAAGTTGCTTTGCAACTGCGCAGCTTTTCTCTCAACACCGATTTCTTCATGTCCAAGTTACAACTCTTTCTTGCCCAATATGCTCTATGCTCAACTTCCACCGGGAGGTGACATGCCTTGCCAAAAACTAGCCGAAAGGGGGACATTCCTATAGGTGTCTTAAAATCAGTCCTCTCGGGCCCACAAATCGTCTTCCGGGCGGCGGCTCCATTCCCTTCTCGTTTGGCTGCACCATCTTCTCTAAGATTTGCTTAATCTCCCTGTTTGATATTTCTGCCTGGCCATTGGTTTGGGGATGGTAAGCGATGAGACACTCTATGTACGACCCCATATTTTCTCGAGTAAGGCCTCCAAGGTTCATTGCAAAAATGTGTGCCCCGTCACCGATGATTGCCTTGGGTATGCCAAACCTGCAAAAAATGTTGGACCTAACAAATTTTGAAACAATCTGAGCATCGTTAGTCCTAGTGGGGATTGCTTCCACCCACTTTGAAACATAATCTACAGCCAACAAAATATATACAAAACCAAAAGAAGGAGGGAAAGGACCCATGAAGTCCATCCCCCACACATCAAAGACCTCACAATAAAGCATTGGCTGCTGAGGCATCTCACTCCTACGAGTGATTGCAGGGCCTGTTATTTGACATTCTTTACAATTCTTGTATACCTCATATGAATCCCTGAAAATTGTGGGCCAGTAGAACCCAGAGTCCAGGACTTTTCTTGCTGTCCTTTGAGGTCCAAAGTGTCCTCCAACTGGAGAGGCATGTGAGAAATGCAGGATGGACTCCGTCTGATGATCGGGTACACACCTCTGAATGACCTGGTCACTGCAAAACTTCCACAGATAGGGGTCATCCCACACATAGTACTTTGCATCGCTCTTCAGCTTGTGGAACTTATGTCTACTTGTACCTGCAGGAACAACACCAGCAACTAGAAAATTTACAATGTCAGCAAACCAGGGGGTTACCCCATACATATGTAACAGTCTCTCATCAGAGAAATCATCTTGGATGGGAAAAATATCCTCATCCCTTGCTATCCTACTCAAATGATCTGCTACCAAGTTTTCAGCTCCACTTTTATCCTTTATCTCCACATTGAATTCTTGGAGCAAGAGCATCCACCGGATCAGTCTTGGCTTAGCTTCTGGCTTCTTCAACAGATATTTCAAAGCTGCATGGTCAGTAAAAACAGTCACCCAAGAACCTAGCAAATAATACCTAAACTTGTCAAGTGCAAATACAATAGCTAGCAGCTCTTTCTCAGTGGTTGTGTAATTTGCCTGTGCGGCATCTAAGGTCCTAGAAGCATAGTGAATTACATGGGCAACCTTGCCCACCCTTTGTGTCAGAACTGCCCCCACAGCAAAATTTGAAGCATCACACATCAGTTCAAACGGGAGTGTCGATCCTGGGGCTGGATGACAGGGGTAGAAGTCAACGCCTTCTTCAGATAGTCAAATGACTCTTTGCACTTTTCATCAAACTGGAACAGGGCATCATTTTTCAGCAGATTTGACAATGGCAGTGCTATCTTGCTGAAGTCCTTTATAAAGCGCCTGTAGAAACCTGCATGTCCAAGAAAGGAACGGATCTCGCGCACGCAAGATGGGTAAGGCAATGAAGAAATCACATTTATTTTTGCAGGATCCACAGAAATACCCTCTTTGGAAATTACATGACCCAATACTATCCCCTGTTCTACCATGAAATGACATTTCTCATAATTCAGAATCAAATCAGTATCAATGCATCTTTGAAGAACCAGACTTAGACTATGCAAACAAGTATCAAAAGAGGAGCCATACACAGTAAAATCATCCATGAACACCTCTATGCAGTTTTCAATAAAGTCAGAAAATACTTAGCATGCATCTTTGAAAGGTGCCAGGAGCATTACAGAGGCCAAATGGCATCCTCCTATAAGCAAACGTACCGAAGGGGCACGTGAAGGTGGTCTTTTCCTGATCCTCAGGGGCAATATGAATCTGGAAATACCCGGAAAAGCCATCTAGAAAACAATAATGGGACTGACCAGCCAGCCGATCTAGCATCTGATCTATGAACGGCAAAGGAAAATGATCCTTTCTTGTGGCCTGGTTTAGCTTCCTATAGTCTATACAAACTCTCCAGCTATTCTGGACTCTAGTAGGCACAAGTTCATTATTTTCATTCCTAACTACTGTTAGACCAGACTTCTTTGGTACAACCTGAACCGGACTTACCCAGGAACTATCAGAGATGGGTAGATAATACCTGCCTGTAGAAGCTTAGTCACCTCTTTCTTTACCACATCCAGAATCAGTGGGTTAAGTCGCCTTTGGGCCTGTCTGACTGGCTTAGCCCCATCCTCCAATAAAATTCTGTGCATGCATCTGGAGGGGCTAATTCCTGGAATATCGGCCAATGTCCACCCAATGGCCTTCTTGTTCTTCCTCAGAACTTCTAAAAGCTTGGCTTCCTGATCAGAGTTGAGGCTGGAGGAAATGATGACTGGCAATGTTGCATCCCTCCCCAAGTAGGCATACTTCATGTTCTCAGGAAGTGGTTTGAGTTCCAAAGAAGGTGGCTGCTCAACAGATGGTGCATTGGGAGCAGCCATAGGGTCAAGGACTTCTGCTGAATAGACAGCTTCACTCTCATTGTCACTATCACTATCATCCTCACCCTGCAAGGTTGAATCCAAAAACTCAGAACACACAGAACATGGGTTAGTGTTAGTGCAGTTAGTACAAGTATATACATCATCAAAACCAAAAATAAGAGGAAAATCAGAAATAAAGTCATCATGTGTATCCTCAATAAGCTCAGACAGCAACTCTAAGTGAAATACAGAGTGCTCCTCTCTGGTGCTTCATAGCATCGAAGATCTTGAATTTGGCCACAATACCACCAAACTCCATGGACATAGTCCCATCATAAACATCAATCTTGGTCTTGGATGTCATCATGAATGGTCTCCCCAAGATTATAGGTGATCTACTGGACTGAGTCTCTCCTGCCATGTCTAAGATATAGAAATCCGCAGGGAATATCAAATCATCAACTTGCACTAGGACATCCTCTACCATCCCCATGGGTCGGGCACTGGTCCTGTTAGCCAACTGGATGGTAAGACCTGTATACTGCAATGGCCCCAGATCAAGGTTATTAAAGATGGAGGTAGGCATGACATTGATTGATGCTCCCAAGTCCAACATGCAGTTCTCAAACTTCTTGTCCCCAATAGTGCATGGAATAGTGAAGGTGCCTGGATCCTTGCACTTCTGTGGTAGTGCTTGAGTAGGGGCTATAGAAGCAACTCTTTCTACCTTAGACTGGATAAGCGCTGAGACATTCATTCCCAAGTCAACCCTCTCATTAGTCTTCATCTTCCTCTTGTTGGTGCATAGGTCCTTCAGAAATTTGGCATATCTGGGCACTTGCTTGATCACATCCAACAGTGGAATATTAACAGCTACCTTTCTGAAAACATCAAGAATCTCCTTCTCCTTATTTTCACCACCAATCTTCAAATTTTTCTGAATTCTGTGTGGGAATGAATGGGTGGTCTATACACTCTCTCAGTTTCAACTTCAACCACAGGTTCAGGAGTAACCTCAACAGTAGGCTCAGGAGTAGCCTTCATAGTTTCTTCATCCTTTCCAGAAGTGGCCTCAACAACCTTTCCAGATCTCAGAGAGATGACACTCACATTAGGGTTGGAGGCATTAGGATTTATCACTGGCTGTGCAGGTAGCTGGTTTGTCCCTTGACCTTGCTGTATGCTATTCATGGATGTGGCCAGCTGTCCAATCTGTGTCCTCAAATCTTGAATACTAGCATCTGTCTGCTGCTGAAACTGTACACTAGATGCAGCCATTTGCTTCACCAAGTCTTCTAATGATGGTCCGGAAGGTGCGTATGGTCACCGGAGGTTGATTCTCGAGGTGCCATCATTGTTGTTGGGAAGAGTTCCCATACCGCAGATTAGGGTGATTTCTCCAGCTAGGATGGTACCTATTAGTAGAGAGGTCTGGAATGCTGTACCGATTCTCGATCGCTTCCTTGATTATAGGGGTTCACCGCATAAGCTTGAGGTACTTCACCGACAAACTCTTCTCTCTCGGATCGGGCATGGATCAAATGGGTGCTCGGTGAATTGCACATGCTACATAACTTTGCAGGCTGAACCTTGTCTATTGCCAATTGTCTTACAAAGGAAGTCACCTCATCCAATCTATTCTCAAGGGCGGCTGGTTGGAAGATGAACTATGAATCTCATGCACACCTCTTGGCTCAACTGAATTTCTTCTTGTAGAAAACTGCTGGGAATTCAATGACATGTTCTCAATGAGTTGCTTGGCAGCGTGAATGGGGTCTTATCAACTAATGCTCCCCACTAGCAAGATCCAATGATTCCTATCCATTGGCAAAGAATCCTTCATAAAAGTATTGGATCGGGAGTTGTTCAGAAATTTGATGTTTGGGGCAGCTAGATACCAAATGTTTGAACCTTTCCCGAAGATTCGACTAGTGACTCGTTCCCTTGCCTGATGCCACATATCTCTTTCCTTATTGAAGCAGCTCTTGAAGCAGGAAAATACCTTTCTAGGAACACCCTCTTCAAATCATTCCAAGTGGTGATGGAGTTAGGCTCAAGATACAATAGCCAATCCTTTGCAGCTCCCTGGAGTGAAAATGGAAAAGCTTTCAGCTTGATACTATCCTCAGTGACTCCCTCTGCTCTCGAGGTTGTGGAGCATACAACTTGGAATTCTTTCAAGTGCTTGTGTGGATCCTCACCTGCAAGACCATTAAACTTGGGCAACAAGTGAATAAAACCAGATTTCAGTTCAAAAGGAGTGTCAGCACCAGGATAAGAAATACATAATCCATTATAGTTGACATCAGGGGCAGCAAGCTGCCTTAATGTCCTCTGGTCTCCCATGTTTTCAAAAGCAGTTTTAAAATTGGAATCACTACTAGTGCTAGCCCGAAATTCACTACGGAGTGTGTGCAGTGTTCTTTCAATTTCCGGGTCAAAATCACACAGTTCAGGGCAATGAGACCTAGTAGCCAGACCAATTCAAAACAAAACAGAAAATAAAATAAAACAAGTTGCGAAAAATAACAACTCAGAGTCCCCGGCAACGGCGCCAATTTTTTGGTCGCGCTGTCGCGCACGCGCCAAAAAGGACGAGTGGGTTTAAAACTGTAGTTTAGTGCGACAACTCGGATGTCGTCTCTCAAGGACTCTGAGAATATTACCTTTCACAAAAATCAGTTTTGGGGGGGGTTTGGATTGGAGTGCAAATAAGAAACAAACAAAACAGAGCAATCAAAAACAAAGCAGTTGAAAAGAGATTATCAAATGGTCAAAAACAGATCAATCTATTGCTCTTGATTTCCCACTATCATAGGTTCATACAATTTCCAAGCCCTAAGCAAATTCTTATCCCCTCCCGGTTGTAGTAGCAATTTACAAGCGAAACCACTACTACAGATACATGTCCCTATTCCCAAATTAAGCAAACGGGGTTAAGCCCTTCGTGAACTAAGCGAACACGAAATGTACACACGCAAATTAAGCAGATGCGATTAATTATAGGAACATGATATCACCAGAAATAAATCAATACAATACAGTATACTCCTGAATTAAGCAAACAGAAATACAAAGTATGGCATTGAAGAGGGAAAAGCATACAAAACAGGAAAATATAAGAACCTCAAGTATATGGAAATCAATTACAATAGATCAATCCTAGGAACTTAGTTCTCCATGACAAAATGAAATCACACAGAAAAAAACGTAAAAACAGAAAAATGGAGAAGCAAAAGTCTTTACAAAATGTTCAGAACAGCCTTTTATACAAATTCTGAAATTAGCTAGCTCGCGAGGCGAGCACACATTCGCGAGGCGAATTTCATGAAGAGTCAGCAACCTTTGGCATTCTCGCGAGGCGAAGTGTTGCTCGCGAGGCGAGGATATGAAGAGTTTTCTCCTTACGCCCGTTATGGCCATCAGGGCCTAACCGTGATGCTCTCTGACTTCCAGATTCGCGAGGCGAAGGGATGCTCGCGAGGCGAGACTCTTCAACTTCAAAACTGCCACGGCCATGACCTTCAACACGGGCAAGCCGTGATCGTCTCTGACTTTTTCAGGTTTGCAAGACTCGCGGGGCGAGACCTTCTTCGAGAGGCGAACCGGAGACTTAGCAATTTCTTGGAACAGTCAGGCTTCGGGGCCGCGTGGCGAGCGTGTCCTTCGTGGAGCGAATCCCCTGTTCTTTATTTTCTCAGCTTCTACTTAACCTGAAAGTAAGGAAATAACCATAAGTGTATTATTTTGACTTAAAACTAGCTAAATTAACTTAAAACTACTCTAGAGACTCAAAACCTTGCTTGAGGACAATCTAATCTAATTTGGGTGAAAATACAATATAATTTGCACAAAACCCTGGTCATACTAGCTATAAAACTAGATGAGCCAGAGGCTTATCACGCACTTCGGATACCTTCAGTAGACGCGGTCTTCTGATACTTTTAGTAGACGCGGCCTTCTGATACCTTCAGTGGACGCGACCTTCTGATACCTTCAGTAGACTCGGCCTTCTGATACTTTTAGTAGACGCGGGTTTCTTTCTCTTGTGTTTTTGACGTGCGCTTCAAACATTTGCGATGGACGTGATATCCAATCTTCAAACAGTGTTGGACGGATGATTCTATTTCTTAATCTGCACACTCAACAGATAGGTTAGCAACCAATATGAAGGTTAATCAAATCATTAACCAATGTTTAGTTTCATCAAAACTTAGGGAAATGCACATCAGACATTTTAGAGACTTAACACATACCTGGTTTTATGTACATGGATTCCATTTCGGATCCTATGGCCTCAAGAAACTTCTCAGATCCCGGTCCAATTACGGCCTCCTGGTAGGTTACAGCTCATCTTGATCCATAAGCAGCACATCACCTTCCTGAGTCAGGAGAAGTCCATATCTCTCAGGTTGGTGACGTGACCTGTTAGACCTATGCAAGTCTTGTGTTACTTGAACCGGCTGTTCAACCACAACATCTTGGGGAACCAGTTCTTGTTCCATTGCAGGAATGTCAGTATATTTTGGTACTTGAATTTCTCCAAGTTCTACATTTCTCACACTATCTCCTTTAGAGATGTATTCCTTCTCATGGAACACTCCAGTCCTAGCGACAAACACTTTGTCCTTGGAGGTTTTGTAGAAGTAATATACATTGGTTCCCTTAGGATATCCCACAAATATACACTTAAATTTGGGCCTAAGTTTATCCGTCATAAGACGTTTCACATAAACCTGACATCCCCAAATCCTCATAAATAACAAACTGGGTCGTCGGCCCATCCATATCTCATATGGATCCTTTTCAACCACCTTAGATGGACCACTGTTAAGAGTGAATGCAGTTGTAAGTAGATCAAAACACCAAAAAGAGTCAGAAAGGTCTGAATGACTCATCATGGATCGTACCATGTCTAACAAGGTGCGATTTCTCCTTTCGGACACGCCATTCCATTGTGGCGTTCCAGGAGGTGTGAGTTGGGATACTATCCCACACTCTCTCAGACAATCATCAAACTTTTATCTTAAGTATTCACCACCACGATCTAATCGTATGGCCTTAATATTTTTGCCAAGTTGGTTCTCCACTTCATTCTTGAACTCTTTGAACTTTTCAAAGGTTTCATACTCGTGTTTCAAAAGATACACAAATCAATATATACTGAAATCATCAGTAAATGTGATGAAGTAAGGATAACCTACCTTTTAGCAAACTTGTTTAGAGGCCCTCATACATCACTATGCATTATGCCAAAAGATCACCGACCATTTCACCTTGCTCGATGAATGGGGTCTTAGTTATCTTCCCAAAAAGCAAGATTCACATACATCAAACGATTCATAATCGAATGAGTCTAAGATTCCATCCTTATGGAGCTCGGAGATGCGTTTTTCACCTATATGGTCTAAACGACAATGCCAAAGGCATGTAGGGTTCAAATCACTTGGTTTGACCTTTTTCACATTTATATTATAGATGGGCATATGAGGATTAAGGACACCAAGTCCATTATCCGAAAATGTGCTAGCATTGAAAATATCATGTGACTAATATTTGTACCAATAGCTAGAACATAATAACTTTTATTTAGTTTCAAAACAAGCCCCGAAGGCAAAGTCAAAGACTTCTATAGTTAATGCAACAACTTTTGCTCCATTTCCTATTCACAGGTTGGCCTCGCCTTTAGTCAACGTCCTACTCCCTTTGATCCTTCACATTAATGTGAGATCCACATTCGGTATCAAATATCCATGATTTTGAAGTAGGTTGACTTCTACAACATAATGCTCGAAGAGGAAGTAATGCTCGAAGAGGAAGTCATACTTCCTTTCATTTCATTTACTTTTTCTGGTATCTTTAGCAGTTTTCAAATGTCTGGTCAAACCACGATGAAATCAACTGCCTTCCTTTGCAACCTCGCCTATTAGCTTCAAGACAGAAGTATTGGGCTTGAACTTATTCTTGCCCTTGTTCTTCTCCTTGTTTAGCAGGCTTAAGACTTTCCCTTTCAAGACTATCACAATAGTCTACCCTTTTCTATTGTAGAGACTCTACTCGGAAGTTCTCAACTTCATTGCACTCTCTAGCAGAGGTTTGTCAGAATCGTTCGCAACGAATTGACTATAACTATCCGGCAACAATTGCAAGATCATTTCACCGGTCAACATTTGGACAAAAGGATATCTCATTTTACCATGTTCTTAATGTACTCAATAATATGAAGAACATCATAACTGTCGGGATTTCCCTTCTATCAGTTTGCAACTTAAAAATGGTCGGAAAGACTTATGGTTCTTATGCATTACATGCTCTCAACAGAGCATCATGAGGTGCATGATCATATCACGCGCCTTCATGGCTGCAAGCATGAGGAATCCTACATCTAGGACATCGACTAGATGCTACTCGTAAGCATCCATTTCGATCATAGTAGGAACTGGTCACTTAAGAATCATTTGCTTGAGAACTTACAGCTCTGTCTCGTACTTGAGGACAATCCTCAAATTCTTGTACCAATCCAGAAATTTAATTCTGGATACCTTGTCCTTCTTAAGGACAATTCGCAGTAATAAATTATAGTGTTTTATTTCATGATAATTCTAATTATAGAAACATGCAGAATAGAAGTATCATGATAAAACATATTTGATAAGGTCTTTTATTAAATACGCTCCCACTATTTTACTCAAATCAATAACCCTCATCATTGACTCGGAAAATCTTATTGGAAAATTTTCTAGTGAGACCAAGATCCATATTTCACCTCATTTTGAGTCAACTCTAGCTGATCTCCCAAAACTTAGTTATTTAGGTAGGAAACTCCTTTCCAATTACATCTCATGTAACACTTGGAATAGTTGGGTAAATAACTCTTATTCTAATCCATCCCATGGACTAAAACCCAACTCAACGCCTCTAAGCCTTTCAATCCTATTGAATTTGGCTTAGTTAAGTTAGACCCAATGGATAGCAATTGGACATTACAATTGTCCCATCACATCTTACTAGTATAGAAAAATGCACTCCGCTTTGGCGGACCTACACACGTTTGATATTAGTCTTGATGAGTGTCATGCATTATAATGCTTTTAAACTTAATATTTCTTTTTGAGTGATTTTTTTATATTAAAATGATCTCACCGGCGTTGTATCTCATACAAGGCGTCTCTCAGAATACATGCATACATGCTATCATACATTTAACAAACATATATAACATTTAAAACATACATGTATACATACATTTCATGCATCACATATAAAAATATACATCCCACACATTTCATGCATCCCATACATAAACATATAAGATAAGGTAATATAGTTATGACCTCCTAAAAAAAGCAAGAATTAAATAACTAATTTATTATAATTCTTTGACCCTCGAGTAAGCTTCTCAAGTCGCTCCTACGGTGTCATCTCATTTGGTGTTGCCTTCTCTTCAACTCGAAGAATTATATTTATTTATAAATAAATAAATAATTAAAAGACACGACACGCGGGCCTTATTTAAATAAATAAATCATGATACGCAGGTCATATTTAATCAAAATAAATAATATCAAAATCTAAGGTCATAACCATATATCTTAAAATAAAATATTTAGTAATAATCAATAATAATAAAATAAAATTACTATTATTAAATACTTTTAAATGAAAACTTTTCAAAGTAAAACAATATCTTTCAAGTCATGATACGTGTGAATTCGACAAGGTAACCTCTTTCACGTACAAGCATAAAATTAGGAATGCCCAGTTTCAGAATTCAAATTGCTTTTGATTTCAAATTATGTTTTTCCTTTTTCTTTGAAAATTTGAAATCAAATAATGATCCTGAACTAACGTCCGGCGAATTCTGTCTTGAATTCAAAAATTTAACGCCAGTATCATAAACACGTACTCATATATATCAAGATATATATCAAGAACAAACACGTGTTCATAAAATATAACATATATTCAATTGAATCATATTCAAAACCAATAAATCATGTTATCAAATAGGCAAACAAACATATAGAGATTCAAGGTAATTACGAACATACGCTTTGATATCATTGTTGATGTTTTTCATGAGATAATCCTCTTTAAAAATCATATCTCAAGACGGAAGAAAACCATCACATGAATCACGCATTACAAAAACACGAATCACATAAGGGTTATTTGTGTTTACCTCTTGAAGCTTGCTTTCACTATGATTACAAGTGCCACGAAGGAGAAGCACCTCTACTCAGTCCACGCGAGCAAACGGGTGTCGGAGCTTTGCGTCCTGTGCTACCTGACGGCTATGGGAGGCAAGGTTAACCAATCTTAGTTTAGAGGGAGACTAATAGTCTATTTATAAGTCAAACTCCTCTTGACATGCTTACTTTTTGGTCTTGTAGGCTACAAGTCCAATAACCTTTAAATTAATTAAATCATATTTAATTAATTGACCCGCTCCGCATTTGCTCTATGCATGTGACCCTGTAGGCTCCCACTAAGTTGGCAATAATATTAAATATTACAATAATATAAAATATTAATTATAATATTAAATATTATAAAGGCTTAATTGCACTTTTGGTCCCCCAAGTATCACAATTGTGTGATTTTGGTCACTCGGGTTTTAATTGCAACAATTGGGTCCCCAGGTATCGTGATTTTGCAATTTTGTCCTCCAGGTTTCAATTGCGCCAATTAGATCCCCAGGTATTATGATAGTGCAATTTTGGTTCCCGTGATCTCACAATTGCGCAATTTTTAATGTCAATAACCTCCATGGCACACGTGGGACTGGTTTGACACTTAGTGAGACCAGCTTGGTAGTTTACATGACATTCCTGTGTTAATTAAAGTGTGTGATATTTGGGGGACTCAAATTGCACAATCGTGATACCTGAGGGATCCAATTGGCACAATTGAAACCCGAGGTACTAAAATTGCAAAATCGCGATAGTTGAGGGACCCAATTGTCGCAATTGAAACCTGAGGGACCAAAATCGCACAATCGTGATACTTGGGGGACCAAAAGTGCAATTAAGACTATTATAAACAATGAGCGGCATCTAATAATGCATCATTACTACCCAATTAGCGAGAGTATCGGTGATCCGATTTTAGCCTTAACGCGACCAAAATTTACCATGCAATAAATATCCATTCGTTCATATGTCTTAATTGAACACAAGGCATAAGAGTGTCATCCTTGTTATGTTCGATTGTTTATTCCTTGATCCCTGAGTAGACGTGTAATCACAAATGGGTCAAATATCACATATTGGTCCACTTCCGCGTGGCCGCGCATATTTCACGTCTTACTCTATCGAGGGGCCCAAGACATTACCCCTGTTATGTAGGAGGGACGAATCCTGTCTACATCACTCATACTCCTCAACATGATTTATTGCAGGCCCAATAACTACCTTTATGATCACCCTGTTACACGTGACGTTTGATAGCATTAAAGCTTACAACTCATCGTGTAGGAATCCTAGTGACTTCAAGTCGAAAGATTACTTCACAATGCTCGCCATGATAATACTTATGACACATACATAACTATTATGAAGTATTCTTGTGACACCCTTCTACCCCGCATGATAAAGGACATAAAATCCAAAAGTCAATTAAACAGACATGCATAACCTGAATAAGAATTCAGTGAGTTGTCCATGGGTAGAAAAGTCCCACATGAACCAAGTTTCAAAATCGCGGAAATAAATAAGTTAAAGCAAATAAACATAATAAAACCCAACCCCGATGTCACATACAGAGCTGGTATAATCCTTCCGTATAACGGAAATACATCTAAACCAAAAGAATTAAAACATAAAAGCAGGTCCTAACTATGAGTGGCGGCTCCTCAGAGTAACTCCTCTCCGGGCTGCTCATCATCCTCTGCAAATGTCGTTCAGGTCAAACACAAGCAACAAACGAAGGGGAGTAAGTTTATGTATACATAATCAGCATAGAGGTAGGAAGTAAAGTAAATCATACAAGCATGGCATCAACATAGGCATATAGTATTTAGCATGTATCAACGTACATCAACAACATCATCATCGAATATGCTATGCAATGCAAGGCACCAACTACTTCGCTACTCCAACTATGCATGTGGATCCAACTAACTCAAGATGAACGACTTCGGAGTTACATATCCGTATTGGCCAATAAACACTAACACCAGCAGTCCACCTAACCTCGGGTATACACTATGGATAGCCAACGCACCAAACCATGGATGCCTCATCACGGTGGGCCGCGGTTACCAAACCTTGGGTAACCTACCGTGGATGGCCGGATCGCCTTACTCTCGGACGATCTCCCCTATGTCGAACATCTCCCAACAACATCTCCAATGAAATGCATGTCAAACAGCAATCAACGGCAAACGCCACCACCTCCGCTTGCACCCACAAGTACTCGAGACTTAACAATAACGTTGCTTGGGCCAATAAGCACCCAAGACTTAACCATCAACAGTCATAACAACAACGTTATCCAACACATTATTATGTCAACATATTCATATTAACAACAACAGCATAATCACAAACCAAACATTATGAACATAAGCATGAATAATCAAATATCCAACAACGACCACTAACATGTTATAATCAACAATCACGACCTCATACGTATTAAAATCATTTAGTAACACATAAATACGGGGTTATGGGGACCCCTTTTACTTTACTCTAACTCCAAGCCTATGTAAACACTACCCTTCTCCCCATACTTGGATTGAAGTTCGCGTTTAAGAAGAAATAAGATCCACTAGGGTCCCTGAGCTTCAAGATTCACCTACGAAACACATTGTGAAAGGCACATTGTAAAGAACTTAAAATCGGCAGTAATTACCATAAAATCCGCCACTGTGTTTGCCTTATATCTCACAAACCAGACATTATTTTACAAATTTGAACGGTAATAATAAAGATATACCTTTAATTTATCTTATGAAAAAGTTTCAGCTAGATCCAACGGTTACTGAGCACAGGATGATCCTCTCAAGTTGACTGGTCTGGAGCTACCCGAGTTGCACTCAAATCCAACTTATAAGATGAATAACTTTCACTACATGAATTAAACAGAAATATCCACCATTGGGTATGAAGTAATATAAGCCTAGGAACTCTATATGAATTTGGAACAAGATCCAACGGTATATGTAGAAATAGTGAAGGATTTACCGAAACCGTTCTACCAAGTTTCAAGTTTTCGGCAATGGTTGTTTTGGTCTATAGGTTAAGCTTTCTTCTCTCCTCTTTAAGCATCAATAACCATCCTTTATATAGGCTTAGAAACTCTATAAATCTGCCCAAAATTCGTGCTACTTGGTGGCCTAATTAATATTCCATTGTTGGTGAATGTTCTTGCTTTTGTCTCCCACCAAACTTTAATTATTGGTTTTTCTTTCATGATGGGCTCCACTAATCCATAAATCACTCCATGCTTTGCTCCACTATGAGTTGTTTTGAGGTGTTATCTGATTGTGGGATGGTTGGTGGGGTTGGTGAGTCAAAAATAATGAAACAAAAAGCATTGCACTAATTATCCCACCTAACCTTGCACTAATTATGCTATATGATTCCTTCACTTTTCACCTAACACATAAATGATATTTATGACCAATATTTCGAAATAAATTGAATCCCAACAGATATATCTTCAAATAAGCTTTCCAAGGAGTGCTCATATACTTAATTTGGGTTTGAAATGGGTGAGATAGACCCAAATTAGTGGAGGTATGCCCAAAATCCGCACAAGCTGGCCTGCTCCACAATTGATTATTTTTGACAACCTAAATTTCCGAATTTGATTTATATATATTCATTAAAGTTGTAGAAAATTCTCTTATATTTCCAATGCCACAAATATCACCTATATCGGACATCTAGAACTCAATATATGACCAAAACGGTGAAACACGTTACTAGGACTCTAAAAGGTTTTAGCCTTTCTAAGGCTAAACTTTCCAAAAATGAACTTAGATGCCAAGAACAATCTAAAAACCATATTCAAACATATATGTCTAATATATATAAACATATTAAGATTATTTTAGAAAGAAAATGGGGTGTTACAATTCCACCTCCCTTAAAAAAAAAACTCGTCCTCGAAATTTCTACTAACCTGAACTGAACAGATGCGGGTATGCTTCCTTCATCTTGCTTTCCAATTCCCGGGTAGCATTTTCCTTAGCCGCCCCGCCCCAAACCATCTTGACCAAAGGTATCTCCTTTCCCCTAAGCTACTTCACCCTCCTATCTTCGATCCGAATAGGTAACACCTCGAACGTCAGGTTCTCCTTTAATTGTATTGTATCGGGAACTATCACGTGACTAGGGTCATGGATATACTTTCGTAGTTGGGAAACATGAAAGACATTATGAAGGTTGGATAAAAACGGGGGTAAGGCTATCTGGTAGGCGACTTCGCCGACTCTTTTAAGAATTTGATAAGGACCGATGAATCTGGGAGTAAGTTTCCTCGCCTTCGTCACTCTACCAACCCCAGTTGTCGGGGTAACTCTCAAGAACACATGGTCACCTTCCCGGAATTCAAGTGCCTTCCTCCTCTTGTCATGGTAGCTCTTTTGCCTACTTTGTGCCACTCTCATCCTTCCCTGGATCATCCTTATTTTCTCAGTTGTTTCTTGCACTATTTCTGGTCCTAATACCAAACTATCACCAGGTTCACTCCAACACAAAGGTGTCCTACATCTCCTTCCATACAGAGCCTCATAAGGGGCCATGCCAATGCTGGAATGGAAACTATTATTGTAGGAAAACTCTATCAGGGGCAAAAACTTGTCCCAACTACCTGGCTGTTCAAGCACACATGCTCTCAACAAGTCCTCTAAGGACTGGATGGTCCTCTCAGACTGCCCATCGGTCTGAGGGTGATAAGCTGAGCTAAGCCTAAGCTTCGTGTCTAAAGCATCTTGGAAGCTCTCCCAAAACTTCAAGGTAAACCTCGGGTCTCTATCGGACACTATGCTGGAGGGTACACCATGAAGCCTAACTATCTCTTTGATGTACAACTTGGCTAGTTTTTCTAAAGGATACTCCATGTTCATCGGGATGAAATGTGCAAATTTCGTCAGTCTATCTACCGCAACCCAAATCGCCTCAAAACCTGCTGGAGTCCTAGGGAGTCCAGACACAAAATCCATGGAGATGTTGTCCCATTTCCAAACTGGGATTCTTAAGGGCTGCAGCATACCTGATGGCTTCTGATGCTCTATCTTAGCCTTCTGACAGACTAGACATGCATAAACGAATTCGGCCACATCCTTTTTCATCCTAGGCCACCAGAACATCTTCTTAAGATCTTGATACATCTTGGTGGCACCTGGGTGCACACTCATTCCGCTCCTATGCCCTTCTTCTAAGATCATCCTTCTGAGCCCGGAAACATCTGGTATGCACACTCTATCCTCAAACCTCAAGATATCATCCGCTTCAACTCTAAAGCTACTGGCTCTACCCTGTGCGAGCGATTCTCGCTAGTCGAGGAGAAATTGGTCTAACTTCTGGTCCTCTCTAATTTGATCCATCAAATTGTTATTAATATTTAAGGTTCCAAGCCTAATGCTCTTAGGGGTAAACTCATAACCTAGGTTAAGGTCTCTAAACTCCTCAATTAGGTCCATCTCCCTAACCATCAGGGCGGAGATATGCAGGGTCTTTCTACTTAAGGCATCGGCCACCACATTGGCCTTACCCAGGTGATAGATCAGTTCGAAGTCATAATCCTTTAGGAACTCCATCCATCTACGCTGTCTCATATTCAACTCTTTTTGATCAAAGAGATACCTCAGGCTCATATGATCACTAAACACTTCGAACCTCGAGTCGTACAGGTAGTGCCTCCAAATCTTTAGGGTGAATACCACAGCTCCTAGCTCTAGATCATGGGTAGGGTAGTTCTTCTCGTGGGTCTTTAGCTACCTAGAAGCATAAGCTACTACCTTACCATTCTGCATCAGCACACCGCCTAAACCTTGCTTTGAAGCATCACAGTACACTACAAAAGGCTCACTAGGGTCTGGCAAAAATAGCACTGGTGCTGACGTCAACCTATTCTTAAGGGTCCGGAAACTTTCCTCACATCTGAAGTCCCAGATGAATAACTGCCCTTTTCTAGTGAGACGGGTTAAGGGTAAAGCTATCTTGGAAAAACCCTCTATGAACCGCCTATAATACCCATCTAACCCCAAGAAACTTCTAATTTCAGTCACAGATCTCGGCGCTTCCCACTGGAGCACCGTTTCCACCTTGGCTGGGTCCACTGCAATGCCACCCTTAGAGATGACATGTCCTAAGAAACTTACCTCTTCCAACCAGAACTCACACTTAGACAACTTAGCGTACAACTTCTTGTCTTTAAGAGTTTGCAATACAACCCTCAGGTGTTCTTCATGCTCCTTTATTCCCTTGGAGTACACTAAGATGTCATCTATGAAAACCACCACAAACTTGTCCAAGTAAGGGTGAAAGGTCTTATTCATGTAATCCATGAACACAGCAGGAGCATTGGTCACACCAAAAGGCATAACCAGGTACTCGTAGTGGCCATAGCGCGTTCTAAACGCAGTCTTCGGGATGTCCTCAGACTTTACATGAATCTGATGGTACCCTGATCTCAAGTCTATCTTCGAGAAGACGCAAGCGCCTCTCAACTAATCCATAAGGTCATCAATCCTAGGATGGGGATACCGGTTCTTTATCGTCACCTTGTTGAGCTGTCGATAGTCGATGCACAACCTCATACTACCATCCTTCTTCTTTACCAAAAGCACAGGTGCTCCCCACGGGGACACACTCGGCCTAATGAACTGCTTCTGCATCAGGTCTTCTAACTTCTCTTTCAACTCAGCTAACTCTAGAGGGGACATCCTATATGGTGCTATGGAGATCGGCCCAGTGCCAGGCACTAAGTCTATGGCAAACTCTACATCTCGTTCTGGGGGTAGTTCGTAAACATTTCCCGGAAACACTTCAGGAAACTCTCGCACTATCGGCAAGCTGGAGACATTAGAAGGTTGGCTCTCTTCTTCCAGAGAAGCTAACATCATGTATAACCAGGCTTCATCACGAATCAAAGCCTGAACTTGGTTGGCAGATAGAAGGTTCGGATTCTTAGACTCCGTCGAGGTAGCGAAAATCAAAGTTTTGTCAAAACAGTTCAACAGGACATGGTTGGAAGATAACCAGTCCATGCTAAGGATCACATCAAGGTCTTTGAGGGGAAGGCATACAAGATCAACAATGAAAGTTCTATTATCAATGGCGACACGACAGTTCTTGCATGCATGGGAAGTAAGGACAGGCTTATTCGTAGGAGTAGACACTAATAAGTCAAGGTCCAACAAAACAACAGGTAAACCAAGGTTCATGACCCTATCAAGTGATATAAACGAATGCGAAGCACCCGAATCATACAATACAGTTAAAGGAACGTCATCAATTAAACACGTACCTTGAATCAGATCATCGGACTCGGAGGCTTCCGCTCCGCTCAGAGTAAAGACTCTCCCAGTAGTCTTCAATCTGTTGGCTTGCGACGACTGAGTCTTGCCTACACTAGGAGGTTCTGACTTGGTACTGCTGCCATCACCACCGCACTCCCTGCTGATGTGCCCCAACTTACCACACTTGAAACAAATGATCGTGGACTCCTTGCACTGAGATGAAAAATGATCAGTAGCTCCGCACCTGCCGCACCTCATAGTCCTGGGAGTACTAAAGGACCCGCTCCTAAACCTATCCTGGGAATATTGGGGCTTCTTGCCACTATGCTTGAAATCCCTGCCTGATGAAGCGTAGCGCTGCTTTCCCTTATCCCTGACTTCTGTCCTTCTGCTACCCTGACCATCCGACCCCTTAGAACTGGCTGCCCAGAACAAGGATGCATCTTCATAAATCCGGCACTTGTTGACCAGAGTTGGGAACACCCTGATCTCCTGGTAGCTAATAGCTTGCTTGATCTCCGGATTCAGACCTGCCTCAAACTTTACGCACTTGGACCTTTCATCTGCAACATACTGATATGGCATGTAGTATCTAGCCAATTCCTAAAACTTGGCAGCATATTCTCCTACAGTCATCGATCCCTGTGTTAGCCTCAAGAACTCTATCTCCTTCTTGTCCCTTATATCTGCCGGAAAGTACTTCTCCAAGAACCTCTGCCGGAACACCACCCAAGTAACCGCTGTGTGTTCAGCCTCCAACCTGTGGCGACAATTATCCCATCAATGTTCTGCCTCCTCTGTCAGCATGAAGGTAGCGAATATCAGCTTCTGTTGATCGTTGCAGTCCATCGCTCGAAAGATCTTCTCAGTCTCCCGCAACCACAGCATGGCTCCTTCTGGATCATACGCCCCCTTGAAGGAAGGCGGGTTGTTCCTATGGAACTTATCAAGTCCCTGGAACTCATCCGGCCCACCGTTGTGATTCTGATTATTCTGTCCAATAGCATGGGCAAGCAGTGCCAATGCATCAGCGATAGCTTGATCGTTTCTTCCGCGTCCAACCATCAGTTCCTGTACGAGACCAAGACAGTCCCTTAGGCACAAAACTCGCACACCAGCTTCTACTTGAGCATCATTGTCTATACAAGTATAGACATTTCAAACAAGAGTACACATCAGACTCATAACAGACTCATACCACGGCCTGATAGGACAGACCTGCTCTGATACCACTAAATGTGACACCCTTCTACCCCGCATGATAAAGGACATAAAATCCAAAATTCAATTAAACAGACATGCATAACCTGAATAAGAATTAAGTGAGTTGTCCATGGGTAGAAAAGTCCCACATGAACCAAGTTTCAAAATCGCGGAAATAAATAAGTTAAAGCAAATAAACATAATAAAACCCAACCCCGATGTCACATACAGAGCTGGTATAATCCTTCCTTATAACGGAAATACATCTAAACCAAAAGAATTAAAACATAAAAGCAGGCCCTAACTATGAGTGGTGGCTCCTCAGAGTCACTCCTCTCCGGGCTGCTCGTCATCCTCTGCAAATGCCATTCAGGCCAAACACAAGCAACAAACGAAGGGGAGTAAGTTCATGTATACATAATCAGCATAGAGGTAGGAAGTAAAGTAAATCATACAAGCATGGCATCAACATAGGCATATAGTATTTAGCATGTATCAACGTACATCAACAACAACATCATCGAATATGCTATGCAATGCAAGGCACCAACTACTCCGCTACTCCAACTATGCATGTGGATCCAACTAACTCAAGATGAACGACTTTGGAGTTACATATCCGTATTGGCCAATAAACACCAACACCAGCAGTCCACCTAACCTCGGGTAGACCCTATGGATAGCCAACGCACCAAACCATGGATGCCTCATCACGGGGGGCCGCGGTTACTAAACCTTGGGTAACCTACCGTGGATGGCCGGATCGCCTTACTCTCGGACGATCTCCCCTATGTCGAACATCTCCCAACAACATCTCCAATGAAATGCATGTAAAACGGCAATCAACGGCAAACGCCACCACCTCCGCTTGCACCAACAAGTACTCGAGACTTAACAATAACGTTGCTTGGGCCAATAAGCACCCAAGACTTAACCATCAACAGTCATAACAACAACAGCGTTATCCAACACATTATTATATCAACATATTCATATTAACAACAACAAAGAATAAAGATAATCACAAACCAAACATTATGAACATACGCATGAATAATCAAATATCCAACAACGACCACTAACATGTTATAATCAACAATCACGACCTCATACGTATTAAAATCATTTAGTAACACATAAATACGGGGTTATGGGGACCCCTTTTACTTTACTCTAACTCCAAGCCTATGTAAACACTACCCTTCTCCCCATACCTGGATTGAAGTTCGCGTTTAATAAGAAATAAGATCCACTAGGGTCCCTGAGCTTCTAGATTCACCTACGAAACACATTGTGAAGGGCACATTGTAAAGAACTTAAAATAGGCAGTAATTACCACAAAATCCGCCACTGTGTTTGCCTTATATCTCACAAACCAGACATTATTTTACCAATTTGAACGGTAAGAATAAAGATATACCTTTAATTTATCTTATGCAAAAGTTTCAGCTAGATCCAACGGTTACTGAGCACAGGATGATCCTCTCAAGTTGACTGGTCTGGAGCTACCCGAGTTGCACTCAAATCCAACTTATAAGATGAATAACTCTCACTATATGAATTAATCATAAATATCCACCATTGGATATGAAGTAATATAAGCCTAGGAGATCTATATGAATTTGGAACAAGATCCAACAGTATATGTAGAAATAGTGAAGGATTTACCGAAACTGTTCCACCAAGTTTCAAGTTTTCGGCAATGGTTGTTTTGGTCTATAGGTTAAGCTTTCTTCTCTCCTCTTTAAGCATCAATAACCATCCTTTATATTGGCTTAGAAACTCTATAAATATGCCCAAAATTCGTTCTCCTTGGTGGCCTAATTAATATTCCATTGTTGGTGAATGTTCTTGCTTTTGTCTCCCACCAAACTTTGATTATTGGTTTTTCTTTCATGATGGGCTCCACTAATCCATAAATCACTCCATGCTTTGCTCCACTATGAGTTGTTTTGAGGTGTTATCTGATTTTGCTCCACTATGAGTTGTTTTGAGGTGTTATCTGATTTTCGAAATCAATTGAATCCCAACATATATATCTTCAAATAAGCTTTCCAAGGAGTGCTCATATACTTAATTTGGGTTTGAAATGGGTGAGATAGGCCCAAATTAGTGGAGGTATGCCCAAAATCCGCACAAGCTGACCTGCTCCACAATTGATTACTTTTTACAACCTAAACTTACGAATTTGATTTATATCTATTCATTAAAGTTGTAGACAATTCTCTTATATTTCCAATGCCACAAATATCACCTATATCGGACCTCTAGAACTCAATATATGACCAAAACGGTGAAACACATTACTAGGACTCTAAAAGGTTTTAGCCTTTCTAAGGCTAAACTTTCCAAAAATGAACTTAGATGCCAAGAACAATCTAAAAACCATATTCAAACATATATGTCTAATATATATAAACATATTAAGATTATTTATGAAAGAAAATGGGGTGTTACAATTCTCATAGTGGGTCATCCGGTATAAATATTACTCCTGATATTTATACCCGTGTGCCGACTTGATATCACATATCCATGACCCGTGAGATGTGGTCATCAGTCTACTCACACAATAGTCACTATGTATAATTGTCATCCTAATTAACAATAATACTCGACTACAGATATTTAAGAATAGTGTTCTATTATTCAATGAGGTCTCACGATTAAGTCATGTACTTAATATCTCATTGAATGAACTGCCTATTCTAAGAACTTTATTATGCTATAAAATAATAACATAATAAATGAATGCATTATTCATATATCAAATATATGATTAAATTCATCATACAAATGATGATCTATTCAAAATAGATTGGCTTATAGGGCTTACACCAACAATGAGTGCAAACGCATCTGCAATAGCCTAGTCGTTTCTGCATCCTCTTCCTGCCATAAGTTCTTGTAAACGCCCAAACAACTCGTTAAGTACAGGAACTCAAAGCAGGAAAAGCTACGACTTCTATCATATAGCATCATTGTCTATAACAAGTATAGACAATTCAAACAAGAGCACACAATAGACTCATACCACATCCGGACAGGGCCGAACTGCTCTGCTACTACTAAATGTGACACCCTCTACCCCGCACATTTACTTAAAATAGGTAATATAAAAACATGCATTTATTTCAATAAAATAAAAACTTGGATAAAAGGTACCACATTGTAACAACTCAATGCAGAAATAACAAAAAGGTTTAAAAGAAATAAAACATAACGAAGCAATATCATAACCCAACCACGATGTGACATATAGATCTGGTATAACCGTTCCGGAATAAAATCCTCGGAATACAACTGAAACTACTAGACTAGAAACAAGGAAATCCTAACTACGAGTGGCGGCTCCTTGGAGTCACTCCTCTCCTGGCTGCTCGCAATCCTCTGCATAAAACCATACATGCCAACAAGAAGACAGAGAACGGGGAGTAAGAAATCATGTAAACATAACGGCATGGAGATAGTAAGCAAGATGAACATACATCATAACATGGCATAAGAATAAACAATATATAACATCATTATATAACAATTATAACAACATAACAACTCAACCAACATATGCTATGCGGTGCAACACTACTTCGCTACTCCATGTGGATCCAAACTATCTCAGGAAGGCAACTTCGTAGTTACATATCCACATTGACCAAAAAGCACCAACGCCGGCAGTTCACCAAACCATGGGTGAACCCCTTGGATAGCCGACGCATCATAATGTGGATGCGCCACCGCGGGGCGCATGGTTCACCAAACCTTGGGCGAACCACCCAAGACTTGGCCAGATCGCCGTACTCTAGGACGACCTCCCCTATGTTGAACTTCCCCCGCCAACAACTTCAACGTATGAATGCATGAACACAACAACAAACAAGGCAACCACATCCTTTGCTTGGGCCAATAAGCACCCAAGACTTATCACCATCATCAACATCAACACCTTAACCTTTCTGGGTCAAGACCCTCTTAGCCAAAAAGCACTAAGGTTCAACTTATCAACACCTCGACCAAAAAGCATCGAGATCACTTTGGCCAAAAAGCACCAAAGCGTGTCAACGCGCGGTAGTCCAAAGGGCACCGGCTTAACCAACTTATTAATCTTGTTATATTAATTACTATTTGGTTAGTTTTTTGTATCATATTTTCAACACATCAATATTTTTTTTATCAACAACATATCAATATTATTATTAGTTTTCGCTTGTTAGCTGTCTTCACTCTTCCCCTCTCTTAGAATTAGGGTTTTGGACCTAACTCAACCCTAAAAGCTAGCTCGTAGGGTGAGGGTTGCCCCTTACTTATAAGCATTCTTCAGGCCATATCACTATCCAATGTGGGACTCCAACACCCCCCCCCCCCCTCATGCCCAGGACTGGACATCTGGAGCGTGAAGTTTGCAGGACTAGACTGCCGGTGGCCCAACTGATCTAGAATAGGCTCTGATACCATATTAGAATTTGGGTTTGGACCTAACTCAACCCTAAAAGCTAGCTGTAGGGTGAGGGTTGCCCCTTATAAGCATTCTTCAGGTCATATCATTATCCAATGTGGGACTCCAACACCCTCTATTCTCTTTCTTTCCTAATCCTATTCCTATAATTCTTCAACTGGTGGCACATACTATGGAAGGTGCCAATGGTGTGGCCACATGGGAGATGATTTTTACATTACTTAACCTTAGAATGAGGTGGGGGGGATAAATCGCTTTGATGTTATTTACTCGCTTTGATGTGATTTGTTGCTTATGTATACTGTCTTTTTGATAAAAGAAGAAAAGACGGAGAAGGAAGTACAATAAATTGGAGGATAAGGGATCCTCCTTGGAAAAAAGGGTAAAACAAAGGAAAAGAGAAAGCATCAACGGAGCAACAGTTCCCAATCCATCAACTGGTGGCAAATACTATGGAAGGTGCCAATGGTGTGGCCACATGGGAGATCATTTTGACATTACTTTCCCTTAGAATGAGGGGGGGATAAATATGAAGCTTTAGGTTATTGTTGTCTGGCTAAGTTAGCTAGTGGTTGGTTGGTTAACAATCATTACTCATATCACAAGTTTATGCATTTGATGCACTATTTATTCACTCGCTTTAATGTGATTTGTTGCTTATGTATACCGTCTTTTGGATAAAAGAAGAAAAGACCGAGAAGGAAGTACAAGAAATTGGAGGATAAGGGATCCTCCTTGGAAAAAAGGGTAAAACAAAGGAAAAGAGAAAGCATCAACGGAGCAACAGTTCCCAATCCATCTGCTTGTGTTAAGTAGAACCCTTTAAAAATATCCCTTGTTTTACACCAAATAGAAGCCAATTGCCTAATCTTATTAAAAATGAGTTGCTTAGCCATTGAAACGCCCTTCAATAATAGCATAGATTGCGCATTACCATAAAAATTTTGCCTCCTTACTTCTACAGTTCTACCACAACCACTAAAACTAGTCACCAAAATTTGGTCCAAGGTTTCGGGACACATTCAACATTCACCAAAAAGGCAGAACAATCAATTCCATAAAGAGATAGCAGCAGGATAATGAAAGGACAGATGAAGAACCAATTCTGATCTAGTACACATGACACATATGAAGGGAAATAGCTTTATCCTTTATGTGGTATGCAAACCTGCAGTGTGTCATTGAGTGTTAGATACTGATCAAGAACAAAAAAGATAGAGTAGAGAGAGAATGTAGAGTAATTTTCTGAAAATGAGTTCTTGATTCACTGCTTGACTAGATACAATGAATGAGCTATTTATAGAAGATAAATGTAACTACCTCTAACTGCCTCTAACAGAATCTGACTCAGCAATGAGCTGAGATCAGTTGAGGCATGACTACAGTAAGTTTAGCTTACTCTAACATACCCCCTTTTAAACACAAGGTGGGTTTACAACCGTTACTAACATACCCCTTTTGAAACTAAGGTGGGTTTACAAGAGCTAGATGATCTAGTACTCCTAGATTGCTTCTCAGTTCTTCAAATCTGGTTTGTGAGAGTGGTTTGGTAAGAAGGTTGGCCACTTGATCAATTCCAGGTAGATGACAGACAGCGAGTGACTTGTTTAGGACCTTTTCTCTTACAAAAAATATCTAGATCCACGTGCTTTGTACTTGAGTGTAGAACATGATTATGAGACAGCGAAACAGTACTCAGATTATCACAATACACCACTGGTGTTTGGGACTTGATGTGCAACTCCTTCAATAGTGATTGGATCCAAAGGACTTCAGCTGTAGATGCTGCCAGCCCTCTATACCATGCTTCTGTACTAGATCTTGCTACTAAAGGTTGCTTGCGAGACCACCAAGATACTAGATTGGGTCCAAAGTAGATGCAGGAGCCTGATGTTGACCTTCGGTCATCCAAATCTGCCACCCAGTCAGCATCAGTGAATGCTTGAATGGAGAAGGGTGCAACAGGATTTGCAGGTTTTAGGACTAGGCCATGGGTAATAGTACTTCTCAGGTACCTTAGGATACGCTTCACTGCCTTCCAATGATCCTCTAGAGGTTGGGAAAGGTACTGACAGACCTTGCTTACACTGTAACGGATTTCTGGCCGAGTTATGGTGGCATACTGTAATGCCCCCACAATGGAACTGTACAGTGTGGGATCATTCATGTAGTTGGCTCCAAACTTAGTTAACTTGTTGCTGCTAATCATAGGAGTGGGTGATCCTTTTGCATTGCTCATGTTGGCCTTGGAAAGTAAGTCCCTGATGTACTTGGACTGAGACAAAAGAATGCCCTTATTGTGAGCCAAGTGCTTCACTTCCACCCCTAAAAAGTAGTCTAGAGTTCCAAGTTGCTTGAGAGCAAAGGTGGAGCTGAGTTTTTGAATAATAGCTGAGATATGTGCAAGAGATGACCCTGTGACTATAATGTCATCAACATAAACTAAAATGTAAGTGCAGTGGCCAGCATGTGTATGAATAAAGAGAGATGGGTCACACCTACTAGTTTGAAACCCAAACTGTACAAGTGCCTTTGTTAGTCTCTCAAACCATGCTCTTGGGGCTTGTTTAAGCCCATAGATGGCACGATTCAGCCTGCATACCTGAATAGGTTGCTCCATGTATACTTCTTCAGACAATAATCCATTTAGGAATGCATTATTGATATCTAGCTGTTGTATGGTCCAGCTGTAGCCTGTAGGTGACTGCTAGAGTTAGAATTATTCTGACCGTGACAGGTTTGACCACAGGGGAGAATGTCTCTGAGTAGTCTCTTCCTAACTGCTGATGAAAACCTTTTGTAACCAGCCTAGCCTTGTACTTGTTTATAGTGCCATCTGGGTTCTCTTTGACCCTCAACACCCACTTACAACCAATGGCCTTTTTGTTAGGTGGGAGATCAACTAGTCTCCATGTGTTGTTGTGCAATAATGCATTGTATTCCTGCTGCATTGCCTCAAACCAATGAGGAATGGTCAAGGCTTCAATAGGAGAATGAGGTTCTGCATGTGTTAGCAATAAAGTGGGAGCTTGCAAGCCAGCTTTAGACCTAGTGATCATGGGGTGGGCATTAAGAGGTGCAGGTGTTGAGCTAGAGGATGCACCAGACATATGAGAGGAACCACTAGGTGTTAACCCACAATGAAGAGAAGATAAAGAGTAAGGGTCTGTATGATGAGAGGAGTGACTAGACACAGGAGGAGAAGCTTGATTAAGAGGTGTAACTAGAAAGGGAGACTGAGGAGAAAGTGTGCCTTGACCTGATGAAGGTGGTGAGGCTTGGTTAATAGGAGCAGCAGATATAGGAGACTGATTTGAACCATTTGGACTTGGTGGAAACATAGGAGCAGGACTAGGAATGGTAGGAATAATCATGAGAGGAGTGTTACTAGGACTGGTGGATGTTGCTGAATCTGTTGGTTTGAGAACCTCTTTTGCAAATGGAAATTCATGTTCATTAAATTGGACATCTTTAGAAATATACATGCGGCCATCTTTAGCTAGACATTTGTAGCCCTTGTGGGAGGTAGAATAACCAAGAAAGGTGCACTCTCTAGTTCTAAATTCAAGCTTATTTTTATTGTAGGGTCTAAGACATGGGTAGCATGCACAACCAAACACCTTTAACATGGAGTAGTCAGGGTCAGATTTGTAGAGAATGAAGTAGGGTGTTTGATTGGAAAGAACATGTGTAGGGAGAAGATTGATGAGGAAGGTTGCTATACAGAAGGCATGATCCCAATAAAAAATAGGAAGTGAGGCATGTGCAAGTAAAGCTAGGCCAGTTTCCACTATGTGACGATGCTTACGCTCAATGGAACCATTTTGATGGTGGGTGTGGGGGCAAATAACTCTATGTTGGACACCCAAATAAGCCAAGAACCTAGTAAAGGGTCTGAATTCCCCACCCCAGTCAGACTGAACAGCCCTAATGCATGCACCAAATTGGACTTTAACAAGTTCAAAAAACTGTTTGAAGGTGTTTAGAGTGTCTGATTTTTGTTTTAACAGAAATATCCCTGTAAATTTTGAGCAAGAATCCATGATTGAAAAATAGTATTGATATCCCATAGAGGACTTAACAGGTGCTGGCTCCCACAAGTCAAGAAAGAGTAAATCAAAAGGATGCGCATAAGTAGTCAGGGAAGAGTGAGATGGAAGCCTATGAGACTTGGCAAAACAACAAGCAGTACAAAAGTCCAAAGTACTTTTATTGATACGAGAAAGATTACATTTTTGGAGTATAGATTTCATTGCCACATCATTGGCATGTTCTAGTCTACAGTGCCAAATGTAATGGGATGGGGGCACTTTATTTACATCACCTAAAGTAGAATTGGAAGAAATACACTTTGTCAAGGGAGTGGGGGAAGAAACACTCAGACAAGCAGGGAAACTTGACAGACCAGCAGCACTTGGTTGAGACTTTGAGACTATGGTGAACTGATGAAACACATATAGACCTGTAGAGTTCACAGAACTTTCTAGAAGAACTTTATGATCATCCTGTGATTTAACAAAACAAAGATGAGGAAGGAACTCAAAGTAGACATTGTTATCTGTAGAAAAACGACTAACACTCAACAGATTTTTGGTTATAGTTGGAACATAAAGAATGTTAGAAAGGTTTAATGTGCAGGTGTGATCAAAAGGTGACCTAACACATGCAGTTCCTATTGAGAGTATAGATAGGCCAAGACCATTACCCATGTAAATCTGGTCAATACCACTTGGTGCAACAGGTTGATTCAAGTTGTCGAGATATGCAGTAACGTGGTGTGTTGCCCCACTATCAACAAACCAAGCACTAGAATCTGAACCAAAATTGGAGGCCATCATAGCCATAGGGTTCTGTTGTTGCTGATTGCTGCTGACTTGGCCATTAGGATGAGGCATATGCACATTATTGGATTGCCATGGGATAGGCAACAGAGGCTGTTGCTGAACAGGAAGTTGAGGCATAGGAGGAGGCATGAAATTTTGTGCTGATTGTCCTGAAGCATAGTGATAATTAGCATTAGGAGCATGTTGATGATACTGATTTGAAGAGGATTGGGCACGATACTGACCTCTACCATAAGAGCCAAAAGAATTAGCACTAGGAGGTGGTGCTGTTTAATCTTCATTGAATCTATAGTAACAATCAAGAGCATTGTGATTGTTACGACCATAAATCTGACACTCGGCTCCATTGCCAAATATTCCATAGCTATATCTGCCACCTCTACCACGACCACGACGTCCTCCGCGTCCACCTCGAAAACCATTGCCAAAATTGGATGAGGAATTGTACTGTTGATAGCCTCCATTATTCGGAAAGGAGGATGAACCTTGCTGAAAGTTAGAGACTGAGGTAGGATTCGCTTGATTAGTGCTATTCAGGGAAGGAATTGGACGAGGCATGGAATTAGGGTTAGGATTGGGATTGCTTTGAGCCAGATTGGCTGAGAACACCTCTGTAACAGCATTTTTGGACTTCAACCTCTCCAATCGAGACTCATGCGACAACAATAGGGATTCGATTTCAACAATTGAGTACGGTTCAATTCTGCTCTCAATTGTAGGGAAGAGGATATGATAATCATCGGGCAGACCTTCCAAGATTGCATCCATATGCTCCTGACGAGTAACCGGGTTCCCAATCGAGATCAAAGCATCCACCAGTGCCTTGATTCGCAGCAAGTATTCTCCAATGGTGCGATCACCTTTAACAATGTGACGAAGTTCGACGCGAAGCTGTGTGCTACGCGACTTCGTCTGCGAGTTGAAGTAGTTGTGTAATTCATCCCATAACATGCATGTGTACAACCGACAACACCCGCATGAATCGTATAAGAAATCGAGTTCAGGAGCCATATGAATCGGTACTGGTCTTGTGCTTCCCAGGCCTGGTACTCTGGATTCACTCGATCGTTCGCTCGATCATCCTCGTTGAGATATCGTACTGGAACCCTATGACACGCCACGTATTTTTCGAGTCGATTAGCTCGAATTACAGCCTCAACGATTTAGCGCCTGAACGCGCTGTCGCGCACGCGCCAAAAAGCGAGCGGTTTACAAAAATATGTAGTTTAGGGAGCGACAACTCGAGTATCGTCTCACAAGGACTCTTGGGTTGTTGTTAACAGAAAAAGTCAGAATTGGGGGTTTTGAATTTGAAATTAAACAAAGAAAACAAAGCAGAAAGACAATGCAAACTAAATAATTACCAAATAAACTAAAGCGATTAACCTACTGTTCTCGGTTTCCCACTATCATCGATTTATATAATTCCATGCCCTAAGCAGATTCTAATCTCTTTTCGATTGTAGAATTAATTAACAAGCGAAATCAACGCTACGAGACATATGTTCCTATTCCCGAATTAAGCAAACGGGGTGAAGCACTCATGAACTAAGCGAACATGAACGAACACACGCGAATTAAGCAAACACGATTAAGTATAAGAATATACAACCATCGAAACAAATCAATACCTATCCTATATAATCCTGAATTAAGCGAACAGAACATACAGAACAAATATTGAAAGAGAATAGCATAAAGTTCAGAATTTACAAAACCTCAAGTGACGGCGGAACCCGATTACAGTAGATTAATCAAGGAGACTAGTTCTCCATTACAAAGGAAAAACAAAGCACTAAACCTAATTCCTAATTTGTAGCCATCTATGAAAAGAAAAGAAGATGAGAAGATAAAAACTCACTCTGCAATCTGTCCTAGAACAACAATTTATATCTGTCGGTTCTGCGCGATCTCGCGAGGCGAACACACAATCGCGACGCGAATCTTATGAAGAAATCTGCAACGTTTGGACTTCTCGTGAGGCGAGAAGACATTCGCGAGGCGAGACTATTCAAATTCCAAACTGTCACAACCGTGACCTTCAACATGGGTAAGCCGTGATGATCTCTGTCCTTCAGGGTTGGATTACTCGCGAGGCGAGACATTGTTTCGCGGGGCGAGGCAGAGAAGATGACATTTCTTGCACAATCAGGCTTCAGGTTCGCGAGGCGAGTAGCCTCTCGCGGGGCGAAGAACTCCAGAACTGCTTCTCTTTATTGACCTGAAAACAAGAAATAGCATAAGTGCTTTATCAGACTCTAAATCAGCTAAATTAACCTAAAACTGCTTAAACGACTCAAAATGTTGCTTAAAGGCAATCAAGTCTAATTTGGGTGAAAATGAGATATAATTAGCACAAAACCACGGTCATACTAGTCATAAAACTAGATGAGCCAGAGGCTGATCAAAATACACCAAACTTAAACTTTGCTTGTTCCCAAGCAAACTAAAACTCAAAAACTTAAAAAGACTCAAGACGCGGCAAGCTTAAAGATTCAATCAACTTTGCACAAATTTCAAGCAATTCATCAAAACAGTTTTTCCTTTAATGTCCCCCCCCCCCCCCCCCCCCCCTCAAATAAAGCAATCCTCACATGCATTCACTCTAAACAATTGAGAATTTCATCATTCAAGCAATCATTAATCTAAGCAAGGGATCCAAGTTACACATAAGAGGGAGATCACCAAATTCAAACAATCGCCTTCCTCACAAGGGTATTTAGTGTTTCACTCAATCGCTCAGTTTTTGTCTAGGCTATCAACATTTCACTCAATTTCACTTTTAAGAGCACTTCCCATGCATTTTATTTTCATCTCAAAATGGTTCCCACGAAAACATGCATGCAACATCAAAAGGTCTTCTATAGGTTGTAATGGGGCCTAGCTAAGGGTAGGATATACAAAGGTACTAGGCCTAAGTCCTTAGGAATTAAGAGAGCATGAAAATTTTGATACATTGAATTTCCACCCAAGTTCCTTTTTCCATTTTTCTTTATGCTTTGGGTGACTACAACCTTTTTCTTTAGATATCATTTTTTGACATTTTTGTTCTTTTATTCCCTTTTTTTTTCTTCTTTTTCTTTTTTTTTCTTTGCCTTTGGCTCCAACCTTTTTATTATATTTTTTTCTTTTTCTCAATCCAGAATGACATGTCACATCCTTGTAGCCACCCCAAACTTAGTTTCTTGCAACCATTCTCTTGCTAAGCATCCATGCTCTCCTAATCCTAAGATCGGGTTAACATGGGTTTTCCAGATTTTGGCTCATAACACAGGGTTATCAAGAATTAACAGGCTAATTAAGCTCAATGGGGCTAACTAGGGAACATGCATTAGGAAGGGTTCAATTTAGGCCAAGTGGTTATTTACAAAGAAAATGCCTAAATCATTTGATGCAAACACATAAACATGCAAACCAAGAAGAGATTCAAGCAAATTCGGGAAACTGCAACTTGAAAATGATTCTCACAATTTAAAAACATGCTGGAGGCTCAAATCCTCACCTGGACATTTTTGCAATCTGTTTGACCGAGATTCTATCCCTAGTGTGTGCATCCTATCACCCCAAACTTATCATAAATCATGCAATCATAACAAAATATCTCAAAGTTCAGTTTTCAATTTTTCAAGTGGGGATCAAATTTTCAATTTTCAAAACCTAAGGGGAAAACAGTCAACACATAACATGCAATCAATCTATGCAAAATTTGATTAAAATCTAACAAGCTCACCGACACAAGACTCAAACACACATACTCCTGATCTTCTCAAATTATTCAGGAGCTATAAGAAAACAAAACAAAAATAAAGCAAGGCAAAGCAATTAAAAAGAGTAAGGTTCATAGAAAAATCATGGGGGCGATTCCACCAGGATCCCACTGTCTGTGATACAGCAGCCACGGAATGCCCCAATTGCAGTATGATCCTCCCGGATCCCATGGCTTGTAGCATAAGTATGACAGAGGGTGCTTGACAGTTATGGTAACTCCGCCAAGTGCGGCGGGCTTCTCACTCCCTCTCAGGTCAAAGATGACCTCCTTGTCAACCTTGTCAATAAAGTCCTCCCAATAAAAGTGGGGTTCAACCTCTTGGACTGGCCATAGTGTCTTCATATCCAAGGGTGCAAAATCAAGAGGATTGAACTCCATCACTGGTGGTTCCACAGGGGAAGGTGGCAAACAGGTAGCTGGGGTCTCCGGTGCTGCTTCATCTTCTGCACGTTCTTCATTCACTGCGCTGACAAATCCATCACCTGTTATACATGCATAATTCTCAGCACACACCACACAAGGGTTAGTGTTAGTACAGTCAATACATATAGTACAACAAACTAAATCAGAAAAGGCCTGAATGTCTGGAAATTCAGCACACAGTTCATCCACCCCATCACTTTCAACACATGCATCTAATTCCAAAGGTTCTTCATTATCCTCAAGCATGGTGAAGCAGATGTCCTCCTAATCCTCATTTTCTATGTTTCCTGGCCGAACAGGGCCCTCAACCTCATATGTCTCCTGTTCCATATGGACGTTTTGCTCCTCGCACCCTGAAAGGAATAAGCTTTCCGAACATGCTACACACGAAGCAGTGTCAGTACAATCAGCACATGAAGTATAATAAATAGAATCAGGGGAGGTGTGAATATCTGGAGATTCAACACACAGTTCATCAACCATAGTGTTCTTGACATTATTATCAAAATTATCCTCAGAGGAAGTATTGTCAAGAACAACTATCCGTGAATCTGTATGTTCCTCAAGGGACTGTGGAGTTTGCAGTGTAGCCAAGGCGGAAACGATGAGAGCATTTTTAGTGGCAAAGTCCCGCTGACTTGCTTCCATCCTCTGTTGAAATTCGAGATTGTTTGCTTCCATTTGTGCAGTTATCTGTGTAGTCATTTGCTTGAACAGGTCCTCTAGTGAAGGTCCGGAAGGTGCAGAAGTGGTTACTTGGGGAGGATTCTGTGGTGGTGTCAGTGGTAACATCAGCTGTGAGTCCCCATACCAAGGGGTTGGATGGTTTCCCCGGCTGGGGTGGCACTCATCAGTGGAAGGGTCAGGAATGTTGTGCCTGATTGATGCAGCTCTGAAGGCAGGAAAGTATCTCAACATGAAGACTTTCTTCAAATCAAACCAGGTTGAGATGGAATTCGGCTCGAGACAAAACAACCAATCCTTCGCAGCACCTTCAAGTGAGAATGGGAAGGCTCTCATCTTGATGTGGTCTTCTGTTATTCCTTTAAGTCTCAGCATTGTAGAACAAACAATCTGGAATTCCCTCAGATGCTCCTGCGGATTCTCACCTGCAAGACCACTAAACCTTGGCAACCGATGTATTAAACCAGGAGAGTCAGGATAATATATGCATGGTGGTTCATAATTAACATTAGGCATGTAACCTTGCATATAATCATGAATCATCCATGGGTAGATTCACACTCAGACCAATTCAGCAAATTTTTTTTAAAAAAATTTATTTTCTGTTAATAACAACAAGAGTCCCCAGCAACGGCGCCAATTTTTAAACGCGCTGTCGCGCACGCGCCAAAAAGCGAGCGGTTTACAAAAATATGTAGTTTAGTGAGCGACAACTCGAGTATCGTCTCACAAGGACTCTTGGGTTGTTGTTAACAGAAAAAGTCAGAATTGGGGGGTTTTGGATTTGAAATTAAACAAAGAAAACAAAGCAAAAAGACAATGCAAACTAAATAATTACCAAATAAACTAAAGCGATTAACCTACTGTTCTCGGTTTCCCACTATCATCGATTTATATAATTCCATGCCCTAAGCATATTCTAATCTCTTTTCGATTGTAGCATCAATTAACAAGCGAAATCAACACTACGAGACATATGTTCCTATTCCCGAATTAAGCAAACGGGGTGAAGCACTCATGAACTAAGCGAACATGAACGAACACACGCGAATTAAGCAAACGTGATTAAGTATAGGAACATACAATCATCGAAACAAATCGATACCTATCCTATATAATCCTGAATTAAGCAAACAGAACATACAGAACAAATATTGAAAGAGAATAGCATAAAGTTCAGAATTTACAAAACCTCAAGTGACGGCGGAACCCGATTACAGTAGATTAATCAAGGAGACTAGTTCTCCATTACAAAGGAAAAACAAAGCACTAAACCTAATTCCTAATTTGTAGCCGTTTATGAAAAGAAAAGAAGATGAGAAGATAAAAACACACTCTACAATCTGTCCTAGAACAACAATTTATATCTGTCAGTTCTGCGCGATCTCCCGAGGCGAACACACACTCGCGACGCGAATCTTATGAAGAAATCTGCAACGTTCGGACTTCTTGCGAGGTGAGAAGACATTCGCGAGGCGAGACTCTTCAAATTCCAAACTGTCACAGTCGTGACCTTCAACACGGGGAAGCCGTGATGATCTCTGTCCTTCAGGGTTGGATTACTCGCAAGGCAAGACATTGTTTCGCGGGGCGAGGCAGAGAAGATGACATTTCTTGCACAGTCAGGCTTCAGGTTCGCGAGGCGAGTAGCCTCTCGCGGGGCGAAGAACTCCAGAACTGCTTCTCTTTATTGACCTGAAAACAAGAAATAGCATAAGTGCTTTATCAGACTCTAAATCAGCTAAATTAACCTAAAATGGTTAAACGACTCAAAATGTTGCTTAAAGGCAATCAAGTCTAATTTGGGTGAAAATAAGATATAATTAGCACAAAACCACGGTCATACTAGTTGATGAGCCTCTGTTTGACTGGTTTTATAACTAGTAAAGACCTTGGCTTTGTGCTAATTTTATATCATTTTTACCCAAATTAGACTTGATTGTCCTTAAGTAAGATTTTGAGTCTGTAAAGTGTTTTTAGTTTAATTTAGTTGTTTTAGAGTTAAATAAATCACTTATGTTATTTTCTTATTTTCAGGTTAATAAATAGGAAATAATTCCGGTTCGCCCCGCGAAGGATCTCTCGCGTCGCGAGTCACCCAGCCCTGAAAAGTCAGAGACGATCACGGTTTACCCGTATTGAGGATCACGGCTGTGGCAGTTTTGAAGTTGAAGCGTTCGCCTCGCGAGCATCCATTCGCCTCGCGAGTCTGGAAGTCAGAATATAATTGCTGTCACTGGAACCTGAACTGGTCATGAAGATTGGGCCATAACTTGGGCTGTAGATGTCGGTTTGAACTGAAACCGGTGGCAAATGAAAGATCAAACAAAGAGCTTTAACTCTCATGAAGACCATTATTCCAAACAGAGCCGTTTTGAAGGGCTTTAATCCATGTGAAGTCAGAGACGTTTCAGCTGCCCTATGAGTTGAATGTGGACATAACTCCCTCATCTTAACTCATAATTAAGCAAATTAAGTGGCTTTGGAAAGCTAAGAGGCAGAGGTTGAAATGAATCAAAGGAGTATTCAGATATTGAGAGGTCTTGAGAGATTTTGTATAAATAGGAGTCATAGTTAGGCAGAGGAGGAGTGAGTAGGAGTAGTGGTAGTTTCAATAGTTTATTTTCCTTTTCTTTTCTTTTCTGCTTATGTCTGTAATTGAGAATTAATCTCCTAAATTAATCTACTGTGATTGGTTTCTGTTAAGACTTGAGGTTTCTGTAATCCTGTTTCATTTGCTTTTCTCTTTTCAATGCCATGCTTTATATTTCTGTTTGCTTAATTCAGGAGTATATTGTGTTGTGTTGGTTTATCTCGGTGATATCATGTTCCTATAATTAATCGCGTTTGCTTAATTCGCGTGTGTTCGTTTCTTGTTCGCTTAGTTCACGAAGAGCTTAACCCCGTTTGCTTAATTCGGGAATAGGGACATATATTTGTAGTAGTGGTTTCGCTTGTAAATTGTTGCTACAACCGGGAGGGGATTAGAATCTGCTTAGGGTTGCATGAACCGATGATAGTTGGGAAACCGAGAACAGTAGGTTAATCGCTTAGCTTATTTGGTAACTGCTCTGTTTTCTTGCTTTGTTTTCTGTTTTGCTTCTTAATTTAGTTTTCAATCCAAAACCCCCAATTCTGACTTTTTCTAACTTTTTCTGTTAATAATAACAACAACTAAAGAGTCCTTGAGAGACGATCCGAGTTGTCGCTCTATACTACATTATTTTGTAAACGCTCGTTCTTTTTGGCGCGTGGCGACAGCGCGGTCAAAAATTGGCGCCGTTGCCGGGGACTCTGGTTTGTTGTTATTAGCAGAAAATAAAATTTTAAAAAAAAAAAATTCTTTGCTAATTAGTTCTGTCTGCTTTGTCTCGATGTTTGATTGCCATGGATAATTACATGTATGGATATTTGCCTAATGTTTATTATGAACCACCACCTTGCATGTATTATCCTAATTTTAGTGAGCCACCACCATACTATCCTAGCCAAGTGACCACCTCTGCACCTTCCGAACCTTCCCTAGAGGACCTGTGCAAACAGATGACTGCACGGATAAGTGCAAATATGGAAGGACTGAGGCAACAAATGGCCGAGCAAACTCAACGTATGATAGAGGAATTTCAACAGAAGATGGAGGCTGAATATCAGAGGGACCAAGCTGAATCTCAGAAGTTGTGGGCTCTAATTGATCAAGTTACCGCCAACTCAGCTGCGATGCTAACTCCACAGCCCCTTGAGGAACATAAGGATTCACAGATGGTTATTCCTGAAAATACTTTTGATGATAATTCTGATGATGATATTTCTGTTGATGATGAATTATGTGTTGAATCCCCTGATCCTAATGCTTGTTATTGTGATGGAACTGCTTTGTGTGTTGAATGTTTTACTGTTTATACTTTTCGGAAAAAATAGAAAAGGCAGATCGTTTTGCAGGTTTATTTTTTTAGGAAACTTAGATCAGGAGGATCAGGAGAACATTTGCTCCACCGTGCTTGAGGATAAAGAAGAATCTTTGGTCTTAGATGCATGTGTTGAGAGTAATGGGGTGGATGATGAATTAATTGCTGAATTTCCAGACATTGTAGATTTTCCTGATTCATTTTATTGTAATATATGTACTAACTCTAACCTTTGTGTGGTGTGTGCTGAAATTTCTGCGTGTATAGCAGGTGAAAATTTTGTTAGTACAGTGGATGAAGACATTGCAGAAGTTGAAGCAACACCAGTAACCCCAACTAACTGTTTGCCACCTCCCCCTGAGGAACCAGTGATGGATTTTGCACCCTTGGATTTTGCACCATGGCCGGTCCAAGAGGTTGAGCCCCACTTCTATTGGGGAGATTTTGTTGAGAAAGCGGTCATCTGTGACCCGAAGGGGAGTGAGAAGTCCGCCGCACTGGGTGGAGTTATTATAATTGTCAAGTGCTCACCTCCGCATCAAAGCTGCAAGTTAGGGAGGCATGGAATGAATTTCAGTCCTTTGGCTACCATGTGGGACTTATGTTACAGACAGTGGGATCTCGGTGGAACCGCCTCTGAATGAGTTTTCTTAACCCTTATCTCTTTTAATTTTCTTTTTCTTGCTTTATTTCTGTTTCGTTTTTAATAAAGCTCCTGAATAATTTGAGAAGCTCAGGAGTATTTGTGTGTTGAGTCTTTTATTGGCAAGTTTATTGGATTTGATTAATTTTGCATAAATGAATTGCATGATAGTGTTGGATTGTTTTCCCCCTAGGACTTGAAAAAATTTTTGAAAAATTGATCTCCATGTGATTAAAAACTGAACTTTGAGATTTTGTTATGATGGCATGATGTATGATAAGTTTGGGGTGATAGGAAGCACACACTAGGGATAGTATCTCTTTCAAATAATTTGCATAAATGTCCAGGTGAGGTTTTGAGCCTCTAACATGTTTTAAACTGTGTGAAAATCACTTTTTAAGTTGCACTTTCCTGAATTTGCTTGAATCTCTTTATGGTTTGCATGATTATGTGTTTGCTTCAGATGATTTAGGCATTTTCTTTGTAAATAGCTACTTGGCCTAAAATAACCATTTCCTGATGCATGTTCCCTAGTTATCCCCATTGAGCCTATTAGCCTGTTAATTCTTGATAACCTAATGTTATAAAGCCAAAAAATCTGGAAAACCATGTTAACCCGATCTTAGGATTAGGAGAGCATGTAATCTTAGAATGGGTGCAAGAAACCAAAGTTTGGGGTGGCTGCAAGGTATAACATGTTGTTTGGGATTGAAAAAAAAAATTAAATTATGTAAAAAAAAAATTTGTGAAAAAAAATATATAGAAAAAAAAAGAAAAAAAAAAGGAAAAGAAAAGAAAAACAGAAAAAAATAAAAGTGCAAAAATGCCAAAAAGAAATAAAAGGCTGTAGTCACCCAGAAGCATAAAGAAAAAAATGAGAAAAGGAACTTGAGTTTAATTTCAAAGTGTAAATATTGTTTCATGCTCTCTTAGTTCCTAGGGTCTTCAGCCTAGTTCCTTTGTATATCCTACCCTTAGCCAGGCCCCATTACAACCCATAAAAGACCTTTTGATGTTGCTTGCATATTTTCTGTGGGAATCATTAGGAGATGAAAATCAAATTTATGGGAAGTGCTCTTAAAAGTGAAATTGAGTGAATTGTTGATTGCCTGACAAAAACTGAGCGATTGAGTGAACATAAATTTCCCTTGTGAGGAAGGCAGTTGTTTGATTTTGGTGATCTCCCTTTTGTATGTAACTTTGACCCCCTGCTTATATTTCTGATTGTCTGAATGATTAATTTCTCAACTGTTTGGAATAAATGAATGTGGGGATTGTTTTGCTTGTAAAGGGGGAACATTGAAAGAAAAATTCTTTTGAAAAAATTGTTTGAAATCTATGGAAAGTTGATTGAATTCTTAAGCTTGCCATGTTTTACCAGGTCTTGAGTCTTTTTAAGTTTTTAAGTTTTAGTTTGCTTGGGGACAAGCAAAGTTTAAGTTTGGGGTATTTTGATGAGCCTCTGTTTGACTGGTTTTATAACTAGTAAAGACCTTGGCTTTGTGCTAATTTTATATCATTTTTACCCAAATTAGACTTGATTGTCCTTAAGTAAGATTTTGAGTCTGTAAAGTGTTTTAAGGTTAATTTAGTTGTTTTAGAGTTAAATAAATCACTTATGTTATTTTCTTATTTTCAGGTTAATAAATAGGAAATAATTCCGGTTCGCCCCGCGAAGGATCTCTCGCGTCGCCAGTCACCCAGCCCTGAAAAGTCAGAGACGATCACGGTTTACCCGTATTGAGGATCACGGCTGTGGCAGTTTTGAAGTTGAAGCGTTCGCCTCGCGAGCATCCATTCGCCTCGCGAGTCTGGAAGTCAGAATATAATTGCTGTCACTGGAACCTGAACTGGTCATGAAGATTGGGCCATAACTTGGGCTGTAGATGTCGGTTTGAACTGAAACCGGTGGGAAATGAAAGATCAAACAAAGAGCTTTAACTCTCATGAAGACCATTATTCCAAACAGAGCCGTTTTGAAGGGCTTTAATCCATGTGAAGTCAGAGACGTTTCAGCTGCTCTATGAGTTGAATGTGGACATAACTCCCTCATCTTAACTCATAATTAAGCAAATTAAGTGGCTTTGGAAAGCTAAGAGGCAGAGGTTGAAATGAATCAAAGGAGTATTCAGATATTGAGAGGTCTTGAGAGATTTTGTATAAATAGGAGTCATAGTTAGGCAGAGGAGGAGTGAGTAGGAGTAGTGGTAGTTTCAATAGTTTATTTTCCTTTTCTTTTCTTTTCTGCTTATGTCTGTAATTGAGAATTAATCTCCTAAATTAATCTACTGTGATTGGTTTCTGTTAAGACTTGAGGTTTCGTAATCTCGTTTCATTTGCTTTTCTCTTTTCAATGCCATGCTTTATATTTCTGTTTGCTTAATTCAAGAGTATATTGTGTTGTGTTGGTTTATCTCGGTGATATCATGTTCCTATAATTAATCGCGTTTGCTTAATTCGCGTGTGTTCGTTTCGTGTTCGCTTAGTTCACGAAGAGCTTAACCCCGTTTGCTTAATTCGGGAATAGGGACATATATTTGTAGTAGTGGTTTCGCTTGTAAATTGTTGCTACAACCGGGAGGGGATTAGAATCTGCTTAGGGTTGCATGAACCGATGATAGTTGGGAAACCGAGAACAGTAGGTTAATCGCTTAGCTTATTTGGTAACTGCTCTGTTTTCTTGCTTTGTTTTCTGTTTTGCTTCTTAATTTAGTTTTCAATCCAAAACCCCCAATTCTGACTTTTTCTAACTTTTTCTGTTAATAATAACAACAACTAAAGAGTCCTTGAGAGACGATCCGAGTTGTCGCTCTATACTACATTATTTTGTAAACGCTCGTTCTTTTTGGCGCGTGGCGACAGCGCGGTCACTAGTCATAAAACTAGATGAGCCAGAGACTGATCAACACCGGTGGAGAAAATTCTTATTCGTTAGCTTCGTCGTAAGCACAGTGTTTAGGTTTGGAGTTGGCACCGCTGGTGCATGCGGTGGCGGCGGCGGGGGAGGAGGAGGTGGTGGCGGTGGATCGTCATCAACTTTGAGCGCGGAAGCCATGGCCGAGTTTCAAGCTCGAGATACCATGTTAGATACCGATCAAGAATAGACAAGATAGAGTAGAGAGAGAGAATATAGAGTAATTTTATGAAAATGAATTCTTGATTCACTGCTTGACTAGATACAATGAATGAGCTATTTATAGAAGATAAATGTAACTGCCTCTAACTACCTCTAACAGAATCTGACTCAGCAATGAGCTGAGATCAGCTGAGGCATGACTACAGTAAGCTTAGCTTACTCTAACATTGAGCCTCACAATCCAAAGAATAGACGAACTTAGAGGGAGCCTTGGACTTCCAAAAGGAGTTTTTCAAAATGGAAAGTAGCTCTGATTAACCATCTTGCCTTTTTTGAAATTTTTGCTATGGGCTCATGTTAGATACTTGAGTAACAGAAATTACAGAAGAAGCATATCAGTAACTGTTATGATTAGGTAGTTGTTAGTTAGTTGACGGGTGGGCAATAAGGGGTCATAGGGTGAGAGTGAGGGATCACCGATTGTACTGGAAAGGAGAGGAAGATAGGGAGAGTTCCAAGTCACTCAAATACCTGGAAAGGAGAGTTATGCACTTGTAATCAGTTCATATCAATAAACACCATATATTCCTCAGTAAATCTGGTCCAGTTGTGTCAGCTCACTTATAAGTCCTCTTTATTTATCTTGTGTGTCTTTCTGTATGACGGGATCATTCAATATTTTGCATTTTGTGACATGGCCAACCATTTAGTTGTGACTTATGACTTCATATTTGTTTTACAGGATTTAGTGATGAAACTCCACGGGATTACCACTGCAATTTGGGTCCAGATGGTCGACGGAGAGATGCTGATGAAAGGCCTGAACTATGTAGAGGAACAGTCGAGTTCGTTGCTACAAAAGAATTCATGGTTAGTTAATGTGTAAATATACATGGCTTTATGAAGATGGATTTTTTAGTGTGTATTTCTTTTATGGATTATTTTTTATTACATTCTTTTTCAATCTTCAATGTTTGTATGTGTGATTTTTTTGAGATTGAGATGATATCTAGTCGTTCATGGTTAAAACCCCGACCCTCTGAACTTTAGACCCTGTACTCTGGACTCTGGCCCTTCCCAATAAAAGTCCCCTAAATTATTTCCCATTGTTTGGGAACAACATTGTTCTTCTTCTAGGATTTAAGCCCCCTACTTATAATAACCCAATAAGTGAATACCTAAATATTAAAATTAGGCTGAATAACATTTCATAGGCTAAATCCATAACGGAAGCATTAAAATTAATCCAGAATTGCAATTCATAAAACATGCTCCTAGATTGAAATTATGAAGTTAACATTACAGCAGCTCACTAAACCTAATATTTCTAAGCATTTTTTTATTTTGTAATATGGTTTATGGAATATTATTTTCGAATATGGATACAATTTTGTCTCTTTGCTAATACTTTCTTGATGCTATTGCTACCTTCATTTATAAATCTTAGTTTGTCATATTGCATCAACTTTTTTTGGTCCTTCTGTATTCTCGATTGATAAAATATGGCCAATTTTATTGTTGGCTTCATTTGTGTTACAGCTTTAAGCTTAAATACAAAGTAAGTAGTTTATCCTTCAATTTGGAAACACTTTAGCGTCCATGATGACTTGCGTGCAATTCTCTTTATTTTCTATAGGTCCGTGAGCCAATGCCTGCTGTGTACTTCTTTCTCATTGATGTATCCATGAATGCTGTTCAAACGGGTGCAACAGCTGCAGCTTGCAGTGCCATCAGTCAAGTTATTACGGACCTTCCTGTGAGTTCTAACTATATACAGAGTTAATATTGTGTCAACCATTTATATCTGATAATGTATCTGGCTTAATCTTTTTCTAATTTTCTTGCTTGATTGGATTAAAACCTCATATTGCTTCATTCACTTAAATTTCAAGAGACCATACCTTTTAAGATTCTTCCATCCTCCCTCCGCGGCTCCTCCTGCCTCCAAAGAGCAACTATTGAAAAAAGAGTTGTTTGACTTTGCACTATGTTGGACCTTGCACTTAATAATGACAGCATAACTATCATTTTTTGACTATTAGTTAGTGGATAAACACATTAGTAATTATAGGGCTCAACCAATCCCAAGTACTGGACAGAATATTGATCACTTTTTTTGGTTTTATCTTTGTTTCTCTACCACCCGTTTGGCAAATGTTGCTTCAGTTGGTTGACATTGGTGATCGGTAATCTGACTGAATTTCTGGTACGAGGCCTGAGGGTTTGTTTTCGCACGTCATAACTAGTTTTTTGGTCTTGTTGCTGCAGGAAGGTCCTCGCACACTGGTGGGAATTGCAACCTTTGACTCGACTATTCATTTCTACAACTTGAAACGTGCATTGCAGCAGGTAAAAAAAAAACCTAAGTATATAACTAAGCGTACACTGATTTTTCATTTTGGAACTATTAGTTTTAAATTCATTTTTTCTGTTTAAATTAAGTTGAACTTTTTCAAGAAAATATATTATTAATGTGAAGTTGAAGGTAGAGAGATTTAGTTATAAGGGCCAATATGTTGCTTGAGACACTAATTGCTATTTTTATGCTTTTAGAAGGTGAATGACAGTGGGTATTTATCTACTACAGTTAATTGGTGTAAAGGAAACCAAGGAATAATATTTGCATTGTTTGTATCCCTTTTTTCCTATGTTAAAGTAGTGGAAACATCGATATTCTATTATTATTATTATTATTTGTTTGCATTTTATGCTTTTTACTTTTTTTTTAATTGTGACTGTTTTGTGATATTTAGAACATGAAAAATATTCTTTCACAACTAGTTAGATAATTAGCTATTTACGGTTAGGAGTAATTGAGTAACTAGTTAGATAAGTATGGGGAAAAGGTTTTAGATAAGTTACACTTTACATTGTAAGTTCTACCCGCTGATTTTGAAATTTAAAATTTGTAGCCGCTGATTCTTATCGTTCCTGATGTACAAGATGTTTATACTCCTTTGCAAACTGATGTTATTGTTCCGCTATCTGAGGTTAGTTTAAAATATTTTACCTCTTGCTGAATTTCAGTAAATAAATTGAGTTATCTTTAGAGAATGTATTTATTTTGTTTTATTTTTTGTATTCTTGGTTTGGCCACGTTTGCTTTACTAAATCGTTTTGCTTCTCTCATGGCTAGTGTCGTCAACACTTGGTATTACTTCTGGAAAGCATTCCTACCATGTTCTCCGAGTCAGCCTTTGGTGCAGCTATCGAGGTATGGCTTTGGTTTTCAAGTTATATTTGCCTCACTTTGCAAAGTTGTGCATGTTCATTTAATTTCTTGCTTTGAAGACTTTCCCTACTTATATATTTCCAAGGCTCCTTGGCAGTCTTTCTCCATGGATGCTTTTTATATTTAATGTCAAAAAGAAGGGAAGGAAAATAACGGGTAATGAGGAAAGATCATTATATGCATATGAAAATCAGTTGATGCTTACACCAGTGTCGTCTTCTTTTAGGCTGCTTTCCTTGCAATGAAGGACACTGGAGGAAAGCTGTTGGTATTCCAGTCAGGTGAGCATGGCAGCTTGTATAATTCATAAATTATTGAAATTTATATTGCATAACTGTTGCTGTCTGCATGTTCAATTATATGTAATTTCTTACCCTAAGGGGGCTATGATGGATGAAACTTCAGATGTTAATTTTCTTCTTGAAAGCATGCATGCTGCAACATTTGTTACTTAACCAATTCTTTTCTTTTTGAATTATATTACTTGAATAAGTCAGTATTACCCTAAATATTTAAATAGTTAAAAGTAATCAGCAAGACTGCAAATTTTGCAATGTAAGATTAAGATTACAAAACAATATTTTTTTAAAAATGTACTTCAACAATAGGGTTTAATGACCAAAAATAAGTAACTAAATGAGTTAACATGGTTTGTAGATGTGGATAGAAGTGGTCCATAGTGAACAACCTTGACTTTCTCCGAAAGCTTTTGTGGTCTTCTAGGCCCCCACTTGGTCTCTCTTCTTTCAAAAGTAATAGGTCCTGCTGTTAATCATTGCTTCAATTAAGTTTTTTTTAACATATCCTGAAACAATATTATCATATTAACAGTTTATTTGGCATGATTTATGTTTGGATTTGGTAGTTAGATCTTTATTTGTAGGTTTGGTTGGGTCTTTCTTATAATTTTTTGTTCTGTTTCTTGTCATCATTTTGTTTTTATCTTGGTACATTTCTTTGTTTCCCTCCTCTTCTCTGTAACCGTTTGTGTTTTATTGTTTGATTATCATTGAATGTGCTTGGTTTTCCTCGTAATTTGTTCTGTTGTTTTCAGTCTTGCCATCTATAGGCATTGGTGCCCTTTCTGCTCGGGAGGCTGAGGGTAGAACAAACATCTCCGCAGGGGAAAAGGTATTCATCTCATTTCTTTGTCGAGTTGTTGGATTCTTTGCTTTTTGGTATAAGAAAATATATCAATTTTGTTGTTGTATCACTTATGTCTATGATTGTAAGATTCTGCTATGGCTTTTCCTTGCTATAAGCCCGAGCCTGATAGATCATGACCTGTGATTAGTTCCATCTATATTTGCAAATCCCATTATGTTTAGTGGTGTAATTGAGATCAAATTTCATAGATCATGTAGTATTGACATTTGATTATATATTAGAAAAAATAGAACATATTTATCTGCACAATATGGTAAAATTTTCCATGGTTCATCTGATATCCTGCATTGTTTTATCTGTTATCCTAATAGTCTGGTGCAGATGCTGATTTGTTGTGCACGGATAATTTTAGCATATTCTTCTATGAAATTCCAATCTTATTGAATTTCAGGAAGCCCATAAATTACTTCAACCGGCAGATAAAGCCTACAAGGAACTGGCAGTTGAATTTGCTGTGTATCAGGTAAATCTTGTGTACTTTTTGTTGGGATTCAGGCATTACTTATATTATATGCTGAGGTTACTGGTTGATTTTCTTGTGAGTTGGTTTATTGATCAGCTTGGTGTGGAAGGGTTATGTATTATTTTTTTGATGCTGCAGGTTTGTGTTGATGTATTTGTGACTACCCAGACTTATGTAGACATTGCGTCCATATCTGTTATCCCACGAACTACTGGTGGACAGGTATATGTGAATGTCTTCATGGCTGTTTTTTAAGTACATGATTGAACTGTTAGTTTTCATTGTTTGTTGTGATAATGAGATGGAGCTGATTTCTGTTTTTTCTTAAGTTGATTTAGATCTTTGCAGTAATGATGAAAACATAAGTAATGTTAATTTTTAATCTGTTCCACTTCTTATGTAAGTCTCAGAAACTGCTGGAGACGCTTTCACTTGCCTGGAAATTTTAATTGGAATGAAATGGGGGAAAGGGGAAAGCGGTTGAAATATCTTAAATTCATCTTGGCTTGCAGTTATTGTATCTGAAGAGGCAGCATTAGCTATAATCATAAAGGGTTTGGCATTGGTATCATCTTATTTGCTAAGGCTTTTATGATCTTTCAAGAGCCAAAAATTGATACCACCTGGTCATGTTCCTTGTTTACCATTTTTTGTTCTTTTTATCTGGGCTTGTCGTCGCCTTTGTAAAGATTGACAACAAAGAAAGACACGAGCAGAATTAAAAGGGTAGAGGAAGGCTGACAAAAACTTAGGAGAAACCATAAAAGACCCTACGCTGAATTTGTTGAAAATTTGGTTTTTGATGTAGCTTAATGGCATCATTTGATCCTTGTAGCCGACCCCATCAAATGGATAACACCTGGTTTTTTCTCCCTTTTTTCCCCTTGTAACTTGATGAGTAGATTTATTTTCAAGCTTTTATAAGATATAAGTTTAGTTATTTTTTTTTTCAAAAGGGGGAAAGTATTTTTTGAATAATTTAAAATGTGTGTTCTAATCCATTGCACCAATTACATTTATAGTCTGTCTTTTGTGAAGCATTTAATATATAAAAGAAGTTATATGTCATACAAATGTATGTGTTGCATACATCAAATTTTTAGATGTTGAACTTCTCATTTTTTCCCCAGGTCTATTACTACTACCCGTTCTCAGCTCTTTCTGATCCTGCCAAGCTTTACAATGATCTAAGATGGAATATAACCAGGCCTCAAGGTTTTGAAGCTGTACTGCATGTGAGATGCACCCAGGTAATCTCCTTTTTTCACTATTTTTTTTTTACCTCTTGATGCAATGTAAAGGCTCAGAACTTTCGAACATGTTTCTTGTCAGGGTATCCAAGTACAAGAATACTATGGCAACTTCTGTAAACGCATCCCAACTGATGTCGACCTACCTGGGGTTTGTATATTTTTCCAGATGCTGGATATGATTAAATGCATGTGTATTGATATATGCAACCTTAAGCGTACGTTTATCTGTGTGAATATATGCATGGACTGATTAAAGGTTGAATGATATTGAGATCTGTTAGCAGTTTATATTGTATGCTAATAGCCTAATACTGACATGACATATGCTAAATCATAGTCGAGATATAATTAGAAGTGTTGTTTTAACTCCTAAGCTTAAAATCCTCTTTGGGACAAGAGTGTTAGAATTTGGATTGTTTACAAGTGATCTGTAATTGCACAAGCTTGCTGCTACCTACTTTATAGTGGGTAGATAATAGATGCAATTACTATTGGCGCTGAGTAGACTTTGTTTTGCTGTTTGGAGTTTGTTAATATATTGGGTTATATGTGTAGGTAAAGTAGGGAGATTTATAATTAAAAGGAGAAAAAAAAACCATTCTTGTTAATATATTGACAATACAACCTTGAGGGCCAAAAAGGTTACTACTAATTAGCTTGAAAATTTCGTCCAAACGTAGTTGGTTGATCTTTGTCAATGTCACAATATTATGCTTCTTGCGTCAATCTCTTAGTATTGATCAACATCAGTCAGTATTTTTTAGTAGATGATTTTTATCCAAAAAGGAAAAAACTTGGGTTGTTGATATTGTCTAGTCATTTGTGTTATTATATGCTTCATTTTTGTTTGAGTGCATTTTCTTTAATTTACTATGGTATGTTCAACCTGTGGCTAATTATTATTATTTTTTGTGCAGATTGACTGTGACAAAACTTTCATTGTAACTATGAAACATGATGATAAGTTGCAGGATGGATCAGAATGTGCTTTTCAGGTATTACCCAATTTTACTGCTCGACTATATCTGAAGGAGTAATGATCTTCATATCACCTAATATATAATATTACTCTTGAAAACATTTTAGCTGCTGTGAGTGAATATTTTCTGCTCATTTGTTCTGATTATACTATTCTGTTCCATTATTCAGTGTGCTCTTCTTTACACAACTGTGTATGGCCAAAGAAGAATACGTGTAATAACCTTATCTCTGCCTGTCACTAGTATGCTTAGCAATCTGTTCCGCGCAGCTGACTTGGACACTCAATTTTGCTGCTTCTTGAAGCAAGGTATCTCACTAATGTTTATTGTCATTGTGATTATTCTGTTTTTGGCATTTGTGGTTGCTATGTAACAGCTCTATTGAATTTGTTGGCTTTATATACGGCAACTGTTTCCATGGTGGTGTCATCCTGTTCATATTTTAACAGCTTTCCTTTTTTTCTCCTATAGCGGCTAGTGAAGTTCCTTCAAAGCCACTCCCACTTGTTCGAGAACAAGTGACAAACCTTTGCATCAATGCACTTTTTTCATACCGTAAATATTGTGCTACAGTATCTTCATCTGGACAGCTTATTCTTCCAGAGGCACTTAAGCTTTTGCCCCTCTACACGCTTGGTATGTATGAATTCTTTGCAGAAGTTTCCTGGTGAACAATTCTGTGGAACTAATTATTTTGTTTGTTTATAGTTTATTAATCTGTTACCTTCTACCTTGCATATCAAACAGATTGTCTTTAACCATTTTTTCTCTTTCTATTTGTTTTTTACCGTGTCATTCCTGCATTGGTATGCTAATAACGTGATCTAAGTTCTTAAAACTAAAAGATACCCTTTAGTAGAAATTTTCCTGCATTTTATTGGATATAATGGGGATAGATTCTCACCTGTTTCCCCTTTATAATGGTCAGTGGCTTTGCATTATTTTCCTTTTTCTGGTCCTTCTGTTTTGAGGTAGGGCCTTGTTTTCACTGTGAATTGAGGATGACTGTCAAAGCTGATAAATATTTGCTTGATTCGTCAATGATCAATCTTCAAATTCAAAATGTTGATAATATGGTCTTCCTGAGAAGGCTTGCACAAGTGGGTGCTAATTTCATTCTCCATTTCTTTTTCAGCTTTAACTAAGAGTACAGGGTTGCGAACCGAAGCAAGGATTGATGAAAGGTCATTTTGGATAAATTACTCGTCCTCTCTCTCTACTCCATTGGCAATACCACTTGTGTATCCTAGGATGGTCGCTATCCATGACCTTGACTCAAAGGTATGTTGATTAAATGTCGAAAAATATATTTGTGAAAGTAGGATGTTCCATATGACCAATATTTAGATAATTGTATAATATATATAGCTAATACTTATGAGTGTATTGTGTATTCTTAGTTACTGAACTATTATTGGCAGGGCAAATGTTTTTTTAACACAAAAGCAGGAACACCATGCGTGTCCCTTTGTTTTTTTTTTCTTTATGTATTCTCGGAATTCGTGTATACAAGAATATAAAAGTAAGAGATAGAGATAAATATATACGATGTCCCAATTTTGTTGTTCAAATAACATAATTGTGTTATTAGTTAAGGTTTAGATTACAGCTGTGACTGCTGTCATTATGCATGTATAAATATAGTTATAGACCTGAGTATGTTAATAACATAAATACATTTACCAGATATTCTGAGTCTCTTTTTCCCTCTTTTTCACTTTGTCAGACCTCTCAAACTCAAATAGTACTTAATGAAACTCTAATATGGATAAGACATTTTGAGAATGATAATGAATTCTTATTTAATTTTTAAGAATAAGCTTGTATTACATGTTATTTAAATGGTATGAAATTTTTTGAGCATAAGCTATGAAAAGCTTTACTGGTTGATTTTTTTACAAAGCGATCGGTTGTAAAGTTTTGTTTTACGCCAATTCCGATTAACCCTGACCTTATTTATTTATTTTACTTTTAGAGACTAGAGACACTAATAGCATTTTATAAATTGCAGGAAGATGAGGAATCCGTTATTCCATCCTTTCTTCCTCTTTCTAGTGAACACATCAGTGATGATGGTATATATCTTCTTGAGCATGGTCATGATTGTTTGATATATATTGGAGACTCTGTAAGTCCTGATATTGTACGAAGACTGTTTGGTGTTAACACTGTTGAAGAAATCCCTACGCTGGTAATTTCTATGTTATCCCTTCCATTTCCCCCCAACTTTCATTCCCTGTAACTTTTTTTTGATAGGCCAATGTTAGTATTTAATATTAGTTGTTATGTTAGGGGGATGGAGGTGGAGTTTGAACTCCTTACCTCCAAGTGAACTTGGAGTCTCCTATGTCCCTTAGCATCACCAAGTGAGCTACCTAAGTGGGACTTGATTCCCTGTAACTTATTATCATCCTTAACACGTTGTAAGCCCCAACATATTTTTAGTCTTTTAGATTGTTGAAAGAAATGGTTATTGTAATTATGTTGCTTTTCTACTACTTTATTGCTCAGAACTGGCAATGTAACAATTATGTTTTATCAGTTTGTATTGCAGCAATATGACAATCCACTGTCGAAGAAGTTAAATGAAGTGGTAAATGAGATACGACGGCAAAGATGTTCCTACCTCCGGTAAGCCAACTGTTTTGACGATTATAACATATTTGAAACCTTGTTGAGTAATCTTTCTTGTGATTTGATGACTAAGTGAAATCAAATTTTAAATAATCTTAAAATGTTTTGTCAGGTTTAAGTTATGCAAGAAAGGAGATCCATCAGGTCAGTTTGCGTTAGAATGATTGCTTTACCCTGTTTGCTAAATGCAGGCTGGATTTTTAAGTATTAGCATGAACAGATGAAAGTTTAGAACATAAAACCCCATGATATCTTTCCCCAATCCTATTGCCATTGTTTCAAATTTGTTTTTCAGTCTTCTGGAATAGTTACTATTTTTGGTAATGGATACTCTAGTACCCTATCCTATCCAGACCCTACCCATTGCCATTCCTAGTTAGTTAATGGCGCGATCATACTTTAACTTAATTAACAAATTGTCTGCCTAATTTTCCTAACCTGAATATCTTTCATCAGCAAATCCTATATTGTCTGTTAAGCTGTTTAGGTTGTGCATTGTCTGATAAGTCTAAGTTTATTAAAATGGGGTTCATATCTAGAATCAACAACCTCATGCTGTGCAAAGTTCTGTTGGGTCGGTATGCTAGACTAGTTTAGAATAGGAGGTATTCAAATCGAAGAAATCCGTTTAAACTTGTTATGGTGTACATTGTTCTTATTTTTTAACTGAACCTATCTTATTTACGGTAGATATCAGGAATGTTATTCTTCTCATATATGGTAGAAGACAAGAGCGCAGGTGGCTTCTCCTATGTAGAGTTTCTTATCCATGTTCATAGGCAAATCCAGAATAAAATGGCATCATAACGAGTGTATGCCTGCTTTATTTCTGCAAGCTTTTAGACCTAAATGATAGAGCAAAACCCCAAACCCCCATGGATAGGTGAGATTCTGCCTATTTTTGTGCATTCATCGATTTTGTTGCGTTTGTCCGAGGAAAACCAGAGTATACAAGTTTTGTTATTTAAGTTTTGAGTTACTATGTTATATGTACAAGGTAATTGGTGTTGGTAATAGTTGGAATTTATTTATTCTGAAAATATTTTAGTTTGTTCTATACTACCTGACAAATTTTATGGACAAGTATGTGTTTTCATGAGAAATATTATTACCTATCTTCTTTTAGTAAATTTTAGATGCAAGGACGGAAAGGCAAAGAGAAAGGAATCATTTTTAGTTTGTAAGAAAATTGATCGACATGCATTTTACATGATCTATCTATTTAGATTTATGCCAGAGTCCCAGAGTAGTTGTTGAATAAATTTTTCCTTCATTAGATTCCTCACCAGAAATCCCTGTAATGCAAGAACTTTGTGCCGCCTTGTTGGAATATAATTATACTAAATGAATTGGAGTTTCATATGACCCTTTTAAGTTCGACAGGTGATCCAGTAGAAAAACAAAATAAAAAAAATTCAACAGGTGATTGAGCGCATATGATGTTGCCATCAACGATGTTCTCTTTTGCTATGTCCACGGTACCTATTAGATCTTAAACACGATTCCTACACAATTCAAATGTCACGAGTGTGAAACGAGTTTTTGGCCATCACTTCGGTGTGTTTGGATTTGGAATGTGAAAAATTGAGAAATGAGAAATGAGAAATGATTCGATTATCAAATTTTGTTAAATTTGTATTTTGAATATTTTAAAATAGGAAATGATTTAATTTTTAAAATTTTATGGATTTCGTAAATTTTCTCACAAATTCCATCATATTTGATAGGATTTGATTTGACCTGAGATAAATAGACTTTTATTTTTGACTACTTTTATCGATTTATCAGACATGTAAAAATTTAAAATTCTTGAAAATAAAACTTATTTTTATTCTAATGAGTTTTAACAACAATTTAATTTCTAAATCAATTCAAATCATTTTTTTTAGTTTTAATTGATCCTAAATACTATCTTTGCAGATTCCCAACATAGTGATTAAATTTAGCTTAATTGCATTTTTTGTCCCCCAAGTATCATGATTGTGCAATTTTGGTTCCTTGAGTTTCAATTGCGCTAATTAGGTTTCCCATATATGATGAGTGCGTAATTTTGTCCCTTCGGTGTTCTAATTGTGCCAATTGGGTCCCCAAAGTATCCATTTGTTACAATCAGATCCTTCTTCATTTTGTCGTCCAATTTTTAACATCAATAGCTTTTGTGGGACTGATTTGACACTTAGTGAAGCTAGTTTGGTAGCTTACATGACATTTTTATGTGGCATCATTGACACTTCATAATTTAATGGTCACGTGTAATCATGTGAGTATAGGGGTCTAATGTTTCTCTGCAAAAGACATTTCTGCATCTTTAGAAACTAGGGCTTCGACATGCATCTAGAGACGGATTGGACGACAAAAATGTCCTCTACAAAGAAACATCATAATCCTATACTTACGTGATGTACATGTGACTATTAAAATGTGAGGTGTCAATCGTGCTATGTAAGAATGTCATATAAGTTGCCAAGTTGGCTTCACTAATTGCCAAATCAGGTTCATGTGTGCCACGTAGGCTACTACCATTAAAAATTGCACGATCATGATATCTGAGGGGTCAAAATTGGACAATCGTGATACCTGGAGTCGCAATTTGAACCAGGGGATTAAAATTACACGATTATGATAACTTGGGAGTAAAAGTACAATTAAGCCTTAAATTTAATGTTTTAATTATTCTCAAGAATAACTTTCGAGGGAAAATAATGATGGGTATCTTATTCCCGGGTATTTTTAAAAAAAGTGTTTGGCTTATACTTATAACATTCCTGGGAATCATTTATAAGATTGGGATATAGAGACAGTTTCACAAATTTCATTCCCACCTTCATGGCAATCTTTTTTCCCACCCCCTTCTTTGGGAATAAAAATATGGGAAAGTGAAAGTTATTTTATTCCAGAGAATATTTTATACCCGGGAGTAAATTTTCTAACTCTGTAACAAACGCTGGAATCCATATTTCCAACTTCTACATTCCTGGAATGTGTTTTGATAACGTGAAACAAATGATTGAACATGAATTTTTGCGTAATCTTTGAGTGAAATATGATTGCGTAACCGAGACCATCTTGTAGTTGAAGTATTAGGTTGACAAGGAAAGACCTGATGCACAGCACAAAAAATGTGAAAAGAATAACTTCATCATAATTTTAGGAGTATTAACCACTACAACTTAATAGTTTCGTAACAAATTTAAGATTCTTCTTTGTTAAAATTAAAAAGAATAGATGGCTTTCCATAACATGTATACCACCAAGACAACGTATGACATAACATACATTCCTGCCATTTTTTATCATATCTGTTTAAGCTTGACACATGACGCCTCAAAATAAGAGCAGTTAATTGATATGCTAATATTCACTAGGGATGCTCTTTGCAAGACCACGAAGGAAACGAGTGAGGGCCTTCTTAGCCCCAATAGTTGCTAACTCTACTTTTTTCTCCTCTTCTTCATTAGCAGACTTCGTTTCTTGAGATGGGTGCACTCTACGAACAAGCTTTCGCAACACCTGCAAAAGAAAGTTATGGGATGTAATGACAGCTAAAAAAATATTCTTTATGGCAATAAACATAGACAACAAAAGGAAAGCGGACACTTGATTAGCATACAGAAATTTGTAATGTAATCCTTATCCCATGATAGTCAATACTGAATGGTGAAGATCCTTCCCTCTTCTTCCACCTATATGCTTTGTAAAAAAAAATATTAAAAGTTCAGGGGTATTTCTTAAATTTTAAAAGCTTAGGGACCATCAACCCCATGAATTTGTATGTGGTTCCAGTGTTCCACCCGTCTGTATGGTTGATTTGAAATAAGCTCTTAAAATTAATTACTATTAAGTAAGATAATGTATGTTCCACCAGCAATTGCTTTGATTCTGAAAGCTCAAGCAGATACAAGCATGCATCTACTTGATCAGGCATAGAGCAAAATATTACCTGACGATCAAACTCAACTCCCTGAATTGAATAAACTTCATTGGTGATTTGAATGTCCTTATCGATCAAACCATCAAACCACCTTGTTACTTGATTATCATACCAATTAGATTCCTGATAAAATGCTCCAAAAGTAAGAATAAAACTCAAAGACATAACATGTCCTACGACTATAAGTCGTATTATAAAAACCAGAAACAAATACTAGTACAACACACAATAGAATTATCAAATAACACTCCATGATATGAAGGGAAGGGAAGGGAAGATAAGAGAAAGGTGTATCATTCAACTTAGTGGACTCATGGACAAGAATTTTTGCCATATGTTACATTTATATGCGAGCACTGAGCACACTCATGTTTAGTCAGTATGATATTTAATGTATGAATGCACACCTCTTCTTCAGCCTCGCTTTTAGATTCTATTAAGTCGTCATCATCTTCAAGATCTTCAGACCCTAAGCCAGTTAAGGCTTGCGGCTCTTTGTGATCAGAATCTTTTGTTGCTTTTATTAACCGATCCATTAACTCGGGTTCCACATTCCGTAACAATTTTCCTGAGACAAATTAGGTATCAAGAACATGAATCTGCACTTAGAATGTACATAATATAGTACCAGCCTCCCCCTCCCCCAAAAAAAAAACAGACACAGACACACATTGAATGAGAGCTGATGAGTGTCGTATACTCTAATGGTTGGTAAAATGATCAGTTATCACAAGATAACAAGGAATACACAAACTGATTCATAATTTGTTATGACTTAATCTCAGGAGGAGAACCCAACCCAAAAGACTACTACATTAGGTGGGAGAGCCTCATGGCTTAAGTCTATCAAACATTGACTCGGTGGTAGCCCTTTCCCTCTTGGGGGCGTCATTCATCTATAGTGTACCTTAATCCAGCCTATAGGTAGGTCTTTCTATCACCCAACTCTCATGACTTAAGTCTATGAGGAGAGTCTAACCTAAAAGATTAGTCCATTAGGTGGGAGAGTCTCATGGCTCTACCACATTGAACTTACTTATTTACTCAACATGAGACTCGTAACATAAGTACTGTAAAATAAATCGGAAAGAGTAAAAATAATCTAATGATATGATGGTCAATCATGTCCGAATGTTTTAAAATTTTTGCAAAGACAGATCATGAATTAATCCTCATGTATGTTGTCAAGTATCCACAAAAATGGCCCATATAAAACATTGGTATTATGAAATGAAAATTTTGACAAAGTGATTAATTAGCAATATAATTGAACTGCCTTCGCTTTCCTTCACGGACATCCCGTCCCAGTCTCTGTCAAAACAACAAACACCTTCTCTTCAACAACATATTCATCCACCATCCCATTTTCAAAGATTCCACTAGCATTAGTTTCATTTTCATCATGACTAGGATGTAAAAAGGAAAAGCACCTTAACCAACATAAGCGCTTCAAACACAACTTGGTCCAAAGAAGCCACCCTGCAACCCAAAATAAATTAACACAAGCTTTAAGCAAATATTGAACCTTTCCCACGTGGGCACTCAAAAAATGAGAATTGAGATAACAAAACCTAAGGATGCGTTTGATTTGAGGAGGAGAGAAAGAAGCTAAGTCCATTCCCCACCGCACAGCACGCCTTGCTTCACGCTTCCATTGGTTGCGGCTCTTCTGATCCTCGGAGTCGCTACTACTTCTGTTGTCGTCGAGTAGTGGAACATTGGGTATTCGAAGACCGCGCGTGCGAGAATGGATGTTTCGGTGAGAGGAAGCGCATGGGGCCAACGAGAAATGGTGAGAGGTTGAATTTGTAGGTAGTGGAGAGGTTGGAAGATGATGGTGAAGGGGAAGAGTAGCGTAATTACGGTGGTGCAATTGCAACCATGGCCATTGCTTTAGAGGCCGTAATAGTTGTTGGGCCATGTTGATACTTGATTTGAACACGAGAGCTAGTGTTATTCCTCTTCCAGCACCCTTGGCAGTTTGAGACTTTGGTTGCCTCTTGTGTTCTGTAAATAACAGATAAAAATAACACAGATATCTGCTCATGGGATACAAATCTGCTCTCCGAATAAATGGCATGTAACCAACCAATCAAAAGTTAAGAATATATATAAGTATTAATATATTATGATTTAATTTTATTAAGGGACAAATTATAATTAGTGGGAGACAGATAATGTAATAAGAAAGTGAGACAATTAAGGAGGGTGTATTTGATTGAGATTTTAAAAGAATGTTTTAGCCTTAAAAAGTCTCGTGAATCTTAAAAGATTTATATCATAAGATTTTGTAAGATCCGTTCATATAACGATTGTAAGTTTTAGGGAACATACTTTTTGTATTGAGACGAGTAAGTATCACTCTTTCTATATTTTACTTGTTAAGCGACTCATTAGCATTACGATACTAGGAAGTGCAACAACTCATTGGTATCCTCCATGCATAATACAATATTCATAGTTTTCTTTGTCCTTTCCTTTATTATTTTATTGTTAAGAGTTCTTCATTTGAATTACTATAACGTATGTAATAAACTTATTAGTTATTTCACAAGAATACATATCATACCAATTAACAAAATTACAATATTCGGAATGAGTGTAACAAAAGGAAAACGCAATATTAATTCAACTATTAATATTTTTAAAACAAAAACCATATATATAAAAAAAACCACACACACGTGTCTATATATATATATATATATCAACTGAGGTTGGCATGAATGGTTAAAGGTCTCTCGTCCCTTAACCAATGTCTCGGGTTCGAATCTTGGGTATGGAAAAAACCCTCAATTGAAAGGGATGTCATCCATAGAAGTGTCGAACAAACTCCCGCAATGAAATACTCCTCGAAGTAGATGAAAAATATATATATACACGCGGCGCCTTCAACCAATTATTCAGACAATTATGCAAACTAATCAATACCTATTACCTATTAATATATTGTGCAAGCATAGAATTGTTGGTATTGTACCACCGTCAAATTTTTTTTTTTTGACTCAATAATCGTCATTAAAAAGTGGTTTCTACATACATTGAAAACTCTTTTCCAACATGCAAGCACCGATGCACAACACCATTGCTGTGAGAAGAAAGAGGGAAAATTCTTGTAAGAAGAAAGACGAGTCGTCCCTACCACCAAAGAAGAATGAGAACGGCTGAGAGAGACGAAAAATCTTGAGAGAAGGAATGGGGTAAAAAAAAGTCTCATATTTGGGTGGGATTGTGGGATAGGTTTGATAATTATATATCTCACTGAAAAGTCATACAAAATCCATCATACAAAACAATCAATCGAAATTAGCAGACTTTTAAACATCAGTTGACTTTTTGTAAATTATAAAAAGTCTTAATTGAATATCACTAGATTTGGACTCACTCTATAAAAAAATACTAATTGTCCTGATTGAATATCAAAAGACTTATTTATATTATTTAAAAGTCTTGATTGAATATCTCGAGACTTTTTTGTCATTAAAAAAGTCATTTAAAATCTTTTAAAATCTCAATCCAATTCTCCCTTCGATCTTTTTCTTTGGTGTTTTAAGGTTTCTACACATAGATTAAAAAACCATTAATTTATGTATATTTGTACCAAAATACCCTTATTTCTACCATTAATTGTTTATAAGTTCCAATGGCATTTACCAATCTAAATAAATAATGGGTTAAATATGTTTTTAGTTCCTGTAAATATACGACCTTTTGTTTTTAGTCCCTACATAATTTTTTGAACATTTTTAGTCCCTACAAAATATTCCATTTTGTTTTTAGTCCCCACCATTAACTTTGACTATTAACCGATGATATGACATTTGCCACATGGCACATTTTAAATATTTATTTTATATTATTATTAAATTATTTTAAAAATTATTTAATTCTTTGAAATCCCTGGAACCCAAATTCCCAAATGTCTAGCCTCTTTTCGTTGCTTTGTCTCATTCCTCCCTACTTCTGTGACAATCACATTAGAAGCAAATGCAAAAGCAGCAACCTCAACATCCTTTGCAACAATCCAACCCAAAAGGTATAGTCCCCACTCCCCACAACCTTCTCCACCTTCAACTTGTTCGCCAGTTTCTTCACATACGGCGATGCCACGGATCCTCTTCCCTCCCTCCGACATCGGGAGTGGGGTGGCGACGGAGGGAGGAAGGGAGTGTAGGGAAGTAGAGCAGCACCTATTGAGTCAATTCCATATCACGATGGATGTTGATCAGGTTTTACCTCCACTCACGATGGCTGCCACAGCCAGCCACGTGTTGGTTGTGCCGTACCCATCTCGAGGCCACGTCAACCCAATGTTGAACCTCTGCAAACTTGGAGTGTCCAACAACTCTAACATCCTCGTCACCTTCGTTCTCACTAAGGAATGACTCGGATCCATCGCCTCCGAACCGAAACCACACAATCTACGATTCTGCTCCATTCTTAATGCTATCCCCGAGCTAGGTTGTTCAACAGATAACTTCTTAAACGTCATTGAAGCTGTAATGACGAAGCTTGCAGTGCCGTTTGAAATATTCCAGCGTCGGTAATAGGAGGAATATCCCGGTGGCGGTGGGTGGTCGGTGTCGGTGACCAGAGGAATATTTTGGTGGCGACGTTCTTGATATGAGCCCAATAAGGAGCATGGACCAAGGAGCACTAAAAGGACTTGGCGGGTCTAAGACAAGAACAAGAGCCAAGAAAGCCCAAGAAGTTCTAAACCAAATAGTATCAACCTTGATGGAAACAAGCCCAAGTTCAAGTCTTGATGGAGTGGAGGACAAATTGGTTACTTATCTCATCCAACTTGAAGACCCATGGGCTTGGACGTCCACTTCCCATATTATCATTTTCTAGTTTATTTCTATTAAATAAAGGGCAACAAACTAGGTTTTCATGAAGAATTTCGAATTTGGTTGCATAGTGGGAGGAATCTTGTTGGTTTGCATACAAATAGTAACTCCTTTAAGTTGTTAGCCTTTTTAATGTTTTGTTTTATTAGGGGGGTTACACTTTAATTTGAATAAATAAGGGATTTATGTGTAGCAGCCACATAATGGTGGAAAGAAAAAATTAACTCACCATTTAGTAGCATGTTTAAGCTTAGTTAGTGAGGGGGTTATGGAATCTTGAAAAGACAAGGTGTGAGCCAAAGTTGGCAGCCACACTCTATATGTTTTACATCCCTAAACACATGAATAATAACTTGGATGTTGAATTTGGATTGAAATCCATTTGTGAGACTTGTTCTCTTTGGTTCTTGGTTGAGCAAACTATTGTTCTTATCAAGAATCCAAGATTCTTGTGGCGAACTTCATAGGCTTATCAAACAACCTTGTTTGTGGCGCCTTCACCATTTCTTCCTCATCCATTCTTGTTTCTTTCTTCACCTAATTTTGTTACAAAGTGTTACATGAAAATTCACTTGCTTAAAATTCAACCAAAAAGATCATTCCAAAGGCAACCTCACCATTTGGTTATCATCAAGTGGTATCAAAGCTTAAGCTTTGGTTGAATTTTTTGAGTTTTTGTTCTTCATCTTCTACCTTTCTTCTTTTCTTCTTTTAAACCCAAAAACAAAAAAATTACACTTTGATTCTATTTGTGAAGGGAAAATTTCGTGGCTATTGTTCTTGCTCAAAAAAAAGAAAGAAAAAAGAAAACGAGTTTACAAGTGTGATTCTCTTCTTCAAAGTTTGAAGGAAAAAAAAAAGGGTGCGCAAATTATTTAAAAAAAAAGTTTTGCATGAAATCTTGAGAAAAAAAAGGGAGAAGAGAAAAGTCTATTTGAGCAATTTGTGTTCGTGAAAATAATATTTCCCTTCTTCCTTGTTATTATTTCTAAAGCTTTGCTTTTCTAGCCTTTCTTTTTTCTAGCCTTTCTTTTTATTCCCTTGTTTTTTGATAAGTTTTGTGGTTTTTGTTACTTGATTTTTGGATTTTTGTGTGGATTGTGTTTGACTCCTCTAAGGCTTAAAAGAGAACAATTGAGTGGAAAAAGGCAAGAGTGAAAATTACATCTTGTGTGGAAAAAGTCAATTGAGTGAAATACATTTGTGTGCACAAGTGAGGGAGTGTAGTCATGAATTTTATAATTTCTTGTTATCTTTTGATATTGTGAGTTAATGTGATGGCAACCCAAGAAGATAGTCCACCACTTTCTCCAAGGTTCGCAACTCTTCATGCTAGAATGGGTACTCAAATACAAACCCTTCAGAGGCAAATGGAGTAAATGAATGAAAAATCAACTCAACAACTTGCCGCTCTCCAAAACAAATAAGGGGTCAAAATCAAAGTTCCAACCTTTATTGGGAAGAATGATCCGGAGGCTTACTTGGATTGGGAGTTAAAAATAGAACAAGTCTTTCATTATAATTCTTACAATGAAAGCAAGAAGGTGAAAGTAGTTGCCCTTGAGTTCAAAGAATATGCCATTGTGTGGTGGGACCAACTACAAAAAGAAAGGAGGAGACATGGAGGAAAGCCCGTAGACACTTGGGTTGAGATGAGAAAAATAACGAGGAGAAGATTTGTTCCATACCAATACCATAGAGTTCTTCATAACAAATCAAAGAATGAGGGTAACACTTCAACCTCTAAGGAGACCGTGTTTAGTGCTAATGGAAAGAAACCTATGGAAGCCTCTCCTAGTACCAAAAACCATGATGGATATTCCAACAAGTTCTCTTTTATACACCAAGATCACAAGATCAATCTTGCACCTTTGTCTTCACGAGAAGTGAGTGTGGATCAACTTAGTTTGAGAGGAAGAAAAATGCAAGAGGAAAAAGAAAAAGAGAGTGAAAAGAAGAGTGATGATCAAGAGGAAAAAGAAAAAGAGAGTGAAAAGAAGAATGATGAGCAAGGAAAAAAAAGTGAGAAAAAAGAGAGTTCTTTGACAACAAAAAGTGAGGAGAAGACGACTTTGATTTCAAGACAGCCCCAATGCCTAATTTATTGCAAGGACTTTTGTTTAATTGCCAATGCTTCTAATGATCTCTCTTTGCCTAGTAGTGTTAAAACTCTTTTGCAGGAATTTGTAGATCTAATCCAAAAGGAAGCACCCCATGGTTTGGTGACTTACATGGGTTCCCAAAAGCTCACTCATGCACCCTTTGATGTTTTACCTTTTTTTGAAAAATCTCTTGAACTTAAGTTTGATGCAACCAATGTGATTGTGAGAGGAACATTTTAGAAGAACCACCACTATCTAATTTTGGTGAGAAGCGAAATGAGGCTATGCTTGGTATTCCACTTATGAAAATGAGTTGATGCCTTTGAAATGCAATGAAAATTTTTCATATGTCATGCACCATTGTCAAAGAAAGGTAAATATTGTGGTAGATGCAATTTCAAGAAGGTATAATTTTCTTATTACCTTTAGCACTCAATTGTTTGACTTTAAATATCTTAAGGTGATATATGTGCATGATTGGAAATTTCCTAACATATTTGTTATATGTGAAGAGTTCTTTAGATATGTGTTTGATCCCGGAGATTGGGTTTGGGTGCACATGAGAAAAGAAAAGTTTCCTTCACAAAGGAAATTTAAGCTTCAACCAAGTGGAGATGGGCCGTTACAAGTGTTTTCCAAGATCAATGAGTACGGCGTTAGTGCAATATTCAATGTGGCTGAGTTGTTTCCTATTGACGTAGGTGATGAAGATTTCAATTCGAGGTCGAATTCACTCAAAGAAGGAGGGAATGATATGAGCCCAATAAGGAGCATGAACCAAGGAGAACTAAAAGGACTTGGCGGGTCTAAGACAAGAGCAAGAGCCAAGAAAGCCCAAGAAGTTCTAAACCAATAGTGTCAACCTTGATGGAAACAAGCCCAAGTTCAAGTCTTGATGGAGTGGAGGGCAAATTGGTTACTTATCTCATCCAACTTGAAGACCCATGATGGGCTTGGACATCCACTTCCCATATTATAATTTTCTAGTTTATTTCTATTAAATAAAGTGCAACAAACTTGGTTTTCATGAAGAATTTCGAATTTGGTTGCATAGTGGGAGGAATCTTGTTGGTTTGCATACCAATAGTAACTCCTTTAAGTTTTTAGCCTTTTTAACGTTTTGTTTTATTAGGGGGGTTACACTTTAATTTGAATAAAGAATGGATTTATGTGTAGCAGCCACATAATGGTGGAAATAGAAAATCAACTCACCATTTAGTGGCATGTTTAAGCTTAGTTAGTGAGGGGGTTATGGAATCTTGAAAAGACAAGGTGTGAGCCAAAGTTGGCAGCCACACTCTATATGTATTACATCCCTAAACACATGAATAATAACTTGGATGTTGAATTTGGATTGAAATATATTTGTGAGACTTTGTTCTCTTTGGTTCTTGGTCGAGCCAACTATTGTTCTTATCAAGAATCCAAGATTCTTGTGGCGAACTTCATAGGCTTATCAAACAACCTTGTTTGTGGCGCCTTCACCATTTCTTCCTCATCCATTTTTGTTTCTTTATTCACCTAATTTTGTTACAAAGTGTTACATGAAAATTCACTTGCTTAAAATTCAACCAAAAAGATCATTCCAAAGGCAACCTCACCATTTGGTTGTCATCAGTTATGGACAACATCAACGTCTGGAGAAACTCTTGTGGTTGTGCAGGAGGAAGGGGATGAGGCTAGGGATTTGGGGTTCCATAGAATTGAATAATCTTTTAAATAATTTAATAATAATACAAAAAAGAAATTAACAAAAAAAAAGACTAATGTTATATCATCACTTAACGGTCAAAGTTAACAGCAGGGACTAAAAACAAAACTGAGCATTTTGTAAGGGCTAAAAAAATTTAAAAAAATTTATAGGGACTAAAACCAAAACGTCATATATTTATAGGAATTAAACACATATTTAATCCATAAATAATCCATATTCCATTAGGTCATTCATTGAAGATTTTGTGTATTTTTAAGGCAAATCAATTTATTTATATATAAGGATATACATGGAAAAAATTAGTCAATTATACCTTAGGTTTATAAAACATCTATTGTTTTGAAACAAAAACAAGTAGATAAAAATATCAAAGAAAAAAAACGGAGGAAGTAGCCTTTAATTTCAAATCATGAAAAGTTGAAAACCCGTTTTTGAATTGTCAAAAAAAAAAAAACTCGTTTTCGGAAATAACATACCCGTAAATGACAAATTTCAGAAAATGTCATTGGCATTATTTTAAAAAAAATGTTTGGTTAATATTTAAATTTTTTAATAACTTAAAAAAAAAATCCATGAGAAGTTGATGTGATTGAAAAAGCCTAGAAAGGATTTTGAGTCATTTTGAATAAAATATAGTAAAAATCAATGACTATGGTGTGAGATATGAAAGGCCCACGAGTAATGTTACTTGTACCTTCTAAATCTTATAACTTAGTTAATAGGATACAAAATCGTAATTAATGGTATATTGGACTTGGTTATTAAATGCATATGTAGTATATAAATAACTCGTTGATCGTTTACTGAGCCTTGACCGATGGTAATGATAATGATGACATAGGAGGACGTTAACAATATGAGGATGTATTGGGTTGGAAATAAAAAATGAAGGAAACTTTTTCTCTCTCTCTCTAATTTGGTACTCTCACGAGTAACATTGGGAGACTAATCGTGAGGTTGGGGTGATAGTTGGGTAAAGCCCTATCCAAAGTGACGATGACTTCAATATTCAAACATCTGACCTTACAGATAAAATTCGTTTGGGGCACAATCCACTTTTCTAAAAAAAAAATTAATGAAACTTGAAAGTTTAAACAAAACAAACGATTTTAATTTTGGGTCTTTTTAATTTTGACAACAACAGCTAAAGAGTTTTTTTTTCCTCATCACAAGTGAGGCAAGGGAGTACATAAGGCTATGTTTGACAAGTCCAATAAGTTAACTTAAAGCTTATTTGACTTGCTTATAAGTTTGTTTGACTAAAATAGAGGTATTTGGTAAACAAGTTTATCTCATTAACTTATGATTTTCCTTAATAAACTAGTTAATTTAACTTATGGCTCATAGTTTATGACATAATAAATTTTCTTTCATTTTTACCCTTATGAATTTGATGAAATTTTCATTTTATCATATTTCTCATAAAATGAAATGGTTATAGAAAAAACTTATAATCACGTCATTTCATTTACATTATTCACTAAAAATATTTAAAAATAAAACTAGAGTACTCTAATTACAAGTTTGTTCTTCTATCCTAGGAACCTAATTATTATAAATTATTTAAAAGTTTAGAAACACAATTACAAACATCTAAAGCAAAGGATCTAATTACAATTTTTTTAATTCACAAATTTATTTAAAAATTCTCAAATAATTTAGACTTATAATTTAAAAATAAAAAATAGGGATGAAACGCATAGGGGCCCTTTCATGCTCTTCTTTTCTCAAGCCTCCCACCCCACCCAACTCCCATATCTGATGCTCTGATTTTCTCTTCCTCCACCGCCTACCTACCTACCGACTTCTCTCTCTTCATTTCTTAATCTTTGTTACTTGTAGATTTGGATCCCCTTTTGGCATTTGTTTGGCAATTTGTTGACCTTGAATTTGATCTGATTTTGATTCAGCAATGGCTGCTCCTGTGCCGGCACCTAGACCTGGAAACAACGCACCACAGCACCCTCCCCCTAATATTCGAGGCACACCCGATTCACTAGCTGATAATCTCCACAATTTGAATCTTAATCGCCCTCCTATGACCTCAAACCCTGTTTCTAGGCCTCCCCCCTTTGGCCAACCACCTCCGTTTGCTTCTTCCGCCCCTTCGGCTGGGATCCCCGGTCCCATGCCACCGTTTTCGCGACCCGGTCCTCCTCCAGGAGCACCGGTGAGACCTGCAGGGCCTCCTTCTGGACCCCCCTTTTCTATATTACCCCCAAATGTGGCCCCTGGAAGGCCTACTGGGCCTCCTCCTGGTCAACCTCCCTCTTTTGCGTCGAGACCCCCTCCTAATGTTGCAGCACCAGTTTCTGGTGTCCCTCCACCTGGTGGTTCTCCACCAACCCATGCATTTGTGCCTCCACCACCAACTATGGGTTCCCGTCCGAGTCCAAGTCCGCTAATGAGTACTCCCCCAGTCATGCCCCCTACAAATGCACCCAGTCACATGATGAATAATGGGCCACCGGTATTTTCTGCCGGAGCTCTGCCAGGTCCCCAACGTTTTCCTCCAGTTGGCAGTGTGCCACAACCACCTGTTGGACCTCCAACAATGAGAACACCTCCAGGCCCGGCTGTTCAACCTCAGTCCCCATATCACACAGCACCTCAAGGCGTAATGCAGCCCCCAAGTTCACCTTTTGCAGCACCTTCTTGGCAGATGCAAGCGCAACAGGTAGCTCTGCTATATCTCAACTATATTTGAATTTCTTTTTTCTAAATTTACCTACAATATTATAAACTCGTGGGGTACTAAAGCAATGATGTTGCTTGTTAATTGGTTGAAAGAGGCTCAAGAGGAGATGGAAAATTTGTTTAAGTTTGGTCCTAGAAGGGGAAGTTTTAAATTGTGGTTCTTTAGTTTTTTGTCAGTAGAGATGGTTTGAGAAGTAATTTGTTCAGAGAATTATTACAGGAATAAGGTGCTCGATTTATCATAATGTTTGAGTTCCCGAGACACATGAGATTGAGATAGCTTAAGAACAGGTGTTTGATATTTAATACACCCAGAAAATTGTTAAACTTGAAGTAGGCATATTTAAAAGCATTGAGATTATCCTGAGTATATCGATCAAATTATAGCATCAATTAGTATTTATAGATACTGATCCTGATTGAAACAGAAGACCATTTTAACTATGGACTATGGAGTATTAGCTAAGGTTTTCTGTTACTGTTCCCGTGTAAAATTGCATCCATCCTTTTTTTTTTAAAAAAAAAAATATTATTATTGTTATTATTTTTAAAAAGATGTTAAAGAAGAAAGTATTCAAAAAAATAAGATAGGATATTCTCTGATTACAGTAAATGATGAGTAAACCCCATATATGTCTTGCTAACCAAGCACCTAAGTATGCCAGAAAAAAATACACTATCCTATTCCTATGTGAATATGGGACAGGTTCTGCTTTGAAGTTATTGCATTTGCCTTTAACCAGACAGAGAAAACTATTAAAGTAAATGATTAATTTTGCGCATGTCTTGTAGGTGGCACAACCCCCTCCAGTTCCTGGTCCTTCACAGGCTCCTCCTCGGATGTTTGGCATGCCACCACCACTGCCAAATCAATCTATGACTACTACTATATCACCTGCTGTTGGTCAAACTGGAGCCCCTATGGCAGGGCCTTCCAAAATTGATCCCAATCAAATTCCAAGGCCCTCTCCGGGTTCTGCAGTGATCTTGCATGAAACTCGTCAAGGCAATCAGGCAACTATTCCTCCGGTATTCACCTGAAAATTATAGATATATCTTTTAAAACTCTTTTTAAGTAAAAACTAGAGAAAGAGAAAAATAGGTTTATGTTTAATTGTTGTTTGCAAAATGTGAATATATGTTCTTGGTCTTTGATCTTATTAGTTATAAGCTTCCTATGCCCCAATTCTCATTATTATCTTTTTCCTTTCCTTTCATTTCTTTTCAAAAGACTTTTTAAATCTGCAGTTTAATAACCAACATCACGTCTTATGTTTTCTGGAAAGTCATATATATTGCACTAATCACCACTGCTGTTTGTTCTTATGATTTATTTATTTTCAAATTTTGATCCAGCCTGCTACAAGTGAGTATATTGTAAGAGATACAGGGAACTGCAGTCCACGTTACATGAGGTGCACAATCAATCAGGTCATATTTAAAGTCTGCAATATACTTTTAGCTTTGAATAAGATAATGAGAAATGTTAGGATTTTCAAGCGTAAGTTCTTTCCTATATCACTTTTTGTATGGAGTTGTATTTGTGGATTCTACACCGTGGTTAGTTAAAGGTTGCTTTTGTGGGTTTGATGGTTTCATATGCCTGGATTGGATGGCTTTATGCTTTTGAAGTATTAATTCTACTTTGGCTTATGAGTAGCCTGTATTGATTCAGTTTTTGTTTAAGAAGATGCCTCATTCTCTAGCTTTGTACTCTCCTCTCTTAGAAAATTTACTTTTAGTTAAAGCAATTTTTAGTATTATGGTACTTTTCAGAGGTTAGTTACTGAAATTTTGAAAATGTTAAGATTCATGTCCTTTCATATTGATTTTCTTTCATTTACTTTGTTTTTTTGTTGAATGAAACAGATTCCTTTCACTGCCGACCTTTTGTCAACATCAGGAATGCAGTTAGCTATGTTAGTCCAACCTTTGGCCCTTCCACACACATCGGAGGAGCCCATCCAAGTAATTATTATTATTATTACTATTATTATTATTCTATTTTTGAAGTTTCTGCATCTGTTATTTTTTTATGGAAGTGCTAGTAGCTGTGGAAGTTTCTGTATCTAGCATTATTCTTTTTTGAAGCGATAGTCACCTAAATTTTGAATTACGGAGCCGTTACTTTAGTAGGGTAACTTGTATACATTTCATGTGTTATTATCGTGTTGAGTAAATGCTAAGATAGGATTTTTCTTTATTTTTGTCAAATGTTTGATGACCTGCTAGCTGTTTCCTGCATATCTGCTTGAACTAGCCAGTTACTTTGTTTATGGATTGGGGAAAGCATCCATTCCATTTTAAAAATCATGAACCAACAGTGTTTAGGATTCTTTCTTCTTTCTTATATTTGCTAGTATTTGTTTGGGGAGTGATAAAAATATTTTTCTTCTTTTAAGGTTTTTTCGACTGTTTAAACTAATATGCTCAGTGACTTGTCGGGCCCAGTAACTACTTTCTTCAAATCATATTTTGTATACCTTTACTGGTTGATATAAACTATTTTATAATGTTCCTCAAGTTTACTTTATGCTATTTCTAACATGTGTTCAATCAAGAATTAGCGTAAAAAATTTTCAGTACACCTCTTGGCTTATTACCTAATGTTCTCATAGGTTGTTGATTTTGGGGAGAGTGGTCCCGTTCGTTGCTCGCGTTGCAAGGCCTACATAAATCCCTTCATGAAATTCATTGATCAGGGAAGGCGTTTCATCTGCAACTTGTGTGGTTAGTACAAGTAATATCTGCCATACAATTGCTCATCCTATTATTGTATGTTGGTGTTAGAACTTAGAAGATACAAGGATGTTAGTCTTAGTGTTAAAATATGGGTATTACTATTTGGTTACTTTTTTGTATCGTATTTTCAACACATCAATATTTTTTTTATCAACAACATATCAATATTATTATTAGTTTTCGCTTGTTAGCTGTCTTCACTCTTCCCCTCTCTTAGAATTTGGGTTTTGGACCTAACTCAACCCTAAACGCTAGCTCGTAGGGTGAGGGTTGCCCCTTACTTATAAGCATTCTTCAGGCCATATCACTATCCAATGTTGGACTCCAACACCCCCCTCACGCCCGGGACTGGACATCTGGAGCAAAGTTTGCAGGACTAGACTGCGGGTGACCCGACTAATCTAGAATAGGCTCTGATACCATATTAGAATTTGTGTTTGGACCTAACTCAACCCTAAAAGCTAGCTATAGGGTGAGGGTTGCCCCTTATAAGCATTCTTCAGGCCATATCATTATCCAATGTGGGACTCCAACACTCTCTATTCTCTTTCTTTCCTAATCCTATTCCTATAATTCTTCAACTGGTGGCATATACTATGGAAGGTGCCAATGGTGTGGCCACATGGGAGATCATTTTTACATGCTTAGAATTGGGGGGGGGTTAAATCGCTTTGATGTGATTTGTTGCTTATGTATACCGTCTTTTTGATAAAAGAAGAAAAGACGGAGAAGGAAGTACAAGAAGTTGGAGGATAAGGGATCCTCCTTGGAAAAAAGGGTAAAACAAAGGAAAAGAGAAAGCATCAACGGAGCAACAGTTCCCAATCCATCTGCTTGTGTTAAGTAGAACCCTTTAAAAATATCACTTGTTTACACCAAATAGAAGCCAATTGCCTAATCTTATTAAAAATGAGCTGCTTAGCCATTGAAACGCCCTTCAATAATAGCATAGATTGCGCATTACCATAAAAATTTTGCCTCCTTACTTCTACAGTTCTACCACAACCACTAAAACTAGTCACCAAAATTTGGTCCAAGGTTTCGGGACACATTCAGCATTCACCAACAAGGCAGAACAATCAATTCCATAAAGAGATAGCAGCAGGATAATGAAAGGACAGATGAAGAACCAATTCTGATCTAGTACACATGACACATATGAGGGGAAATAGCTTTATCCTTTATGTGGTATGCAAACCTGCAGTGTGTCATTGAGCATCACAATCCAAAGAATAGACGACCTTAGAGGGAGCCTTGGACTTCCAAAAGGAGTTTTTCAAAATGGAAAGTAGCTCTGATTAACCATCTTGCCTTTTTTGAAATTTTTGCTATGGGCTCATGTTAGATACTTGAGTAACAGAAATTACAGAAGAAGCATATCAGTAACTGTTATGATTAGGTAGTTGTTAGTTAGTTGACGGGTGGGCAATAAGGAGTCATAGGGTGAGCGTGAGGGATCAACGATTGTACTGGAAAGGAGAGGAAGATAGGGAGAGTTCCAGGTCACTCAAATACCTGGAAAGGAGAGTTCTGCACTTGTAATCAGTTCATATCAATAAACACCATATTCCTCTGTAAATCTGGTCCAGTTGTGTCAGCTCACTTGTAAGTCCTCTTTATTTATCTTGTGTGTCTTTCTGTATGATGGGATCATTCAATATTTTGCATTCTGTGACATGGCCAACCATTTAGTTGTGACTTGTGACTTCATATTTGTTTTACAGGATTTAGTGATGAAACTCCACGGGATTACCACTGCAATTTGGGTCCAGATGGTCGACGGAGAGATGCTGATGAAAGGCCTGAACTATGTAGAGGAACAGTCGAGTTCGTTGCTACAAAAGAATTCATGGTTAGTTTATGTGTAAATATGCATGGCTTTATGAAGATGGATTTTTTAGTGTGTATTTCTTTTATGGATTATTTTTTATTACATTCTTTTTCAATCTTCAATGTTTGTATGTGTGATTTTTTTGAGATTGAGATGATATCTAGTCGTTCATGGTTAAAACCCTGACCCTCTGAACTTTAGACCCTGTACTCTGGACTCTGTTTATTCTTAAATTATTTTATTTCTTAATTAATCTGTAATATGAATTAATTATCACGATTAGTTGTTTAATGACACTCCTTTTTCGAAAAATCCAAGTTGGAGGAAAATAAACTAAACTTGAATTAAATTATAGCAACTACGACTGCCTGAAGGTTGATATTAGGATAAGCAGATGATCTTATTCACGATGAAGGATTTTTACTTCATAGTAGGATTAGTTATTCAAGAGGTCAATTTGTCCTTCATAAATAAGTTAATCCACTGGCCCTTCCCAATAAAAGTCCCCTAAATTATTTCCCATTGTTTGGGAACAACATTGTTCTTCTAGGATTTAAGCCCCCTACTTATAATAACCCAATAAGTGAAGACCTAAATATGAAAATTAGGCTGAATAACATTTCGTAGGCTAAATCCATAACGGAAGCATTAAAATTAATCCAGAATTGCAATTCATAAAACATGCTCCGAGATTGAAATTATGAAGTTAACATTACAGCAGCTCACTAAACCTAATATTTCTAAGCATTATTTTATTTCGTAATATGGTTTATGGAATATTATTTTCGAATATGGATACAATTTTGTCTTTTTGCTGATACTTTCTTGATGCTATTGCTACCTTCTTTATAAATCTTAGTTTGTCATATTGCATCAACTTTTTTTGGTCCTTCTGTATTCTCGATTGATAAAATATGGCCAATTTTATTGTTGGCTTCGTTTGTGTTGTAGCTTTAAGCTTAAATACAAAGTAAGTAGTTTATCCTTCAATTTGGAAAAGTAATTCTAATTTCTCTCATTCTTGTGATCTCACACCCTTTAGCGTCCATGATGACTTGCGTGCAATTCTCTTTATTTTCTATAGGTCCGTGAGCCAATGCCTGCTGTGTACTTCTTTCTCATTGATGTATCCATGAATGCTGTTCAAACGGGTGCAACAGCTGCAGCTTGCAGTGCCATCAGTCAAGTTATTACGGACCTTCCTGTGAGTTCTAACTATATACAGAGTTAATATTGTGTCAACCATTTATATCTGATAATGTATCTGGCTTAATCTTTTTCTAATTTTCCGGCTTGATTGGATTAAAACCTCATATTGCTTCATTCACTTAAATTTCAAGAGACCATACCTTTTAAGATTCTTCCATCCTCCCTCCGCGGCTCCTCCTGCCTCCAAAGAGCAACTATTGAAAAAAGAGTTGTTTGACTTTGCACTATGTTGGACCTTACACTTAATAATGACAGCATAACTATCATTTTTTGACTATTAGTTAGTGGATAAACACATTAGTAATTATAGGGCTCAACCAATCCCAAGTACTGGACAGAATATTGATCACTTTTTTTGGTTTTATCTTTGTTTCCCTACCACCCGTTTGGCAAATGTTGCTTCAGTTGGTTGACATTGGTGATCGGTAATCTGACTGAATTTCTGGTACGAGGCCTGAGGGTTTGTTTTCGCACGTCATAACTAGTTTTTTGGTCTTGTTGCTGCAGGAAGGTCCTCGCACACTGGTGGGAATTGCAACCTTTGACTCGACTATTCATTTCTACAACTTGAAACGTGCATTGCAGCAGGTAAAAAAGAAAACCTAAGTATATAACTAAACGTACACTGATTTTTCATTTTGGAACTATTAGTTTTAAATTCATTTTTTCTGTTTAAATTAAGTTGAACTTTTTCAAGAAAATATATTATTAATGTGAAGTTGAAGGTGGAGAGATTTAGTTATAAGGGCCAATATGTTGCTTGAGACACTAATTGCTATTTTTATGCTTTTAGAAGGTGAATGACAGTGGGTATTTATCTACTACAGTTAATTGGTGTAAAGGAAACCAAGGAATAATATTCGCATTGTTTGTATCCCTTTTTTCCTGTGTTAAAGTGGTGGAAACATCGATATTCTATTATTATTATTATTATTTGTTTGCATTTTATGCTTTTTATTTTTTTTTACTTGTGACTGTTTTGTGATATTTAGAACATGAAAAATATTCTTTCACAACTAGTTAGATAAATAGCTATTTACGGTTCTGAGTAATTGAGTAACTAGTTAGATAAGTATGGGGAAAAGGTTTTAGATAAGTTAACTTTACATTGTAAGTTCTACCCGCTGATTTTGAAATTTAAAATTTGTAGCCGCTGATGCTTATCGTTCCTGATGTACAAGATGTTTATACTCCTTTGCAAACTGATGTTATTGTCCCGCTATCTGAGGTTAGTTTAAAATATTTTACCTCTTGCTGAATTTCAGTAAATAAATTGAGTTATCTTTAGAGAATGTATTTATTTTGTTTTATTTTTTGTATTCCTGGTCTGGCCACGTCTGCTTTACTAAATCGTTTCGCTTCTCTCATGGCTAGTGTCGTCAACACTTGGAATTACTTCTGGAAAGCATTCCTACCATGTTCCAAAATAACAGAACCTCCGAGTCAGCCTTTGGTGCAGCTATCAAGGTATGGCTTTGGTTTTCAAGTTATAATTGCCTCACTTTGCAAAGTTGTGCATGTTCATTTAATTTCTTGCTTTGAAGACTTTCCCTACTTATATTTCCAAGGCTCCTTGGCAGTCTTTCTCCATGGATGCTTTTTATATTTAATGTCAAAAAGAAGGGAAGGAAAATAACGGGTAACGAGGAAAGATCATTATATGCATATGAAAATCAGTTGATGCTTACACCAGTGTCGTCTTGTTTTAGGCTGCTTTCCTTGCAATGAAGGACACTGGAGGAAAGCTGTTGGTATTCCAGTCAGGTGAGCATGGCAGCTTGTATAATTCATAAATTATTGAAATTTATATTGCATAACTGTTGCTGTCTGCATGTTCAATTATATGTAATTTCTTACCCTAAGGGGGCTATGATGGATGAAACTTCAGATGTTAATTTTCTTCTTGAAAGCATGCATGCTGCAACATTTGTTACTTAACCAATTCTTTTCTTTTTGAATTACATTACTTGAATAAGTCAGTATTACCCTAAATATTTAAATAGTTAAAAGTAATCAGCAAGACTGCAAATTTTGCAATGTAAGATTAAGATTACAAAACAATATTTTTTTAAAAAATGTACTTCAACAATAGGGTTTAATGACCAAAAATAACTAACTAAATGAGTTAACATGGTTTGTAGATGTGGACATAAGAGGTCCATAGTGAACACCCTTGACTTTCTCCGAAAGCTTCTGTGGTCTTCTAGGCCCCCTCTTGGTCTCTCTTCTTTCAAAAGTAATAGGTCCTGCTGTTAATCATTGCTTCAATTAAGTTTTTTTTAACATATCCTGAAACAATACTATCATATTAACAGTTTGTTTGGCATGATTTATGTTTGGATTTGGTAGTTAGATCTTTATTTGTAGGTTTGGTTGGGTCTTTCTTATAATTTTTTGTTCTGTTTCTTGTCATCATTTTGTTTTTATCTTGGTACATTTCTTTGTTTCCCTCCTCTTCTCTGTAACCGTTTGTGTTTTATTGTTTGATTATCATTGAATGTGCTTGGTTTTCCTCGTAATTTTGTTCTGTTGTTTTCAGTCTTGCCATCTATAGGCATTGGTGCCCTTTCTGCTCGGGAGGCTGAGGGTAGAACAAACATCTCCGCAGGGGAAAAGGTATTCATCTCATTTCTTTGTCGAGTTGTCGGATTCTTTGCTTTTTGGCATAAGAAAATATATCAATTTTGTTGTTGTATCACTTATGTCTATGATTGTAAGATTCTGCTATGGCTTTTCCTTGCTATAAGCCCGAGCTTGATAGACCATGACCTGTGATTAGTTCCATCTATATTTGCAAATCCCATTATGTTTGGTGGTGTAATTGAGATCAAATTTCATAGATCATGTAGTATTGACATTTGATTATATATTAGAAAAAATAGAACATATTTACCTGCACAATATGGTAAAATTTTCCATGGTTCATCTGATATCCTGCATTGTTTTATCTGTTCTCCTAATAGTCTGGTGCAGATGCTGATTTGTTGTGCACGGATAATTTTAGCATATTCTTCTATGAAATTCCAATCTTATTGAATTTCAGGAAGCCCATAAATTACTTCAGCCGGCAGATAAAGCCTTCAAAGAACTGGCAGTTGAATTTGCTGAGTATCAGGTAAATCTTGGGTACTTTTTGTTGGGATTCAGGCATTACTTATATTATATGCTGAGGTTACTGGTTGATTTTCTTGTGAGTTGGTTTATTGATCAGCTTGGTGTGGATGGGTTATGTATTATTTTTTTGATGCTGCAGGTTTGTGTTGATGTATTTGTGACTACCCAGACTTATGTAGACATTGCGTCCATATCTGTTATCCCACGAACTACTGGTGGACAGGTATATGTGAATGTCTTCATGGCTGTTTTTTAAGTACATGATTGAACTGTTAGTTTTCATTGTTTGTTGTGATAATGAGATGGAGCTGATTTCTGTTTTTCTTAAGTTGATTTAGATCTTTGCAGTAATGATGAAAACATAAGTAAATGTTAATTTTTAATCTGTTCCACTTCTTATGTAAGTCTCTGAAACTGCTGGAGACGCTTTCACTTGCCTGGAAATTTTAATTGGAATGAAATGGGGGAAAGGGGAAAGCGGTTGAAATATCTTAAATTCATATTGGCTTGCAGTTATTGTATCTGAAGAGGCAGCATTAGCTATAATCATAAAGGGTTTGGCATTGGTATCATCTTCTTTGCTAAGAGGCTTTTATGATCTTTCAAGAGCCAAAAATTGATACCACCTGGTCATGTTCCTTGTTTACCATTTTTTGTTCTTTTTATCTGGGCTTGTTGTCGCCTTTGTAAAGATTGACAACAAAGAAAGACACGGGCAGAATTAAAAGGGTACAGGAAGGCTGACAAAAACTTAGGAGAAACCATAAAAGACCCTACGCTGAATTTGTTGAAAATTTGGTTTTTGATGTAGCTTAATGGCATCATTTGATCCTTGTAGCCGACCCCATCAAATGGATAACACCTGTGTTTTTCTCCCCTTGTAACTTGATGAGTAGATTTATTTTCAAGCTTTTATAAGATATAAGTTTAGTTATTTTTTTTTCAAAAGGGGGAAAGTATTTTTTGAATAATATAAAATGTGTGTTCTAATCCATTGCACCAATTACATTTATAGTCTGTCTTTTGTGAAGCATTTAATATATAAAAGAAGTTATATGTCATACAAATGTATGTGTTGCATACATCAAATTTTTAGATGTTGAACTTCGAATTTTTTTCCCAGGTCTATTACTACTACCCGTTCTCAGCTCTTTCTGATCCTGCCAAGCTTTACAATGATCTAAGATGGAATATAACCAGGCCTCAAGGTTTTGAAGCTGTAATGCGTGTGAGATGCAGCCAGGTAATCTCCTTTTTCCACTATTTTTTTTTACCTCCTGATGCAGCGTAAAGGCTCTGAACTTTCGAACATGTTTCTTGTCAGGGTATCCAAGTACAAGAATACTATGGCAACTTCTGTAAACGCATCCCAACTGATGTCGACCTACCTGGGGTTTGTATATTTTTCCAGATGCTGGATATGATTAAATGCATGTGTATTGATATATGCAACCTTAAGCATATGTTTATCTGTGTGAATATATGCATGGACTGATTAAAGGTTGAATGATATTGAGATCTGTTAGCAGTTTATATTGTATGCTAATAGCCTAATACTGACATGACATATGCTAAATCACAGTCGAGATATAATTAGATGTGTTGTTTTAACTCCTAAGCTTAAAATCTTCTTTGGGACAAGAGTGTTAGAATTTGGATTGTTTACAAGTGATCTGTAATTGCACAAAGCTTGCTGCTACCTACTTTATAGTGGGTAGTTAATAGATGCAATTAATATTGGCGCTAAGTAGACTTTGTTTTGCTGTTTGGAGTTTGTTAATATATTGGGTTATATGTGTAGGTAAAGTAGGGAGATATATAATTAAAAGGAGAAAAAAAACCCATTCTTGTTAATATATTGACAATACAAACTTGAGGGCCAAAAAGGTTACTACTAATTAGCTTGAAAATTTCGTCCTAACGTAGTTGGTTGATCTTTGTCAATGTCACAATATTATGCTTCTTGCGTCAATCTCTTAGTATTGATCATCATCAGCCAGTATTTTTTAGTAGATGATTTTTATCCAAAAAGGAAAAAACTTGGGTTGTTGATATTGTCTAGTCATTTGTGTAATTATATGCTTCATTTTTGTTTAAGTGCATTTTCTTTAATTTACCATGGTATGTTCAACCTGTGGCTAATTATTATTATGTTTTGTGCAGATTGACTGTGACAAAACTTTCATGGTAACTATGAAACATGATGATAAGTTGCAGGATGGATCAGAATGTGCTTTTCAGGTATAACCCAATTTTACTGCTCGACTATATCTGAAGGAGTAATGATCTTCAGATCACCTTATATATAATATTACTCTTGAAAACATTTTAGCTGCTGTGAGTGAATATTTTCTGCTCATTTGTTCTGATTATACTATTCTGTTCCATTATTCAGTGTGCTCTTCTTTACACAACTGTGTATGGCCAAAGAAGAATACGTGTAATAACCTTATCTCTGCCTGTCACTAGTATGCTTAGCAATCTGTTCCGCGCAGCTGACTTGGACACTCAATTTTGCTGCTTCTTGAAGCAAGGTATCTCACTAATGTTTATTGTCATTGTGATTATTCTGTTTTTGGCATTTGTGGTTGCTATGTAACAGCTCTATTGAATTTGTTGGCTTTATATACGGCAACTGTTTCCATGGTGGTGTCATCCTGTTCATATTTTAACAGCTTTCCTTTTTTTTCTCCTATAGCGGCTAGTGAAGTTCCTTCAAAGCCACTCCCACTTGTTCGAGAACAAGTGACAAACCTTGCATCAATGCACTTTTTTCATACCGTAAATATTGTGCTACAGTATCTTCATCTGGACAGCTTATTCTTCCAGAGGCACTTAAGCTTTTGCCCCTCTACACGCTTGGTATGTATGAATTTTAAGGCATTCTTTGCAGAAGTTTCCTGGTGAACAATTCTGTGGAACTAATTATTTTGTTTGTTTATAGTTTATTAATCTGTTACCTTCTACCTTGCATATCAAACAGATTGTCTTTAACCATTTTTTCTCTTTCTATTTGTTTTTTACCGTGTCATTCCTGCATTGGTATGCTAATAACGTGATCTAAGTTCTTAAAACTAAAAGATACCCTTTAGTAGAAATTTTCCTGCATTTTATTGGATATAATGGGGATAGATTCTCACCTGTTTCCCCTTTATAATGGTCAGTGGCTTTGCATTATTTTCCTTTTTCTGGTCCTTCTGTTTTGAGGTAGGGCCTTGTTTTCACTGTGAATTGAGGATGACTGTCAAAGCTGATAAATATTTGCTTGATTCGTCAATGATCAATCTTCAAATTCAAAATGTTGATAATATGGTCTTCCTGAGAAGGCATGCACAAGTGGGTGCTAATTTCATTCTCCATTTCTTTTTCAGCTTTAACTAAGAGTACAGGGTTGCGAACCGAAGCAAGGATTGATGAAAGGTCATTTTGGATAAATTACTCGTCCTCTCTCTCTACTCCATTGGCAATACCACTTGTGTATCCTAGGATGGTCGCTATCCATGACCTTGACTCAAAGGTATGTTGATTAAATGTCGAAAAATATATTTGTGAAAGTAGGATGTTCCATATGACCAATATTTAGATAATTGTATAATATATATAGCTAATACTTATGAGTTTATTGTGTATTCTTAGTTACTGAACTATTATTGGCAGGGCAAATGTTTTTTTAACACAAAAGCAAGGACACCATGCGTGTCCCTTTGTTTTTTTTTTCTTTATGTATTCTCGGAATTCGTGTATACAAGAAGATAAAAGTAAGAGATAGAGATAAATATATACGATGTCCAAATTTTGTTGTTCAAATAACATAATTGTGTTATTAGTTAAGGTTTAGATTACAGCTGTGACTGCTGTCATTATGCATGTATAAATATAGTTATAGACCTGAGTTTCAGATCTAAGTATGTTAATAACATAAATACATTTACCAGATTCTGAGTCTCTTTTTCCCTCTCTTTCACTTTGTCAGGCCTCTCAAACTCAAATAGTACTTTATGAAACTCTAATATGGATAAGTATCTTTTTTTAAAAACAACAAGTATCACATTTTGAGAATGATAATGAATTCTTATTTTTAAGAATAAGCTTGTATTACATGTTATTTAAATGGTATGAAATATTTTGAGCATAAGCTATGAAAAGCTTTACTGGTTGATTTTTTTACAAAGCGATCGGTTGTAAAGTTTTGTTTTACACCAGTTCCGATTAACCCTGACCTTATTTATTTATTTTACTTTTAGAGACTAGAGACACTAATAGCATTTTATAAATTGCAGGAAGATGAGGAATCCGTTATTCCATCCTTTCTTCCTCTTTCTAGTGAACACATCAGTGATGATGGTATATATCTTCTTGAGAATGGCCATGATTGTTTGATATATATTGGAGACTCTGTAAGTCCTGATGTTGTACGGAGACTGTTTGGTGTTAACACTGTTGAAGAAATCCCTACGCTGGTAATTTCTATGTTATCCCTTCCATTTCCCCCCAACTTTCATTCCCTGTAACTTTTTTTTGATAGGCCAATGTTAGTATTTAATATTAGTTGTTATGTTAGGGGGATGGAGGTGGGGTTTGAATTCCTTACCTCCAAGTGAACTTGGAGTCTCCTATGTCCCCCTTAGCATCACCAAGTGAGCTACCTAAGTGGGACTTGATTCCCTGTAACTTATTATCATCCTTAACACATTGTTGTAAGCCCCAACATATTTTTAGTCTTTTAGATTGTTGAAAGAAATGGTTATTGTAATTATGTTGCTTTTCTACTACTTTATTGCTCAGAACTGGCAATGTAACAATTATGTTTTATCAGTTTGTATTGCAGCAATATGACAATCCACTGTCGAAGAAGTTAAATGAAGTGGTAAATGAGATACGACGGCAAAGATGTTCCTACCTCCGGTAAGCTAACTGTTTTGATTATAACATATTTGAAACCTTGTTGAGTAATCTTTCTTGTGATTTGATGACTAAGTGAAATCAAATTTTAAATAATCTTAAAATCTTTTGGCAGGTTTAAGTTATGCAAGAAAGGAGATCCATCAGGTCAGTGTGCGTTAGAATGATTGCTTTACCCTGTTTGCTAAATGCAGGCTGGATTTTTAAGTATTAGCATGAACAGATGAAAGTTTAGAACATAAAACCCCATGATATCTTTCCCCAATCCTATTGCCATTGTTTCAAATTTGTTTTTCAGTCTTCTGGAATAGTTACTGTTTTGGGTAATGGATACTCTAGTACCCTATCCTATCCAGACCCTACCCATTGCCATTCCTAGTTAGTTAATGGCTCGATCATACTTTGACTTAATTAACAAATTGTCTGCCTAATTTTCCTAACCTGAATATCTTTCATCAGCAAATCCTATATTGTCTGTTAAGCTGTTTAGGTTGTGCATTGTCTGATAAGTCTAAGTTTATTAAAATGGGGTTCATATCTAGAATCAACAACCTCATGCTGTGCAAAGTTCTGTTGGGTCGGTATGCTAGACTAGTTTAGAATAGTAGGTATTCAAATCGAAGAAATCCGTTTAAACTTGTTATGGTGTACATTGTTCTTATTTTTTAACTGAACCTATCTTATTTACGGTATATATCAGGAATGTTATTCTTCTCATATATGGTAGAAGACAAGAGCGCAGGTGGCTTCTCCTATGTAGAGTTTCTTATCCATGTTCATAGGCAAATCCAGAATAAAATGGCATCATAACGAGTGTATGGCTGCTTCATTTTTGCAAGCTTTTAGACCTAAATGATAGAGCAAAACCCCAAACCCCCATGGATAGGTGAGATTCTGCCTAGTTTTGTGCATTCATCGATTGTGTTGCGTTTGTCCGAGGAAAACCAGAGTATACAAGTTTTGTTATTTAAGTTGAGTTACTATGTTATATGTACAAGGTAATTGGTGTTGGTATTAGTTGGAATTTATTTATTTATTTATTCTGAAAATATTTTAGTTTTGTTCTATACTACCTGACAAATTTTATGGACAAGTATGTGTTTTCATGAGAAATATTATTACCTATCTTCTTTTAGTAAATTTTTGATGCAAGGACGGAAAGGCAAAGAGAAAGGAATCATTTTTAGTTTGTAAGAAAATTGATCGACATGCCTTTTACATGATCTATCTATTTAGATTTATGCCAGAGTCCCAGAGTGTTTGTTGAATAAATTTTTCCTTCATTAGATTCCTCACCAGAAATCCCTGTAATGCAAGAACTTTGTGCCGCCTTGTTGGAATATAATTATACTAAATGAATTGGAGTTTCATATGACCCTTTTAAGTTCGACAGGTGATCCAGTAAAAAAATAAAATAAAAAAATTCAACAGGTGATTGAGTGTATATGATGTTGCTATCAACGATGTTCTCTTTTGCTATGTCCACGTTACCTATTATATCTTAAACACGATTCCTACACAATTCAAATGTCATGAGTGTGAAACGAGTTTTTGGCCATCACTTCGGTGTGTTTGGATTTGGAATGTGAAAAATTGAGAAATGAGAAATGATTCGATTATCAAATTTTGTTAAATTTGTATTTTGAATATTTAAAAATAGGAAATGATTTAATTTTTAAAATTTTATGAATTTCGTAAATTTTCTCACAAATTCCATCATATTTGATAGGATTTGATTTGACTTGAGATAAATAGACTTTTATTTTTGACTATTTTTAACGATTTATCAGACATGTAAAAATTTAAAATTCTTGAAAATAAAACTTATTTTTATTCTAATGAGTTTTAACAACAATTTAATTTCTAAATCAATTCAAATCCATTTTTTTAGTTTTAATTGATCCTAAACACTATCTTTGCAGTTTCCCAACATAGTGATTAAATTTAGCTTTATTGCATTTTTGGCTCCCAAGTATCATGATTGTGCAATTTTGGTTCCTCGAGTTTCAATTGTGCTAATTAGGTTTCCCAGATATGATGATTGCGAAATTTTGGCCCTTTGGTGTTCTAATTGTGCCAATTGGGTCCCCAAAGTATCCCTTTGTTACAATCAGATCCTTCTTCATTTTGTCGTCCAATTTTTAACATCAATAGCTTTTGTGGGACTAATTTGACACTTAGTGAGGTTAGTTTGGTAGCTTACATGACATTTTTATGTGGCATCATTGACATTTCATAATTTAATGGTCACGTGTAATCATGTGAGTATAGGGGTCTAATGTTTCTCTGCAAAAGACATTTTTGCATCTTTAGAAACTAGGGCTTCGACATGCATCTAGAGACGGATTGGACGACACAATTGTCCTCTACAAAGAAACATCATACTCCTATACTTACGTGATGTACATGTGACTATTAAAATGTCAGGTGTCAATCGTGCTACGTAAGAATGTCATTTAAGTTGCCAAGCTGGATTCACTAATTGCCAAATCAGGTTCATGTGTGCCATGTAGGCTACTACCATTAAAAATTGCACGATCATGATATCTGAGGGGTTAAAATTGCACAATCGCGATACCTGGAGTCGCAATTTGAACCAGGGGATTAAAATTACACGATTGTGATAACTTGGGAGTAAAAGTACAATTAAGCCTTAAATTTAATGTTTTAGGGGGCGTTTGTTTCACGGTTTCAAAAATTATTCTCAAGAGTAACTTTCCAGGGAAAATAATGATGGGTATCTTATTCCCGGGTATTTTTAAAAAAAGTGTTTGGCTTATACTTATAACATTCCTGAGAATCATTTATAAGATTGGGATATATAGACAGTTTCACAAATTTCATTCCCACCTTCATGGGAATCTTTTTTCCCACCCCCTTCCTTGGGAATAAAAATATGGGAAAGTGAAAGTTATTTTATTCCAGAGAATATTTTATACCCAGGAGTAAATTTTCTAACTCTGTAACAAACACTGGAATTCATATTTCCAACTTCTACATTCCTATAATGTGTTTTGATAACGTGAAAGAAATGATTGTACATGAATTTTTGCGTAATCTTTGAGTGAAATATGGTTGCGTAACCGAGACCATCCTGTAGTTGAAGTATTAGGTTGACAAGGAAAGACTTGGTGCGCAGCACAAAAAATGTGAAAAGAATAACTTCATCATAATTTTAGGAATATTAACCACTACAACTTAATAGGTTCGTAACAAATTTAAGATTCTTCATTGTTAAAATTAAAAAGAATAGATAGCTTTCCATAACATGTATACCACCAAGACAACGTATGACATAACATACATTCCTGCCATTTTTTATCATATCTGCTCAAGCTTGACACATGACGCCTCAAAATAAGAGTAGTTAATTGATATGCTAATATTCACTAGGGATGCTCTTTGCAAGACCACGAAGGAAGCGAGTGAGGGCCTTCTTAGCCCCAATAGTTGCTAACTCTACTTTTTTCTCCTCTTCTTCATTAGCGACCTTCGTTTCTTGAGTTGAGTGCACTCTTACGAACAAGCTTTCGCAACACCCGCAAAAGAAAGTTATGGGATGTAATGACAACTAAAAAATATTCTTTATTGCAATAAACATAGACAAGAAAAGGAAAGCGGACGCTTGATTAGCATACGAAATTTGTAATGTAATCCTTATCCCATGATAGTCAATACTTAATGGTGAAGATCCTTCCCTCTTCCTCAACCCATATGCTTTGTAAAAAAAAATATTAAAAGTTCAGGGGTATTTCTTAAATTTTAAAGGCTTAGCGACCATCAACCCCATGAATTTGTATGTGGTTCCAGTGTTCCACCCGTCTGTATGGTTGATTTGAAATAAGCTCTTAAAATTAATTACTATCAAGTAAGATAATGTATGTTCCACCAGCAATTGCTTTGATTCTGAAAGCTCAAGCAGATACAAGCATGCATCTACTTGATCGGGCATAGAGCAAAATATTACCTGACGATCAAACTCAACTCCCTGAATTGAATAAACTTCATTGGTGATTTGAATGTCCTTATCGATCAAACCATCAAACCACCTTGTTACTTGATTATCATACCAATTAGATTCCTGATAAAATGCTCCAAAAGTAAGAATAAACCTCAAAGACATAACATGTCCTACGACTATAAGTCGTATTATAAAAACCAGAAACAAATACTAGTACAACACACAATAGATTTATCAAATAACACTCCATGATATGAAGGGAAGGGAAGATAAGAGAAAGGTGTATCATTCAACTTAGTGGACTCATGGACAAGAATTTTTGCCATATGTTCCATTTATATGCGAGCACTGAGCACACTCATGTTTAGTGAGTATGATATTTAATGTATGAATGCGCACCTCTTCTTCATCCTCACTTTCAGATTCTATTAAGTCGTCATCATCTTCAAGATCTTCAGACCCTAAGCCAGTTAAGGCTTGCAGCTCTTTGTGATCAGAATCTTTTGTTGCTTTTATTAACCGATCCATTAACTCGGGTTCCACATTCCGTAACAATTTTCCTGAGACAAATTAGGTATCAAGAACATGAATCTGCACTTAGAATGTACATAATATAGTACCAGCCTCCCCCTCCCAAAAAAAAAAAACACAGACACAGACACAGACACACATTGAATGAGAACTGATGAGTGTCGTCTACTCTAATGGTTGGTAAAATGATCAGTTATCACAAGATAACAAGGTATACACATACTGATTCATAATTTGCTATGACTTAAGCTCGGGAGGAGAACCCAACCCAAAAGACTACTACATTAGGTGGGAGAGCCTCATGGCTTAAGTCTATCAAACATTGACTCGGTGGGAGCCCCTTCCTTCTTGGGGGCTTCATTCATCTATAGTGTATCTTAATCCAGCCTATAGGTAGGTCTTTCTGTCCAACTCTCATTCTTAAGTCTATGAGGAGAGTCTAACATGAAAGATTAGTCCATTAGGTGGGAGAACCTCGTAGCTCTACCACATTGAACTTACTTATTTACTCAACATGAGACTCGTAACATAATTACTGTAAAATAAATCGAAAAGAGTAAAAATAATTTAATGATATGATGCTCAATCATGCCCGAATGTTTTAAAATTTTTGCAAAGACAGATCATGAACTAATCCTCATGTATGTTGTCAAGTATCCACAAAAAATGGCCCATACAAAACATTGGTATTATGAAATGAAAATTTTGACAAAGTGATTAATTACCAATATAATTGAACTGCCTTCGCTTTCCTTCACGGACATCCGGTCCCAGTCTCTGTGTCAAAACAACAAACACCTTCTCTTCAACAACAGATTCATCCATCATCCCATTTTCAAAGATTCCACTAGCATTAGTTTCATTTTCATCATGACTAGGATGTAAAAAGGAAAAGCACCTTAACCAACATAAGCGCTTCAAACACAACTTGGTCCAAAGAAGCCACCCTGCAACCCAAAATAAATTAACACAAGGTTTAAGCAAAGATTGCAACGTGGGCACTCAAAAAAATGAGAATTGAGATAACAAAACCTAAGGATGCGTTTGATTTGAGGAGGAGAGAAAGAAGCCAAGTCCATTCCCCACCGCACAGCACGCCTTGCTTCACGCTTCAATTGGTTGCGGCTCTTCTGATCCTCGGAGTCGCTACTACTTCTGTTGTCGTCGAGTAGTGGAGCATTGGGTATTCGAAGACCGCGCGTGCGAGAATGGATGTTTCGGTGAGAGGAAGCGCGTGGGGCCAACGAGAAATGGTGAGAGGTTGAATGTGTAGGTAGTGGAGAGGTTGGAAGATGATGGTGAAGGGGAAGAGTAGCGTAATTACGGTGGTGCAATTGCAACCATGGCCATTGCCTTAGAGGCCGTAATAGTTGTTGGGCCATGTTGATACTTGATTTGAACACGAGAGCTAGTGTTATTCCTCTTCCAGCACCCTTGGCAGTTTGAGACTTTGGTTGCCTCTTGTGTTCTGTAAATAACAACAGATAAAAATAATACAGATATCTGCTCCTTCTGGACCCCCCCTTTTCTACATTACCCCCAAATGTGGCCCCTGGAAGGCCTACTGGGCCTCCTCCTGGTCAACCTCCCTCTTTTGCGTCGAGACCCCCTCCTAATGTTGCAGCACCAGCTTCTGGTGTCCCTCCACCTGGTGGTTCTCCACCAACCCATGCATTTGTGCCTCCACCACCAACTATCGGTTCCCGTCCGAGTCCAAGTCCGCTAATGAGTACTCCCCCAGTCATGCCCCCTACAAATGCACCCAGTCACATGATGAATAATGGGCCACCGGTATTTTCTGCCGGAGCTCTGCCAGGTCCCCAACGTTTTCCTCCAGTTGGCAGTGTGCCACAACAACCACCTGTTGGACCTCCAACAATGAGAACACCTCCAGGCCCGGCTGTTCAACCTCAGTCCCCATATCACACAGCACCTCAAGGCGTAATGCAGCCCCCAAGTTCACCTTTTGCAGCACCTTCTTGGCAGATGCAAGCGCAACAGGTAGCTCTGCTATATCTCAACTATATTTGAATTTCTTTTTTCTAAATTTACCTACAATATTATAAACTCGTGGGGTACTAAAGCAATGATGTTGCTTGTTAATTGGTTGAAAGAGGCTCAAGAGGAGATGGAAAATTTGTTTAAGTTTGGTCCTAGAAGGGGAAGTTTTAAATTGTGGTTCTTTAGTTTTTTGTCAGTAGAGATGGTTTGAGAAGTAATTTGTTCAGAGAATTATTACAGGAATAAGGTGCTCGATTTATCATAATGTTTGAGTTCCCGAGACACATGAGATTGAGATAGCTTAAGAACAGGTGTTTGATATTTAATACACCCAGAAAATTGTTAAACTTGAAGTAGGCATATTTAAAAGCATTGAGATTATCCTGAGTATATCGATCAAATTATAGCATCAATTAGTATTTATAGATACTGATCCTGATTGAAACAGAAGACCATTTTAACTATGGACTATGGAGTATTAGCTAAGGTTTTCTGTTACTGTTCCCGTGTAAAATTGCATCCATCCTTTTTTAAAAAAAAAAATTATTATTATTGTTATTATTTTTAAAAAGATGTTAAAGAAGAAAGTATTCAAAAAAATAAGATAGGATATTCTCTGATTACAGTAAATGATGAGTAAACCCCATATATGTCTTGCTAACCAAGCACCTAAGTATGCCAGAAAAAAATACACTATCCTATTCCTATGTGAATATGGGACAGGTTCTGCTTTGAAGTTATTGCATTTGCCTTTAACCAGACAGAGAAAACTATTAAAGTAAATGATTAATTTTGCGCATGTCTTGTAGGTGGCACAACCCCCTCCAGTTCCTGGTCCTTCACAGGCTCCTCCTCGGATGTTTGGCATGCCACCACCACTGCCAAATCAATCTATGACTACTACTATATCACCTGCTGTTGGTCAAACTGGAGCCCCTATGGCAGGGCCTTCCAAAATTGATCCCAATCAAATTCCAAGGCCCTCTCCGGGTTCTGCAGTGATCTTGCATGAAACTCGTCAAGGCAATCAGGCAACTATTCCTCCGGTATTCACCTGAAAATTATAGATATATCTTTTAAAACTCTTTTTAAGTAAAAACTAGAGAAAGAGAAAATAGGTTTATGTTTAATTGTTGTTTGCAAAATGTGAATATATGTTCTTGGTCTTTGATCTTATTAGTTATAAGCTTCCTATGCCCCAATTCTCATTATTATCTTTTTCCTTTCCTTTCATTTCTTTTCAAAAGACTTTTTAAATCTGCAGTTTAATAACCAACATCACGTCTTATGTTTTCTGGAAAGTCATATATATTGCACTAATCACCACTGCTGTTTGTTCTTATGATTTATTTATTTTCAAATTTTGATCCAGCCTGCTACAAGTGAGTATATTGTAAGAGATACAGGGAACTGCAGTCCACGTTACATGAGGTGCACAATCAATCAGGTCATATTTAAAGTCTGCAATATACTTTTAGCTTTGAATAAGATAATGAGAAATGTTAGGATTTTCAAGCGCAAGTTCTTTCCTATATCACTTTTTGTATGGAGTTGTATTTGTGGATTCTACACCGTGGTTAGTTAAAGGTTGCTTTTGTGGGTTTGATGGTTTCATATGCCTGGATTGGATGGCTTTATGCTTTTGAAGTATTAATTCTACTTTGGCTTATGAGTAGCCTGTATTGATTCAGTTTTTGTTTAAGAAGATGCCTCATTCTCTAGCTTTGTACTCTCCTCTCTTAGAAAATTTACTTTTAGTTAAAGCAATTTTTAGTATTATGGTACTTTTCAGAGGTTAGTTACTGAAATTTTGAAAATGTTAAGATTCATGTCCTTTCATATTGATTTTCTTTCATTTACTTTGTTTTTTTGTTGAATGAAACAGATTCCTTTCACTGCCGACCTTTTGTCAACATCAGGAATGCAGTTAGCTATGTTAGTCCAACCTTTGGCCCTTCCACACCCATCGGAGGAGCCCATCCAAGTAATTATTATTATTATTACTATTATTATTATTCTATTTTTGAAGTTTCTGCATCTGTTATTTTTTTATGGAAGTGCTAGTAGCTGTGGAAGTTTCTGTATCTAGCATTATTCTTTTTTGAAGCGATAGTCACCTAAATTTTGAATTACGGAGCCGTTACTTTAGTAGGGTAACTTGTATACATTTCATGTGTTATTATCGTGTTGAGTAAATGCTAAGATAGGATTTTTCTTTATTTTTGTCAAATGTTTGATGACCTGCTAGCTGTTTCCTGCATATCTGCTTGAACTAGCCAGTTACTTTGTTTATGGATTGGGGAAAGCATCCATTCCATTTTAAAAATCATGAACCAACAGTGTTTAGGATTCTTTCTTCTTTCTTATATTTGCTAGTATTTGTTTGGGGAGTGATAAAAATATTTTTCTTCTTTTAAGGTTTTTTCGACTGTTTAAACTAATATGCTCAGTGACTTGTCGGGCCCAGTAACTACTTTCTTCAAATCATATTTTGTATACCTTTACTGGTTGATATAAACTATTTTATAATGTTCCTCAAGTTTACTTTATGCTATTTCTAACATGTGTTCAATCAAGAATTAGCGTAAAAAATTTTCAGTACACCTCTTGGCTTATTACCTAATGTTCTCATAGGTTGTTGATTTTGGGGAGAGTGGTCCCGTTCGTTGCTCGCGTTGCAAGGCCTACATAAATCCCTTCATGAAATTCATTGATCAGGGAAGGCGTTTCATCTGCAACTTGTGTGGTTAGTACAAGTAATATCTGCCATACAATTGCTCATCCTATTATTGTATGTTGGTGTTAGAACTTAGAAGATACAAGGATGTTAGTCTTAGTGTTAAAATATGGGTATTACTATTTGGTTAGTTTTTTGTATCGTATTTTCAACACATCAATATTTTTTTTATCAACAACATATCAATATTATTATTAGTTTTCGCTTGTTAGCTGTCTTCACTCTTCCCCTCTCTTAGAATTTGGGTTTTGGACCTAACTCAACCCTAAACGCTAGCTCGTAGGGTGAGGGTTGCCCCTTACTTATAAGCATTCTTCAGGCCATATCACTATCCAATGTTGGACTCCAACACCCCCCTCACGCCCGGGACTGGACATCTGGAGCAAAGTTTGCAGGACTAGACTGCGGGTGACCCGACTAATCTAGAATAGGCTCTGATACCATATTAGAATTTGTGTTTGGACCTAACTCAACCCTAAAAGCTAGCTATAGGGTGAGGGTTGCCCCTTATAAGCATTCTTCAGGCCATATCATTATCCAATGTGGGACTCCAACACTCTCTATTCTCTTTCTTTCCTAATCCTATTCCTATAATTCTTCAACTGGTGGCATATACTATGGAAGGTGCCAATGGTGTGGCCACATGGGAGATCATTTTTACATGCTTAGAATTGGGGGGGGGTTAAATCGCTTTGATGTGATTTGTTGCTTATGTATACCGTCTTTTTGATAAAAGAAGAAAAGACGGAGAAGGAAGTACAAGAAGTTGGAGGATAAGGGATCCTCCTTGGAAAAAAGGGTAAAACAAAGGAAAGAGAGAAAGCATCAACGGAGCAACAGTTCCCAATCCATCTGCTTGTGTTAAGTAGAACCCTTTAAAAATATCACTTGTTTACACCAAATAGAAGCCAATTGCCTAATCTTATTAAAAATGAGCTGCTTAGCCATTGAAACGCCCTTCAATAATAGCATAGATTGCGCATTACCATAAAAATTTTGCCTCCTTACTTCTACAGTTCTACCACAACCACTAAAACTAGTCACCAAAATTTGGTCCAAGGTTTCGGGACACATTCAGCATTCACCAACAAGGCAGAACAATCAATTCCATAAAGAGATAGCAGCAGGATAATGAAAGGACAGATGAAGAACCAATTCTGATCTAGTACACATGACACATATGAGGGGAAATAGCTTTATCCTTTATGTGGTATGCAAACCTGCAGTGTGTCATTGAGCATCACAATCCAAAGAATAGACGACCTTAGAGGGAGCCTTGGACTTCCAAAAGGAGTTTTTCAAAATGGAAAGTAGCTCTGATTAACCATCTTGCCTTTTTTGAAATTTTTGCTATGGGCTCATGTTAGATACTTGAGTAACAGAAATTACAGAAGAAGCATATCAGTAACTGTTATGATTAGGTAGTTGTTAGTTAGTTGACGGGTGGGCAATAAGGAGTCATAGGGTGAGCGTGAGGGATCAACGATTGTACTGGAAAGGAGAGGAAGATAGGGAGAGTTCCAGGTCACTCAAATACCTGGAAAGGAGAGTTCTGCACTTGTAATCAGTTCATATCAATAAACACCATATTCCTCTGTAAATCTGGTCCAGTTGTGTCAGCTCACTTGTAAGTCCTCTTTATTTATCTTGTGTGTCTTTCTGTATGATGGGATCATTCAATATTTTGCATTCTGTGACATGGCCAACCATTTAGTTGTGACTTGTGACTTCATATTTGTTTTACAGGATTTAGTGATGAAACTCCACGGGATTACCACTGCAATTTGGGTCCAGATGGTCGACGGAGAGATGCTGATGAAAGGCCTGAACTATGTAGAGGAACAGTCGAGTTCGTTGCTACAAAAGAATTCATGGTTAGTTTATGTGTAAATATGCATGGCTTTATGAAGATGGATTTTTTAGTGTGTATTTCTTTTATGGATTATTTTTTATTACATTCTTTTTCAATCTTCAATGTTTGTATGTGTGATTTTTTTGAGATTGAGATGATATCTAGTCGTTCATGGTTAAAACCCTGACCCTCTGAACTTTAGACCCTGTACTCTGGACTCTGTTTATTCTTAAATTATTTTATTTCTTAATTAATCTGTAATATGAATTAATTATCACGATTAGTTGTTTAATGACACTCCTTTTTCGAAAAATCCAAGTTGGAGGAAAATAAACTAAACTTGAATTAAATTATAGCAACTACGACTGCCTGAAGGTTGATATTAGGATAAGCAGATGATCTTATTCACGATGAAGGATTTTTACTTCATAGTAGGATTAGTTATTCAAGAGGTCAATTTGTCCTTCATAAATAAGTTAATCCACTGGCCCTTCCCAATAAAAGTCCCCTAAATTATTTCCCATTGTTTGGGAACAACATTGTTCTTCTAGGATTTAAGCCCCCTACTTATAATAACCCAATAAGTGAAGACCTAAATATGAAAATTAGGCTGAATAACATTTCGTAGGCTAAATCCATAACGGAAGCATTAAAATTAATCCAGAATTGCAATTCATAAAACATGCTCCGAGATTGAAATTATGAAGTTAACATTACAGCAGCTCACTAAACCTAATATTTCTAAGCATTATTTTATTTCGTAATATGGTTTATGGAATATTATTTTCGAATATGGATACAATTTTGTCTTTTTGCTGATACTTTCTTGATGCTATTGCTACCTTCTTTATAAATCTTAGTTTGTCATATTGCATCAACTTTTTTTGGTCCTTCTGTATTCTCGATTGATAAAATATGGCCAATTTTATTGTTGGCTTCGTTTGTGTTGTAGCTTTAAGCTTAAATACAAAGTAAGTAGTTTATCCTTCAATTTGGAAAAGTAATTCTAATTTCTCTCATTCTTGTGATCTCACACCCTTTAGCGTCCATGATGACTTGCGTGCAATTCTCTTTATTTTCTATAGGTCCGTGAGCCAATGCCTGCTGTGTACTTCTTTCTCATTGATGTATCCATGAATGCTGTTCAAACGGGTGCAACAGCTGCAGCTTGCAGTGCCATCAGTCAAGTTATTACGGACCTTCCTGTGAGTTCTAACTATATACAGAGTTAATATTGTGTCAACCATTTATATCTGATAATGTATCTGGCTTAATCTTTTTCTAATTTTCCGGCTTGATTGGATTAAAACCTCATATTGCTTCATTCACTTAAATTTCAAGAGACCATACCTTTTAAGATTCTTCCATCCTCCCTCCGCGGCTCCTCCTGCCTCCAAAGAGCAACTATTGAAAAAAGAGTTGTTTGACTTTGCACTATGTTGGACCTTACACTTAATAATGACAGCATAACTATCATTTTTTGACTATTAGTTAGTGGATAAACACATTAGTAATTATAGGGCTCAACCAATCCCAAGTACTGGACAGAATATTGATCACTTTTTTTGGTTTAATCTTTGTTTCCCTACCACCCGTTTGGCAAATGTTGCTTCAGTTGGTTGACATTGGTGATCGGTAATCTGACTGAATTTCTGGTACGAGGCCTGAGGGTTTGTTTTCGCACGTCATAACTAGTTTTTTGGTCTTGTTGCTGCAGGAAGGTCCTCGCACACTGGTGGGAATTGCAACCTTTGACTCGACTATTCATTTCTACAACTTGAAACGTGCATTGCAGCAGGTAAAAAAGAAAACCTAAGTATATAACTAAACGTACACTGATTTTTCATTTTGGAACTATTAGTTTTAAATTCATTTTTTCTGTTTAAATTAAGTTGAACTTTTTCAAGAAAATATATTATTAATGTGAAGTTGAAGGTGGAGAGATTTAGTTATAAGGGCCAATATGTTGCTTGAGACACTAATTGCTATTTTTATGCTTTTAGAAGGTGAATGACAGTGGGTATTTATCTACTACAGTTAATTGGTGTAAAGGAAACCAAGGAATAATATTCGCATTGTTTGTATCCCTTTTTTCCTGTGTTAAAGTGGTGGAAACATCGATATTCTATTATTATTATTATTATTTGTTTGCATTTTATGCTTTTTATTTTTTTTTACTTGTGACTGTTTTGTGATATTTAGAACATGAAAAATATTCTTTCACAACTAGTTAGATAAATAGCTATTTACGGTTCTGAGTAATTGAGTAACTAGTTAGATAAGTATGGGGAAAAGGTTTTAGATAAGTTAACTTTACATTGTAAGTTCTACCCGCTGATTTTGAAATTTAAAATTTGTAGCCGCTGATGCTTATCGTTCCTGATGTACAAGATGTTTATACTCCTTTGCAAACTGATGTTATTGTCCCGCTATCTGAGGTTAGTTTAAAATATTTTACCTCTTGCTGAATTTCAGTAAATAAATTGAGTTATCTTTAGAGAATGTATTTATTTTGTTTTATTTTTTGTATTCTTGGTCTGGCCACGTCTGCTTTACTAAATCGTTTCGCTTCTCTCATGGCTAGTGTCGTCAACACTTGGAATTACTTCTGGAAAGCATTCCTACCATGTTCCAAAATAACAGAACCTCCGAGTCAGCCTTTGGTGCAGCTATCAAGGTATGGCTTTGGTTTTCAAGTTATAATTGCCTCACTTTGCAAAGTTGTGCATGTTCATTTAATTTCTTGCTTTGAAGACTTTCCCTACTTATATTTCCAAGGCTCCTTGGCAGTCTTTCTCCATGGATGCTTTTTATATTTAATGTCAAAAAGAAGGGAAGGAAAATAACGGGTAACGAGGAAAGATCATTATATGCATATGAAAATCAGTTGATGCTTACACCAGTGTCGTCTTGTTTTAGGCTGCTTTCCTTGCAATGAAGGACACTGGAGGAAAGCTGTTGGTATTCCAGTCAGGTGAGCATGGCAGCTTGTATAATTCATAAATTATTGAAATTTATATTGCATAACTGTTGCTGTCTGCATGTTCAATTATATGTAATTTCTTACCCTAAGGGGGCTATGATGGATGAAACTTCAGATGTTAATTTTCTTCTTGAAAGCATGCATGCTGCAACATTTGTTACTTAACCAATTCTTTTCTTTTTGAATTACATTACTTGAATAAGTCAGTATTACCCTAAATATTTAAATAGTTAAAAGTAATCAGCAAGACTGCAAATTTTGCAATGTAAGATTAAGATTACAAAACAATATTTTTTTTAAAAATGTACTTCAACAATAGGGTTTAATGACCAAAAATAAGTAACTAAATGAGTTAACATGGTTTGTAGATGTGGACAGAAGAGGTCCATAGTGAACACCCTTGACTTTCTCCGAAAGCTTCTGTGGTCTTCTAGGCCCCCTCTTGGTCTCTCTTCTTTCAAAAGTAATAGGTCCTGCTGTTAATCATTGCTTCAATTAAGTTTTTTTTAACATATCCTGAAACAATACTATCATATTAACAGTTTGTTTGGCATGATTTATGTTTGGATTTGGTAGTTAGATCTTTATTTGTAGGTTTGGTTGGGTCTTTCTTATAATTTTTTGTTCTGTTTCTTGTCATCATTTTGTTTTTATCTTGGTACATTTCTTTGTTTCCCTCCTCTTCTCTGTAACCGTTTGTGTTTTATTGTTTGATTATCATTGAATGTGCTTGGTTTTCCTCGTAATTTTGTTCTGTTGTTTTCAGTCTTGCCATCTATAGGCATTGGTGCCCTTTCTGCTCGGGAGGCTGAGGGTAGAACAAACATCTCCGCAGGGGAAAAGGTATTCATCTCATTTCTTTGTCGAGTTGTCGGATTCTTTGCTTTTTGGCATAAGAAAATATATCAATTTTGTTGTTGTATCACTTATGTCTATGATTGTAAGATTCTGCTATGGCTTTTCCTTGCTATAAGCCCGAGCTTGATAGACCATGACCTGTGATTAGTTCCATCTATATTTGCAAATCCCATTATGTTTGGTGGTGTAATTGAGATCAAATTTCATAGATCATGTAGTATTGACATTTGATTATATATTAGAAAAAATAGAACATATTTACCTGCACAATATGGTAAAATTTTCCATGGTTCATCTGATATCCTGCATTGTTTTATCTGTTCTCCTAATAGTCTGGTGCAGATGCTGATTTGTTGTGCACGGATAATTTTAGCATATTCTTCTATGAAATTCCAATCTTATTGAATTTCAGGAAGCCCATAAATTACTTCAGCCGGCAGATAAAGCCTTCAAAGAACTGGCAGTTGAATTTGCTGAGTATCAGGTAAATCTTGGGTACTTTTTGTTGGGATTCAGGCATTACTTATATTATATGCTGAGGTTACTGGTTGATTTTCTTGTGAGTTGGTTTATTGATCAGCTTGGTGTGGATGGGTTATGTATTATTTTTTTGATGCTGCAGGTTTGTGTTGATGTATTTGTGACTACCCAGACTTATGTAGACATTGCGTCCATATCTGTTATCCCACGAACTACTGGTGGACAGGTATATGTGAATGTCTTCATGGCTGTTTTTTAAGTACATGATTGAACTGTTAGTTTTCATTGTTTGTTGTGATAATGAGATGGAGCTGATTTCTGTTTTTTCTTAAGTTGATTTAGATCTTTGCAGTAATGATGAAAACATAAGTAAATGTTAATTTTTAATCTGTTCCACTTCTTATGTAAGTCTCTGAAACTGCTGGAGACGCTTTCACTTGCCTGGAAATTTTAATTGGAATGAAATGGGGGAAAGGGGAAAGCGGTTGAAATATCTTAAATTCATATTGGCTTGCAGTTATTGTATCTGAAGAGGCAGCATTAGCTATAATCATAAAGGGTTTGGCATTGGTATCATCTTCTTTGCTAAGAGGCTTTTATGATCTTTCAAGAGCCAAAAATTGATACCACCTGGTCATGTTCCTTGTTTACCATTTTTTGTTCTTTTTATCTGGGCTTGTTGTCGCCTTTGTAAAGATTGACAACAAAGAAAGACACGGGCAGAATTAAAAGGGTACAGGAAGGCTGACAAAAACTTAGGAGAAACCATAAAAGACCCTACGCTGAATTTGTTGAAAATTTGGTTTTTGATGTAGCTTAATGGCATCATTTGATCCTTGTAGCCGACCCCATCAAATGGATAACACCTGTGTTTTTCTCCCCTTGTAACTTGATGAGTAGATTTATTTTCAAGCTTTTATAAGATATAAGTTTAGTTATTTTTTTTTCAAAAGGGGGAAAGTATTTTTTGAATAATATAAAATGTGTGTTCTAATCCATTGCACCAATTACATTTATAGTCTGTCTTTTGTGAAGCATTTAATATATAAAAGAAGTTATATGTCATACAAATGTATGTGTTGCATACATCAAATTTTTAGATGTTGAACTTCGAATTTTTTTCCCAGGTCTATTACTACTACCCGTTCTCAGCTCTTTCTGATCCTGCCAAGCTTTACAATGATCTAAGATGGAATATAACCAGGCCTCAAGGTTTTGAAGCTGTAATGCGTGTGAGATGCAGCCAGGTAATCTCCTTTTTCCACTATTTTTTTTTACCTCCTGATGCAGCGTAAAGGCTCTGAACTTTCGAACATGTTTCTTGTCAGGGTATCCAAGTACAAGAATACTATGGCAACTTCTGTAATCGCATCCCAACTGATGTCGACCTACCTGGGGTTTGTATATTTTTCCAGATGCTGGATATGATTAAATGCATGTGTATTGATATATGCAACCTTAAGCATATGTTTATCTGTGTGAATATATGCATGGACTGATTAAAGGTTGAATGATATTGAGATCTGTTAGCAGTTTATATTGTATGCTAATAGCCTAATACTGACATGACATATGCTAAATCACAGTCGAGATATAATTAAATGTGTTGTTTTAACTCCTAAGCTTAAAATCTTCTTTGGGACAAGAGTGTTAGAATTTGGATTGTTTACAAGTGATCTGTAATTGCACAAAGCTTGCTGCTACCTACTTTATAGTGGGTAGTTAATAGATGCAATTAATATTGGCGCTAAGTAGACTTTGTTTTGCTGTTTGGAGTTTGTTAATATATTGGGTTATATGTGTAGGTAAAGTAGGGAGATATATAATTAAAAGGAGAAAAAAAACCCATTCTTGTTAATATATTGACAATACAAACTTGAGGGCCAAAAAGGTTACTACTAATTAGCTTGAAAATTTCGTCCTAACGTAGTTGGTTGATCTTTGTCAATGTCACAATATTATGCTTCTTGCGTCAATCTCTTAGTATTGATCATCATCAGCCAGTATTTTTTAGTAGATGATTTTTATCCAAAAAGGAAAAAACTTGGGTTGTTGATATTGTCTAGTCATTTGTGTTATTATATGCTTCATTTTTGTTTAAGTGCATTTTCTTTAATTTACCATGGTATGTTCAACCTGTGGCTAATTATTATTATGTTTTGTGCAGATTGACTGTGACAAAACTTTCATGGTAACTATGAAACATGATGATAAGTTGCAGGATGGATCAGAATGTGCTTTTCAGGTATAACCCAATTTTACTGCTCGACTATATCTGAAGGAGTAATGATCTTCAGATCACCTTATATATAATATTACTCTTGAAAACATTTTAGCTGCTGTGAGTGAATATTTTCTGCTCATTTGTTCTGATTATACTATTCTGTTCCATTATTCAGTGTGCTCTTCTTTACACAACTGTGTATGGCCAAAGAAGAATACGTGTAATAACCTTATCTCTGCCTGTCACTAGTATGCTTAGCAATCTGTTCCGCGCAGCTGACTTGGACACTCAATTTTGCTGCTTCTTGAAGCAAGGTATCTCACTAATGTTTATTGTCATTGTGATTATTCTGTTTTTGGCATTTGTGGTTGCTATGTAACAGCTCTATTGAATTTGTTGGCTTTATATACGGCAACTGTTTCCATGGTGGTGTCATCCTGTTCATATTTTAACAGCTTTCCTTTTTTTCTCCTATAGCGGCTAGTGAAGTTCCTTCAAAGCCACTCCCACTTGTTCGAGAACAAGTGACAAACCTTTGCATCAATGCACTTTTTTCATACCGTAAATATTGTGCTACAGTATCTTCATCTGGACAGCTTATTCTTCCAGAGGCACTTAAGCTTTTGCCCCTCTACACGCTTGGTATGTATGAATTTTAAGGCATTCTTTGCAGAAGTTTCCTGGTGAACAATTCTGTGGAACTAATTATTTTGTTTGTTTATAGTTTATTAATCTGTTACCTTCTACCTTGCATATCAAACAGATTGTCTTTAACCATTTTTTCTCTTTCTATTTGTTTTTTACCGTGTCATTCCTGCATTGGTATGCTAATAACGTGATCTAAGTTCTTAAAACTAAAAGATACCCTTTAGTAGAAATTTTCCTGCATTTTATTGGATATAATGGGGATAGATTCTCACCTGTTTCCCCTTTATAATGGTCAGTGGCTTTGCATTATTTTCCTTTTTCTGGTCCTTCTGTTTTGAGGTAGGGCCTTGTTTTCACTGTGAATTGAGGATGACTGTCAAAGCTGATAAATATTTGCTTGATTCGTCAATGATCAATCTTCAAATTCAAAATGTTGATAATATGGTCTTCCTGAGAAGGCATGCACAAGTGGGTGCTAATTTCATTCTCCATTTCTTTTTCAGCTTTAACTAAGAGTACAGGGTTGCGAACCGAAGCAAGGATTGATGAAAGGTCATTTTGGATAAATTACTCGTCCTCTCTCTCTACTCCATTGGCAATACCACTTGTGTATCCTAGGATGGTCGCTATCCATGACCTTGACTCAAAGGTATGTTGATTAAATGTCGAAAAATATATTTGTGAAAGTAGGATGTTCCATATGACCAATATTTAGATAATTGTATAATATATATAGCTAATACTTATGAGTTTATTGTGTATTCTTAGTTACTGAACTATTATTGGCAGGGCAAATGTTTTTTTAACACAAAAGCAAGGACACCATGCGTGTCCCTTTGTTTTTTTTTTCTTTATGTATTCTCGGAATTCGTGTATACAAGAAGATAAAAGTAAGAGATAGAGATAAATATATACGATGTCCAAATTTTGTTGTTCAAATAAGATAATTGTGTTATTAGTTAAGGTTTAGATTACAGCTGTGACTGCTGTCATTATGCATGTATAAATATAGTTATAGACCTGAGTTTCAGATCTAAGTATGTTAATAACATAAATACATTTACCAGATTCTGAGTCTCTTTTTCCCTCTCTTTCACTTTGTCAGGCCTCTCAAACTCAAATAGTACTTTATGAAACTCTAATATGGATAAGTATCTTTTTTTAAAAACAACAAGTATCACATTTTGAGAATGATAATGAATTCTTATTTTTAAGAATAAGCTTGTATTACATGTTATTTAAATGGTATGAAATATTTTGAGCATAAGCTATGAAAAGCTTTACTGGTTGATTTTTTTACAAAGCGATCGGTTGTAAAGTTTTGTTTTACACCAGTTCCGATTAACCCTGACCTTATTTATTTATTTTACTTTTAGAGACTAGAGACACTAATAGCATTTTATAAATTGCAGGAAGATGAGGAATCCGTTATTCCATCCTTTCTTCCTCTTTCTAGTGAACACATCAGTGATGATGGTATATATCTTCTTGAGAATGGCCATGATTGTTTGATATATATTGGAGACTCTGTAAGTCCTGATGTTGTACGGAGACTGTTTGGTGTTAACACTGTTGAAGAAATCCCTACGCTGGTAATTTCTATGTTATCCCTTCCATTTCCCCCCAACTTTCATTCCCTGTAACTTTTTTTTGATAGGCCAATGTTAGTATTTAATATTAGTTGTTATGTTAGGGGGATGGAGGTGGGGTTTGAATTCCTTACCTCCAAGTGAACTTGGAGTCTCCTATGTCCCCCTTAGCATCACCAAGTGAGCTACCTAAGTGGGACTTGATTCCCTGTAACTTATTATCATCCTTAACACATTGTTGTAAGCCCCAACATATTTTTAGTCTTTTAGATTGTTGAAAGAAATGGTTATTGTAATTATGTTGCTTTTCTACTACTTTATTGCTCAGAACTGGCAATGTAACAATTATGTTTTATCAGTTTGTATTGCAGCAATATGACAATCCACTGTCGAAGAAGTTAAATGAAGTGGTAAATGAGATACGACGGCAAAGATGTTCCTACCTCCGGTAAGCTAACTGTTTTGACGATTATAACATATTTGAAACCTTGTTGAGTAATCTTTCTTGTGATTTGATGACTAAGTGAAATCAAATTTTAAATAATCTTAAAATCTTTTGGCAGGTTTAAGTTATGCAAGAAAGGAGATCCATCAGGTCAGTGTGCGTTAGAATGATTGCTTTACCCTGTTTGCTAAATGCAGGCTGGATTTTTAAGTATTAGCATGAACAGATGAAAGTTTAGAACATAAAACCCCATGATATCTTTCCCCAATCCTATTGCCATTGTTTCAAATTTGTTTTTCAGTCTTCTGGAATAGTTACTGTTTTGGGTAATGGATACTCTAGTACCCTATCCTATCCAGACCCTACCCATTGCCATTCCTAGTTAGTTAATGGCTCGATCATACTTTGACTTAATTAACAAATTGTCTGCCTAATTTTCCTAACCTGAATATCTTTCATCAGCAAATCCTATATTGTCTGTTAAGCTGTTTAGGTTGTGCATTGTCTGATAAGTCTAAGTTTATTAAAATGGGGTTCATATCTAGAATCAACAACCTCATGCTGTGCAAAGTTCTGTTGGGTCGGTATGCTAGACTAGTTTAGAATAGTAGGTATTCAAATCGAAGAAATCCGTTTAAACTTGTTATGGTGTACATTGTTCTTATTTTTTAACTGAACCTATCTTATTTACGGTATATATCAGGAATGTTATTCTTCTCATATATGGTAGAAGACAAGAGCGCAGGTGGCTTCTCCTATGTAGAGTTTCTTATCCATGTTCATAGGCAAATCCAGAATAAAATGGCATCATAACGAGTGTATGGCTGCTTCATTTTTGCAAGCTTTTAGGCCTAAATGATAGAGCAAAACCCCAAACCCCCATGGATAGGTGAGATTCTGCCTAGTTTTGTGCATTCATCGATTGTGTTGCGTTTGTCCGAGGAAAACCAGAGTATACAAGTTTTGTTATTTAAGTTGAGTTACTATGTTATATGTACAAGGTAATTGGTGTTGGTATTAGTTGGAATTTATTTATTTATTTATTCTGAAAATATTTTAGTTTTGTTCTATACTACCTGACAAATTTTATGGACAAGTATGTGTTTTCATGAGAAATATTATTACCTATCTTCTTTTAGTAAATTTTTGATGCAAGGACGGAAAGGCAAAGAGAAAGGAATCATTTTTAGTTTGTAAGAAAATTGATCGACATGCCTTTTACATGATCTATCTATTTAGATTTATGCCAGAGTCCCAGAGTGTTTGTTGAATAAATTTTTCCTTCATTAGATTCCTCACCAGAAATCCCTGTAATGCAAGAACTTTGTGCCGCCTTGTTGGAATATAATTATACTAAATGAATTGGAGTTTCATATGACCCTTTTAAGTTCGACAGGTGATCCAGTAAAAAAATAAAATAAAAAAATTCAACAGGTGATTGAGTGTATATGATGTTGCTATCAACGATGTTCTCTTTTGCTATGTCCACGTTACCTATTATATCTTAAACACGATTCCTACACAATTCAAATGTCATGAGTGTGAAACGAGTTTTTGGCCATCACTTCGGTGTGTTTGGATTTGGAATGTGAAAAATTGAGAAATGAGAAATGATTCGATTATCAAATTTTGTTAAATTTGTATTTTGAATATTTAAAAATAGGAAATGATTTAATTTTTAAAATTTTATGAATTTCGTAAATTTTCTCACAAATTCCATCATATTTGATAGGATTTGATTTGACTTGAGATAAATAGACTTTTATTTTTGACTATTTTTAACGATTTATCAGACATGTAAAAATTTAAAATTCTTGAAAATAAAACTTATTTTTATTCTAATGAGTTTTAACAACAATTTAATTTCTAAATCAATTCAAATCCATTTTTTTAGTTTTAATTGATCCTAAACACTATCTTTGCAGTTTCCCAACATAGTGATTAAATTTAGCTTTATTGCATTTTTGGCTCCCAAGTATCATGATTGTGCAATTTTGGTTCCTCGAGTTTCAATTGTGTTAATTAGGTTTCCCAGATATGATGATTGCGAAATTTTGGCCCTTTGGTGTTCTAATTGTGCCAATTGGGTCCCCAAAGTATCCCTTTGTTACAATCAGATCCTTCTTCATTTTGTCGTCCAATTTTTAACATCAATAGCTTTTGTGGGACTAATTTGACACTTAGTGAGGTTAGTTTGGTAGCTTACATGACATTTTTATGTGGCATCATTGACATTTCATAATTTAATGGTCACGTGTAATCATGTGAGTATAGGGGTCTAATGTTTCTCTGCAAAAGACATTTTTGCATCTTTAGAAACTAGGGCTTCGACATGCATCTAGAGACGGATTGGACGACACAATTGTCCTCTACAAAGAAACATCATACTCCTATACTTACGTGATGTACATGTGACTATTAAAATGTCAGGTGTCAATCGTGCTACGTAAGAATGTCATTTAAGTTGCCAAGCTGGATTCACTAATTGCCAAATCAGGTTCATGTGTGCCATGTAGGCTACTACCATTAAAAATTGCACGATCATGATATCTGAGGGGTTAAAATTGCACAATCGCGATACCTGGAGTCGCAATTTGAACCAGGGGATTAAAATTACACGATTGTGATAACTTGGGAGTAAAAGTACAATTAAGCCTTAAATTTAATGTTTTAGGGGGCGTTTGTTTCACGGTTTCAAAAATTATTCTCAAGAGTAACTTTCCAGGGAAAATAATGATGGGTATCTTATTCCCGGGTATTTTTAAAAAAAGTGTTTGGCTTATACTTATAACATTCCTGAGAATCATTTATAAGATTGGGATATATAGACAGTTTCACAAATTTCATTCCCACCTTCATGGGAATCTTTTTTCCCACCCCCTTCCTTGGGAATAAAAATATGGGAAAGTGAAAGTTATTTTATTCCAGAGAATATTTTATAGCCAGGAGTAAATTTTCTAACTCTGTAACAAACACTGGAATTCATATTTCCAACTTCTACATTCCTATAATGTGTTTTGATAACGTGAAAGAAATGATTGTACATGAATTTTTGCGTAATCTTTGAGTGAAATATGGTTGCGTAACCGAGACCATCCTGTAGTTGAAGTATTAGGTTGACAAGGAAAGACTTGGTGCGCAGCACAAAAAATGTGAAAAGAATAACTTCATCATAATTTTAGGAATATTAACCACTACAACTTAATAGGTTCGTAACAAATTTAAGATTCTTCATTGTTAAAATTAAAAAGAATAGATAGCTTTCCATAACATGTATACCACCAAGACAACGTATGACATAACATACATTCCTGCCATTTTTTATCATATCTGCTCAAGCTTGACACATGACGCCTCAAAATAAGAGTAGTTAATTGATATGCTAATATTCACTAGGGATGCTCTTTGCAAGACCACGAAGGAAACGAGTGAGGGCCTTCTTAGCCCCAATAGTTGCTAACTCTACTTTTTTCTCCTCTTCTTCATTAGCAGCCTTCGTTTCTTGAGATGAGTGCACTCTACGAACAAGCTTTCGCAACACCTGCAAAAGAAAGTTATGGGATGTAATGACAGCTAAAAAATATTCTTTATTGCAATAAACATAGACAGCAAAAGGAAAGCGGACGCTTGATTAGCATACAGAAATTTGTAATGTAATCCTTATCCCATGATAGTCAATACTTAATGGTGAAGATCCTTCCCTCTTCCTCAACCCATATGCTTTGTAAAAAAAAATATTAAAAGTTCAGGGGTATTTCTTAAATTTTAAAGGCTTAGCGACCATCAACCCCATGAATTTGTATGTGGTTCCAGTGTTCCACCCGTCTGTATGGTTGATTTGAAATAAGCTCTTAAAATTAATTACTATCAAGTAAGATAATGTATGTTCCACCAGCAATTGCTTTGATTCTGAAAGCTCAAGCAGATACAAGCATGCATCTACTTGATCGGGCATAGAGCAAAATATTACCTGACGATCAAACTCAACTCCCTGAATTGAATAAACTTCATTGGTGATTTGAATGTCCTTATCGATCAAACCATCAAACCACCTTGTTACTTGATTATCATACCAATTAGATTCCTGATAAAATGCTCCAAAAGTAAGAATAAACCTCAAAGACATAACATGTCCTACGACTATAAGTCGTATTATAAAAACCAGAAACAAATACTAGTACAACACACAATAGATTTATCAAATAACACTCCATGATATGAAGGGAAGGGAAGATAAGAGAAAGGTGTATCATTCAACTTAGTGGACTCATGGACAAGAATTTTTGCCATATGTTCCATTTATATGCGAGCACTGAGCACACTCATGTTTAGTGAGTATGATATTTAATGTATGAATGCGCACCTCTTCTTCATCCTCACTTTCAGATTCTATTAAGTCGTCATCATCTTCAAGATCTTCAGACCCTAAGCCAGTTAAGGCTTGCAGCTCTTTGTGATCAGAATCTTTTGTTGCTTTTATTAACCGATCCATTAACTCGGGTTCCACATTCCGTAACAATTTTCCTGAGACAAATTAGGTATCAAGAACATGAATCTGCACTTAGAATGTACATAATATAGTACCAGCCTCCCCCTCCCAAAAAAAAAAAAACACAGACACAGACACAGACACACATTGAATGAGAACTGATGAGTGTCGTCTACTCTAATGGTTGGTAAAATGATCAGTTATCACAAGATAACAAGGTATACACATACTGATTCATAATTTGCTATGACTTAAGCTCGGGAGGAGAACCCAACCCAAAAGACTACTACATTAGGTGGGAGAGCCTCATGGCTTAAGTCTATCAAACATTGACTCGGTGGGAGCCCCTTCCTTCTTGGGGGCTTCATTCATCTATAGTGTATCTTAATCCAGCCTATAGGTAGGTCTTTCTGTCCAACTCTCATTCTTAAGTCTATGAGGAGAGTCTAACATGAAAGATTAGTCCATTAGGTGGGAGAACCTCGTAGCTCTACCACATTGAACTTACTTATTTACTCAACATGAGACTCGTAACATAATTACTGTAAAATAAATCGGAAAGAGTAAAAATAATTTAATGATATGATGCTCAATCATGCCCGAATGTTTTAAAATTTTTGCAAAGACAGATCATGAACTAATCCTCATGTATGTTGTCAAGTATCCACAAAAAATGGCCCATACAAAACATTGGTATTATGAAATGAAAATTTTGACAAAGTGATTAATTACCAATATAATTGAACTGCCTTCGCTTTCCTTCACGGACATCCGGTCCCAGTCTCTGTGTCAAAACAACAAACACCTTCTCTTCAACAACAGATTCATCCATCATCCCATTTTCAAATATTCCACTAGCATTAGTTTCATTTTCATCATGACTAGGATGTAAAAAGGAAAAGCACCTTAACCAACATAAGCGCTTCAAACACAACTTGGTCCAAAGAAGCCACCCTGCAACCCAAAATAAATTAACACAAGGTTTAAGCAAAGATTGCAACGTGGGCACTCAAAAAAATGAGAATTGAGATAACAAAACCTAAGGATGCGTTTGATTTGAGGAGGAGAGAAAGAAGCCAAGTCCATTCCCCACCGCACAGCACGCCTTGCTTCACGCTTCAATTGGTTGCGGCTCTTCTGATCCTCGGAGTCGCTACTACTTCTGTTGTCGTCGAGTAGTGGAGCATTGGGTATTCGAAGACCGCGCGTGCGAGAATGGATGTTTCGGTGAGAGGAAGCGCGTGGGGCCAACGAGAAATGGTGAGAGGTTGAATGTGTAGGTAGTGGAGAGGTTGGAAGATGATGGTGAAGGGGAAGAGTAGCGTAATTACGGTGGTGCAATTGCAACCATGGCCATTGCCTTAGAGGCCGTAATAGTTGTTGGGCCATGTTGATACTTGATTTGAACACGAGAGCTAGTGTTCTTCCTCTTCCAGCACCCTTGGCAGTTTGAGACTTTGGTTGCCTCTTGTGTTCTGTAAATAACAACAGATAAAAATAATACAGATATCTGCTCCTTCTGGACCCCCCCTTTTCTACATTACCCCCAAATGTGGCCCCTAGAAGGCCTACTGGGCCTCCTCCTGGTCAACCTCCCTCTTTTGCGTCGAGACCCCCTCCTAATGTTGCAGCACCAGCTTCTGGTGTCCCTCCACCTGGTGGTTCTCCACCAACCCATGCATTTGTGCCTCCACCACCAACTATGGGTTCCCGTCCGAGTCCAAGTCCGCTAATGAGTACTCCCCCAGTCATGCCCCCTACAAATGCACCCAGTCACATGATGAATAATGGGCCACCGGTATTTTCTGCCGGAGCTCTGCCAGGTCCCCAACGTTTTCCTCCAGTTGGCAGTGTGCCACAACCACCTGTTGGACCTCCAACAATGAGAACACCTCCAGGCCCGGCTGTTCAACCTCAGTCCCCATATCACACAGCACCTCAAGGCGTAATGCAGCCCCCAAGTTCACCTTTTGCAGCACCTTCTTGGCAGATGCAAGCGCAACAGGTAGCTCTGCTATATCTCAACTATATTTGAATTTCTTTTTTCTAAATTTACCTACAATATTATAAACTCGTGGGCTACTAAAGCAATGATGTTGCTTGTTAATTGGTTGAAAGAGGCTCAAGAGGAGATGGAAAATTTGTTAAGTTTGGTCCTAGAAGGGGAAGTTTTAAATTGTGGTTCTTTAGTTTTTTGTCAGTAGAGATGGTTTGAGAAGTAATTTGTTCAGAGAATTATTACAGGAATAAGGTGCTCGATTTATCATAATGTTGGAGTTCCCGAGACACATGAGATTGAGATAGCTTAAGAACAGGTGTTTGATATTTAATACACCCAGAAAATTGTTAAACTTGAAGTAGGCATATTTAAAAGCATTGAGATTATCCTGAGTATATCGATCAAATTATAGCATCAATTAGTAAGAGATACAGGGAATTGCAGTCCACGTTACATGAGGTGCGCAATCAATCAGGTCATATTTAAAGTATGCAATATACTTTTAGCTTTGAATAAGATAATGAGAAATGTTAGGATTTTCAAGCGTAAGTTCTTTCCTATATCACTTTTTGTATGGAGTTGTATTTGTGGAGTCTACACTGTGGTTAGTTAAAGGTTGCTTTTGTGGGTTTGATGGTTTCATATGCCTGGATTGGATGGCTTTATGCTTTTGAAGTATTAATTCTACTTTGGCTTATGAGTAGCCTGTATTGATTCAGTTTTTGTTTAAGAAGATGCCTCATTCTCTAGCTTTGTACTCTCCTCTCTTAGAAAATTTACTTTTAGTTAAAGCAAATTTTAGTATTATGGTACTTTTCAGAGGTTAGTTACTTAAATTTTGAAATTGTTAAGATTCATGTCCTTTCATATTGATTTTCTTTCATTTACTTTGTTTTTTTGTTGAATGAAACAGATTCCTTTCACTGCCGACCTTTTGTCAACATCAGGAATGAGTTAGCTATGTTAGTCCAACCTTTGGCCCTTCCACACCCATCGGAGGAGCCCATCCAAGTAATTATTATTATTATCACTATTATTATTATTATATTTTTGAAGTTTCTGCATCTGTTATTTTTTTATCGAAGTGCTAGTAGCTGTGGAAGTTTCTGTATCTAGCATTATTCTTTTTTGAAGCGATAGTCACCTAAATTTTGAATTACGGAGCCGTTACTTTAGTAGGGTAACTTGTATACATTTCATGTGTTATTATCGTGTTGAGTAAATGCTAAGATAGGATTTTTCTTTATTTTTGTCAAATGTTTGATGACCTGCTAGCTGTTTCCTGCATATCTGCTTGAACTAGCCAGTTACTTTGTTTATGGATTGGGGAAAGCATCCATTCCATTTTAAAAATTCATGAACCAACAGTGTTTAGGATTCTTTCTTCTTTCTTATATTTGCTAGTATTTGTTTGGGGAATGATAAAAATATTTTTCTTATTTTAAGGTTTTTTCGACTGTTTAAACTAATATGCTCAGTGACTTGTCGGGTCCAGTAACTACTTTCTTCAAATCATATTTTGTATACCTTTACTGGTTGATATAAACTATTTTATAATGTTCCTCAAGTTTACTTTATGCTATTTCTAACATGTGTTCAATCAAGAATTAGCGTAAAAAAATTTCAGTACATCTCTTGGCTTATTACCTAATGTTCTTATAGGTTGTTGATTTTGGGGAGAGTGGTCGCGTTCGTTGCTCGCGTTGCAAGGCCTACATAAATCCCTTCATGAAATTCATTGATCAGGGAAGGCGTTTCATCTGCAACTTGTGTGGTTAGTACAAGTAATATCTGCCATACAATTGCTCATCCTATTATTGTATGTTGGTGTTAGAACTTAGAAGATACAAGGATGTTAGTCTTAGTGTTAAAATATGGGTATTACTATTTGGTTAGTTTTTTGTGTCATATTTTCAACACATCAATATTTTTTTTATCAACAACATATCAATATTATTATTAGTTTTCGCTTGTTAGCTGTCTTCGCTCTTCCCCTCTCTTAGAATTTGGGTTTTGGACCTAACTCAACCCTAAAAGCTAGCTCGTAGGGTGAGGGTTGCCCTTTACTTATAAGCATTCTTCAGGCCATATCACTATCCAATGTGGGACTCCAACACCCCCCCCTCATGCCCAGGACTGGACATCTGGAGCGTGAAGTTTGCAGGACTAGACTGCGGGTGGCCCAACTGATCTAGAATAGGCTCTGATACCATATTAGAATATGGATTTGGACCTAACTCAACCCTAAAAGCTAGCTGTAGGGTGATGGTTGCTCCTTATAAGCATTCTTCAGGCCATATCATTATCCAATGTGGGACTCCAACACCCTCTATTCTCTTTCTTTCCTAATCCTATTCCTATAATTCTTCAACTGGTGGCATATACTATGGAAGGTGCCAATGGTGTGGCCACATGGGAGATGATTTTTACATTACTTAACCTTAGAATGAGGTGGGGGGGATAAATCGCTTTGATGTTATTTACTCACTTTGATGTGATTTGTTGCTTATGTATACCGTCTTTTTGATAAAAGAAGAAAAGACGGAGAAGGAAGTACAAGAAATTGGAGGATAAGGGATCCTCCTTGGAAAAAAGGGTAAAACAAAGGAAAAGAGAAAGCATCAACGGAGCAACAGTTCCCAATCCATGAACTGGTGGCATATACTATGGAAGGTGCCAATGGTGTGGCCACATGGGAGATCATTTTTACATTACTTTCCCTTAGAATGAGGGGGGGAGGAGATAAATATGAAGCTTTAGGTTATTGTTGTCTGGCTAAGTTAGTTAGTGGTTGGTTGGTTAACAATCATTACTCATATCACAAGTTTATGCATTTGATGCACTAGTTATTCACTCGCTTTAATGTGATTTGTTGCTTATGTATACCGTCTTTTTGATAAAAGAAGAAAAGGCCGTGTTTTGGATAAAAGAAGAAAAGACCGAGAAGGAAGTACAATAAATTGGAGGATAAGGGATCCTCCTTGGAAAAAAGGGTAAAACAAAGGAAAAGAGAAAGCATCAACAGAGCAACAGTTCCCAAGCCATCTGCTTGTGTTAAGTAGAACCCTTTAAAAATATCACTTGTTTTACACCAAATAGAAGCCAATTGCCTAATCTTATTAAAAATGAGCTGCTTAGCCATTGAAACGCCCTTCAATAATAGCATAGATTGCGCATTACCATAAAAATTTTGCCTCCTTACTTCTACAGTTCTACCACAATCACTAAAACTAGTCACCAAAATTTGGTCCAAGGTTTCGGGACACATTCAGCATTCACCAAAAAGGCAGAACAATCAATTCCATAAAGAGATAGCAGCAGGATAATGAAAGGACAGATGAAGAACCAATTCTGATCTAGTACACATGACACATATGAGGGGAAATAGCTTTATCCTTTATGTGGTATGCAAACCTGCAGTGTGTCATTGAGCATCACAATCCAAAGAATAGACGACCTTAGAGGGAGCCTTGGACTTCCAAAAGGAGTTTTTCAAAATGGAAAGTAGCTCTGATTAACCATCTTGCCTTTTTTGAAATTTTTGCTATGGGCTCATGTTAGATACTTGAGTAACAGAAATTACAGAAGAAGCATATCAATAACTGTTATGATTAGGTAGTTGTTAGTTAGTTGACAGGTGGGCAATAAGGAGTCATAGGGTGAGAGTGAGGGATCACCGATTGTACTGGAAAGGAGAGGAAGATAGGGAGAGTTCCCGGTCACTCAAATACCTGGAAAGGAGAGTTCTGCACTTGTAATCAGTTCATATCAATAAACACCATATTCCTCAGTAAATCTGGTCCAGTTGTGTCAGCTCACTTATAAGTCCTCTTTATTTATCTTGTGTGTCTTTCTGTATGATGGGATCATTCAATATTTTGCATTTTGTGACATGGCCAACCATTTAGTTGTGACTTGTGACTTCATATTTGTTTTACAGGATTTGGTGATGAAACTCCACGGGATTACCACTGCAATTTGGGTCCAGATGGTCGACGGAGAGATGCTGATGAAAGGCCTGAACTATGTAGAGGAACAGTCGAGTTCGTTGCTACAAAAGAATTCATGGTTAGTTTATGTGTAAATATGCATGGCTTTATGAAGATGGATTTTTTGTATTTCTTTTATGGATTATTTTTTATTACATTCTTTTTCAATCTTCAATGTTTGTATGTGTGATTTTTTTGAGATTGGGATGATATCTAGTCGTTCATGGTTAAAACCCTGACCCTCTGAACTTTAGACCCTGTACTCTGGACTCTGTTTATTCTTAAATTATTTTATTTCTTAATTAATCTGTAATATTAATTAATTATCATGATTAGTTGTTTAATGACACATGACACTCCTTTTTCGAAAAATCCAAGTTGGAGGAAAATAAACTAAACTTGAATTAAATTTATAGCAACTATGACTGCCTGAAGGTTGATATTAGGATAAGCAGATGATCTTATTCATGATGAAGGATTTTTACTTCATAGTAGGATTAGTTATTCAAGAGGTCAATTTGTCCTTCATAAATAAGTTAATCCACTGGCCCTTCCCAATAAAAGGCCCCTTAATTATTTCCCATTGTTTGGGAACAACATTGTTCTTCTTCTAGGATTTAAGCCCCCTACATATAATAACCCAATAAGTGAAGACCTAAATATGAAAATTAGGCTGAATAACATTTCATAGGCTAAATCCATAACGGAAGCATTAAAATTAATCCAGAATTGCAATTCATAAAACATGCTCCTAGATTGAAATTATGAAGTTAACATTACAGCAGCTCACTAAACCTAATATTTCTAAGCATTTTTTTATTTCGTAATATGGTTTATGGAATATTATTTTCGAATATGGATACAATTTTGTCTTTTTGCTGATACTTTCTTGATGCTATTGCTACCTTCTTTATAAATCTTAGTTTGTCATATTGCATCAACTTTTTTTGGTCCTTCTGTATTCTCGATTGATAAAATATGGCCAATTTTATTGTTGGCTTCATTTGTGTTGTAGCTTTAAGCTTAAATACAAAGAAAGTAGTTTATCCTTCACTTGAATATGAAAACTGAATACTTTTACATGTCTGTTATTGAATAGGAGTACAGGATATATATATACTTGACTCTAGACTTGATTCCTACAACAATAAAAGTCTATGGTAGGAGAAATATACAATGAATCATAAGAATACAATGGATGGGACTCCACCGTCCACATAAATCCACCGTCCATATATTAATTATATTCAACAACCGTCCACATAAATCCACCGTCCATATATTAATTATATTCAACACTCCCCCTCAAGCTGGAGCATATATGTCTGATGCAATCAGCTTGTCACATATGTATGCTATTCTAGGACCCCGTAAAGACTTAGTCATCATATCTGCAAGTTGATCTCTAGTACCCACAAAGGAAGTCTCAATGATGCCCGAGAGGATCTTTTCCCGGATGAAGTGACAACCAACTTCTATATGTTTGGTTCTTTCATGGAAGATAGGATTTGAAGAAAGATACAATACTGATTGGTTATCACAAGCAAGTTTCATAGGACCTATCTCACAAAACTTCAACTCTTGGAGCAAATATTTTAGCCATAGGAGTTCACAAGTAGTATTAGCCATAGCACGATACTCTGCTTCTGTGCTTGATCTTGCAACAACATTCTGCTTATTACTTTTCCATGAAATCAGATTACCTCCAATAAGCACACAGTAGCCTGAAGTAGACCTCCTATCACTAGCATCGCCTGCCCAATCTGCATCTCAGATACCCCATGATATTAGTATGACCCCCGTCCATATAAACAATCCCTTTACCAGGTGATCCCTTGATATATCTTAGGATCCGAACAACACAAGATTCCAATGATTGTCACATGGTGAGTTGAGAAACTGACTTACAACACTAACCTAGGAAAAGCAAGGTCTGGTCGAGTCATGGTGAGATAATTTAACTTCCCAACTAATCTTCTATATCTGCCTGAGTCAGGATAGGGCTCCCCCTCATTAGGTAGAAGCTTTACATTTAGGTCCATAGGAGTATCAACAGGTTTACAACCTAGCATCCCTGTTTCTTCAAGAATGTCAAAGGCATATTTCCTCTGAGAAATGGCAACACCTGTTCTTGATTGGGCTACTTCAATCCCAAGAAAATACCGCAATTGTCCAAGATCTTTAGTTTGAAAATGTTTAAACAAGTGTTGCTTCAATTCCTTAATGCCTTCATGATCGTCACCTGTAATAACAATATCATCCACATACACCACGAGATAAATACGTTTATTCAAGGGTGGGCATTTAAAGAATACAGAATGGTCTGCCTCGCAACGAATCATGCCAAATTGCCGGATGACGTTACTGAACTTCCCAAACCAAGCGCGAGGTGACTGTTTTAAGCCATACAAGGACTTCAGTAACCTGCAAACAAGATCTGACTCCCCCTGAGCAACAAACCCAGGTGGTTGCTCCATATAGATTTCCTCCTCCAGATCACCATGTAAGAATGCATTTTTAATATCCAGCTGGTATAATGGCCAGTGTCTCATGGCGGCCATCGACAAGAACAAACGAACAGATGCCATCTTAGCAACGGGAGAAAAAGTATCACCGTAATCCAGATCATAGATCTGAGTGTATGACACGTGTATTTTTAGAAATATAATTAAAGGCAAGTGCACCTCGTCGCAATCAAGTAATACGGTGGTGAGACCGGTTATCGTATCCACAGGGATTGGATGTCAATTACCAATTCGCAAATTCAACAACTATTTAGACTTAACTAAAGTGTGAGGGATTAAAACAGAAAATAAAGAAATAAGATATTTTTTGTCTTTTTGGAATTATGTCAAACACTTGGTATGCAAACAGGGATGTGGCTAAAATTGTCAGGGTTAGACTACACTAATTCTCCCTTAGTTGCAATGAAATGGCTTCTAACACAAGTCCTAATTCAATTATGCCAATCAAGCCTTTTCTAAAGTACTCAAGCCTAATGTCTTAGGTGCATTGAGCCTAAAACCCCAAATTAAACCCTAATGTCTTAGGTGGAATAACTTGAGATTTTGCATTAAGTTAAGACTTATAAGATTGCAAGCAGCCAACACCTATGTCTAGATTCTTGACCTACTTGGCATATGATTCATGAGCATGCCTTAATACCAACCTTCCAGTCATCTATCAAAGCAACAAATCATTCCTATGGGTAGCTAATCCAAGGAAAGCATTAAACACATAATCACATACTCATAACGAAATAGAAACTTGTATTAAAATACCAAATCAATTACAACAAGTTCAGAAAAGTTACATCTAACCCCAACAATGGGGATTTAACTACTCATGATAAGGAAATACAAAATAGGAAAAAAAAAGAAGGGATGAAGAACACTCATAGACAAGCATCCTCCAATCTTCTCCCCATCCAAGAGCAGAGAAAACGCCCCCCTTTTTGGGTAGAAACCCTCTCCACCACCACCTCCTCACCGCCTCCAAGTGCAGATTATTTTAGGTTAGAAGTCAGTCCCATTTTCTCGTCTGCTGTGCTGTTATTTATAGGTCCGTCGCCTGTCACGGCTGGTGATGGCCATCACGGCCAGGCCGTGATGGTCTCGGACTTGGGCGAATTTGCACAAAATGGTCACTCGCGAGGCGAGCCCTTTGTTCGCGACGCGAATCCTAAGTCACGGCCGTGATGGCCATCACGGCCAGGCCGTGACAGATCTCGACTTTTGCCTTTTGCTCGCTTCATCACGGCCGTGATGGTCATCACGCCAGCCGTGATAGGCTCTGTTTGGCTATATTCTTCACTTTTCTAGCTCTTTTTCATCCAAGCTCCACCAAGGCTGATTTCGGGCATTTTTCCACTAAATCCTGCAAAACAACACACAGTAAACCACCTCATCCGTTCCAAAGGAAAAACTATACAAAATCAACACTAATTTGGCCTAACTATATGCAAATGCATGCCGAAATGTACATGAAAAATGAGGTAAAATCACACTCATCAAATCACCCCAAGCTTAAGACTTTGCTTGTCCTCAAGCAAAAACTAAGGCCGAAGAGATAAACAATCAAAGCATGGATAGTGAACTAAGAACCCGAGTAAAATGATCCAAGCAATAGGCAATTCAAACAATTCAGCAAGAGACAATCAATTCAAGTCCAATTAGGGGCTTAAGTTTCCTAGACTCATATTCTCACCGATTCGGGCACTCTTGCTCACTTGAAGCTCACCCCAAGCTTGTTTACTTGCTTGGCTCTCTTTCTTGCCTCACTCACTCAAGTGTTCAAGTATATATAACAATTCGCTCCATTTTCCTCAAGGAATGATTCCTACCATATGCTTGACTATCAACCAAATCTCCACTTTATTTATGAAAAACACTTAAGAATCAAGAGGTCTTTTATTTGGTTGTAACGTGGCCATGGGATTAATCTTTAGGTGGGGATAACAAGAAAGGGATATTTCAAAAGGCTAATCCAAGTATCAAACATTTCAACACAAGACACCTTCTAAAATACCTTCTTGGGTTTTCAATACATTTTTCCACCTTTCTTTTCTTTCTTTTTCTTTTATTTCTCACTTTTATTTTTGTCGTCCCCTTCTCTATTTATTTTTAATTTTTTTCTTTTTTCTTTTTATTTGGAGAAGGGGAGAATTTTTTTTTTTTTTTTTTTTTTTTTTTTTACGATTCTTTCCCCAAACTCTCAACTACCTTTTTCACCCTTTTTGTGATACTTTAGAAGGTCCCTTATCAAGTATATGTATCAAAATTTTTCAGTGGTACCAAGAAAAGCATTTTATTCATTTTGGCTCAAAATTGGGCAACTAAGGGTAGCATTTACACATTCAAAGCTCGGAAGGCCGTAAAAATACCTATTGCCTCAATCATTTTCAAAAATGTTTCCAAAAAATTTTAAGCTTTAAAATGGTTTTAAGTCAAGTTCTAGAGAAAACAAACCAAGAGGAATAACACTCTACACGAAGAATGGGGGCAGATTTAGTGAGTACCCCCTAATGGCTCAAAAGCTCACATTTATCGGTTCAAGAACCAAAGAAAAACACAAGTCTAAAGAAACATATGCTAATCATCAACTATCCAAGATCATCTCAAGCATATTCATTTGCAGCCATATCACAAGAATAAACAGAATTGGGTTCAAAAATCCACTATCACAATTTAATTGGCACTTAGCTCTCACAATCATAAGCTCAATCCAAGCAAGGGTAATCAATTCATGTGATCATGCAAACTTAAGCCTATATGAATGCAATATTTACAATGCAAGCAAAAAGATTACCCCTACCCCAAGCTTAAAGATTTACATTGTCCCCAATGTAAACAATCAAGTTGGAGAGGGGAAAGGAAAATAAAAATAAAAAAATAAAATAAAGCAGAAAATTGGAACGGCTTACCGAGGCGGTAACGGGTGTTGGCTCACATGCTTTTTGGCTTTGTTTCTCCCTGCTCTTTTTCTCCTTCCTTTATTCAAAATCCGAAGACACTTAACAGAAATTATTAATAAACCTATTGTGAGTCTAAAATTATTCAAGAGTTTGAAAATCAATCACAATTAGTATCTAAATATATGTTTTAAGAAAAGTTGGGTTGACTCCCAATATGAGCTTATTTAACGTCACTAGATTGACTCATCAAGAAGCATCCACCGGATCCCATAACCTGTGGTATAAGGACCAAGGAATGCTAACCATGTGAGATCTTTCACTTTGATCCCACGGTTTTGCAGCAAAAATGTGGAAGTGAGCGCTCAAATTCATGCTGACTTCTTCAAATGGGAAGCGCTTTTCAATTCCACTCGGGTCAAAGATGACCCCTTTATCCATAAAATCTTCCCAATAAAAATGGGGTTCAACCTCGGGTAGAGGCATGAACTCCATTGTTGATCGCTTTAAAATATGAGGTGGCAAACAAATCGAGAGGATCATTGGTGCTTGCTTAGCTTCGTACCATCTTCACTCTCAAAGATCGCCAAATCCATCACCTTCCAAATATGCAGAAATCTCCGCACAAACCACACAAGTGTTTCTCCCATCACATTCCACACATGCATAGGGGCCAATAGCATCATTTAATTTCACAAGTTCTTCATCATCCCCGAGCATGGTGACGTAGCTATCCTCCAAATGCCTTTTCCTTTCGTGCTCTTTAGTCAAGGGTTCAATGGGGAATGGTGCAACTATGTTCTCCAAAACAGGGTCTTCACTTCTTGACTCGGTTGCTCCCACTTCTTCTTCTTCCTCCTCATCCATCATTGCATCATCTTCATCATCATCCATCAAGTCCTCATTTGGTATTTTGGATAGTAGGTTAGAGAGTTCCTCAATACGTGCCCCCGAGACTTCGAATGGCATCTTCTTGATTCTTTAATTCTTCCATTGTTGTTGCCATGAAGTTCTCCAAAACAGCCTCTAAGTGAGGTTGACTATCCGGGATAGGTTGCTCAACCTCGATCGGGAATGCGGATTTGAAGTTCTCCCAAGCAACTTCCAATGGGGATGGCTCATCATACCAAGGTGTGGAAGATTCCCAATGTTCCCCTTCATCCATCAAAGTATTGTTTGGAGGGTTCCCCCACCATGGAGTAGAAGTGTTGGGAATTTGATTTCCCATTCGGAACAACCTACCATTGGTGGAGGAGAGGTTTGTGCCCTTGACAGACTCATTACTCACTTGTTGGATGTTTACGGCTAATTGCAAAGATATCTACCCGCAATTTGCAACTCGGATATCTCCACCGTCGCATCGATGGTCGATAATAATTGTAGTCCATGATCCTACCAAACCAATTTTTTACCTCACGGACAAATTAAGCCCAAGATCAAAGAAACAAAAATTCAAATATATACAAAACTAACAAAAGAAAAATATCGCTTATATACGTGAAAAATAAAATAAAAATGTCTAAACTAGTTGTCTCATTTGTTACTAATGATATTGACAAAACCAATCCCAAGAACGGCGCCAAAAACTTGACACGTGTATTTTTAGAAATATAATTAAAGGCAAGTGCACCTCGTCGCAATCAAGTAATACGGTGGTGAGACCTGGTTATCGTATCCACAGGGGATTGGATGTCAATTACCAATTCGCAAATTCAACAACTATTTAGACTTAACTAAAGTGTGAGGGATTAAAACAGAAAATAAAGAAATAAGATATTTTTTGTCTTTTTTGGAATTATGTCAAACACTTGGTATGCAAACAGGGATGTGGCTAGAATTGTCAGGGTTAGACTACACTAATTCTCCCTTAGTTGCAATGAAATGGCTTCTAACACAAGTCCTAATTCAATTATGCCAATCAAGCCTTTTCTAAAGTACTCAAGCCTAATGTCTTAGGTGCATTGAGCCTAAAACCCCAAATTAAACCCTAATGTCTTAGGTGGAATAACTTGAGATTTTGCATTAAGTTGAGACTTATAAGATTGCAAGCAGCCAACACCTATGTCTAGATTCTTGACCTACTTGGCATATGATTCATGAGCATGCCTTAATACCAACCTTCCAGTCATCTATCAAAGCAACAAATCATTCCTATGGGTAGCTAATCCAAGGAAAGCATTAAACACAGAATCACATACTCATAACGAAATAGAAACTTGTATTAAAATACCAAATCAATTACAACAAGTTCAGAAAAGTTACATCTAACCCCAACAATGGGGATTTAACTACTCATGATAAGGAAATACAAAATAGGAAAAAAAAAGGGATGAAGAACACTCATAGACAAGCATCCTCCAATCTTCTCCCCATCCAAGAGCAGAGAGAAAACGCCCCCCTTTTGGGTAGAAACCCTCTCCGACCACCACCCTCGGCCGCCTCCAAGTGCATTATTTTAGGTTAGAAGTCAGTCCCATTTTCTCTGTTGTGTGCTGTTATTTATAGGTCCGTCGCCCGTCACGGCCGTGATGGCCATCACGGCCGTGCCGTGATGGTCTCCGACTTGGGCGAATTTGCACAAAATGGTCACTCGCGAGGCGAGCCCTTTGTTCGCGACGCGAATCCTAAGTCACGGCCGTGATGGCCATCACGGCCAGGCCGTGACGATCTCGACTTTTGCCTTTTGCTCGCTTCATCACGGTCGTGATGGTCATCACGGCCAGGCCGTGATAGGCTCTGTTTGGCTATATTCTTCACTTTTCTAGCTCTTTTTCATCCAAGCTCCACCAAGGCTGATTTCTGGGCATTTTCCCACTAAATCCTGCAAAACAACACACAGAAAACACATCATCCGTTCCAAAGGAAAAACTATACAAAATCAACACTAATTTGGCCTAACTATATGCAAATGCATGCCGAAATGTACATGAAAAATGAGGTAAAATCACACTCATCAAATCACCCCAAGCTTAAGACTTTGCTTGTCCTCAAGCAAAAACTCAGGCCAAAGAGATAAATGAGTCAAAGCATGGATAGTGAACTAAGAACCCGAGTAAAATGATCCAAGCAATAGGCAATTCAAACAATTCAGCAAGAGACAATCAATTCAAGTCCAATTAGGGGCTTAAGTTTCCTAGACTCATATTCTCACCGATTCGGGCACTCTTGCTCACTTGAAGCTCACCCCAAGCTTGTTTACTTGCTTGGCTCTCTTTCTTGCCTCACTCACTCAAGTGTTCAAGTATATATAACAATTCGCTCCATTTTCCTCAAGGAATGATTCCTACCATATGCTTGACTATCAACCAAATCTCCACTTTATTTATGAAAAACACTTAAGAATCAAGAGGTCTTTTATTTGGTTGTAACGTGGCCATGGGATTAATCTTTAGGTGGGGATAACAAGAAAGGGATATTTCAAAAGGCTAATCCAAGTATCAAACATTTCAACACAAGACACCTTCTAAAATACCTTCTTGGGTTTTCAATACATTTTTCCACCTTTCTTTTCTTTCTTTTTCTTTTATTTCTCACTTTTATTTTTGTCGTCCCCTTCTCTATTTATTTTTAATTTTTTTCTTTTTTTCTTTTTATTTGGAGAAGGGGAGAATTTTTTTTTTTTTTTTTTTTTTTTTTTTTACTGATTCTTTCATCCCAAACTCTCAACTACCTTTTTCACCCTTTTTGTGATACTTTAGAAGGTCCCTTATCAAGTATATGTATCAAAATTTTTCAGGGTACCAAGAAAAGCATTTTATTCATTTTGGCTCAAAATTGGGCAACTAAGGGTAGCATTTACACATTCAAAGCTCAGAAGGCCAGAAAAATACCTATTGCCTCAATCATTTTCAAAAATGTTTCCAAAAAATTTTAAGCTTTAAAATGGTTTTAAGTCAAGTTCTAGAGAAAACAAACCAAGAGGAATAACACTCTACACGAAGAATGGGGGCAGATTTAGTGAGTACCCCCTAATGGCTCAAAAGCTCACATTTATCAGTTCAAGAACCAGTGAAAAACACAAGTCTAAAGAAACATATGCTAATCATCAACTATCCAAGATCATCTCAAGCATATTCATTTGCAGCCATATCACAAGAATAAACAGAATTGGGTTCAAAAATCCACTATCACAATTTAATTGGCACTTAGCTCTCACAATCATAAGCTCAATCCAAGCAAGGGTAATCAATTCATGTGATCATGCAAACTTAAGCCTATATGAATGCAATATTTACAATGCAAGCAAAAAGATTACCCCTACCCCAAGCTTAAAGATTTACATTGTCCCCAATGTAAACAATCAAGTTGGAGAGGGGAAAGGAAAATAAAAATAAAAAAATAAAATAAAGCAGAAAATTGGAACGGCTTACCGAGGCGGTAACGGGTGTTGGCTCACATGCTTTTTGGCTTTGTTTCTCCCTGCTCTTTTTCTCCTTCCTTTATTCAAAATCTGAAGACACTTAACAGAAATTATTAATAAACCTCTTGAGCTTCTCAAATTATTCAAGAGGTTGAAAATCAAAAACAAAAAGTAACTAAAGAGAAGGGTTAAGAAAAGTTGGGTTGCCTCCCAATAAGCGCTTCTTTAACGTCACTAGCTTGACTCATCAAGAAGCATCCACCTGGATCCCATAACCTGTGGTATAAGGACCAAGGAATGCTAACCATGTGAGATCTTTCACTTTGATCCCACGGTTTGCAGCAAAAATGTGGAAGTGAGCGCTCGAAATTCATGCTGACTTCTTCAAATGGGAAGCGCTTTTCAATTCCACTCGGGTCAAAGATGACCCCTTTATCCATAAAATCTTCCCAATAAAAATGGGGTTCAACCTCAGGTAGAGGCATGAACTCCATTGTTGACTGCTTTAAAATATGAGGTGGCAAACAAATCGAGAGGATCATTGGTGCTGTTCTGGCTTCTGTACCATCTTCACTCTCAGCATCGCCAAATCCATCACCTTCCAAATATGCAGAAATCTCCGCACAAACCACACAAGTGTTTCTCCCATCACATTCCACACATGCATAGGGGCCAATAGCATCATTTAATTTCACAAGTTCTTCATCATCCCCGAGCATGGTGACGTAGCTATCCTCCAAATGCCTTTTCCTTTCAGGCTCTTTAGTCAAGGGTTCAATGGGGAATGGTGCAACTATGTTCTCCAAAACAGGGTCTTCACTTCTTGACTCGGTTGCTCCCACTTCTTCTTCTTCCTCCTCATCCATCATTGCATCATCTTCATCATCATCCATCAAGTCCTCATTTGGTATTTTGGATAGTAGGTTAGAGAGTTCCTCAATACGTACCCCGAGACTTCGAATGGCATCTTCTTGATTCTTTAATTCTTCCATTGTTGTTGCCATGAAGTTCTCCAAAACAGCCTCTAAGTGAGGTTGACTATCCGGGATAGGTTGCTCAACCTCGACTGGGAATGCGGATTTGAAGTTCTCCCAAGCAACTTCCAATGGGGATGGCTCATCATACCAAGGTGTGGAAGATTCCCAATGTTCCCCTTCATCCATCAAAGTATTGTTTGGAGGGTTCCCCCACCATGGAGTAGAAGTGTTGGGAATTTGATTTCCCCATTCAGAACAACCTACCATTGGTGGAGGAGAGGTTTGTGCCCTTGACAGCTCATTACTCACTTGTTGGATGTTTACGGCTAATTGCAGCATATCTACCCGCAGCTGCAACTCAGATATCTCCAATTCTGCATCAGATGGCTGATAATAATTGTAGTCCATGATCCTACCAAACCAATTTTTTACCTCACAGACAATTAAGCCCAAGATCAAAGAAACAAAAATTCAAATATATACAAAACTAACAAAAGAAAAATATCAGTTATATACAGAAAAATAAAATAAAAAATGTCTAAACTAGTTGTCTCATTTGTTACTAATGATATTGACAAAACCAATCCCCGGCAACGGCGCCAAAAACTTGACACGTGTATTTTTAGAAATATAATTAAAGGCAAGTGCACCTCGTCGCAATCAAGTAATACGGTGGTGAGACCGGTTATCGTATCCACAGGGATTGGATGTCAATTACCAATTCGCAAATTCAACAACTATTTAGACTTAACTAAAGTGTGAGGGATTAAAACAGAAAATAAAGAAATAAGATATTTTTTGTCTTTTTGGAATTATGTCAAACACTTGGTATGCAAACAGGGATGTGGCTAGAATTGTCAGGGTTAGACTACACTAATTCTCCCTTAGTTGCAATGAAATGGCTTCTAACACAAGTCCTAATTCAATTATGCCAATCAAGCCTTTTCTAAAGTACTCAAGCCTAATGTCTTAGGTGCATTGAGCCTAAAACCCCAAATTAAACCCTAATGTCTTAGGTGGAATAACTTGAGATTTTGCATTAAGTTAAGACTTATAAGATTGCAAGCAGCCAACACCTATGTCTAGATTCTTGACCTACTTGGCATATGATTCATGAGCATGCCTTAATACCAACCTTCCAGTCATCTATCAAAGCAACAAATCATTCCTATGGGTAGCTAATCCAAGGAAAGCATTAAACACAGAATCACATACTCATAACGAAATAGAAACTTGTATTAAAATACCAAATCAATTACAACAAGTTCAGAAAAGTTACATCTAACCCCAACAATGGGGATTTAACTACTCATGATAAGGAAATACAAAATAGGAAAAAAAAAAGAAGGGATGAAGAACACTCATAGACAAGCATCCTCCAATCTTCTCCCCATCCAAGAGCAGAGAAAACGCCCCCCTTTTTGGGTAGAAACCCTCTCCAGCCACCAGCCTCAGCCTGCCTCCAAGTGCAGATTATTTTAGGTTAGAAGTTAGTCCCATTTTCTGTCTGCTGTGCTGTTATTTATAGGTCCGTCGCCCGTCACGGCCGTGATGGCCATCACGGCCAGGCCGTGATGGTCTCTGACTTGGGCGAATTTGCACAAAATGGTCACTCGCGAGGCGAGCCCTTTGTTCGCGACGCGAATCCTAAGTCACGGCCGTGATGGCCATCACGGCCAGGCCGTGACAGTCTCTGACTTTTGCCTTTTGCTCTGCTTCATCACGGCCGTGATGGTCATCACGGCCAGGCCGTGATAGGCTCTGTTTGGCTATATTCTTCACTTTTCTAGCTCTTTTTCATCCAAGCTCCACCAAGGCTGATTTCTGGGCATTTTTCCACTAAATCCTGCAAAACAACACACAGAAACCACCTCATCCGTTCCAAAGGAAAAACTATACAAAATCAACACTAATTTGGCCTAACTATATGCAAATGCATGCCGAAATGTACATGAAAAATGAGGTAAAATCACACTCATCAAATCACCCCAAGCTTAAGACTTTGCTTGTCCTCAAGCAAAAACTAAGGCCAGAAGAGATAAACAGTCAAAGCATGGATAGTGAACTAAGAACCCGAGTAAAATGATCCAAGCAATAGGCAATTCAAACAATTCAGCAAGAGACAATCAATTCAAGTCCAATTAGGGGCTTAAGTTTCCTAGACTCATATTCTCACTGATTCGGGCACTCTTGCTCACTTGAAGCTCACCCCAAGCTTGTTTACTTGCTTGGCTCTCTTTCTTGCCTCACTCACTCAAGTGTTCAAGTATATATAACAATTCGCTCCATTTTCCTCAAGGAATGATTCCTACCATATGCTTGACTATCAACCAAATCTCCACTTTATTTATGAAAAACACTTAAGAATCAAGAGGTCTTTTATTTGGTTGTAACGTGGCCATGGGATTAATCTTTAGGTGGGGATAACAAGAAAGGGATATTTCAAAAGGCTAATCCAAGTATCAAACATTTCAACACAAGACACCTTCTAAAATACCTTCTTGGGTTTTCAATACATTTTTCCACCTTTCTTTTCTTTCTTTTTCTTTTATTTCTCACTTTTATTTTTGTCGTCCCCTTCTCTATTTATTTTTAATTTTTTTCTTTTTTTCTTTTTATTTGGAGAAGGGGAGATTTTATTTTTATTTGTTTTTTTTTATTTTTTACTGATTCTTTCATCCCAAACTCTCAACTACCTTTTTCACCCTTTTTGTGATACTTTAGAAGGTCCCTTATCAAGTATATGTATCAAAATTTTTCAGGGTACCAAGAAAAGCATTTTATTCATTTTGGCTCAAAATTGGGCAACTAAGGGTAGCATTTACACATTCAAAGCTCAGAAGGCCAGAAAAATACCTATTGCCTCAATCATTTTCAAAAATGTTTCCAAAAAATTTTAAGCTTTAAAATGGTTTTAAGTCAAGTTCTAGAGAAAACAAACCAAGAGGAATAACACTCTACACGAAGAATGGGGGCAGATTTAGTGAGTACCCCTAATGGCTCAAAAGCTCACATTTATCAGTTCAAGAACCAGTGAAAAACACAAGTCTAAAGAAACATATGCTAATCATCAACTATCCAAGATCATCTCAAGCATATTCATTTGCAGCCATATCACAAGAATAAACAGAATTGGGTTCAAAAATCCACTATCACAATTTAATTGGCACTTAGCTCTCACAATCATAAGCTCAATCCAAGCAAGGGTAATCAATTCATGTGATCATGCAAACTTAAGCCTATATGAATGCAATATTTACAATGCAAGCAAAAAGATTACCCCTACCCCAAGCTTAAAGATTTACATTGTCCCCAATGTAAACAATCAAGTTGGAGAGGGGAAAGGAAAATAAAAATAAAAAAATAAAATAAAGCAGAAAATTGGAACGACTTACCGAGGCGGTAACGGGTGTTGGCTCACATGCTTTTTGGCTTTGTTTCTCCCTGCTCTTTTTCTCCTTCCTTTATTCAAAATCTGAAGACACTTAACAGAAATTATTAATAAACCTCTTGAGCTTCTCAAATTATTCAAGAGGTTGAAAATCAAAAACAAAAAGTAACTAAAGAGAAGGGTTAAGAAAAGTTGGGTTGCCTCCCAATAAGCGCTTCTTTAACGTCACTAGCTTGACTCATCAAGAAGCATCCACCTGATCCCCATAACCTGTGGTATAAGGACCAAGGAATGCTAACCATGTGAGATCTTTCACTTTGATCCCACGGTTTGCAGCAAAAATGTGGAAGTGAGCGCTCGAAATTCATGTTGACTTCTTCAAATGGGAAGCGCTTTTCAATTCCACTCGGGTCAAAGATGACCCCTTTATCCATAAAATCTTCCCAATAAAAATGGGGTTCAACCTCAGGTAGAGGCATGAACTCCATTGTTGACTGCTTTTAAAATATGAGGTGGCAAACAAATCGAGATGATCATTGGTGCTGTTCTGGCTTATGTAACATCTTCACTCTCAGCATCGCCAAATCCATCACCTTCCAAATATGCAGAAATCTCCGCACAAACCACACAAGTGTTTCTCCCATCACATTCCACACATGCATAGGGGCCAATAGCATCATTTAATTTCACAAGTTCTTCATCATCCCCGAGCATGGTGACGTAGCTATCCTCCAAATGCCTTTTCCTTTCGTGGCTCTTTAGTCAAGGGTTCAATGGGGAATGGTGCAACTATGTTCTCCAAAACAGGGTCTTCACTTCTTGACTCGGTTGCTCCCACTTCTTCTTCTTCCTCCTCATCCATCATTGCATCATCTTCATCATCATCCATCAAGTCCTCATTTGGTATTTTGGATAGTAGGTTAGAGAGTTCCTCAATACGTACCCCGAGACTTCGAATGGCATCTTCTTGATTCTTTAATTCTTCCATTGTTGTTGCCATGAAGTTCTCCAAAACAGCCTCTAAGTGAGGTTGACTATCCGGGATAGGTTGCTCAACCTCGACTGGGAATGCGGATTTGAAGTTCTCCCAAGCAACTTCCAATGGGGATGGCTCATCATACCAAGGTGTGGAAGATTCCCAATGTTCCCCTTCATCCATCAAAGTATTGTTTGGAGGGTTCCCCCACCATGGAGTAGAAGTGTTGGGAATTTGATTTCCCCATTCAGAACAACCTACCATTGGTGGAGGAGAGATTTGTGCCCTTGACAGCTCATTACTCACTTGTTGGATGTTTACGGCTAATTGCAGCATATCTACCCGCAGCTGCAACTCAGATATCTCCAATTCTGCATCAGATGGCTGATAATAATTATAGTCCATGATCCTACCAAACCAATTTTCACCTCACAGACAATTAAGCCCAAGATCAAAGAAACAAAAATTCAAATATATACAAAACTAACAAAAGAAAAATATCAGTTATATACAGAAAAATAAAATAAAAAATGTCTAAACTAGTTGTCTCATTTGTTACTAATGATATTGACAAAACCAATCCCCAGCAACGGCGCCAAAAAACTTGACACGTGTATTTTTAGAAATATAATTAAAGGCAAGTGCACCTCGTCGCAATCAAGTAATACGGTGGTGAGACCGGTTATCGTATCCACAGGGGATTGGATGTCAATTACCAATTCGCAAATTCAACAACTATTTAGACTTAACTAAAGTGTGAGGGATTAAAACAGAAAATAAAGAAATAAGATATTTTTTGTCTTTTTGGAATTATGTCAAACACTTGGTATGCAAACAGGGATGTGGCTAGAATTGTCAGGGTTAGACTACACTAATTCTCCCTTAGTTGCAATGAAATGGCTTCTAACACAAGTCCTAATTCAATTATGCCAATCAAGCCTTTTCTAAAGTACTCAAGCCTAATGTCTTAGGTGCATTGAGCCTAAAACCCCAAATTAAACCCTAATGTCTTAGGCGGAATAACTTGAGATTTTGCATTAAGTTGAGACTTATAAGATTGCAAGCAGCCAACACCTATGTCTAGATTCTTGACCTACTTGGCATATGATTCATGAGCATGCCTTAATACCAACCTTCCAGTCATCTATCAAAGCAACAAATCATTCCTATGGGTAGCTAATCCAAGGAAAGCATTAAACACAGAATCACATACTCATAACGAAATAGAAACTTGTATTAAAATACCAAATCAATTACAACAAGTTCAGAAAAGTTACATCTAACCCCAACAATGGGGATTTAACTACTCATGATAAGGAAATACAAAATAGGAAAAAAAAAAAAGGGATGAAGAACACTCATAGACAAGCATCCTCCAATCTTCTCCCCATCCAAGAGCAGAGAAAACGCCCCCTTTTTGGGTAGAAACCCTCTCCGACCACCAGCCTCACCCTGCCTCCAAGTGCAGATTATTTTAGGTTAGAAGTCGGTCCCATTTTCTCGTCTCACGTGCTGTTATTTATAGGTCCGTCGCCCGTCACGGCTGTGATGGCCATCACGGCCAGGCCGTGATGGTCTCGACTTGGGCGAATTTGCACAAAATGGTCACTCGCGAGGCGAGCCCTTTGTTCGCGACGCGAATCCTAAGTCACGGCCGTGATGGCCATCACGGCCAGGCCGTGACAGTCTCTGACTTTTGCCTTTTGCTCTGCTTCATCACGGCCGTGATGGTCATCACGGCCAGGCCGTGATAGGCTCTGTTTGGCTATATTCTTCACTTTTCTAGCTCTTTTTCATCCAAGCTCCACCAAGGCTGATTTCTGGGCATTTTTCCACTAAATCCTGCAAAACAACACACAGAAACCACCTCATCCGTTCCAAAGGAAAAACTATACAAAATCAACACTAATTTGGCCTAACTATATGCAAATGCATGCCGAAATGTACATGAAAAATGAGGTAAAATCACACTCATCAGTGTACCCCTTTGCGACCAGTCGGGCTTTCAAGCGATCCACCTGCCCATTAGGACCAACTTTAACTGTAAATACCCATCGACAACCAACTACTGATTTCCCAGCAGGAGAGGAAACAAGGGTCCATGTATGATTAGATTCCAAAGCCGTCATCTCATCAACCATTGCCTGTCGCCATCCTGGATGAGATAGTGCTTCCTGAACATTCTTGGGAATGGTAACAGATGACAAGGCAGATACAAAGGCATAATGGGAAGGAGATAATCGATGATAACTAAGGAAATTGTAAATGGGATGGGGATTAAGAGTAGAACGATTACCTTTACGAAGGGCAATTGGTAAGTCGAAGCGCAGGCGATCGTTGGACCGCAGTGGGAGAAGCGATTGGAGCGGGAGTTGAATCAGGAGGATCAATACTGGGTGTGATCTCAGGAACTTTAAGAGCCCGACGCTCATAAAAAATACCATATCGTTGAAACGGGCGGTCATCCTGTGGCTGTGCAAGTTGAGGAATGGGCAGTACCTGAGATGGAGTAGAATCGGAGGTAGCTGATGTGACAAAGTAGGGGGTATCTTCAAAAAATGTAACATCTGCAGATACATAAAAGCGATGTGTAGAGGGACAAAAACATCGATATCCCTTTTGCACTCGAGAATACCCAAGAAAGACACATTTAACGAATGTCTGCGGACAACTTATCACGACCAGGAGAAAGATCATGGACAAAACAGGTAGAACCAAACACACGAGGGGGAACAGTATAAAGAGAATCGTTAGGAAATAAAATAGAGTGGGGGATTTTATTACCCAAAACAGAAGATGGCATTCGGTTTACCAAATAACAGGCCGTAAGAACAGCGTCACCCCAAAACTTCAAGGGTGCATTGGCATTTATTAAAAGAGTCCGTGCTATATCAACAAGATGACGATGTTTGCGTTCAGCAACACCATTTTGCTGTGGTGTGTGAGGACAACTGGATTGATGTATGATGCCATGAGAACTCAAAAAGGATTTAAAAGATGCGGAAAAATATTCTTTTGCATTATCACTGTGCAAAATATGAATTGTTTTTCCAAACTGATTCTTTATTTGTGAACAAAAGGTTTGAAAGACATCAAATAACTCAGAACGATTTTTCATTAAAAATAACCAAGTGCATCTGGAGAAATCATCAATGAAAGTAACATAATACCTATATCCTCAAACAGAAGGAATACGACCAGGACCCCAAACATCAGAGTGGATAATATCAAAAGGAGACATAGTTCGACTACTGGCACTACTAGGAAAAGATACTCTAACATGTTTTCCAAGTTGACATGACTCACAGTTCAAGGTCTTCAAATGTGAAAGATGAGGGACCATCTGCTTTAATTTTTCTAGACTTGGATGACCCAGACGACGATGTAAGAGATCGACAGACTCTGAAACAGCACATACGGTGGATGAGGAAGATCGAAGGTAGTAGAGGCCCTGTGATTCAGATCCAGATCCAATCGTTTGTCCCGTACTCCGGTCCTATATAACAAAGGAATCAGAATTAAAGGTTATGGAACAATTTAGAGTGCGAGTAATTTGGCTAATTGAAATTAAATTAAAGGGACAATCCGGTACAAACAAGACTGAATTTAAAGGTAAGGATGAAAGAGGTGAAACTTGACCAATACCAGCGGCTTGTGCTTTAGACCCATCGGCAAGAGTAATACTGTGGGATGTTTTAGGGAATGACAATTTAGAGAAAAGAGAAGGATTGCCAGCTAGGTGATCAGAAGCACCAGAGTCTAAAATCCAAGATCCAACAGATGTAGATTGAGAGAGACAAACTTTAGAGTTACCAGTGTGAGCAATGGTGGCCGAAGGAAAAGCCTGTTGAGTGGCTTTAAATTGAAGATACTCCTTATACTCACTGACCGAAAGTAGATGATCTTCATTTGACTTTGTAGTAATAGTGGGGGAACCAGAAATCAAACAGGGGCTCAAGCTCTTCTTTTCTGCCATGGAAGAAGAGCAACAAAATACAAACAGCAACAAGATTCAATGAAGGGGTAGCACAACAGCAGACCCACAAACCAAACAGGGGCGGAACAGAACCGGGAGAGGACGACAATCACGGCGGCGGAATCGGCGGCGCAAACGGAAGCCAGGAAGGCGGCGCGTGGATTACACGCGCCGGAGAGTGAGAATTTTGTCGACGGCGCGTGAGGGCGCGTGACAACGAATCTGGCGGCGGAGCTTGGACTGACGTCCGGTCGGCGACATCTGAGGTGAACGGCAGTGTCACTCCGGTCACCAGACAACTTCAAAAACTTGGGCCAGTGTTCACAACAGCTGAAACCCAATGAACATACCAAACAGGAACCAACAAGGCTCTAGATACCAACTTGAATATGAAAACTGAATACTTTTACATGTCTGTTATTGAATAGGAGTACAAGATATATATATACTTGACTCTAGGCTTGATTCCTAGAACAATAAAAGTCTATACTAAGTCCTAGGAGAAATATACAATGAATCATAAGAATACAATGGATGGGACTCCACCGTCCACATAAATCCACCGTCCATATATTAATTATATTCAACAACCGTCCACACCGTCCACATAAATCCACCGTCCATATATTAATTATATTCAACACCTTCAATTTGGAAAAGTTGTTCTAATTTCTCTCATTCTTGTGATCTCACACCCTTTAGCGTCCATGATGACTTGCGTGCAATTCTCTTTATTTTCTATAGGTCTGTGAGCCAATGCCTGCTGTGTACTTCTTTCTCATTGATGTATCCATGAATGCTGTTCAAACGGGTGCAACAGCTGCAGCTTGCAGTGCCATCAGTCAAGTTATTACGGACCTTCCTGTGAGTTCTAACTATATACAGAGTTAATATTGTGTCAACCATTTATATCTGATAATGTATCTGGCTTAATCTTTTTCTAATTTTCTTGCTTGATTGGATTAAAACCTCATATTGCTTCATTCACTTAAATTTCAAGAGACCATACCTTTTAAGATTCTTCCATCCTCCCTCCGCGGCTCCTCCTGCCTCCAAAGAGCAACTATTGAAAAAAGAGTTGTTTGACTTTGCACTATGTTGGACCTTACACTTAATAATGACAGCATAACTATCATTTTTTGACTATTAGTTAGTGGATAAACACATTAGTAATTATAGGGCTCAACCAATCCCAAGTACTGGACCGAATATTGATCACTTTTTCTGGTTTTATCTTTGTTTCTCTACCACCCGTTTGGCAAATGTTGCTTCAGTTGGTTGACATTGGTGATCGGTAATCTGACTGAATTTCTGGTACGAGGCCTGAGGGTTTGTTTTCGCATGTCATAACTAGTTTTTCGCACGTCATAACTAGTTTTTTGGTCTTGTAGCCGCTGATGCTTATCGTTCCTGATGTACAAGATGTTTATACTCCTTTGCAAACTGATGTTATTGTTCCGCTATCTGAGGTTAGTTTAAAATATTTTACCTCTTGCTGAATTTCAGTAAATAAATTGAGTTATCTTTAGAGAATGTATTTATTTTGTTTTATTTTTTGTATTCTTGGTCTGGCCACGTCTGCTTTACTAAATCGTTTCGCTTCTCTCATGGCTAGTGTCGTCAACACTTGGAATTACTTCTGGAAAGCATTCCTACCATGTTCCAAAATAACAGAACCTTCGAGTCAGCCTTTGGTGCAGCTATCAAGGTATGGCTTTGGTTTTCAAGTTATAATTGCCTCACTTTGCAAAGTTGTGCATGTTCATTTAATTTCTTGCTTTGAAGACTTTCCCTACTTATATATTTCCAAGGCTCCTTGGCAGTCTTTCTCCATGGATGCTTTTTATATTTAATGTCAAAAAGAAGGGAAGGAAAATAACGGGTAACGAGGAAAGATCATTATATGCATATGAAAATCAGTGGATGCTTACACCAGTGTCGTCTTGTTTTAGGCTGCTTTCCTTGCAATGAAGGACACTGGAGGAAAGCTGTTGGTATTCCAGTCAGGTGAGCATGGCAGCTTGTATAATTCATAAATTATTGAAATTTATATTGCATAACTGTTGCTGCCTGCATGTTCAATTATATGTAAATTCTTACCCTAAGGGGGCTATGATGGATGAAACTTCAGATGTTAATTTTCTTCTTGAAAGCATGCGTGCTGCAACATTTGTTACTTAACCAATTCTTTTCTTTTTGAATTACATTACTTGAATAAGTCAGTATTACCCTAAATATTTAAATAGTTAAAAGTAATCAGCAAGACTGCAAATTTTGCAATGTAAGATTAAGATTACAAAACAATATTTTTTTTAAAAATGTACTTCAACAATAGGGTTTAATGACCAAAAATAACTAACTAAATGAGTTAACATGGTTTGTAGATGTGGACAGAAGAGGTCCATAGTGAACACCCTTGACTTTCTCCGAAAGCTTCTGTGGTCTTCTAGGCCCCCTCTTGGTCTCTCTTCTTTCAAAAGTAATAGGTCCTGCTGTTAATCATTGCTTCAATTAAGTTTTTTTTAACATATCCTGAAACAATATTATCATATTAACAGTTTATTTGGTATGATTTATGTTTGGATTTGGTAGTTAGATCTTTATTTGTAGGTTTGGTTGGGTCTTTCTTATAATTTTTTGTTCTGTTTCTTGTCATCATTTTGTTTTTATCTTGGTACATTTCTTTGTTTCCCTCCTCTTCTCTGTAACCGTTTGTGTTTTATTGTTTGATTATCATTGAATGTGCTTGGTTTTCCTCGTAATTTTGTTCTGTTGTTTTCAGTCTTGCCATCTATAGGCATTGGTGCCCTTTCTGCTCGGGAGGCTGAGGGTAGAACAAACATCTCCGCAGGGGAAAAGGTATTCATCTCATTTCTTTGTCGAGTTGTTGGATTCTTTGCTTTTTGGTATAAGAAAATATATCAATTTTGTTGTTGTATCACTTATGTCTATGATTGTAAGATTCTGCTATGGCTTTTCCTTGCTATAAGCCCGAGACTGATAGATCATGACCTGTGATTAGTTCCATCTATATTTGCAAATCCCATTATGTTTAGTGGTGTAATTGAGATCAAATTTCATAGATCATGTAGTATTGACATTTGATTATATATTAGAAAAAATAGAACATATTTATCTGCACAATATGGTAAAATTTTCCATGGTTCATCTGATATCCTGCATTGTTTTATCTGTTATCCTAATAGTCTGGTGCAGATGCTGATTTGTTGTGCACGGATAATTTTAGCATATTCTTCTATGAAATTCCAATCTTATTGAATTTCAGGAAGCCCATAAATTACTTCAAACGGCATATAAAGCCTTCAAGGAACTGGCAGTTGAATTTGCTGAGTATCAGGTAAATCTTGGGTACTTTTTGTTGGGATTCAGGCATTACTTATATTATTTGCTGAGGTTACTGGTTGATTTTCTTGTGAGTTGGTTTATTGATCAGCTTGGTGTGGATGGGTTATGTATTATTTTTTTGATGCTGCAGGTTTGTGTTGATGTATTTGTAACTACCCAGACTTATGTAGACATTGCATCCATATCTGTTATCCCACGAACTACTGGTGGACAGGTATATGGGAATGTCTTCATGGCTGTTTTTAAGTACATGATTGAACTGTTAGTTTTCATTGGTTGTTGTGATAATGAGATGGAGCTGATTTCTGTTTTTCTTAAGTTGATTTAGATCTTTGAAGTAATGATGAAAACATAAGTAAATGTTAATTTTTAATCTGTTCCACTTCTTATGTAAGTCTCTGAAACTGCTGGAGACGCTTTCACTTGCCTGGAAATTTTAATTGGAATGAAATGGGGGAAAGGGGAAAGCGGTTGAAATATCTTAAATTCATATTGGCTTGCAGTTATTGTATCTGAAGAGGCAGCATTAGCTATAATCATAAAGGGTTTGGCATTTGTATCATCTTCTTTGCTAAGGCTTTTATGATCTTTCAAGAGCCAAAAATTGATACCACCTGGTCATGTTCCTTGTTTACCATTTTTTGTTCTTTTTATCTGGGCTTGTCGTCGCCTTTGTAAAGATTGACAACAAAGAAAGACACGGGCAGAATTAAAAGGGTAGAGGAAGGCTGACAAAAACTTAGGAGAAACCATAAAAGACCCTACGCTGAATTTGTTGAAAATTTGGTTTTTGATGTAGCTTAATGGCATCATTTGATCCTTGTAGCCGACCCCATCAAATGGATAACACCTGGTTTTTTCTCCCTTTTTTCCCCTTGTAACTTGATGAGTAGATTTATTTTCAAGGTTTTATAAGATATAAGTTTAGTTATTTTTTTTTCAAAAGGGGGAAAGTATTTTTTGAATAATTTAAAATGTGTGTTCTAATCCATTGCACCAATTACATTTATAGTCTGTCTTTTGTGAAGCATTTAATATATAAAAGAAGTTATATGTCATACAAATGTATGTGTTGCATACATCAAATTTTTAGATGTTGAACTTCTCATTTTTTTCCCAGGTCTATTACTGCTACCCGTTCTCAGCTCTTTCTGATCCTGCCAAGCTTTACAATGATCTAAGATGGAATATAACCAGGCCTCAAGGTTTTGAAGCTGTAATGCGTGTGAGATGCAGCCAGGTAATCTCCTTTTTTCACTATTTTTTTTACCTCCTGATGCAACGTAAAGGCTCTGAACTTTCGAACATGTTTCTTGTCAGGGTATCCATTTACAAGAATACTATGGCAACTTCTGTAAACGCATCCCAACTGATGTCGACCTACCTGGGGTTTGTATATTTTTCCAGATGCTGGATATGATTAAATGCATGTGTATTGATATATGCAACCTTAAGCGTATGTTTATCTGTGTGAATATATGCATGGACTGATTAAAGGTTGAATGATATTGAGATCTGTTAACAGTTTATATTGTATGCTAATAGCCTAATACTGACATGACATATGCTAAATCATAGTCAAGATATAATTAGAAGTGTTGTTTTAACTCCTAAGCTTAAAATCTTCTTTGGGACAGGAGTGTTAGAATTTGGATTGTTTACAAGTGATCTGTAATTGCACAAGCTTGCTGCTACCTACTTTATAGTGGGTAGATAATAGATGCAATTAATATTGGCGCTAAGTAGACTTTGTTTTGCTGTTTGGAGTTTGTTAATATATTGGGTTATATGTGTAGGTAAAGTAGGGAGATTTATAATTAAAAGGAGAAAAAAACCCATTCTTGTTAATATATTGACAATACAAACTTGAGGGCCAAAAAGGTTACTACTAATTAGCTTGAAAATTTCGTCCTAACGTAGTTGGTTGATCTTTGTCAATGTCACAATATTATGCTTCTTGCGTCAATCTCTTAGTATTGATCATCATCAGTCAGTATTTTTTTAGTAGATGATTTTTATCCAAAAAGGAAAAAACTTGGGTTGTTGATATTGTCTAGTCATTTGTGTTATTATATGCTTCATTTTTGTTTAAGTGCATTTTCTTTAATTTACTATGGTATGTTCAACCTGTGGCTAATTATTATTATGTTTTGTGCAGATTGACTGTGACAAAACTTTCATGGTAACTATGAAACATGATGATAAGTTGCAGGATGGATCAGAATGTGCTTTTCAGGTATTACCCAATTTTACTGCTCGACTATATCTGAAGGAGTAATGATCTTCAGATCACCTTATATATAATATTACTCTTGAAAACATTTTAGCTGCTGTGAGTGAATATTTTCTGCTCATTTGTTCTGATTATACTATTCTGTTCCATTATTCAGTGTGCTCTTCTTTACACAACTGTGTATGGCCAAAGAAGAATACGTGTAATAACCTTATCTCTGCCTGTCACTAGTATGCTTAGCAATCTGTTCCGCGCAGCTGACTTGGACACTCAATTTTGCTGCTTCTTGAAGCAAGGTATCTCACTAATGTTTATTGTCATTGTGATTATTCTGTTTTTGGCATTTGTGGTTGCTATGTAACAGCTCTATTGAATTTGTTGGCTTTATTTACGGCAACTGTTTCCATGGTGGTGTCATCCTGTTCATATTTTAACAGCTTTCCTTTTTTTCTCCTATAGCAGCTAGTGAAGTTCCTTCAAAGCCACTTCCACTTGTTCGAGAACAAGTGACAAACCTTTGCATCAATGCACTTTTTTCATACCGTAAATATTGTGCTACAGTATCTTCATCTGGACAGCTTATTCTTCCGGAGGCACTTAAGCTTTTGCCCCTCTACATACTTGGTATGTATGAATTTTAAGGCATTCTTTGCATAAGTTTCCTGGTGAACAATTCTGTGGAACTAATTATTTTGTTTGTTTATAGTTTATTAATCTGTTACCTTCTACCTTGCATATCAAACAGATTGTCTTTAACCATTTTTTCTCTTTATATTTGTTTTTTACCGTGTCATTCCTGCATTGGTATGCTAATAACGTGATCTAAGTTCTTAAAACTAAAAGATACCCTTTAGTAGAAATTTTCCTGCATTTTATTGGATATAATGGGGATAGATTCTCACCTGTTTCCCCTTTATAATGGTTAGTGAATCACGTCATTTAATTTACATTATTCACTACAAATATTTAAAAATAAAACTAGAGTGCTCTAATTACAAGATTGTTCTTCTATTCTAGAAACCTAATTATTATAAATTATTTAAAAATTTAGAGACATAATTATAAATATTTAAAGTAAAGGGGCCTATTTACAAATTTTTTTAATTTGTGAATTTATTTAAAAATTCTCAAATAATTTGCACGAATAATTAAAAAATAAAAAATAGGGATGAAACTCAGAGGCAATGCCGTTTCATGGTCTTCTTTTCTCAAGCCTCCCACCCCACCCCCATATCCGATGCTCCGTCAACGGGGGTGATTTTCTCTTCCTCCACTGCCTACCTACCTACCTCTCTCTCTTCATTTTCGGTTCCAGGTATCATTATTTGCGCTTCGTAAATCTGTTCATCTCATTCTTTAGCCATATTCCGCTACTGTGCTGTGTACCCTAATTTTATCTCCTTATATTTATATCCCATTATTTTTTTGCAGCATTTCCGTCCCAGATAATACTTTTTGGTCTCTAGACTAGGGATCTCGCAGACGCGACTAGGAGACACACCCTCCCAATTCACTCATAACTACTTGAATCTATCTAGTAAGCAATTACTCAAATGTTTTTTTTTTAATTTGGAATATCTCTCTATATTTTTAAAAAAAAAAATTGAAAGGGATTGCGACAGTGTTATGTGGCACTGTCTTTGTAGAATATCTGGGCAATGGGCGTTGCACATTAAAAACAATATTATTTTATATGATTTGAATGAAAAGTAAACAAAAGAAAGGAGAAGGGAAGAAATCATTCCTTTTGTATGAAGTGTGTCTGTTCTGGGACACATGTTGCCGATATGATCTTCATAGGCATACATGTGGATATGGTTGCACTTTATATAGAATAATTATTGGGATGGAATAGTTGTTGCATGCTCTATTGCCCTCTCAGTGTTTAATAACGTAATATAAGAGTAGCATGTGCAGGCTTTATCACTCTATTCTCACTTCAATGACAGCTGGGCTAGCTGAATCTGTCAGTTTAGTTGGTATATATTTGGAATCGCGGTACAAAATGTAGAATCACGTTTTCACCGTGGAAGCCACACGGTATAGCTTTTACATAACTCGCGTTTATGAGGGATGCATCACATTTCCAAACACGTGGTTACTTGTTGTACATACATGAAGCTATAGGTGTATATTGTACATATAAAAGCTCATCCTTGTAACTCAGTAGTTGTTCAATTCATTTTCTCATTCAGAAAAGTGATAGTCGCTTTCTCTCTAATCGTTCTTTAGGGCTCTTGATATCCTCACTCATTTCTTCAATTCTGTGAGTGGTCATCCCTCTTCATGGTTCAGTAAATTCTTTCTCATTAGAGTTGTTCCAATGAATGTTTTGCTTCTTTTCTTTTTGGGCTAGACCGGCCAGTAAGCATACCTTTAGCTTATAATTAACATCAAGGAAAAGAGATTAGCATTTGGCACCAATATCTAAAGTTCATCAAATTGTTGGAGATATGGCATACACACACACTTAATGCACTCACACACAAAATGAATATCGAGGAGAAAGAGAATAGAGGGCTCAAAGAATTTCACTGAATATAGACTACTCCTTTATTCATTCACAAAGATGGTATTTATCAAGGTTTTGAAAACCGGACCGGCCGGTCCGATCGGTCCAACCGGGAACCGGGACCTTGGCCGGTCCGGTCAGCTAGCAAAACTGGCCCTGTGGTGAACCGGTTAAAAAACCGGAAAACCGGTTCAAAACCGGTAGTGAACCGGTTTGAACCGGTTTCCTTAAAAAATATATATATAGTATAAAAGGATTTGGATCATCCTAGCCAAAACCCAATTCTTTTGTTTTTTAACATATGTGGGCTGGTTGTAGATTTTGGGTTGGTTTTCCCTATGAAGATGATTTTAACATATATCTTTATATTTATTTAGTTTAATTTCAAAATAAAAAAATTGTGCTTAATAATTTTAGTTATGTTGTTTTTTTGTTTAATATTGTTACAAATATTGTATTAAAAATTAAAATAATATTATTTAATTATAACCGGTTCAACCACGGTGCAACCTCGGTTGGACCATTGAACCTCGAACCGCTGCCTTCACCGGTTCGATGACCGGTCCGGTTTTATAAACCTTGGTATTTATACACAATTGGTTTGCCCCACATTGGCTAAACCTCACTTCACATTTCTGTTACAACTCTATAACAACTTCTATCACTTACCAACAACCCTTATCAATTACTAACAACACCAACTAATAACAACCACTACAACTAATTATTGATATTTGAATTATTTCCAACACACTCCTTTAATTCAAATATCCAACATATACTATTTTTATTATACTCAAATTTGCATTTTTATAATGCACATTTTTATCATTACAACTAATTATTGATATTTGAATTATTTTCAACACACCCCTTTAATACAATCTTTTAAAGAATTGGGTTTTACTCGTTACGTCAACTAAAAAATAAATTGAGCCAGTCAAAATCGGCCCAAATTCCCTTTTATCACATATTTGGGCTTGACCCATTATATCCAAAAATTGAATAATCAAGGCAGAAATAAATTTATCCTTCTCCTCCATGACTTGGGATTAGGTCACAAAATGGACCCAATTTTCGAAATTCCACCTTTGTCCCTGTCATGTCCTTCTCCCACACGATAGTACACAGCAGCTGCCTCACCTTGACTGCAGTTCTGTCATCTCCACCGTCGACTTGCCACACTGCCTCACTTCCTTTTTGTCATAGCACCACTGCAGCTCGTCGGGAAACACCTTGTCTTCTTTGTGCGACGCCGCCACCACTGCTCTTGTCGACGGCGGCCTAACCGTAAGTGTGCCATTCTCATCTCCTCCACGGCGTTACTGTTTGGGGTCTGCCGCGTGGCCCCTTTCTCTTCCCCTCGCGCGACCACTCTGGTGATGCCGCTGCTTCGATCTCACCGTCGAAGCGTCGAATTCAACATCGACCGTCATGCACACCTTGGGTATTCGCCGGACTGCAACCATCTCAACTCATACCCTTCTGTCACACCATCTCTCAGCGGCACCACCACCGCGAGATGCGTCACTCCGAACTTCTCAACAGCTCGGAACCTCTCAATCTCAAAATCCTTCTCAGCCTGCTTTCGAGCCACCAGAGTTTCTCATTTGCTTTCTCATCAATTGCTTTTACCTTCTCCTTCTCAGCCAGAGAATCATCACTGAAATTGTACTCGTTTAAGCCGATCAGCCCAAGATTGGGTCTTTTCTGCAGCAAGCTGTTTGGCGTCCTCTGCTTTTGACTTGGCATCTTCAACAACATCAGATTCTTCACTGCCACGGAACCCCATCATCTAACAACTCACCTACATCAACAGCAGAAAACCCAGCACCCTTCTCTGTTTCCTTCTTGCACTCAGTAACACATTTCAAACATTCATCTTTCTTATCATCACCATGATCCACGGTGTCAACTTCAGTCTCAGTAACAAGCACTTTCTTGGCTGGATCATCTTCAATATCTGCCACCTTGTGAGACTTGTAATCTTTGATTACATATTTAACTTTCTCATCTCAGAGAAACAAGAAACCCTCTCTCTGTTGTTGTTCTTGTTTGCCTCTTTTTCACTCATTTTGACATTCTTGATTTTCTTCTTGGCTCTTCTCTTTATCAGAACCTCCTTAGATCTTGTGCAACATGACCCATGCTCCGTTGGCTGTGTTGCCAGCAACTATCTTCTTGTTCCAAGCCCTTGGGGCTTGTTTCAAGCCATACAAGGCCTTCTCTAGTTTATACACTTTTGTTTCTTGGCCTGTTATTACAAAGCCAGGGGGTTGATCTATATAGACCTCCTCATCAAGTGGTCCATTTAGAAAAGCCGATTTGACATCCAATCGATACATTGACCAATTTCTTAGGCTTGCAAGAGCTACCACCAATCTAACTGTTTCAATCCTTGCAACTGGTGCAAAAACATCACTATAATCTATACCATGTCTCTGCAGAAAGCCTTTGGCAACAAGCCTGGCTTTATGCTTGATTATCTCATTATCAGGGCTCTTCTTTAACTTGAAGACCCACTTCACTGCTATTGACTTCTTCTTGCTTGGTAGAGAGACAGGTCTCCATGTCTGGTTCTTCTCAATTGCACTGAGCTCCTCCTTCATTGCTCCAATCCAGTTTGGATTCTGCATTGCCTCCTCGAAACTGACTTCTTCAGTCTCAGAAAACATGGCAAGGTGCACCAAGTCACCATATGTGTTTACTGCAGAATCTGTGACTACCTCATAATCAAGTAGTCTCTGAGGGAACTGCCTGCTTCTCTGTGATCTTCTTGACTCTGAAGCATCAACTTCTGTTTCCTTCTGAATTTCTGAACTTGATAAATCCAACAGCATCCTGTTTGATCCTTCATTACCATTCTCAGCATTCCAGTCCCAGCTTTTCAGCTCATCAAACACCACATCCTTGCTAACTTCAAATTGCTTGCTCTTGGGATTGAACAATCTGTATCCACCAGTGGGATGATATCCCAAGAATATCATTAGCTCTCCTTTATCATCTAACTTTCTTCTCAGTTGGTCTGGTATATGCCTGTAGCATACTGCTGCAAACACTTTGAAATGTGTTACTGTTGGTCTGCAGCCTGACCAAGCTTCCTCTGGAGTCACTCCTTGAAGTCTCTTGGATGGACTTCTATTCAGGATGTAGGCTGCTGTGGATGCTGCTTCTCCCCACAGAAACTTGGGAAGATTCTTGGATTTCAGCATGCTTCTGATCATGTTCAGGATAGTCCTGTTCTTTCTCTCTGTAGTTCCATTGTGTTGTGGAGTGTAGGGTGGTGTGCATTCATGCACAATTCCTGTCTCATCACACAGATTCTTGAATTCTTCAGAAACATACTCCCCTCCTCCATCTGTTCTCAACACTTTTATGCACAAACCACTTTGTTTTTCAACAAATGTTTTGAATCTTTTAAAGGTTTCTAGCACATCACTCTTTCTTTTAATCAGATAAATCCAAACCTTTCTAGTAAAATCATCTATTAAGGATACAAAGTATTTGTTACCTCCAATAGTTTCAGTTTGGATAGGCCCACACACGTCTGAGTAGATTACCTCAACCTTGTTACTGGCTCGAATTGGAATTTGCTCCTTGAAGGGCTTTCTGGATTGCTTGCACTCCAAGCATTCCTCAGATACTTGTTGTGGCATAGTGATTTGTGGAAGACCATGAACCATGTTGTGCCTGGACAAAAGACTCAGATCTTTGAAGTTCAATTGTCCATATCTGTAGTGCCATAGCCACTCATCTCTAAACACAATTTTCCAGGATCCCATACTTTGAAGCATAATGATCTAGCCTCCATTGAAATGTTCTCATTTCCACCAGGATCCCAGAATTTCAACAAGAATTGATCCTTGCCACACAAAATTCCTTTTGTAATTCTGTCTTCCCAGAAGACCGGAAACATTAAGTAATTGTAAAAACAAGACTTTAACACATCTGTCATGCTAGCTTGGTGGTCACCACCCTGGCCAATCTTCACTGAGACCCTGGTTCGAAACCAGGTTACTGACACTTTTCTTGATTTTCTTGATTTTAAACCTTTAATAAAAAATAAAACGTAGAACATGCTGGTGACCAATATCGAACCCGCAACATGATGGATCCACCCGCAACACTTTACCACTAAGTTGCAGCAAGTACTAATGAAAATAGTTAATCGTAAAATATATTTGACTTGCGCTAAATTCTTCTTTTTCGACAAACTGTTCACTTCGTCTTCTCCTTTTCGTCTAGCAAGTTCTGGATTTTCGAAAACCCATTCAGCATTCGTCTTCGCCATTGTGGTTGTACACTTTGTCAATGGTCCATCACCTTCTGTCAAGGAATAGACGACCGACGGCTTCATCTCACTGACACCACACCACTGCAACTCTGTTGATGGCGGCGATGTCGTCACATCCCTTTCCGTCACACCATCTCTCGTCATCCACACCATTAGCGGCGGCACTACGTTCGCCGGCTCCGACATGGTTTTTGTTCAAGATATCCCAAGCATCTTTTACCGTGTTGGCTGTAGAAATCTTCACAAAATTTTCTTCATCCACACACTGACGAAGAATCGAGAGAGCTTTGTAGTCTCTCTTTTTGGAAGCACTATCTTCCACACCTTCAACACCTTCTTGCACCACCTCAAGCACCTCATAGAAATTGAAAATGTTCTCCATCTTCACTATCATTGATGGAAGTTCTTGTCATCAAGAACCGGTAAAGGGATTGAAAAATCCCCACTTACAATCTCTTCGATTTCCGCCTCCATGGATAGACCCTCACAAGTGTGGCTCTAGATACCAATCTGTTGGAGATATGGCATACACACACACTTAATGCACTCACACACAAAATGAATATCAAGGAGAAAGAGAATAGAGGGCTCAAAGAATTTCACTGAATATAGACTACTTCTTTATTCATTCACAATGATGGTATTTATACACAATTGGTTTGTCCCACATTGGCTAAACCTCACTTCACATTTCTGTTACAACTCTATAACAACTTCTATCACTTACCAACAACCCTTATCAATTACTAACAACACCAACTAATAACAACCACTATAACTAATTATTAATATTTGAATTATTTCCAACACAAATGATGGTCAGAGTACTAGATTAAATGTGTAAATAATAATCAATACCATATTCAAAATACTTATAGTAATGGAACTGGTAGAATTCAAGACAAAAGTCTCCCAGGTGGGTGATTGCTGACCAATGTTTTTTATTTTCTCATCTGTGATGAGTGGAATAGTATAAGATGCAATGGGATGTTATTCAGTATGTAGAAGGACTCCTGGTCTTTAGTCTTTTTCTAAGAACCACTTTGCTTTCTGGTGGTACAACATTTACCCATTTGGGTTTTAAAATTAATTAAAATCTTTGCATTTACAATGATATGATATTTCTGCTCAATTGAAGTCATTTGACAATTTTGTAATGGCAGACAAAAGTAGCACTGGTGTCATATGGCTTCCTTCAGAGCATTCTGGAACAGTCCAGTTGGTCCTAAAACAACTCACTTTTGGGGACCTATTGCCAACTGGGGATTTGTGGCAGCTGTGAGTTTCACTCATATGATCATCTGTTTATATAGCTGAAGTAGTCCAGCATATTTATTTACTTGACTAGTTATTTATATTCATATTTCATAATACAGTGGTCTTTTCCTTTGATTATAGACTAATGTGTCAAAATCTTTAATTTAAAGGGATTGGCTGACATGAACAAACCCCCAGAAATGATCTCTGGCAACATGACAGGAGGTTTAACAACATCTCTGTTCCCTCAAAATGTTTAAATTTTTCGTGGCATATGGCCTGTGACTTACTGCATATCTTGCTTGTTTTTAATTCTGCAGCAATGTGTGTCTATTCAGCATTGTTCATGAGATTTGCATGGATGGTACAGCCACGCAACTATCTACTTCTTGTGTGCCATGTCTCAAATGAGACTGTTCAACTCTATCAATTCTCCCGGTGGGCCAAGGCACAAGGGTAGGGCTGAACATGCAAGCAAAACAAAACTACTATGATTTTACTCAGTTCTACTTCTATTTACCATTACTCCCTATTATGATAAATTTTCATGTCTTATAAATGCTATTTTGACATATAAGATACTTTTGATATGGATAGCACTGATGGCTTGGTGTATTAAAATGGTAGATGTAGTGTTTTCATGCTCTGACATACTCTTGGTTTATTCTATTTTCCCACTATCATTGTAGTTTCTATTGAATTCCATCTAAGGTGAGCTTTATGTGTAAATTGAGCAAATAAGGGTGTATCCACACTCAGATTGTTAGTGACTTCTGATTTTAATACATTTTATATTAAATCAAGGGTGGATACCTTGTTCACTTTATACACAAGCTCATTTTAGAGAAGTTTTTTCCATTTTGTTGTTATGGTTAAATTCTGCCTGTCCTTCTGTCCTATTACTGTATCTACATTTGAACTGGTCTTTTATGCAGTATTAGATATTATTTTGACTTAATGAAGTTATGGATGTCTGTTTACTGATATAGGCTGTATATCTTGCAATGTCTTTTGTAGGTATCTTTCGGAGAAGAAGACAGACCAAGCTTCCTCCCAGTAACTTGATGCTAACACTTTCTTGAATGGAGTAGTGTGAAAAGATTTGCAATAGAACTTGCCGATGAATGAATAATTGATTGTAAGAATGGGCTTGTGGAAACTGTATACTGTTGACAATATGCAATTTTATTTAAATTGGGAAGGGTTGAACAAAGGTTTTTGAAACATACGTGTGTGGGAAAGCTGGAAACAAAAGATTATGTTGATAATCTGTTTTCAAATAATCGATTATTGTGATAATCGATAATAATCAAAATCTGTTTTTGTTTGGATATCTTTGCTGAAAAGCGATTTTAAGATAATCTATTTTGTTTGGATGGTGCAAAAATAATCATTTTTACATAATAAAGATGGAGAATGTTGTGAATAGATGCTGGTTGGAAAAAGCTTTTTTAGGAAATAGCTGGGTCTTGCAGTTTGGTAGAAAACAGCTGAAATGAGGAGAGAAAAGCTTTTTTAGAAAATAATCGAGGTACTCAAATATACAAATTTTTTCACAAAATCTTTTAATTGCTCAAAATCAGTTGAATGGGAAAGATTTATATAGGTATGATTGTCACTTAGTGTGTTTGGGAAAGCTGAAAAAAAATGATTATGCTGATAATCTGTTTTCAAATAATCGATTATTATGATAATCGATTATAATTAAAATCTGTTTTGGTTTGAGTATGTTTGTTGAAAAATGATAAGATAATTTATTTTGTTTGGGAAGTACAAAAATAATGACTTTTATATAGTAAATTATGAAAAATGGTATAAAGATATTTGTTTATATTAATAATATTTGAAGTTTTTTAACATTATAACTTGTTTGTTTTATTTATAAAAAAATTGAATAAGATTTGTAACATATTTTCATGACAATGAAAAATGTATGAAAATATATTTTTTTATTTTTAAATTAAGAAATTCATGATTTGGTTTAAAAAAAAGGAAATTTATGTTTATAAAACTTGAAATAATTGCTTCACGCAAGTTGTAAAAAAAAAGACTGGAATCATTTGCAATGGTAGCATCGTTGTCATGCTCGTTGTGAAATATTGATGCTGCAGTGGTACGATTCCTTTAGAATGCTGGACAAGACCGGAAGAAATATGTTGAGATGAGAAATAATCTACCCAAAACAATCAAACAGCTCATTCTACTAGCTTATACCAAAACATGTTTTCCAAAAAAAAAAAGCTTTTTTTAAAAATAAGCTTGACATCCAAACATAACAGATTTTTTTTAAAACAATTTTTTACACCAAAACGGCTGAGAACCAAACATCCTCTTAATTTTTCCCAAACACACAACGGTTTGTCATTTATATAGGTAAAACTGGACTGACTATTGGAAAAAGCAGACGTGGAAAACAAATAAGCTATTGGAATATTGTTGCATTAATGTTTCATAAGATCCTGCCATCCTGGATAGATATTAGGTTGACCCCTTTGCCAAATTACCATTATGAAATTATTTTGGTAAATTGTTTTATGTAGTAAATATCATGGATTAAAGTGGAATGTACTGTAAATATAAAAGTTTTACCCTGATACTCATTAACATGTTGATTTATGTGTTTTTATTTTAATAATAATTAGAGGACGTTTATTTCAAGGTATGAAAATATATTTTCGAGAAAGTAAGGTAGGGAATGCATCATTCTCATGTTTGTTTCAAGTTTTTAAAAATTATTCCCAAGTATATTCTATTCCCAGAAAACACATGATTTGCTTACTTTTTATTCTCACGTTAAAGGATGAGAATTTAACATTCCCAAGGGAATAAAATTCAACCAACTCTAACTTGCTCCTCCCACCTCCTTTTGCCACATTTATTTGCATTTTTTTAAATCTTTTAATATTTAATTAAATAATTTTAGAAACATTCCTAGGAATGTTAAATATTCACCAAATACATTACTAGGAATAACATTCCCAGAAAAATCATTCCCGAAAATGTAATTTTACAACTTGAAACAAACACATCCTAAGGGAGAAAAATAACAATGATGCTGATTTATCAAGATATTATTTGTCATATGTGTAAAAAAAATTACATCGACGATGACTAGAAATTAAACTCATATCTTTCTATAAAAGTTTCAAATCTAAAATCCAAATAAATGTTTTTAAGGGGAGATTTTTTCGATACAGTATTGGTACCTTCATTAGTTGCCAATATTTATTTAAGTGTTATATTTATTTGAAACATAAGCGAAATATCATTTGAGTTTAATTTTGATAAGTTATACTTTATATTATCAATTAATCATAAATTATTCTATAGGTGGTTTTTAAGACAATTATTATAAGAGATAAATATTTTTATTGATATAATAATTTATTATTTGTTGATATTTGTTTTTTTGACAAAAAAAAGTTAAGCAATTTCATTAATAATGAAGAACGCAATACATTTGGTAACATCATTACGAATTTGGAGAATAGTAATATATGCAGCCACTCCTAACAAAGAGTGAGCAACTAGATGGACTTTCCTCCTATCAAACTCTACCAAAGAGTTGTTAACATAAGATGATAAAAGACTCCTAAAATTTGAAATAACAGCCCTATAATTAGCTTGGTCCTCTTGAAGGAGACCTAGGACTTTCCCTTTTTGCACCTAGAGTCTGGGAGGGTAACTATAAAATTTAGCTTTGAAGAAATATCCTCCCTAATCACGTAAATTGTGATCGAAGTCGATGCTTCGAGCTACCAACAAAAAAGGCTCAATGCACTATCAATTGTCTTCGACTTTATTTGGATAAACTAAAAAAACCAAAATTAAAAAGAGAAAACGACAAAATGCGTTTGGCCAATAACACCAAACAAGGTATTTGTGGATAGAAATTGCACACAGGTTACCCATGCCTCGGCAGTTCCAACTAAGGATACTTATGGCTTATGGCAGGCCCGGGAACCAGAACTTGCCAATAAAAAATTGAAAGAAATTGAGAGAAACAATTCCTTCATTTTCTTCATCCAGCAACGATAGACTCTCACAAATGGAGAGAAAAACATAGCTCTCACAAGCGGAGGGAAAAACAAAGTACTCCTATTTGTTGATAGTATAAAAACAAAGGTTTTTACACTGTCAACCAATCACAAATCATGATATTGATTACTTTTAATGTGGTTATGATAAGAGTCAAAGATTTTTAATAACATGACAACTTATGATGGGTTGACAGTGTAAAAAATCTTTATACCGTCATAAAAACTCACGGTAATTTATATTTTAAAATTTAAATAAGTGAATTATTTGAAAAAAAAAAAAAGAATGTAAGTTTACTACGGTATTTATTTATTTTTAAAATAATTATCCACATTATATAAAAAGCAAAATCAGAATTAAAAAGAATTGAAATAATTATTAGATTTTTTTTTTTCAAAAAATATTTACACTATATTATAAATTTTAGAAGAGAAAACAAAATGGATTTAATTGGTATATATTGATAGTGAAAATAAAAAAAGTTATACTGTCAATCAATCAGAAATGGGTACATCATTACAAATCTTTTGATTATTATCCTAACCATCTTAAAAGCTACCAATTTTATAATTTTTGATTGGTAGTGGGTATAATAATCTTTATACTATCATGGCATAAAAATTAAACTAAAACAAAATATACGGTATTACGGTTATTATAGCCGGTCCTAAGTTTTTGTATTCCGCCGTATATCGAAATCGAAGAGGGAAGAGGCGGAGAGTGATTGAAGCTGATAATGGCGGAAGAGGGTGGAGCAGCCGCCACCATAATAACAACAAATGAAGCAAAAGAAGAGCAGCCGGCAATACAGAAGAAAACAATGACTCCGTGGGAGCAGCACTCTGCTGTGATCAGGCTTCCTCGTTTCGACTACAACGCCCCTTCTTCTCTTCTCCATCACTCCCACTCCGGCTTTCTCATCACCTGTACTATCAGTTAGTTATACTTATTCCTCCTTTTTTTTGTCCTTTTCTTCTATTTTCACTATGAAAGAAAACTTAGATTCTTATCTTCTTATACATAAAGCGAAGCACCACCCTAGCTATTCTGATAGACATTTCATTAATAATTTACTAGGTTTATATATACACACAGATCCCTGTCAGTTATAGGAGATTTAAATGGAAAGGATAATTACAGAAGAATATGAAAGATTCATACAATGCTGAAACTACTTATTTTACACCTGGCACATATCTAGGACCTTACTCCTATCCTATTGATGATGTATGTATGTATGTATGGTTATGTTGTCTGAGTGTTTGATATTATGATACTATTTTGAATTTTGCTTCCAGAGCGGGAGAAAAGTGCTACCAAGGAGGCAATGTCTATTCTTCATAAGGTGTTCCTTTCTTTCATTTAAATTTAATCTTATACCTGATCTTTAACCTCTTTCTCACTTCAAATTCTCGATTTATTCTACTATGTCTGAATAATATTTCGGTTGTTTTGCCTTTGGTAGCCACATGCGGATGATGATATTATGACACACATTTATCTGCTTTGCACTGCACTTGATGTTTTATGAATCTAATAACTGAATGCGCCACACAATTTTGAACAACATGATACACAGAACAATTTTATTACTTCTCATTACCTGTTTGTATTATAAATTCGTTTTTTGGTTTTATTATTCCTTTTTGGTGCCAAGTTATTTTAATCCACCAGCAACCTAATTATCTAAGGTTCTGTTAGGGAAAAATTAAGACAACCAGAGATTTTATTATTTCTATTTCAAGTCATCAGAGAGATTGGAGTATATAATACTAACACACACACAGGCTCATTTCTCCTTTTTTATTTCCCCCCTGATATCGTTGTAATTTTTCATGCAGTTTGCTGGACCCTTCAATACACCAGGTAATGATGGTTCAAATGACCCCAAAGAAAATAATACTACTAAGAGAAGGAGGATATGCACAGAAGATATTGGTGAGGAATGTCTGGGCATCGAGGAAACCAACTCCGCTACTACTAACTCTGGAGAAGGTACCGAGTTTATAGACTTGACTATTTGCAGTTTTTGAAGATAGGATGTAGGATAGGGTTTTGGGTTAATGGACAGTCATGGATTCAATGATGGTAGGTAAAATTTCAAGTCCTGATAAAGTAGAGACAGGCACAGATGGAGTTCCTGGTCTTTCTCTGGTTAAGCTGACAAGGAGTGGGTTGCTTCTCTTTACGTTTCCCAAGGTCTCATTGCCTAACACAGTTGATATTGTGTCAAATATCATTGAAGCTTTGGAATCTGGGAGTGTAAATTTGCCAGTGTAAGTAAATTGGCTCATACTTATGTTATTTGTTAAAAATGCTTTGTTCATTGTTCTAGTATGTCAATGATGCTGGGTATAATCTTATTCTATGATTCTATCCACCTCCCACCTGATCAACCATGAACAAGAATATGAAATTCTTGAAAAGTCAAGCCAAGCCAAGTTGTTGGTCCAAGAGGGAACTTGTTAATGGCAAGTGGTTAAACAAGTCACACAACTTGCTAACCATTCACCAATTGTGTGACCTAATTCAGCAGTTGTCGTTCAGGAGTTACCTTTAGCAACATTTTGGGATGGCTTGACTTTTCATGAATTCTCCCAGCAAAGAATTCCTGCTATTAAGCTGTCTACTTTTTGTTTATGGCTTTATGCATTAACTACAAGTAAAAATGCGAAAAGGAAGTTAGTATTTCATGCTTCAGCTCAACCACCCTATGCAGCTCTTTCTTGCTTTTATAACTTCTTAATATGAGTTTTAGTGTGAGATATTCTTGACCCTTTAGCTTGTCTGTTTCTATTTTTCTTGCATGTTTTGCCCAAGCTTCACTCAAGTATTCTGTTGTCATTGTCCATTTTGTATATTGTGGTTCTTTGTCCCATTTTTCATTGTATTGCTGAGAAAGCTCTTGTTTGGGTTTATTTTTTATGGCTTGCAGTGGCACAGCTAAAACCCAAATTTAGAGGGGGCGCAATTTTTATACATAAGAGTAATGTACAAAATTTTAGAAAATGTTTTTTTTTGGGTAAATAAAAGGGGCCAAATTCCAGAAGCAGAGAAACAGTAACCAATCTGGGAGTGGCGAAGCTCATTACATCAGACAGCATCAGTTATTGAATCTCTAGTGGAGGGTGCTGAATATCTATCATTCAAGGTTGTTGACTTCAACTCTGATTTGCTAGTTGGTCAACAAACCCTTCCCTCTAAAATATGCATGATTTTGACTTACCATTCCTAACAACCATTCTTGAGTATCTCACAACTTAAGCTTTCAGAATGATTATTTCTGATTGATAAAAAAAATATGGATCCGCAATTTTTTATGGTAATTTTTTTAAATTATATTTATTGAGTGGATATATGTAGGTTTGCTGACGTATACAAGAAAACTCCTTTTCTAGATGATTTCAGTACCTTTATTTTTTTGGTGCTAATATGAACATATTTTCTGCTGCAGTTGGTGCCATCGCATTTTCCCTATCCAAGCTACCTGTTGTTTGAATGAAAAAGATCTACAAGAAGTGGTATCAATGCTTGTTAAAAAATTTGTGGCTGATAAACAGGACAAACTTGAACGACCTCTAAAGGTCCAATTTATTACCTTTGAGTTGCAAAATTGTTTTGCTTTTCATTAGCTAACCACTTATCTGTGCTTTTTGACCATGTCTGCTTTCATCTCTTAGACTCTCATTGGCAATTTTCATCACCTTAGTTTAGACACAGGAAGGAACTCCCCCACCCCCCAAAAAAGACTCTGGCTTTTAACTAAAATTTTAATATTAATGAAGCTGATTTCAGAATGCTGGCTGGATGCTTATCCGTCTGTGGATAACTTCTAAGCATACTGGTTTCAACGTGTATGATGCTGAATGAAGTCAGAGATAGGATTTGTTTCAATTTTCAACCAGGACTTGTGCATTGTCTGGAACCTTTTCAACTTTGAAATTGAAAATAATAAATTTGAAATTAAATGACCTACGAATTATTTCAAAAGTGATTGGACTCGTATTATGAAATATTGCATATGATTTGTTAGAGATGTTCAAGCAGAGTTAAACTCCATTTTGGAAAATATCATGTGTTTGATTCTGGTTAGTATTCTTATATGAAGAAAATTATAATTGACCTTGTAGTTTGCTGTTGGGTACAACCGAAGAGGAATTGAAGAGACAAAGTTTGTGAAAGAAAATTCAAATGGTTCTAATGCATTTAGTTTGCTTGACCGTAATAAATGCTTTGGCATAGTGGCTTCTGCAGTCAATCATGTTGTGGAAGATTCAGTAGTGGATCTCAGGTCTCCAGAGGTAAAGATGTTGTAGTGCCTTAAAACAATTTGTAGCTGTTGGCATTCACATTTATGCATACTCTGAGCATTGACTCTGGTGTTGCTTGCAGCTCTCTGTTCTTGTTGAGTTGCTGCCCCTTTCTGGAATACCTAATGGGTCGATAGTGGTTGCTGTCTCTGTCCTCCCCAGGAACCTTGTTAGTACAAAACCTCGACTCTGCATTAAGGCCCTGACTTCCAATACTAAGGAAGGGTCTGTGGCTCAGTGAGAAGGACTGTTGCTAGTGTTTTCATTTCAGCATGCTTTAGGTGGACACTGTTGCTCTGTCAGGTTGCTTATCCTGGAAATAGCTGGTGGTTTTTGCATGAACCTGCAAATGGAAATTGAAGTAACTAAAGTGTAATCCCTCCAAAACCAGCTTGTAATAAGAAATAACCTACCATAAATTATTCTGACTCTTTCTAACAAGTAAAAGCTGTAGCCGTTTTGCTCCACTCCACTCATTTATTATGTAGCTATCTTATTATTAAATGTGATTTGTGAACTCAACTAGAATACGCTTTATGCAAGTTGAATCTTATTGTCTTTGTGGGTTTATGCCTCGTGTATTCATTGATTTCTGATGCTTTATAATGTGGCTTTCCTGTATTTTTACATTAATTTTATGAAATATTGATGAAAACAAAATAATTTGGATTAATATAAATTTTATATGATAAACATGATGTATGTTTTCAACTTAATGGTCGATTTTGTGAAATGCTCGTTCTGTAAATCAAGATAATTATTTTGTTGACATTGAAATTTTTGTCATCGTGCTTAAATATAAACACATCATCTGGTATTTTGAGTATCAATGTTAGTTAACTGAAATTATTCCCAAAAGAATATCAACAGCAAATATTCGAAAAATAGGTGGTCTCGTTTGTCACAACTGTTTGCCTTAGTAACATCAGAGTTTAAGCCTTCTTTAACATAGATTAGCGACAACCTAGTTCATCATACTCGGTAATCCTGCTTCCTGAAATGGTAGCATTAGAAGAAAAAAAGGAGGGGAGGGGGGTGCATTGTTTTTCCACTTAAAAGTTTTAAAGGGACTGAAAATAGTTCAAGATTGCTTAGTTAATTATACGATAATGTTGTGGGTTGAGCTGCCACGCATTTGCAAATCTTAATAGTTCAAGGCTCTCCCAAATTTTTTCTCCCAAATTTATTTACATAAAAACTATGTATGACATTAAAAATATTTTATACAATATACATTACATGTAAAGATAACTATTATATATTTTATTTTATGGAATATTATTATTAAATTTTATTGATTTAAAATATTTAAATAGTTAAACAACATTAAAACAAACATTATTTTCAACTCAAGTTTCTTCTGATATGTGCATATGCTTCTAGCTTCTTAATCTCTCTTGTGTGTGCTATTTCACATATCAAATGTTTACTCACTTTACATATTTGAATGATAAAATTATGCGTTGTTATGAAATGAACAAAAATAATAGCGAGATATTATAAACTACGAAGAATAGAGAGAAAGAAGTAAGAGAGAAGATATTAGAGAATAAGAGTCTTTGGATCATACTCTTGAAAGGGACAAAACTTACAATGCACATAAGTCCTATTTATAACACATAAAACTTGTAACCTATAAACCTATTGAAAGCTAATACATAAGTGCCATTTACAATACAAAATTAAGGGGAATAACTTGGAGGTTACAAGGTGAATGAGGATCCACATTTGTTACATGTTTCTTAACACTCCCCATGGATGTCCATTGCTCAAAGAATGCGCTTCCTATTGCAATATTTTAAAAGCTTGTCCATAATATTGGAATTCGCGGACTGGGAGATCTCAATTGATATTGACATTCATATTGTACTCTTTTTCCTGTAATCAAGGTTTTGCCCTACATGGTTTTTCTTGATAAGGTTTTTAATGAAGCAGTATCTGATAGCATATCAAAAAATGATGTACTCTTTTTCCTTCACTGGATTTTTGTCCCATAGGGTTTTTCCTAGTAAGGTTTTAGCAAGACATATTCTTTAGTCAAGACTGTCGTCCATAATATTGGAATTCACCGACCGGAAGATCTCAATTGATATTGACATTCATGGTTACTCTTTTTCTCGTGTTTTGCCCTACATGGTTTTCCTTGATACATTTGTAAGCATGCCCAAGTGCAACTCTTTATATAACCTCCTTTACTTTTTTCTTTATTTATTTAGTTGAAGTTAAAATGAACTAGGCAAAGAGTTGCCCATATATATCGTAGTAATTGTAGAAACTCTGTAAGCTATTAGCGTGTACATGGAAGATCTATTAATGGGTGAAACCATCATCTGCAGAATAGTACCTGAGATTTCACAAAGCCATGTCAGCTAATGATTTTAACGTGACCATGGAGTTGGTTTTACTTTTGATTGATTAATCTTCAGATAGTGAAGAGGAAGATGGAAACGAAATTTCCAATATATGTTTCATGATATGAAGTCGAGAAAATAATGTGGTAAATAATCTTGATGACCTTGGTTCACCTTATAAACATAGCGAATTAAATGTTTTATTTGATCAATTATTAGAAAATTAATTTAAATCCAAAAGTCTCGCTTTTATGACAAAGTGTGAGAATGTTCTAGTTCAACTAGTAGGGAAATTGGGGAGCTTACTAAAAATTCGTTCGGCATTTATTAGGGACCCATCAATGTGAGTTATTGAAGGACTTTGATAAAACAAGATGATGATAAAGATCATTTGCGTTATTAAGACCATCACTAAATGAAAAGTAGAAATCAAACCCACCAACTTTATTCCATCATTAATCGATTCAAGTGGTATTAAGCTTAAGAGCAGGCTAACACTTCAGAGGCACATCTAGCAAGCAAATAGCTTCTCCTTTTTATTTATAACGTTCACCACCCTCTCCCCCCAAAGCCTGGCATTGCTTAATTTTGCTGCTGATGACCGTGCAAACAAGCAGCCAAACTATAGTACTAATTAATGCCTTTAGCACAGCATGTTAGACCCCATACCCATTTAATTATGCATATGAGAAATGTTAAAGAGTGCGTGTTGAAAAAAATGTGTTAAAGAACGTGTTGCTAACACTCCTCTTGTGCGCATTAATCATCTTTGGAAAATCTAAATAACACACTCAACTTAGATTAAATAAAAATTAATTGAAATGCTAACTGAAAGGTTAGGTACGGATTAGAAACAAGAAAATTACCAAAATTGTAAAGCAAGGGAATGCGGAAAGGCCTAGAGTGAATTATACCTAAAGTAGCTGATCTTACAATGAGAGCATAAAATCAATTGCCACATAGGGCTAAAGATAGGTCTAAATTAATTCTATCTTTGACAGTGGAAGAACTAGAGCAGGCCTTGTAGTTGGTAAACCCAGGGCATGATGAGATTGCCTCACTGATCTCACTTGCTGTAGAACCATTACTCCTCTGAGGGGAAGGATTTGGCAATGAGAGTGACAATGACAACTCACACCTCCCTACATCTTCTTCCTGTGCCTTCTCGGTGTTCACAACTACATCCATTGGCCGTGAAGTGCTCTTTCTATCATTTAATTTAGTAACCTGTTACACCATGGGAGAAAAAAATACCCATAAGAAATAGTGACATGCATGGCTGTGACTGTGTATGCAAAAATTATGGAAGATTAGACTTTATAACAAGTTTGATCCAACATTTGGTGACTATTACTAACATGATATTTTGGTGACTATTACTAACGCATATCAAGATCTCACCGGCCCATTTTTAGTATACCGCATCATGTCCCAACCAATAATATATTGTCATGTAAATTAAAATTTTATTTAATATTGAAAAAATAGAATACATGACAATATATTATTGATTGGTACTTGATGTGGTAAACCAAAATGAGACACGAAAATTTCATCCAATACAGATGAAGATCTCCCGTCCCATTTTAGGAGGAATATGAAGGAGAGATAAGCAAGGTTAAAAAACATGATATTTTAAATTGAAATTTTTAAGCAATAAATTAAGGTTGCCCTTTTCAGTTTCGATTTTTAGGGTGGGGGAAGGACTTGGGGTAAGTCCTATAACTAAAGAAGCATTCTACGGATAAATTTAATAAAGGGCAAATATAAATTTCCATATGAAAAGTCTGAATTTTAATAATTTGGCGGGACCACTGAATGTAAGAAACTGAAATAATGGAGTGTACAAAAAAGAAGCCATGATGACCCTTCCGGCCACAATGCAGCCCATGATAAATTTTGGACAGTCACAAGCCCCCTAAATTCCCACTGAAATACTTATGTTGTAAAAGGGGACCAAAACAATCTAATTCTAACCACTTCATAAGGCTACATAAAATAATTTATCTAAATTCCTCACTAAAAAAATCTATTTCGTTCACATCTTCACATTTTCTAGTTTAAGCAAAGTTTTTTTTTAGTACAAGCGGGGTTTTCAAAGAACCAGTTTTGTGGACATAAAATAAAAAAAATAGGCAGAATAAAAATCCAGCTGCAATGCTAGTATGTTAACCCAAAAAAAGTGCTGCAAAGTTTATGCTTTTAGATTAAAAAATTACACTAAGTTTTTCATTAAATTTGCTTTTAAAATAAAAACATCCAAATATAAATATTTTTCTTTAAACTCAAATATATTAAAAACAATTCTAAAAAATCAATTTCATCCAAAATCACGATCGAAACGCTCATAGTAACAAACACTAAAATGGTAAAATATGAAGAATAAAAATACAGCTGCAATGTTAGAATGGTACCCCCAAAATAAAAGTGCTGCAAAGCACGAAGAGATCTTAACCTGTGAATAGTACTACTTTCCAAGAGAAGGTAAACAGAAGCAGGATATTTAATAACAAGTACTACAAAAGGGAGTCTAGTCTGAAATCTGAGTCTGAACCTGTGAATAGTTAAACAATTATGTTATACTTACATTAAATTTTCACACTTTTATTTCACATTTATTCTCCCACTTCAATTTTTCTACTTTTGATTTGCATTTACGGTAAAGTGAAAAACAAAGAAGTAAAAGGTGAATTTTTTTTGTAAGTACGAAGTTGAGAGAAAAAGAAAAAGAGAAAGCACAGGCAGGTGAAGAACCAACGGTTTCCCATTTAAGACAGAGAACGTGATCCCAAAAGCTGTAAATATTTGACAGGCAAAACGTAAGGGTCTTACTCCAACTGAACAAAAGTGGAGTGTTTGAAAACGCAACATTGGTTATCTCACATGGCAGTGAAAATAAAGAAACAAGGATTTCCTGTCGCAAAAAAAAGGTGTCTCGATGTCTCTTCCCAATCAGAATGTGCATAAGTGTTAATGAATTATTAAGTGATAGACGAAAATAAAATCCATAACATAACCAAAATCACATTCCACTAAACCCCAGCCAGCAAAAAAGGTAGTATAGTTGGAAAAATTTAAGCCAAAAGGGAGAAAGAAAGAAAGAGAAAGAAGAGAGTTTGTTTTTATGGGAGCACCTGGAGGAAATCAGATTCTTGCTTTGAACATTCCAATGAACTGAGGTTGGCAAAATCTGGTAGCAGAGTGGAATGGGGTGGTTGTTGTGTCAGCCATGTTGTTGAAGTAGCACAATAACCCTCCTTTATTCCCTTGTGCTCAGTCATCTCTCCCATGGGCTGCACATAATCATAAAAGCAGTACGTATTATTCGGCACTGCATCACATATTCTTTGGCTGCATTGCAGGCTCTTTGATATGCAACTCCTCGTCTCGATTCTAGCTCTGAAGAAGATATAGGAGAATCCAAACCAAAAGGAATTTCAAAAGAAGCAAAAAAGTTAAAGTTGGTTCAGAACAAAAAAGCAAAAGAAAGATCAAGCAAATACAATCCCTTTTTTGTTTCTTCCACATACTATACAGTATACACCACCTTTTTTTGACGTTTGAAAAGTTTGAAATTATTATTATTTTTTCAAGGGGAAAAAATAAAGCTAAGTTAGCTAACCTTTTTGGGGAGAGATTACTGTATCTGAAGAGGGAATCAGATTCTTTTCCGATGGGTTTTGAGCAAGGGTAGTGAGCCCCAACATCATTCACTTCATCAACACAACCATCATCATACTCCTGATCATGAAAAGTTTGGTTTCTATGTTGGGTGGATGTCCTACCTGTCAAAAGATAAACCAACACACTGAGGAAAAGAGATTATTTGGTGAAAGCAATTTAAGGGTCAGTAGATATATAGGTACAAAAAGCATTAACAGCGTTTTGATTTGAACACATGAACATAAATAAGTTGTGGGTTTCATGAAAATACTATTAGAAGAAGATTTAAAAGGATATTGGCTTCTTATTCTTCCTACACTATTTTGGCATCAACTAAATGCAGAAAGGACTAATAAATGAACAATGCAGTTGCAGATTTTCCAAACTTATGCACAAATGAGACCTCATAGGCTTTGTTTTTCAACTTCATATAAGTACCAAGAGAGGAAACAACGATAACTGCCTTCAATGCAACAAAGCATCTATAGTTTGCACGTACAATATGGTTGACAGATAAATAGGACTTCTATAAGCAGAAGTATAGGATTGAAAAGCCACGATCATCACAGAAAAATAAAGCTCCCTTGTTCATGTTCTTTGCAGTAAAAGATGGTCAAAGAAGTTTTATTAGTACCTTGTCTGCCCAAGTGATCACCTCTCATGCTTCTGTACATCTGGTTAGGAAAAAGAGGAAACAAATAAGAAAACTTCAGCATCATATGAAATTTTGACCCGGTAAAATTTATAATATAATATTTGTGTTTGTAAGAAGACATTTGAAAACAACCTGGAGATGGCTCTTGACGTGTGAAATGGTGAGGCCTTTGACATCCATTAGCTGAAGAACAAGCTTAGGAGTAGCCTCTGCACAGTCAAAAAATAAAAGACAAAAACAAATGAGAAATGAAATCTATCAAAAACTGATCCAGAAATCCAAAGAAGAAACTATTGCAAACAACTCAAAAATTACATATATTGAGAAAATGGGCACAGTATTAAACTTACTGTGATGACCTCCAAGGCTCTCAATAGCATGAACAAAGCAACGATGCAGCTCATGAGTCCATCTTAAACGAGGCACCTTCGATCTTATGTACTGCCTCACTGCTCCTTCCCTTCCACAACTACCCATTTTCCCCTTCTTTTCTTATCTGTAACAAATATCCAAACCCGGGTATGTATTATAGTCAAAACTCAAAAAGATCTTCACTTTCTTCTTCCAAAACCAACTGGGTCCTCTCAGAAACTATTATTTCTCTCCAACCAACCCTTTCTTGCTCTTGTATATATATAAATAAATATAAATATAATAGAGATAGAGAAAAGCCAAAGAAAGAAACCAGGTGGAGGAGGAAAAGAGAGAGAGAAAGAGAAGAAACACAACACAAGACAACACAGAATCTTGAGAGTGAGAGGGAGAATATCAGGAGAGAAAAGGAAAAGACGAAGAGGATATGGTTAAGAGAGGTCTGAAAATTCCTTATGACTTAGGAGTCACTGATAATACCTGATGGTGGATGCTGTACCTTCCAGTTGCCAAATGCCAATGAATGAGAAAAGAAAATTGAAATCCCAAAAAGCAGAAAACAAAAAAGTAGATAAAAATCACGAGGAGGCTTCTGATCTTGTTTGCACTGACCTTCCACGAAATGATTACACTACATAGCTATGTCAATACAATATAATGTATAAATGTACCATCACACATTACTCAACTGCCTCGCTTTGACCTTTGTTTCTCTTTCTCTCTCTAGAAGTGTATATCATGACAACTGCTACATACGCCAACGTCGTCATGATCACTATGTAAGACCCCATGTAATGTGTAATAGAATGATGTTACTACCTTTTCTGATTTTCTCTCCTCTTATTATCATTCTATGTGAAATGCGCGATCAATATTAAAAGACTGTAATTTCACATGACAGATTTGCCCCTTAATATATTCCACAAACATGTTTTTACCCCCTTTCCGTGAGGCCAGGCCACATACTGTTTCCCGCTCAACTTCGATAACCTGTGACTCAAGCAATATGCTGTGATTGGTGCCATTTTGAGTGTGCATGGGGAGTTGCACAAAACAATATTGAAATGTAGATACTATGCTTTCCTTATATTGATTTTCGACATTGAAAATTTCGCTATTCTTTGAGTTTTTTGCCATACAAAATAGACTTTACCGGATGGTTTGGATTTTGATTTTGGGAGAGCGAAATGGAGGAGAAAAAGATGAAGATGTGTGTTTAGATGTGGAGAGAAATTGGGAAGAAAGAAAAAGGATAATTAAGAGTCACACAAAATAAAATCTCTCCAAAAGTCAAGAGAAAATTGACAAAGTGAGAGACAAATTTTGAAATATCAATTTCATCTTTTATTTTCAACGATGTTATAAAGCTATTAGTGTTAAATATGTTTTTAGTTGCTATTTTTTTTAAAAAAAATCGGTTTTAGTCTCCTGCTTTTCAAATGGAAGTGTGGTGTTGAGATCATTCTGACACATTTTAAAAAATGGGGGCTAAAAAAATACGTTTTCTAAACGAGGGACTAAAATCGAATTTTTTATCAAAAATAAGGGGTTAAAAACATATTTAACCCAAATTATTATTATTGTTATAAGGATAAAAATGTTATTGTATTAAATTTAACTTTTATTTCTCTTTTACTTTTTTCTTTTTTTCCTCAATCCAAACAAACTAAAATATAATGATTCTCTATCTATTTTATCTTCTCTCATCCGGCTTCTCTCATTATCCAACAAAGTAGTACTGGTTTTTTTTTGAGTAAATAGCCAATTTGGTCCCTGAAACTGTGAGATCGTGTCAATTTGGTCCCTCAAATTAACGAAATTTCAAAAAGGTCCCTGAAACTGTCAAACGTTAATCAAGTTGGTCCCTCCGTTAGGCAGGGTTCCTTGACGCCGTTAACGGCGCTGACGTGGCACGTTAAGTGCCACGTGGCCTCCACCTTGCATGACAAGTTTGTACCACGCTTTGGGGACCAATCTGACACTAAATTTCAGGGACTAAAATGATACAGGGACCAAATTGACACTGAATTTTTTTACTCAAAAACCTATCGTTCATCTTCTTCTTCCTTCGTCTGTCTCTCTGGTTTGTCTCTCTTCCTTCCTCCTCTTTTTAATACAGACACAACCTATCAATGTTGCTCTTGTATTGCATACATATCATTACATATGCAGGGTACATTGCCAGTTTTTATTATCACTGCCATTAGGCAGTGAGGGTACATTCAGGTGGCAATCCATTAGGGAACCGCTTCAAGTCATTACAGTAGTTATAGATCATGTAATTCCTCTGCACCCACTTGAGTTTCTCCACTCCCGTGGCATCCAATGCTCCACCATCGAGCAACTAGAATTGTGGGTGCAAGAAGATGCAAAGAAAGACCAAACACAAGCATTGGCATTGAAGTTCCTAAATGAAGCATTGAATGGAGCTTCATTCAATTTGTCTTCACCAACCCACCCCTTGTAGCCCATTCCTCTCCATCCCACATGGTACCGTATATCCTCATTGGTTGCTTCGTTGGAAATGGGACTCCAATTGACTCATAGTTCTTGAACTCTCTAATGGGAATGCCATCCACATAGAAGCTAGTCACAAATTAAAATGCACGTCAGTGATCATGATATAATGCATGATTCTCTTTTGCATATATACAAATTAATTCAAGGAACCAAATGTATACATACATGATGCAGAAGGGATTCCAAAGAATGGAAAAGTTGTGATAATTGGCAGTGGGGTCAAACCAGAGGTAGAACTGCTGCTCTCTGTCGCCTTTCCCTTGTGTGTATATGTTAGTGTGGACAATGTAAGGGTCCCCACTTAGATTACCTAAGAATTCAAAGTCAATCTCGTCCCACGTTGATCCTTCTGAGTGTAACTGCGTTATGCAAGCAGCAGAATGTATTATAATTTACGATGGAATATATACAAATTAACAAAAGTTAAACAAATTAGATTATATGAGGTGCAGTTTGCAGTGCAATGTAGGATATTTACGTAGTATGTGGTGACTGTGCCGGCAGAATTGCCACGAACAAGCTTCTACTGCATGTCAAAGTTGCCAAACAGATACTGATTCTTGGAGCGAAAGCCAGAGCCAGAGGCTCTGTCGAGGGACAGATTAAGGACCTGGCCAGTGTTGGCCATATGGGCACGGCCGTCACCCCAAGTGATTTCAAAGTTCTGATACATATCACCATCATCAAATGCGACAGACACAAACAAGAATGAGAGGAGGAATGTTTTAATCTGGGAACAAGAACAAGGGGAAGGCATGTTGTTTTTTATTATTAGTTCAGGTGGGTAAATTATGAAGGGGTTGTGTATGTATTAAAAAGAGGAGGAAGGAAGAGAGACAAACCAGAGAGACAGACGAAGGAAGAAGAAGATGAACGATAGGTTTTTGAGTAAAAAAAATCAGTGTCAATTTGGTCCCTGTATCATTTTAGTCCCTGAAATTTAGTGTCAAATTGGTCCCTGAAACTGTGGTACACCTGTCATGCAAGGTGGAGGCCACGTGGCACTTAACGTGCCACGTCAGCGCCGTTAACGGCGTCAAGGAACCCTGCCTAACGGAGGGACCAACTTGATTAACGTTTGACAGTTTCAGGGACCTTTTTGAAATTTCGTTAATTTGAGGGACCAAATTGACACGATCTCACAGTTTCAGGGATCAAATTGGCTATTTACTCTTTTTTTTTTATAGGCAAATATTAGTAATTAGTTATTCTGTTAACTTTTTTCTCTTCTGTCAAAGTTTGAATCTTGAATCTCTTACTTCTTCAACTCATTATATTCTTAGTTCAGTATTAGTGGTTATTTTTCAAACTTAATTCAAATCTACGTAAAACTAATTATTTAATTCAGGTTGTCTTTGAGCTAAAAAACAATTTTAACTATGCAACACCAAAAATAAGTTTCTTATTAGCTATTAGTCAAAAGGAGTGTTTATAAGAGTTTATTGACTGGGTTCTATGATGACCTGCTATTTTTGTCCGAATAAAATCTCGAATTCAATCATGACACAAATAATGACTCGGCTGATTAATTTGGCTTGATATTTAAATAAAATATATAAATTTATATACTTAATTAATTCATAAAAACTTTAATGTAAAAAGAAAAGATTTTTTTTTTTTGATAAAAGTAAAAAGAAAAGATTGATAGATATATTATAATATATTTTAATACAAAATTCTGGCATGTTATGCAAAATAATTGTTTTTAAAAAGGTTACAAGTTTTATTATATTATGTGACAATATAACAACCTAAAGAGTGGCCAAAACATTATCCGAAGACATATTTGAGGTAATTATACATCAAAAAAAAAAAACTCGAACCAATTAAGTGCGTTTGAAAACACAAGAAACAAAAAAAAGATGAAAATATTTTTAGGAGAAGTTAATGTCAATAATTTCTTCTTAAAAATGTAATTTCCATTTTTTTCAATGGTTCTGAAGTATTTGGAAGTTGTTCCAAACATCCTATAAGTTCAAGCCAAGTTAAAATCGTTAATGTTAGGTGCTAGCCATGTCATGAATACTTCTTTACATTAATAATGCGTACAATTTAAATCCAAATAATTTCACTTTCTCATTTTAAATAAATTCGTTTCAACCAATATATAATTGGTCCGAATGATAATAATTTAGATATCTTAAACAAGTGATCAAGTGTTCAATCTCTGGCTCTTGTTTATAGAAAAAACTTGATTAAGAGTCATATACAACTCCTTTAATGTCGTTTGATACCTCGAGAGATTAGTCTTCACAGTGGCACGTGGAGAGGCACGTGGAGAGACCCTAAAAAAAATCCAAAAGGACATTTTGTTAAGGTTAAAGTAATATTTTGGTCCCTATACGTGACATTGATTTTCAATTTGGTCCCTATACTTAAAAAGTTATCAATTTGGTCCCTATACGTGATACTGGTTTTCAATTTTGTCCTCACAGCTAATTGCTCCCTATATAAGAGAGACCAAATTTTAAATTATTATCACATATAGGGACCAAATTGAAAATAATTGTCGCATGCAGAGATCGATTTCAATTATTTTTTTATTGAATTGGTCCCTACATGTGACAATAATTTGCAATTTGGTCCTCTTATATAGGGACTAATTAACGGTGAGGACCGAATTAAAAATCAGTATCACGTATAAAACCAAATTAATAATTTTTTATATATAAAAATTAAATTAAAAATCGATATTACGTATAAGTATCAAAAGATTACTTTATTCTTTTGTTTAGTAAAAAGATATAGATAATGATGAGGAATATTATATCACGTCTGTGCGTCCTAAAAGAGTCAAGAAACTGAAAAATGCTTTATGATTTCCTGACTAGACATTTCGGTTTAAAGTCATAGGGAATACCTTTCTTGTCAAGTGCAAAAAAATTAAAAAGGGCCAAGTCAAAACACACATGAGATTTAACAGGTGATTAATATGAGCTAAACAAGAAAATCAAATGGAAAATAGTTATCATAATAAAGCCAAGCAAGGAAACTAGTAACTGTCTGTTAAGTTTAACTTATCTTATATTTAAATAATTTATAATAAAAGTTATAAGAGGTTTTTTTAAAAAAAATAATAATTTTTACCAATATACTTAATAGAATAGAGTGTTATTAAGCACATTTTTAAAAAAAAAATGTGCTTAATAACACTCTATTCTATCTTAAGTATATTAATTAAAAATAATAAATAAATTTTATTAAAAATCAAATATCTTAATTTTAATATATTAAATATATTATTTTTACAAAAACTTTATTTTAAATTATTTTATTAATACTTTTCAAGTTGAAATGGGTATGAAAATTCCAATTCCAAAGTTCACACCAATAAATGTAACCCCTGGCACCTCGAAATTACACCAAGAGAAATCAACGGCCGGGATCGTTGGAAGGATCTCTACGTCAACGTGATGAATTCCGTATGTGGAATTTCAACTCTGAACTAGTGTCCATTGTCCATCTACTACCCACCTATTAACAGCTGGGATGTACCATCAAAATCAATCAATCAACTTTAATTTCTTTGTTATTTTCCATATTTATAAATATTCTAACGACAAAATTATTTAAATAAAAAAACCATTCACAAACTACACACCATTCTTTTGTGGGGAAAAAAAAAACTACACACCATTGTTAATTAATCTCTAAAATATACTAAAAAATTTTGGGGTTTTTAAGGATATTCTTCGAACGTAACTTTGGAGCTTAATCTCTCAAGTCAGGTAGGATCACAAGAGCGACAAAACTCTCCTTCAAAAGTTTTAATATTGTTATATTCTCATTATCAATATTCGAACTCAAAACCTCTGATTAAGTTGGAAGAGATCAACTCTTCTAACTGGTCCAGGCGCTCTGGGTTAAAATATACACGTTTTTCTGTCTTATGAAAAATAGCTAATTAGAAAGTCAAATTTCCTTCTACTACTTTTTTATTATTTTATTTTATTTTTATGAAAAGGAAGTCAATATTTGAGAAAATGAATTTGAAAAAAGAAACTATAATTTAAGAAATATTGGGGGTGTTGAAATCATTGTGAAGAAATGAGGCAGGGAGAATCAGAGAAAACGTGAAGAGGAGACAGAGAGAATAGGAGAAAAATTCCTCATTTTCTGAACCAATTAAGTAAATAATGCTACTTTTGCAATTTATGCAAGATTAACTTAGCTAACATTAACTAGCTGAAGCTAATTAACTAATCAATAGAATTAACAAATTTTTAACTAACGAGCTAATTGAAAAAACTAACTACTCTAACAGTAACCAATATAACTAACCAAATAACTGAAAAACTAACTACTTTAACATCCCCTTAAGCTGGAATGTGTATATCAAACATTCCTAGCTTGGAAATGAAATTATGAAATGGTCCAAGAGGCAAAGGCTTTGTAAGGATGTCGGCCATTTGAGATGTAGATGAAACAGGTAGAAGATGCAGGGTGCCGGATTGAACTTTGTCTCTAACCACATGACAATCTATTTCAATGTGCTTCGTACGCTCGTGAAAAACTGGATTAGCCGTGATGTGAAGGGCAGATCGGTTATCACAGTAAATGATGGCCGATTGATCATGAGGAATATGAAGATCTTTCAACAAGTATAAGATCCATTGTGCTTCACATGAGGCTTGAGCTAAAGCTCTGTACTCGGCTTCAGAGGATGAACGAGATACTGTAGATAGTTTCTTACTTTTCCACGAAATCAAGGAAGAACCAAGGTAGAAACAATATCCTGTAATGGAGCGACGAGTATCTTGGCAAGCTCCCCAATCCGAATCACTATATCCTTTTAAATGTGCATCACTGTTGGCAGAGAAGAATAGGTCATTTCCTGGTGCTCCTTTGATGTATTTTAACACTCGAAGAGCTGCTTAGTAGTGTGAAGTAGTCGGGGATTGTAGAAATTGACTGAGAGAGCTCACAGCAAATGATATGTCTGGGCGTGTATGAGTGAGATATAACAAACGGCCAAGTAGTCTTCTATATATACTTGGATCTGTCATTGGTTCACCAGAAGAACTATGAAGATTGCTTTTGTAGTCCATAGGAGTAGCAGAAGGTTTAGCAGCAAGCAGCCCTGTGTCTTGTAGGAGATCCAAAGCATATTTCCTTTGGTAAATGCTAAGACCTTTTGAGGATCGAGCGACTTCAAAACCAAGAAAAAACCTTAATTGCCCTAAGTCCTTTATGCTGAATTTATCATCCAGCAACTGTTTCATAGATATAATCTCAGAATCATCATTTCCAGTGAGGACTAAGTCATCCACATAGACTAGGATGGCTGTGAAGTGCTTGTCTTTGGTTTTTACAAACAGAGAGTAATCTGCTCGAGATTGTGAATAACCAAAATCTAAGAGGACTTGAGTAAGCTTGGCATTCCACTGCCTACTGGCTTGCTTAAGGCCATAAAGAGATCTTTCCAATTTGTAAACCAAGTCAGGACTAGAAAGTGAGAGGTCGGGTGGAGGCTGCATGTAGACTTCTTCTTGTAGGTCTCCATGCAAAAAGGCAGTGTTAACATCCAATTGTTGTAATGGCCAATTGAATTGTGCTGCTAGTGCCAAAATGACCCTAACTGTGGTCATTTTAACTACTGGACTGAAGGTTTCCAAATAGTCAATTCCACAAGTTTGAGTATAGCCCTTTGCTACCAAACGAGCCTTATGTCTATCAATGGAACCATCGGCCTTATATTTTAATTTGAACACCCATTTGCATCCTATGGTGTGCTTGCCAGGAGGTAAAGAAGTGAGAGTCCAAGTTCTGTTCTTTTCCAAAGCTAACAATTCAGCATTAATAGCATTGTTCCAATTCTCATCAAGTACAACTTGTGAATAAGAAGAAGGTTCAGCAGAAGAGGTAATTGAAAGGGAAAAATGTCTATATGAATCAGAAAGATTGTGATAGGGAAGGTATGAAGAGATTGGATACTTAACCTTGGATGATGTAGTGTTAGCTGCAGAGAGTATTAGATTGCAGTGGTAGTCCTGCAAGTATGTTGGTTGCCTTCTGATCCTTGATGATTGTCTAGTAGCAGCATGTGGGGGTGGCATGTCAGTTATGGTAGTTTGAGGTGGATTTTCAGGTGGGGCTTGTGGTGAATTTGGTGGATTAGGTGTATATTCCTCCTGTCCTGGTTCATGCAGTGGCAGTAGAGGTGTGGTAGCCAAGAAATCAAAGAAAGGATCATAATTTGTTCCTGGGCAAGAGTTGGATAAAGAGGTGGTAGGTGCAGGAATAACGGGATCAGGTTCAAATGGGTTGATGTAGGGGAAATGATCCTCATAGAAGCTCGCATTCCTTGAGATAAAAGTCTCTCTGTTCTTCAAGTCAAATAAAATATACCCTTTTGTTCCAGTTTTAAAACCGAGGAAAATGCATTTTCTTGCCCTAGGATCTAGTTTCTTTCTATGTGCAGTGAGTGTATTAGCATAGCATAGGCAACCAAATATCTTGAAATTGGAAATATCAGGAAGTTGGTTGTGTAGTGCTAAGTAGGGTGAGTTATTTGAAAGAAATGCAGATGGTTGTCTATTGATTAGGTGCACTGCATGACTGAGTGCAAAATTCCAGAAAAATTTAGGCAATTGTGCTTGAAAGAGTAGAGCCCGAGTAATGGCTAAAAGATGTTGGTGTTTTCGTTCCACAATGCCATTTTGTTGTGGTGTTTCCACACAAGAGGTTTGGTGTAAAATTCAGTGAGTAAGAATTCCTTTCCATTATCTGACCTAATGCACTTCAATTTGCTGTCAAACTGTGTCTCAATTATCTGAACAAAGTTCTTGATGAGTGAGGACACCTCAGCTTTGTGTTTCATCAAAAAAATCCAAGTATATCTAGTTTTGTCATCAACTACAATTAGAAAGTATTTATGTCCAAAAATAGATGGAGCGGAGATAGGTCCCCAAATGTCTACATGTATGATCTCAAAAACTTTATTAGATTGTGTCAAACTATTACAAAAGGGTAAACATTTTTGTTTTGCAATATGACAAGTATCACAAGGTTCATGTGGATCATTACAAGTAATAAAGGGATAATCTTTCTGTAGACAAGCAAGTTTCTTGAAATAAATGTGACCCAATCTCCTATGCCACAAGCTCCCATTGCTGTTGGCAATGACATTTATTGATCTAGACTCAACAATCAACATACTTGAAGGCTGAACTGCATATAATCCTACTCTCTTTTCAGCTGCACCAATCATCCTCGAGGTGGTTGTTTCCTGAATGTGACAGCCAACATTAGTAAAAGCCAGTGAACAATTTAGGGACAAGCAAAGTTTTGAAACAGAAATGAGATCGAACTCAAAAATTGGAATGTATAGGACATCACTCAAATAAAAAGAGTCAAAAAAAAATGGTTCCTGCAATATCAGCTGTCACATGACTACCACTTGGTAAATTTACTTGAATAGGATTAATATTTCTATAACTTTGGAAATGACTAAGTGTATGACACACATGGTCAGTTGCTCCAATGTCCAATAGCCAATAATTTGGTTTAGGACCACTGGACAAATGACAGAAGACACCTGAGGATATGCCAGAGGTATTAGGATGAGTGGTGGTTATGTGGTTGGTGCTGTGACCTTGATGAGGAGTTTGGACCATTGCTAAGATTGCCTTATGCTGCTCTGGAGTAAAGGACATACTTGAGCCCTCCTTTCCTTCCTTCTGAGGCTGAGAAATGATGCTTCGACAATCATCATCTGAAGCATATTCATCAGTCCCAACACAATTATTAACTGTTCTTCTTTGTGGAGGTGGATACCCATGTTTCTTGTAGCATGTATCAATGGTATGGCCAGATTTGTGACAGTAGGTGCACTGTTTGGAAGATCTGCCATTGTGGTTCCACTTTCCATTGTTCTGAGAGCCATTCTTGCTCCCTTGTCCTTTGTAAATGCCTCTGTCAGTTGCGGAATTTCCACTAAAATTGGCCAAGATTGTTGACTCATTTACATTAGTAAACATCTCTCTTTCTTGCTGAATCAATAATGAGAAAGCAGTATCTATATCCGGCAAGGGTTTCATCAGCATAATTTGTGATTTCACAGCAGAGTACTGCTCATTTAGACCTTTAAGAAACCTGATGACATAGTCATCCTCTCTATAGCTTTTGATAATATGAAGTAAATCACATGTGCAGGGTACTTGGCAAGAACACGAAGGAATAGGTCTAAAATTGTGCAGTTCTTGCCAAAGTCCCTTCAAGTGTGTGAAGTAAGCAGTGATATTGAGATCACCTTGTCGAAGAGTGTAAATCTCTTCTTGCAAATCAGAAATTCGAAAAACATCCATTTGGTAATACCTTCTTTGAAGATCATTCCAAATCTCATAAGCAGTATCCATCCACAAAACGCACTGTCTCACTGATGGATCCAAAGAATGAATTAACCAAGACATCACCATATTGTAACATCTATCCCATGCTTCAAAGTTTACATTGTTCTTTACTGGCTTCAAGATAGTGCCATTCACAAATCCAAGTTTGTTCTTTGATTTCAGAGCCATAGTCATAGCTCGTGACCACGATCGAAATTCTTCTGCACGACTGAGAGGTGGAGATACAAGCGATATTGCAGTTTGTTCATTGAGATTCAAGTGATAGACACTTGTAGGATCCATAAGTGGATTAGGATTAGGGTTTGCCATTTGTAGAAAAAATGCAAGAATAGAGAAGAATCAAGAAATTGAATCAGAAAATCAACACCGTGAGGTGAGGAACGAACAATTGATTAATCACCGCGAGGTGAAGACTGAGAAGCGATCAATTTCGTTCAATGAGGAACACGCGAAAGCGATGAAGCGAATGATACCATGTTGAAATCACTGTGAAGAAATGAGGCAGGTAGAATCAGAGAAAAGGTGAAGAGGAGAAAGAGAGAATGGGAGAAAAATTCCTCATTTTCTGAATCAATTAAGTAAATAATGTTACTTCTGCAATTTATACAAGATTAACTTGGCTAACATCAACTAGCTGAAGCTAATTAACTAACCAACAGAACTAACAGATTTTCAATTAACCAACTAACTGAAAAAACTAACTACTCTAACAGTAACCAATATAACTAACTAGATAACTGAAAAACTAACTACTTTAACAGGCGGCAGGGTATATTTTAATAAATATTTTTTATAATTATTCTGTTAATACAAGCATGCTATTAAATTACGTGTTTCTGTAAACCAAAAATATATATGTGTTTCTTTTTTTTTAATTAGAAAATTATGTGTTTCTTTAAGGTAACAGTTTCGATTTTTCAAGAAGAGAACTCTTCGATTGTTTATAGCTATTTAAAATTTGGAACAATCTTTAGTCGCACACACCTTTAATGCACGCATGTCTCTTTAGTGCACTACTTTTTCTTTACTTGCATTTGAATCTATTCATATACCAAGGGATGCGGGATGCGGGATGCGGGATGCGTTATATGTATGTGGTAATATGTTATGCTGAGGTAGGTCCTGACAGGTATGAGTTTAGCTCGTGTTCTAATTTTGAGGTCTGAGTCGGGTTTATTAGCGTGATATAAGCTAATTTTTAAGGTTTGAGTTTAACCTGACCTGAAAATCTATTTAAAAGTCTTTTTATCAACAAGACCTTTAAATATATCTCCACTTATAAATAGGTCATAGGCATTCACTTGTAAATAGATTTGTAGGCCTCTAACGATAAAGAGGTCAGTAAACCAATACTGATAAGTATGTCATTAGGCCTTCATGAATAAATAAACAAGTAGACCCATATCCCTTAAATGGATCAATATGCATTTACTTTCAAATATTATAAATAATATATTATAATATTATAATATATTATATTATACATATATATATATATATATATATATATATTTACGTGTGTATATGTACTAAATAGGCTGGCTATATAGGTTTGGTATGTTTTTTTTAAAGTCTTAAGGCTGATTTCTTTATCTATATAGGCTTTTTAAAAAGCATTGACCCATCCTTTTACTAATAGGATAGGTCGGTCTAGACCTTAAATAAGTTAGGTTATAGTCCCCCGACAAGCGGTCTGACATATTCCCACCTCTAACTAGGCCTTAAATAGACTGTCTAATATATTTTTTATTACGTTATTATTTGTAATTTATTTATCATCTTTCCAAATAATACATAATTACACTGTACATATATTATTCACTCATGCATCACAGGAGTCCATATTCTAGTATATATAATATGAATCATGCATTCAATTAAGGATTTCAATATAAAGCTTTTTTATATTATCAATCAATATTTTATTATTATATTATTAAAAAAAGATTTGACTTTATATTAATTATCTTTGAATTTACACACGAGGTAATATATGATGGATTCTCAATGTAAGAATATTTACATAAACAATGTATCAAAATTAAACTATCAAATAAATCCAATGAGATTTTGAAGTCACACTTTAAAGAGCTTTAAAATGAACCCTTGCTATCAAACTTTACATTTTTTACTCGCTTTATAAAAACTTCATTACACTAATTAAGTGTCAAATGGTGCCGCCTTCGTAGTAAGAAAATCTTATACATGTGGTTAAACTTGTAGTTAATAGTGTGTTGCATTTGGTTAACCTACATATCAAGATTGGGTATCTCATTAATTATATATGTTTTACAGAGATGTTGTATATTATTGACCAACTTGTCCGTTAATGAATACTTCTCTATCACAAGTGTATCTATTAACCAAAATCGATATGTTATTGATTAATCATTAATAAGATATTGCAAATATCAACTTTTGAGAAATTCAAATAGAGTTTAATTTCTGTGTACGGTTAGTATAAAATATTTTTACACTGGCATCTAATGATATCTTAACAAATCATTATTATTCATATTTTTTTTTCCTAGTTATTAAAATTATTAAAATAAAATACCCTAAATGTTAATGAATGTCAGTGAATTTTTTTTATATTAATAATAAATACTAGATTAATCCTTTCAAATAACATCATTCCAATAATTTTTATATGAAGAAGATATAGGTGGCGTTTGGAAGAGCTTATTTAAGCTCCTTTTAACTTATCTGATGATATAAGCTCTTATGCAGTGTGTTTCACAGAGCTTATAAAAATAACTTATGTAATCCCATAAGGAGTTCTTGACTTATTTTCATAAGTCACTGGGAGAAACTTATGAAATTATCATAAGAGCTTATGCACTAAACACCCTCTCTGTGTTTTTCACTATTCGAATCCTCTCATGTCCCTATCTTTCTTTTTCTTTCTTTAAGCGCTTATGGCATAAGCTCTCATACGATAAGGTCTTATGTGATAAGCTCTTAATTAAATTGTTTACCCAAACACACCCATGGTACAAGGGGCGATGGTGTAGGGGCCATAAAGCATAGATGATTTCTTTTTAACACAAAATTGGAGATATCATACTATGTTTTTTTTTTAATTTATTTTGAGACAATTAAAAGTAATTGAGAGATGAAAAAAAAACATATACGATATTATATATAATGTCTAAAATTTATGTTCAAATAACACATCTTTAAAATATAAGTTTGTCAAGAAAAAAAATTCTAAAGCATGAGATCTATATGTATGTCCCAATGGGGCTAATATGCGATATACGAACTTTTTTTTTTGACTAAAAAGATATTCATTCATTCAAATTGATAGGATACATCGAACAGTACAAATCCAACATTGCTAAAAATCGAAAAGGATGAATCTGCGAACAAACTCACAGCACCCAGGTTAATAGCATAACACGGCAAAATCAAAATACCTACAAAAGTGACAAAATTAAAGTCACCGGAATACCCATGTCTCCGGATCTGTGACATTGACGCCCAATTCTTAATCAAATCTGTGATAGATCGAAGCAAATCTGCCAATCTGAACAAAACGAACACCGCACCAAGACGGGAAATCAAACAAACACCGCACCAGGACGAGAAATCAAACAACGCCTCACCAAGACGACGAACGATAATACCGCCGTACCCAGAAGACGAAAAACATGAAAAACACGAAGAAAAAAAAAACCAGATCTATGTGGAAAAACCACTTATTTAGATAAAATGGGAGAAAAAACGAAGTAAATGGGTGATTCCAAGCCAAAAAATAACTCAAAATCACTCCCTCTAATGATGACACGCGGCTGTATGTAGAGAGAATATATATCCTTAAATGAGATGATGTACAGCCATTCGGAAATTTAAGTAAAATAATAACAGAAAATTATACTAAAAATAAAATTAAAAGGCATCAATGGAAACAAAATTTTGAATATTTTATTTTTGAAAAATTAATTGAATTGTATTAATTTTTAGTTTTATTTTTTAAAACTGATCTAATTTAATTTTAATTGATTAATATTAATATTTTTTTTTGAACTCGGCTATCCTCCGGTCGGGAGCCAGACACTAATCTCTCGATGTATTAAGATCCATTTAAGGGGTTGACCTCTCCCAACAGATGTTCTTCCATACGCATGAGTCAGGAATCGAACCCCTGACCCCATGTTTAAGGGGCCAGTTATCTACCAACTGTGTCACACCATATTGGTTTAAATATTATATTTATTTACTATTAAATTTATATTTTTCACATGATGTGATCAAATATTTGTATTTTCTATTTTATTTTATTTGTGGATTTTAATAAGTTAAATATATCTTAACTTACAAAATTTTAAACTTAAAAAATTATATTATTTTAAAATGATTGAACTAATTTAGGGCTCATTTGTTACGGATTAAAAAAAATGTGATTTTAACATTCAATAATTTAGAGATTATTTTTTAGATATTTTAAAGAAAAGCATAAGCTATTTTTTGTTTGTTTACAATCATAAAAATCGTTTTTTTTTTCAAAGCAGTTAGTTTTTATTTTTCAAAAGCGACTGAAAGTAGATTTTCCTTTTAACCATAAAAAAATGATATTTCTAATATGAAAAGTTTAAATAAACACAATCAAACACATTAAAAATACTTTTTTAATCAAACGAAGTGAGTTTTCATCAAATAATAAGTAACAAATGTCCTCTTAATTTAGTTTTCAAAATCTAACATATCTTATCCAACCAAATTTATGTAAATAATTTGAATCTTAACTCTCTTTTTTTCAAATAAATTCCAACCCCAAACACTTTGCATTTAGGATCAGGATTCTCTTCATCAGTGTAACAAAAAAAAAAATTGTAACCGCATATGGTAGTCATGAGCATTTGAATCCTCACATGCATCTAAGGTTCCCATCAATTTAACCTATATATCTAATGGCTAAAAAAAATGCAGAGGGGCTGGAGGGAGATGGGGTCGGAGACAATCCAAATGGTTGCATACACTACAACAAAAATGACTTTAGATAGCGTTTTCGGATGCCTTTTAATAGCATTTTTAAGCGCTATGTATGCCACCGCTATTAAAAGTAGTGAGCAAAGATAGCATTTAAGAAGCGCTATTAAAAGATGACCTTAGATAGCGTTTCCGGTAGTAAACGCTATCTAATGGCAGACTTTAGATAGCGTTTGTTAATCCATAGCCCCATTGCATCGTGTACTGGGTTCAAAATTCTGTATCGGAGGAAGAAACCAAGAATAACAAGCCGTGCCACGATCACCATCCTAAATTGTTGCTGCACAATTGTTGCTTCTGAATCCGAGTCCTGATCTATCATAACTATTGGCATAGGAACTGTATCAGGATTGTCTCCGGATTTCTGCAGTACAAAAATTAACAAATCAAATGTCACAAAATTAATTAAAGCATGGCATAGCTCAAAGTAATAATCTGCATTTGACAGAAATTTCTGAAAACAAAAGAAACGTAATAAAATCATGCTTATGACTCCAAATTCTCAAGTTGAGAATAGCAATTAACAAATAATATATGGTGGTAAGAAACACATGACTAACCAGGGAAGCTGAATCGATCGCATTCAAATCATAAGCAGAAGCATATAGAATGTTCCTACACGACATTTCAGCACACGAGATATTAAAAAAAGATTGAAGTTCAAATCGTGTTCAGAAACAAGTAGAATAATATAAATAAGATATTAAGGAACAAAAATAAATAAATAAATCTAAATTGAAAATAAAAGAAGAGAAAGGGAATCGTTTCTTACTTTTCCCTGGGGAAGGAGAGAGAGAATGAGCATTGAATAGGGAAAAAGGCGTGAGAAGGAGGAGAGAGTATAAGATCGGAAGCCCTATTACCACCATGACCATGGAATTGGAGGTTGAAGAAGGAAGGAGCGAGGTAAACCTTCGCGAAAGCCATGGGAAGGTGGCGATGATGATGGATAGATCGGTGAGAATGAGAATGCAACTGCGCACTCTACTTTCTTGCTTTTGACTGATAATATCAGTGAAGAAAATGAAATCAATACGACTTCTCTGCTTTCCTCTTCTCGTTGAGTTGGTGATTGATAGTGGTTGAGGACCGATAGTGGCGGCGGCGGCGGCAACCCTAGACCAGTGATGAACTGAGGATGTTATGCCAGGTACGCAGTTCTGAGAATCGAAGGATCAAAGCATACGCACACGGCTTCTGAAATCAGCAAACACCTAAGATAACGTTTCTAATTTTAAACGCTATCTAAGGTTGATTTTATTTTATTTATTTATTGCAAATTAGAAGAGATAGTGTTTCCGTGTGGAACCGCTATCTTAGGTGGTTAGTTAAGATAGCGTTTCCGAAAGGAAGCACTATCTTTTCCTGCAGCTTGACTTTTAATAACGGTTCCTTAAGGAAACGCTATCTTAGGTATCACCTAAGATAGCGTTTCCTTAAGGAACCGCTATTAAAAGTCCCCCCATCACTTTTAGTAGCATTTCCTCACGGAAATGCTATAAAAGGTGCGTTATTAAAAGTATAATCTGTTGTAGTGATATAACCTAGAAATATACTCAATTAGTTTTCTCTTGAAATCATTCTCAGTATGTTAAATTAGAGTGATCGCTTATGAATGCAAGTCATTTTCACAATATAACTCTTTTTCAGTGTGGGGCATGTGTCATTTTTTTAAATAAAAGAATTAATTTTGATATACTATTGGGTAAAGTAGTTCTATATTGTCAACCAATTACGGATCATCTTTATGTATGCCTTTTAAGTTAAATATGATAAGAATCAAACATTTTTTATGTGATGTAATTTATGATTGGTTGGCAATGTAAACAATCTCTAAGTGATGTGCAAACCAATTAAATCCTTTTTATATATATTTCTAAATCTTCTTACTTATTTTTTATTTATTTATTTCCTTTCATTTTCATAAAAAATATTTCTAATACTATAATTTCATCAATTGATTGATATAACTACCAAATTCTATTGCATATTTTTTTCATTTTTTTTTCATTTTTAAGACAATATTCTAATTACTAATAGTAATTTCAGGATCGGCGCATGTTAGTAATTTTAGGATTGGCGCATATTAGTAATTACTAATAAAAAAGATGGGCAATACTCGGTCAAATCCTATTACCGGATGTGCATGGACTACTTGGCCGAAACAGGTAGTTTGAAAATTGATGGAGATTGGCGCACACTATGGAATCCGAATGTCCTACCCAAAGTTAAAGCATTCATATGGCGAGCATGAAGAAACATAGTCCCTACCCGGATCAACCTCCAGGGTTGTGGTGTATTATGTCCTAGCACTTGTACCATTTGCGAGTTCAACATGGAAACACAATGCCATATTCCGGTCCAATGTGATTCAAGCAAGGAGATTTGGGTACGAGCTGGGCTTTGGGATTTCATAGACCCTTTGATAGCTCTGGGAAACTCTTTCACTGATTTATTCTTCTCAATTTGCGGCTTGTTGGACTCAACGAAAAGAGCTTACTTTGTGATGATTTTGTTAAGTCTCTAAAATGTCTGATGTGCATTTCCCTAAGTTTTGATGAGAACTAAGCATTGGTTAATGATTTAATTAACCTTCATATTGGTTGCTGACTTGTCTATCTAGTGTGAAAATTAAAACATTAAGAATCATCTGTCTGCTTATATAAGTGACCACCTGTCTGGATAAGCGAAAGTCAACCCGTTTGCTGACTAGGATTATTGACTTCTTTCGAGAGACATTTTCAACCTGTCTCTCCACGAGTTCCTACACTCGTCTGAGGTTACTCGTTGAAGAACCAAGGACCTAACAAGCTTTTGTGAGTTGTCCTATCAGAAAGAGACTCGAAGCCTTCTCTCTTACTTGGTCTCACGCTTATCAAGAAAAGTCAGAAGTTACTCTCTCAAGTAGCCTCGGATATCAGAACCAAAGATCAGTTAAAGAATGCTTTCAATGTGCTTTATTCCCTAGTACATCTAATCCTTGTACGAAAAGGGAATTGTACTCAGCAAAGTACAAAAAACTCTCTGCACAACTATGATATGATTGTTTCACGATGCATAAAGCCATGATCTTTCAAGTTAGAGTACAACCAACGTTCCTATTGCATTAATGGCTGCTCGAAACGACTCTATTGTATTTAATGAATTTCTGCTTGACGCCAACATCTGAAGGAATGTCTCTAACAGATCTTAAATGCTTAAAGACTATAAATACAGAAGTCATCGAAGATGAATAGAATACATATAGCATTAAAGAACCATTACTCTGTGTATTAATTTCTTCATTCTTCATTATGTATTCTTCAATCATTTGAAGTTATTACACAGACTTTTCTAAGCTTTACATTTAAACCACTCTCTGAGTGTTAGTGAAAGATCTGTCTGTCTGAAGTTGCATTTATTACAAACCAAAATTCTCAAACAAATCTGAGTGAGCCTGAAGAGGCTAGGTGTGCGAAGAATACCTGTCTTGGAGCCTGAAGAGGCTAGGTGTGCAAAGAATACTTGCCTTGGAGCCTGAAGAGTCTAGGTGTGCAAACAATACTTGGAGTCTGTAACCTGATCAGTTATAGTGGATAAAACTTGGTGCTGCCAAGGACTGGTAGCCCTTTGCTTTGAAGAGTGAACCGGGATAAATAACTGTGTCAATCTCTCTTTCCTTATAAACTCTTTAGTTGCTTTAGTTTTCTTATCTGTATATCAAGTGGTGTGTTTGCCTAAGTCACTATTAAAATTTTTTCAGACAAGTCACCTGTCTGTCCTGTATCTTTCCACTCGTCTGAACCAAGCTTCTGTATGAAAAAAGATTTCAACTTTGTTTAAATTCGGATAAACACAATTCAACCCCCTTCTATGTGATGTCATTATAGATGGTTCATTCATTCCCAAGAATGATGATGACACTGACAAGCCAAAAGCTCAATGGACTACTGCAGAAAAGACAAAATGGGAGCCGAACCACAAAGTTAGATATAACATCATTTGTGCTCTCAGTCCTGAGGAGTTTTAGAAGGTACATGCTTGTGACTCTGCCAAAGAAATATGGGACATTTTAGCTATCCCACATGAAGGAACAACCAAAGTCAAAGAGTCAAAGATTGTCATACGTGTCAGAAAGTATGAATTGTTTGTCATAGAGGAAGGAGAATATGTTGCTCAAATGATAGGAAGAATTCAAACTATAGCCAACAGTTTAAAATCTCTTGGTAAAGTCTACACCAATGCTGAGAAGGTTGGAAAGATTCTGAGAAGTCTACCTAAACAGTGGAGACCTTTGGTCACTGCTATCTCTCAAGCTAATGATCTCACTACCTTGACTATGGATGAACTTCTTGTAACACTCATTGCTCATGAGCAAGAACTTGGAGATGAAGTTGCACCAAAGAAGGGCAAGTCAATTGCTCTAAAAGCTTATCAAAAGTCAGCAAAAGCTTCCAAGGCTCTAAAGGCAGATGAGTCATCCAGTGATGTTGACCTGTATGAACACGAGGATCCTGAGAGTGATGAAGAATTGTCTCTCCTGACCAAAAAGATAAAGCTTCTCCTACATAAAAAGAAGTTCAAGAGGGATAAGCCATTCAGAAGGTTCAACAAGGACATGAACTTCAAAGAATCCACTCCAACAGACATAAGTCCAATTATCTGCTATGAGTGCAAGAAGCCCGGTCCACATCAAGGTTGAATGTCCTCAACTCAAGAAGGTCCCTTTTAAGAAATTCTTCAAGAAGAAGAAGAAAGGAATGATGGCTACTTGGGAGTATCTGGGGTCAACATCTTCTGATGAAGAAACAGAGGAAGAAGCCAATTTCTGTTTGATGGCCAACACTGACTCAGACTCATACGACGTGGTACATCCTGACTATGAGGAATTACTTGATGCCTATGAGCAGTTGCTGGAGGAATCCATCTGCTTATCTAAGGCCTTCAAATCCCACAAGAGAGAGTATGTAAAGCTCACCAGTAAGCATAAACAGAAATCTCAAGAGTGTCAGAAGCTGGCTAAAGAGAACAGTGACTTGAAGACTGAAAAGTCTAATGAAGCTAAGATCTCAAGTGAAACATCACCATATGAAGAAGTTTAAAAACTTCAACAGAAAGTGGAAGAGATCACTTCTGATCTTACCAAATTTGTTAATGATAGAGATAATCTAACTAAGCTACTTGGCTGTCAGAGGCACTCTCTTAACAAAGAAGGTATTGGATATGTCCATTAGACACATCATAAAGTATCAACTAAAGCTTCTACAGTGTTTGTTAAGTCAATTGTAACCAAATCTACACCTGTCTGTAACTTCTGTGGGAAAACTGGACATGTTATGTCTAGGTGTATTCACAGGAAGAGAAGGAAGTCTTCACAGACTCCTAGAACTGACAGAAAAGGACCCAGAAAAATATAGGTACCTAAAGATCAAAAAAAATTTGTTGCAAATGTCCTCAACAGGACAAAGAAAACACCACTGCTGGTACCTGGACAGTGGTTGCTCGAGTCATAGGACAGGAGAAATGTCTATGTTCCTAGACCTCCAACTTAAGAAAGGAGGACACGTTACCTTTGGAGGGAATCAGAAAGGAAAAGTTATAGGAATTGGTACTATTGGTGGTAAACCCCCTTTTCCATTTATATCTAATGTTCTTATGGTTACAGGATTAAGACACAATTTTCCTAGCATAAGTCAATTATGTGATAGTGGATTTGATGTTTCCTTTACCAAGGATGTATGCATAGTTAAAGACTGTTGTGGTAAAACCCTCTTTTCAGCTAAAAGGCAACAAAATCTTTATAATATTAAACTGTCTGATTTCTCAGATCAAAGTATAACCTTTCTAATGTCTAAAGAGGATGAGAGATGGTTATGGCATAAGAAACTAAGACATGCTAGTATGAAACTAATTTCTAAATTAAAAATGAATAACCTTGTGAGAGGGTTACCTGATATTAGCTTTAAGAAAGATGTCTTATGTGATGCATGTCAGAGAGGTAAACAGATAAAATCAAGTTTCAAATCTAAACACTGTATCAACCTCTCGTCCTCTTCAGTTGTTACACAGGGTTCTGTTTGAACCAGTTAGTGTTGCCAGCCTGACTGGAAGAAAATATGGATTTGTCATGGTTGATGACTATTCTAGATTCACATGGGTACTCTTCCTAACACACAAGGATGAGTCTTTTAAGGCTTTCTCAGTATTCTGCAAAAGAGTACAAAATGAGCAGGGTTTTTGTATTTCTACCCTTAGAAGTGATAATGGGGGAGAATTTGAAAATGTGCAATTTAGACAGTTATGTGAGGAGAATGAAATCTCTCACAATTTCTCTACACCTAGAACTCAACAGCAAAATGGAGTGGTTGAGAGAAAGAACAGATCTCTGCAAGAGATGGTTAGATCTATGCTCAATGATAATAATTTCCCTAAGTACTTCTGGGAAAAAGTTGTAAACATTGCTTGTTATGTACAAAACATAATACTTATTAGGCCTTTTCTAAAAAGGACTCCTTATGAATTGTGGAAAAGAAAAAGCCCCAACATATCTTATTTTCATGCTTTTGGATGTGAATGTTTTATTCTGAATACCAGAGATAATCTTGGAAAATTTGATTCTAAGGTAGATAAAGGTATTTTCGTAGGATATTCTGAAATGTCTAACGCTTTTAGAGTTTACAATTCAAGAACTTGCATTATTGAAGAAATTGTTCATGTTAAATTCAATGATGGATTAAAGACTGATAAAGAACTATCATATCTAGAAGATGATCTTGCAGGTCTTGATATAAACAAGCCAGAAAGTCAACAATCCGATCTAACCAAAACAGAACCTGTGCTTGAGGATGTCAGACAAGTGGAGCAGACAAGTCAGCAGACGAGTCAACAGACGAGTCAGCAGACAAGTCAAGATCTTCATGATGATCTCAAAAGGTATTGGAAGTTCAACACTAATCTATCCTAAGGATGTTATTATTGGAAATCCTTCTGAAGGAGTAAGAACTAGATCTACGTTAAGAGAATCAAGCAATGTGGTTTTTATATCAGAATTGGATCCAAAACGCATTGAAGAAGCTCTTAAGGATGAAAGATGAATTCTTGCTATGCAAGAACAACTTAACCAGTTCACCGGAAATGATGTCCGGACTTTTGTCTCTAAGCCTAAAAACAAATCTGTTATTGGAGCAAGATGGGTCTTCAGAAACAAATGATGGTAAAGTTGTCAGAAATAAGGCAAGGTTAATAGCTCAAGGCTATAACCAACAAGAAGGTATTGATTATACTGAAACCTTTCCACATGTAGCTAGAATAGAAGCCATACGCATTTTAATGTCATATGCTGCACAGCATCAAATCACCCTGTTTCAAATGGATGTAAAAAGTACTTTTCTAAATGGTATAATTGAAGAAGAAGTGTATGTTAAACAACCCCCTGGTTTTGAGGATACCGATAAACCAGATCACGTCTTTAAACTGAAGAAGGCATTACATGGTTTGAAACAAGCACCTAGAGCATGGTACGATAGACTTAGTTCTTTTCTCATGCATAATGGTTTAACTAGAGGACAAGTAGACACAACTCTATTCAAGAAATGCTCTAAAGAGAACTTTATTATAGTTCAAATATATGTTGATGATATTATTTTTGGAGCAACTAATGAAAAGCTGTGCAAAGAATTTTCAAATCTAATGCAAGCTAAATTTGAGATGAGCATGATGGGAGAATTTAAGTTCGTCCTTGAATTACAAATCAAGCAGACAAGTGATGAAATTTACATCCATCAACAAAAGTATACCAAGGAGATACTCAAGAAATACAAAATGGAAAATGCAAAACTCATGAAAACCCATATGCAACCTAATGCAAAACTAAGCAAAGATGATGAAGGTAAAAAGGTAGACCAAACTGTCTACAGAGGTATGATTGGCTCTTTACTGTACTTAACTTCAAGCAGACTTGACATTCAATTTAGTGTCTGTATGTGTGTTAGATTCCAATTTGATCCTAGAGAATCTCATCTTAAGGCTGTTAAAAGAATATTTAGATATTTGCTTGGAACTACTAATCTTGGTTTGTTGTTTTAAAGATCAAAAGAATACTGATTAGTGGGATATTGTGATGTTGATTTTGCTTGGAGACATAATAGAAAGAAAAAGCACCAAGTGGAGGATGTCACTTCTTTGGAGCAAGCTTAGTCTCATGGTTAAGCAAGAGGCAGACAACTATTGCCCTGTCTACTGCTGAAGCAGAATACATCTCTGCTGCTAGTTGCTCCTCTCAACTCTTATGGGTAAAACATCAACTTGAGGACTACTCTATTTATGAACATAACATATCTGTATGGTGTGATAATTATAGTGCTATATGCTTATCTAAAAATCCAATTCAGCATTCTAAGGCTAAGGATATTGAAATGAAACATCATTTTATTAGGGATTATGCTCAGAAAGACATCTTTGATATTAAGTTTGATAAAACTGAATACAATGGCCTGATATCTTCACTAAACCCTTAGAAGAAGAAAGGTTTTTATTTATTAGAGATAATCTAAATATGCATTGCATTGTTGAATGACATGTCTGAGCGTTAACCTGTATGTGCTTTATCACTTGTCTATGCTTACCTGTCTGACTCTGCTGAGTCACTATGCTAGAACTCAAAAGTTTTGTTGAAATGGCTATTAATTAATTAATTAATGACATTCCCTTATCTGAAGCTAATCATGTGCACGGTAGTTTTTATATCTCGAAACTATGTTTTCATTATGCCTTGAGTAGGCGTTGTTGTTCCCCATACGAATCGTGTCGTTTTAATTTAAGAATTCTTTTTTCTCCCTCCTACCTCTATGACTATAAAAGACAATAGATCAGAAAGGATGAACCTTACATTTTCAAAATTCCAAAATCTCTGTCTTTTCATCTCTGAAACCCTCTTTTCTCTCGAAACCCTAGAACCGTTTTATTTCAAAAATTGCATCATCCAAGCGTCTCTCTGCAAAAGAAATCGCTGATAAATACAATCTCAAAGTTACTGAGATTGAGAAGATCATTCCGGGAAAGACTGTTTATCTTCAACATATGAAGAAGCTAGGTATGGATGTCACCGAAGAGTTGGAGTATTCCAAATGGACTCCTTTTTTCGACATCAAGGAGCTTGTACACCATAAGCTCGTTCAAACGTTCTGGAGAAATGCTATGGTTGTCACCAGCCGACTCAACGGAACCAAGAGCTTTAAGGCTGAAATGAGGGATAGAACCCTTCTCTTCCCTATCAGCTCTCTAGAGCTTGTCACAAAATGTCCGAGAATCGGAGCTGGCTTCACACCCAACTGGGAAGATGAAGTAGGAGTTGACAATGTCAACATTGCCATCTATGGTGTTCCCAAACCTGTGAATCCTAAGCCTGTCAACATGGTGGTCAAGTGCAGATTCATGCACAAATTGCTGTTGGAGTGCGTGATGCCAAGGAAAGGCTCACGAGATAGTGTGACCAAGATGGACGGATTTGCTCTGTACCACTTGATCCACAAAATCAAGGTTGACATCAACGACCTTATCTACATGTACCTTGAGACTCTGATCAGGAGAACCAACATGCAGACCTATCCTTATGGGATGTTGCTGACAAGGGTCTTCAGGAACAAGTTGTTTGTTCCTAGTGATGTTCACTTTGTGGACATGTCACTACCTACAGACAGGAAAATACTGTCTCTGATGGACATCAAGGGAATCCCTCTTGTTGATGAGGAGGCAGATAATAAGAAGAAGCAGAAGAAGCCGACTGTTGAGCAGAAGGAGGAAGAACCAGTTGTTTCTACTGATAAGTCAGAAGTCCCCATTTCTAAGAGACTGTTCAAATCGTCTGGAAAGGTGGCCAGACAAGACCAAATTCCACAGCTGCAACCTTCAGTGTCTGAAGATTCTGCTGAGACAATTGAGCCCTTGAGGTTCAAGCTGAAGAGACCCTCTCCCAAGAGGAAGACTAGTGAAGCTGAGGAATTAGTGGATGTTCCTGCTCATCCCAGCAAGAAGAGGAAGCTGGTGAAGACCTTTGCCAAGGTCAGACAAGTTGCGTCTGAGCCTAGCAAAGAGGAAGAATTTGCTCAGGGGGAGCATACAGAGCAAGTCCTGGAAGAACCAAAGAAGACTTTCATTTTGGGAATTATTCCTAAAAAGAGAAGATCTGATTACCCAGTACCTGCAAAGACTGAAGTGCCTGCAGAAGCTAACACTGCAGAAGACCTGTCTGGAGGAGCTCAGACAGTTGTACCCGAGGATGATCAAGTGTCTCCATTTCACAAGAAGTTGAAGCTATCTAAAAATCGGATAACTCCTTCTTCCCTTTTTCATCAAGGTATCATCACCCCATCTGTCTCTTCTCCATCTGCCCTTTTTGTTCAACCTCTCTCTGTTGCATCTCATCTTCCTTCACCTATTCACTCCTTTCAAACTCAAAAACCTCCTTTCACTATCGTACCTGATGAATGTCAATACACAATTGTTCACATGGACTCTGCTACCAAAGAACAAACTGGTATATCATCGAGACTCTTTGTGTTTGATCTGTAATCTCTTTTATTGGCAAGTATCTCACGTGTCTCTTTCATTCCTTCTCCTCCACCTAATATTCTTAACCCCTGTAGAGAACTTTTCTTCTACTCACCTATTGTTGTCTACATTAGAACATTAGCTGGAAGTCAGTATCCTGCTTCTATTGCAATGCTGCCTCGTAGGTCTAGGTATTTCTTTACGTTAGTTACTGTATCAATTTTTTTTTTGTCATATTGATTCCTTATTACCTATCCCTCCATCTGTATCAGCTCAAACACCTCTTCCCAAACCTATCCAAATAATCGTTACCAGACTGCCTCTGTCCGAGAGACTTTCCAGTGTGTTTCCTTCACCTGATACTGACTTTGTCAGAATCAGCCTAATCTTTAAATTTGTCTTTCTTCCTTTCTATGCCCTTCAAACTCTCCATGAACTTTTCTTCCCTTCCATCACCTCTCCCCTATCTCTACCTAAGGCACCCCCAGTTTTAGCCTTACCCTGGCACTTTTCTCTGTCTGTGTCTTCCTCAAGTCTGTCTACAGAAGCCTCCACTTCTCGGACAATGGCCTCACAAGGCTTTCATCTACTTCAAACACAAGCAGAAGACTTAAGAAGACAGCTGGATGAAGAAAGGCGAGCTAGGCTCCTCTTAGAGCAAATGGTTGCTGCCTTATATTTGTTACTTAGTCAATCTAGGTAGTTTTGTTTCTCTGTTGTAAACTGCCCTGTACTTATCAAAGCTCATGATGAATAAAATATATTTTTTCCTTACTTTTCTTATTTCTTTACTTTTTTACTATGACTACTCCTTTTTGTTGTTGACAAAAGGGGGGAATGAATGTGATATGAACTTAATGAGAAAGTAATATATGGACTTGAGTATGTTCTGATATGAGCAAAGTATGTTGATCAAAGTATGTTCTGATAATTGCTCAGATAAGATCTTAAGTAAGATTGCTCTGATAATCTATAAGTAAGACAATTCAAATTTATGTGTGACTAAGTTAACTGGATTATATGATTAATCTTAATGTCTGATTAAGCATCTGCATAACCCGTCCGCTTAAGAAAATTTCAACCTGTCTGATATATGTTATTTTCTTTGTTGATATTTTCTGAGATTCATTAAATCATCTAAATGTTTGTCATCATCGAAAATGGGGCGATTGTTAAGTCTCTAAAATGTCTGATGTGCATTTCCCTAAGTTTTGATGAGATTATGAGAACTAAACATTGGTTAATGATTTATTTAACCTTCATATTGGTTGTTAACCTGTCTATCTAGTGTACAGATTAAAACAGTAAGAATCATTTGTCTGCTCATATAGGTGACTACCTGTCTGGATAAGCGAAAGTCAACCTGTCTGCTGACACTAGTGGAAAATATACATTAGACGGTAAAGGTTTACGTCAGTTAACCAAAAGCTAGACGTTAAAAAGGAGGCGGTGACAGTTTTGTTAATATCAGGCTTCATTAATTCAATTTTAACGTCAGTTGTTTTAATGACTGACGTTAAAAGTGAACATTTTAACGTCAGTTCGATAAAGAACTGACGTTATAAGTAAGTCTCTTCACTTTTAACGTCGGTCCCTACATCAACAGACGTTAAAAGTTATTTTAATAATTTTTTTATCTAGTATATGATTCCTTCCGCATTGCCTTCCTCAAAGTTTCAGTTTCACGTGAATTGCTTTGATGTTTTGTGTTTCTGTTTTGAAAACTAAAATATATGTGCGAAGTATAAGTTGAATCAATAACCCAAACCGGATCTCATTCATGAAGTATAATACAGACTGATCGATACAGAAGATTGAAAGGGTTTAAAATCCTATAAAAAGTTACATTGAAAGGGTTTAAAATCCTATAAAAAGTTACATTGAAAGGGTTTAAAATCCTAAACATTAAAGCTACATCCCATCAGAGAGTTTTATGAAATATGCCAAAAGGAAAACTATATATACTCCGAAGACCTCAGAAAACTGGGGGGCATGAGAGAGCTCAAGAGAGAGGCAAGAACAGGTGCACCAGATCCGTTTCAAGCAAAGGCAGTGGTTCCAGAGACTTCCAAGACGGTCACTTGCTGCCAAAGCTGAGGTTTTGGAACTGTGACCCCCGAGCACCTGATTAGCCCTCCAAAGAATGATTCTCCGGAAGGTGATAAGGTGAGCAACTCACACAATGTAATTTACTCGGACTTATCACCCATGTAATGTAATTTACTCAAACTCGAAGTTGTTTGACCATTAAGACAAAGACCTTTGAGTCTAGGAATAGGAAGAAAGAGTGATGAATTTAATCTCCACTACAGAGCCATATTGTGAAGCAGATAATTAAAAGGATGGAAGGAAGCTATTTATAGGAGCAGGGGATGAAGTTACTAAGCTATTCTGATTTTGTTGAAAACTTACCTATAAACTTAATGCTCATTAAGAGGATTGAGTTACAAGGTGCATGGGTAAGCAGCACAATGCGATCAAAGGAATGAATGTTTTTGCAGATATCTATACACTTTTTAACGCCGCTTTTTAAAAACCGACGTTAAAAGTGTTTTTCAAATAAAAATATTAATTGTTAACGCTCGGTTTTTATACAACTGACGTTAAAAGTTTGATTTTTACTTCAGTTAAATAAATAGCTGACGTAAATAATCCTATATATTATAAACGTGCAGAATGAATATTGGAAATAATGTAATTAATATACGGGAACTTGGCAGTCGTCAATTAAGTTGACGTTAAAAATGAAGTGGTGGGTAAACTATTTGTGTCACTTCTATAAATAACTGACGTAAATAATTATGAAACTCATTTCATTGGTTGTCATGTCCCTGTTGTCCCTCTTAACGCAGATCACTCCATATAGTACTGCAGTTTATTTCTAAACCTTTTTTTTATACAGGTTTATTTTTAATTTTTATTAATTAGCTTGAATTAGTAAATAAATTATTGTGCAAATTAAAATAAATAAACACTTAACATAAAACAAGTTATATGTATAATCAAATCGTGTGACATTGAAGCGATTCATAAGTTAAAATTACATGATTAAAAGATAAAAAATTTCTGCAACATAGCCCTAAAATATAAAAAAGTTTCTGCATCAACATCATTTTCTTCTCAGTCATGTCATCAGAAACTCCAATGGATGCATCACCTCCCTCACTTGAATTCCAAGATGCAAAGTAAATCCTCAGTCACTAGCAGCGAAAGCAAAGTGAAATGGATCTTTGCATCTTTCTTCTTCAGTGGAGTTCCTTGATGCATCATCTTGAATCCACAATCACTTGCTTCCAAAGCAAAGTGAAAGGGATGATGGGGATGAAATAAAGTGAGAGAATCACATTACGTGTTTCACCCAACCTTAATATCCATGAAATGTAATTAACTCAAACTCAGAAGTTGTTTGACCATTAAGACAAAGACCTTCGAGTCTAGGAATAGGAAGAAAGAGTAATGAAGTTAATCTCCACGACAGAGCCATATTGTGAAGCAGAAAATTAATTAAAAGGATGGAAGGAAGCTATTTATAGGAGCAGTGGATGAAGTTACTAAGTTATTCTGATTTTCTTGAAAACTTATCTATAAACTTAATGCTCATTAAGAGGATTAGGTACAAAGGTGAATGGGTAAGTAGCACAGTAGTCAAGGGAATGAATGTTTTTGCAGAAACTAATAAACCTTTAACGTCCGTTGTGTAATACAACTGACGTAAGAAGTTGTGAGTGTTTTTAACGTCAGTTTCTTAATACAACTTACGTTAAATATATGACCTTTAACGTCAGTTATTACTAACAACTGATGTAATAAGTGTGAGAGATTTTAACGTCCGTTTATTAAGACAACTGACGTTAAATATATGATCTTCAACGTCAGGTTTTACCAAAAATTGACGTAAAATGTTGTTTTATTTTAATTATTACGTTTAACCCCGCGCGCCTTCTCCACTTCTCTGTACGTCTTTTCTCTTTTCATCACGCTCAACCCTCACTCTCGCTCTCACTCTACCCTAATCGCGAGCTCATCTCCACCGCAACCACCGCGAGGGCTTCTTCGCCACCACCGTGAGGTACACTCTTAACCCCTAACTCTGTCTTTCCCGCTCATTCTTTGTAATAACTTGACATCTCTCTTTCCCCTGGCCCTCCCGCGCACTAACTTTTCTTGTCCCTCTGCTTTAGTAACCACATCGAACGTTGGCCACCACTCGAGCTTCCCCACCACCACCACGCGAGCGCCTATTTCTGGTGAGTCTTTAATTAGGGCACATTTTTTTATTCACGGTTTGGAGTGCATGCATGTTGCTCTGCTGGTTTGAAACTGTAGTCTCAGTAGTTGAAACTTGAAACTGTGAGTTTGAGTTGTTTGGAATGTCTCTATTTTTGGTTTTGAGTGTATGTTGAAACTGTGGTCTCAGTAGTTGTAACTTTAAACCGTGAGTTTGAGTTGTTTGGAATGTCTCTATTTTTGGTTTTGAGTGCATGTTGCTCTGCTGGTTGATCTGTCACGGCCGTGATGCTCATCACGGCTAGGCCGTGATCAGTTCTGCCTATGAGGTTCTGGTTCAGTTGGCACATTGATAAGCCTCTGGCTTATCTAGTTTTATAACTAGATGAACTAGGGTTTATGTGTCTATTTATTCGAGTTCACTCTCGTTTTCGCCCAAATTTGCCTTGTTTCGTTCCTAAGTTGGACTTTGACTCGTTTTGCGTCTTTTGTGTAGTTTTTAGCTTATTTTGGATAGAATTACGCTTGTGGGTGCTTTTGTGTTTTCAGGTAAATAAAGTGAAGCTCCGGGAGTCAAGGAAAGCAAAGAAATAGTGGAAATTGAAATTCGAGACACTCGCCCATGAGTGTACTCTCGCCTCGCGAGAGTCGAAGACCAGCAAGACAGAGACTATCACGGCATAGTCGTGATTAAGGTCACGACTGAGACAAATGGAGGTTTGAAGACTCGCCCCGCGAGAGACATCTCGCCCCGCGAGAGAATGAAGACTTGGAAGTCAGAGACCATCACGGCCTAGCCGTGATGAAGGTCACACCCGAGACTGAAGACTCGCCCGCGAAAGGTGTCTCGCCTCGCGAGTCCTTGAGGACCATGAAAGACAGAGGCAATCACGGCTTAGCCGTGATGGATATCACGGTTGTGACAGATTAGGGTTTGAAGACTCGCCCCGCGAATACAAGCTCGCCTCGCGAAAATACAAAATTTGAAGCGCGCCAATGCTTAATTTCGTCTCGCGAGAGTACGCTCGCCCCGCGAGCTGGCGAGAAACTGAATCCTTATTTAAAGGCCATATCAGATCAGAATTGGGAATGAAGTTGTTAGCCACTGTTTAGATCAGAACTGTAGTGCGAATCCTTGTTTCTGGAGCTGCGTCTCCTTCTTCTTTTCTTTTCTTCTTTTAGTTTGTTATTATGGAGATTATCGCCGATTGTTTGTGCGTCGTCACGGGCATGAGGAACTAATCCCCTCGTCCGAGGGATCGATGAAGCCACCCATGGCTGTGTAGTGTTCATATGATGTATGTGTTCTCCCCTCTTTTTAATTGATGATTTCCGATTCTGATTTGAATATTTTATCATATGTTTTGCGTGATTAATCAGTTAAACTTGTTTGAGGCCTAACGGCGATTCGCGTTTTAGAACTTGAATCGGGATCGCAAATGTTTTCCAATTCTGAATTGATTGTGTTGATCATATGTGTTGCATGATTAAATTGTTAACGTGTATGAGGCCAAACGGCGAGTCGCGTTTTAGAACTTGAATTGGAATCGTTAATCGAATAATGAGCACGACCGTGGATTTATTTGATTAGTGCAACCATATAGGGAACAAGGTTTAATAGAATTCGAGATTAGGGTTATGAGACCGAACAAGTAATTAATCTAATCGTCGAATACGTCCTATTGAGCACGACAGTGGATATAGGAGAATTTAGGGGTCCCGGTTGACATTAAAATTGAACTTAGGGAGGAATACATCATCACTTGGGTGCTTAACATGATTGGGTAGGTGGATTTGAGACCTTGGATGCATTTAATTTCTGATTTTAATCACTGTAGCGTTATTTGATTTGATTCTTGAATTGCAATCTCAATCTCTCTCTCTCAACCACCCTCTATTGCTTAACCAATGTATCGGATTTCTTGACATTTTAGTAGAATTGGTAGCCCAATCCTTGTGTTCGACCTCGGTAGACTCTTACCGTGTTTTTATTACTTGCGACGACCCGGTACACTTGCCGGAGTCACAACAAGTTTTTGGCGCCGTTGCCGGGGATTGGCACAGCCAATTTTCCTAAATTTTAGGAAATTTTATTGGTTGGTTAAGTTGATTTTTCATTTTATTTTTCTGTTATTTCTTTGTTATTATTTCTCTACTTCTTTGATTCCACTTGGTCTTGCCGTGTTTTTGTATGCGAGGTACCCTTCTACAAGAGGACTTGCTATTCGATTCAGAGATCACCAGGACCGATAGGCAATTAAGAAAAGAGGCCAGAGAAAGGAAGAGGTTGGAAGCAATTAAAATAGAGGGAATGGCTGAAGAAAATCCTCCTCCTCCTCCTCCTCCTCCTTGTTACAAGCCTCTCTTCGAGTACGATCTACCAAGCTTGGGAGATTGTGACTCTTCTATTGTGAGGGGCAACCTGAACACGGACTCCTTCAGAGTTGAATCGTGTGTCACATTCCAGATCCGGGAGAATCAGTTTGATGGGAGTAGCAAACAGGACCTCATAGGCACATCACTCGCTTCCTTGAAGCCTCGTGACTTACGTAAGACCAGGGAGTCTCTCGGGATGAGTTTCGCTTGCGGCTTTTCCCTCTCTCTCTTAGGGATGTCGCTCGCGATTGGGTTGACATTTGGATAGGAACAAAGATCGAACTTGGGAGCAAATGGCACAGAAGTTCCTAACCAAATATTTTCCTCCTCAGAAAGCGGCACAAGCAAGAATAGCCGTTACATCTTTCAGGCAGACAGAGGATGAAACATATAATGAAGCTTGGGAGAGGTACAATGGCTTATTGAGAAGATGCCCTTCAGCGTTCTTTGACCCCGTCTCAAAAGTTCAGCACTTCTTTAATGGGTTGAGGGGACGCTATCAGATGAACTGCGATGCCGCAGCTGGCGGTTCTTTCTCATATTTATCAGCTGAGGATGGATGGGCATTGTTAGAGAAAATGTCATATAATGATTACAACCGTGGAAGGGAAACCTCAAATGGAATCAGTTCTGGGGCAATGGAGGCCATTCTTGAGCAAAACAGATTGTTGAAGATGCAAGTGGCGGCTTTGTCAGAGAACAAGAAGGCTAATGTGATACACGAGGGAATGCCTCCAGGTTGTGGTAATTGTAATGGAGATCATGACACTCGAAATTGTCCATTCAACTTCCCTCAGGAACATGTGGACTCATGCCACAACTTTTATGACACTGTGTCCCAGAATAACTATCAGAGGAAAGCAGACAAAATGACTACAATCAGAATCAAAATAGGGGGTACATGAGGAGAGACCATCCGGGTTTCGCTTGGAGTAATGTTAATGGTGGTCTAACCGGTCAACAACCTCCTCAGCAGAATTGGCAACAACCTCAGCAGGGTATAAGGCCGAACATTGGAATTCAACAGTGCAATACCCAGCAGGCTCTTCCAGGGCCTAGTCAGTTGCAAATAACAGACGGTGGAAGACAACCGTGGGAGCTGGCTATTGAGAAGATGAGTGCAGCAATGGAAAAGATGATAATCAACACAGACACAGTGAATACGAAAGTTGACAAGTTAACAACGCATACAGTGGCGGCAATTCACAATTTAGAGACACAGATGGCCCAACTCGCAAAGCAACTTAATGAGCGTCTCCCAGGCACTTTCCCAGGTAATACCGAGAACAACCCCAAGGGACAATGCAACGTCATATCTACTAGAAGCGGAAGGGTGTTAGAACCTAACAGGGGTGCAACTAGTTCTCAGGATGACAAGGCCCAGGAACAACTACCCGTTGAGGAAGAGCAACCAGAGAAAGAAGGGTTGGCAAGTGACAAGGCACCGGAGCAAGGGGGAAGGCTGAAACTTGTAGATGAAGAGTTCCGAAAGAAGAAGTGGGTTGAACCCCAAGACCTCCCGCCCTACATGAAGGTACCGTATCCTGAAAGATTGAAGAAGCCTCAACAGGATAAACAATTCAATAAGTTCCTTGATGTCTTCCGAAAACTTCAGATTAACATTCCATTTGCGGAAGCCTTGGAACAGATGCCATCATATGCCCGGTTTATGAAGGATCTTCTCACCAAGAAGCGGAAATTAGTGGACGAGGAAACGGTTGCTTTGACCGAGGAATGTAGTGCCATTCTTCAGAGAAAACTCCCGCCAAAGTTGAAGGATCCCGGTTCCTTTTCGATACCATGTACCATTGGGGAGATGACTGTAGGGAAGGCATTATGTGATCTAGGGGCAAGCATCAACTTGATGCCCCTCTCTATGATGAAGAGTTTGGGAATCCAAGAAGTTAAGGATACACGGATGTCGCTCCAACTGGCCGACCGCTCTATAAAATATCCTTATGGGGTGGTCGAAGACTTGTTAGTGAAGGTGGACAAGCTTATATTTCCGGCGGACTTTGTAGTGCTTGATATGGATGAAGACGCCGAGGTTCCCCTCATATTGGGTAGGCCCTTCTTGGCCACTGGGGGTGCCTTGATAGATGTGCGGCAAGGGAAACTCACTCTAAGGGTGCATGATGATGAGGTAGTCTTCAATCTCTTTGAAGCAATGAAGCACCCTGCAGAGAAGTCAGCTGTGTATCGAGTGGATGTGGTGGACCCAACTGAAAAGGTAAAGGCAACTCAAGAAGACCACGATCCTTCACTTGCAACAGTATCGGTAGAATCTCATGAGGAAGACAGTGAGGAAAAAGGCCCTTCGGGGGATGAAGTCTATCTTGAGTGGCTACGAGACATGGAACCCATACCGAGTCTCCCAAGGGAAGAATGTGTGAAGAAAGAGCTCAGCAGCAAGGGCAAGAAAAAGAAGGGTAAAGCACCAAGGTTGAAAGGTGGCGCAACCGTGGTGGTCAATGCAAACAACGAGTTGATCCCAAAAAGGACTATCACGGAGTAGAGAGTTCGTGCTGATTATAGAAGGATGCTGGACTTAAATGAGTTGTCCGGGAACAGTAGGAGAGCTTATGAAAGGGCAAGAGCCTACAGAATACGGACTGAGGCACGGAATGACAAGCGAGATCTACATTCGGATTAACCCTCTGGGATGACTTGAGTCAGGCTCGGGACGTTAAACAAGCGCTACTTGGGAGGCAACCCAAGCTAGGTATCTCTCTTTTCCTAACTTTTGTTTTGTTTTTGATTTTCGTTTTGTTTTTGTTTGCCACTCTTGAATAATTTGAGAAGATCAAGAGTTTTTGTATGAAATGTCGTGTCGGCAAGCTTGTTGGATTTTAATTAGATTGAGCATAGATTGATTGCATGAATTATTTGACCATTGATGATTTCCCCTAAGTTCTGAAATTAGAAAAGTTTATCCCACTTAAAAATTGAAAATTGAACTTTGAGATTTATTATGATTGCTTGATTTATGATAAGTTTGGGGTGAGGGGGTGCACACACTAGGAATCGTATCTCGGTCAAACAGTTTGCAAAATGTCCAGGTGAGGATTTGAGCCTCCAACTCTGTTTTTGAATGTGTGAATCACTGTTAAGTTGCACTTTCCCGAATTTGCTTGAATCTCTATATGGTTTGCATGTTTATGTGTTGCATCAAATGATTTAGGCAATTTTCTTTGAAAAACCACTTGGCCTAAAATGAACCATCCCTCATGCATGTTCCCTAGTTAGCCAAATTGAGCCCAATTGACCTATTGTTTCTTGATGACCCTACATTACGAGCCAAAATCTGAAAAAACCATGTTAACCCAATCTTAGGATTAGGAGAGCATGGAAGTGAGCAAGAGAATGGTTGTGAGAAACTAAGTTTGGGGTGGCTACAAGGTGATGTGTCATATTGGGGTGAGAAAAAGAAAATAAAGGTTGAGACCCAAGGCGAAAAAAAAGAAAAAAAAAAGAAAAATATTTGCCAAAGGAAAAGGGGCGGAACAAAAAGATTAGCAAGGAAAATGCTGTAGTCACCCGAGACAAAAAGGAAAAAATGAAAAAGGAATTTGAGTGGAAAATGTGTTTAATGCTCATGCTCTCTTAGTTCCTAGGAACTTAAGCCTAGTATCCTTGACTATCCTACCCTCAGCCAGGCCCCATTACAACCTTTAAAAGACCTTGTGATGTTGCATACATGTTTACGTGGGGACCATTTTTGAGATGAAAATCAAACTCATGGGAAGTGCTCTTGATAATTGAAATTGAGTGAAAAAGTTGAAAGCCTAGACAAATTTGAGCGAATGAGTGAAATTTTACATACCCTTGTGAGGAAGGCAATTGTTTGAATTAGGTGATCTTCCTTTGTGTGTATCTTCGAGCCTCAACTTAGAGTAAAGATGGCATGAATGATAAATTCTCAATTGTTTAAGGTAGATGAATGTGGGGATTACATTGATGAAAAAGAGGGGGGGGGGGGGGAATCAAAGAAGAGAAACTGTTTTGTAAAGTCGCGTGAAATTTGTGCGAAATTGATTAGATCTTTAGGCTTGCCAAGTCTTGAGTCGTTTTTGAGTTTTAAGCTTGCTTGGGGACAAGCAAGGTTTAAGTTTGGGGTATTTTGATAAGCCTCTGGCTTATCTAGTTTTATAACTAGATGAACTAGGGTTTATGTGTCTATTTATTCGAGTTCACTCTCGTTTTCGCCCAAATTTGCCTTGTTTCGTTCCTGAGTTGGACTTTGACTCGTTTTGCGTCTTTTGTGTAGTTTTTAGCTTATTTTGGATAGAATTACGCTTGTGGGTGCTTTTGTGTTTTCAGGTAAATAAAGTGAAGCTCCGGGAGTCAAGGAAAGCAAAGAAATAGTGGAAATTGAAATTACGAGACACTCGCCCCATGAGTGTACTCTCGCCTCGCGAGAGTCTGAAGACCAGCAAGACAGAGACTATCACGGCATAGTCGTGATTAAGGTCACGGCTGTGACAAATGGAGGTTTGAAGACTCGCCCCGCGAGAGACATCTCGCCCCGCGAGAGAATGAAGACTTGGAAGTCAGAGACCATCACGGCCTAGCCGTGATGAAGGTCACAGCCAGAGTGAAGACTCGCCCCGCGAAAGGTGTCTCGCCTCACGAGTCCTTGAGGACCATGAAAGACAGAGGCAATCACGGCTTAGCCGTGATGGATATCACGGTTGTGACAGATTAGGGATTGAAGACTCGCCCCGCGAATACAAGCTCGCCTCGCGAAAATACAAAATTTGAAGCGCGCCAATGCTTAATTTCGCCGCAAGAGTACGCCGCCCGCGAGCTGGCGAGAAACTGAATCCTTATTTAAAGGCCATATCGATCAGAATTGGGAATGAAGTTGTTAGCCATTGTTTAGATCGAATCAGTAGTGCAAATCCTTGTTTCTGGAGCTGCGTCTCCTTCTTCTTTTCTTTTCTTCTTTTAGTTTGTTATTATGGAGATTATCGCCGATTGTTTGTGCGTCGTCACGGGCATGAGGAACTAATCCCGTCGTCCGAGGGATCGATGAAGCCACCCATGGCTGTGTAGTGTTCATATGATGTATGTGTTCTCCCCTCTTTTTAATTGATGATTTCCGATTCTGATTTGAATATTTTATCATATGTTTTGCGTGATTAATCAGTTAAACGTGTTTGAGGCCTAACGGCGATTCGCGTTTTAGAACTTGAATCGGGATCGCAAATGTTTTCCAATTCTGAATTGATTGTGTTGATCATATGTGTTGCATGATTAAATTGTTAACGTGTATGAGGCCAAACGGCGAGTCGCATTTTAGAACTTGAATTGAAATCGTTAACCGAATAATGAGCACGACCGTGGATTTATTTGATTAGTGCAACCATATAGGGAACAAGGTTTAATAGAATTCGAGATTAGGGTTATGAGACCGAACAAGTAATTAATCTAATCGTCGAATACGTCCTATTGAGCACGACAGTGGATATAGGAGAATTTAGGGGTCCCGGTTGACATTAAAATTGAACTTAGGGAGGAATACATCATCACTTGGGTACTTAACATGATTGGGTAGGTGGATTTGAGACCTTGGATGCATTTAATTTCTGATTTTAATCACTGTAGCGTTATTTGATTTGATTCTTGAATTGCAATCTCAATCTCTCTCTCTCTCAACCACCCTCTATTGCTTAACCAATGTATCAGATTTCTTGACATTTTAGTAGAATTGGTAGCCCAATCCTTGTGTTCGACCTCGGTAGACTCTTACCGTGTTTTTATTACTTGCGACGACCCGGTACACTTGCCGGAGTCACAACACACATCACGGCCGTGATGGACATCACGGCCGGGCCGTGACCAGTGCTTGGCAATCTTCAAAAACTATAGTTTTCAATCTCCCGTATTGTCCTTATATTGGATATATAGATGTTTTGTATATCTACAGGACCTATCTAGTTATTTTTATTTATACTTATGTATTTATTTTGAGTTATAACCTATGTTAATACATATATATTGTTTCTGAACAGGCATACATATGGATCAGTCTGATAGCCCACATGCACGGGAGGACACTGTGGGGGTTTCGCAGGACCCGATCACGCCTACGTCTGATTCTAGTGTAAGTTTAAATGTTATATACTATCTTTAGTCCTTCTTGTTAATGTAAGTTTATAATGTTACAACCCTCTATTTTATCTTTTTTTTTTGTCCATACAGACATCACAGGCTCACAGGAAACGGGGTAGAGGAGCCACCTCGTTGAAGAAACTAGAGAAGGACAGGAAGAGTGGACAGAAGCTTGAGGTGTCCTTCGATGCTAATCTAAATGCCCAGGGACCCCGTGCTAAAGAATTTAATAAGTGGGTATTTCTACAAGCGAAGCAGCACGTAAGCATCAACTACAACCACTGGAATGACGTTCCACAGAACGTTAAGGATCAGATTTGGGAGGCTATCACGGTATTTTACCTTTACATTCGTTTGATTTACATTATTAGATAATTATCCGAGTTATAATCCATCCAGTTGCTATATATGTATCTAATGTGTAGGTAGCTTGGACTGTGCCAAATGACGAGGATCATCGTCATAAATGTATGAAAATGGCATCAAAGCGTTGGAATGGGTTCAAGCATGATCTTACCAGGTACTATCTATCTGGGAAGAAGCGGCTTGATAAAATGTTCTCGGATTATCCCTTGATTGATCAGGATACTTGGGATATGTTTGCCAGGAGTCGACAGGATGAAGAATTTCAGGTTGGTTGATTAAGTTAATTTTTATATGCTTATTATAGATCATTTAACTGTATTTAATTATGTGTTTTTGTTTGAATAGGCTAAGGCAAATAAGGGTCGGCAGAATCAGGCGAAGAACGTCCACTGCCACACCATGTCTCAGGGTGGGTACCATACTCGGATCCAGCAGATGATGGCGGATAGGCTGAGGGCGAAGCAGGAAGAGCACTCTGCTAGGATTGAAAGAGGAGAGGTGCCTGAGGGCACACCATCAAGTCCTCCGTCGGACATCGACCGCGATGATGTCTGGTTAGCCGGCCGCATGACAAAGGCGGGATCTTTTAAAGTTGATGCCACTCGCGAAGTGGCAGATAAGATTGTAAGTAAATAATTAACTTGATTTCAGTTGATATTTGTATAGATATTTGCAACACTTTTCACTTGCACGTTTTTTCATTTTTTTTTCATTATAGATGGATCTTAAAGCAAAATCCTCCCAGGGCGCATTCGTCCCTTCTGGACGGCAGGACGTCTTGATGACTGCTCTAGGCAAGAAAGACCATCCTGGTCGGGTTCTCGGTGTTCCTGGGAACGTGACCATAAAACAATATTATGGCAAGTCTTCTTCACGAAAGCGGGTGGTCAATGAAGCATCAATTTTGGCTGACATTACTCAGCACCTCATGACCAACCCAGATATTACAACACATCTGATGCAAGGCTTAATAGCCAACCCAGAATTCAAGCAGGCGCTTGCCAGAGAGCTTTCCTCCGTCGGTACATCCCAGGACACCGCAAGGCTTGCCAACGCTTCACATGTGAGCACAAAAGAGAGTTTTAGTATGGCACATGTGGAGGACGATGAGTTGGCAGCTAGGGAGCGGGAGTTGGAAGTCCAGCGCCATGAGCATGAGTTGGAAATGAAAAGGCGTGAGCTTGAGTTGGACTCCAAACGACTTGAGCTCGAAATGTTAGCAAAGGTATTTATTCATTATTAATGTCCAAATTAGTCAAATAATTACTTGTGTTTTTTTTAATTATCAAAAACTTATATATTTTATTTTTCCTAAACTGAAGGTCAAGTCGACGTCGGTGTCGCTGTCACCTATCACTCGTTTGTTCTCACTTGGTGAGGATTATGCGTTTGAGATTTTTGAATGTCCATTGGATCACGATGGATGGGTGGCACGCCCAGATCAACAGAGGATATTTTCCTTCGTTGGTGACGATCTCTGAACGCTCGCAGAAATAACGTCTGGATGAACAAAGCAATGTCATCACCTCGTGCACGTAAGTTAATTTTAATTTTATAACTTATTTATTTTTGGTATTTTTCCATTTAATAATTTATTTTAATTTCAATATGTATATTATGTAATTAACATCCACACCCTTTTCATATCTTAGGTATCTCCATCGTCTTCAGCTTGATAAAGGCGTTGCATCAGTTTACGGTTTCTTAGATCCGTCAATCCTTCTGCCCGAGTTCTTTGCTGGCGACGCATTGAGTAAATACTTAGGGAACTTGTTGAGAGACAATCCGAAAGAATTATATCTGGCTCCCTACTGTATGGATCGCCATTGGCAGTTGTTCGTACTTCACCCGTCTAGGCATACTGTCATATTCTTCTGCTCTCTCCACCATGATCCGCCATCGAAGGTGGTGGAAGCTGTAAATATGTAAGTAACTAATATTAAATTTAATTTAAGTTTTAATTTCAGTTGTTTTTAGTTTATTACACACATGATATATGAGTTTGTTAATTGATCGACATGATTATTTGTTTATGATAGCGCAATTGAAGGCGAGTAGCATAAGTTGCGCCAACGGAGAAGTAGGACTTCTAAGGCTAAAGCAAATCCTGTATGGAACATCCTCAAGGTTTGGTAGTTTATTTATCAAATAATTAATATTATAATTACTAATTTATGTGTATATTCAACTGACGTTGAAATTAAATTTGTTGGTAGTCTCGATTTCAAACCGACAGTTGGTCGTATGCGGCTATTATGTGATGCTTCATATGTCGAACATAGTCTCCGCATCTATTACGGATGGATGGAAGAAGGTAATATTTAAACAACTTGTTAAATTATATATTATAGTTTTGAAGATGACTTGCATTGATGTTATTGTTATTATTTGAACGTGTCTAGGCATTTATCGACCAATCGCCTATTGAAGAAGATGAGTTAAGAGACTTGAGGATGCGCTTCGCCGAATTCTTCTTCAAGTATGCGGCTGAAAAAGGAATTGCCAACATACCTCCGCACTACTTAGATAAATAGTCTTTTTGTTAGACTTTAGAAACTAATTAATAACATGTATATATATATCCTTAGATAGTTTTGTTTTTTAGACATTGGAACTAAAATTTATTTATATATATACATGGGTTTTGGTTTTAAGTCCCCCCATTGTTCAATTTTCCTTTGCATTTCTGTAATGTGTGTGATATTCTGTGTTACTGGGACTGAATGCAGGGATAGATGAGGGGAGTGATATTTTAAAACTGAATTTTAAAAAAAAAAATTAACGCTCATTCGTTGTATCAAACAACTGACGTTAATAGTATTTTATAAAATATACAGTACACTATTAACGTCAGTTGTTTGATACAACTGACGTTAAAATTAAACCTTTAACGTCACTTCTTTAAAACAACTGACGTTAGTTTTAACAAAATCAACGTCCGTTGTATTAAAGAACTGACGTTAATAGTTTTAGTTTAACGTTAGTTGTTTAAAAAACCGACGTTAATTTTTACAAAATTAACGTCGGTTTTGTTAAGGAACTGACGTTAATAGTGTTATATTTAACGTCAGTTCTCAACTGACGTTAAAATATTAACTATTAACGTCAGCTGTATTTACGTCAGTCTGTATTCTGACGTAAAAAATCAATTTTAACTGACGTAAAAAGCACTTATTGCACTAGTGTGACTAGGATTATTGACTTCTTTCGAGAGATATTTTCAACCTGTCTCTCCACGAGTTCCTACACTCGTCTGAGGTTACTCGTTGAAGAACCAAGGACCTAACAAGATTTTGTGAGTTGTCCTATCAGAAAGAGTCTCGAAGCCTTCTCTCCTACTTGGTCTCACGCTTATCAAGAAAAGTCAGAAGTTACTCTCTCAAGCAACCTCGGATATCAGAACCAAAGACCAGTTAAAGAATGCTTTCAACGTGCTTTATTCCCTAGTACCTCTGATCTTTGCATGAAAAGAGAATTGTACTCAGCAAAGTACAAAAAACTCTCTGCACAACTCTAATATGGCTGTTTCACTATGCATAAAGCCATGATCCTTCAAGTTGGAGTACAACCAACGTTCCTATTGCACTACGGGCTGCTCAGAACGACTCTATTGCATTTAATGCAGTTCTGCTTGAAGCCAACATCTGAAGGAATGTCTCTAACGGATCTTAAATTCTTGAAGACTATAAATACAAAAGTCATCGAAGATGAATAGAATACATATAGCATTTAAGAGCCATTACTCTGCGCATTAATTTCTTCATTCTTTCATTTTGTATTCTTCAATCATTTGAAGTTATTACGCAGATTTTGCTAAGCTTTACATTTAAACCACTCTTCGAGTGTTAGTGAAAGATCTGTCTGTCTGAAGTTGTATTTATTACAAACCAAAATTCTCAAACAAATTCGAGTGAGCCTGAAGAGGCTAGGTATGCAAAGAATACTTGTCTTGGAGCCTGAAGAGGCTAGGTGTGCAAATAATACTTGGAGTCTGTAACCTGATCAGTTATAGTGGATAAAACTTGGTGCTGCCAAGGACTGGACGTAACTTTTTGCTTTGAAGAGTGAACCAGGATAAATAATTGTGTCAATCTCTCTTTCCTTATAAACTCTTTAGTTGCTTTAGTTTTCTTATCCGTTTATCAAGTGGTGTGTTTGCCTAAGTCACTGATAAAATTTCATCAGATAGGTCACCTATCTGTCTTGTATCTTTCCACTCGTCTGAACCAAGCTTCTGTATGCAAAAAGATTTCAACTTTGTTTAAATTCTATTAAACACAATTCAACCCCCCTTCTCGTGTTTATAGTTGTCTATTTCAGATTTTGTGGTCTATTTGGAAGGCAAAGAACCAGAAGTTGTGGAAGAACGAGTCAGTGAATCATCAACAAGTTATTTTGTGCGCTAAAGGAGGTCCCAAGTGTCATCCACTTCCAATGACCGCTCAATGGTAAGATGGACCCCTCCTCCCTTTGGTGTTTTAAAATGTAATGTTGATGCTTCCTTGTTTGAGGTCCTAAACTTAACCGACTTTGGTATGTACATCCGTGATCATGAAGGTATTTTTGTGCAAGCCAAGACCTTATGGGTTAACTCAGTTCTAAATGTGAAAGTCGGTGAAGCTTTGGGTTTGATGCATGCCATCCAATGGGTTAGTGAGCTTGGTTTCCACAATGTTCAAATTGAAACTGATAGCAAAAGGGTAGTTGACGAGCTCTCATCTTCTCTTGAAAATTTCACGGAGTTTGGTGTCATTATTAGCCACTGCAAAAGACTTATTTCCTCTTCTTCAAACTTTTCAACTAAGTTTATTAGTAGGCAAACAAACAAAGTTGCTCACTTTCTAGCTAGGGCATATGCGTTGTATGCTAGCTCCTGTTTCTTTTATATTGTTCCAAGTTGTATTACAGTCACAGACATTATTATGAATGAATTGCCTAAATTTGGCTTTAATAAAAAAAAAAGTAATTTCAGGATTATAAACTAATTGTCTAATATTAATTTTCAATTTTTACTATTAATTATCTTCCGATTTTTTACTGCACGAGCTCCTATATATCAAATTAGAGTACTCATTTTTTAGCCGAAAAGATTTTTAAAATTTGAACCAAGACAAACTAATTGAAATTGTCGGGTTTGGATTTTATTTTATTCTAAACTCAAACTAAACCAATCCATTAACACCCCTGTGTGTGCTTTAATTCATTGTCTAAAATAGATTTAGATTCTCTCTTTTTGGTCGGCTTATATGATGAGATAGAAAGACACAAAACAAAAGTAATATGAGAGAAAACATAAATAAAAAAAAGGATTTCAATCCATCTAAAGACATAATCCCCCACGATAATAGAACTGCCAGCCCAAACATTATGTGTAGACATTCTAAAATAATTTAATAACAACTCCAACCGGAAAAAAAATTAAATTAAACATAGTAACAACAATCTAAAGCTTCAGTAACAAAAAAAAAAAATCTAATTCTTTTATATACAAAAATGTTAGTTATATAATATAACGTGGACATTAACTCTGAGTAATGATATTTGGACATAAAAATAATATTCAACATCGTATAAAAACATTCATCCCCATTTATTTATTATTTTATTTTATCTTATCATATATTTCATCACTCAATCCTGCCTATGTTGTGCTTTGTGACAAAGCAAAACATAGCCGGTCCCAAGCCCGGATAAAAGGAGAGGGTTGTGTTAGGCCATCGACAGCCAACGTAAAACTTAGTCGAATCTCTATGACATGGATCAACGACGTAATAATGCTAATGCTAGGTCGTTGCCCAGAAGCAACGCGCTGTATAGCTCGAGTACAGTGTCAAAAGAGCAAGGGCCGCTGCATCGCCGCCTGGATGTAGTGAAAAATAAGCAAGGGTTCCCACATTTTTGTGAACGAGTGTGGGTAAAGAAGCTAGCTCACGAGAGTAAGATTCGCTTTGGAACTTGGAATATAGGCACACTTACAGGTAAATCAATGGAAATAGTTGACACTATGATTAGGAGGAGGATCAATTTCATGTGCCTACAAGAAACTAAGTGGGTGGGAGAAAAGGCAAAGGAATTAGACTCTTCGGGATTTAAGCTTTGGTACACTGGCAAAGTAAAATCGAGAAATGGGGTGGGCATAATTGTGGATAAATATTGGAAGAATGATATTGTGGATGTAAAAAGGGTTGGAGATAGGATCATTGCCCTAAAATTTGTAGTGGAACACGACACCTTTAATGTGATTAGTGCTTACGCACCTCAGGTAGGGTTAGAAGAACACTTCAAGGTAAAATTTTGGGAGGATTTAGAAGGCCTAATTCAGGAAATACCGCTCGGTGAAAAGATTTTAGTAGGAGGTGATCTAAATGGGCATGTAGGGAGGGCACCTAGAGGTTACGACGGTTTTCATGGGGGATATGGCCTAGGGAGGTAAATGGTGAGGGCAAGTCTATTTTGGACTTTTCATCTGCCTTCGATCTTACTATAGCCAATACGTGTTTTAGGAAACGTGAGGAGCATCTTATCACGTACAAAAGTGGGGTGACAAGCTCTCAAATAGATTTCTTTCTTATTAGGAGATCGGATAGAAAGATTTGCTTGGACTGTAAAGTCATACCTGGAGAGAGCTTGACTACCCAACATAGAGTCTTGGTCATGGATGTAAGAGTTAAAAGGAGTGTGAAGAGAAGAGGCCACGAAAAGGTTTCAAGGATCAAGTGGTGGCAACTAAAGGGTGAAAAACAAAGGATCTTCCAACACAAGGTTTTGGAGGGAGGGTTTTGGGAGGCAAACGGAAGTGCAAATGATATGTGGGACAAGATGGCCAAGGGGATTAGGAAGGTAGCTATAGAGACGCTTGGTGAATCAAGAGGATTCGGACTCGAGGGTAAAGAATCCTGGTGGTGGGATGAAAGCGTGCAAGCTAAGGTTCGGGTTAAAAGGGAATGTTTTAAAGCTTGGTCTTTATGTAGAAATGCTGAAAATTGGGAAAATTATAAGGTGGCCAAAAAAGAGACCAAGAAGGCAGTGAGCGAAGCTAGAACTAAAGCTTTTGACGGGTTGTACCAATCCTTAGGCACCAAAGATGGTGAGAAATCTATTTATAGGCTTGCTAAAAATAGGGAAAGAAAGACAAGAGACTTGGACCAAGTGAAGTGTATTAAGGATGAAGAAGGTAAAGTTTTGGTTAAGGAACAAGATATTAAAGATAGATGGAAGAATTATTTCCACAAGTTATTTAATGAAGGATTTGAAGTCTTATCATGCTCACAGGTGCTTGACATCAGAGAGGAGGATCAAAATTACACTTTTTATCGTAGAATCCAAGAGCATGAGGTAAAAGAAGCTCTGAGAAGGATGGATAATGGCAAGGCAGTTGGACCGGACAATATACCTGTGGAGGTATGGAAGAGTCTAGGAAATAGAGGCATTAGTTGGCTCACGAAGTTTTTTAACGAGATTATGAGGTCAAAGAAAATGCCGGACGAATGGAGGAGAAGCACTTTAGTTCCGATTTACAAGAACAAGGGAGATATACAAAATTGCGCAAATTATAGGGGGATTAAGCTTATGAGTCATACTATGAAGCTATGGGAAAGGGTGCTTGAACGAAGACTAAGAAAAGAAACCAAAATCACCGACAATCAATTTGGTTTTATGCCCGGGAGGTCGACCATGGAAGCAATTTACTTGCTACGACGAGTGATGGAACAATATCGAAGGGATCAAAAAGATTTACACATGGCTTTCATTGATTTGGAGAAAGCGTATGATAGGGTGCCAAGAGAGGTTTTGTGGAAAGCCCTAGAAAAGAAAGGTGTTCGGATTGCCTATATTCAAGCTATCAAGGATATGTATGAGGGGCCACGACTAGTGTGAGAACGCAGGTGGAGCCACGAAGATTTCCCAATAACCATAGGTCTGCACTGTGGGTCGGCTTTAAGCCCCTATCTTTTTACCTTGGTCTTGGATGTACTTACGGAGCACATTCAAGAGCCAAGACTGCGATGCATGCTTTTCGCAGACGATATAGTCCTAGTTGGAGAGTCGAGAGATGATATAAATGGAAGGTTGGAGACTTGGAGACAGGCTTTAGAAGCACATGGCTTCCGCTTGAGTAGAAGCAAGACGGAGTATATGGAATGTAAGTTTAGCAAAAGGCGAAACACCTCTAGCTTAGAAGTGAAAGTTGGAGACCACAACATACCACAAGTCACTCGGTTTAAATATCTTGGGTCTATTATACAAAATGACGGAGAAATTGAGGGAGATGTAAACCATCGGATTCAATCAGGGTGGTCAAAATGGAGGAAGGCTTCGGGTTTTTTGTGTGATAAAAAGGTACCTCTTAAGCTAAAGGGAAAATTTTACCGCATGCACTATTAGACCGGCGATGTTTTATGGGACTGTGTGTTGGGCGTTAAAAAATCAACACGAGTAAAATCAATGTAGCAGAGATGAGAATGTTGCGCTGGATGAGCGGAAAAACTAGACGTGATAGGATTAGGAATGATAGCATTAGAGAGAGAGTTGGGGTAGCACCTATTGTAGAAAAGATGGTTGAATCTCGACTTAGGTGGTTTGGGCATGTATGGAGGAGACCTTTAGATTCTGTAGTAAGGAGAGTAGATCAAGTGGAGGGCAATCCAATAGCTAGAGGTAGAGGTAGGCCAAGAAAAACTATAGGAGAAACTATTAAGAAAGATTTGGAGGCCAATGATTTAACTGTTAACATGATTCATGATAGAACATTATGGCGCCGTATGATCCATGTAGCCGACCCCACCTAGTGGGATAAGGCTTGGTTGTTGTTGTTGTGTATATATTTCATCACTCTCCAGACATTCGTAAGTTCTCTATAGTATCTATGTAAGGTATCCAAATAATTTTACTTTCCTAGACAGGTTTTGTCAAAAAAAAAAAATCTTCCTACACAGGTAGAGAAATATTCGATGCACATTATAAGGGTATACATGTAGTAAGGAAAATGATAATAAGTATTTTTAGAAAATTGTTTAAGGAATAAAGAAATAAAAATTTATATGAAAAATTACAAATTTAATATTTTGAAAAATGTTATATTTAATTTTTTAATTAACATTTTTTTTTATTAGTTTCTTAATAATATTCTTAAAAAACTTGTAAATAATATTTATATAATATTTAGGAGTACAAAAATGAATGTCGAAAAAGAATGAGGAATTATGGTACGGCATTAGAATCATAAATGGGATATTTATTTAGGGTACACAGCCAGCAGACCATTTATAACAGAGGAAAGAAACAAAATGGTAATCTCAGCTAATCAGAAGGAATTGTTCTAAGAGATGCCAGAAACTGCAGACTTGTGGGGGCATAAGGCAAAGGGCAAAAGGAATGGAATGGAGAGAAGAAGGCTCAGTCTCTCTCTTCCCTCTGAGTGTGTCAGTATGATGATGATGGAATTGCCAGACAGACAGGTAAATAAAGGGAACGGAATGCTGCAAATTCCTGCACAAATGGAATGATGGGTTATGAAACAGTCCAAACAGCATTTAATTTAATACAACCATTATCACTGTTCTCATCTGATAGGTTGCATGAATTCCAACTTTGTAATTTGCATTGCAGCAGTGCCTACAGTGACAAACAAAGACCATTTCTTTTCTTTCCTTTTTCTTTTTCTTTTTATTTTTATTTTTATTATTATTATTATTTTCTGTATGTTCAACATAGGTAAAAATTGTCAAGTGTGAGGTGTGAAGGGAAAAACAACAGAGCGGAGACTGGGGCGGCTTCGAGGCCGCCGGTACCTTTGGCGTGTGCAGGCAAACGGTAATGTGCCTCGGCAGATGTGCTCTTTCCTATCTTCACTGTTCTTACTATTCTTCTATTTCTTTAGTATTTAGTATCTTTATATATATAAAAGTAATAATCACTCGAGTCATTTTTCCCACCAAAATGAATGACATTGTTGATATTTTTATTTTAATCTATATTTTCATTTCTACTTTAATCTTCATATATAAGGGTTTTTTTTAACAAATGGATTCTTTTTATAAACTATTTATCAGTTTAGGGTTGTTCTAAAACTATTTATCAATAAGGGGTCCTTTTGGACACATGACATATTTTATTTTATTTTTCCTTTGACGGGTCAAAGGCATCAATCAAACTGATGCCTACCATAAAAAAAAAACAAAAACTGTCCTGCAGCGCCATGTGACGCAACGCAGGAGAGACGCCACTACGGATGACGCCTTCAAAGATGCCAGGCGCAATAACGCCTCCCTGCATTGGGGTGCCCCCGTCCCCAGAGCATTAAAACCCCCCTCTCCCTCCTATAAATATCATCACCATTCATAAAACTTAACTCACCTATCTTAAAAATCTTCATATAATTTCTACTATTTTTTTTTATATAATTTACTATAATAATGCTGTTATATTTTTTTCACATATTAAGTTTATTTTTTATTATAATATAATAGTATTATTATTTTTATTAGTATCGATATTTATTATTAGTAATTGGTAATTAATTTTATTTTTTAATATTATTATTATTATTAGAAATTGTGAATTTATGAGTTATTGTTATTATTTTAATTTTGTGGTAATAATTTTGTTATATTATTTTTTTAAAGTTTAAATATTTAATATAAAATATGATGTTAATATTATTAATACCATTATTTGTATTTGTTGTTGTGCATTTTTTATTTTGTAAGTATCATTATTAGTATTAGTAAGTGTTAATCATTTTTAATATTGTTATTATTAGAAATTGTAAATTTATGGGTTATTGTTATTTATTTGATATTATTGTAGGGCATACGTCATGAGCCAAGTTGCGTGATTTTGTGTACTCGAACGAGAGAGTCTTCGATGGATCAAAAGGAATTACATTTAAAGGGGACCAAGTCATTGTGCAAATAAAACATGGCATCTGGTATGAATGTTTAAGGGCAAAGATTCACTCGAAGTTGAGACTGCAAACAAATCAATCAGTTTCAAAAATTGTGACAAGATATATGATATGTGGCAACCGGGCGAAATATATTCTTGTTGAAATTGCTGATGATCGAGATGTGGAATGCATGTTGAATGGTTTAATCCAAAATCCTCGGATGTCAACCTTGAGTTGTACGCTTGATGTTAATATTGCGGGCACTTCCACATTCCCTATGCAAATCATTGGGTAGTAATTTCGAGCAAATAAATGTCTGCCGTAAACCTTGGGTCAAATGCGGATGACAAAGATGAAGATTAGGCGAGCGAGATGGAGGATGAGTCAAATGAAGATGATGATGATGAAGATGATATACCAACATCGGGTTCATCCGGACACCGAGGAGGAGGTCGAACAGGGTTCCAACATAGTTTTGTCCGCATTGGCTTCACCTGGAATTGCTGCAGCTCCAGTTTCATCGACGGCTCCTGGTGGTTTTTTTCCGCATCAAGCTGGTTGGTTTCCTCCAACAATTAAATTTTATTATGACATTATTATTAATAATTTTTATTTGTATAAATATTATTATTTTTACTATAATGGGTAAATTATTCATTTTACTCACTTATAGGACAATCACATGGTGCATTCTTCAACTCATCCACCCATTATAATTATATAAACCGGGACCATCCTAACCAGGAGATAGAATTTGAAGGCGTAAATGTTCTAGGATCGTGGAAAGTGGGTCGGGAATTGTATGTTGGCTTGCGATTTGATAGTAAACAGGCAGTTTAAATGGCTGTTAAACATTATTCCATGAATGTTCATCAGGATTTCAAAGTTGTTAATCTAAATCAACCAAGTATTATGTCCAATTGCTCAAATCATTTGACAGAATGCTTATGGAGGTCGAGGGCTATCTTGTCGAAAAAGTCACTAAAGTGGGAGGTTACAAAGTGGGGTGGTCAACATAATTATGTGAATCGGATGTACGGACACATGTGCCGTCGTATGGACACCAAATAATCTACCAACATGGAACAAAACAATGCAATTATATTCCTAAGATGGAGACAACATAAATGATAAAATACATTCCTAATTTTAATTAAATTGAAAATTTATACTTACATCGCGACACTTCATTTTGTCAAATCGGTCACGATAATACGTCAGAGGGTGCATCTGCCTGTTATAAGTAACCCCTGAACGCCACCTGTCATTGTTTAAAAAAATGATTATCAGATCAATTATAAGCTTAACAAATCATGATTACGAATTTTACATGCTACTTACCGCGTACCGTATGGGGTACCAAAATCTCGTTGGTCAATCATGAGTTGCAAAGCAATGGAAGGCATTCTTTCCCATGCCCATATTTGAACCAACGGCATGAACCCACAAATTTCTTTCTTTTCATAATTTGTTAACTTGCACAACTCTCAGTACAAGTAACCCAATACGACCGAACCCCAGCTATACTGACCTGTTACTTCAAAATTCTCTAATAGCGGAAGATATCTCGGTGATACATGTGCACCTGAGGGATCCGGGAGCAATAGGTTTCCTATCAACCTGAGTATATACGCTCGTGTATATACAACCCTCCACCATTGATTATCGTTCCATTGAGAGAAGTGCCCGAAATGATATTCCAGTCACTTCAACTTTATTCTTGAACCTTTCATGTCAGAATCGTTAGGAACTCTGCCTAGCATTTCACCGACATATTGCTTCCAATATCTATGAGTTGCACCAATAACAGCAGGACCGTTAATGCGTAGTCCACAGAGAATAGCAACATCCTGCAGTGTGATGGTGCATTCTCCCCACGACATGTGAAAGGTATGCGTCTCGGGTCTCCATCGTTCAACAATTGCAGTAATCAAATTATGATCAAGTTGGGTGATATTTACTTGGGCTACCCCCAAGAAACTGGATATTTGAAGATTAGCTCTGATAGACTCTGGGAGATCCATAACAACAGGATTAAATGTCAGTCCACGTCGAGCTCTAAGAACTCGATTGGGTGATCCATTCCATACGTGCTGGGAAACATGATTTTCTTGCAGGTTCAATAGTGAATCAACCACCAGCCCGGGGTTTACCAATCGTGCCCCTGATTTTGAGCTAGATGATGTCATATCTTTCATATGATATTAAAAAAATGTTACAATTATATATATAGATTATATAATAAGATCTATTGAGTTATATAATTAAGGAAAATTATAGTATCAATTTAGCCCCAATAAATACTGACATTAATGATAAATTTAATTAATGTATCTATTTAAAATAACACGCAACAATAAAAAATACTCTAATAACAAGTAGCAAACACTATAACAAGAGACATAAAAAAATAGCAATAACAATTTACACCAATAGATAATCATCAATTATTACAGTAGTAAAAAAAATTACATTGTAAGAATTAAAAGAAAGTTACCAACAATTTTAAAGGAACACATTAAACTATTAGTATAAGGAGTAACGATGACATTGATGATAATCTATCTATTTAAAATAACAAGCAACAATAAAAAAATATCCTAATAACAAGTAACAAATTATATAATAAGAGGCGTAAAAAAAATATGAGTATTAACAATATCAATTTACACCAATAAATAATCATCAATTATTACAGTACTCATAAAAAAATTATCTTGTAAAAATTAAACGAAAGCTACGACTAATTTGAAATTAACACTAGAACAAAAAAATTAAACTATCAACTATGAGGAGTCTGAAGATGAGAGGAGGGAGCTATAGATGAAGGGATGGGGGTTAAAATTTTTCTACTGACTTATTTATACGAGGGGGAGTGGTGTGTTAGGGGGTGGGGGATAAGGGAACCGGTTGCGGGGTGGGGTGGGGTGGGGGGGTGGGGGGGTTAATAATTGGCACGGTTGGGAAGATGCAATTGCAAGGAGGAGCCTGATAGTTGTTAATTTGGCCACAGGGGAATATGTTTCAAAGAAATCTATCCCTTCCACTTGAGTGAACCCTATGGCCACCAATATTGCTTTATACCTCTCTATGGTGCCATATTATTGATATTTAATTCTGTATACCCACCTACAACCAATAGGGGTTTTACTAGGTGGTAGGTCTGTGATAGACCAAGTGGAATTTTGTTGGAGGGATGTGAGTTCATAATTCATGGCTTGAATTCGGTGTTCATATTGGATTTCCTGTTTATAGGATGTAGGTTCAACCTGAGAAGAAATGGTTAGTGTAAAATGTAAATGAGATTGAGATAGTTGATGATAAGAAAGAGCAGAAGATAAGGGATATAAGGGAGGAGTTGTAGAGGAGGCTGAAGTAATATAATTGCAGTGAAATTCTTGTAAATATGTAGGAGCCTTTGATGGTCTAGTAGATCTTCTTTGTTGAGGTGCTTCAGGTTCTGCAGGTGCAGATACTGATTGTTGAGTGGTTGCAGGTGCTTCAGTGGTAGTTTGTGAGTGAATGAGAGGAGCAGAATCTGTGATTGGTGATGAAGCAGGCGTAGGAAAGTGTTGAGGAGTATCAAATAAGAATTAAGAGTCCAGGTGTGGTTGAAAATCCTGAATGGTAGTATGCTCAAGTTGTGTTATGGAGTGATATGGAAAGATGGATTCAAAGAATATGGCATTCCTGGAAATGAAAATTTCTCTGGTTTGTAAATCAAAAAGTAAGTATCCTTTTGTGCCATGTTTGTATCCAAGGAATAGACATTTTCTAGCCCTTGGATCCAATTTCTTCCTGTTCTGTATTAAAGTGGAAGCATAAGATAAACAACCAAAGACCTTAAGGTCAAGAAAGGTTGGAGGTACACCATGTAGCATTTCATAAGGTGTGCTATGATTGAGGACATGAGTTGGTAACCTGTTAATAAGAAACACAGAATGGGAAATAGCAGAGGACCAAAAGGTTTTAGGCAAATTAGACTGAAACATTAAAGCCCTAGTGACATTAAGCAAATGTCTATGTTTTCTTTCTACTATAGAATTTTGTTGAGGGGTCTCAACACAACTGGTTTGATGAAGGATGCCAAGAGAAGAAAAGAAAGAATGCATTTGAAATTCAGGGCCATTATCTAATCTGACCAGCTTGACTTTAGCATTAAATTGAGTAGCTATTAAAGTAAAGAATTCAGTGATACAAGATCTTGTTTCAGCTTTGGATTGCATTAAGTAAAGCCAACCGTGTCTACTAAAATCATCAACAATAGTTAAGAAGTGTTTATGTCCTTGAATAGAAGTAATGCTCAAAGGACCCCAAATGTCCATATGTAAGAGATCAAAAGGTTTTTCTGTTTTAGTTTGACTATTAGGAAGAGGTAATTTGCATTGTTTGGCAAATTGGCAAGAATCACAAACGATATTTCTATTAAGATGTATATATGGAAATTGCATACAAAGTTTATCAATTACAACAGATGAAGGATGCCCTAAACTAAAGTGCCATAAGTCAAAGAAATCAGAAAGACTGTTATTATGTTGTCTTTTATTAATAGAAGGCAAAGAAAAAGCAGTAGAAGAACTAGGGATAGAAGGATTAAGTGAATATGCATGTTGTAGTATATAAAGGTTGTGATGAACCTTAACATGTCCAAACATCATCTTGGTATGCACATCCTGTATAATACAAGAAAGATGTGAGAAAAGGAATTGACAATTAAGGGATTTAGATAATTTGTTAACAGAAATCAGATTAAATTCAAAACCAGGGATGCATAAAACATCATGTAAGATCAAAGAGGAACTCAAATGAATTGTGCCTGAATAATTGGAAATAATGGTTGCACCATTAGGTAACTTAACAATAATAGGAGAAATGATATGATAAGTATGAAAGAAGTTGATAAATGGACAAATATGGTCAGATGCACCAGTATCTAAAATACAACAAGAAGAAGGAGTGCAAGATTACCTGGTTTAGTAACACTAGACACAGTATGATGAGAAGAATCAGGGATATTGGATCTGTTATTGGAACTCACAGAGGCTACTGCATCAGTTTTGGAAGCTTGTAGCAAAGAAACCAAGTATTTGTAATCTTCTCTTGTGAGTGGTAGAGCCTGATCAGTGGAAGAAATTAAAGTGGGACAGGATTGAGAGATGGCTCTGCAGAGGCAGTAGAGATATTCATCACCGTGCCTGAGCCTTGAGACTTGGTTCTGTAACCGGGAGGAAACCCATGTTTGAAGTAGCAGGTATCTATAGTGTGGTTATTTCTGTTATAATAACTGCATTGCATTGCTGGTCTGTTGGAATTTCTGCCACGACCTCTTCCTTGAGTGTTGGTGCCTCTGCCTTGATTGAATGTATTGGCAACAAATGAAGTATGATCATTGCTAGAAATAGTTTAGGGCTTTTCTTGTTGTATGACTAAGGAGTAAGCCTTAGTGATAGAGGGGAGAGGATCCATAAGGAGAATCTGAGTTCTTAAATAATCAAAAGAATCATTGATACCTTTCAAGAAGCATGTGACATGCTCCTTTTCTTTGTAATTGGTAACGGATTGGCTCAGGCTGCAAGTGCAGTTAATAGTGCAAGAACAGCTTGGAGTTGGTCAAAGAAATTCAAGCTCATCCCATAGGATTTTCATGTCAGTGAAAAAGGTTGAAATAGACCTTTCTCCTTGCTTTATTGAGTGAAGTTCTTGAAGCAGATTGGACATTAGAAAGTGGTTTTCCTTTGGTGAATCTTGTTTCAAGATTGAGCCAAAGATCTCTAGCATTGTCAAAGCAGATTGTACTTTGAGAGATCTGAGGTGAAAGGGTGCGTGTGATCTAAGAGACCACTATGTTGTTACATCTCTCCCAAGTATCAAATAGCAGATCAGTGGATGGTGGTTTAGGAATAGCACCATTGACAAACTTGAATTTATTTTTGGAAGAGAGGGCTCGTTGCATGACCTTACTCCAATGGTAATAATTGTCACCATGAAGGGGAGGTTGAACAAGAACGTAGCCATGATTTTCTCCTGGATGCAGATAATAGGGGCTGACTGGGTTTTGAGAAGGATCAGTTTGAGAATCTGATTTAGTGCCAGAAGAAGAAAAAAGATCAGAGTCAGGTTTAGTTTCTGCCATGGAAGCAAAGGAAAAAGAAGGGTGCGGAAGCTTTGAAAAACTATGAAGCTGATACCATATTATGAACTAGAAAATAGAAGAGATGGATAACATCTTGATATTATTGAAGGATTACTTGAATTACATTGTGAGAGAAAGACTCTTTATATAGAGCTCAATAATGAAAGACTCAAGAAGGTGAGTCTCTGACTAAGCTAACTTAATCCTAACTAACTTGCTATTTTGGAGCTAATAGATAATTGATATAACAGAAATCAATTATGTGATACATCTAATAAATACCACAATACTTATTTATAATATATAAAAGTCTTAATTGAATACCGCAAGACATTTCTATCATAAAAAAATCCATTAGAATCCATTGAAATCTCAATCCAATTAATTATACAAAAGGATTTTGAATTAATTGTCAATTTATAGATATAATGCAGTAAACCTAAAAGGATAATTTTAGCTAATAAAAAATATAAGCTTAAAATTATTAGTAGTTAATTTTTTAAGCTTGCGGTACAGTCTAGTTCATTGTAATTTGCAAGTCAAAATTTTAATAATTTTACTCGATTTCTAGCTGTTAGTCAAGTCCTCACATTTTTAGATAGTCTACTACCCGCATTAACAGTGTCCTAAGTTTCACCATGCGATTTCAAGAGGTGTGTTATATACCCAGAATGAACACCCAAAAATATGTATATTAATAACATATCTATATTTATATAATTATCATTGTGTATATTTACATAATTATTCTTGTTTATAGTATGTCCAGAAAAGATGTTCCAAATAGACGTTCAAATATCATTAGTGTTTCTAAACTCAGGTTGACACTTGACAGTGTGTTATATACGCGACATTGTGTTATACCAGTTTATCCTAAGCTTCATACAGATGGATTTACTGAGGAAGATTAGTTCATTGTAATTTGCAAGTCAAACTTTTAACTTTACTTTATTTCTGTTAGTCGAGTCCTCACATTTTTAGGTTATTAGGCTCAGCAGGTTATACTTATGCTGTCTTTGTTTAATTTTGTTGGAAAAGCAATTAAATTTCCAAATAAATGCAAGTGAGTGGGATTTTAAGAGATTAGTTGGGAAGGTGAAACACTTGACTCTTGGAGTCATATCATAAAGAGAGATTAGTTGGGAAGGTGAAACACTTGACTCTTGGAGTCATATCATAAAGAGATATTAGTTGGGAATGTGAGACAATTAATGTCCACTAGTCACATTCATGAATGGAAGCCATGTCCCTTCACTATATAAATGGGTCATGTGAGGAAGAGTAGAATAATCTCAACCAAAGCAAGAGAGAGCAAGTGTGTGAGTGATCACTTGTAGAGAAAGTCTCTTGTGTGAGTGAGTGTTATCATTTCTTGTAACTTGAGTGTGGTACTTGAGTTTGTAGAGTGATACACAAAAAGTGGGGTGGGTTACAAATATTGTAATCACATATTTGAGATAGTGAATACACTTTATTGGAGTGTTTCCGTGGACGTAGGCAAGAGGTGCCGAACCACGTTAAATTCTTGTGTTCTCTATATTTTTCTGTAGTGTATTTTTTCTTGTGTTCTTACGATCCTTTATCTGTGTGAGAGATACCCAACAAATTTAAGGGAAAGATGAGAAAAGAAAAAGAGAGGAAGGTAAAGAAGAGAAAAAGATATTTTACATGTTTGGTTGCAAACGAAAAGGGAGAAAAGAAAAAATTTGTTGCCCCACATCAAAAAAAAAAAAAAAAAAAACTCCAAAATTGAGAAAAAAAAGGGAAGAGTAAAGAAATGTGTGAAAAGACATATAGGTGTGTTGTGATCTCCAACTTTTACGTCTAAGTTAGAAGTGTTTCGTCTTTTACTAAACTTACATTTCATATACTCCGTCACGCTTCTATTCAAACGGAAGTCATGTACTTCTAAAGCTTGTCTCCGACCTCCCATTTATATCCTCTCTTGACTCTCTAACTAGGACTATATCATCCACGAAAAGCATGCATCGCGGTGCTGGCTCTTGAATGCACTCCATAAGTACACCCAAGACCAAAATAAAAAGATAGGGGTTTAAAGTTGACCCTTGGTGCAAACATATAGTTATTAGGAATCTTCTATGACTCTACCCCGCATTCTCACACTAGTCGTGACCCCTCATATATGGGTATTCGCGGTTCGGTTTGGATCGGTTTTGATGTAAAAAGTCATCCGATCCAAAGATAAAAAGAGCATGCCGTTCAATTCGGTTTGAACGACTTCCTTAAAAATATCTGATCCGATAAAATGCGGTTTGGATCGGTTCGGTTGATTCGGTTTTTACCGACACATCATTACATATTTATATTACATCAAAGAATAAAAATTACAAGCTAAACTGAATAAAATCTTAACCTATATATACTTGTTGATACATTCATATAAAAACATTTCATAAAATATGTATAAATAATTAAATATTATCATCATCTATTATCAAAAAATATTTTATTTATGTTTGGAACATTAGAAATAATTAAAAATTACGTCAAATATAACTAGTAAGTATAATTAGGAAAAAAACCAATAAGTAAAAAATTAATAATGAAAAAAATAGAATAAACATATATTAAATTTATATATACGGTTTGGTTTGGATTGATTCGATTTTAGAAAAGGGATGCAAAATCCGATCCGACCCAAACGACTTTCACAAAACAAGATCCAAAAAATCTAATAAACATCAAATTTTTTTCCATTTTTGATTTTATTTTTGATCGGTTTTCGGGGTATAACTATCATACCTATTGTCAATGTACACTCTTATCTATTTCGGTGTTAGTGTCAACGTATTTCGAATTCGAACTCTGCCCCAGACATATGTTATTACGTTTCTAAATTTTTCTACCTAATTTAATTACCTTCTTTGAATCCGCTCATGCACCCCTCTCGTTTGATGCAGACTTCGAGCCATATTATTGAGTCAATCAATTTTAGGACCCATTGTTCTTTGTCACGCACGTGTTATTCTTACCACGGCACGAGAATAATGTTATACAGTATTTAATTGCAATGGATTTTACTTTATTTTTATGTATTTATATATTATATATTTATATTTTAGTTATGTAATCTTACTTTAATATGAAAATGAAATGATGTGCATCAATATATCGTATAGCAGCGTTATTCATTGAATTATGCATAACCTGCTACGCCCAAAATGAGGTTTGACATTCCCTGGCATTTGCACGATTTTGTCAAAAAAATATGGTGAATCCATACGGAACAAACCCCTTGATCTTTCATATTCTTTCCACACACATCTTCCTTGATTCAAGGACACTCATAACAGGGACGGACCTACATAGAAAAGAGTCACATGTACCCATTCATTTTTCGAAATTTTCTGTTATAACATGATAATATTTTCCATTGCTACTTTCTTTATATGTCTAATTATCATGTAATGAATTGTAATAATAGAAGATTAGAAGTTAAAATCCATCTTCTTCTGTTTTTTTCAACAGCCTCACGTGAAATTATGCAAAATATAATAAATAAAAAAACAGTCTCGCGTGAAAATACTGATAATTAATGGAAACACCATTTAGCGTAAAGAGACTGATTATGAATTGATATCTCATTGTTTTGTACCATTTTTTATTTTAAATAATATTTTTCCATACTTATCTGTTGCCTTTGTCTCGACTCGACTGCCAAAATTTCTGGGGTCTATCATTGCCTAACAAAATAGTTAAAAACAATAAAAAAAAGACACCTAACAAAACATTTCCATCACAAAATCGCTGAAAGAAACACTTAAGTCAAGGCATGATATATGAACCTTCCACCTTTTAATCCCAAATTCAGGCTTCAAAAACAATGTTTAATAATTAATATATGGCTAATTAACCAAACGGTACACCTAGGCTGTTGGTTTTAGGAATTAGGGAAAAGACACGACCACTTTACTTTGTTTTTGTTTTTGGTTTCTTGTTTTCTATTTTTAAAAATAGTTATAAAATTATCATCTTATTTTTATTCTGTTTTATATTTTTAAAAATTTGTACATGAAACAACAACTTTTTTTTTCTATTTTCATTGTTTCTTATACAAATTTCTAAAAATAAAAAATAAAATAAAAATAAGATAATAATTTTATGATTATTTAAAAAAAAATTAAGAAATCGAAAATAAAACAAAAACACCCAAATATTTTGACCTTACACTCTGCCCACTTGTTTTGACTAATAACAAAGTGCGAGATAAAAGGAGAGGACCATTCATGTGCACACACAATTACAAGAGACGAATGACTTTAATTTGATGTGCATTATCGAAGAGTAAAAAAGACGTTTGTCTAGGCACCACTTAATTGCCATAAATAATATCTTATGTGGGATTCAAATATGTTGTCTCAAAAAAATAGTGTTTGGATCTCCCCAATCAATTAAAGGTTTAGAATATGTGAATCTGTATAAGAGTTATGATTTTATTTTATCAAGATCGTAGTCAAATTATCATCATTGGGGATGGAGAGAATATGACAGAAAAAAACGGGACGGATGATCTCCGTCCTCTTAAGAATATATATGATAGTTCATATATTTTTATTTAGGTTGTATGGTAAACTATCTACCATAAAAAAGTTTATTATATAGTAAATCACATATCAACAGTAAAAAAAAGGCTTAATCCCTATTTTGATCCCTTATCTTTATTTTAGTTTTCATTTTGGTCTCTTATTTTTTCTTTTCCCGTTTTGGTCCCTTATTTTTTAAACGTTAGCCTATTTTGGTCTTTTTTCCGTCCATCCGCTGAATGCAGTCGTCGTCGTGAAACCCCCTGTCGGAATCTGGATTTTAGAAAGAAAATATCGTTTTCTCTCTCCCTCCTTCCTCTCTTTTCCTTCTTCCTCCTTCCTCTCCCCTTCCTTAAATCTCATTGATGTTGTCACTATTTCATGGAGGAAGGAGAGAGAGGGAGAAAATTATCTCTCTCTAGAACCCAGATTCTGGAGGCGGTTTCTGGTGACTCACGGCGGATACCTAACGCCGCCGTCAGTACAAAACTGACGGAAGGGACCAAAATAAAAACTAAAAAAAAAAGATAAGGAACCAAAATAAAAATAAAATATAAAAACCCAAAATAAAAATAAAAGAACAAAATAGGGATTCAGACGAAAAAAAATCCCTCGGTCTTGGCTGATTGTGTAATTTCTTCTTTCAAATGCATTTTTTATTTTCTACTGTACACCTCTCTCCTCCCACCGGTCATACATTTCCAAATATTCCAAATGCATATAGTTCTTGTGATCACTTAATATAGATTTTTTTGGATAATCATGTCATTTGTCAACAATGACTAATTTTTGTCCTGGGGTTAGGTGGGACGACATTTAAGAGTTGTCCACTTCTAATCAGGTTTTTTTATATACAGGAATCATGAATCATGATCACTTGTTTAATAGGTTCGAACCTATTGTCATTCGGACCAACCAGATGTTGGTGATCGCTGATATAGAATAAATAATACAGATCATGCACATTATTATTATTATTATTACTATTAAGGAATTAAAATGGTAAGTTTCAATGGGAAAATGATATATCATTGAGAAATGTTTGTTTTTCAATAAAATCTTGGCTTAATTGTACTTTTGCTCCCTCAATTTTTTCAATCTGAAAAATTTTATTTGCATTTTTAGTCCCTCAATTTTTTTCGTTAGTCGATTTTGGTCCCTCAAAATTTTAATTGTACATTTCGTCCCTCAACTTTTAAAATTGTGCGATTTTAGTCCCTCAAAAATTTAATTGCACATTGACTAGTCATGGATGGAAGGACTAATTTTGTACAATTTGACAAATTAGAGGACTAAATATGCAATTAAATTTTTGAGGGACCGAAATCGCACAATTGAAAAAGTTGAGGGACAAAATGTGCAATTAAATTTTTTGAATGACCCAAATCGTATAATTGAAAAAGTTGAGGGATCAAAAGTGAAATTAAGCCTAAAATCTTATATTCTTTGATTTCTTAACTAGGACACTGGTTAGCAAGACCCTTATTATTATTAGGATTTTGCTAACTAGTATCTCAAGGGCATTGATTAAGAGTCAAAAAAAGAAAATATTTTATTGAAAAATTAAGTGTTACACTGTTTAATATTAAATACATCATCTTCTAATTTACAAAGTTTCGTTTCTTTATTCCTTGTGCCCCGAGACATTCTCATTACTAATGTTATTGTTGTAGTTGTTATTATTATTATATTTAACTGGTATATATTGTCAATCTAAATATTTTTTTATATTGTCAATCAATCGTAAATTATCACATCATTACAAATGTTTCGTTCTAATCATAACTACATTGATGATTTGTGATTGGTTGACAGGAAATGAATTTTTACTATTAAAATTATCGATTAATACATATTATTATATAGTACTTACTATTTGATTATACAATTAAATTTAATGGTTCCTCTGTGTCATTTATCGGTTTCGTCTCTCCTTTCCAGGATTTTTTTTTTGTTCCACCACGAGTCTTTTATCACACAAGCTCAACTAAAGGTTCTACGCTCTTACAGAATGATTCCTCTTTGTTGATTAATGAAAAATTGACAATCATTGAATGAAATGACCGAATTTGCAACATTAAAAAAATTGAGGAACCAAATGTACTGCAAAAATAATAATATAAGGATTAAAATCGCACATCACCAATAGGAGGAGGACTAAAAGTACAATTAAGCGTAATTTTTATTTGACATGGTAAAATTATCTTTTCCTATACGTAATTTCATGTATGCTCAAACTTTTGATATTGCATTAATTCCTTAAACAGTGAGTAAAATTAAAAACCTATTGTTTGGTAAAATAACCTAAAGTAATTAACAAATCCTCTGTCTAATAAGAAACTTAATGGAATTAACAAATACAAACACGTAGCAAATCAAATCTACCACGAGGGGCCTTATCATTAGGCGACCATAAAATGTATTTAATTTCGAGCCTTCTAGTTCTATGGTTCAACTACGTCCAGTACTAGAAGCTCGAAGACAGATCCAGATCAAAACAAAATAAAACATTAATTCCTTAGAAATTCCCGTCCACCTTTTTCAGATACACGACAAATTTAAGATAAACGAAGGTTTTTCAGTTCTAAGGACTTGACAAATCATTAACTTGAGTAATAATTTATAGATAATTACAGATTATTCATTAACAGCGAATTCCAAAAATTCTAATACAAATAATGTTATTATATCATGAGTCAAAGATCGATTGAGTAAGAAAATTCTCTTTAATTTAAAATACAACCCACCTAATTCCCATTATTAAGGATTAAATAAAGCCGAACAATGAAGATGGGGACAATGAAAAGGGGGCCTATCCCCAGTAATCATCACATATTCCCCATTATAGAATTGGACTTGTTCGCTACAAAAGGAGAATGTATTACCCAATAGAGGTCTTGATTTGACTTCCTTGTCCATGCATTCGTTCAGATATACACTACAACACTATATATATACGTGTGTCATTCTCTCATTATCTCATTATGTTATATTGCTACTACTTTTGACTGGCTATTTATATATAATTGTTGCATGCAAAGTCGCCTAGCTCTCTAGATATAAGCATTTCACACTACCGATTTAGGTACACATCGATCTGCCTTTAAAAGTAGTGATTCACATTTATTCTATTGCACCGCCATAAAGGTTCGAGTGTGTTATTAATGCAGCAGTATACCTCTATCGACATACTCGAGCGTACACATCTAAGCATTGGATAAGCGTTTGTTTTTTATAGGTAAAATGTTAGTATTAACTAAATATTTTATTAGTGAGTGAGATTTGAATCCAATTTTACCTCACATATTGTTCAATTCCACTTTTCTAGTCTATGCATCCATTGTGCGGCTCAACCGCGTCTCCACTAGTTGTAGAACTGTGACTCATTCTTTCATGAAACCGGAAATGCCCCATAGTCAACCTGCGACGCTAGCGTCGTCGAAGTTCTCTCTGTCACTTCGTGCCACTGCAAGTCACGATGCGGCCGTGTTGGAGAGGTCATTTTTTTTTTTTTTGAAATACAAAGAGAATCTATAAATGAAGGGTATAAAGAATACCCGGAACCCATATACAAAATACCCAATACAAATTACAGAACAGAAGGATAAAAACAACCCACCACCCTTAGGCCACCAAAACGTACAATGCCAAGATACTTGCTGCATCTAAGTTTTTACCGTATATATACTTGTAGCACAAATCCAATAGAATAAAAACTAGGATGCCCACCAAGACCCTGATCCAGTGGGAACTCCAAAAACTTAACACTTTAATGCATTCTAAAGGGTTAATACTCCAATCCAAGAAAGAAAAAGTTTCATTCTTCAATAAACCATTGCACCATGGGCAAAAAATGAGTTTGCCATTTACGTCCACATGTGTGAACTCTGATTCACGTGTTTCTTTGCACAAATTTGAGTTGCTTTTATCCAGAAACCAATTTCAAATTCATTCAACACAAAAGTCCCAAAAATTCATCACCTAATTTTAATGCAAATTTCTCGATGTTCAAAATGTGCACATAGGTTTGAACCTTAAGCGTGACTTTCAAATCAAAATCTATTCTCTATTGTATAAAAACCAAAAAAAAAAGTATTATTACAAGTTAATTTTCTATATAATTGTTCAATATTTAAAAGATATGCTATTGTATAAAATATCAAAAAATATTAAAATTTCATTTTGAATATCTATATATATAATATATAATATTGACATTTGTATATAATTTATATAATATCCTCATGGGTTATTTGGTGAACATTAAACATTCATTGTGCTAAAATTTTATCAAGGCTCATATCCTATTCTAATATTTTCTAACTTTTCTATTTGTCATTCTTATCTTATTTTGGCTATCAAATGAGCAATAACGACTATGATTCATTAGGTGTCACTAATTTTTGCTATAATTATTCATTTAACATCACGACCACCTTTGCACTTAACTTGCTGAATGACTCTATTATCTTTCAAAGCTATTTCACAAAGAATGATTGACATAATTTTTTTTAAAAATGTTTTCCCGTAACAAAACAAAACTCGGGTTAGTGTATAATTTTTTGAAATGTTTTATAGCATAAAGACCTCTATAGGTTTGTGAAAAAGCTTTTCAATTTAATTTGTAATCGACTACGGTAGGTTTGAATAATTTTTTTAAAAAAACTAACCTAATTTTGTTTTCTCTTCCACTTCTCATTCTTCTTTTTTTAGAAAACATCATTTCGGCCTCTAAAAAAATAAGCAGAAAAATATATTATTGTAATAATCTTATCCAAATAGTTAAAATCATTTGAGAAGTATTTTTCATTAAAAATGTTTTCTTTTGTCAAAAAGCATTAACTAAACCAACCTTCCAGAAATCAGTTTAGAAAAATAGTTAATAAAACATCTTTCATTAATGTAAGAAAAACATGGAGCATATTTTTATAAAAATGTAACTAGTTTTTTTTTTTTTTTGACTCATAAATGTAACTGGTGGATCCTAGGATCCATAACTATATACATAATGAGTTTTGTATAAAAATATTGTCATTGTCTATCTAAGATGACCACATGATCATATTCTTCAGATCATCCATTTCCTTCAATTTGAACCCCACCACGCAATATGTCAAAGTTGATAAAAGTCGCTGTCGATCTCAGCAGCTGTTTGTTTAAGGGGCAGACTGGAAAGTGCTTCTCAATAGAAAGAACAAAGGCATAATACAATAAATTCAAACTTTTTAAACCTAATTCAATGCCTGGAGAATGTAAAGTCAAGGAGGTGGGTGCTCTTCTTCAATCATTGTTCATTCCCTTGACACATGAGAAGAAACGTCTCCAAAGTCCTAATATTTTATCCACCTTTATTCATGCTTTTGTTCCATTTCCATACATATTCCATTAATCTGATTCTGGCTAGCTAGCTAGCTATATGAATGACAGTAAACAAATATATAATAACGTTACTTTATTTTAACTCATCGACTCTTAGTCATACCCAAATTATTTTTTACTATAACTTGAATGTATAATATCTACTAAACATTTCAAGTACTTCAACCAGTAGGCACTGGGTGATAAAAGCAAACATCTAAGTTATTTAAGTTTTTGAGCTCTTTAAATTCCAAACTATTACCAGTGGTGTTGATCCAAGAGGTAAGACGGCTTGAAACCTTAAGACGCATGGTCCTAAGTTCAATCACCAAATCCATGTGTATGGAAAAAACAACCTTCATCGTACCCCGAGATATTAGTCTCTCACCTATGGGAAAAGGATAATATGGGAAACCAAAAAAAAAATCCAAATTATTTCTTTTGAGATCCACCAACTGATTGGAGGTTTTAGTGAGCCTATAAATTTATCTTATTGTATTGATGCAGTGTTTTGTGTCTTCCAAGCTTCAGTGTCTTGTGCCTTTGGAAGAGTTGCACAACTAAACATTGCTGCTTTGGCAACTGCAGACATGGTTATATCGAAAGATCAAGTGACCCAAATGTGTTACAGTTATGCGCAATCAGAACTCCATATTTTTTTTAGAAAAAGAGGAACTTTGTCATTGCCCCTATGCATGAAATGTCCTGGATTAAGCCTCCTTCGTCCAGCGCCACCCTCTATATCTAAAACATGTAAGTTAATAACCCATCCATATTAAATATGTTGAAGCTAATTGTTGATAGGAAAGGCAAAGAAATCACATCCTCTACACTTTGGTAGGTCTGGGTGTGCAGAAACCATATTGTTTTTCAAGGGAATTTAACTCAAAACAGAAAATTAGCATTCAAGTTACCTTGAAAATAGTAGCTTTGCATTGCATGCAAAAAGTAAGGGTGATTTTGTGAAGCGTCCGATCATACAATACAAACTCAAAAGAAGGAGCGAGCCAATCATAGGATTGGGCCTTGGTGTTCTGGGAGGAGGAAGGGAGGGGAAAGGCCTTGATTTGAACGTGATCCCATCCAACCGATCTGACCCATTTTTTATGTGGCAGCAGAGGCGGCATGGTGGTTAGGTTGGTATAAGGTTGCATTTCCAAACTGCAACCGATTTACAACTTTACATAGTGTAACAAGGCCCAAGGCCCAAGGCCTAATAATATAATATAATAATAAGATTAAAAAGCCAAATCCCGGAATCCTCCAAAATTCTGCTTAATACAGCAGGTCCTAAACAAACTGCTTTTAGGTAGCCAGAAGCCACGAAGGGAACTTCAATCAAGATTTTTATCAATACATATGATGTTGTAAACCACTTCTATATTCTAAACATCATCCTTGGAGCAGATTCCATGAAATACTACGTTAGCGTCCAGTTACTTATTATAATACTATAATCTTTTTAATGCCCAAAAACTTGTATTTTCAAAATTATGTTAATTCCCACTGAAAATTTTCTTTGCCACTTAAAACTTAAGTTGACAACATTTCTTTTAAATTCGTCCAAGTGCTTGATTATTAAGGACCTGGATTCTCTCCAGCACACACTCCAGCAAAGATCTCAACCATCCAACAGATTCAAGGGTCCCAAAAAAAAAGCAATTTTTTAAACCTTAAAAAAAAAACCAAAATGAAAAAAATAGAACCCCTTCCCCATAAAACCCCTTCTGGTGGCCCTACCTCGTCACACCCACCATCAGCTGTCGCCATTGACGGCAGCCCGCCACCGTCCCTCCGTCGTATCATCACTCTGTCTCGTCCTTTCTCCCTTGTGTCATCACGACTGTTGTGGAGTGATTCGCCATTGCACCGCCATTCACGACGAGTACCAAGAATGTCAGAAAAAGACCAAATCAGGAAAAACAATATACACTACAATGGTAGGCAGTCTCCTCAACATTAACGTCGCTACAACGGTGTGGCTCCACATCAGTCACAACGACAAAATGCTCCACATCAGTCCGACGACAAGAGGGAGAAGGGAGGAGGTGGAGTGATGATACACACGAGGGAGAAGGCAGCAGCGACGATGCCACCATTAAACTAGGGAGCAGCAACGACAACACGCTCTAAGAAGACAGACGATGGCACCGGTGGCTTGCAGTGGTCGACGGTGGCAAGGGCCGAGGTTGGAGAGGGATGTGAAGCTGGGTAACCATCGGGTTTGGGCTTAGGGATTTTATGTTTTTTTTTAATGTTTAAAATGTTTTTTTATGAACCATTAGATTAAATCAACAACTGAGATGATTGCTGGAGAGAAGGGCTGGAGAGAGTTTGCAGGAGACAATCTGAATTCGATTATGAACCAGTGAACCCGTTTGGTCTAGATTTTTCCCAACACAAACAAAGAATAACTGATTCCAGAGGCAAGATTTTCAAAAGTTACAAAACACAGGATTTTGAAATATACATTGTTTGATCACTAGCTAAGTGTTCAAGAATCGGAACTGGACCCCATGACTAAACATTTCAAATTATTAGCTGTAATAAGTGATTAAGGAGAGGGAATGAAAGCATGTGAAAATAATGAGTTCATAAATCCCTTCATGAAATGCAAACTAGAAATTTTATTTCTTCATGGAGAAACATGGCTCCACAACAGGGGAGATAGCGATAAATAAAGAACATCTGATCCAAGCAAAGGTTCCTGCCAAAAGTTGAACGTGAGTCAAATATAACATAAAAGCAATTAGAAAGGGTATACTCAAAAGCAAGTTGAATACGAGGAGGGCAAAATAGGCTATATCAGTCAAGATATCCATTCAACAAAACAATGTCCAGCGGGAAGCACATTGGCTAAATATCACCTCCAGCCTGAAGAAATACAAGCGATGTAAACTACAGATTTTGCAGTCTGCTAAATTCACCATTCATAACACTATCGTGTGGCAAATTTGATTTGTGAAAATAGGAAGAAAGACAGTTTGTCTGATGTTCGCTACCATCTACAGCCTTTTTGAACTAAAAGTCGTTTTAAAGCCTAGCAACCCTGTGATAAAACACACTATAGTCTCGTTCATACCAGTTACCAAACACCAGAACAGAGCCTTTTATTGTACCACCAGAAGTATTAGAGTAACACTCAAAGCACATAATAAGTCAATATTTCCATCCAACAAAACAAAGTCCAGTGAGAAGCACATTATCTAAAAATCACCTCCAGCCTGAAGAAAAACAAGTAATGTAAAGTATGGGTTCTGCAGTCTGCTAAATTCACCATTCATAAGTATCATAACACTATCGTGTGGCAAATTATTTGTTTTTTAAGAAAGGAAGAAAGACAGTTTGTCTATTGTCCGCTACCATTTACAGCCTTTAGAACTAAAAGTTGTTTTAAAGCCTCACAACCCTGTGATAATACAAATTATAGCCTAGTTCATACCAGTTACCAAACACCACAACAAAGCCTTTTACTGTATCACAAAAAGTATTTAGAGTCAACACTCAAAGCAAAAACCCCGAGAACACATAGAAAAAGGAAAAGAAACATGAGCAAAATAAAATAAAAAAGAGTTAACGATCTAATTCAAAACAGCTGAGTTATATTCTGAAAAGGTTTTCATTAGAATTAATAATACAACATCTTGAATATATAAGTTATGCATTGATTTACATTTGTTTCAACAAATAACTATTTTATATTATGCAATCGCTTGATGTTAATGTTCTCCAACAGTCCAAACAAGAACACAATGATATCTTGATTATAATATGTATAACCAACTGAACCCAGTATCACATGTACTGTCATGGAAAGCTGTATGTATGAGCTCAAAGTGTCACTCCCACTCCCCTTTAAGCAACATTGAGTTTAATTGAAATCAAGCCTAATCAGTAATCACTACCGTTTGCACCAATTAATTTCAAACAAGAGTAACAATCATAGGTCTCTAGCATTACTTTTCAGCCCTGAAACTGGTTACATATTAACTAGAATCTAGTTATATCAACCTAAAATATATTTACAGAAACTACAGTGTTGACAAGGTTAATATTATGAGTGGAGCACAGCTCAACTCGGCAAGTTTGTCAAGCTCGAGATTTCATGTAAACTAGTGGTCATGGAGTCCTAGCAAACTCGAGTCATACACTCAAGAGAGTTTAAATACCTTTAAAATACTACTTAAAAACATGATCTAGTACCCCCAAATATAGTTTAATAGCATATCCATAAATAATATTCAAGATTCTAAGTTACGCACGAACTTTTTTCTGTCTCACTTGATCAAAAGTCATTAACAAAAGGCCACAAGTTACCAATAAAAGGAATTATTATGGAATAGACCAGCTCCCACTGCAAATCCAGTAGCCCTAATAGAGAAATAGCACCACTTACCAGTTACCACCCTAATCGCTGGGTAAAAGAAAGGAAAAATAACTTGTGATTTATCCTTCACGGTTCTCATGCTACAAGAACATCAAACGACCGCCAACATTTCATGTATAAGAAAAACACACATAAACTAAAGTAGGCGACATTCTTAACAATCTCCATAATCAATCCCAATACCTAATTACTCACATAAAAAAATCAGTCATCAGAACACAATCACGAACTAGTCATGCTCAGAGAGAAATGCACGATCGAAATTCGAAAACCTCAAATCCCACTCGAAGAAAGACAAAAACTCTAAATAATTATAATTATAACAAATTTAAAAAACAGGTAAAAATATTTTGGCACCGTCCAATTCATGAATCGGTAAAGCCCCAATCAATAAAAACCCTAGATCAGAATAAAGCGAGAAATAAAAAGATTAACGAATGAATGAATGAATCGAAATTTAAAAGACCTTGTCGGAGAGAATGACGTCAGGCATTTGCGGTTTTGGGGATGAGAGGAACGGGAGCACCTTGGGGTTGAGAGTGTTTCAACTTGGCTTGTTCCTCGCGGATCTTCTGCATCTGAAGCATTCTCTCCATGACCAGCTCGTACTCGCACTTTTCGTAGGAGTGGCGCTCGTTCTCGCACTTCCACGGAAGGTAGAACTCAGCTTGCCTGCATTTGTTGAGAGGGATGAGCAAGTGGGCGCACTGGTCTCTGTACGCCAAGGGAACCCTAGCCTCAACCATCTCCTCCTGCGTCGCTATCATCTTTTTCGATGACCCCTCTACCTCCATTCCAATATCAAAATTGAAAATTATCTCAATCAAACTATACGCTGCTTCCTTCTGTTCTGTTCCTCTCGCTGCTGGTAAACTGGCAGGGTTATATGGCCTCAATACCCCTTTTTATTTTCTTTGAATTGACCCAAATTCCCGTCAGGTTAATATCCACCTCCTTTTCTCTTCTTTTTAACAAAACAATTATTTAGTATAAATTATTAAATTTCCTCCTCTTAAAAAAAAGGGGAAAAAAAAATTTGTGTGTGTTTCTTTTAGTTTGGAAATGTGATAATTTTGTGTTTTATTTAGCAAACTTTTGAAATGGGTATAATTTTAACAAAATATTTATACTATTTCTTATAATTTTGTTGTAAATACATTTTTTTTTGTCTTGATCAAAAATATCCCTTGTCGGAAGTAGGGATCACTAATCTTTTATAAGAGAATGAATGATACATGAAGGTGAGTAACCTACAACCCCTCCTAGAAATGATTGAATCCCTTAAGCATATTCTTAGTGATTCGATTTTTTAACATGTGTATAGAAATTTGTTTGAAGACTAGATTCACTTCAATCGTGAAAGAGATCAGTCAATTGATGCATAGAAAAGGAGGAACTTTCTTTTTTGTGCATGACCTATGGCCTATTGGTTACATAGTTGAGTAAATTAACCTTGGCAGATTCGATGAAGTTCATGGATGTTTGATAAGATTTCTATTTTGAGTGCAGAATTGTAAGGATATATAAGTCAATTCATTTAAAATGTATAAAATCACATCCTCTCCAATCAAATACCACTTAAGGTCCTCCAAAGTTCTGTGAAGAACCAAAACTTCAAATCATCATCAATCATTGATTTATTTTTTCAGTTTTTAATTAATTAATCAATGGTTAGATTTTGTGCAGGACCAATCCTCATCATATTGGTTGGAGGATTCAAGATTTGCCCCAACTAAATAGCGGATTCTTCATTTATCGAACACTTGAACTAAGATTCGACCCCCCCTACACTTTTACCCGTTCCAATCGGTAAAAATTGTAAAAGTAACCCTAGTCATTAAACAAACCAACTTAATATAATAAAATACGATGTGCACGGGTCCTTTTAAGCTAGCTTAGTTGGTCAAGCTGCAAGATATGATTGTGAGATGTCGTTTCAAATCCCTACAGTGTTGTTCCGCCTCTTTTCCATTATCTCTTTTTAAATAAGACCTACTATGAATCCCTTCTTAGAAACAAAAATAAAAAAACATGAGTAGAGGAAGAGGGAGGCAGGGTGTTCTCTCAAGTAGGAATTTTAAGTTATAATATTTAGGAGAATGTCAATGACGAACTTTAATATTGTTTAACGAATCAAAAATGAAAATTTGTATGGAAAATCGTTTATTTAACATTTTGAAATGTGTTATACTTACAAACTTTCCTTTTTGTGGTTATTTAATCAATGTTACAGAGCCAAGACATTAATATTTAATAGGAAAATGAGATTTCATAGGAAATTGATGTATTTAACATTTGAAAAAGTGAAATGCTGGATTTTTCATGTAAATTTGTTTCTCTTTGTTACTTTAAGAGTTGCCTAAGGCCATCTCCATCTCAACACCCATGTTTTTACTTTTTGGGTTTTAAATGCGCTCATATTGATATATCATTCAATTTTGTTTTTTACAACTTAAGGACATTATCTCTTCAATCCAACAACTTAAAAAAAATTCATAAATGGATCCTACCAGTAACCCTATATCCTTATATTTCATCGATAATTTACATTAGTGACCCCACATCCTTACTTTTTTATGTTTAAAATCTGAAGCTTGACGCACTAAATTATGTAAGAATGGATCTATATAGAAGCACCTCTCAAACACCCCCTGTGAAATCCTCTTTAACAAAGGCTGCAGTTAAGCACCGATATTTATTAAGAAAGATCTACGAAAAATGGAAAATTGCCACAGCTCGAGATGGCCAAAGGACAATTGTTAGAATGAACCAATTTAAAATGGGTTCTCAAATATTTATTATTTTAAAATTGAGAATGAATAAATGTTTGACAACTGATGTTTGCCGTCGATAGGTTACTATGGAAATTCGAGTGAAGTAATTGAAGCGGTTGGCCAATAAATGTGCACTTCAATTTACAGTTCCAACCTGTATATATGAATATAAAATGAACGGTTGAGATAAATGTATGGCCGGACTTGAGAATTCAGAATTGAGATATAACTCAACAGAACTGGTACCGTAAGGCGTAAGTAAAAGGAAGAGCAATGCTACTCACTTATATGGGTCCTACATTGGTAAACGTGACAGAAGTGTAGTCAAATAGAGTATGATGCACGGCATGCACCTTTATTCATGAAGGAATCCCTTTTCCCCAGAGCAAAAAGAATGGAGAATTAAGTATTAGGTGTCAGGTAGCTTAATTAGGATCATAAATAAATAGCTTCACACGCTTCTCAGTTCTTTGTACAGGATAAACAAAGCATCTCAACTTTCAAACTGACTCCATGGCTGCTCATTGTAACCGAGGGAATGCCATCCTGCCTATCCGCTTCTTCAAGATTATTCTTAAAACTAATCTTGAAAGGGCTGTAAGCATTCCTTCTTAGCTTCTATACATATAGAATAGAGCTATAATTATTTGCATTAATTATATGCTATTGATCCTAGATTCAAATTACACTAGCATATAACAAGTTTAGTTTATGTTAGTGTTGTATTTTTGGTAGGAACATGAGCACTCTTTGCATACTAACCAAAAGGTAATTCTTCACAGAAAATACCCAATAGGTTTACATGGAGATATGGAAGTGGCCTGTCAAATCCAGTGTTTTTAAAGCCTCCAGATGGCACTGAATGGAAAGTGCATTGGACAAAAAGAATGGTGAGTTTTGGTTCCAAAAGGGTTGGAAAGAATTTACTGAAAACTACTCTCTTGATCATGGATACTTGGTGGTGTTTACATATGAAGGAACTTCCCAGTTTGATGTACTCATACTTGACAACAGCGATCTTGAAATAGACTATCCTTCCTGTGAAACTAGTGACGAAAATGAGAACCTTGATCAGAGTGATGATGAATCAGTTAAAATTTTGGATGAATGGGAAGACCATAAGGCTAAACAAAACCCATCAAAACCATTGTTTTCTGCTGGACCTCATAAGAAAATGAGAGGTATGGATTTCATTATCTATTTCTTCCTTTAATCAATATTGCTTTGTGTAATATACTAATTTTCTTTTGTGTTTTGTTTTTCTCATAACATAAGAGAATAAAAGGAGGGATTAAAAGCTAGATTTGACACCATAAACATTGAGGTTCAAAATTTCCAAGATGCTCCATAAGGCATCTATCTCTTAACTTGCTGAGACTTGTTTCATTTGCATTTCCACAGGCAAGAAGGATACTCAAAGAAGTTTATCATTGAATTGGCCAAGGGAACCTAGAGCACAGGAAGTAGTTAGAAATTTCATCTCAGAATCAAATAATCCATTCTTCACAAAGTATATGAAGCCTGTTCATGTGGCGGAAGGCCTTCTGGTAGGTTTAAACTAGAAGTATAATCTAAATATATATTGAAAGATTATAGTGCAACATTTAGGGCGTTTGTTATAGATTAAAAAAATAAGTGATTTTGATAATGAATGATTTGGAGAATATTTTTAGAGATTTTTTAAAAAAAAGCAGAAACTGTTTTGTGTTTGTATATAATCATAACAACAATTTTTTTAAAGACGTGCAATGATAAAAAAAAATGGTTTTTTTCAAAAACTAATCAAAATAGCTTTTCATTTTAATTTTAAAAATACTTTTTTTTAAAACAAAAAACATTTTTAAGAAAAATTGAAACAAATACAACTAAACTTTTAAAATTGATTTTTTTTTTAATTAAAAAAAGTGATTTTGTTATCAAATAATTTATAACAAACACTCCTTCTGTTTTGACTAAAAGATATTATTATATTTATCATATAATTATGCAGACTATACCAAATTTAGATGGTTATATTGAGAACAAGAAAAAGGATGTGATATTGCAGCTTGGGAAAAGATTGTGGAAAGTGAAGTTGCTTGGCTCTCACAACTCTTCATGTCGCCGCTTCTCTGCAGGTTGGTCCTTGTTTGCAAGTGAAAGTGAATTGCAACCTGGAGATGTTTGCATTTTTGAACTGATTAACAGAGAAGATATAGTGTTTAAAGTTCATGTTTTCAAAAGCCACAATTAGTTTATCCCGTTGGAGCTGTTACTTTTTGCGAAAAATTGAAGAAGTGTACTTTTCAATCTATCTGATTGGTTGATCAGTCCCTTTGGTTGTAGTTAAATTTAGAAATATTTTAAGGAAAAATCTATGGTCTATGATTAGTTTAATGCTGAATTTCTTTATTTTAACGAATGCCCATATATGTGATACTTTTTTGAATGGAAAAATTATTGAGAATGAGACGTGATGATGAAATATTGAAACGAAGAATGAGTGAATTTTGTCTGAACATGCATGAGTTTAGATAAGTAACATTAACTGAACAGCATGAGCTAAAAAAACATAGGGAGTTTAAGGTTTGATTAAGGCAGAACTCCTTATATTTTGTGAAGACTGAAGAACTTACTGTAGAGTTATTAGACAGATAAACAATGAGTTGGTAACACTGTCATTTGGATTCTGGCTTTAAATCTGTCACATGGATTCTGGCTTGCCCGTCTGGAAAAGGAAATTACCTTTTGGCAACACTGTCATCATTGAAATTTGAAAATTGCTATTCTGGTAAATTTACACAAATTAAATTACAGCTCATATATACTCCCTTCGATCCATTTTTATGATAATTAAAGATTTTTACATATAAATTAAGAAAATATTAATTTATTTATATTTGTATCAAATTATCCTTATTTATAATATCATTAATTATTTATACATTTTAACTATATTTACTCCACATTCCATTTGTCATTAATAAACATTCAGAATATGTATATTTATTGGTAAAAAAAAGGGTGCATGAATGACTTTTATTTTGGAACAAGTACTAGTATTTATGATTTAATTTAAGTAAGGAATAGTGATTGAATTTAAGCAGGAAGTATAAAGGTATATATGAAAAAAAAGATTATCAAATGTATATTGGATTTGTAAAAAAAAACCATTATTTTGGATAAAAACAAAAAACTAAATTTATATTTTTATCGGATGCCGTGTGTGATATCTAGAGGTGGATAAACGGACCAGTCCGGTCCGTTTAAGTTCGGTCCGCATAAGTCCGCATTTAAACAGACCGGACTTTATAGTCCGCATGAAAAATGGACTCTGAAAAATAGAGTCCAAGTCCAGTCCGCATGGTCCGCGGCCTAAACGAACTGTCCGCGGACTTTACACTTTTTTTTCATAAGGAAAAAAAAGAAAATATTACAAGTGAAGGATAGTAGCTGCCAGTTTCATTGATAAGAACTGCAAACTTGGAAAGCAAGCAATTAATCCATGGGGCAACAGGCAAAATGACAAGATAGATGCAATGCAAGTAGGGATCATAAACCACTTTTCACATAATAAAACATCTGTATACAGAACAAATAATGCCTACCCGTAAACTTCAGCATGCGAGGCATCAACTATTACAAACCAAGGAGCTTTTATGGACATCAACTATCATGTGGATGATACGCCCTCTCCTAATGAAGTAATTGCAAATATTAAAGATGAGTTATAAGCTGAGTTTTGCCAGATTAAATATTAAAGCTGCTATTGCTTTATTCCATAAGCTGTGTAGCAGCAACTATAAGCTGCTAGCTTTTAACCAATTTTTCTTGAAGCCTCTTTTCTATAGTTATCTATATATTGGTTCAATTTAAATTGGCACCAAACACCAACAAGGCTCCTATGGCAAGATATTTAAGGAGTTTAAATCAACCCTCCTAAGAACCAATCAGATACATTGTAATTATTCAGTGCAGATGAATACTATAAGCTTCATTAGTACAGTTTCATAGGACAGACAAAGACATTACCAAGGATAGACAGAGACATTCCTTCAAAATTTTGAAGTCTAAGCATGAGAATTTAAACAGCAACAAAACTTGAGAATCGAAACATTTTCATAGAACACACATGAAAATTTTCAGCAAAGCTAACACATGAGTATCATTTGCTATGTTCTAAAAATTTATGATAAAGTATTGTTGGTATAGGAGAACCAATTGTAGAAGGGGCTGGGTTACAAATTTCAGTTGACTAGGCTCTCTATCTGCCATTTCTTTTTACCTAGACAATAATGATCAAATAAGCAAAAATTAATACGTAACACAAGAGTCAATACAATAATGACAACAATCAGACATGAACAATAATTTCCATACAATGCAATACACTGTAGTACCGTGCAGTGTGTATGTCAAACCCATTTTACAAACATATAGATTTAACAGACCAAAAATTTATATACCCAGAACATAGAAAATCACATTCTTCATCTTCAAAATCTATAAGCAATAGCAATAACGAGAATTATATTCAGAAAGATGAGTTTTGCCAAGCCATCTGTCAAATGAAACTCCAGAACCAATGCTCTACTGCATCGGACAGGTGAACCAAGAAATGTAATCTCTCTAAAAATGAGGATGAGCAGCACAAAAGGAAGCAGATGGAAGGATAAATAACAAACCTCCAAATCTAGTAGGTCCTTCTGGGGCGGCGACCGGCGCAGAGGGAGACAGGGAGAGGGAGATGAAGGTTGAAGGAGAAGTGGTCTTGGAGAGGCTGAACGGCACACTGAGTAGTTTAGGGTTAGAGATGGGTGAGTGCCTGAGTGAGATGGGCTAGTTTTGGGTTAGATGGGTTTTTTTTTGGCCCAACAGGCCTTTTTTTTTTTTAAACAGACCCGGTCAGCGGACGGGTCCGTGAATCCGCGGACCGAGTCCGTTAAGCCCGCGGGCTAAACGGACCGGACCCAAAAAGTCCGCATTTTTTTGAACTGGTATTTTAGGGTGTCCAAATCCGCGCGGACGACGGGTTTAACGGACTGTCCGCGGACCCGAGTCCAAATACCCACCTCTGATGATATCTATTACAATGGGAAAACTACAGAAATACTGTCTTGTTATTATTATTAAAAAAAACTATACTCTTGATCTCATCATAAATGATCATAATTCATAGGGTAGGTTGTGATTGTATGTATTGAACATAGTAAATTGTAATTTTATATTTTTGGGTTGAAATATTTGACAATGTTATGTAAAATATAATTTTTTTTTCCTTTTACAAGAAAAATTTAAATATTCTTATAAGTTAATTTATATGATTTATATATATATATATATATATATATATATATATATATATATATATATATTTTAAACAATATGGTTTTTTATGTATTTTTTAACAAAGAAAAGGTATGCAAAGTGTTTTTTTATGAATTAGAATAATAGTTGATAAACAACCGTATATCTCTGATTCTCTTTTCAATTTAAACGTGATATCAGGATTAATTGCACCAAAACCATCAAACTCTAGAAAAACTTATACAATCAACGAGTTTTGATTTTAATACAACATTTTAAAATTATTTTCATTTTTTAAATTTTAAAAAATTGTTCAAATCTTTCTAAATATGGAAAGTATTGGAAATAGAAATCTCTTCTCAATTTGAACATGATATCAGAATTAATTGCATTAGAACAATTCAACTCTAGCCGAACTTATGCAATCAATTGGTTTTGATTTGAATACAAATCCTGATTTTTATTTTTATTTTTTTACAAAAAGTTTAGGTGAGTTGGATTCTGGGACTTACCAGGGTCAGGACAGACCTCACGATTAGGGGTGAGAATAGGCTAGGTCGAGCTAGGTCCTGGTAAGCCTGAGCCTGGCCTATAGCCTGATATAGGCTAATTTCTAGGGCCTGATCCCGACCTACTTTAAAATCGGGCCTGATCTGAAAGCCTACTTAAAAACATACTTATCAACAAGGCCTTTAAATATGTTTCCATCTATAATAGGTCACAATCATTCACTTATAAATAGGTTCGTAGGTCTCTAATGACAAAGAAGTTAGTAGACATATACTAATAAATATATTTATTAATTGCTCTATTCCACAGTCCTTCACTTTTTTTGTTCTTGTTGTTTTTAAAAATTGTTTTGTGTTTAAAATTTAAAAATCGATGCAATCAATTTATTAATTGCTCTATTCCAAATCAATTCTTACATTGATTTGTAATTTGATTTTAATTGAATCATATTTTTTATTTATTTATAGATATATTTTATTTTTATTTTCGTTCTTGTTATTTTTAAAAATTGTTAATTGTTCTATTCCAAATCAATTCTCAATTTGATTTTAATTGATTCATTTTTTTTTTCATTTCAATTTTACCTTTTTTTTTATTTTTAAAAGTTGTTCAGTTTTTAAAATTTGAAATACTTTTCTCTAACGATGAAACTTATCAAATTATTCGTAGATTGGGGACTGCTTTGTATTATTTATAGATTATAAATAGATAGATAGATTTGATTCTTATTTTAGTTTATGCTGTGTATGAGAATAGTTCAGTTTTTAAAATTAAAAACTGATGCAATGCATTTATTAATTGCTATATCACAAATTAATTCCTAATTTTATTTTAATTTTTATCAATTTTTAATCTATTTTCATTCACAATCTCTATCATTATTGTAAGTCGTAGTTTCGACGTGAAAATTTTAGTTTTAAATTAGACTAAACCCCCAATTTGGTCCCCGAGAAAAACACACTCTGTCCGAAATAGTCCCTATCCAAAAAAAATTATCCATTTAGTCCTTAAGAATGTGTTTACCTGGACAGATTGGTTCATCCGTGAGTTGACCACCTTTGACCGCAGGTTACCGGCTTACGTGGCCCGCGTTTTCGCTGACGTGTCGGTATTCATTTCTCACGGGCTGCCACCGTGGAAATGGGTCAAAATGATCCCTTACAAAATTCATATGAGACAGATTAGTCTCTCTTGGAATTGCAGAGTATGTAGTATGCGTTCCTTGCAGAGTCCAGAAAATCGACGCTCGAAGCTCTCATGCAATTCCAACCCTTCGTTCTATAAGCTTTGTCAACAACAACTTCTCGGTTCAATGCCAGAATTCAACAAGTTATATATACTTTTGTATTCTAAGCAAAGCATAATAAAGAAGATTCAAATGAAGATCTCAACTCAGAATCTGATTGGTCAATCCCACTTAAGGCATGCTACTTTAAATATGTAATGTACAAAACCGGAGCTCGAGTTTCTTTCCCTCCCGGTCCCACATATTCTGTTACGTAAAAAATAGAACTTGGGTTAGATCATATAACTTCTATCAAAACATTTTAAGCAATCACCAGATGAGGAGAAGCACGCGGAAGACCACACGAGTAAGTGACATACTTGACACTATCCATAAGCACGACCACAAAAATCCGCGAGAGTGACTTTGGTGTCATCACGCCATCAACACCAACATTTGCGGCTTCTTTGGGATCCACAAGCATCGAAACAACCATGGAAGATTTATTACCATGGAGGTCATTCTGTGAGGTCCTAACATGATCTTCGATTATGTTCGATGCCGGATCCGAAAGCGGATCGGGGGAGCCCATGGAGGATTCTTCGTTCTCGCTCTTGTTAAGAATGGTAGCATTTTGACGGTTTTCCTGCAGAAATGTTGGCTACGAGATGTTGCTTTGGAACTATAGCTCCGGGAGTTGGAGAGGCATCAAACTGGAAAACTTCCGTGCACATGCCGAACTTAACATTGGCCCCGCATCGGGGAGTCAAAACATTCAAGATATTTTCAATGTTATGTCAAGACCAAAATAAGCGGGCAGGTCCTTGAGTTTAGCATAGATTAGACAAATATGCAACACAACAGAAGACAACCAGCAATTAAGATGTCTGCAGGTCATGCTAAAACTTGAGCATGATTGAGAGGTGAACAAAATCAAGATTGTTCTTCAGCTCTTTCATTCAGCACAGAGACATCACAGACCATTTGCATAGATTATGGCCAAAGACAGGCTTTTTCAGAGGTATAACATTGAGACAGAAACACACTAGTTAATGACTATTTTGAAAAAATAAGCTCTACTTAAAACAAGCTATCGAACTAGTTTGACAGTCCCAAGGAGTCCAAGTAGTCCATCTGATCGAGTTTGGAAGATCTCTAACAACTAAAAGAACTTATTGCAGAAATACTACGAGACATAATTTCATAATTACCTAACGGCATGGTGAATTTTTAATCGAGGGAAAACCAAGGAATGGCAGTGGACTTCATATGGTCCTTCAAAGTTTTGGTTGAGCCAGAGCCAAGAGCTTTCCTCTGTTCGGCCGAAACCCTATACACGTGAGGATGTTGACCCCTGTTTCTTCCAGCTTCAGGAATAGCCAATGCTTTAGGAATGGCCAAACCCGTCTCCCTCTTGTCCTTCTTCACCTGATCCGTCTGAGATGCCACAGCTTTCTCACTGGCCAGGATGGAATGAATTATCAGGTTTCCATCAATCTTCACCAATTTATCATTCCTAGGGACATACAAAGAAGCAAGAAGCGGCTCACTGGCATTGCCAGCACGAGTAAACTCATCCGAATGTGGGTCTAGCCGTTCATGTAATTCTTCTAATTGCCGACCTCTCTCATAATTCCTTCTGTCAGAAATACTATACCTTCCATTAGAAAATCTCACATCCTCATCCCTTTCAGATACATTCCTATGACCACCATTTACAGGCCAAACCTTCCCTCCACCTTGACCATACAACCACCTATCACTAACATAGCTAGACCTACCAGTTACATTGTCAACTAAACCTCCAAACTTGACATCCACCAGAGGAACAAGCCCACCAAACAGAATGATAAAGAAAAACAAACCCAACAAACTAATGCTAGCAACCTTCTTAGTTTTCACCTCACTCTTCTTGTTGACAAAGCTTATAGAACGAAGGGTTGGAATCTGCATGAGAGCTTCGACGTCGATTTTACAGACTCTGCAAGGAACGCATACTACATACTCTGCAATTCCAAGAGAGACTAATCTGTCTCATATGAATTTTGTAAGGGACCATTTTGGCCCATTTCCACGGTGGCAGCCCCGTGAGAAATGAATACCGACACGTCAGCGAAAACGTGGGCCACGTAAGCTGGTAACCTGCGATCAAAGGTGGTCAACTCACGGATGGACCAATCTGTCCCGGTAAACACATTCCTAAGGACTAAATGGATAGTTTTTTTTTTATAAGGACTATTTCAGATCCGAGTGTTTTTCTCAGGGACCAAATTGGGGGTTTAGTCTTTAAATTACAAATAGATATAGATTCAGATTGAAATGACAATCTTATCCTTTAATAAAAAATGAAATGACAATTTTATCCATGGCCGTAATCACCAGCGGGACAAAATAAACACGAATTTTAAATATCCGATTGCTAACGGGCGGTGCGGGCTTTGTGGTACTACCCGCATAGGAAATTCCTCGTCCACTTGCGCCGCTTATACAACAAGGGCCCCTAACCCAACAGAAGTTCCTCGTCCAGTCGTCCCTTCCTTCTCCATCACGTCCCACCGCCGTCGCGTCGCCCTCCCTTCCGCCGCGCTCAACTCCTCTCCGGCTGTCTCGCTGTTGCTGCAGAACAGAGAACGAATACTGTGAGTTGCTCTCTTAAATGGAAGAACCGGCCGCAGCCACAGAAGCTGTGGAATCCTTGGAGCACAAGTTTCAGATCGTAAGGAGTATCGGACAAGAGTGCATTCAAGATGATGAACTCCGTAATCTCCTCGCCAAGAAGCCCGAGCCCATTTGCTATGATGGCTTTGAACCGTCTGACCGTATGCGCATTGCTCAGGTCCTTTCTTTCTTTCTTTATTTTTTTTCGAATTAATTTTACTTAATTTATATGGTCAACGTGATTTCTTTTTTTATTACTTGTAGAAAATGGAAGTATCAAAATTAGAAATTAGTGCAGATAGATAGTGAATAGTTGGTTTTGAGGTGAAGTGAGTCTTTTGAAGCTGGTGTGGTTTACATTCTTTTTTACTTGTAATATATTATATATATATAGGGAGTGATGAAGACCATCAACGTGAACAAGCTAATATCTGCTGGCTGCCGTTGCAAGATTTGGATTGCTGATTGGTTTGCCAAGCTCAACCAAAAAATGGGGGGAGATTTGGAGAAGGCTGAGACGGTTGGCCATTACTTCATTGAAATTTGGAAATCTGCAGGGATGAACTTGGAAGGAGGAAAAGTTGAGTTTTTGTGGTCGTCGAAAGAGATTAATGCGAGAGCTGGTGAATACTGGCCTCTTGTGATGGATATAGCTCAGAAGAACACCCTTAAAAGGGTTAAAAGGTTCTTTTTTGTGTTTTTTTTTTCTTTCAAATGCTTTTATATGATCTACAGATCTAGTAAGTGGCGAATTTGGACTTAAAATGGCGTTCTATGTTTTGTCGCCTCTCCCCCAACCCCAACTTATAGGTGTTGCCAAATAATGGGATGGAGTGAAACTGATGAACTGACCACTGAATCCACAGTTATCAATTTGGCTGAAATATATTAGCAAATAATGCATGAAAGTTTTTATGTTAAAATAGGCCGACATCTGCCAATTGGGAATGGATCAGCAGAAAGTGAATGTCCTTGCCAGGGAGTATTGCGATCAGATTAAGAGGAAGAACAAACCCATTATCTTGTCACACCGTATTCTCCAAACTTCCTCTTTAAACAAATGTATGTTGTAAGTTGTGTATCTCTTACTAATTGATTCAGGGGTGATTTGCAGACATGTTACCCGGTCTACAGGAAGGGCAAGAAAAGATGTCCAAATGTGACCCTTTATCTTCCATTTTCATGGAAGATGAGGAGGTAAGTTGCTAATCGGAGAGTTAAATTTATCATTATTACAAAAGTGAAGATCAATTGAGATTTCTAGTTGCATTCTGTTTTGAATATATGGACAGCTAAGAGATGATTTTCTCTCTCCATATTTTGTGAAAATTGGAAAATTATATTGCATTCTGTTTTGCAAGTGATCTTTCTGTAACTTTCCTTGTTTTTTAACTTATGTTGTGACTTTTCAACTTTATATTTGGATATCATAGGCTGAAGTGAATCTGAAAATAAAGGAGGCTTTTTGTCCGCCAAAGGTTGTGGAAAAGAACCCCTGCTTGGAGTACATTAAATATCTTATCTTACCATGGTTTAATGAGTTTGTAGTGGAGCGTAGTGCAGATAATGGTGGAGATAAGTAAGTTTTGCTACCATATGGTCAATATGATTAGTGGTCCATATGTTGATGGATGGGCTACTCTATTTTTTTTGTTTGAATTTCACATTCCATTAAATATAGTAATTACTCGGATCATTATAGAGGCCTTATGTCCATTTTCTAACTACCCTTTTCCGCTCTACAATTGTTTGGTTGATTTATGTTTATGCTTCCATATCTAGGACCTTCAAAAGCTTTGAAGCGCTGATAGCTGACTATGAGAGTGGGGAGTTGCATCCAGCTGACCTTAAAACAGCTTTGTCTAAGTCATTGAATAAGATTCTGGAGGTGATGTTTTCTAATTATGCTGATGCATTTTCTTGTTTTCTCCTTTCATTTAAGTTATAAAAACACAATTTCAACTATGTCTACTAGGTAGATTTTTTTTCTCTGCATTCAAACAATTTGTAGAAGGGTTTCAATACATATATACTGCAAGCATATCGCATGCCATATTCTTGTGCTTCGGTTTGTGAAATTCTTTAAAAGATTAACCTATCTAAATAGAATAGAATGCTAATCATATTGGTTAGTGTTAGTGGAGTTTGAAATTTCAATGTGGTGGTTTCAGTTTACAGATTAACTAGGCTGTATAAAGTGGATAGGTTAATATATTTCAAAAGTTTTAATCCGTTAGGGTGATAGAACTGGTGCAGAAGTTAAAGAGGAAACAGAAAGAAATATGCTGATTTTATTGAATAACCGCCTTTCAAAATAAAGGATACTCCCCATTCTCTCTCTCTCCTCTCTTTATTACCTACTCTGCCCTACAGTTAGGAGCCTAACTCCAACTACTTTAACCAATCAGGCTACTAACAGTGGTTCCAATCAGCCTACTAATAGTGGTTGGCCCAATTAGCTCCTTGGCCCATCCTTTTGTTCTCTAACATAAACTTTTCTAATTGCGGGCCTGCTACTGACAATACACCCCCAAAAACTTTCACCTTGTCCTCAAGGTGGAAATCAGGGAACTGCTTCTGAATAGTGTAAATGATTCCTATAAGTCTTCAAATCTTAGGGAGGTCCTGCCAGCAAATGAGCACTTCTGCAATGCCAGAAGGATGGTCACGAACAGCCAAGACAGCCGCAGTTTGAACCCTTAATTCCAACTCTTCAGACAGCATCAGGGGCAAGGACTGTGAAGTCACTTGAGGGGAAATAGCCTTCTTTGAAAGAGAGACATGGAAGACTTGAATGGATGTGGCAATCCGCGGGTAATTGTAACTGATAAGTGACCTGTCCGATCTTTTAGACAAAGAATGGGCCATAAAAATGGGTACTCAACTTCTCGTCAACCTTTGTCGATAGGGAATTGAGCCTGTAGGGCTGGGGCTTCAGAAAGAAAAACCAATCACCGACCTGGTAATGTACCTCTCGACGGTGCTTGTCAGCCTGGGCGCTCATTCAGCCCATAGTTTATCTAATAAGGTGCTTGCCTATTAGCTGATTAACCCTTTTCACTGCTGAGGGGATAGTGGTACAGTTGAGTAAGAGTGGGGGGTCTATGGTGTATAGGGCCTTGTAAAGGGTGAGTTGAGTGGAATTACTATAATTGGCATTAATCTGAAGTTCTGCCCATTTCAGCCATTTAGGCCATTGTTTGGGTCTGCCACCAGTTAGACAGCGCATGTCTGTTGAGTCGACCACCTCTGCTTGGTCATGAGATTGTGGATGGTAGGCTGAGTTAAACTTGAGCTTGGTTCCAGACATGCGGAATAACTTAATTCAGAAATGACTGAGGAAGATCTTGTCCTGATCAAACGCTATTGTGGCTAGAAACCTGTGCAACTACCTTTTGAGGAAAGTCTCTATCACTTCTCAGGTTGTGAATTTTTTTTTTTTTTTGATAAGCAAAAGAACCTTGCTTCTCAGGTTGTGAATGGGTGTCTGAGTGGTATAAAATGGACATATTTTGTGAGCCTATCCACCAATACCAGTATAATATCCTTACCCTGGGCCTTAGGAAGGCCTCCTATGAAATCGATAGAGATGTCAGACCAAATGTGAGCGGGTATGGGTAGGTTGTAAAAGACCAACAGGGGATAAAGTCTGATACATGTTCCTTTGACACAACATCACAAGCTGAAACATTTTTAAGTACAAACCATTACATTTTTATTGGGGTCACAATAGGCTATTTACATTTGCTTCAATTAATATATTCATGTCTCAATTAAGTTGATACAACCAGTAAGATGAAACCAGAGCGAGACACCAGAGCTGCCATTCCCATGCTTTGGCTGCTCTTGCTGATATATCGCATTGTTGCTGATAGCATCTTGTGACTATTCATTGTGAGCTGGTGCGAAGCAAGAGTACTGGTGTTTTAACATACATTTCTGGAGTAAAGCTCTCTTTCATTATTTATTTTATGTGGCACAAGCTAAATTATTATTTCTTGAAATATGCAGCCTGTGAGAATACACTTCAAAACGGACAACAATGCTAAAGAGTTACTAGAAAGGGTTAAGGTGAGCCTCTTTTAGAACTAGAAAATTTCATTGAACGATCATTTCTTTGTTGTATGTATACTTATCAATATACAATCAACTGAATTGGTCTTTTGGTTTGCAGGCTTACCTAGTCACCAGGTAATATGCTGATTGAAGACTTTAGGCTAATTCTATTATTTGCCAAACAGCCATACATTTTTTTGAATTTTTGAAAATTTCTGTTTTTTCTATTATTAGCTGAGTTGGTTTGGTTCGGGTTATATAACTTTTTCCTTAAAACCCAAATCGAACCAAATCGAGAACATTTGATTGGTTTGAGTCAAAATTCAACCTAAACCCGACCTGAGCCCACTCCTAATTCAAATGTGACTTTCTATAAAAAAAAATAGGTCAAATACTAATTATTTATTATCATATTTTGTTCAAATTTTTATTTTCATAAACTATTGTCATACACTTTACAAGTGGTTAAAAAATAAATATTATCAAATAAGTTGAAATATTATATTAAATTATAACTTATATAAATAAATAAAAATTTTAGTTAATAAATAAAATTAATTTCATTTCTCCATTTTCCTCTTTTTTGTTTGTCTCAATCCCTGAACCCAACCCGACCATTGGTCATATCACCACCATTCTTTTCAGATCTCCACACTGTTCAAAGCTACATACATTCCCTTACAGAATGGAAGAACCAGCCGCAGCCGCGCCACAGAAGCTATCGAATCCTTGTCTGTCTCCCACCCTGAAACCGCAGAATCTTCCATTCCAAACTCAAATCACGAGTAAGTTAATTATGCCCTTCATCCTTAACTCTATTTCGGCTTAGGGTTCCAAACTTTCAATTCCTTCTTTTTTTTTCCGTCATAGGTCGAGCTTGGAGCAGATGTTTCAGATCTTAAGGAGTATCGGGAAGAGTGCATTCAAGATGATGAGTTCTGAAGTCTCCTCGCCAAGAAGCCCGAGCCCATTTGCTATGATGGCTTCAACCCTCGGGTCGAATGCACATTGCTCAGGTCCTTTCTTTTTCAATTTCAAATTAATCTGTTTAATTTATATGGTCAACATGTAGAAAATGGTAGAAGCAAAATTAGAAATTAGTGCATATTAGTTGATTTCTGAGGTAAAGTGAGTCTTTTGAAGTTGGTGTGTTTTGGTTTACATTCTTTTAATTATAATATATATATATAGGGTGTAATGAAGACACTTAATGTGAAGAAGCTAACATCTGCCGGTGTGGTGCAACGATATGGATTGCTGATTGGTTCACAAAACTCAACAATAAAATGGGGAGATATTTGAAGAAGATCAAGACAGTTGGCCGTTACCTGATCGAGATTTGGGTAGCTGCTGGTTTGGATTTGGAAGGAGGCAAAGTTGAGTTTTTGTGGTCATCCAAGGAGATTAATGCAAGAGCTGATGAATACTGGCCTCTTGTGTTGGATATAGCTCAGAAGAACAAACTTAAAAGGATTATCAGGTTATTTTTCATGATATTGTTTTTCCTTTCAAATGCTTTTATATAATGTACAGAGCTAGTATATAGTGAACTTGGACTTAAAATGTTGCCCGTATTTTGTCCCCCTCGAAATTATAGGTGTAGCCAAATAATGGGACTGAATGAAACTGATGAACTGACTGCTGCTCAGATATTGTATCCTTGCATGCAGTGTGCTGACATATTTTTCCTCAAGGTGTGTTTAGGGATGGCAATTTGTACCCTACTCATTGGGTACCCGTAAAAATTACCCACAATGGATAGGGTAATTACCCGCATAATTGGTAAGGGTCCGGGTAATTATCCGCAAATTTGAATGGGTACGGGTACGATGGTACCCACCCGCCTCATACTCGCACATATGTATATGTGTATATATAATTAATTATTTATTTATTTATATTTACTAATATATATAATTTTAACTATAATACAATTTTTTTAGTAAAAAAAACTATAATACAAATTTTAAAACCAAAATTAATATAAAGATTCTTAACTTTCTAAACCTATTTGCATCTATAATTCCTTTTTGGATGTTTTTATTTATTTAAATATTTTGATTTATAATATTTATTAGTAGATTTAAAAGACCTTTGAATCGTTTTTCAATTGTTATAACTTTCTTTTGATATTTATTGCTTTTTTACTGTTAAAGTGCGGGTAACGGGTGCAGGTACGGGTACTTAGGTACCCAGAGGGTGCGGGTAAGAGTACTAAAGTGGCTATCCACGAGGGTACGGATCCGGGTAATTTTTTCAAACGCGGGTATGGGGGCGGATACCACAGTACCCTACCCAGACCCTATCCATTGTCATCCCTAGGTGTGTTTCCATTGTTTGCCGTATGTGGGTCCTTGTATTAATACTTGTAACTTATGCACCCATTGTTAGTTTACTTTAAAGAACGGTCCAAAAGTAAATTTATGCACAATTATTACATTGTAAGAGATTGTTTGTTTCTTAATTCTTATGTCTTAACCTCTGAATCCATGGTTATCAATTTGGCTGAAATATATTAGCAAATAATGCATGAATGTTTTTATGTTAAAAAATAGGCCGACATCTGCCAATTGGGAATGGATCAACTGGAAGTGAATGTCCTAGCCAGGGAGTATTGCGATCAGTTTAAGAGGAAGAACAAACCCATTATCTTGTCACACCGTATTCTCCAAAATTTCCTCTTTAAACTAATGTATGTTGAAGTCGTGTGTTTCTTGCTAATTGATTCAGGGGTGATTTGCTTTTGCAGACATGTTACCTGGTCTACAGGAAGGGCTAGAAAAGATGTCCAAAAGTGGCCCTTTATCTGCCATTTTCATGGAAGATGAGGAGGTAAGTTGCTAATAGGAGTATTACATGTATCGTTATTACAAAAGTGAAGATCATTTGACATTTATAGTTGCGTTATGTTTTGAACATATGGACAGCTAAGAGATGTTTTTTTTTTCATTTGTGAAAATTGGAAAATTATAAAAGGGAACTTGTACAAAGGAACAAAAGTGGTGAGTCTGTGTAAAATTGTGGCTTTTGTTCCTTCATGGGGAACATTTTTCAGGTATTCCTTTTTGTATCTTTCCTTGTTTATTAACCTATGTTGTGACTTTTCCAATTTATTTTTGGATATCATAGGCTGAAGTAAATATGAAAATAAAGAAGGCTTTTTGTCCGCCAAAGGTTGTGGAAAAGAACCCGTGCTTGGAGTACATTAAATATCTTATCTTACCATGGTTTAATGAGTTCGTAGTGGAGCGTAGCGCAGATAATGGTGGGGATAAGTAAGTTTTGCTACCTCATGGTCAAAATTGTCAGTGGTCCATATGTTGACGGCTGGGCTATGTTTATTTTTTTTGTCTGAACTTCATATTCCATTAAAAGTAATCGAATCACTATAGAGGCTTTAAGTTCGTTTTAACTACCCTTTTCTGCTCTATAATTGTTTGGTTGATTTGTGTTTATGCTTTCATTCAATCTAGGACCTTCAAAAGCTTTGAAGAGCTTATAGCTGACTATGAAAGTGGGGAGTTGCATCCTGCTGACCTTAAAACAGCTTTATCTAAGTCATTGAATAAAATTCTGGAGGTGATGTTTCCTGATTATGCTTATGCGTTTTCTTGTATTCTCCTTTCCTCTAAGTTATAAAAACACAATCTAGGTAGACAGTTTTTTTTTTCTCTGGATTCAAGCAATGTTTTAGAAGGGTTTCAAACCTTCAATACATATATATTGCAAGCATATAACATGCCATATTCTCGTGCTTCTGCTTGTGGAATTCTTTAAAAGATTAACCTATCTCAATAGAATTGAATGCTAATCATATTGGTTAGTGTGGGTGGGGTTTGAAATTTCAATGCAGTGGTTTCAGTTTGCAAATTGGCTAGGCTGTATAAAGTGGATAGTATATGAAAAAATTTAATCCATTAGAGTTAGAATTGGTGCAGAAGTTAAAGAGAAAACAGAAAGAAATATGCTGATGTCATTGAATAAACTTGAGCTTGGTTCCAGGCATGCGGAATAACTTAGTTCCGAAATGACCGAAGAAGATCTTGTCCTTATCAGACACTATTGTGGCTGGAAACCTGTGCTATCTAACTACAACAACAACAACAACAACAACCAAGCCTTATCCCACTAGGTGGGGTCGGCTACATGGATCATACGGCGCCATAATGTTTTTATCATGAATCATGTTAACAGTTAAATCATTGGCCTCCAAATCTTTCTTAATAGTTTCTCCTATAGTTTTTTTTGGCCTACCTCTACCTCTAGCTATTGGATTGCCCTCCACTTGATCCACTCTCCTTACTACAGAATCTAAAGGTCTCCTCCATACATGCCCAAACCACCTAAGTCGAGATTCAACCATCTTTTCTACAATAAGTGCTACCCCAACTCTCTCTCTAATGCTATCATTCCTAATCCTATCACGTTTAGTTTTTCCGCTCATCCAACGCAACATTCTCATCTTTGCTACATTGATTTTACTCTCGTGTTGATTTTTTACCGCCCAACACTCCGTCCCATACAACATCACCGGTCTAATAGCTGTACGGTAAAATTTTCCCTTTAGCTTAAGAGGTACCTTTTTATCACACAAAAAACCCGAAGCCTTCCTCCATTTCGACCACCCTGATTGAATCCGATGGTTTACATCTCCCTCAATTTCTCCATCATTTTGTATAATAGACCTAAGATATTTAAACCGTGTGACTTGTGGTATGTTGTGCTATCTAACTACCTTTTGAAGAAAATCTCTGCCACATCTTGGGCTGTGAATAGGTGTCCAAGTGGTATAAAATGGACATTTTTGAGCCTATCCACCAATACCGGTATAATATCCTTACCCTGAGCCTTAGTAAGGCCTCCTATGAAATCCATAGAGATGTCAGACCAAATGTGAGTGGGTACGGGTAAGGGCTGTAAAAGACAAACGGGGGATAAAGTCTGATACTTGTTCCTTTGTCACACACCACAAGCTGAAACATTTTTACGTAACAAACCATTACATTTTTATTGGGGTCACAATAAGCTATTTTCATTTGCTTCAATTAATATATTCATGTCTCAATTAAGTTGATACAACCAGTGAGATGAAACCAGAGTGAGACACCAGAGCTGCTATTCCCGTGCTTTGGCTGCTCTTGCTAATATATCACGTTGTTGCTGATTCATTGTGAGCTGGTCCGAAGCAAGAGTAGTGGTGTTTTAGCGTACATTTCTGGAGTGAAGCTTTCTTTCATTTCTTTATTTCCAGTATGTGGCACAAGCTAAATTATTATTTCTTGATATGCAGCCTGCGAGAGTACACTTCAAAACGGACAACAAAGCTAAAGAGCTACTAAAAAGGGTTAAGGTGAGCTTCATTTAGAACTAGAAAAGTTAATCGTACGATCATTTCTTGGTTTTATGTATACTTAATAAATATACAATCAACTGAATTGGTCTTTTGGTTTGCAGGCGTACCGAGTCACCCAGTAATATGCTGATTGAAGACTTTAGGCTAATTCTAAACAGCCATGCAATTTTCAAGTGACCAAATGCACTGTTTTACTTGTAAAACATGGTGGAGGTCCTCTAAGTGTGCCAAATGTGAATATTGGTTTACTGCTATAAGATGAATTTGAATTATTGTGGTATATGCATATTTGGGGTGTCTTGAACCCTGCGGCAGTGAGTTCTATCTAGAGACTCATTTCACTTTCTTGTTATATGTTGGGTTATTATTTTCCCCCCAAAGATATAGATACCGTTTTGGCAGCATTTTTCTATTCACACTCTCGGAGACTTGTGAGAAGTTAGGTCCTCCTCTTTGGTTTGCCTATTTTTGCTTCACTTTGTAAGCCTTGATACTTTTGAATAGAGCTCCCACAGGCAATGTAGAATTGTAGATGCTATAAACTCTGTTATCAATAGGAACTTTTCTTCTTTCAAGTTTTCTGGAATTTATTTTGGTTCTCCACCATTGTTATTGGCCGATTTCCTTGCTATTGTTGTATTGTAAACCATTTGTAAATGCCGGGCAGAGAACAATTTTTATGTATTTGGTGGAAAAAATTATTTTAAAAATGATTGAAGGAGGAAAAATAAAATCATATTTGATTTAAATTGATTAAAACTATTAATCTATTTAAATTAAGGTTTAATTGGTATACATTGACAATGTAATTTTTTTTGTTATATTGCCAGTTAATACAAAAAATTAGTTCATCATTCAAAATATTTGATTTTTATCTTAACTACATTAAAAGTCAAATATATTAGGATTTCTGATCTGTTGATTTTACATTGATTATACCATTTAAACTCTTTAAACTATAGGTGGATTGGATTGTTTTGCACACTCAAAATAAATAAATGGGTAAAAAATGAAAAGATCAATATGTGGATTGGTTACTTGACATCGAATGGGTGATAGAAAGATTAGTAATTATAGTTATATTTAAAATGTTTAATTATTAAGTAGGTCCCTGAACTTTTGAGAAATTTTAATTGGGTTCTTGAACTAATTTTTTTTAATTAGGTTCTTGAACTATATAAATTTTTAATTAGGTCCCTGAACTTATAAAATTTTCAATTTGGTCCCTAAAGTAAAAAGATGAATATATAAAATAAAAAATAATAAAATGATAGATGATAAAATTTAGAAAATAAAATAAAATTGTTTGACATAATAAAATGACAAAAGATGAATGAGAGAAAAAAACTCACTATTTAAAATAATAATTATAATAATAAATTGAAAAACAAAACTTAGTGAGAAAATTTATTGTTTAGCATAATAATTGAATAAAAATATATAAATTTGAGAGACAAAATTAAGTTTTTGAAATGATAATAACAAAATAATGAAATATGAAATTATGTTAGAAAATTCATGTTTTATAACAAAATATTAAGAGATTAAACTGATAAACCCTAATTAAAAAATATAAATTTTTTTAAATAATATTATATTATTAAAGGATGATTTTGAAAAAAAAATGTTTCAAATAAAAATAAAATAATAAAAGATGAAACTTAGCAGAGAATTTTATTATTTGAAATAATTTTTATTCTAATATTATAACAAGAGATGAAACTGAGTAAAAAAAATTCAATATTTAAAAAAATAAAAAATAATTTAACAACAAATTTATTGTTTGAAATAATAAATATAAAATCTTAGTTTGATTGTCTATTTTACTTTGAGTTATTTAATTTATTTTATTATTTATTATTTTAATTGAGGTTTTTCTTAAGTTATTTTAATATTTCTTAAATAATATTCTTGCTTACTATGTCTATTGTTATTATTTTAATTTAATTTCAAATATTAAATATTTGACTCGGTTTAATATCTTAATATTTTGTTATAAAACATAAATTTTCTAGCACGACTTCATATTTCATTATTTTGTTACTATTATTTCAAGAACTAAATTTTGTCTCTCAAATTTATATATTTTTATTTAATTATTATATTAAACAATAGTTTTTCTCACTGAGTTTTATTATTTATTATTATTATTATTATTTTAAATAGGAGGTTTTTCCTCTCATATTCGTCTTTTGACATTTTATTATTATGCCAAACAATATTTTTTTTAAAAATTCATCATCCGTTATTTTATTATTTTTTATATTATATATTCACCTTTTTACTTTAGGGACCTAATTGAAATTTGTATATAAGTTCAGGGGCCTAATTAGAATTTTTTTTAGTTCAGGGACCTAATTGAAAATTATCAAATAGTTCAGGGACCAACTCAATAATTAAACCTATTTAAAATAATTGGAATTAACTGATTATTAAACTTATTTAACCACGTATTAGTAAATATTGGCTTCGAACATGATTTTAACAATCCATTTTTAGTTCACTGGTTATACAGGTATGTTGTTGGCTAATTATGTTAAGTGGTTGATTAAGTGCCTCTTTGGTTTCTTTCGAAATGGGCTTTTGACACCCCAAACCCTTGTTGCTACTTGCTACTTGCCACGGTAGTAACGGGAATGTTTGTGTAGCAAAATGTCAAGAGTGTGTAGAATTGATTTTAATCTATTTGTTATTGCTCACTAGTTGCTTCACTTTTCAAATCCTCATTTGAAACACCTTGGTCCACATACTTTGGGCTTTGGAGCCTAGTAGCACTCTTGTCACACTTAGGAGTGAAGAGAATTAGAGTTCAAATTATCCACACACTAAATAGGCGGTGAAGTGGTTCTTATGTGTGTCTAGAAATGATGTGTTAAACCTATGCTTATACAAGATTTTTTTAGAAAACAAAAACTTGGACCCTTTGTTGGAATGATGTTCCTCAACATTAGACTAAGGGATTTGATGTAGGGCAGCAGAGTAGCATTCCAATCGTTTGTGATTAGATGTACTTCATCATTTGAGGAATTTATTGGAGATTTTTATTGAATCAGGATCCTCGAGTGTAATTTTTTTCACTAACTTGAAGTGACCATTGTTGTATTTGTTTTAGATTCTTCACCTTGTAAAATCCCATTTAGAAACCCATTGAATGAAAGCTAAAAATATTAACTTCATATCAAAGTGCATTCGAAAGCCAAATTTATATGGAGAGTTGTGTGCTTTTTCCCGTTTGTGTTAAGATAAATCTAAACCAAAGTTGCTACAACTTTAAAATCAATTTAGATAAAGTAGGAATTCAGAAGGGGGGGAAAAAAAACCTTCCTTCCGGAAACAATTTTTTTTCCAAGTCTTTGGATTAACGTTGATACCCATCAGCGTTTAAATTTCCTTTATTTTGGACATCTTGTGGTTGAGAAACATGGATATAAACATTAATAAGCTTTAGTTTGATTAGTACTCTTTCAATACTTAATACCACAATGAAATTTCCCCACTTTCATAATCATGTTATTAGGATAGGAGTCTATTGTCCTCGTTTATTGTACCAAATCCTATCTCATCTAATTAAAATGTGACAAGTAGATATTATTTTTCATTTTTAATTTTAAAAAAATATACATGATAGCTTTTTTATTTATGGGATAGTGATCAGCCTCTGGCTCATCTAGTTTTATGACTAGTATGACCGTGGTTTTGTGCTAATTATATCTCATTTTCACCCAAATTAGACTTGATTGCCTTCAAGCAACATTTTGAGTCGTTTAAGTATTTTTAGGTTAATTTAGCTGATTTAGAGTCAAATAAAACACTTATGCTATTTCTTTTTTTCAGGTCAATAAAGAGAAGCAGTTTTGGAGTTTTTCGTCCCGCGAGAGGCTACTCGCCTCGCGAACCTGAAGCCTGACTGCGTAAGAAATGTCATCTTCTCTGCCTCGCCCCGCGAAACAATGTCTCGACCAGCGAGAAATCCAACCCTGAAAGACAGAGACCATCACGACTTACCCGTGTCGAATGTCACGGCTGTGACAGTTTGGAATTTGAAGAGTCTCGCCTCGCGAATGTCTTCTCGCCTCGCGAGAAGTCCAAACGTTGTAGATTTCTTCATAAGATTCGCGTCGCGAGTGTGTGTTCGCCTCGCGAGATCGCGCAGAACTGACAGATATAAATTGCTGTTCTAAGACAGATTGCAGAGTTGGAGTTTTTATCTTTTCATCTTCTTTAGTTTAGACAGCTGCGAAATTAGGTTTATGTTTGTAATGGAGAACTAGTCTCCTTGATTAATCTACTGTAATCGGGTTCCGCCGTCACTTGAGGTTTTGTAATTTCTGAACTTTATGCTAATCTCTTTCAATACTTGTTTTATATGTTCTGTTTGCTTAATTCAGAATCGTATAGAATAGGTGTTGATTTATTTCGATGATTGTGTGTTCCTATACTTAATCGCGTTTGCTTAATTCGCGTGTGTTCGTTCATGTTCGCTTAGTTCATGAGTGCTTCACCCCGTTTGCTTAATTCGAGAATAGGAACATATGTCTCGTAGCGTTGATTTCGCTTGTTAATTGATGCTACAATCGAAAAGGGTTTAGAATCTGCTTAGGGCATGGAATTATGTAAACCAATGATAGTGGGAAACCGAGAACAGTAGGTTAATCGTTTTTTAGCTTATTTGGTAATTACTTAGTTTGCATTGTTTTTCTGCTCTGTTTTCTTAATTTAGTTTGAAATCCAACCCCCCCCCCCCCCCCCAAAAAAAATGATTTTGTGTTAACAACAACCCAAGAGTCCTTGTGAGACGATACTCGAGTTGTCGCTCCCTAACTGCATATTTTTGTAAACCGCTCGCTTTTTGACGCGTGCGCGACAGCGCGTTCAAAAATTGACGCCGTTGCCGGGGACTCTTGTTGTTATTAACAGAAAATTACATTAAAAAAAAAACCTTTTGCATTACTGAATTAGTTACGGCTGCTTTGTCTGGTTGTGAATTTTAGTACGCCCCATGGATAACTATATGCAAGATTATTTACCTTATGTTGATTATATGCCACCACCATGCATATATTATCCTGACTTTAGTAAACCACCACCATGCATATGTTATCCTAACTTTGTTGGAAGTTACGAGTTTAGCAGTGGTTTTGACATGATTGGAGTGAATGAGGAGCAACCTTCCTATTCTAGCCAACATAGTGGAGAACAGGGCATCTTGGATGAGATAGCTTCTCTGGTGCAACAACAAATGACAGAATTCCAAGCAAGCCTTCAACAAATGGCAGAGAACAATCAACGGATGGCAGAACAAAATCTTGAATCCCAACAGAGGATAGAAGCTGATTTTCAGAAGTTGGCCATTCAAATTGATCACATTGTCTCCACCTTGGCTGCACTGCAAACTCAACGTTCCCTTGAAGAACATACAGATTCACAAGTAGTTATTCTTGACAATACTTCCTCTGAGGATAATTTTGATAATGATGTCAAGAATACTTCTATTGATGAATTGTGTGTTGAATCTCCAGATATTCACACCTCCCTGATTCTATCTATTATACTTCATGTGCTGATTGTACTGACATTGCTTCGTGTGTAGCATGTTGTGAAAGCTTATTCTTTTCAGGGTGTGAAGAGCAAAACGTCCATATGGAACATGAGACATATGAGGTTGAGGGCCTTGTTCGGCCAGGAAACATAGAAAATGAGGATCAGGAGGACATCTGCTTCACCATGCTTGAGGATAATGAAGAACATTTGGAATTAGATGCATGTGTTGAAAGTGACGGGGTGGATGAACTGTGTGCTGAATTTCCAGACATTCATGCCTTTTCTGATTCAGTTTGTTGTACTAACTGTGCTGATTATACTAACACTAACCTTTGTATAGTGTGTGCTGCGAATTCTGCATGTATAACAGGTGATGGATTTATCAAATAGTTGAATGAAGAACGTGACGTAAGATGAAGCAGCACCAGAGACCCTCTCCACCTATTTGCCACCTCCCCCTGTGGAGCCACCAGCGATGGAGTTCAAGCCTCTGGATTTTGCACCCTTGGATATGAAGACACTGTGGCCAGTCCAAGAGGTTGAACCCCGATTTTATTGGGAGGACTTTATTGACAAGGTTGACAAGGAGGTCATCTTTGACCTGAGAGGGAGTGAGAAGTCCACTGCACTGGAAGGAGTCACCATGATTATCAAGCGCCAGCTCCCATACTTATGCTTCATGCCATGGGATCCGGGAGGATCATATTGCAATTTGAGCATTCCGTGGCCGCTGTATCACAGACAGTGGGATCCTGGTGGAACCATCTCCATTAGTTTTCTCTGAACCCTTTCCTTTTTAATTATCCTTGCTTTGTTTTAGTTTTGTTTTCTTTTAGCTCCTGAATAATTTGAGAAGATCAGGAGTATGTGTGTTGAGTCTTGTGTCGGCAAGTTTGATTGGGTTTTGATTGAATTTTGCATAGATGGATTGCATGTTATGTGTTGACTGTATTCCCCCTAGGTTGAAAAAAAATATATTGAAAATTTGATCCCTATTTGAAGAATTGAAAACTGAACTTTGAGATATTTTGTTGTGATGGCATGATTTATGATAAGTTTGGGGTGATGGGAAGCACACACTAGGGATAGAATCTCGGTCAAACAATTTGCAAAAATGTCCAGGTGAGGATTTGAGCCTCCAACATGTTTTTAATTGTGAGAATCACTTTCAAGTTGCACTTTCCCGAATTTGCTTGAATCTCTTCATGGTTTGCATGTCTATGTGTTTGCATCAGATGATTTAGGCATTTTCTTTGTAAATAACCACTTGGCCTGAAAATAACCGTCCCTAATGCATGTTCCCTAGTTAGCCCATTGAGCCTAATTAGCATATTGTTCTTGATAACCTTATGTTATGAGCCAAAATCTGGAAAAACCATGTTAACCCGATCTTAGGATTAGGAGAGCATGGAATCTTAGCAAGAGAAGGTTTGCAAGAAACTAAGTTTGGGGTGGCTACAAGGTGTAATGTGTTGTTTGGGATTGAGAAAAAGGAAAAAAAATAATAAAAAGGTTGGAGCCAAAGGCAAAGAAAAAGAAAAAAAAAAGGAAAAAAGAAGAAAAAGAAAAAAGAGGAAAAAAGAAAAGTGTAAAAATGTTATAAAAAAAAAAAAGTATTAGAAGAAAAGGCTATAGTCACCCAAAAGCATAAAGAAAAATGGAAAAAGGAACTTGAGTGGAAATTCGGTATGTTGAAATGTTCATGCTCTCTTAGTTCCTAGGGACTTAAGCCTAGTACCTTTGAATATCCTACCCTTAGCCAGGCCCCATTACAACCTTTAAAAGACCTTTTGATGTTGCATGCATGTTTTCCGTGGGAACTATTTTGAGATAAAAATCAAATTTATGGGAAGTGTTCTTGAAAGGTGAATTGAGTGAAATGTTGATAACCTAGACAAACTGAGCGGATGAGTGAAACACTAAATGCCCTTGTGAGGAAGGCGATTGTTTGAATTTGGTGATCTCCATTTTGTGTGTAACTTGGATCCCTTGCTTAGATTACTGATTGCTTGAATGATGAAGTTCTCAAATGTTCAGAATAATTGAATGTGGGGATTACATTGTTGAATAGGGGGGACATTGAAGGAAAAATTATTTTGGTGAATTGATTGACATTTGTGCAAAGTTGATTGAATCTTTTAAGCTTGCCATGTTTTGAGTCTTTTTGAGTTTTTGAGTTTTAGTTTGCTTGGGGACAAGCAAAGTTTAAGTTTGGGGTATTTTGATCAGCCTCTGGCTCATCTAGTTTTATGACTAGTATGACCGTGGTTTTGTGCTAATTATATCTCATTTTCACCCAAATTAGACTTGATTGCCTTCAAGCAACATTTTGAGTCGTTTAAGTATTTTTAGGTTAATTTAGCTGATTTAGAGTCAAATAAAGTACTTATGCTATTTCTTGTTTTCATGTCAATAAAGAGAAGCAGTTCTGGAGTTTTTCGCCCCGCGAGAGGCTACTCGCCTCGCGAACCTGAAGCCTGACTGGGCAAGAAATGTCATCTTCTTTGCCTCGCCCCGCGAAACAATGTCTCGCCCCACGAGCAATCCAACCCTGAAACACAGAGACCATCAAGGCTTACCCTAGTCGAAGGTCACTACTGTGATGATTTGGAATTTGAAGAGTCTCGCCTCGCGAATGTCTTCTCGCCTCGCGAGAAGTCCAAACGTTGCAGATTTCTTCATAAGATTCGCGTCGCGAGTGTGTGTTCGCCTCGCGAGATCGCGCAGAACTGACAGATATAAATTGCTGTTCTAAGTCAGATTGCTTAGTTGGAGTTTTTATCTTTTCATCTTCTTTTCATCTTCTTTAGTTTAGACAGCTGAGAAATTAGGTTTATGTTTGTAATGGAGAACTAGTCTCCTTGATTAATCTACTGTAATCGGGTTCCGCCGTCACTTGAGGTTTTGTAATTTCTGAACTTTATGCTAATCTCTTTCAATACTTGTTTTATATGTTCTGTTTGCTTAATTCAGAATCGTATAGAATAGGTGTTGATTTATTTCGATGATTGTGTGTTCCTATACTTAATCGCGTTTGCTTAATTCGCGTGTGTTCGTTCATGTTCGCTTTGTTCATGAGTGCTCCACCCCGTTTGCTTAATTCGGGAATAGGAACATATGTCTCGTAGCGTTGATTTTGCTTGTTAATTGATGCTACAATCGAAAAGGGTTTAGAATCTGCTTAGGGCATGGAATTATGTAAACCAATGATAGTGGGAAACCGAGAACAATAGGTTAATCGTTTTTTAGCTTATTTGGTAATTACTTAGTTTGCATTGTTTTTTCTCTCTATTTTCTTAATTTAGTTTGAAATCCAAACCCCCCAAAACCGATTTTGTGTTAACAACAACCCAAGAGTCCTTATGAGACGATACTCGAGTTGTCGCTCCCTAACTGCATATTTTTGTAAACCGCTCGTTTTTTGACGCGTGCGCGACAGCGCGTTCAGATAGGAAGTGAGACATAAATTTAGGACATAAGATTTCTATCACATGTTACTACATAGAGTTCAACAAAAAATATTTATTGGTCAAAATAAATTTTTTTATCTTCAGATACATCAATAGTGTATTTGGAAGAGTTTATAGAAAGCTATAAGTTAATAACTTATGATAATAAATTTAAGAAAATAGTTCATTAAAAAATTAAAATAATTTATGATATTTCCATAAGGTTTTTTTAGCTTATTTTCATAAGCTTTCTGAGAAGCTTATAAAAATAAGTTATTTTTAACTTATTTAAAAAAGAGCTTATTACATAAACGTTAAATAAGTTGTATAACCAGTAATAAAATAAGATGCCTTTTAATACAAGGGAGCAAAGACATCCTTCATTGCGAGGGAGCAAAAATAACCTATTATTGTAGGTCATTTTGATGGTATATTTATAAATATAAAATTTGTATGGGTTAACCTTTTTAGTTTGTAATTTGCTGCAAAGTCTCTATACCTTATCCTCCAACACTTTCATGGTTGCTTGCATTTCGGTAACTGATATTATTCAGCTTCCTGGTTTTACTTTTTTATTATTTCATTAAGTTCATATATCAATCAATGTCCAAAATAGTGGATGAGAATTCTGAGAATCGTTTTCTCTTAAATCTCCACATTTCTCCGCACTACTCTTCACCTTGACATAGCAGCTTCTTAATGGAAAAGGGAAAAAACATGAAGCAACTGTTAGAGACTTTAAATTGAGAACAAAGAGACCAATTCCTTGGTAGAGGAACAGAGACCAATTTTTTATTTATCAATAAACAAAAACCAATGTTTTATTCAAGGCCAACAAGAACAGAAGACCTCAAAGACCAAGTTTAAATCTCTTGTTTAACCCCAAGCTTTGTCTGCCAAAATACCATAACTCACTTTGCCCATGAAACGCTCAACCCACCTGGAGAGGCCTTAGGTTCTTGCTCCCTTGTTGGATCTGGAAGAAGAAGACGTTGTTGTCGTCGAAGAAACTGAGGTTATTGTGCGAGGTAGAGATATGAGACTGAGGAATAAGTCAGTAAGAAGAAGAACAAGATCTATGTCTCCTCTTAGGAACAACACGCCTTTGGAGTGGACAGAGAAAGAAGAGGATCATCATCATCATGGAGATAATAACATAAGCATGGAGAACAAAATGACCAACAATAACAATAGTAATGGTTCCTATTTCGGCTTCTCGGTCTTCTTCAGCTGGAAGGAGCTCCAAGAGGATAAGATTACGTTTGGAGGCGGCTTCTCTGGTGGACAACTTAAGTAGGTTACGCAAGGTGCACAAGGATAAATGACCGGCTATTTAAAGTTTTCCAGGTTTTGAGAATTTATTGACCAGCTCCTCCTATGTTTGGGTATTTGCAAAACGCCCCTATAACGTGGCAGGGTAAAAATATTCGAGAAACTGGTTTGTCCCTTTCGTCAATATCCCTAATCGCCATATGTCCACCATTGTCGAGCCGTCAGACAATCGATTCCTCAAGCCTATCAATTGTGAGTCGCCTACGGGAGCACCCGATTGTTGGAGGGGTGGTCGTGTTCGAAGAATAAGTGATTGCAGCTGAGAAGGTCCAAGCTACTTCAAGCACGCGTATCGTGAAGTAGGTGGAGAAGAATCAGGTAATTTTCCAACCCTCGGAATATGATTGTTGCCCATGATGTCAGTGTTATGCTGTGTGGGGCATTTGATTCGATAGGAAAATTGTTGTGTTTGCTTGGTGTTGGCTTTTGTGTGGATACTAAAGTAGTGTGATGCTCCTGTTAAAAATCATTTGCAAGTAATGTGTTATATATGAAGCAATTGTGTTTAAGAAAGTTGATTTGGATGTCAACAGAGGTAAGGAGATTGCCGTAGGAAGATCGTGGAGGCATGTATGGTGGCAACGAAGACAGAGTTGGATATAGTGTGAGTAGATGTTAAACACACCAAATGATTGTGATGAAATTTTAAAAGATTTTAAGTGGATACAGTGTAATGAATTTAAAATGTATGGTTGGAGATGGACATGAGGAGATTAATGAAGATGGTGGTGTTGGGGATGGACATGAAGAAGTCGATGGTGTTGACAATGATGGATTTGGATATGAAGACGGAGACAACGATGACGACGATGATGCTGAAGCTCATGATGATGTCGATGGAGATGGAGATGGGAGTTCCGGAGGTGATGAATCTTGTTTTGAAAATGGCATAACCATTAATTGCATGGCTGACATTGTTAACATTGACATGAAGAATATAAGCACGGCTGATGTTGATAGATTTCATTTTCCTGATTTGAAAGTTGCACACCAATTCTACATTTGGTATGGTCGAATCAGTGGATTTTCGGTTCGCAAAAGCAGGGTTGTGAAAGATTGTTTAGGTGAAATAGTTCAGCAAACTTTTGTATGTTCTCGAGAAGGCTTCAGGGTAGATCGTGGCATTACACAAGAAATGCGGAAACGTGAACAAAGAAACCTTACTAGGTGCAGTTGTGAGGCCAAATTCTGTACACATGTTGACATCAGATCTAGGCATTGGTATATTACGTTATGGTTAGATGATCATAACCACGATTTGTTGGACGATATTTTCCGTGCAATGTTGCCAGTGCATAGGAAGATGTCTGATGCTGATGTTTTTCAAATTGAAAATTCTACAAGGTTGGGATTAGGCCTCCACACATTTATGGAGCATTTGCGAATAATGCAGGTGGGTATCATAAGATAGGATTTCAGAAAAACGACATCTACAATCAAATAGCCAGACAACGAAGAAAGCAGTTTTCAGATGCCACTGGTGCTGTTAAGTTCCTGCAAGAACTTAGTTTGAAGGATCCAATGATGTTTGTTGTGCGCACTGTGGATGATGAAGGTCGCCTTCAACACCTTTTTTGGTGTGATGGTGAAAGTCGTATGAACTATTAAATCTTTGGGGATGTGATGGCCTTCGATGCTACCTACCGCAAAAACAAGTACTTCTGCCCTTTTGTGGTGTTTTTGGGCGTTAATCACCATAACCAGACAACAGTTTTTTGCAACTGCCCTTGTGTCAAATGAGACGGAAGATACATACATTTGGGTGTTGGAACAATTTATGGATGCAATGAATGGTAAGGCTCCAAGCTCGGTAATAACTGATGGAGACCTAGCAATGAAAAATGCCATAATAAGAGTGTTTCCGCAAGCGCACCACAGATTATGTGCAAGGTTATCGAAATCGCACGATTTGCGATTTGGATCGTACTCAACGACACGATACCGGGACTAAACGATATTGAACACATGGAGAATCGCAGAGGTGCTTGAATCGCCGTCGGAATCGCCGGAATCGTACGATCCGTTGCGATTTATGAATCGCCATGACAATCGCGATTCGAGGCCCTCTGTTCTTCCTTGTCTTATGCCAGTGTTGACGCTGGTTTTTGGTTGGTATCCAAAATCCTTGTCACAAATAATTTAAGATCAGACGAGTGTAGGGACGGACGAGTTATGCGGTAATCTCGTAAGGATGAGTATATTGCATGTCTGCTCAAACAAGAATGACTTCTTTGAGTTTTACAGAAATACAAGGATTTGACGGGAAAAAACGTGATTTGCAGTTAAATTAGAAGAAAGTAAAGAACGTGAAATTTAAAGGAAAGCAATAAACAACGAGGAATTTAAAGGAAAGCATGTAAGTTGCAGGAAATTAATTGAAAGCTTGTAAATGACAAGTAAAGATAAATGACAGTAAATTAAAGGAAAGAAGCAAGTTATTGAAAAGTATTTAAATGATTGAAGAGTAAAAGAAAGCGTTTAAAGTGCAGGAAATTAAAAGAAAGCAAGTAAAAGGCGTGAAAAATAAATGGGGAGGAATAAAGAACTCGAATAAAGAACTTAAATGAAGAACATGAAAGGAAATCTTTGAAGGTAAATATGAACTTTTAAAATTAAATGAGCAAGATCTTGTATTATAAATTGAACTGGAAATGAAAAGGGATGGAGGAAAATACTTGAGTCCAATCCTTTAATCTATGTGTGATCGAGATATGTAGGATATCGCTTCAAGTACAACCTCCTTCATTACATCGGGATTAACGGTATTTATAAGCATACAAAATAACGCCTAAAGAAACTTCCTATCTTAAAAATTGACACTGTATGGCGGTTTTGCTATGTTTCGATTCAAACTATTTGACAAGTAAACTTCTCTAATCGCTCATTCCTTCGAATGGCTTTATGCCCACTTGCTTGTCGTCCCACAGTTTGGTTATTTGACAACTTATCTTCTTGATCTTGTCAACCTTGGAAACTTAGCCATTTCTATACTTTGTTCGTCGACAATTCTTATTACCAACTTTGTCGAAAGTTGGGTTGTTACTTCTATTTCTCCTTGATCAATGGATATATTCGTCGGGAATTTGACTGATGACAAATGTGTTTTCCTTTCTTGACGGCTTTATCTGTCTGACATACTAATTTCTGAATTCGACTCTTCATGGTGGTTATCTGACGATTCTTCAATTTTTTCCGTCATCCTGTCGGATCCATTTCCGTCAAGAATTTTAAATTCCTATTAACAGATGCCCCCCAAATTTTGCTTTTCGACGGTTTTGCCCGTAAGAATAGCAAAATTTGATTTTTCAAATCCCCAACGATCGTCTTAATCTCGGGTTCTTATCCGTTAATTAAACCTTGCTTCTTATTTCATCCCTACTTAATAGGGACAATCATGATGCCGCAGGTTTCTTGGAACTCGAACCGAAGGTTTTTTAATTCTCCTTTAAATGTCAATCACATCAGAATTGACTTTCTTCTTCTTATCCTTCCTTCTTCACTAGTAAACCTTTTCTAACGAAAGGCCTTTTCTTCTTCCCTCGCAAAATCCTTTCTTAAAAGGAATCCTTTCTCTATCTTTTATTCCATTTACCATGGCCACATCTTCTAAGGTGCCGACTTCAGTACCTCATGCTACAGTCGTGCCTCCTAGGGCAGTGGTTCAAGACCCACTTTTGGAGAAATCCGAGTTATGGCAAGAATCCAAGGTAATTTACCCTATTCTTGATCCTTCTATTGCTTTAAATCCTCCTGCTGCATTTTTGGATCCTTTTGTGGCCAACAAGGAAATTTATGAGGGTTTACGCAATTCCTTTCCTTCCGCTAGCGTAAATGAAGCTATTTTATCTTCTTTTATTCCTATTCCCATTCATATGTTCAAGAAGAGTAATAGGATTTTCAGAATGCCCCCTGCCACTCGGTTCGATGCCTACATTAGTTGGCTTGACCGAGTTCAAACTGAAAAACGCAGTGTATGGGAAGAAGCTGGAATTTTTGAATTCATTCAACTTTCTCGTCATGTTAAACTGGTAGACTTTTCTTTAATAGGAGCATCAGTTTTCTTTTGGAACAAAACAACAAATAATTTTCATTTTCCTTATGGAATGATGGGTCCGACTTTGTTCGACATGTCGGCTATTCGGCCTTCGTCCCGGATGGCCCCACCATGCATACTGAGGTAGAAATTGAGAATCAAATTGATGTTTATGTGCCGAAGTGTTCTTTTTCCAAATACATAGCAGATTTTAGAGGAGAAGCTCATGATCCTGTGACGGATACTGAGCATGTAGCCTTCTTGTTTCTTTGGCTATGTGCTTATGTTTTTTGTAGTAAATCTGCTTCTTTGGTCGCTTCATATGTTCCTTTAGCCAATCTTTTGTCATCTGGTAAGAGAGTAGCATTAGGACAATGTGTCTTAGCCAATCTTTATGATAGCATGAGCATGCTAGTTGACACCGTCAAATCTAAAAAGAAAACCAATATAGGAGGGCCCCTTTGACTTCTCCAATTATGGTTAAATGCAGTTTTGGAGCGTCAATTTTCATATAAAGCTCCCGCAGATTTGACAATCGACATGTATGGCTCCTATCTCTGTTATGTGTCTGTCGAGTCTTTGACGAGAGATGAGACTGCGAACTTCAAGTTTTATTTTAAAATTCTTCATTCGCTTTCATCTTCATCCCCAAAGATCAACTTTTCTCCCTTTTCCGACCGGAAATAAGGTCCAAAATGGTTTACACAACTGAGCACCACCATCTCCAAATCCAACAAATCCATTTGGACCAAATTTCTTTGTCAGAAAATTCTTTTTGTTGATGGCCCTAGCTTTAAAACTCAGAAAGCCTATCTCCACTTGCCCAACACCGTTGCTTGTCAGCTTGGCTTCTGTCAAGCTATCCCTGCTCCCTATTCGTCAGATCTCGACGAGAATTTCATTGGTATCAAAGTCCCAACGTATGAGCATATTGTCGCCATTAGTGATGAAGACAAAGTTCGTGGGACTTTCTTACAACCCGTTTCATTTTCGGTCTTCCACGGAGTCACTCAAAGCTTCCTTGACTGGTGGGATGAATACTACTCCAGCCATCGTCTGAATTTACAGACATGCTTGAGTTGTATTGAAGACACTGCGGGTAACACTGATGATTCTCTCGTGCAGGAACATGATCCAAAGAACCAAAACTCGAGGTGAACTTGAGAAAGAAATTCAAGCCTTTGAGAAATTTTATAAAATTAAGTGGAATCCCAAGTTACCATTTGATATGGTTCGTCATGTCAATAGTGTTTTGGCCAAGCCAAAAGGAAGCATAATAATAAGGAATCGAGAGGCTTGCCATGTATAGGAATATTCCCAATATGACCAGGGAATATTTTGACAGATTTGAAAGCTCCTTTTCCTAAGCCAGTGCCTATTCCTTGTGCCCCTTTTGGTTTAGCTGATTCACACCCAGGAAAACCGTCGAAAGGAGGTAACTTTTTCTTTTTGGACAGCGTGAGTGCTTACGTTGACCCTTTTGAAAAACCAAATCCAGATTACCTTCGCTCGTCGGTTTCTTCAACTCGATGACGACTTTGAATTCCATTCGAGAATTCTAACTTGTAACTCGGTATTCATTTGTCAAATCACTTATTTCTCTTTTCTTTTCGTCCGACGATCAACTTATTTACATTGCTATTGACAGCTATTCCTCTTGACAAACCTCTCCCTCGGCAAGCCTAAGTCCGACGCGTCTTTTCGGGAGAAGCTTCAAGATGATAATGAACCCGTTATCCCCTTGGTCAAGAAGAGCTCTCGGTCGACCAAAGCTTCATTTTCGATCCTCGAGTCAAAAGGATCCAGAAAAAGAAAAGAGAAAATGGCTCCTTCTAGCCCTCTCTCCAAGAAATCAAAATCATCAAAGGTCTTGCAATTGTGACAGCATTTGATGCCGTCAAAGTCTCCACTGGCTCTAAAACTCAGGAGGTTATGACTAGTTCCTCCAACACTTCGACCTCCAACCAATCTGAGGTAACAATTTTACGTTAGTCTGTCAAGTTACATCCTTTTGCTCACATGCTTGCTATTCTTGACAGAAAAACAAAACCGTCGAGACCATTCTGGTTTCTGAGAAGGCTATTGTTGATGTTGACTTGATGTCTTGCATTCTAATTTGGTATTTCCACTGATCTTGTCATTTTTTGTATACTTGTATAAATTCTCATTTATTTCTCATGTCAGGAAAAGTCTCCCCAGTTTGATGATTCAATGACCATTCAGGAGATTCTCACGACTGTCGAGCCTATAAATGTATATGATTCGGAACTGCATACTGACCAAACTTTAGGAGGTATCTCTGTTAGTACTAAGAGTTTGACAATTGAATTGCAGGTTCCTGACTCTTATCAGGAAATGCCTTCGAGCCCTCATCATCCGACTTCAATCACCCCAATTTCAACAGCTGATGACCCAGTGGGAACTACTGTCATGATTGAAATTCCGGATGAAGATATTGACATGGAGGCCCTGCTGGATGAAACAGCTCCTGCCATTCCTTCTCCACCTGCTATCAAACCTCCTACCATGAAGTCTCCTGATCCCAAACTGGCTCTACATTTTAACACGTGGATTAATATGCTGATAAGCTTCTGGCTTATCTAGTTTTATGACTAGATGAACTAGGGTTTATGTGCCAATCAGTCGAGTTCACTCTCGTTTTCGCCCAAATTTGCCTTGTTTTGTTCCTAAGTAGGACTTTGACTCGTTATGCGTCTTTTGTGTAGTTTTTAGCTTATTTTGGATAGAATTATGCTTTTGGGTGTTTTTGGTGTTTTCAGGTCAATAAGTGAAGCTCCGGGAGTCAAGGAAAGTCAAGAAGCAGTGGAAAAAGCACTTCTGGAGATACTCGCCTCGCGAGTGGATGTTCGCCTCGCGAGCCTGAACATCAGATAAAGCAGCAACAGTCATCACTCTGGTTCGCCCCGCGAACAGTCTGCTCGCCTCGCGAATCATGAAGACCCGAAAGTCAGAGAACATCACGGCCTAGCCGTGATGAAGGTCACAGCCTAGAATTGAATCTCGCCACGCGAGAGCTTGAAGACCCTGGAAGACAGAGACCATCACGGCCTAGCCGTGATGAATGTCACGGCTTTGACAGATTGAAGTTGGAAGACTCGCCCCGCGAACACACCCTCGCCTCGCAAAAATCCAAAATTTGAAGCGCGCCAATACTAAAATTCGCCTCGCGAGCGAGCAAGATTTAGAATCCTTATTTAAAGGCTGTTTCAGATCAGATTGAAAAGGGGGGTTGTGAGCCATTGTTTAGATCAGATTTTGTGCGAATCCTTGTTTCTGGAGCTGCGTCTCCATTCTCTTTTCTTTTCATATTTTATTATGGAGATTGTTGCCGATTGTTCGTGTGTTGTTACGAACATGAGGAACTAATCCCCTCGTCTAGGGGATCGATGAAGCCACCCATGACTGTGTAGTGTTCATGTGATGTATGTTTTTCTCCCATTCTCTCAATAAATGTTTTTCAATTATGATATTGTTGTGTTGATCATATGCTAGCGTGATTAACTAGTTAAACGTGTTAAGGCCGACCGGCGATTCGCGTTTTAGAACTTGAATTGGGATCATCGATCGAATATTGTACGAAAGTGAATAGGAGATCGGTGCAACCACATAGGGAACAAGATTTAATAGAATTCGAGGATTAGGGTTATGAGACCTGCAAGTAATTAACTCAAATCGTTGAATACGTCCTATTGAGCAGGGGGTCCCGGTTGACATTGTAATTGAACTTAGGGAAGAATACATCATCACTTGGGTACTATACATGATTGGGTAGGTGGATTTGAGACCCTAGATACTTTAATTTCAGATTTTAATACCTTAGCTTTATTTGATTCGTTATTTGAATTGCGATCTTAATCTCTCTCTCACAACAACTTTCTTCGCTTAACTAAACCTATCGAATTTCTCGCGAATTGGTAGAATTGGTAGCCCAATCCTTGTGTTCGACCTCGGTAAATTCTTACTGTGTTTTTATTACTTGCGACGACCTGGTACACTTGCCGGCGTCTCAACATATGCTGTCGGAAGTAAGCCGGAAAGAGTCATCCTTTTCTACCACTTCTTCATCGACTCAACATGATTCCAGTGACTCTTTAGTTACTACCCTCATGCATGATCTTCAAGCTCTTCTGGTCAATCCTTTTGATAAACTTCTGTCTGATATCAAGATTCAAAAAGAACTATCTCAACTTGTCAAGGAGATCATTCCTCTTCATTCTAATCTTCCTCTGTCGAGCCGTTCGCTTTTTATCTCTATTCAGACATTTTGGGAACGGCTCTCCAGTAAATTAGAAAGGATGACTTCTGTCATTCCTTCTTACGAAGATGAAGAAAGAATCAAGGACGATCTCTTAGTTCAGTTTCAAAATCTTGAGTCATCTAAACAAAAAGAACTTGACCTTATTTCCATCGGGACTCAAACTAAGGAGAGCTTAGTGGAGTACCGGAAGAAGCTGTTGGCCGAGATTGAATTGACGGACCAAAAGTGTGCCAAGTTTGACAAAGCTTTGGAAAAAAGCAAAGACAGAGTCAAAGCTATTGATGATGAATCTGTCTGTCTTGGCCAAAAAGCTGAAAGTGTAGTCAGCAAACTCCGTGCATTGCAGCCCGACTATGAAGCAGCTACTGCTGACAAAACTAATCTTTCCTTTGCATGGGATCAATTATCTTCTATTTAGGCCAATAATGACAATTGTAATTCTTGTTCTCGTCGACCATTTAACCTGGTCAATTTTTACGGTCAATTGTAATTAATAACCGCTTCCTTTCTTGCACGTTTATTTATTATTGGATTTGACTGCATATTCCCAACTAACTTCGTAACTCATGCTTTATCAAATCATCATAAATGTCATGGTAAGTTTCGAAACTTTGGTAAACCACATCGCAATAAATGCCTTTTGTGTTCAACTATAAATAACGAGGTCTATAAATCTGATTTCGTAGTTGAATCTTTCACATACCATGCTTTCCTCTACAACAGGCCTCCACCTATTCTTCTTTCTTCCTCCACAAGAATCTGACCTTATCTATATTAAGTTTTCAAACCAAGGTGTTTGTCTTAATGGTCACATCCTCCATGAAGGTCAATAACCAATGTAAAAACATATAGTGAAGGTCAGTAACCAATGTAACATCCATAACTGGCCTCACTGCATATCCGAGGAGAAGCAGATCTTGATACAGAACGAGTGTACCTCGTCTAGTTCCATCATCTTCATCTGGAAGGGTTTGGTGTTATCTACCGTAGCAACAACCACCTTCTGAGTGAAATGATGGTGACATCTGCTCGTGCTTATCCCCCTTTTGGAGCCTCCTTGACAAATGAGGCAACCGAAATCTCGTGGGAATGAAGCCTCAACAAATTTAGATGCACCTCTCCGCTGTTGCATGAAACTAAAATATTATTAGCGCACTGCCCTGTATTTTAGGATCAGACTAGCTTTAATTGACAACTTGATTTCTACCATCAAATGACAATATTTCATTGTATCGTCAATTTAATAAATATACTTATTTTCTTTATTCGTCAATTTGTACTTCTAACATCGTCGGTTTGTATTCCTTCAAATACTTGCCATTAATTGACTTAATTGTCGAGCCAATATTAATATTGACAAGTGCGTAAGCATTTCCAGAAAATACTCTGTCAATTCTAAATTGTCCTTCCCATTTAGGTGACCATTTCCCGTATTCTCGACAACTTTTATCCATGGGCAATATGACCTTCCAGACTAAATCATCTACCTTGAATGCTTTGAACTTAACTCGACTATCATAAAACCTTGCAATTCTTTCTTTTTGCCGAATCAAATTTTCCAACACAATCAATCTGTCATCACTTAATTCATTCAATTCGTCTAGCATTGCATCCCAATACTGGTCAGTAGGCGGGTCATTTTGCCTTTGAATGCGAGTGGATTGGAGATTGATTTCAACAGGTAATACATGATCGTGCCCATAAGTTAGACGATACGGCGAGGTTCCTGTCGATTGTCTGGGTGAATTTCTATATGCCCATAATACTTGATCAAGGGTATTATGCCAATTTTTAGGTTGTCGGCCCACATGCTTTTTAATAAGATTAATAATGATCTTATTTATGGCCTCAACTTGGCCATTTGCTTGTGCATAATATGGTGTAGATGTGAGCATTTTTATATGCCTAGAACTGGCATATTCCACAACTTTCTTTCCGACAAACACTGACCCTTAATCCGTTGTCAGAGTCTGGGGTATGCCAAACCGACAGATAATGTGGTTTTCAATGAAGTCAATTACTTCTTGTTGGGTGACTGTTTTAAGACAGATTGCCTCTACCCATTTGGTAAAGTAGTCAACTCCAACTAAAATGAATTGATGTCCTTTCGACGAAGCAGGGATGTATCCGACCAATCAAATCTAGAGCCCATCCTCCGAATGGCCAAGGCTTGGCAATAGAATGTAATTCGCTAGCCGATGCGTTTTGTATGCGGCCGTGCTTCGACACTTTTTCACAAGACCTGGCAAATAAAATGCAATCTTTAACCATAGTTGGCCATAATATAAACTTCTTCGTAGGACCCATTTCATTTTATCACCTGCACGATGGGCTCCACATATACCCTCATGGACTTCGATAGAGCCAAATAAGCATCTTGCTCACTCGAGCACTTGTGTAGAGTTCCGTCAACAGATTTTCTCGTATAATGATCCTCCTTGCATTGTGTAATTCAATGCCTTATACTTTGTTTTTCTATCTACATTCTGACTTGGATTTTCCAAATACTCGATTATTGGCAACCTCCAGTCATTAGGCAGAATTACATCATTAACTAAAATATCTTTTTCTTCTAATGGATACAAAGAATTCTCTGATTTCCATTAGTGTCGACAGAGTCTTTTGAGATATTTTATATCCTGAGGCTATCTGAGCCAACTCATTAGCCTCTTGATTTAAATTTCTGGGAATGTATTGAACAATTACGTCATCAAATTTTTTTATCAACTTGTTAGCCACGATACAATATTTTGACAAATTGTAACTAACACATTTGTATTCTTGTGTGAGTTGTTTGATGACTAATTGAGAATCCCCAAAAATATGCACATTTCGTGCTTTTAATTCTATCAATATTTCCAATCCGACAATCAAAGCTTCATATTCAGCTTCGTTGTTGGAACATGGATATTTAAGTTCAAACATGAACTTTGTAGGAACTCCTTGTGGGGTCACAATTAGGATTCCTATGCCACTACCTCCTTGATCCGTCAAAATAGAGTTTCCAAGGTAGTAGACTGACAACATTTATTTCTGGCACATCCAGTCCTGGATGGTCTACCAGAAAGTCAGCTATTGCTTGTCCTTTGACAGCTTTAGCTGGCACGTATTGTAAAGAATACTCTGATAAAGCAATGGTCCACTTGCCAATTCGTCCATTAAGTATTGGTTTCGACAACATATACTTTATTACATCAGTCTTGGAAATAACTAATACATGACATGGCATCATATAATATTTAAGTTTTGTACAAGAAAAATATAATGCTAGACATAACTTCTCTATTGCACTATATCTTCCCTCGGCATCATTTAGGACTCTACTTAGATAATATACAGCCTTTTCAACATTGTCATCGTCATCCTGGGCTAATAAACATCCTATAGTGTCCTCTGATGCTGATATGTACAACTTCAACGGTCGACGGGGCACTGCAGACATCATGACTGGTGGACTGACTAGATACTGCTTAATCTGGTCAAAAGCCTCTTGGTGACAAGGTTCCCAAATGAAGCTTTGTTCTGATTTCAACTTGACCAGTGGTGCAAATACTCTTGTCCTTCCTGACAGATTTGATATGAATCTTCTGAGAAAGTTAACCTTCCCTAAGAAGGATTGTAGCTCTTTCTTATTTGTCGGCGCGGAGGCTTCCATGACTGCTTTAGCTTTATTCCTGTCTACCTCGATTCCTTTTTTGTGGACCAGGAATCCTAAGAATTTTGCAGCCGACACTCCGAAACTACACTTCTCTGGGTTCATTTTTAGATTATGCTTTCTCATCCTGTCAAATCCTTGCCTCAGATGCTCCAAATGGTCATCTTTGCTCTTGGACTTAACGACCACATCATCAATATATACTTCTACAAATTTTCCAATAACATCATGGAAAATTGTATTCATTGCTCGTTGATAGGTGGCCCCTGCATTCTTTAAACCGAAAGGCATGACAATCCATTCATATGTCCCAATTGCTCCTGGACATTTGAAGGCAGTCTTCGACACATCTTCTTCGGCTATAAAGATTTGATTATACCCTGCATGGCCATCCATACAACTTAAAATTTCATTTCCTGATGCTGAGTCGACAAGCATGTCGGCTATTGGCATCGGATATTCATCTTTGGGGGTAGCCATATTTAAATTCCTGAAATCTATGCATACCCTCATTTTACCATTCTTCTTAATAACGGGGACTACATTAGAGAGCCAATCAACATACCTGGTTGTTCGTATGAACTTGGCTTTAAGCAGTCTTTGTACTTCCTCTTTGATTTTATGTACCACCTCTGGAGCAAACCGTCTGCTTGCTTGTTTAACAGGCTTGCAATCCTCCCTTAGTGGTAGGCGATGTTCAACAAGATCCCTGCTTAAACCAGGCATTTCATCATAGTCCCATGCAAAGCAATCTTTGTACTCTGCTATTAATCCGACAAGTTTTCGTTTGTAATCCTCTGGCAGAAAAGCACTGACAAAAATGGGCCTTTTCTTTTCTTCTGACCCCAAATTTATTTCTTCCAGAGGATCTTCTACTTCCACATTTTGTTTGACTTCGGCTCCTCTTTCAAAACCCAAAGGGCCGTCGTCAATTATACAATCCGCCAATACACTCTCTTGAGTGTGTGCTTCTTTGTTGGCCAGATAGGCCGACAATCTTCTCAAGTGGGTTTCAAGACTCATTGTCAGATTCTGGCCGAGTCTTGTCGGCCTTGTCTTGTATTGTAACTCCAAACTGGCTAAGAAGGCTTGCTTCCAACGTATCCTTGTTGATAACCCCTTCAATGGCAGTTATTGGCTTCACATTCGGAGAATACACCCGGAAATCAATATGTGCTTGCCGAGCATAACAAGCACTATCGTCTGCCTCCACAATCTCCACTTGATCCTGTTCATACCACAAAATCACCTTCTGATGTACCGTTGATGGAACTGCCCCTACAGCGTGGATCCAATCCCTGCCAAGCAAAATGTTGTAGCTTGACTTGGCTGGAATTATGACGAACAATGTCATTCTTTCGACAGTGCCAATTTGTATGTTTAATAAAGTGACACCATCTGACGAAGATGTTTTGCCACTGAAATCAGCGACAACCATATTAGTTGGGATTAGATCTGACTGATCCTTTCCTAATTTTTTAAACATCGCCCTAGGCATCAAGTTTACAGCAGCACCTCCGTCAATTAAGACTCTATTGGTGGGTCTTCCATCGATGATGGCCTTCACATGCAAAGGCCTTAGATGATTTTTCTGTTCGTCGGTAGGTTTCTCCAACTGAGCCACGTTGTCGAATACAGTAACTAAATTCTCTTGAACACACATCCAGTGGTCACTTGGGTCTCCTGCATTGTTGACGACATCACTGTCGTCATCAAAGGGATCAAACTCAAAATATCCCTCGTATTCTGCTAGGATGAAAGAAATCAAACCTATCTTCATTCTCATTCCAGGCTCCAGTATAACTTCATTGTCTGGATCTTCATCTAGGAATGCACCTCCGACTGTCCTGCCGTGATTTTTTCTTAAATCACTCTCGTCATCTGACCCTGACCTATTTGACAAAGGTCGGGCAATTCCCGCGCCACAGTTGTCTAATGCTTCCATGATGTTGGCCCAATCCTCATTCTGGCCGTCGGTGTCCATGGCTCCACTGAAATTCATGTCATCATTCGGATCATTCAATGCTTCAATGACAGCGTCAAATGACAACTCTTCTCTAGTTAAATCGCATTCTGGCTTGAACGTAGTCAGTTGTTGCTCTTCTATTCTGGCTTCAACTTTCTTCTCGAGCCCCGCAACCTTCTCCATTTCTATCAGTCCGATAGGCCATTTGCCTCTTGGTTTTACTGGTGAGGATGCTTGGCCTGAAGTCTTCTTTTCTATGAAAACCTGGGATACAGGTTTATTTTGCTTGGTCTGATTACCGGGTTTCTTGACATCAGTTTCCATGGGGTGATTTACTATTACACTCTTCATCTTGGTATCTCCCATTTTATCTACTTTGTTGTTGGTTGTAGCAACCAAGCAACCAGCATCATGGGAAGGCATCTCTTTTATAATGACGCCTCCCTGTTTGGCAAGTTTCTTTTTCTGAGCTTGTCGGAGTCTCTGTAGTCTCCTCTTTTGGCTCTTGGAAATGGCCAATTGAGTTGAGGGTCCTGAAAGACCAGGCCCTTCCATCTGAGTATTTTTAGCCAGTTGACCCTTTCGGTAATGTTCATTCCAAAAGGGTGGCCCTCGATCATTGCCCTTGTTTCTCCGAGCCCATGTCTGTTTTTGCAATTATGGGTACTGTGCCATGGCTGAATTCCTCACCCATTTATCCACCATTACGTTGGATGGGGGTGTCCTGGTCTTGACAGGATTCAATCTGCCACTGACAGAGTTACCTACTGTCGATCCTTTGATTGGTTCTTCAAACCACCCGCCGGTGCTGTGCTGTCTAAATTTTGACTGGTGGATATGTTGCCGACAGCTATCTGTCTGTCTTACTGCTGATCCTCTGGTTGAATCAAGCCAGCCTCCGGTGTTGTGCTGTCCGGATCTTGACTGGTGCATGTGTTGCTGACGGCTGTTTGTCTGTCTATTTACAGCAGATGCAGCACTCCTCTGTACACTGTTGGATCCAGCATGGCTATTTGAGCGTGAAAACCTGCTCTGGTTATCTTGTGGACGATGCGATGGTAGTTTCTGCCCCCTAGCTTTTTTGGCAGCTACTTCATCATAAAACGCTTTGCATCTTGGGCAAACTTTAATTATGCCCTCATCTTTCTTTCGTGTCATATAGTCAATAAGTGGCTCCCCTGGCTTCGGATAAACATCAAATGGATCTGACAAATCCATTTGGATATTCTGTCCGTAGTGATGTTGACCATGCCTACTCCCATATGGACTTGGCGGTCTGCTTTGTTAGCTTCAGGACCGAAGGGTTCTGTATCAATCTTCATTTCCGGTCTCTTGTCTGAAAACTTCAACCTTCCGTCTGTCAAACCTTTTTGAATGATATCCCTGAAATGCATACAGTCATTTGTCACATGACCAAAAGTATTATGATATTTACAATATTTCCGATCTTTAATTTCATGGGCTTTCAAGAGCCTATGATCATCTAACAATTTTAATTGCTTATCTTTAAGTAATATGTCAAATATTTGATCGGCCTTGGTCACGTCAAATGTGTATGCTTTCTTATTAATGAAAGGGATTCTTTCTTTGGCCTTTGCGGGCTTCAAAGCTTGACATATATAAGGTGGACCATTTTTTAGTTCGACATAATCTACCTCATACTCTTCAGAATCATTACTCTCTTCGTCGGATTCATTACATCCGACAAAATTAACCCTTTCCCTCTTAAGGAATCTCTTTTGCTTAAAAATCTTTTCAGTTCTTAATTGTTCAATTTGTCGAACCTTGTCCCCTAACTGGGCAAGATCTATCAAATGTTGGTTAACCAGTTTCTTACTGATATAGTAATCCAGACCACCGGCAGCAATTTTCACTATTTCTGCCTCTGGAATAGGGGTGAAACACCGACTCCTCATCTGACGGAATCGAGCTAGGTAGTCGTCAACAGATTCATTATTCATTCTCTTAATTCCAAACAAATCTGTCAATCCTATTTTCAAGTCTCCCCTAAAGAATTGGTCATGGAAACCTCTTTCCAATTGATTCCAAGAATGGATTGAATTAGGCCTTAGGGTTGAAAACCAAGAAAAAACATTCTTAGTTAACGAGCTAGGGAAGAACTTCATTTTTAATCCTTCCTCCAAGGCCAAGTCTCCTAACTCGATGGTATATCTGGCAATATGCTCGACTGTCGATTCTCCACTTTCTCCTGAGAATTTCAACAACTTGGGTATTTTATATCCTCGAGGCATTTCTGCCTGTTGGACCCAATCAGGAAACGCTGATGCAAAAAATGGTTGGTTAGCATAACCAATGTTAAAACCAAACCTATTTAATGCTTGTTCGACAACTTGGTTGACATTTTGATTTAAAACATTCTGACGGAACGCTCCAACAGCACCCTGGTTTAGGATCAAATCCTCATCTTCCTCTGGTCGCAGAATATGTACATTTCCACGTCTCAAAGGAATCCGACGATGAAGCTGTTGTCGTTCATCATCTTGTTCAAATCCGTCAAGTTGTGGTTCAACCTGTGGTTGATTAATCCTATTGAGATTTGCATTGAGATTTCTACCAATATTTTGGTTTTCGCCTGAGGTTACAACACCCAAGGCTCTGTTTAACCGACGTATTTCATTTGTCAATGCTAAACATGCATTATTTGTGCTTTCCATCAATGGCGTAATTATTGTACTCATTTGTTGAGTAAATGTATTCACCATGTCATGGTTACTAGAATCAATCTGTTGTCGGACATTGGCTAAAGTAGCCTCCGACAGACCAACAATGCTTTGTGGGAGTTGCCTTAATGGGGAAATATATGGCCTTTCTACCGGTTGTTCTTGTCGAGAATGAGTAACTATCATGGACCCCGTTATTCCATTCGCATGACTGGGAATTTGCCCCCTAATCGATGGCCCTGCCTGTCCAGATGTATGGGCAGCCATCGTCATTCCATTTGGATATGGTATGTATGCAAATGGAGTATTTGGGTTGACGGTTGTTGACCCATAAGGCATCCCATATAAAGGTTGTGAGAGAGGTTGTGTAGTCCCTCTTGGATTTGAACTCACAACACTTCGTGACGACAATCCAGTAGTTGATGTATTTATTTGTTGTAAAACAGGTGAAGTTGGTGACGGGAGTGTTCCTTGACCAACTTTGTCAAATATATTGACCACTTCGGCGTAAGAAACGCCTCTTCTTATTCCTAGACCATTAGTACTATTTACCTATGCATTAGTTCCATTTGCAGGAATATTGTCAATCGGTGCAATAGCATCCACTGTTGACACAGCGGCATTAGTGTCTACTACGCTTGCATCACTTGCATTACTCATATTTACAGAGTTCTGGGAAATAGATGTTTGAACCGCCTTTCCGCTCCGTAAACGCGTACAAATAAAGTTGTATGTTAAATTCCTGACACTATACGAGTTACTCTAAACTCGTCCCACCGGGCGTGCCAATTTGTTGACGCTGGTTTTTGGTTGGTATCCAAAATCCTTGTCACAAATAATTTAAGATCAGACGAATGTAGGGACGGACGAGTTATGCGGTAATCTCGTAAGGATGAGTATATTGCATGTCTGCTCAAACAAGAATGACTTCTTTGAGTTTTACAGAAATACAAGGATTTGACGGGAAAAAACGTGATTTGCAGTTAAATTAGAAGAAAGTAAAGAACGTGAAATTTAAAGGAAAGCAATAAACAACGAGGAATTTAAAGGAAAGCATGTAAGTTGCAGGAAATTAATTGAAAGCTTGTAAATGACAAGTAAAGATAAATGACAGTAAATTAAAGGAAAGAAGCAAGTTATTGAAAAGTATTTAAATGATTGAAGAGTAAAAGAAAGCGTTTAAAGTGCAGGAAATTAAAAGAAAGCAAGTAAAAGGCGTGAAAAATAAATGGGGCGGAATAAAGAACTTAAATGAAGAACATGAAAGGAAATGCTGAAGGTAAAGATGAACATGTAAAATTAAATGAGCAGTACTGTATTATAAATTGAACTGGAAATGAAAAGGGATGGAGGAAATACTTGAGTCCAATCCTTTAATCTGCTGTGTGATCGAGATATGTAGGGTATCGCTTCAAGTACAACCTCCTTCATTACATCGGGATTAACAGTATTTATAAGCATACAAAATAACTTCCTAAAGAAACTTCCTATCTTAAAAATTGACACCTGTATGGCAGTTTTGCTATGTTTCAGATTCAAACTATTTGACAAGTAAACTTCTCTAACTGCTCATTCCTTCGAATGGCTTTATGCCCACTTGCTTGTCGTCCACAGTTTGGTTATTTGACAACTTATCTTGCTGATGCTGTCAACCTTGGAAACTTAGCCATTTCTATACTTTGTTCGTCTGACAATTCTTATTACCAACTTTGTCGAAAGTTGGGTTGTTACTTCTATTTCTCCGTCGATCACTTGGATATATTCGTCGGGAATTTGACTGATGACAAATGTGTTTTCCTTTCTTGACGGCTTTATCTGTCTGACATACTAATTTCTGAATTCGACTCTTCATGGTGGTTATCTGACGATTCTTCAATTTTTTCCGTCATCCTGTCGGATCCATTTCCGTCAAGAATTTTAAATTCCTATTAACAGCCGGGTCTAAAAGTCGGGTTGAAGGCAGCATTTTGTTGCGTTTCGTTCATGGCCCCCAGTCATGTGTTTAGTCTCGTTTCCTTCTGTGTGTTTTGACTTTTGCCATTGTCGGTGGCTCGGTGCCGTTTAGAGAAGGAGAAGTGGAGAAGGAGAACTACCAAAGAGAGTGCATGTGTTTCGTTCATGGCCCCCAGTCATGTGTTTAGTCTCGTTTCCTTCTGTGTGTTTTGACTTTTGCCATTGTCGGTGGCTCGGTGCCGTTTAGAGAAGGAGAAGTGGAGAAGGAGAACTACCAAAGAGAGTGCATGCGTTTCGTTCATGGCCCCCAGTCATGTGTTTAGTCTCGTTTCCTTCTGTGTGTTTTGACTTCTGCGGTTTTGCCATTGTCGCTGTCGGTGGCTCGGTGCCATTTAGAGAAGGAGAAGTGGAGAAGGAGAAGTACCAGAGAGTGCATAATGTATATTATATTATCATTATTTGTATTACTTATCAGATTTTAGCTTTTTCAAAACTGTTTCAGGAATTTGATATTTTAAAATTTTAATTTAGATAGAAAAGATTTTATTCAACCTATTTTAATCCTAAAAAGAGGATAAAATTAGATAAGTTTTATTTAGTTTTATCATATTTGTACTTTTTCAAATCTGTTTCACGATTTTGATATTTTACTTTAGATAGAAAAGATTTTATTAAACCTATTTTAATCCTAAAATGAGGATAAAAGTAGATAAGTTTTATTCAGTTTTGTCAAATTGACTAAATGGATTATAAAAATATATATATTTTATTATCAAGTTTCAATCTTTTAAAATTTAGATAAGTTATACAACATTGTTAGTGAGCATCTTGAAAATAGATCAGAGAAAAATAATCTTAATTGATTATCATTGAAAATAGATGTTATGTGCCTATGCCTATTTAAATTACAGTTGCTTCTCGTATCTCTCACCAAAAAAAATTCCTTCACCTTCTTTTATTCTCTCATTCTCTTCCATCACCATATCTTGTTTTGTTTGATACACCTCGGCACCTCGCACATACATTCGATGGCTCCAAAAAAGAAAGCAACGAAGAAAGACATTACTTGGGATCATTGTCAGTCTCTTGAGACTAGGTTACATGTTAAATGTAACTATTGTCCCAAGACAATGTGGGGAGGAGCATTTAGGATGAAACATCATCTTGCTGGAACATACAAAGAAGTTGCTCCTTGTGCACAAGTGTTGGAAGAGGTAAGAGATTTATTTAAAAAAATGCTAGACAATATGAATAAAGATGATGATGTTCTTGAGTGTTTTAATGATAAAGAGCCTGTTTCTGGAAAAAAAAGGGTATGGATAACTTTGTAGTTAAAGGAAAAGGGGGAGGTGGCTCTTCTATGAAACAACAAACAATAAATGCAATGGTGAAGGATAGAGATTTGGTTATTCGGGATATTTGTAGATGCATATATGGTACTGCATTGCCTTTTAATTTGGTTAAAAGTCCATTGTTTATTGATATGGTGAAATCTATTGGTGATTATGGTAGAGGCTTAAAGCCGCCTACTTATCATGAAGTGAGGGTCTCATATTTAAAGAAAGAAGTGGATATTGTTCATGCCAATTTGGATAAATATAAACTTGAGTGGAAAAAATCTGGTTGCACATTGATGTCACATGGATGGACTGATGGAAAGGGTAGATCCCTTACTAATTTTCTTGTTAACAGTCCTTTAGGAACCGTTTTTATAAAATCTATTGATACTAGTAGTTTCATTAAAGATGCTGAAAAAATGTTTGAACTGCTTGATGAGATGGTGGAGGAAATAGGGGAAGAGAATATTGTTCAAGTAGTGACGGATAGTGCTTCAGCACTTGTATCGACTGGAAACAAATTAATGGATATAAGAAAGCAACTCTTTTGGTCACCTTGTGCAGCCCATTGTCTTGATTTGATTCTTGAAGATATCGGTGGCATTACAGTCTTCCACAATACCATTTGCAAAGCAAAAAGGATTACAATTTTTATTTATAGTCATACTTGGGTGTTGAATTTGTTTAGAACCTATTCCAAAGGTAGAGAGTTAGCCAGACCGGCAATAACAAGGTTTGCTACTTTTTATTTGACCATGAAGTCTATTTTAGAGCAGAAAATTGCACTTCGATCTATGTTTGCTTCAGAAAAATGGGCTACAAGTCCTTATGCCTCTAGGCTTGAAGCTAAAATTGTGGAAGACATTGTCTTGACTGATACAAGGTTTTGGAAATCAATAAAGTACTGTTTGAATTGTGTGTCTCCACTTGTGAAAGTTCTGCGACTTGTGGATGGTGATTTAAAACCGGTAATGGGATATATTTATGAGACTATGGATCAAGCAAAGGAGCAAATAGCAAAGAATTTTAATAATGTGGAAAGCAGGTATAAGAAGGTATGGGAAATCATTGACAACCGTTGGGATTTACAACTTCATAGGCCTCTTCATGCAGCGGGATATTTTTTTAATCCTAAGTAAGTATTTTTTTATATAAAATATTTAAATTTAAAATCATTTATATTTTTATTCAATATAATTTATTTATCTTATTCTAAATTTACAAATTACTAATTTTTAAAATAACTACACAGGTACCATTATGATCCAAACTTTAACCCTGATTCCGAGGTAAAAATTGGTTTGTACAAGACATTAGGAAGGATGTGTCCAGATATTGAGACAAGGGTTAAAATTGATTCCCAAATTGAGAAATTTGATAAGGCTGTGAGACTATTTGGAGATAGCTTAGCAATTGCAACCAGTGAAAGGAAACAACCTGGTAATCGATTATTTTATTTATATTCATTTATTTTATTATGTATTACTAATTTACTATTTATTATTTTAAAATTTACTTATAAATTATGTAATTAACCAAGTATTTGTTTATATATTTTTTCTAGCTTTATGATGGGATAGTTTTGGAGAGGAATACAAAGAGCTACAATCAATAGCTATTCGTATTCTAAGTCTCACTTGTAGTGCTACGGGATGCGAGAGAAATTGGAGTGTATTTGATCAAATTCACTCTAAGAGAAGAAACCGCTTAGAGCAACAAAGGTTGAATGCTCTTGTATTTGTAAAGTACAATCTCCAGCTTGAAATTAGGCAAAAGCAAAGAGAAGAAAAAGGAGATACATATGATCCTATTTGCTTATCAGATTTATCATCAGATGATGAATGGGTCACTGAGCAAGAGGAGCCTTGCTTAATGGATGGAGGCTCTTGGATGGATGTCCAAGAGTGCTTCGATATTAATGAAGGAGATCAAAGCAAAAAGAGAAAAAGAGGTATATATCTAATATATTTTACTATTTTACTTTATAAATTATATAACATATTTACATAATTACATATGTATTATATTTTTTTAGGTCCTCGAAATCTTAATGCGATAAAAAATGACAAAGGAAAGGGCATCATCATACAAGATAATGTCAATGGCAATAAGAATGATAAAGGGAAAAGCATTGCCAGTGCCAGTGACAAAAAGGACGATAAAGGAAAAGGCATTCTAATTGAAGAACCAATTATTGGAGATGATGATAGTGAGATTGAAGATGAAGTGAATGAAGAATTGGTTATGCTAAGTGATGATAGTAGTGGCAATGATAACATTAGTCTTGACGATTGATGAGGAGGATAGGAGGATAAGTAGTTTTGGGATTTATTAGTTTTACTTATTTGTCATGAGTTTTTCTTATTTATTAGCTTAAATTAAGGTTGATGGTGACATTTAATTATGAACTTATGATTTATGAATTTATGGTTTTGTTTTTTATTCATATAATAAGCATATATACATAATGTATTATTCAAACTATATATTTCAACTTATTTTTCATTATGTTTATGAATCTTACTATTCGATACGATTTACGATTCATGATTCAAAAACCAGCCCAACGATTCACGATTTGAATTGCGATTTGACAACCTTGATTATGTGCATGGCATTTGCTTCGCAATGCGACAAGCAACATTGGAATTCCTGATTTCTTGCCTTGGTTGAAGAAATGCATGTTGGGTGATATATATGTTGTTAAATTCGAGGAGTTGTGGGGAGAGATGATTTTGAAGTTTGGGTTGGAAGACAATACATGGATCAGAGACCTATATGCAAAGAAAAACATGTGGGTCACTGCTCATATCAGGGGGAATTTTTTTGCAGGGATAAGGACGACGTCACGAGATGTGAAATTTACACAGCCACATAGGGAAGTTTGTTAATTTGAGGTTTAGCTTGACTGAGTTTGTGCAACAATTTTACCGGTGCATTACATATTTTCGTTTCAGGGAGGTGGAAGCAGATTTCCAGTCTGAATATGGTGACTTTGTACTCCAGACAAGTTTACGAAGTATAGAGAGATCGGCATCCAAACAGTTCACCAAAGAGATATTTGTGATGTTTTGCAGCACTCTCAGGAAGGCGTCATTAACTAGGGTTATTTCTTGCCATGAAATGTCAATGTATTCTATTTATTGTGTTTCGAGGTATCAAGGTTCGGGCAAAATTTGGCAAGTGACCTGTTGGATTTAGCTGTACTTGTCTAAGGATGGAATCCATAGGATTGCCGTGCAATAACATTCTATCCGTACTGGTGCATTTAGATTTTTCTGAGTTACCCAAGTGTTTGGTTAAGGACAGATGGTCAAAATGTGCAAAGGCAGCTATAAGAGGAAGTCACATTGATGGTTATCTATATTGGGACTCTTATTTGGTTGGTAGATATGCTAGTTTGTTGCAGCTCAGTAGGGAGCTGTGTGATTTGGTATCGCGTGAGGAAGAAGACTATGAACATGTTGTTGATGTTGTTACATCTGAGTTGGGGAGATTGAAATTGAAGCATAGCGGCGATGGTGCAGCTCCTGCGCCTAGTCAGCCAGAAATTGCACCAGAGATTTTACATGATCCACCAACCGCTAGAAGTAAGGGTTGTGGTGCAGGTAGAACGTCCGGGAGCCAGAGAGGTAGGCGAACACACAAGTGTGGTTCATGAGGAGCAATCGGTCACAACAGGCGTTCATGTCCAGGTGCAGGAGTGAATCAAGAGGTTACAGATTTAGCTGTTGCCTATCCCTTGAGTGCCCAGGATGATGTGGATCCTAATTTGGGTGAGTATTTGAACTGTTAGTGCTACTCTGTTTATATTATTACTGTAATGTCTGTTTTGCTATTTTTAATTGGTACCAATATTGAATTTTCACGATCTACTACATTGCATTAATACTGGGATGGCTTTAATTGTAACTGTATTGAATGTTAATTGTTGGTTGGAAGTTGATTACTGGGTTGTCATTTCCTTTTGGGGGGTTATTAAATGGAAGCCATCTTGGTGGTCATTTATTTGAGAAAACAGAATGTTGAAACGTGTTAATACAACAATGATCACATTAGTGAACGAAAATGAGCCCAATTAATTCGAGGGATAATTTAGGTGATCGTAATGGATGGCAGACTGATCTGCGACAATTGATATTGGATAATTAGTTAATGGGCTTGTTCCATATTTTACCCATATGAAATCATGCATTTAATGATGTCTCAATAGTGCCCAGTTGACAGAGCACTTGGTGGCCGGATAAGCCCAATAGATTTTTAATTGCATTAATACAAATAAAGAGTTTGTTTATTAATCAAGGGTAGTGTAGGGTCTGATTAAAAAGCATACACTAACTCCCTCTTTCCTCGTTATCCCTGATGACCCCCACCCCTTCAAAATTTCTACATATGAGCCAACCACCAACCATTGTTAACTACAGTGATGAATCACCATGGTCAAAATGTTTTCCCAATACTTTCAGCCTTGCGTGCTTGATGGGTGTCAACGTGAATGTTGGAAGTGAAGTCCTTATTGATCAATGGGAATAGGTTATCAGCGAGGAAAAAAATAAATAAATATAAATTATATTCTACAAATAAGGATAGTTAACGAGGTGTTGGGGTGTGGAGGCAAAAGTTGCATTTGCATTTTAGTGTACTTGGGCTAAATATGGAATAGTATAAAAAAATGTTACGAATTTGTAAAAGCCTTGTTGCCATAAGTAACATCCCTTGCCCATTACTGAATTCAACATATTGTGGCCCAATAAATAAAACGTGCTGCTTTCGAAGGAGTTGAATGGTCCAACGTGTTTATCGGTGGCATAAGACAGAGTGGCCCACCGGACCCAACAGCTAAGAAGTATATGTAGTACTACACATTTGCTTAAATTTTTATACCATACGATCTCATGGCCAAATAGACTAATTTTAGTGGTTACTATTGTAGCCCATTGCCCAATAAGCCATTCTACATATAACGGCCCAACAAATGTAACTTTAAGATGTGCCAACATGTTGGGTGTGTGGAACCCAGTACAAATGTAAAATTTAGGGTTCATTAATGTGTAAATTATAATCTCAGTACATAATATGCAAAAACTATAGTGGCACGGAATAAGTTAGTCCCATTGGGCTTCGTACAAAATATTCAAGTAACCAAGACTTTAGTTTAATTTGAAGCCAAATGGAACCCACCTAACCTATCATATTATACTATAATAATACCATCAGAGAAAACAAATTTAAAGCATGAAAAAAGCCAAATTTAGCATGTACAATCCATGATTCCAAAATTTTATCGCTAGTCATGTGGGATTTATATAGGCATGGCTTCGATGAACACCGCAAAAAAATAAATGCTCCATATCGATTTAGATCAAGCGTGTTGAGCGCTTTTAAGTGCAACCCAGTGGCTTCCAGACTTCAACACTAGGGACTTCATACGCTGGTTATGTGAACCCAACAGCAGACGCATTGCCACCTCCATGCACATTTTTTTCTCATTCACCTGCAAGGATGAGTTAATTATTACGTCAAAATGCAATAACACAATATTCTGATAAAACCATGTAATTGTTTATCTTTTTTGAAACTGCGAAATTGTTTGATAAATATTAACTAACCACTCCTGGTACGTTATGTGAATATGAATCCTGCATGTTCATCCACTCAACAACCCATAGTCCAGGTGCATGACTGCATGATATTACGAAAAGTGGAGGATTGTTATATCTTGTGGAAATTCACAAAAGTTATTACTTGTAAAGGAAATTGTAAACGGTTTAGTCACTTGGTTCCACAATTAGGAATTCCCCTTGGCTCAAAAACATTCCTAGAGCTTAAATTGATGTGGCCACTGAACAAAGGCGTCTCAATGTATGTTCTTAATATCATACAGCCAAGTGCACAACACTGTGTATTTATGGAATAAATTAAAATTAGTAATCTATGTATATGGATAAATTTTACCACCATTCGTTAGTTATCTTTACCATGGATTGTATTGTATTCCTTCTTCTTTTGAACACTAGTTCAGTGAGATGAGAGTCCAGATGATATACTTTTTTTTCTTGCATATTTACCACCATAAGGAACCAATGCCCATCCCTCCTCTTCAATCGGCAAATATATCTATAAAGATTTTTAAATAATATATTAAGTGGAGTATGTCTAATATGTTTGCTGCATTACTATGATTTTCTTAACATGCTATCTTGCCTTTAACATATCTCATAAATAAAACTTGATAACCCTTTTTGATGTTGACAAAAGGGGGAGAATAGGAGAAATTGAGATTTGTGATAGAAATGTGTTATAGAAGAATGGAGAATGAATATGATATGACCTATTCGCTTAAGAAAATTTCAACCTGTCTGATATATACTATTTTCTTTGTTGATATTTTCTGAGGTTCATTAAATCATCTCAATGTTTGCATCATCAAAAAGGGGGAGATTGTTAAGTCTCTAAAATGTCTGATGTGCATTTCCCTAGGATTTGATGAGAACTAAACATTGGTTAATGATTTAATTAACCTTCATATTGGTTGCTAACCTGTCTATCGAGTGTGCAGATTAAATAATACAAACAGACGTCCAACAAAGTGAAACAAATAGACATCCAACAAAGTGAAACAAGCATACGTCCAACAAAGTAAAAAAGGGAGACGTCCAACGAAGTGTAAACAAGCAGACGTCCAACACTGTAGTGATTGCAGCGCTCGTCCAGAACGCAAGAGATAGAAATTTGCGTCCACCAAAGTGTTGAAAGCCAACGTCTACTAACATGACATTTGGAGTGCGTCCATTAAAGTATCAGAACAGTGCGTCCAATAAAGTATCAGAACAACGCGTCAAATAAAGTATCAGAATTGCCCGTCCACTAAGGTATCAAAAAGGCTAGTCCAATGACGTGGCAATTGGAGCTCGTCCATTAAGATCAGAATGTATCCGTCCAATGACGTGGCAATTGGACGAGAGCTCGTCCATTAACATCAGAATGTATCCGTCCAATGACGTGGCAAATGGAGCTCGTCCACTAGAGTAACTGAGAATCTCGTCCACCAGAGTAACTGAGACTCTCGTCCACCAGAGTAACTGAGACTCTCGTCCACTAAAGTAACAGAGGCTCTCGTCCACTAAAGGTGACAGAAGCTCTCGTCCACTAGAATAACAGAAGTGCTCGTCCACTAAAGGTAATAGAAGCTCTCGTCCACTAGAGTAATAGAAGTGCTCGTCCATTAAAGGTGACAGAAGCGCTCGTTCACTAGTCTTTGGACTTGCTAAGTCCTTAATATGGAGCTCTTTTACTAGCCCGAATGAAAACTCAAATGACTAGATAGACGTGATTATTTTCAAGATGGAAGCACTTATCTTATGAACGTGAATTCTTTAAGGATTATCAGAATCTTAGTTCAAGAACCAGAAAGAGACTTGAAGCCTTCTCTCCTACTCAGTTTCACAATTATCAAGAAAAGTCAGAAGCTACTCTCTCAAGCAACCTTGGATAATCAGAACCAAAGACCGGTTAAAGAATGCTTCCAACATGCTTTATTCCTAGTACCTCTGGTCCTTACACAAAAAGGGAAGTGTACTCAGTAAAGTACAAAAAGCTCTCTGCACAACTCTGATATGGCTGTATCACGATGCATAAAGGTATGATCCTTCATGTTAGAGTACAACCAACGACTCTATTGCATTAATGGCTGCCCAGAACGACTCTATTGCATTTAATGAAGTTCTGCTTAAAGCCAACATCTGAGGGAATGTCTCTAACGGATCCTAAATGCTTGAAGACCATAAATACAGAAGTCATTAAAGATGAAGAAACAGAGAATACACACTGCATTAAAAAGTCATTACTCTGTGCATTAATTTCTTCATTCTTTCATTCTTTATTCTTCAATCATTTGAAGTTATTACGCATACTTTCCTAAGCTTTAAATTTAGACCACTCTCTGAGTGTTAGTGAAAGTTCTGCCTGTCTAAGTTTTATTCATTACAAACCAAATCTCTCAAACAAACCCGAGTGAGCCTGAAGAGGTTAAGTGTGCAAAGAATACTTGTCTTTGAGCCTGAAGAGGCTAGGTGTGCAAACAATACTTGTCTTGAGCCTGAAGAGGCACTTCAGGCTAGGTGTGCAAACAATACTTGTCTTTGAGCCTGAAGAGGCTAGGTGTGCAAATAATACTTGAGTCTGTAACCTGATCAGTTATAGTGGATAAATCTTGGTGCTGCCAAGGACTGGACGTAGCTTTTTGCTTTGAAGAGTGAACCAGGATAAATAATTGTGTCAATCTCTCTTTCCTTAAACTCTTTAATTGCTTTAGTTTTATTACGTCTATCAAGTGGTGTGTTTGCAAAAGTCACCCGTCCATCCTGTATTCTTCCACTCGTCCAAATTTAGCTTCTGTTTACGAAAAGATTTCAACTTTGCTTAAATTCTGATAAACACAATTCAACCCCCCATTCTCGTGTTTATACTTGTCTATTTTAGTTGGTATCAGAGCTCAGCCTCTAGGTTGAGCATCTAACAATGTAGAGGTAAAAGGTCCTGAAGAATAGACATGACTGCTGGAGCTAGTTCAAGTGGAAGTCATCAGATTGAAGGAGCTTCCCTAACCAGACCTCCTTACTTCAATGGAGAAAACTACAACTATTGGAAAGATAGATTTCAATGGTTCATTCTATCTACAAAATCTGATCTTTGGGATGTCATTACAGATGGTCCATTCATTCCCAAGAATGATGATAACACCGACAAACCAAAAGCTCAGTGGACCACCGCAGAAAAGACAAAATGGGAGCTGAACCACAAAGCTAGATATAACATCATTTGTGCTCTCAGTCCGGAGGAGTTTGAGAAGGTATGTGCCTGTGACTCTGCCAAAGAAATATGGGACACTTTAGCTGTCACACATGAAGGAACAACCAAAGTCAAAGACTCAAAGATTGCCATACTTGTCAGAAAGTATGAACTGTTCGTCATGGAGGAAGGAGAATCTGTTGCTCAAATGATTGGAATATTTCAAACTATAATCAACAGTTTAAAATCTCTTGGCAAAGTCTATACCAATGCTGAGAAGGTTGGAAAGATTCTGAGAAGTCTACCCAAACAGTGGAGACCTTTAGTCACTGCTATCTCTCAAGCCAAGGATCTCACTACCTTGACTATGGATGAACTTCTTGGACCACTCACTGTTCATGAGCAAGAACTTGGAGATGAAGTTGCACCAAAGAAGGGCAATTCAATTGCTCTGAAAGCTGATCAAAAGTCAGCAAAAGTTTCCAAGGCTCTGAAGGCAGATGAGTCATCCAGTGATGCTGACCTATCAGAACTCAAGGATTCTGATAGTGATGAAGAATTGTCTCTCCTGACCAGGAAGATCAAGCTTCTCCTACAGAAAAAGAAGTTCAAGAAGGATAGGCCATTCAGAAGGTTCAACAAGGACAAGAACTTCAAAGAATCCACCTCAACAGACAAAAGTCCAATTGTTTGCTATGAGTGCAAGAAGCCCGGTAACTTCAAGGCTGAATGTCCTCAACTCAAGAAGGCCCCTTTTAAGAAATCCTTCAAGAAGAAGAAGAAAGGAATGATGGCTACTTGGGAGGATCTGGAGTCAACATCTTCTGATGAAGAAACAGAGGAAGAGGCCAATCTCTGTTTGATGGCCAACACTGACTCAGACTCTGATGATGAGGTACATCCTGACTATGATGAATTACTTGATGCCTATGAGGAGTTGATGGAGGAATCTAACTGCTTATCTAAAGCCTTCAAATCCCTCAAGAGAGAGTATGTAAAGCTCACCAGTGAGACAATCTGACTAAGCTACTTGGCATTCAGAAGCACTCTCTTAACAAAGAAGGTATTGGATATGTCCATCAAACACATCATAAAGTATCAACTAAAGTTCCTACAGTATCTGTTAAGTCAACTGTAACCAAATCGACACCTATTTGTAACTTCTGTGGAAAAACTGGGCATGTTATGTCTAAGTATATCCATAAGAACAGAAGGAAGTCTTTACAGACTTCTAGAACTAACAAAAAAGGACCCAGAAAAATATGGGTACCTAAAGATCAAATAATTTTTGTTGCAGATGTCCTCAACAGGACAAAGAAAACATCACTGCTGGTACCTGGACAGTGGCTGCTCGCGTCATATGACAGGAGAAAGGTCTATGTTCCTAGACCTCCAACTTAAGAAAGGAGGACACGTTGCCTTCGGAGGGAATTAGAAAGGATAAGTTATATGAATTGGTACTATTGGTGGTAAACCCCCTCATCCCTCTATATCTAATGTTATTATGGTTAAAGGATTAAGACACAATCTGCTCAGCATAAGTCAATTATGTGATAGTGGTTTTCATGTTTCCTTTACCAAGGATGTATGCATAGTTAAAGACTGTTGTGATAAAACCCTCTTTTTAGCAAAAAGACAACAAAATCTTTATAAGATTGAACTGTCTGATCTCTCATATCAAAGTGTAACCTGTCTGATGTCTAAAGAGAATGAGAGATGGTTATGGCATAAGAAACTAGGACATGCTAGTATGAAACTAATTTCTGAACTAAAAAGGAATAATCTCTTGAGAGGATTGCCTGATATTAGCTTTAAGAAAGATGTCTTGTGTGATGCATGTCAGAGAGGTAAACAGATAAAATCAAGTTTCAAATCTAAAAACCAAGTATCAACCTCTAGACCTCTTCAGTTGTTACACATGGATCTGTTTGGACCAGTTAGTATTGCCAGCCTAGCTGGAAGAAAATATGGATTTCTCATAGTTGATGACTATTCTAGATACACATGGATACTCTTCCTAACACACAAGGATGAGTCTTTTAAGGCTTTCTCAGTATTCTGCAAAAGAGTACAAAATGAGCAGGGTTTCTGTATTTCTACCCTTAGAAGTGATCATGGGGGAGAATTTGAAAATGAGCTGTTTAGACAGTTCTGTGAGGAGAATGGAATCTCTCACAATTTCTCTGCACCTAGAACTCCACAGCAAAATGGAGTGGTTGAGAGAAAGAACAGATCTCTGCAAGAGATGGCTAGATCTATGCTTAATGAAAATAATCTCCCTAAGTACTTCTAGGCAGAAGCTGTAAACACTGCTTGTTATGTACAAAACAGAATACTTATTAGGCCTTTTCTAAAAAGGACTCCTTATGAATTGTGGAAAGGAAAAAGCCCCAACATATCTTATTTTCATGCTTTTGGATGTGAATGTTTTATTCTGAATACCAGAGATAATCTTGGAAAGTTTGATTCTAAGGTAGATAAAGGTATTTTCGTAGGATATTCTAAAAAGTCTGAGACTTTTAGAGTATACAATTCAAGAACTTGTATTATTGAAGAATTTGTTCATGTTAAATCAATGATGGTTTAAAGACTGATAAAGAACTATCAGATCTAGAAGATGATCTTGCAGGTCTTGATATAAGCAAGCCAGAAAGTCAACAACCCGATCTAACCAAAACAGAACCTGTGCCTGAGGCTGAAAGACAAGTGGAACAGGCGAGTCAGCAGACAAGTCAAGATCTTCATGATGATCTCAAAAGGGATTGGAAGTTCAACACTCATCATCCTATTGATCTTATTATTGGAAATCCTTTTGAAGGAGTAAGAACCAGATCCACATTAAGAGAATCAAGCAATGTGGCCTTTATTTCAGATTTGGAGCCTAAACGCATTGAAGAAGCTCTTGAGGATGAAAGCTGGATTCTTGATATGCAAGAAGAACTTAATCAGTTCACCAGAAATGATGTCTGGACTCTTGTCTCTAAGCCTAAAAACAAGTCAGTTATTGGAACAAGATGGGTCTTCAGAAACAAATTAGATGAAGATGGTAAAGTTGTCAGAAATAAAGCAAGGTTAGTAGCTCAAGGCTATAACCAACAAGAAGGTATTGATTATACTGAAACCTTTGCACCTGTAGCTAGAATAGAAGCCATACGCATTTTAATGTCATATGCTGCACAACACCAAATTACCCTATTTCAAATGGATGTAAAAAGTGCTTTTCTAAATGGTATAATTGAATAAGAAGTGTATGTTAAACAACCCCTTGGTTTTGAGGATACTGATAAACCAGATCACGTTTTCAAACTTAAAAAGGCATTACATGGTTTGAAACAAGCACCTAGAGCATGGTATGATAGACTCGGTTCTTTTCTCATGCATAATGGTTTTACTAGAGGACAAGTAGACACACTACTCTGTTCAAAAAATGCTTTAAAGAGAACTTTATTATAGTTCAAATATATGTTGATGATATTATTTTTGGAGCAACTAATGAAAAGTTGTGCAAGGAATTTTCAAGTCTAATGCAAGCTGAATTCGAGATGAGCATGATGGGAGAATTGAAGTTCTTCCTTGGATTACAAATCAAGCAGACAAGTGATGGAATTTACATTCATCAACAAAAATATACCAAGGAGATACTCAAGAAATACAAAATGGAAAATGCAAAGCTTATGAAAACCCCTATGCAACCCAATGCAAAACTAAGCAAAGATGATGAAGGTAAAAAGGTAGATCAAACTGTCTACAGAGGTATGATTGGCTCTCTACTGTACTTAACTTCAAGCAGACCTGACATTCAATTTAGTGTCTGTATGTGGGCTAGATTCCAATCAGATCCTAGAGAATCTTATCTCAAGGCTATTAAAAGAATATTTAGATATTTGCTTGGAACTACTAATCTTGGTTTGCTGTATTTAAGATCAAAAGAATACAAATTAGTGGGATATTATGATGCTGACTTTGCTAGAGACAGAATAGAAAGAAAAAGCACCAGTGGAGGATCTCACTTCATTGGAGCAAGTTTAGTCTCATGGTCAAGCAAGAGACAGACAACCATTGCCCTGTCTACTGCTGAAGCAGAATACATCTCTGCTGCTAGTTGCTGCTCTCAACTCTTATGGGTAAAACATCAACTTGAGGATTACTCTATTTATGAACATAACATATCTGTATGGTGTGATAATTCAAGTGCTATATGCTTAACTAAAAATCCAATTCAGCATTCTAAGGCTAAGCATATTGAAATCAAACATCATTTCATTAGGGATTATGTTCAGAAAGGCATCTTTGATATTAAGTTTGCTAAAACTAAAAATCAATGGGCTGATATTTTCACTAAACCCCTCGCAGAAGAAAGGTTTTTATTTATTAGAGATAATCTAAACATGCATTGCATTGTTGAATGACATGTATGAATGTTAACCTGTCTATGCTAAATCTGTCATTACTCCTATATACATGTTCTTTTAACTAAGCATTAGTTCAGGGGGAGTAATGATACAATAGTTTAAGTGGAGTATGTCTAATATGCTTGCTGCATTACTATGATTTTCTTAACATGTTATCTTGCCCTTAACATATCTCATAAATAAAACTTGATAACCCTTTTTGATGTTGACAAAAGGGGGAGAATAGGAGAAATTGAGATTTGTGATAGAAATGTGTTATAGAAGAATGGAGAATGAATATGATATGACCTGTTCGCTTAAGAAAATTTCCACCTGTATGATATATTCTATTTTCTTTGTTGATATTTTCTGAGGTTCATTAAATCATCTCAATGTTTGTCATTATCAAAAAGGGGGAGATTGTTAAGTCTCTAAAATGCCTGATGTGCATTTCCCTAGGTTTTGATGAGAACTAAACAGTGGTTAATGATTTAATTAACCTTCATATTGGTTGCTAACCTGTCTATCGAGTGTGCAGATTAAATAAGACAAACAGACGTCCAACAAAGTGAAACAAACAGACGTCCAACAAAGTAAAAAAGGGAGACGTCCAACAAAGTAAAAAAGGGAGACGTCCAACAAAGTGTAAACAAGCAGACGTCCAACACTGTAGTGATTGCAGCGCTCGTCCAGAAAGCAAGAGATAGAAACTTGCATCCACCAAAGTGTTGAAAGCCAACATCTACTAACATGGAATTTGGAGCGCGTCCATTAAAGTATCAGAACAGTGCGTCCAATAAAGTATCAGAACAACGCGTCCAATAAAGTATTAGAATAGCGCGTCCAATAAAGTATCAGAATTGCCTGTCCACTAAGGTATCAGAAAGGCTCGTCCAATGACGTGGCAATTGGAGCTCGTCCATTAAGATCAGAATGTATCCGTCCAATGACGTGGCAATTGGAGCTCGTCCATTAAGATCAGAATGTATCCGTCCAATGACTTGGCAAATGGAGCTCATCCACCAGAGTAACTGAGACTCTCGTCCACCAGAGTAACTGAGACTCTCGTCCACTAAAGGTGACAGAAGCTCTCGTCCACTAGAATAACAGAAGTGCTCTTCCATTAAAGGTAACAGAAGCTTTCGTCCACTAGAGTAATAGAAGTGCTCGTCCACTAAAGGTGACAAAAGCACTCGTCCACTAGTCTTTGGACTTGCTAAGTCCTTAATATGGAGCTCGTCTACTAGCCCGAATGAAAACTCAAATGACTAGATAGACGTGATTATTTTCAAGAAGGAAGTACTTATCTTATGAACGCGAATTCTTTAAGGATTATCAGAATCTTAGTTCAAGAACCAGAAAGTGACTTGAAGCCTTCTCTCCTACTCAGTTTCACGATTATCAAGAAAAGTCAGAAGCTACTCTCTCAAGCAACCTTGGATAATCAGAACCAAAGACCAGTTAAAGAATGCTTCCAACGTGATTTATTCCCTAGTACCTCTGGTCCTTACACAAAAAGGGAAGTGTACTCAGTAAAGTTCAAAAAGCTCTTTGCACAACTCTGATATGGCTGTATCACGATGCATAAAGCCATGATCCTTCATGTTAGAGTACAACCAACGACTCTATTGCATTAATGTCTGCCCAGAATGACTCTATTGCATTTAATGAAGTTCTGCTTAAAGCCAACATCTGAGGGAATGTCTCTAACGGATCCTAAATGCTTGAAGACCATAAATACAGAAGTCATTAAAGATGAAGAAATAGAGAATACACACTGCATTAAAAAGCCATTACTCTGCGCATTAATTTCTTCATTCTTTCATTCTTTATTCTTCAATCATTTGAAGTTATTACGCAGACTTTCCTAAGCTTTACATTTAAATCACTCTCCGAGTGTTAGTGAAAGTTCTGCCTGTCTAAGTTGTATTCATTACAAACCAAATCTCTCAAACAAACCTGAGTGAGCCTGAAGAGGTTAAGTGTGCAAAGAATACTTGCCTTTGAGCCTGAAGAGGCTAGGTGTGCAAACAATACTTGTCTTTGAGCCTGAAGAGGCTAGGTGTGCAAATAATACTTGAGTCTGTAACCTGATCAGTTATAGTGGATAAATCTTGGTGCTGCCAAGGACTGGACGTAGCTTTTTCCTTTGAAGAGTGAACCAGGATAAATAATTGAGTCAATCTCTTTTTCCTTAAACTCTTTAATTGCTTTAGTTTTCTTACGTCTATCAAGTGGTGTGCTTGAAAAAGTCACCCGTCCATCCTGTATTCTTCCACTCGTCCAAATTTATCTTCTGTTTACGAAAAGATTTCAACTTTGCTTAAATTCTAATAAACACAATTCAACCCCCTTCTCGTGTTTATACTTGTCTATTTCATCCCCTTCCTATTTGAGGTACGTCCTTCTCATCTATTTTTTTCCAGTCTGATTTCTGATTTTTCATCCATGGGGAATTCATTCGAGGTATCCCAGAATGCCTCTTCTGGGGTTCAGATCGTAAAGCCTGAAATCAATACGATTGGGGGCTCTCCTCGTCCTTCTCCATCTTCCTCTCATGGTGGTGGTGGTGCTAATGGTGCCTCCTCCTCCACTGATGGGAGTAGCTCGGTTACTCCTAATGCCATACCCATATTCAAGCGCCGTAAGTGTACCAATAGGATGCCTAGAGTTCCATACCCAGATATCACTATACCCGGGTATTTCTGGGTAAGGCCGGATGCGGGAGCCTTTCATTCAAATTTTAGGGATTCTGAATCCCTCTCGTCCATGAAAAACAAAGTTTCTTCTTCTAGTGGCACTGTAGAGTGTTTTCCATGTTCTGAGAATGAACATGTCTTCCTTCATGCCGCTCCAGGTCAACCTTCTTTCACATACGTATATAAAACCATGTTTGAACAGATTGGAGTCACCTTGCCATTTACCCAATTTGAGTGTGATGTTTTGAAGATTATGAATGTTGCCCCGACTCAAGTCCATCCGAACAACTGGGCCTTTTTAAAGGCTTTCCAAATTCTTTGCGGGCAGATAGGAATGGTGGCTACTACCCCTATTTTCCTCTACTTTTATAAAGTCAAGTTTGGAGATCAGGTTGGTTGGATTTCCCTTAGTGGGGTTGAGCGGAGAGGGATCATTGGGCTCTACAAGAGTTCATACAAGCTTTTCAAGTCGGACTTTTTCAAAGTCCGACCCATCAGAGGGAAACGAGTCCCTATTCTATGACTAGGATGGAGTCTCCAAATTCCCTTTTTAATGGCAGCCCCATCCCACTAAGTTTTCCAGCTATGATGTTGGCTGCATGACAACCAAAGAAAAAACCGATGTTGAGCTCCTAAAGCTCTATCCTCGGCCATTGCCTTGTGGTAGACTTTTATTGTTTCCCAAATCGTCAACTCGGCAAGCCGATTTTGATTGTAAGTAGCTTTTTAGTGGGTGTTTTACTTACCCTGCATCATACTTGTATCTGATAGATTTCTCATTTTTTTTAGTGATAATGGGGAAGTTCAATTATAAAGATTTGCTAAAGAAGTCGGATAACCAAGTTGCTGGTGGGTCATTTCTGGTTGCCGAAGCTAAGGGGAAAAAGAAGAAGGTCACTGATGCTGCTGACCCGAACACACGCCTCTCCAAAAGGACTCGGGAGGATTTGCAGTCTGAGGTTCCGGGGAGAAGTCCTTCTCCCCTACTGGTTGTTGAAGAAACTCATGCCGCCAAGAGGAGGCCAGGCAAAGCTCCTGTGGTGGCCGATCTTACCTCGGACACCAAATGGTACAACGAGAATTGCAACCCGGGCTTCGGCTCTCTTTGGGGCAGTGAGTTTAACCCCTGTTCACTCATCGACGGCCAGGTGCTCAAACCCGCTGATGCCCGTCTTTTGCTGGAGCAAGGGCCTGGTGAAAGCATGGAGGCTGCTGTTGCATATGCTCTCCGGATAGCTTCGATTACCCGCTTCTGGAGTCACCAATTCTTAGAAAACATTAAGAAGATGGAAGTGATGAAGGCCGATGCAGCTCATGCCCTGAAAGTGAGGGATGAATTGGCTCAAGCTGTGGCCAAGTGTGAGGAGCAAGCTCGGGTTATTGGCCAGCTGAAGGCCCAAAAGGCAGAGCAGGAAAAAGGTAATACCGCTCTTATGGCCGAGCTGGATACGGAAAAAACCGAGTGGCTCAATCTTCAGAAGGTCGCGGAGGGGCTTCAAGCCGAGAAGGAGGCCCATCTTGAGCTGCGGAAGTCGCTAGAGGTCGAGAAGGAGGCCAATCTCAAGCTCTGGTCCGATCTGGCTTAAGCCGAGGCTTCCATTATGAAGGAGCACGTTAATGGCTTCTCCCGAGCCGTGAAGCAGCTTCAACGCATCAACCCGAATGCTGACTTCTCCCTTGATGATGTGGACAAGGATTTTAACAGAGATGGTATTTTAGTTCCGTTGTTCGAGCTGGAGGATGAGGTAACTCAAGAATAGGAGGGAGACGATGGTGAAGGCGAAATGGGCTTACCTGACCAATCTTCTGCTATGCCTCTGAGTGCCGAAGACGAGCCCAACTCCACTCCTGTTGAAATCGTTGCTCATGGGGATGCCCATGAGTAGTGATGTGTGATTTTACATCATGTTTCCTGTACACTTTTGCATGCATTTTTCATATAGATTAGGCATTCTTTATTTGATTTTAGTTAGTTTTTCCCTTGGAACGGGTGAAGCGGTTTCTTGGTGTTGTTTTGCAGGAATTTAAGGAAAAATGCTCAGAATTAGCCTTGATGGAGCTTGGATGAAATAGAGCTTGAAAAGTGAAGAAAATGAGCCAAGCAGAGCCCATCACGACCTGACCGTGATGACCATCACGACCATCACGGCCATGATCAAGAAAACTGAGAAGATTGAAGGCAAAAGTCAGAAGCTGTCACGACCTAGCCGTGATAACCATCACGGCCGTGACAGGCCAGGCAGAACCGATCACGGTCTAGCCGTGATGAGGCTCACGGCCGTGATGCTCCAAATTTGAAAGCGCTTCCACTCCAAAACACGTCACGGCCGTGCCGTGACGCGTGGCCTCTCTATAAATAGAGCGCAGAACAGATAGAAAAGGGATTCTGATCTGGATTGAGGATTCAGAGAGGATTATGGGGGTCTCTGACATAGACTTTCAGACCTAAAAATAGAGACCTTGGAGGCTGCGGCTGAGGAAGGATTGTAACCCTAGAACGGAGCTGCTGAGAGGGGCTGCTGTGACGATAGTGGAAAGCTCCCATGGAGTTTCTTCTCTCCTCTTCTCCTATTTCTCTGGTTTTTGCTTTCTCTTTTATGAGTAGCTAAATCCCATTTGTTGGGATTAGATGTAGCCAAACTGAAATAACATGTAATTGCCTTGACTGATTAATCTGTGTTTATGTTTCTCTATTAGTGATTGATTTTCCATGCTTAATGCTTGTTGTGGCTAGCACCCCCATGACTCGATTAGTGTTTTGGTATGCAATTGGGAAATTCGTATTAGAACCAGAACTGAATTTAATCACCTAGTAACCCTTGCATCTAGGAATGGAGTTTGGCTTACTAGTAATCGCGTAATCCCTAATCCTAATGCAAATTCATTAATCTAGGCCACCTAAGGAATTAGGGTCTATTAGTGGATTTAGGCTCTTGCCATCCGAGGAATCGGGGCTTGAGTAATCTAGTGGGTTGATTTTAATATTTGAAGCATGAATGGGAGGTATCTAGTCCTGGTATTGCATGAGGTAGAGGTTTGGTGAAGTCTAGTCCCAACATATCCCTTTCGCATCCCAAGTGCTCGACAAAAATACAAAAAGATTTTATTCGTTTTATTTTTCTGTTTTGAATTATCTGTTTAGTCTATATAGTTGCTGAACTTGTGAACTGGTATTTGACATCCAATCCTCGTGGGAACGATAAACGGTCTCACCACCGTATTACTTGCACGACTGGGTATACTTGCCCAGATTCTCCAACAAGTTTTTGGCACCGTTGCCGGGGATTGGTTTTGCCAATATCATTAGTAACAAAGGAGGCAACTAATTTAGACATTTTTTTTTATTTTTCTGTATATATTTGATCTTTTTGTTTTGAGTTTTGTTTGTGCCAGGTGGACGAAATTCATGGACAATTATTATTATCCACCTGATGAGGAAGCCGCAAGTCACACTTGGGAGGACAACTTGTGTTGGGAAGACGATTTTGATTTGGGAAAATTCTTTATGGAGTTTTCTTTATCTCATAATATTCCATCACGAGTTGATTGTGTGACTGGCGAGCTTATATATATATACTCCAAGGAGGATTGGGAAACCTTTTGCTTGTATTTGCCACCTCCACCACCATGTATGATTCCCATAGAGCCACATGAAGCAGAAATTGAGCAGAATACGGTTGTGGGAACGGATCAAATTGAAGATGAAGTGGTGATGGTGGAAGAGTCACAAGAAGAGGAAGTATCTTCTACAAATCCTTGGGAAATTGAGGGATGGGAATGGAATGAGCAGACACCTCTGAAGGTTGCTCTAGAACAATATTCCCAAGAACTATCCACCTCTGAGACCAAAATCAGAACCAACTGTGACAGTATTGAAGCCGTGAAGCAGAACTTGAAAACGCGAGTTGAGGAGATTTGGAAACAGTTAGTACAAGAGTCAGATAAAGCACAACTTGAGAAAAATCTGGTTTTGGGGATAGTTCAACATGAAGATGAAGTGGTAGTGGACTCCACCATGCTTGTTGAGCAATCTGATTTTGCTGCATTAGACAAATATGTCGGCTTACATGCATGTGTGGACACTGCTAAGTTAGTCCCTTCCACTTGTCTGGCACACTTCCTCGTGAAAACACCATTTGACCCGAGAGGAAGTGAGTTCATCATTGTAGTTGCAGAGGTCAATGGAGTTTTCACACACTGACTGGGTGGAATTGTGGATAGAGTCATATTACTTATGCAATCGCCACTCCACAAGCTATGGGATCCGGGTGGAGGATCTCACATCTTGAGCACCCCTTGGTCCTTATACCACAGGCTTTGGGATCCAGGTGGATGCTTCTTAATGAGTCAAGCTAGTGACGTTAAAGAAACGCTTATTGGGAGGCAACCCAAGTTTTCTTAACCCTTCTCTTTAGTTAGTTTTTGTTTTTGATTTTAACTCTTGAATAATTTGAGAAGATCAAGAGTTCTCTTTTACTAATAAAATTGCCAAGTGTTTTCAGGGAAAGAAGGAAGGAAGAGAAAGAAAGCAAAGACAAGCAAGTCAGCAGCCATCACGCCCAGGCCGTGACACTGGTCACGGCCGTGATAAGCTAATCGTGAAGACCAGAAAGGATCACGGCCCAACCGTGATCCACATCACGGGCGTGATGAGAGGACCCTGAAGATCAGAGAGCATCACGGCCTAGCCGTGATGGGGTTCACGGCCGTGACAGACCAACACCCATGGATCAGAATTGATCACGACCTGCCCGTGATGAGGCTCACGGACGTGATGAACTTCCCAACAAGTTTCTGACTGGAATGAGAGCCAACACCCGCTACTGCCTCGGTAAGTCGTTCCAATTATTTTTCTCCTCTCTACGACTTGATTGTTTACATTGGGGACAATGTAAATTCTTAAGCTTGGGGTAGGGGTATTTTGCATTGGCATTTTGCATGTTGCATTCATGTAGGCATAGTTTGCATGATCACACAATTAGATTGCCCTTGTGTTTAGATTTTGCATCCAAATTGTGAAAACTGAGTGCCAATTAAATTGAGATAGTGAATTGTTGAACCCAATTTTTTTTTTTTATTCTTGTGAATAGGCTGCAAAAGAAAATTGCTTGAGAAAATCTTTGATAGTTGATAATTAGCATATGGTTCTATAAATTTGTGTTTCTCATTGATTTTTGAACTACTAAATGTGAGATTTTGAGCCAAAAAAGGGTACTCACTGAATTTACCCCATTCCTTGTGTTAGAGTGTTATTCCTCTTGGTTTGCATTTCTCTAGAACTTGACTTGAAACCATTTTGAAGCTTAAAAATTTTTGAAAACATTTTTGAAAATGATTGAGGCACTAGGTATTTTTCCGGCCTTCTGAGCTTTGAATGATGAAATGCTACCCCTTAGTTGCCCAATGTTGAGCCTGAAAGAATAAAATACCTTTCTTGGTACCCTGAAATATTTTGATAAATATGCTTGGTAGGATACCTTCTAAAGTATTACAAAAAGGGTAAAAAGGTAGTTGAAAAAAGTTTGGGATGAAAGAATCGGAAAAATATTTCTCTTGAGTTGAAAATCTCCCCTTCTCAAAATAAAAGAAAAAGAAAAGAAAAAGAAATATATATAGAGAAGGGGATGATAAAAAGAAAAGTGAGAAATAAAATGAAAAGAAAGAAAGAAAGGTGGAAAAGTGAGTCGAAACCCAAAAGGGTATTTTAGAAGGTGTCACGTTTTGCAATGATTGATATTTTGTGTAGCCTTTTGAAATTTCCTTTTCTTAATTTCCCCACCTAACGATTAATCCCATGGCCCCGTTACAACCAAAGCGAAATACCTCTTGATTCTTAATTGTTTTCATTAATAAAGTAGAGATGTGGTTGATAGTCAAGCCTATGGTAGAATTCTTTCCTTGAGGAAAATAGAGCAAATTGTCATACATCCCTAAACACTTGAGTGAGGTGAAAAAGAGAGTCAAGCAAATGAATAAGCTTGGGGTGATCTTCAGGTGAGAAAGAGTGCCCGAATAAGTGAGAATATGAGTCTAAGAAACCTAAGCCTCTAATTGGACTTGAAACTGATTGTCTCTTGCTGAATTATTTGAAATGCCTATTGCTTGGATCATTTACTCGGGTTCTTGGTTCACTATGCACGCCTTGATTATTTATCTTTTCTGGCCTTAGTGATTGCTTGAGGACAAGCAATTGAGTTAGCTTGGGGTGATTTGATAGTGTGATTTTACATCATGTTTCCTGTACACTTTTGCATGCATTTTTCATATAGATTAGGCATTCTTTATTTGCTTTTAGTTAGTTTTTCCCTTGGAACGGGTGAAGCGGTTTCTTGGTGTTGTTTTGCAGGAATTTAAGGAAAAATGCTCAGAATTAGCCTTGATGGAGCTTGGATGAAATAGAGCTTGAAAAGTGAAGAAAATGAGCCAAGCAGAGCCCATCATGGCCTGGCCGTGATGACCATCACGACCATGATCAAGAAAACTGAGAATATTGAGGGCAAAAGTCAGAAGCAGTCACGGCCTAGCCGTGATAACCATCAAGGTCGTGACAGGCCAGGCAGAACCGATCATGGCCTAGCCGTGATGAGGCTCACGGCCGTGATGCTCCAAATTTGAAAGCGCGCCCACTCCAAAACACGTCACGGCCTGGCCGTGATGGCCATCACGATCGTGACGCGTGGCCTCTCTATAAATAGAGCGCAGAACAGACAGAAAAGGGATTCTGATCTGGATTGAGGATTCAGAGAGGATTATGGGGGTCTCTGACACAGACTTTCAGACCTAAAAATAGAGACCTTGGAGGCTGCGGCTGAGGAAGGATTGTAACCCTAGAACGGAGCTGCTGAGAGGGGCTGCTGTGACGATAGTGGAAAGCTCCCATGGAGTTTCTTCTCTCCTCTTCTCCTATTTCTCTGGTTTTTTCTTTCTCTTTTATGAGTAGCTAAATCCCGTTTGTTGGGATTAGATGTAGACAAACTGAAATAACATGTAATTGTCTTGACTGACTAATCTGTGTTTATGTTTCTCTATTAGTGATTGATTTTCCATGCTTAATGCTTGTTGTGGCTAGCACCCCCATGACTCGATTAGTGTTTTGGTATGCAATTGGGAAATTCGTATTAGAACCGGAATCGAATTTAACACCTAGTAACCCTTGCATCTAGGAATGGAGTTTGGCTTACTAGTAATCGCGTAATCCCTAATCCTAATGCAAATTCATTAATCTAGGCCACCTAAGGAATTAGGGTCTATTAGTGGATTTAGGCTCTTGCCATCCGAGGAATCGGGAGTTGAGTAATCTAGTGGGTTGATTTTAATATTTGAAGCATGAATGGGAGGTATCTAGTCCTGGTATTGCATGAGGTAGAGGTTTGGTGAAGTCTAGTCCCAACATATCCCTTTCGCATCCCAAGTGCTCGACAAAAATACAAAAAGATTTTATTCGTTTTATTTTTCTGTTTTGAATTATCTGTTTAGTCTAGATAGTTGCTGAACTTGTGAACTGGTATTTGACATCCAATCCTCGTGGGAACGATAAACGGTCTCACCACCGTATTACTTGCACGACTGGGTATACTTGCCCAGATTCTCCAACAAGTAGCCTAGGGGAAATGTTCCTAGGGCAATGCTTTTATTTTGAATTCTTATGTACTCCGGGCTTTGCCCCTTTTTTATTAATGGAATCACGTGCTTGCTTACGAGTTACTTTTTACTTAGAAAACGTTTGTAACTATTTTTCTAAGTTAGCGCTCGATTTTTATGGTTTGGCGTGTTACACGGTTTTACTCAAGTTTTTGAAACACGAAATACCTGTAGGTATTTACTTTCCTTCTTAGGCGTTGGTTGCCTTTTTAGGTTTAGCCATTCGACCTTGGTTTGGTCGATCTCGGCTCGGATTTCCTCTTCAGGTTTTTAACTTCCTTTAAATGTTGTTTACATTTTTTAGGCTCGACATTTTGACCTTAACTCGATCGATTTTAGCTCGATGGCACCTTTTTAGGTTTTTTAACCACCTTCGGATGTTGTATACCTTTATAGGCTCGGCATTTCGACCTCAACTCGGTCGATTTTAGCCCAGTCAGCCTTTTTAGGTTTTTTAACCACCTTCGGGTGTTGTATACCTTTATAGGCTCGGCATTTCGGTCTCAAATCGGTCGATTTTAGCTAGGTCAGCCTTTTTAGGTTTTTTAACCACCTTCGGATGTTGTATACCTTTATAGGCTCGGCATTTCGACCTCAACTCGGTCGATTTTAGCTCGGTCAGCCTTTTTAGGTTTTTTAACCACCTTAGGATGTTGTATACCTTTATAGGCTCGGTATTTCGACCTCAATTCGGTCGATTTTAGCTCGGTCAGCCTCTTTAGGTTTTTAGTTGCTTTCATAAATAAATTTTTAACCATAACAATATTTTTGCCTAATAGCGCAACTGAAAATGATTCTATTTATTTATTTTTTCGGGTGTGCCTCATTAAAACCCTCCCGGCCAAAACCTCGTGGGAAAAAGACCGGGATAGGAAAAAGAGCGCATCACCTATAACATTAACTAAAATAAAACTTAAGGTGGGAAGTGTTCCATGTTCTTGGAACAGCCTTTCCTGACAATTCTTCAAGCCTGTAGGCACCATTTCCTAGATTTTCAACTATCCTGAATGGGCCAGACCAGTTCGCTGCGAGCTTACCCTCTCCGGGGTCCTTTCTCGCGTCGTTTTCCAGTCTCAGCACTAAGTCGCCTTGCACAAATTCCCTTGGCTGCAACCTCGAGTTGTACTTCCGAGTTGCTTTTTGCTTGCATAGCTCGTCTCTGATTTTCACCACATCTCGGACTTCTTCAACCATGTCAAGCTCAACTCGGAGTTCTTCTTCATTCTTACTTTGGTCATGATGATGCCTTCGGAAAGACAGTTCATCGAGCTCAACTGGAATCATTGCATCGGTTCCGTAGGTTAGCTTGAACGACGTTTCACCAGTTGAAGACTGCGGTGAGCAATGGTAAGCCCATAGGATGCTTGGTAATTGTTCAACCCAAGCCCCTTTTGATTGGCCTAACCTTCTTTCGAGCTCGTTTAAAATGACTTTATTGACTGCCTCTGCTTGTCCATTTGTTTGTGGATGCTCAACCGAGGTCACTTTATGTTTAATTCGGAGGTTGGAGTAGAACTCTCTAAACTCTTTATCGGTGAATTGCTTTCCATTGTCTGTGACAATTGCATAAGGGAGGTCGTGCCTGCATATGATGTTTTTCCATACAAAACTCAACCTTTTTAGCAGTTATCGTAGCTAATGGTTCTGCTTCAATCCACTTGGTGAAGTAGTCTACACCTACCAGCAAGAACTTGACTTGACCTTTGGCAACTGGGAAAGGACCGACTATATCCATCCCCCACATAGTAAAGGGCCACGGCGAGAACATGGAATGGAGCTCTTCTCTTGGAGCACGTGCTATGTTGGCGAACTTCTGACGGGGCTCACACCTATTAGTCCAAGTAGCACAATCCAGTCTCATAGTTGGCCAGTAAAACCCCGCTCGCAGGACCCGAACTGCCAGAGATCGGCCACCTGAATGCATTCCACAAATTCCTCGGTGCATCTCATTCATTACGTACTCGGACTGCTCCTTTGCTAGGCACTTCAGTAATGGCATGGGGAATCCTCTTCTGTACAGCTCGCCGTCTCGGATGATGTAATGGCAAGATTTTAGATGAATTCGCCTCGCCTCCTTAGGGTCACAGGGCAATTTGTCTGAGGCTAAATATTCTCAAATCGGTGTCATCCAGCCACGATCATAGTGCTCGGTCATTATTACTTTAGCACTTTTTATGCTCGGTTCGAGAAGGTTTTCCTGAATGAAAGTTATTAGCTGGCCAACTTTCTTGGTGCTAGCCAACTTGGACAACAGATCTGCCCTAGAATTTTATTCCCGAGGTATATGCTCAATAGTGAAATTATCAAATTCAGAAACTAGGCTATTAACCTTGCAGAGATATCTGGTTAGTTGGGGATCCTTTGTTTGATAATTACCCGAGACTTGTCCTGTTACAAGCTGTGAGTCACTTCGGCATTTTAATTCTTGGACCCCAATTTCTTTAGCTAGCATCAGTCCTGCAATAAGGGCTTCATATTCTGCTTGGTTGTTTGAAGCAGTAAACCCAAAATTTAAATATTGTTCCAGGATTATGTCATCAGGCCCTTCGAGAATTATTCCAGCTCCGCTTCCCTTCAAGTTAGATGATCCATCAACATATAGAAGCCACATGAAGGATTCCGACCTCGGCTTAGAAGAGAGCTCGGCAATGAAGTCGGAGAGGAATTGTGCTTTCATTGGCCCCCTTGGCTCATATTGCAAACCGAATTCCGACAATTCTACTGACCAAGCTATCATTCGTCAGGCTAGATCGGGTTTCCTGAGCACCTGCTTTATTGGATGATCAGTTTTGACTATAACTTGGCGCGACTGGAAATAAGGTCGTAACCTCCGAGCAGCCACAATTAAGGCGAGGGCTAGTTTTTCAATTACTTGATATCATGTTTCTGCGTCTTTCAGGAGTCTACTCACATAATACACCGGCATCTGTTGTTCTTCCTCTTCCTGGATGATTACTGCACTGATTGCATAATCGTTGACAGATAGGTACAAGTACAAATCTTTGCCGAGCTGAGGCCGAGTGAGGATTGGGGGAGAGGCTAGGAAGAGTTTCAGATCTTCAAAGGCTTTCTCACACTCCTCAGTCTAGATGAACTCTTTTGGTTTTTTCAAAAGCTGGAAGAAGGGTATTGCCTTTTCTGCGGACTTAGGGAGAAAGCGGGATAGAGAAGCTAATCGGCTAGCTAACCTCTGAATTTCTTTCACATTCCGAGGACTCCGCATTTCCATAACAGCTTTGCACTTATCTGGATTAGCTTCAATCCCTCTGTGTGTTAGCATATATCCTAAGAACTTTCCTCCTTGTACACCAAAAGAGCATTTTTCTGGATTTAACCTCATGTTATATTTTCTGAGCTGGCTGAAAATTTCTTCGAGGCCGACTGAGTGTTGCCTTAGGTCATCGGATTTTACCACCATATCATCAACATATACTTCTAGGTTCTTTCCGATTTGGTTGACGAAAACTTTGTCCATAAGCCTTTGATATGTTGCACCAGCATTTTTTAAGCCAAAGGGCATTACCCGATAGCAGTAGTTTGCCCCATCAGTCATAAATGCCATTTTTTATTCATCGGGTGGATACATCCTAATCTGGTTATAACCTGAGTATGCGTCCAAGAAGGACAAAACTTTGTACCCTGAGGCCCCGTCTACCAGTCTGTCAATGTTTGGGAGAGGATAAGAATCCTTTGGGCACGCCTTGTTGAGATCGGTGTAGTCGGTGCACATTCTCCATTTACCATTGGCCTTTCTAACCAACACCATGTTGGCCAGCCAAGTAGTGTATTTCACCTCTCTGATGAAATTTGCTTTGACCAGTTTGGAAGTCTCCTCGGCTACTTCTTGGCGCCTTTCTTCACCAAGTTTTCTTTTTCTCTGAGCTACAGGCTTGGCTTCCGAACATATAGATAGCTTATGGTACATGAAATTGGGGTCTATGCCAAGCATATCCGATGTCTTCCAAGCAAACAAATCGACATTCTTTCTCAAGACCGCTTGAATCCTTTGTTTGTGCGAGGAGTCGAGCTAACTGCCGACGTTGGTGCACTGTTCAGCTTGGGCTCCCAACTGGAACCTTTATAAAGACTCTGTTGGTTCGGCTCTGGATTCGTACATCTCCGTCCTTGGGTCAATTAACTGACCGAGCTTACTACTCCTACTTTATCATCCTCGGCATACTTTGCGGTATCCTGGTTTCAGGTAACCTTTAGGCTATCTACATAGCATTGCCTGGCTAGCCTTTGGTCAGCCCGGACTGCGATTATATCTCCGGACTCGGCTGGGAATTTCATTGTCAGATGTGGGGTTGAGACAATCGCTCCGAGTTCATTCAACGTCGGTCTTCCAATAAGGATGTTGTACGACGTGCTGACATCTACAATAACGTACATGACTGATACGGATTTGGAGAGTCTTCCTTCTCCAAACGTTTTTAAGAGGTCTAAGTAACCTCTGTTTTTTACTTGCTCCCCGGCGAACCCTACTAGCTTGTCTTCCTGCTCTTTTATCAGTTTTTCTGGAATTCCAAGTTTCTTGAAGGTCGCCAGGTATAGAATATCAGTCGAGCTCCCCTGGTCAATAAGTGTTCGTTTGACTGAGAAGTTGGCTAATTCAACCGTTATCACCATTGGGTCATCTTGATTTGGATACAACCCTCGGAAATCATCATCCGAGAAAGTTATTGGAGGTATTGTCCTTGTAGGCTTTCCAGACACTGTGTTGACAAATCAGAGGGCTTTTATATGACGCCGCCAAGCTGAACTCGTTGTCCCTCCACCTGCAAATCCTCCTGAGATTGTATTGATGACCCCTCTGACTCCTCCCTCTGATTCTTCATTAAGAGCCCTTTGATTATTCAACCGATCTCCGCCCTGATTGTTTCCTTGCAGGTTTTCATCTCGGTTACGGTTGTCATAACCGCGTCTCCGTCGTCTTCAACCAGCTCGTCTGCCTCCATTATCATCTCGGCGAACGAAACGGTCAAGATGACCTTCCCGTACAAAGTCCTCAATTTTTTCCTGGGTTGCTCTACAGTCTTCAGTGGAGTGACCATAGTTTTGATGCCAGTTGCATTCTTTGCTTCTGTCAGCATTGGCCAACGTTTTGGACGGTCGAGGTAAGGTGAGTAACTCAGCATTGCACACCTCCTGGAGAATGGTTGCCCGAGATCGGTTTAGCGGCGTATAAGACTGGTACCTGGGTTGCCTCTCCGAGAATCCCCTTTCATCGGTCTTTTGGGCCCTTTGTGGATCAGCCCCCCTATTCCTTTCTTTGCTCGGAACCGAGTTCCTGTCTTCAAAACTTCTTTCTCTCCTTTTGAATTCTACCATCTCTTCCGAGTTCATGAAGCCTGTAGCTTTTTCCTGCAACTCTTCAAAATCTCTTGGTGGTTTTCGGGATAAATACTCAAAGAATGGTCCCCGCTTCAGACCGCCCATGACGGTATGAAAACAGAGTTCCGACCTCATGTTGGGAATTAAGATTTGTTTGGCATTAAAACGAGCCATGTAATCTCTGAGTGATTCATTCCTTTCTTGTTTAAAATTCACCAGCGAGACCGAGTGCCTTTTCTGCCTTTGGCTTGCTGCGAATTGTGCGGCGAACTTAGTCAAGAGCACATCAAAGGAATCAATTGACCGAGGTGGTAGATTCGTAAGCCAGGTTAAGGCAGGGCCTTGCAAAGTGGTTGGAAAAACTTTGCACATGACGGCTTCCGAATAGGTGACCAGGTAAACGGAAGAGATAAAGGATTCTACGTGCTCGGTTGGGTTAGTGGTGCCATTGAATTTATAGATGTTAAGGGACTTAAAATGTCAAGGCATGATTACCTCATCGATGTCATCCGTGAATGGCAACCTCGGCCGTCGGTCCATTACCCTTTCTTTTTGGATAGTCCTTTCTGCACGAGATTTAGCTTCTAAAGCCTCTGGGCGAGGTTTGGTCTTGGATGGCCGGTTAGTATCTCGAGGAGAAGGTACATGGAAGGGATCCTTTTGGCTAGCCTCGGGTGAGGATTGCTCTTCCTCGGAAGGTGTCACTGATCTTCGTCTTTTCCGAGTTCTTAAAACCCTTTGATTCTACGCACGTATCTCCTCATTCTCCTTCCGCAGCTGCCTTAGTTGTGCCATAACCTCTCCCAGCCGAGTGTTATCTTCATTGACGGGAGGGGGAGGATGATTGTCGTGGTTCTGGTTCGTGTTTGAGGCCTCATGATCTTCATGATTCATGCTGTTCGCCCCTCCCCTCGGATCATTCCGTGTAGTCACCATCAAGCTTTCTTATGGAACCGGGGAAAGTTTTTCCTCGGCCCCACGGTGGGTGCCAAAATGTTCCTGCCGAGATCCGACTTGCCGGAATCTCGCCGTAGAACGTCAAACCAAGAGTGAACAATGGGGGTTGTTTTAGATTATGACTTGACAGAATATTGTAATCCGGTCCTACGTATCCCAATGGGAATCAAAGCCAAACGTAGTTCTAGGTTCAACCATTGGCCATACGGTGATCTCGATCCCCTAATCTTGTATCCGATGAATACCAGCGAGCAAGGACTCTTCAATAGTCTCTTGGTCGAGTTAGTTTCTCTAATACGCTTAAGGGAGAGTCACCGGGATTCAGTGAAAAGTGAGTATCTCTCTTGGGTTCTCATCCTTTTATAATAGGATCCCCATGCATATCTTTAAGAGATCTGGATATATTTCCTTTTATCACTTAAATCTTCTGAGATGTGATTTCCTTAATTTAAGAGATATTTTCTCTTTTAACCAGATAAGGTTATGTGAGATAATATCCGGATTGATTAAAATGATATCTTAATTTGATCTCTTAACCGTATAAGGTTATTTGAGATAATATCATGATTATTGAAGATACTATCAATATCTTATCCATAATATCTGGGTTGGATCGGGTATCCAAACTCGATAGTCGGATTTTACTCCTCGGCCAGTAGATGTTGAACGAGTAAACGACAACTTCCTCGGCTCCAACCCGGATCACTTTGGTAAGGTATTTTCTTCAACATCTGGTTGGGTTTCCTACATAATAACAATGCAATGTTATAAAAAAAATAATTCTAAATATAAGATATCTAAGGCAACACATTGTTTATTAAGCGGACTGCAGACCTTGTTATGGAGACCGCGTCTATAGTTGCTCATGAATGGTTTCTTATCAATCAAATCGTCATCTGTGTCCCATGCTATTTCAGTGCCATTATCATAGTCATCTTCATCTGCAACCTTGGTCCCAGGCCTCGTCTGATGTTTATATGAACCCTTTAAACCTCCTGACCAGAGCTTGCTCGTGTGGTCACTATCCTCATCATCTCCATCACTTATTACAACAGTAGATATCTCTTTTAAGACATCATACTCCTCCTTCACCTTCTTTTTCACTAACTTCCTTGTCTTAGTAGCTTTATCGTTTCCCTCTATGTCGACAAACATGTCATTAACCAATGGAGGACAACTCCCACTAGCAAACATGTCCTTTTGAAGTCCCACTTTTGGTGTGGGTGTTGCTTCATCCCATACTATCCTTGATAGTGCAAGGAGCATGTACTCTCAACACTTTCAACTCTTGCACTCAGAACCTAGTTTACAATCAAAATGCTCCACATTATGTTTATTTTGACTTTATGGTTTGGAAAAAAAAATGTACGTGTGCAGTGCTTCTCCAATACACAAATAGATCATAGATTATCAACCTTTATGGCTTCCAGGACATCTTTGAGGGTTACTTCAATAGGGACCTGGTTTTCATCGGCACTTGGCTAATATCCCATACATAGGACCATAAACAAGTAAGTTTTAACAATATTTTGCAACAACTGAAAAGGTTATCTTTAATGTTTCATAAACCCTAGTTACGACGGAAAGACTAGCCTTCATAGTAGGACGATTTTGAACACCTTGGCAGGAATCTTGTTTTGGTGTTAGATTTGACTCCTCCCTACGTATGCGTAAACAAGTTTGTCAACTTCCTCTTATCAAAATTAAGCCATTAACGGTTACGTGATGAAAATCTAGTTTAGATGAGCATTGACACATGTATAAATTAATATTCAAGTATTGTTTTACCCACGCACCTCTCGTTTGGAACTGTATCGGTTTCCATTGCAGAGCTCAGAGCACCAACTCAATAGGAGACACAGTTGCAGCAATAGTTCATGGAAATGGAAGTGTTGGTTCTTATAATCTAAGCAGTAATGTGTGAGGGAGTACACTGTTACATCGCATTAAATGCATGTCATACCCTAAACGATGAAAAGCTAATTTTAGCTGAACTAAAAAACCCGGAAAATGCGCCCCTATTTCAGAGCAATCCATCATTACAAAGTTGGTTTGTGATTTACTACTTTAAAAAATAGTATAATATATCAAATAAAAAAAGGTTTAAAATAAGAAATTATATTTTTGTTAATGTCTTTTGCGGGTACACCACTCTAGTGGAACCTCCCTGATTGAAGACCCTTTTGTGAAAACGTTAATAGCCCATAATAAAATAATTTTTTAGAAATTGCTTTTCAATACATAATAAATAATTATATTGTAATCATAATTCATTACTAAAGGCTGCAACTGGATCACATAGACGCATATTGGGCCAGATCTCATGTAGAGACCAAACACATTTGGCCCATCCACGTTTTACAACTTACGCAAAATAAAAAAAACGGCCAATACGATACATAAAAGGGAAAAACAAAACAAAATTAAAAAACCTAATACACTACTACAAACAAAATACGTAGACAAGCACATTTTACATGAACACACCATTTCTTTTCCACATCACTTAGCCAGACGTCCCACCTTCATCAGTTGTTTAAACTCCTCGTTCAGGGTGGCTACTTCCATAGCTAGCACAGTGTTTTCTTCCTTAACGCTATTAAGCTCCTCCTCCAAAAGGTCGTAATATTGAGTGTGTGGGTTTTCTTAGATTCAGCATATGGAGGACTTGGTGATTTCAACACCTTTTAAAGACCATGTAGGAGTTTCAATGAATTTAGTGCATGACACTGTGGTAGTTGAGACCCAATCTATTACTAAGTAAATATCTCCACCAACCTCCAACAATAACGTTTATTGTATTGAATGTGTACATGCACTAGAACATATCTGACCAACATGTAATATTTGGGTGTATAGTTGCGAAGTAATAAAAAATGTTGCACTGTGGGCACATTTCAAATAAAAGTGAGCAGGTATAGAATAGAGAGAGTAAGAGAGATGATGAGAGACAAATAAGGAATAGAGGGAGATAGAAAGAGACAGAGATAAGGAAATGAGGGGGAGAGATGGTAAGAGAGCAGGAAAAAGAGTGAGGTGACGTCCTTTTTGAGGCAACTACTAGTTACTTGTTGGTGTCTTAGCTTCGTTTACACTCCATTACATACATTCGGGTTTTTGTTCAGTTAGTCATAAAATATTGACGTCTCATTTGCTCTTTATAACCATAGTTGGTTGTGTTGGTCTCTCTCCACCATTTAAAAGTCTAGTTGGCCCACGATTTTGATTCTATTAAACTGAAAATTAACCTTGCAAGCGCGATTCCAGAAAAGTAACAATCACATTACCAATTCCCGTAATGCTTTGTTTAAATAATATTTATACACTTTTCTATCTACTGTAGATGTACAGTAAATTGGTGGTGAGCCTAATTTTTATAGTGTTTTGTTTTAATAAATAGTTTTATATATATATATATATATATATATATATATATATATATATATAATAATTTTGCATTTTAAATCTAATTTATTTTGGTTAAACTGTCACCTCTTTTTAATATATACAAATAACATCTTTTACATTATTATAACGATAACTGACTAAATTACTCTTTTGGTCCCATATTTATGTTAATATGTTCAATTTGGTCCTTAACTTTTTAAAATGTTCATTTTGGTCCCTTAATTCCTAAAACTTATTCTCACTAGTGCAGAAAAGGGATTCCACGCTCGGTTATTTATGGCTTTCCACATCGGTTTTCAAACCGATGTGAAACGACCGATGTGGTTTATTGCCACTTTACACACTTCGGTTATAAAACCGATGTGTAAAGTATATTTTAAACAATGTTTTCTTTTTAAACGATGTGGAAAATTAATTTGTCAATTAATAAGCAGTTGAAATTACATTTCTACATCGGTTTTACCAAAAACCGATGTGAAAATTTCACTTTCCACATCGGTTTTAATAATAACCGATGTGTAAAGTGAAATTTACACATCGGTTTTTATTAAAACCGATGTGTAAGTGAAATTTTCACAGCGGTGTTTGTAGAACCGATGTGTAAAATCTCATTTTTTTTTAATCATGTTATTTACATTTCAATCATTCATTTCCTGTTTTCAATGAATGCGATCAATACCGAGAATAACATACTTGTAAATTTTGGGGTAAACATAATGTAGTTATTGCACCAAACTAGTAGAAAATGATAACAAGCAGCCACATACAATTGGAAGACACAAATTTTTATAGTTCATTCGATGACAAGAAACAACAAGGCAGTAACCACACGTGATTTAGGCATCACATGAGTTAGATAACAAATGGGCAAGGCAAACTAATTGGTAAAGTAAGAGCACTTACTAATTCATAACCATCAATTCCAGGAACTTGTTTAAGCTAACAAACCAAAGCCACTGATCAAACAAGAAACAACAACAGAACACCAAACCAGTTTTGACACAATTGCAACAAAGTTTTAACCATGTCAAAAGCAAAACATACTTCATTCAATTTTCTTGGCACAAACAATCAGCTCTTACACATATGGTTAAAAATACTGACATTTCATCAAATGACTAGTGAGCACAGAATCTGAAAATAGAGGGCATCAGGCCTAATTAATTTCGAATGAATGAAAACAACACTTTATCAAGGCTACATCAAAACACGAGAGAAGAAGAATTGAACCTGGACCGAGCACTAATACATATCATCACCAAAGGTACACTATAGCTAGTACATGATAAGTTTTTAAACTAACTACATATATACAAACTATGGTTGGTACACTTGAAGAAAGAAAGTTGCCCAACGCCTCTTTATGCTGTTGATGTCAGAATCAGATAATGGAGTTGGATTGTTGAATATCTGCAAGTTTAATTGGACAAAATATTATATCTTTTAAGTAATAAACTAACATAAAACATATAACGAATCTATATTATTAATTCTAATTGTGTCAATTAACATTTACCTCATGCCATCTTTCAGTGATCCCGGAGGAGATAATTTCCAACATCCACTGCATCACATAGTAGCCACATTCCCATGACCCACGTTGTATACGTGACTACGTACAAATGAAACCCAATTAGAATATGAGGAATTAAATAAAATAGAAATCAATTATTGTACCCACTGCATTTGATGCATTTGAACTAATAAATATCTTACGCTGGGAATAATCCATCTGATAGCCCGAGTACGCCTTTCACCACGCAACATGTGGGTTGCATTAATAGACCTATCATGACAAAAACATTAATTAAAGTATATCTAATAGATTTCAGATAATTAAAACAACTGCATTACTGATTATAAAGTATTTTAATGCTTACGTTTCGATGATCGTCTTGATTGATTCGCGGCTTATTTCCCAATGAGCGAGAAGAAGACCACGACGTTCATTCTTGGGTACAAGAGCAACACGATTTCAATGCCTACTGTATTTGCGAAGCAGATTAGTGACTAAGCCATATATAGTTATTCTTTAATAACCGGTTATTACTTATTTCGATACGGCGCCAGATAGAATTGATGATCGTCTCGGGCACGGATATCACGTAGGGTAGTGACCGGGTCTTCTGATGCTAGGAGACCATCACCCAGCATGAACATGGGGTCAATGAACCCATAAAGGGCGAGGTTACCCTGATCGACTAACATACGATGCAGATACCTAATATATTGGAAAAACATGTTAATTATCATAGTATTTAAAAGTTAATTACGTACTTAACTTATAAATAAAATGTACTTACGTGCACCAAAACGATATGTGTGCAGAACTGGCCATTTCTTTATTGAGTACCATCTCCATAAGTTCCTTCTTTGGTCTATACAGTTCACCAGGGCTTCATGCACAACCAAGGAGACAGGTTGTAAATTACAAGGAGAACAGGCCATGAACTATGAATACTACTTAAGTTTCCATATGGATTCATTCCATCGGTAGCAAGTCCAAGCCTGAGGTTTCTGGGCTCATTGCCGAAATCCGGAAACAAACAATCAATTCTCTTCCATTGCAAAGAATCGGCCGGATGGCGAAGCTGTCCATCACACTTCCTCTCATCTGCATGCCATCTAATGTTCTTTGCGTCATTTACATTAGCAAACAATCGCTTGAACCGCGGAATCACGGGAAGATACCATAACACCTTCGCAGGAGGACCTTTGGCGACCACATCACAACTAGAATCACCATCCTTCACTTTGTAGTGTGATATGATAAGCCTTTGGCTTATCTAGTTTTACAACTAGATGGACTGTGGTTTTTGTGCAAATTATTCGAGTTCAATCTCGTTTTCGCCCAAATCTGGCCTTGTTTTGTTCCTAAGTAGACTTTTACCCGTTCTAGGCATTTTTTAGTAGTTTTTGGTCTATTTTGAATAGAATTATGCTTTTTGTTTCTTTTTATTGTTTCAGGTTAGAAGTGAAGCTCCGGGAGTCAAGGAAAGTCAAGAAACAGTGGAAATTGTCAATCTGGAGATACTCGCCCCGCGAGTGGATGCTCGCCCCGCGAGTGGATGCTCGCCCCGCGAGTGGATGCTCGCCCCGCGAGCCTGAAGACCAGCTGAAGCAGCAATAGTCATACATTCTGTCTCGCCTCGCGAGTCACCTTCTCGCCTCGCGTACCTGAAGGCCTGACTGTGCCAGAGAAGTCATCCTTTCTGGTTCGCCTCGCCAATAACATTTCGCCTCGCGATCATTCAAACTCAGGATGGAGCCAAAACTGAAATTCGCCACGCGAGAAGCTTCTCGCCTCGCGAGAGACTGAAGACCCTGGAAGACAGAGACCATCACGGGCTAGCTGTGATGAAGGTCACGGCTGTGACAGATTAAGGTTTGAAGACTCGCCCCGCGAACACACTCTCGCCTCGCGAGAATCCAAATTGAAAGCGCGCCAAAACTAATGTTCTCCTCGCGAAATATGGTTCGCCCCGCGAGCGTCCGAGAACCAGAATCCCTATTTATAGGCTGTTTCAGATCAGATTGAGGTATCGAAGTTTTTCCACTGGTTGAGATCAGTTTAGTTACGAATCCTTGTTTTCTCTGGAGTTGCGTCTCCCTTTTTCTTATTTTATTTTATTAGGGAGATTATGTCGGATTGTTTGTGCGTCGTCACGGGCATAAGGAACTAATCCCCTCGTCCGAGGGATCAATGAAGCCGCCCATGGCGGTATAGTGTTCATGTGATGTATGTTTTTCTCCCCTTCTCTCAATGAATGTTTTCCAATTCTGATTTGAATGCGTTGATCATATGTATTGCGTGATTAACTAGTTAAACGTGTTGAGGCTGATCGGTGATTCGCGTTTTAGAACTTGAATTGGGATCACTAATCGAATATTGCACGAGAGTGAGTAGGAGATTAGTGCAACCTTATAGGGAACAAGAATTAATAAAATTCGAGATTAGGGTTATGAGACCTAGTAAGTAATTAATCCAATCGTCGAATACGTCCTATTGAGCACGACAGTGGATATAGGAGAAATCGGGGGTCCCGGTTGACATTATAATTGAACTTAGGGAGGAATTCATCATCACTTGGGTACTATACATGATTGGGTAGGTGGATTTGAGACCTTGGATATTTTAATTTCTGATTTTAAAACCTTAGCTTTATTTGATTTCTTATTTGAATTGCGATATTAATCTCTCTCTCTCAACCACTTTCTGTTACTTAACCAACTTATCGAACGTCCCACGAATTAGTTGAATTGGTAGCCCAATCCCTGAGTTCGACCTCGGTAATTTCTTACCGTGTTATTTTATTACTTGCGACGACCCGGTACACTTGCCGGTGACCCAACAAGTTTTTTGCGCCGTTTCCGGGGATTGGCACAACCAATTTTCCTAATTTTTAGGAAATTTGATTGATTGGTTAAGTTGATTTTATTTTTATTTTTCTGTTATTTCTTTATTATTTCTCTCTACTTCTTTGATTCCACTTGGTCTTGCCGTGTTTTTGTATGCGAGGTACCCTTTCACAAGAGGACCTGCTATTTGATTCGGAGATCACCAAGACTGAGAAGCGCTTAAGGAAGGAAGTCATAGAAAGAAAGAGGCTTGAAGCGATTAATCTTGAGGACATGGCCGAAGAAAACCCTCCTCCTCCTCCTCGTTACAAGCCTCTCTTCGAGTATGATCTACCCAGCTTGGGTGATTGTGATTCTTCTATTGTGAGGGGCAACCTGAATACAGACTCCTTCATAGTGGAGGGATGTGTCACATTCCAGATCCGTGAGAATCAGTTTGATGGGAGTGGCAAACAGGACCCTCATAGACACATCACTCGCTTCCTTGAAGCTTGTGACCTACAGAAGACAAGAGGAGTCTCACAAGATGAGTTTCGCTTGCGGCTTTTCCCTCTCTCTCTTAGGGATGTTGCTCGCGATTGGGTTGACAACTTGGAACAGCATCAGAACTTGGGAGCAAATGGCACAAAAGTTCCTAACCAAATATTTTCCCCCTCAGAAAGCGGCACAAGCAAGAATTGCCGTCACATCCTTCAGGCAGACAGAAGATGAAACCTATAATGAGGCCTGGGAGAGGTACAACGGGCTCCTGAGAAGATCCCCTTCAGCGTTCTTTGACCCGGTCTCCAAAGTTCAGCATTTCTTTAACGGGTTGAGGGGACGCTATCAGATGAATTGTGACGCCGCAGCTGGCGGTTCTTTTTCCTATTTATCAGCCGAGGATGGATGGGCATTATTGGAAAAGATGTCATATAATGATTACAACCGTGGTAGGGAAACCTCAAGTGGAATCAGTTCAGCGACAATGGAAGCCATTCTCGAGCAAAACAGATTGTTGAAGATGCAGAATGAGGCTTTGTCTGGAAGCAAAAGGGTTAATGTGATACACGAGGGGTTGCCTACGGGTTGTGACAATTGTAATGGAGATCATGACATTCATAGTTGTCCGCTCAACTTCTCTCAGGAACATGTGGACTCATGCCACAATTTCTATGACATTGTGCCCCAGAATAACTATCAGAGGAACAGACAGAATGACTACAGTCAGAATCAGAATAGGGGGTATATGAGGAGAGACCATCCGGGTTTCGCTTGGAGTAATGCTAGTGGTGGTCTAGCCGGGCAACAACAACCTCAACAGGGTCCGAGGCCAAACATTGGGATCCAGCAGCGCAATACTCAGCAGGCTTTTCCGGGGCCTAATCAGATGCAACTAACAGATAGTGGAAGACAACCGTGGGAGCTGGCTTTTGAGAAGATAAGTGCAGCAGTAGAGAAATCGTCAATCAACACGAACACTGCCATTGACAAGTTGGCGACTCATACAGGGTCGGCAATTCAGAATCTTGAGACGCAGATAGCTCATCTCACGAAGCAACTAAATGAGCGTCTCCCAAGCACTTTCCCAAGTGATACCGAGAACAACCCTAAGAACCATTACAATGCCATAACAATCAGGAGTGGTAAAGTGTTGGGATCTAACAAGGGTGCAACTAGTTCTCAGGAAGACAAGGCCCCGGAACAACCACATGTTGAGGAAGAGCAACCTGAGAAAGAGAAGTTGGCAAGTGACAAGGCACCAGAGCAAGGGGGAAGGCTGAAGCTTGTGGATGAAGAGTTTCGAAAGAAGAAGTGGGTTGAACCCCAAGACCTCCCGCCCTACATGAAGGTACCATATCCTGAAAGATTGAAGAAGCCTCAACAAGATAAGCAGTTCAACAAATTCCTTGATGTCTTCCGCAAACTTCAGATTAACATTCCATTTGCGGAAGCCTTGGAACAGATCCCATCATATGCCCGGTTTATGAAGGAACTTCTCACCAAGAAGCGGAGAATAGTGGATGAGGAAACGGTTGCTTTGACCGAGGAGTGTAGTACCATTCTTCAAAGAAAACTGCCTCCAAAGTTGAAGGATCCCGGTTTTTTTTCGATACCATGCACCATTGGGGGGATGACTGTAGGGAAGGCATTATGTGATCTAGGGGCAAGCATCAACTTGATGCCCCTCTCTATGATGAAGAGGTTGGGGATCAAAGAATTCAAGGATACATGGATGTCGCTCCAAATAGCCGATCGCTCTATAAAATATCCTTATGGGGTGGTCGAAGACTTGTTAGTAAAAGTTGACAAGCTCATATTTTCGGCGGACTTTGTAGTGCTTGATATGGATGAAGACGCCGAGGTCCCTCTCATATTGGGTAGGCCATTCTTGGCCACTGGGGGTGCCTTGATAGATGTGCGGCAAGGGAAACTCACTCTAAGGGTGCAAGATGATGAGGTAGTCTTCAATCTCTTTGAAGCAATGAAGCACCCTGCAGAGAGGTCGGAAGTGTATCGAGTGGATATGGTGGATCCAACTGTCAAGGCAAAGGCAACTAGAGAAGCCAATGGTTCTTCACTTGCTCAAGTGTTGGTAAAATCCCATGATGATGATAGTGAGAAAAAAAGACCCTTTGGGGGATGAGGTCTATCTCGAGTGGTTGAAAGACATGGAAGCCTTACCGAGTTCCCCAAGGGATGAATGTGCAAGGGAAGAGTGCAACAACAAGGGCATGGAAAAAGAGGATAAAGCACCGAAGTTGAAAGGTGGCACACCCGTGGTGGTCAATGAAAACAACCAGTTGATCCCAAAAGGGACCATCACGGAGTGGAGAGTTCGTGCTGATTATAGAAGGATGCTGGACTTAAAGGAGTTGTTCGGGAACAGCAAGCGAGCATATGAAAGGGCAAGAGCATACAGAAAACGGACTGAGGCATGGCATGGCAAGCAAGATCTTCGTCCGGATTAACCCTTAGGGGGTGACTTGAGTCAGGCTCGGGACGTTAAACAAGTGCTACTTGGGAGGCAACCGAAGCTAGGTATCCTTTGGTTTTAGTTCTGTCATTTTCATTTATATTATAAAAAAAAAAGCTTGATTCGCCACGCGAATCCACAGTGGCCGCGCGAGACAGAAGCCCTGAATCTCAGAGGCATGCTCACTTTTCTGTCTCGCGCCGCGAGGTATACCGTCGCCTCGCGATTCTGGGCATCATCATCTGTTGGAATTCCAGATTCGCCTCGCGAGTTGTCTCTCGCCTCGCGAATCTGCACTTAAGGTTTTAATTTGCAGGAGTTCTTCCAGGATGCTATGCAACAGAAGGGAGCCCGTGAGACCAATTGGATGAGGAGGCAACCATAGAAACTTGATCAGGGTGCACCCTCTCCTTTTCCTCACTCTCACTTTTGTTTTTGTTTTTGTTTTCGTTTTGTTTTTGTTTGTCACTCTTGAATAATTTGAGAAGATCAAGAGTTTGTGTGTCGGCAAGCTTGTTGGATTTTGATTAAATTGAGCATAGATTGAGTGCATGAATTATTTTGACCATTGATGATTTCCCCATAGGTTCTGAAATTAGAAAAATTGATCCCCATGTGAAAAATTGAAAACTGAACTTTGAGAATTTTATTGTGATTACTTGATTCATGATAAGTTTGGGGTGAGGGGGTGCACACACTAGGAATTGTATCTCGGTCAAACAATTTGCAAAAATGTCCAGGTGAGGATTAGAGCCTCCAACTTTGTTTTTGATTGTGTGAATCACTGTTAAGTTGCACTTTCCCGAATTTGCTTGAATCTCTTTATGGTTTGCATGTTTATGTGTTGCATCAAATGATTTAGGCAATTTTCTTTGAATAACTACTTGGCCTGAAAAGAACCATCCCTAATGCATGTTCCCTAGTTAGCCCCGTTGAGCCTGATTAGCCTATTGTTTCTTGATGACCCTATATTATAAGCCAAAAATCTGAAAAACCATGTTAGCCCAATCTTAGGATTAGGAGAGCATGGACGCTAGCAAGAGAAGGGTTGTGAGGAACTAAGTTTGGGGTGGCTACAAGGTGGTGTGTCATTTTGGGTTGAGAAAAAGAAAAATAAAGGTTGAAACCCAAGGCAATGAAAAAAAAAATTGCCAAAGGAAAAGGGGCAAAACAGAAAAAAAAAAAAAAAAAAAAGCAAGGAAAAGGCTGTAGTCACCCGAGGCAAAAAGAAAAATGGAAAAAGGAATTTGAGTGGAAGATGTGTCAAATGCTCATGCTCTCTTAGTTCCTAGGGACTTAAGCCTAGTATCCTTGAATATCCTACCCTCAGCCAGGCCCCATTACAACCTTTATAAGACCTTCTGATGTTGCATGCATGTTTTCGTGGGAACCATTTTTGAGATGAAAATCAAATTCATGGGAAGTGCTCTTGATATGTGAAATTGAGGGAAAAGTTGATAGCCTAGACGCATTTGAGCGAATGAGTGAAATTTTACATACCCTTATGAGGAAGGCAGTTGTTTGAAATTGGTGATCTTCCTTTTGTGTGTGACCCTGATCCTCAACTTAGATTAATGATTGCATGAATGATGAAGTTCTCAATTGTTTAAAGTAAATGAATGTGGGGATTACGTTAATGTAGGGGGAAATCATTGGAGAAAAACTGTTTTGAGTGCATGAAATTTGTGCGAAATCGATTGATTCCCTTAAGCTTGCCAAGTCTTGAGTCGTTTTGGAGTTTTAGCTTGCTTGGGGACAAGCAAGGTATAAGTTTGGGGTGTTTTGATAAGCCTTTGGCTTATCTAGTTTTACAACTAGATGCACCGTGGTTTTTGTGCAAATTATTCGAGTTCAATCTCGTTTTCGCCCAAATCTGGCCTTGTTTTGTTCCTAAGTAGACTTTTACCCGTTCTAGGCATTTTTTAGTAGTTTTTGGTCTATTTTGAATAGAATTACGCTTTTTGTTTCTTTTTATTGTTTCAGGTTAGAAGTGAAGCTCCGGGAGTCAAGGAAAGTCAAGAAACAGTGGAAATTGTCAATCTGGAGATACTCGCCCCGCGAGTGGATGCTCGCCCCGCGAGCCTGAAGACCAGCTGAAGCAGCAACAATCATACATTCTGTCTCGCCTCGCGAGTCAGCTTCTCGCCTCGCGTACCTGAATGCCTGACTGTGCCAGAGAAGTCATCCTTTCTGGTTCGCCTCGCCAATAAAATTTCGCCTCGCGATCATTCAAACTCAGGATGGAGCCAAAACTAAAATTCGCCACGCGAGAAGCTTCTCGCATCGCGAGAGACTGAAGACCCTGGAAGACAGAGACCATCATGGGCTAGCCATGATGAAGGTCACGGCTGTGACAGATTAAGGTTTGAAGACTCGCCCCGCGAACACACTCTCGCCTCGCGAGAATCCAAATTGAAAGCGCGCCAAAACTAATGTTCGCCTCGCGAAATATGGTTCGCCCCGCGAGTGTCTGAGAACCAGAATCCCTATTTATAGGCTGTTTCAGATCAGATTGAGGTATCGAAGTTTTTCCACTGGTTGAGATCAGTTTAGTTACGAATCCTTGTTTTCTCTGGAGCTGCGTCTCCCTTTTTCTTATTTTATTTTATTAGGGAGATTATGTCGGATTGTTTGTGCGTCGTCACGGGCATGAGGAACTAATCCCCTCGTCCGAGGGATCAATGAAGCCGCCCATGGCGGTATAGTGTTCATGTGATGTATGTTTTTCTCCCCTTTCTCTCAATGAATGTTTTCCAATTCTGATTTGAATGCGTTGATCATATGTATTGCGTGATTAAATAGTTAAACGTGTTGAGGCTGATCGACGATTCGCGTTTTAGAACTTGAATTGGGATCACTAATCGAATATTGCACGAGAGTGAGTAGGAGATTAGTGCAACCTTATAGGGAACAAGAATTAATAAAATTCAAGATTAGGGTTATGAGACCTAGTAAGTAATTAATCCAATCGTTGAATACGTCCTATTGAGCACGACAGTGGATATAGGAGAAATTGGGGGTCCCGGTTGACATTATAATTGAACTTAGGGAGGAATTCATCATCACTTGGGTACTATACATGATTGGGTAGGTGGATTTGAGACCTTGAATATTTTAATTTCTGATTTTAAAACCTTAGCTTTATTTGATTTCTTATTTGAATTGCGATATTAATCTCTCTCTCACACCACTTTCCATTTACTTAACCAACTTATCGAACGTCCCACGAATTAGTTGAATTGGTAGCCCAATCCCTGAGTTCGACCTCGGTAATTTCTTACCGTGTTATTTTATTACTTGCGACGACCCGGTACACTTGCCGGTGACCCAACATGATATCCCACACCTGGGGCACTCGTGCATCTCTTCAAACTCTTTCCTGTACAATATGCAATCATTGGGGCAAGCGTGTATTTTCTTATACTCCATACCCATCGGACACAATATCTTCTTCGCCTCATAGTTTCGAGATGGCAATGTGTTGCCTTCTAGAAGCATTTCTTTCAACAACTCAAGCAATTCGGTAAAGCTTTTATCGCTCCACCCATTTCTCGTCTTCACATTGAACAATCTTAACACCGCTGACAACCGTGTGAAATTAGTGCACCCCGGATACAAAGCCACTTGCGCATCACTGCACAAAGTATCATACACATGTGTGCGCCGAAAAGACTCTTGCCCAACATCACGGATCATGTCCTCTAGTCCATCGTCCATTTCCACGTCATCAACTTCCTCTCTATCCGACACCCTCGGCCTGTCTAACGATTCACAAGGACATATCCATGTTGTATAACTCTTGCAAATCCCCTCACAAATAAGATGATCACGTATCTCCTCAGCTTCTAGTCGTCTCTCATTCAAACAGTTAACACAAGGACAATAAAACCTTTCGTTACCACTATCAGGAGCATTTGTTTTTGCAAACTGTAGAAAATCTTCCACTCCATTCTCATACTCATCACTTGTCCGTCTAGCATTCATCCAACCGCGATCCATGACTAAACCAATACCTTCGTACTTAGTCCAACATATTCATCAACCACTTATTATGACAGGGTATGGCCCTATCCCATTCGAGAAGAAACTTTTTCAACATTCGGTTAACAGTTAGTCCTTAACTCTCATGCTCATACTCGACAAAATTTCGGCAACATTTCCTGCGGTCTCCGACGTACACTACTTGAACGCGATGACATCCACCACGATAAAGTATGCACCGGAGAACGAAAGGAAATTTATCAATCCGAACTTTCATCAAGTATATAACATTAGAATCCATGAATAACTATTTTAACTGAATTAAGAAAAAGTTTTTTCCCAAACTGTCCAACTTTGGACAATTCAAGATTCAACACAATGAGCGGTACATTAAGCACATACACATACGCTCATTAGTATTGCATCTCAAACGGGAAACTAAGGCTTTACTAATTATTGTGGGCATATTCTCGAATCAAATAAATTTTCAAGAAAATACATTAAAACTCCAATGAAAGCTTTTCACCAAAACGTACCTTCCAAAAAGACACGCCTAGTTGTTATTGTGCAAAGACAAAGCATAGAAGTGAACAAAGCAGAGGCAAGAGTAGCACTATGAAACGGAGTCAAGGACACTCCTCAAATCAAATCCATGAGTCCAGGAAAATAACACCTGTCAATTTCTTGTTCTGCAAATAGAGTAAGAAAGTTGGTCGGGCAATGATTGGTAGAAATACCAGTATTTAAATTTCTTCTGATGTTCAAAGCATTTTAATATCAGGCCCAAATAAAGGTAATTCGGGGTTGGAGTAGCATGCTAAAACTGTTTCACAACAAAACCAACATCTTAACGTGAACAAATACCAGAACATTAGAGAGAAAGAGATTACATCAACAGTAACACATTCTACTTTCAAAATACATAACAGAAAAGCAAGATGACAAGAGTTTCTCATAATTTGGTCAGCTGAGTTTGGTAAATGCTGTTACACTTCAAACGAGGCAATAACATAAAACATTATCTGTGATATGAAACTAAGAAAGCTTATCAAGAATTAAATTGGCGAAACTTGGATGCATTCAATAATCAGAAAAGGAGGCAAAATTTATATAATAAATCCGTAGAGAAAGAAGAAATTCATAGGTTGGGTTAAGCTGAGGAAGATAAAAAGAAGAAGAAAGGAGATGTTTTCATCCAAGCTACCTGTGGTGGCGGAGATGGCGGCGCGGCTGGAACTGCGTTGGGAGAGTGCACCCGTCTAGAATTTACTATGCAGACACTTAACAATTAACACAATAAAAGTTATAGAGACTGAATATCTTGACAAAAGTCTTTAAGGCCACTGCTCCAAGCCTCCAACTTTCAAATACAAAGTTCCAAAGAATATTGATGCACTTGATCACTTGCTCCTAGCATTCAAGGTACCTGAAAAGCAAAAATACAAAAATATAAGTATGAGAGGCTAAGAGTAAAACCAGCCAGAGTAAGACATGCTAGAAAGCATAACCATGAGACCAACACCAGCCAAGAGAAAAGAGTGTAGAAACAGGAAACCCTTCCAACCTCCTTCACCCCCTAAAACCAAAGCAAAACCAGTGAAAAACAAGAAAAAATTTGAACGAAACCGAAGATTGAATATGGAAAACCCTAAACCCAAATCAGTTAATCACAACAGCAAAATCCATTACCCATACACATCAGTGAATGAACCACAACAACAAACTGAACAAAGTGAATACTGGAGAATGAAGCAAGGTGAAGGGAAAGTGAAGCAAAGTAAAATGGAGGAAGCCCTCACCAGAGAATGAAGCAATGGCGGCAAGCGGACGGAGCGAGGTGAGGCGAGCATCCAAAGGCAAAGGTAAAGCACTGCACGCCCAAAAAGTAAAATAGATATTGCAGCACAGGGTGAGGAATGAACTTCGAGGAGAGAGCCGCGCGTTAGCAGAGAAAGAATGGGAGTGTTAGCGGAGGCAGCGGTAGGGATGAACTTCGAGCTGGAGGGAGGGAGTGTTTTCTGTTTTAGGGTTCAGCAAAACTTCAAACCGAAGAATGCAGGGATAGGGCGCGGAACAGAATAAAAATTGGGAATATTACACATCGGTTATGCCTAAAACCGATGTGGTTAACCATATTATACACATCGGTTATGCAAAAACCGATGTGTAAACCTTAAACTTTTAACTTCTCAATTTTTTTTTAAATTTTATACATCGGTTATTTAAAACCGATGTGTAAAAGTAAAATTTTAATTTCTATTTTTTTTATTTATAATTTTATACATCGGTTAACTAGAAACCGATGTTGTTAATCACTATTTTACACATCGGTTCATAAAGAACCGATGTTGAATGTTAAAAATTCTGACTTTATTTTTTTTTTAATTTTAAACATCGGTTAGAAATAACCGATGTGGAAACATTTTACACATCGGTTATTCCCTAAACCGATGTGTAATACTTTGGTTTTAATTTCAAAAATGCCACATGCCTCGTTTTACACATCAGTTTCTCAAAAACCGATGTGTAAACTCCGATGTAGAATCCCTTTTCTGCACTAGTGTCTAATAGTTTCTTCCATCAAGGTGACTAACGGCGACATCCTACCTCATAACACGTGACATTAAATTTAATATTTTAATACCACGTGAAATTAATATTTAATATTTTTATAGAAGAGGCATAATTAAAGGTGTTGCTGATTAGTCGACTTTTAAGTAGGCTTGTAGGTCGGGACATTGTTTAAAGTAGGCTAGGCTCGGGCTACATGCCAGGGTCGGCCTCGTGATTGGAAAACAAGACAGGCCAGGCTTACGACGGCCTACCTCGGCCCATTAAACTAAGTCACCTACAAAGTTTGGGTTATATACAGTCATTGGTTTCACCAAGATTTTTAACTATAACTAATCAAGGTTAAAGTCGAGTATTGTTTGCACACCTAGCCTCTTGAAAAAAACCTATTCAGGCTCATAGAGAGTTTTTGAAATAGCACAAAACAACACTAGAAGGGGGTTGAATCGTGTTTTCGAAAATCAAAGTTTAAGAAGCACAAAACGAAATCAGTGAATGGAAGTGCAAATATGTGATCCCATGGTTAACCCATGACCCCGTTGCCATGATCCCATGGTTAACCCATGACCCTATTTCCATGATCACATGGTTAACCCATGATTCTCACACCATGATCACATATTTGTCAGGGACTCAGACACATATTTGAATTTTCCTTGATCAGATTATAGTCTGTAAACTTGATCCAAATCTTCTTTCAACTTTCCTTCAGAAGATATTGTAGATAGACTTTGAGCTTTTGGTGATTAAGATGATAGTACAAAGCTGCAGTCTTCATTTTTTGTCTAGGGTGAAGATTATCATTGCACATTAACAGAATGTTGCTTGTTGCCTTCTTTTGTAAAGAGTGAATAAGTCCTTTTGCTTTAGCTTTTAGTTAAGATGATAATCATTGATTGCTTTGCTTTGATACTGCTTCAATACTGTTTTGATACTTGTTCTACTTCAGATGAGACTGAAAGTCGTAGGCTTCAGTCAGACAATCTTCAGGCGCATTGTACTTCAGACGCTTGTATGCAACCATTTGATTCTTTCATAATCTTTTGTTGACTTGTCCTGCTATGATAGATGGCTTTGGCTACACAACTCAAGTATATGATTAGCAATGTTCATAAAGTTCAATGTAAAATCAATTGCTTAATGTTTGAGTTCATCAAAACACACAAGGGCCACAGGAGTGTGATTCAGACGCATGACGAGTCAGACGTATTATGACTTAACAGTTTTGACAGTTGTTTGAAGCACACCTTCAGAGTTACAATATCAATTCAACCTAGTTACACTTCGGTGAACAGTGGCGGAGCCAAGAATTTAATATGAGGGGAGAAGTTGACAAAGGGAAACACAATAAGCTGGGGTTGAATAATCATTTCTTAACAGTTGTAACAAAAAGCCCTTTTCTCAAACCTTTTTTGAAAGCGAATCAATAAAAGTACACACAAACAAGATAACCTTGTTAACGAGTTAACAAACTCATATCAAATCCTCACTGTTATTATAAACAAATACTGTAAAGATAGGGAAAGAAGATTCACACAAGACATTTATCCTGGTTCACTCTCTTCCAACCAAGAGCTAAGTCCGGTCCCTTCTACCTAAAGGTTTTTCTCCACTGTTTTCCAAATAGATTACAAGTATTCAACACCTCTTCAGTCTACAAGTATTCTTTCTCTTCCAAATATCTTCAAGCTCTAACTCTAACAAAGAGATTTACAGATTTTGATCTAAGAAATCACTAAGTGTGAGAATATGAAAATTTCAGATCAGTTAAGATTACAAGTAAACATGTTCAAGACATTTCAGCAGAGTTTTGACACTCTTAATATTAGAGCTTATATATAGGTGATAAATAAATTCAATAGACGGGTTTGTTTTCAATAGCTAGTGGACGCCCAGGTCTTTGGATGTGCAAGTTTAACATATTAGTAAGTAGGTCTGCTGGAAGTTATTTATTGGCTCGTCTACTACTCTTTACTTAGACTCACACTCAACTACTTCTAAATTTATTAAAATATAATCAAACCACAAGTTTTTCTATAAATTACACTCAGTTTTTTTTTTTATAGTTATTACCAGGTATTGACTTGACACGGTTCAGTTACTAAAAATAAAAAAATTTAAAAAATTATTTGATAAATCAACACTCATCACGAATTTGAATAGCTTGAATGTTATATATAAAATAACTTTCTAAAATACAATTTTTCAACTACAATCTCTTAACTTCTGAACCGATGATTTTGTATTAGATAGAAAATACATGACATTCAAAAATAGATGGCTTTATGCTTTTCTTTCTATTGCATAAGTCAAATTTCATCACCATTGTCATTCGCCTTTTCTTATTTCTTCTCATCTAGAAAAAAGTCAAGAAATAGATTAACGTAACCATTTAGAGTTAATTATTCCTTTCTTTAATCAAACGGCCATTCGTCAAAATTCCTAATATATTTTTCATAAAGCATTTTCTTCTTTTTGAACGTTGCTTTTATCCATATGAGATAAACCGTAGCTTCATAATGCAATGCTTCACGTCTTTTAGGCTTAGCTATGTAAAAACTTGAACATCCTTCAACCGCATCATGTATTTCTAACAAGAGTGAAGTAGTTGACTCTAAATAAAGTCCAGACACATCTTCATGTACTCACCCGCTTCTTGATCTGATTCTTTAATGAGAGTCCAGTCTATAATCTTGATCTATCTTCTTTCAACTTTCTTCAGTAGCTTTGTGTTTGACATCTTTTGTTGCTTCGATGACCAGAGGTGATCGGTCTATAGCTTTTAAATAACTTCTTCATCCTCCTTCATTCGAATGCATAAAGGTGCATAAGACCTTTAGATATTTCACCTTCTTGCTTTGAACTGCTTATCACTAAGAATTCTTGCTTCTGGTAACTTAGATGATTAGGAGACAAGGAGTCTAAGACTTGATATTGACCTTATTGTTAGCTTGAGTCAGACTTCAGGCACATTAATTTTTGTTATGCTTTGATGACAGACGCATCTACTAACACTTTGATCCTTTAATATCATTTACAATACTTATGTTGAATTGACTAGTTAAGACAATGTTCTTTTTCTACATAACTCAACTAGATGATTGAACAGAATATATGTTTGTTATAGATTTAAGACTAAACCCCCAATTTGGTCCTTGAGAAAAACACTGTGCTGAAATAGTCGCTAACCAAAAAAAACTATCTAGTTGGTCCTTAAGAATGTGTTTACAGGACATGATTAGTCCTTCCATCATATTTTGTAGTGTTTCTATCATGTGTAGTGCATGTTAATAGGGACTAATTTGGCTCACGGTAATGTTTCTTAGGGACTTTACTGGTATCACTTAAAAATTGTTAGGGACTAATTTGTGACGGAAAGGACTAATCATTCCTAGAAACACATTCTTAAGGACCAACTGGATAGTTTTTTTTGGTTAGGGACTATTTCAGACCCGAGTGTTTTTCTCAGGGACCAAATTGGGGGTTTAGTCTAGATTTAAAGTAACATTTAATTTTTTTAATTAAAACATAATTTATTCTGTCAGTATTTATATATTTATGATTCACTTTAAAATTTATAAAACAATGTTATTGGGCCAGCACGTTGCCCATTTGGAAAATACTGTCCCCAATAAAGGACCTATGCCATTTACCTGACCCAATATTACAATAACGGTCCTAATGCCATCAAAGTTGGCCCAATAGCTGCTTTAATTGTGGCCTACACTTTCACGTGCTATTTTTGAGCCTAAACAACCCATTTTCCATTGCCCGTTCTTTCTACATCAAAATGGGAGAGCCTGCAATGGACCACATCCACTTCCACTTCCAACAAGGTCACTCTCAAATAGGGGTGTAAGCGGGTCCGATCCGATCCGTGAATCTGGTGGATCCGAACCGATCCGAACCGGTTTTGGTGGATTGGTTCGGATCATCGGATCGGATTCCAAAACGTCGATCCGAACCAGATCGGTTCGGGTCTCGGATCCGAGAAATCTGATCCGAACCGATCTGAACCCTATAAAATATTTATTTTTAAATTATTTTATATAATATTAATATATTATTATATAGATATTTAATATAATTAATAATTAAATATGTATATTTTATTTTATTTTTCTAATTTTTTATTAATATTTAAGTGTAATTTTTTTTTTAAAAAAAAGTAACCGGATGATCCGAACCGAACCAATCCGATTGTGATCGGTTCGGTTCGGATCCGTAGCTGAAAATTCGTCAAATCCGAACCGATCCGAACCGATCAAATTTGATCGGTTCGGATGATGAAACCCCTCAAATCTAATCCAAACGGACCCGATTACACCCCTACTCTCAAAAGTCAAAAAACAACCTAAATACATAAATTTTTCATCAGATATGGATGCATTATTCTATTAATGAAATTTACACACCATGTTGACTCCCTTCCGAATGCTTCAACCATATTGCAGACAAAACCACTGGAAAATCCCATGACGAAATTGATCAACAATATTGCATACAAAACCACTGTAATACACAACAACTTCTATGGCAAAACCTCCATCTCTGCAAAATATTATCTCTGGCAAGCACCGATAACAACTAAGTGAATTGACCTATGAAACTGACGTCTTCATCTCCCACCTTTGACTACTACAGAGGGTGCGCCGGTCACTTTTGCTAACAACACCGATTCCTCAACTGGCTCGCGACGACCGTCGGCTACTTCGCCACCAATCCATACACAGGCGCGCTGTGGCCTCATGACCAAAGGTCTCCATCGTATAATACCTTTTCCAAAGGGCAAACAGCAAATTTACCTTCACGCGGAAAACAGGTTACCCGTTCCTAATCTCCGCCGTTCACTAAAAATAACTTTAATCCAACGGCTACAAATTACTTGTGCATGGTGGTGTTACCTATAACACTTGTGCACTCTAGAGTTTGCCTAGGTTTGGAGGAAACAAGCCTTTTCATTAAATTAAATATCATGGTCTATTAAGCAATTATGAAAAAACCCGTATTACTATGTTCATGTAAATAATCTGGGCCATCCAATTATTTGAATAACAAGGAGAATGTTAATAAGTATCCTTAAGGTATTATTTAAAGAATCAAAATAGACAAGTTTGTATGAAGAGTTGGTGTATTTATTATTTTGAGAAGTGTTAAATTTAGATTCTCAATACAAAATTTCCTTTTATGGTTACTTGTTATCAAGACCCTAATAATATGTCTAAGAGTTCATTTTTGCGGCTTTTTGACCAAAATGGGTTCCTTTGAGAAACTATTTACCAGTTTAGGGTTGTTCTGAAACTATTTATCAATGGGGGGTCATTTTGAACACATGACATTTTTTAATTTTTTTTTATCTGACGGGTCAAAGGCGTCAGTCAGAGTGATACCTTTAAAGACGCCACTCTGACTGGCGCCTAACTATAAAAAAAACAAAACAAAAAGATGCACCTCTGGCCTGCTGCGCCATGTGGCGCAACGCGGGAGAGGCACCACCGCGGATGGCGCCTTCAAAGGCGCCAGGAGCAGTAGTGTCTCCCTGTGTTGCGCCACGTGGCACACACAGGGCGCTCCTCTTCCCAGAGACCATTAATGGCGCCTAACTATAAAAAAAACAAAACAAAAAGATGCACCTCTGGCCTGCTGCGCCATGTGGCGCAACGCGGGAGAGGCACCACCGCGGATGGCGCCTTCAAAGGCGCCAGGAGCAGTAGTGTCTCCCTGTGTTGCGCCACGTGGCACACACAGGGCGCTCCTCTTCCCAGAGACCATTAATGTCAATGTTACTCCTCATACTGGTAGCAGTGTTCCTTTCAAATTACTGGTAATGTAACACCCTCTTGGGCATTACATGACTAACACATTGCAGAAAATAAAAACTTAAAATAATAGCTGGTTTGCTTTCGGAAAATAATTTATATAAGTAATTAAATATAGATCTATAACTTTTACAAAAAAATCGAAGAGTCTCCTCTGTAATTTCAACATCAAAAAAAAAAAAAAACACCCGCTAATATATTTATAGTTTCATCCAAAAGAAAGGCTCTATGAGCCATAAACATACATACTTTCATTTCATTAATCAACAACGTCTTAAAAACATAAGCTGGTCGTTCTATGAGACTCTTACTAGAAAAGATCTCGTGGTTTTTCCAGTAATTCAACATTCTTCAAAAGTCTGGATCATTCCCTCCCAGCGGGGCAGAGAATCCATCTACACCATCTGTAAACGCAACATGATACCACAAAAGAAACCAAACAGAAATAATGCAAAGGTGAGAAACCAATATATGGGTTTTATCATGATAACTACATGCGCGACACACAAACAACAACACAAACACATGGATACAACACATAAATCTTCCAAATAAACATAATACTTTAAACAATGGGATTCATACCCGACAGTCATCGCGATTTATAAAAATGCATGACACTTCAATATTCAGGCTCCAACTTTGATATCTAATCTCCGGAGATCCCAACTTCTTTTCGTTTGAGCTGATCAGGCTCTTTACATGACACATTGTCAACGAAAGAAACAATGGTCAACACAATACATGGCACATTGTCTAACTCAAGACACAATGGTGAACTTTTAACATTCTATGTTACATTGTCGGATAATCCACCTCAATCTCATGTGACCATTTCTCAAACAACTATTGCAAATGTTCACACGACCCTTCTGTGACAACCACTCAAACAGTTATTGCAGTTGTACACAGATACATAACCACTCGAACAACTATTGCAGTTATGTACAGAGTCACTTGTGTAATAACCACTCAAACAGCTATTGCAGCTATGCACAAGTATTATCCGACCTCGTATGATAGCCACTCAAACCAGCTATTGCTGCTAGTCATACGACCCCTTGTGATAACTGTCCATCCATTGTTGTAGTCATACACATAATACATTGTCCATCAAGGTACAATGTTCAACTCGGGCACGTCTGTCAAATAATGCATGTAAAACTTTTGTTCACGTCACTTTTCTTTTTCGTTCGTTCTTCCCTTGTCGAGGCTCAAAGGCTCACGACCATGCTTAATTAAACATTAAGTCTTTTAACTCTCAACTTTAACACATGACACACAGTCCGAGTGTTCTATCACGAAGCCTTAGACCGATGCACCAGTCTTAGGTTCATAGATATGGGATACAAAGTTCACCAAGTCAATTACATGACACATAGTCCACAACAACTATTATAGGACACAAAGTCCACAATGGACCCATGTGTTAATAGAACACTAGAATCCCGACGTCTCGGTTACTAGGTTCACTTTTCTTCTTTAACATTATTTTCGTTCTGTGAAACACAAATACAAAACAAAATCTCTGCAACTTATCCAAGTTTGTCGGAAATATTTTCGATGAGTAAAAACTATTTACAGAAAATATTTTCCGTTTGAAAATCGTTTATAAAACGTTGAATCACAGAGAAATCCATTTCTTTTTCCTCAAATCCGTTTTCTTTTGGAAATTTCTTTTTCCGAACATCATCAAATATTTTTGACAATTAATTTCTTGTAATAACTTTTCAACTTATTTTTGAATTCATTTTTGAAAGAGATAATGAAATTGAAATATTTTCAATATTTTTCTTCCACTTACATAAATCAAATCCCTTAAATTTCTCCTCATGCTTTTCAAAGCTTTTATCTTTAATTTAATTGAGCACTGACCATTGTCAGACCTTCAGTCAATCAATCAACCAAACAGATAATCCATACATCACCTATATCCATACATCATAGATATAATCATGCTTTCACATAAAACACTAAAAACCACATAACAGTCATATAGCAATTTAATTTAATTACCACACATCACAACAAATAAAATCACACACGATACACAGATAGCATGTAGCTATCAAAACCCCTCAGGTAAACCCCTTTTACCTTTGAAGACCAGAAAAAGATCATTTGTTCCGGTTTCCTCTAACACCTTACGACAGGTGCGGACAGCTCCTATCAACTCCCAAAAACACAAAACCTACTCATCCAAGCAAACGCAACCACGACGACATCCCGGAGAGAAAATCCAAGCATTTTCAACAACTAGATAAATGAAACAATCAGCTACTCATCATCAAAACATACAATCTAATAATCTGAAACTTTTAATTTAACAAAATAGAATATCTTTCCAAAAAAATCCTTTTGGGAAAAAGAGGTTTCATTAGAAAATTGGGAAACTTTGATTTGATGAGAGAATCATGAAATTAAACTTAGAAATCACAACTTAAAGGTCCTAATTGCAATAAAACATAGTTAATTTCACAAAAATAGAACCAATTTCAATAAAATCATATTCGGGACTTTAGGGTTCATAAATCAATTTGGGGAAAACTCATTTTAACTAAAGAATAATGAAATTGGTTTAGGGAAACATTAATTCAGAGTCCTAATTGCATAAAACAAGTGTTAATTTCACACTTTGAAACTGAAATCAAAATCTTAGGGTTAGGGTTTCAAAATCAATTTGGGGGTTTTTGAAACTAGAATAAATTAGGGTAAACACTTACCCAAGGTGAAGTGGAGAGGTTGCGGCGGTCAGCCAATCATATTATTTAAAACATTTTTCTATACAGATAGTAATAGTGACAATAATGTAAATTATTGCCTAATAAGCATGTATATTCTGAAATAAGGCAGTGCTAACGTACTTAATAAAATATTTTTAAATGAGTAATTAAAATTACTCAAACTAAACCCCTTAAAATAAACAAAGTCAAACATCTAGAAAAATAATCTTTCCAATTAAAATAATATAAACATATATATTTACTGTTATTGAAGAACAGCAAAAATCGGGGTGTTACATTACTACCCCACTTAAAAAAAAATTCGCCCTCGAAATTTCGTGACTCGCAACTAGACAGGATCTTGTAATTGCTTCTTAATCCCAAGATCCCACATTGTACTTCCCGTATTCACTTTCCCTTAGATAACCATTGTAACTTAATAACAAAATTCATACTTAGTCTTCATTCTATTTATCCTCAATATCAAATCACTTGTCCTCAATTCATACTCTCCCTCATTGATACTTTATCTTAATCTTTCGTACACGAAAGATATAATTAAAACTTCATCTCTTCTTCATTCTAAACTAAACCATAAAAAAAATCCTCTACATCCTTAACTCTTCACTTTTAACACCAAGATTTAACTAAGATATACATTCCTCTCACATGAAGAGTAAAATCAAATTTAATCACTTCCAGTCTCAATTATCGGTCCACTAGAAAAACTGATTTCAACATTTCTAACTCTCATAGTTATTACCAAGATCAAACTTACTTTACTACAACATGCATCAACTTTCATACTCAAGTTATTCAATTGTAGTCTCAGCCCATTCGGGTGTAGTCTACTCTTCTAGGTGACATCAAATTCGCACATTTCAATTCTCCAAATAAAACATCACCTTAAGGTAAACTGAAATAAAAAAGGAACTGATGTGTGTGAAATATGCATATATTTTCATATTAGTTAGCATTTAATTGTTGATTTTCTAACATAGATTTTAGTAATTTTTAGCATTTAGCATGCATTTTGTGTTTTACCTTTAGTTCGGGTGATTTTTGTTTGTTTTTGTTGTGCAAGTAGGTGGATTTGCAAGTTCCACGGGTCGGTCATGGAATGTACCACAACCACGGATGGTTCTGCACTACTCCTTTCATGTTGTTGAAAGATCCACGACCAGGCCATGGAACCTACCATGGCCGTGGAACATAGAGGAGCTTTTGAAGAAAATAGCTGAAAGATCCACGACCAGGCCATGGAACCTGCCATGGCCGTGGATCTTGGAAAACTATTGCTGCGTGAATTTTTGAGGCAATTGGAACGATCCATGGCCTGGCCGTGGAACATTCCATGGCCATGGATCGCGTGCAGCAGAATTATAACTCCCAACTTATTGTCTTTTATTAAGGGGGGAGTGGTTACAAACAAGGGGGATGATAAAAAGAAGGTGAGGGAGCTCGAAAATGGGCAGAAGAGCAACATAGAGAACACTACAAAACACAAATGAACACAAAGAATCAAGGGATTTTACAAGAGAAAAGTGGAGGACATCAGGATTCTTGGCGGAAACTCTCAGAGTTCTTTTTCTTCTCCTATTTTGTATTTCACCTCTAGTTTTCTGAATGTTCTTTCGATACTCATGGGTTTTATTCTGAATATGTTTGAGTAGTTTCTTTATTCTAGGATGAGGGATTAGTCCAATTGTTATTGAAAATGTCTTGATATTTTCTCTCCTTAATCTATGAATTATGTCTATGATTCAGTTTTTGCACACCAACTGTTTGTGAATATGTGGCCACATGTTTTACATGATTATTGATCTTAAGCGACAAACTGAAAGGTGAACCTTAATTTTAGAACTCTAAAACTGAACTTGAATTGTTAATCACAAAAGTAGATTAACTTTCCTTGAAGCAATTGTTGAATTATCATTGTTCTTAAAGGGTTCATCTTAATTTGAATGCCATGAAAATAGGTATTGGATTATTTTGGGCACGTTGTCGTATTTTGAAAGGGAACGATGATTAAATAGGATAACTCGCTTTCATAGATAATTCAGATGATTAAAGGGATGATTTTGTTATAGACTTGTCGATACTATTGTGGTCAATTTCGATTCCTATAGTTTTTTATAAATTGTTATCCTTATTCAACTCTTTTTGCCTTATAAATTTTGTTCTTTTGAAATTATCTTTTTCTTGGTTACTTCAATATCTTGAAAAATTGATTCATCTAGATAATCATGATTGTGTGTAATTGGTACTCAATAACACGGTCCTAGGGGAACGATATTTTACTACTTGGCATAACTGCACTTGCGAACACAACAAGTTTTTGGCGCGTTCTGTCGGGGACTGTGATTTGTTGATATCAGTTTTACTTGCATGTTGGTTAACCTAGACATTTTTATTATTATTTTTTATATATTTGATTTTTATTTTGGCAAGGTGGATGCAACACATGGACAATTATTATTATCCAACCTTGGAGGGAGTTACACGATATTATTTTGGTCCCAATTTGTGCTTAGGAGACTACATGCTTTGGGGAAATCAATGCTCTCATGCACAAGCCTATAGTATAATAATGAAGCACGAGGAGGAATGGGAATTGAATAAGCCAAGACCTTTGGAGATAGCTCTAGCGCAATATTCAGAAGAGCTATCCAACTCTGAGGCCAAAGCAAGAGCCAATTTTGATTGTATCAAAGCTGTGATGCAAAATTTCAACATGCAAGTTGAGGAAATTTGCAAACAGTTAGTACAAGAGTCACATGAAGAACAATTTGAGAAAAATATTGTTATGGGGATCGATCAAAGTGAAGATGAAGAGGTGGTGGTAGATGAGTCACAAGAAGAGGAATCATCTTTCACAAATCCTTGGGAAAGAACAAGTGAGAAGAAGAGTTATGAGGAAAATATTTGTTTCACCATGCTTGCTGAGAAATCGGGAATTTCGGCATTGGATAAATATATTGGTTTAGATGCTTGTGTGGACACTACAAAGTTGACTCCTTCCATTTACCTGTTAAATTCCTTTGTGATAATACCAATTGACTCAGGAGGAAGTGAATACATTATTGTAATTAATGAGGTCAATGAAGTCTCCACACACTTGTCAAGAGGAATTGGGGGTAGAGTCATATTGCTTATGCAATTTCTACTCCACAAGCCAAGGGATCCAGGAGGAGGGTCTTACATATTGAGCATCTCTTGGCCCTTATGCTACAAGCAATGGGATCCGGGAGGAATCTTCTTAATGAGTTTTTCTTAACCCTTCACTTTAGTTTATTTTCATTTTCTTGTTGTTAGTTGTGTGTTTCACTTGTTTTAGTTTGTGTTAGAATAAAAACAGGGCAAACATTAAATGGTTTAGGATGCTGTTTTGAGATGTCACTTTTGGCATTCTCATTATTTTGTGCACTTTGCCGGGCCATGTTCCTTTATTTAGAAGTTCTTCTTGTGGTTCCACCTCGGTCTACTTTTTCTGCAGGTACTTCATCTGAGGATGGCTATGTGATCAGCCTCTGGTTGACTAGTTTTATAACTAGTAAGACCATGGCTTTTGCACTAATTATTCGAGTTTCAATCTCGTTTTAGCCCAGATTTGGATTTGATCGTCCTCAAGCAACATTGTGAGTTTCTTAAGTAGTTTAGGACATTTTAGTTAGTTTTCGAGTCAAATAAAGCATTCACTGCTATTCCATGTTTTCAGGTTGAAAAGGGAAGCACTTAGAGCCAAGGGAATGAAGAAAACATTGGAAAAATACAATTCTGGAAGATTCGCCTCGCGAGACTGAAGACCAGCCTAAACGGCAGAATGTCATCCTTTCTGTCTCGCCACGCGAACCATGTCTCGCCTCACGAGACTGAAGATCAGAAGCTACTCATCAAGTGCTCACTTCCATATCAAGGCTGTAAGGTCTGGGACCATGGAATAAGCTTCCGTCCTTTGTCCATCACTTGGGCCTTATGCTACAAGCAATAGGATCCAGGTGGGAGCCCCTCAATGAGTTTTCTTGACCCTTCTCCTTAGTTTATTTTCATTTTCTTGTTAGTTTGTGTTTTTCTTTTCCTTCATTTGTTTTTGAATTTAGCTCTTGAATAATTTGGGAAGATCAAGAGTATTTGTGTGAGTCTTGTGTCGGCAAGCTTGATTGGGTTTTGTTGAATTTGCATAGATGGATTGCATGATATTTGTTAACTGTTGATGATTTCCCCCTAGGTTTTGAGAATTGAAATTGATCCCCATTTGAAAAATTGAAAATTAAACTTTGAGATATTTCATTGTGATTGCATGATTTATGATAAGTTTGGGGTGAAGGGATGCACACACTAGGGATTGAATCTCAGTCAAACAATTTGTGAAAAATGTCCAGGTGAGGACTTGAGCCTCCAACATGTTTTTAATTGTGTGAATCACTTTCAAGTTGCACTTTCCCGAATTTGCTTAAGTCTCTTCATGGTTTGCATGTTTATGTGTTGCATCAGATGATGTAGGCAATTTTCTTTGAATATAGCTACTTGGCTTAAATTGAACCAATCCCTGATGCATGTTCCCTAGTTAGCCACACTGAGCCTAATAAGCCTATTGTTTCTTGTTGACCTCATGTTATGAGCCTAAAATCTGGAAAAACCATGTTAACCCAATCTTAGGATCAGGAGAGCATGGAAGCTTAGCAAGACAAGGGTTGCAAGAAACTAAGTTTGGGGTGGCTACAAGGATATGATGTGTTGTTTTGGATTGAGAAAAAGAAAAAAATGAAGGTTGGAGCCAAAGGCAAAGAAAAAAAGAAAAGAACAAAAATGTCAAAAAAAAGGGTATTGAAAGAAAAAGGCTGTAGTCACCCAAGGCAAAAAGAAAAATGGAAAAAGGAACTTGAGTGGGAATTCAATATGTCAAAATGCTCATGCTCTCTTAGTTCCTAGGGACTTAAGCCTAGTACCTTTGAATATCCTACCTTTAGCCAGGTCCCACCACAACCTTTAAAAGACCTTTTGTTGTTGCATGCATGTTTTCGTGGGAACTTTGTTTTGAGATGAAAATCAAATTCATGGGAAGTGCTCTTGAAATGTGAACTTGAGTGAAAAGTTGATAGCCTAGACAAATTGAGTGAATTTGAGTGCAATACTACATGCCCTTGTGAGGAAGGCAATTACTTGAAATTGGTGATCTCCCTTTTGTGTGTAACTTGGATCCTCAACTTAAATTAATGATTGCATGAATGATGGAATTCTCAATTGTTTAAAGTAAATGAATGTGGGGATTGCATTGTTGAAAAGGGGGGAAAACATTGAAGAAAAAAATTTGTTTTGTTGAAATTGCTTGAAATTTGTACGAAATTGGTTGAACCCTTTAAGCTTGCCAAGGTTTGAGTCTTTTTTAGTTTTAGTTTACTTGGGGACAAGCAAAGTTTAAGTTTGGGGTATTTTGATCAGCCTCTGGTTGACTAGTTTTATAACTAGTAAGACCATGGCTTTTGCACTGATTATTCGAGTTTCAATCTCGTTTTAGCCCAGATTTGGATTTGATCGTCCTCAAGCAACATTGTGAGTTTCTTAAGTAGTTTATGGCATTTTAGTTAGTTTTCGAGTCAAATAAAGTATTCACTGCTATTCCATGTTTTCAGGTTGAAAAGGGAAGCACTTAGAGCCAAGGGAATGAAGAAAACATTGGAAAAATGCAATTCTGGAAGATTCGCCTCGCGAGACTGAAGACCAGCCTGAACAGCAGAATGTCATCCTTTCTGTCTCGCCACGCGAACCATGTCTCGCCTCGCAAGACTGAAGATCAGAAGCTATCACGCCCAGGCCGTGATACTCATCACGGGCGTAATGAGAAGATCATTTTCTGTCTCGTCTTGCGAATCACTATTCGCCTCGCGAGAATGCAATTTTGAACTGGCGCCATTTTTAATATTCGCGTCGCGAGAGGCTACTCGCCTCGCGAGCGGGCGCAGATGTCTTGAAGGATATAAATTGCTGTTTTTTAGGCAGATTAGAAAAACTGATCATTATCCACTGTTTACGAATTTTCTAGGTTTTATTACGTTTTTTATGGAGAACTAGTCTCCTTGGATTGATCTGCTGTAATCGGTTTGCATTGCCACTTGAGGTTCTGTAATTCCCAAACTTATAACTATTCTCTTTTAGTATTGTTCTATATGTTCTGTTTGCTTAATTCAGGATTGAATAGAATATGTATTGATTTGTTTCGATGATTTTATGTTCCTATACTTAAATCGTGTTTGCTTAATTCGCGTGTGTTCAATCGTGTTTGCTTAATTCACGAGGGCTTCACCCCGTTTGCTTAATTCGGGAATTAGGAACATATATCTCGTAGTGCCAATTTCGCTTGTTAATTGTTGCTACAATCGAAAAGGGATGAGAATCCGCTTAGGGCATGGAATTATATGAATCAATGATAGTGGGAAACCGAAAACAATAGATTAATCGTTTTTAGCTTGTTGATAATCACTTTTATTTGCATCGCTTTTCTTAATTGAATCTTTAATCCTAACCCCCCCCCCCCCCAAAAAAAAACTGATTTTTCTGCGAATAACAATCCAAGAGTCCTTGTGAGACGATACTCGAGTTGTCGCTCCTGACTACAGTTTTTACAAACCACTCGCTTTTTGACCCGTGTACGACAGTGTGTCACTATGCTAGGCTCCAAACCTCCATTGAGGCTATTCAGGTAGAACAGGCGCAACTGCTCTAGGCCAATCAGCATATGGAGAGGATGGTGCAAGCTATTTATAATTGGCAGATATCCCAGGGCCACTTTCCACCACTTGAGTAGGTTTTGTGTCGATTACTCCCTTTTTGCTTTTGCTTACATTGAGGACACTGTTGATTTTAAGCTTGGGGGAGTATTGCATTATCATGCATTTTTTTTCATGTTTGCATTCTCGTGTTGCATGTTGTATATTGCATTGCATAAGAAAAAAAAATTCACACATATCATCTCTCTATGTTTTTGTTGAACTTTGTGCCCCCTTCTTTTGAGGATTATGAGATAATATTGATTTGGAACCCAATTTGTTGATCTTTGTGGTAGGCAACTGGCATGATTCTTATTGATAGTTGAGGTAATCTTTTGATGGTTGATAATTAGCACGTGGTTCTATGAATTTGTGCTTTTCATTGAATTTTGAACAACTAAATGTGAGATTTGAGGCTTCATGGGATGTATGTAATACATGATTTTCTTTGCTCCCATTCTTTGTGTTGAGTGATAATTCCTCATTGATTTTCTGCTCTAGAGCTTGATTTGAAACCATTTTAAGGCGAAATTTTTGTTTGCATGCTTGAATGTGATAAATGCATCTTAGGTATTTTTCTAGGCCTTCTGAAATAATTGTCACACTTTCATCCATTAGTTGCCCATCTTGAGTCTTTTGCATAATTATTTTTCTTGATGCCTATGATGATTCATTGTTGGTAATGAAGTAGAATATTAAATGGAGCAAATTGTGTTTGAAAGTTGTGTTGAGAATTATATGTTTTTGAGCCTTCTTCTTCTCAAATAAAAAAAATGTTGATGAAGTCTCTCCCCTATGTTAAATAAAAAAAGAGGGAAGAAAAAATATGAGGGGAGTTGGAAAATAAAGTTTAAAGAAAAAGTTATGAGAAGAAGGCTTGAAAGAGAAAGATAAGGAAGACAGAAGGATAAAAAAAAAGGGATTGGAATTGTGGAGTTATGCTCTTGATATACAAAGAAAAAAAATTGCATTTGCTCCATTTTGTTCTATTGGGTAACTTGTGCTTATTAAAAACTTTTGTTAGCCCTTTGTGTATACCTTCCTTTCTTTACCCTTCCTAACTTCATTCCCATGGGTCGCGTTACAACCATTGAAAGACCTTTTGATTCTTACATGCATGTAATTTATTAGTGGAAATTTGGTTTCTTATCAAGCTTATGGAAGTGCATCTTCTTTGAGGAATCTTGAGCGCATTGCCTTTACCCTTAAACACTTTGAGTGTGATTCATGGAGTGATCCTAATTCGGCGAGGAGCATGATTTCTTAGAACTTTAGCCTCTAATTGGACTTGATTTTGGTTACCTCTCTATTTCTTGGATTGCCTTTGCCTATTGCTTGGTTGTGTTTTCTCGGGTTCCTTATTTAATATTGTCTCTTGATCCCACATCTTTGTTTGGCCATAGTTATTGCTTGAGGACAAGCAAGGTTTTAAGCTTGGGGGAGTTTGATGTGTGTGAAATATGCATATATTTTCATATTAGTTAGCATTTAATTGTTGCATTTTCTAGCATAGATTTTAGTAATTTTTAGCATTTACCATGCATTGTGTGTTTTACCTTTAGTTCGAATGATTTCTGTTTGCTTTTGTTGTGCAAGTAGGTGGATTTTCAAGTTCCACAGGTCGGTCATGGAATGTACCACACCCACGGATGGTTCTGCACTACTCCTTTCATGTTGCTGAAAGATCCACGATCAAGCCATGGAACCTGCCATGGTTCTGGAACATACAGGAGCTTTTGAAGAAAACAGCTGAAAGATCCACGGCCAGGCCATGGAACCTGCCATGGCCGTGGATCTTGGAAAACTATTCCTGCGTGAATTTCTGAGGCAACTGGAACGATCCATGGCCTGGCCGTGGAACATTTCATGGCCATGGATCCCATGCAGCAGAATCATAACTCCCAACTTATTGTCTTTTATTAAGGGGGGAGTGGTTACAAACAAGGGGGAGGATAAAAAGAAGGTGAGGGAGCTCGAAAATGGGAAGAAGAGCAACATAGAGAACACTACAAAACACAATGGAACATAAAGAATCAAGGGATTTTACAAGAGAAAAGTGGAGGACATCAGGATTCTCAGCGGAAACTCTCAGAGTTCTTTTCCTTCTCCTATTTTGTATTTCACCTCTAGTTTTCTGAATGTTCTTTTGATACTCATGGGTTTTATTCTGAATATATTTGAGTAGTTCTCGTTGGGCATGATTATCTAATCCATCAACTTTGAATTGCTTCATAAACTTAATTTTCACAAAAGCTTATCCTCTCATTCGAATCCACTTGAGTGAAATTACTATTCACATTCCGTTCATAGCACACACATCAATTCCTATTCAAAATATCCAATCGTAGTATTAGTTTCCTTAGAACATATTCCACCACTCCAAATCATATCATAATCATACATTTCAATCTTAACGAACATGATAACACTCCATCAAGCAACTACAACCAAAAGGAATCACTTCAGTTTGAATTTTCCAAAATCATAACTCTTAAACTTTTCTAACAACTTAATTTTACTCCAGAGCTCCTATTTACTGTTCCCATTCAGCTTAGGGAAAACTACTATAGGCACTTTCCTGTAAATCTCTAAACTCATACAACCAATCTCAACTACAGACATTAATCATTACCCTACATTCCTTTAACGGTATTCTGCCTCGACAACATTTGATTTATAATAATTGTCTCACTTGTTGTTATTGATCTTAAGGATTTACATCTGACTAGTCACAACCATTCCTCAACAAAACTCTCGTCGCTACTTATCCATCCGACTAAAGAGATGATCATAGTTGGATACTATACTTACTCTTAACCAACTTTCTAAAGATTAGATCATTTTTCTCGCTCACCCACTCGAGTCGAGAATGATCCATTGAGCTTAGCCTTACTTGGTCCGCAACATTTAGAGTGAACTTTACCGACAAACATTGGTAAACTTCGGGTCTTCATTTGAAATGATACTTGAAGATACTCCTTGAAGTCTGACCAATCCTTTGGTACATTCTGAGGTCCTGGGTAAACTCATACCGAAAGATCATGGTGACGCCAACATCTTAACAAAGGAGGTCTCAATTGTCAAATTATCACTCTTTCATTGTACCTAACTAACTTTGACAAGCTGATATGAATCAGATACCTATCCTCATACCTCTTGAGATAGGTCACATGTGAATGACGTTTTTGAAAAGGTATAGGGTAAAATTGATCAACAAATGATAATTTTTATCGAACTACAACAAGACATGGTCTTAAAGATCACAGAAAGAAATTTTCAAGAAAAGAAATTTCTTGATTTCACTTTCACAAAAGTATAGAGAAGGATTTCATCAATTTGAAAGATACATGAATACCCAGTATGTAAAAAGATTCTTTAATTAGGTTCAGGAGTGTAAAAATGGATAGCTAATACATGTTTACAACCATGACTCTAATAAAGTTCATTCTTTTACAAGAACTTCCAGCGGATTTAGGAAATCAAAGGATGGATAATTCCTAATCCTAAGAGGATTCATTATTAATACATGGAATTTACAAAACAACGGTTTTTAAAAGGGAAAAAATCTGGCCAAAAATCAGACTAGGTTACCTTTACCAAATGTAAAAGTGATTAGACTAAGTTTCATCAAGAAACTTCTGTTATCATAAAGTTATTTGTGTTACAACTCAAAAAAATAGTCATAACCAATTCTTTCAACGAAATGTGAAAAATATCCAGACCAATAGATACTATCAAATCAATCCACTCGAATGTCTAATACACTGAGGGTTATTCAGAAATGTGAGCACAATTTCTCACAAGCAAGGAATTACATTAGGGTATATTTGAGATTATGGACTAGCATAACCAATGTATGAGTCCTGATAAATTTCAAATCAAAGTCAGAAAAGTTTGTCTGACATGTACACACTTGGTCACTGTGATTGTTTAATACAACCATAGGGACTCGAGGGACAAATGTCAACTTACTAGTCCATAAGAAATCAAATAGTACACTTAAGATTTTCTTAATCGAGAGACACTCATCTAAGGTTGAAAATTCAAATCGACTTGCCTTGGTTCCAACAAGTACAAAAGTCTTTCCAGACACACTTAGTATGGATCGTCGTTGTCTCATGTGTTCTCCTCTGACTTGCGTACAATCTTCGACAACTTAGTTAGCCTCTTCGTCATACGAAGAGTTGATCTTTCCTCGCAAGCCAGGTAAACAGCACAAAAATCTTTGATAGGTCCTCGCAATTGATCTATCTAATCAACTATGCACGGTAGAGAGTACTCATTCTTGATCATCCTTTCGTTGAGTTGTCAGAAATCTATGTGGTGTCTCAAACCATCACACAACATTGGTGTTTCCTACGGAAAACACTCAATCAGCAAACTGCTGAGACCAGGAATCATTCAGTGAATCGAGTCGTCTAACTCGATTAACATTGTAGGCGACATCCTACAAAAGGAGATGGAAATCGGACCGAACCTAGTAAGCAGATCGATCGAAAATCAATATCCTTCTCTAGCAACAAACTCAAAACATCTCCAGGGAACACTCCTGGAAAATATTTCCGTAAACGATAATCCTGAAAATTCTCAACGAACATTCCTAGAAAATCTACCTTAACAGGCATACTATTCAAATGTCTGACACAATCCAACAAGGATAACCGAATGTGTCACACAAGACCAAAACATAATTACCATTTACTAATCATGAGTTCTTACAAAAATCTCAACTCAATTAGAACCCATTAAAACACACATATTTGTGTGTCAACACACATTGTTTCGACAAGGAAACAATTCAAACAGTGACCAACCAGAGATTACACAACAAAAACATAACAGACCTATTTCCCAAGGTTCCCGAAAGACTCTACCAGCTCTGATACCACTAATGTAACATCCACCTTGGGCATTACATGACTAACACATTGCAGAAAATAAAAACTTAAAATAATAGCTGGTTTGCTTTCGGAAAATAATTTATATAAGTATTTAAATACAGATCTATAACTTTTACAAAAATTTTGACAGACTGTCCTCTGTAATTTCAACATCCCAAACAAAAAAAAAACCTGCTAATAAATTTATAATTTCATCCAAAAGAAAGACTCTCCGAGCCATAAACATCCTAAGTTGATCGTTCTATGAGACTCTTATAGGAAACGATCTTGTGGTTTTCCCAGTAATTCAACATTCTTCAAAAGTCGGAATCAATCCCTCCTAGTGGGGCAGAGAACCCATCTACACCATCTGTAAACGCAATAGGATACCACAAAAGAAACCAAACAGAAACAATACACAGGTGAGATACCAATATATTGGTTTTATCATGATAACTACATGTGCGACACACAAACAACACCACAAACACATGGATCCAACACATAAATCCTCCAAATAAACATAATACTTTAAAAATGGGATTTATACCCGACAATCATCGTGATTTATAAAAATTCATGACACTTCAATATTCAGGCTCTAACTTTGATATCTAATCTCTGAAGATCCCAACTTCTTTTCGTTTGAGCTGATCAGGCTCTTTACATGACACATTGTCAACGAAAGAAACAATGGTCAACACAATACATGGCACATTGTCCAACTCAAGGCACAATGGTCAACTTTCAACATTCTATGTTACATTGTCGGATAATCCACCTCAATCTCATGCGACCATTGCTCAAACAGCTATTGCAAATGTTCACACGACCCTTCTGTGACAACCATTCAAACAGCTATTGCAGTTGTACACAGATACATAACCACACAAACAGGTATTGCAGTTATGTACAGAGTCACTTGTGCAATAACCACTCAAACAGCTATTGCAGCTATGCACAAGTATTAACCGACCTCGTATGATAGCCACTCAAACCAGCTATTGCAGCTAGTCATACGGCCCCTTGTGACAACTGTCCAACCATTGTTGTAGTCATACAATGATACATTGTCCATCAAGGTACAATGTTCAACTCAGGCACGTCTGCCAAATAATGCATGTAAAACTTTTGTTCACGTCACTTTTATTTTTCGTTCATTCTTCCCTTGTCGAGGCTCAAAGACTCACGTCCATGCTTAATTAAACATTAAGTCTTTTAACTCTCAACTTTAACACAAGACACATAGTCCGAGTGTTCAATCACGAAGCCCTAGATCGATGCACCAGTCTAAGGTTTGCAGATATGGGATACAAAGTTCACCGCATCAATTACATGACACACAGTCCACAATAACTTTTGCAAGACACAAAGTCCACAACAACTAACACGGATCCATGATCCAAGTGTTAACAGAACACTAGAATCCTAACGTCTCGGTTACTAGGTTCACTTTTCTTCTTTAACATCATTTTCGTTCTATGAAACACAAATACAAAACAAAACCTCCGCAACTTATCCAAGTTTGTCGAAAATATTTTCGCTAAGTAAAAACTATTTACAGAAAATATTTTCCGTTTGAAAATTGTTTATAACATGTTAAATCACAGAAATCCATTTCTTTTTCCTCAAATCCGTTTTCTTTTGGAAATTTCTTTTTCTGAACAACATCAAATATTTTGGACAATTAGTTTCTTATAATAACTTTTCATCTTATTTTTGAATTCATTTTTGAAAGAGATAATGAAATTGAAATATTTTCAATATTTTTCTTCCACTTCCATAAATCAAATCCCTTAAATTTCTCCTCAAGCTTTTCAAAGCTTTTATCTTTAATTTAATTGAGCACTGACCACTGTCAGGCTTTCAGTCAATCAATCAACCAAACAGATAATCCATACATCACCTATATCCATACATCATAGATATAATCATGCTTTCACAAAAAACACTAAAAATCACATAACAGTCATATAGCAATTTAATTTAATTACCACACATCACAACAAATAAAATCACACACGACACACAGATAGCATGTAGCTATCAAAACCCCTCATGTTAACTCCCTTTACCTTTGAAGACCAGAAAAAGATCATTCGTTCTGGTTTCCTCTAACACCTTACGACAGCTGCGGATAGCTCCTATCAGCTCCCAAAAGCACAAAACCTGCTCATCCAAGCAAATGCAACCACGACGACATCCCGGAGAGAAAATCCAACCATTTTCAACAACCAGATAAATGAAACAATCAACTACTCGTCATCAAAACATACAATCTAATAATCTGAAACTTTTAATTTAACAAAACAGAATTTCTTTCCAAAAAAATCCTTTTGGGCAAAAGAGGTTTCATTAGAAAATTGGGAAACTTTGATTTGATGAGAGAATCATGAAATTAAACTTAGAAATCACAACTTAAAGGTCCTAATTGCAATAAAACATAGTTAATTTCACAAAAATAGAACCAATTTCAACAAAATCATGTTTGGGACTTTAGGGTTCATAAATAAATTTGGGGAAAACTCATTTTAACCAAAGAATAATGAAATTCGTTTAGGGAAATTTTAATTCACAGAACTAATTGCAGAAAACAAGTGTTAATTTCACACTTTGAAACTGAAATCAAAATCTTAGGGCTAGGGTTTCAAAATCAATTTGGGGGTTTTTGAAACTAGAAGAAATTAGGGGTAAACTCTTACCCAAGGTGAAGAATAGAGGTTGCGGCAGTCAGCCATAGGTGCGGCGGCGTCGCGGCGGCTCCGGCAAGGTGGCAGCGGTGGTATAGAGTTTGTAGCAGCCATGACCCATAAACATAACTAAAGCTTCATGGGAGGGAAAATGAGAGCTCTACTCACACAAAAATGGCGGATCCACCATGGACGGCGGCTAGGAGATGTCACCGTGGCGACAGCGACGGAGGAGTAACCAGAACAGAACGTACAGCAAGGAGTGACGAACCAGACTCGTTGGGGAAAAGACTGGGTCGCGTCATCTTCTTGCCTGCGTCGAGCAGCGGCGGATGACACCCCCAGGGCGGCGGCGTGCGGTTGAGGTTGTGGAGGGAAGGAAGGAGAAAGTGAAGTGGGAGGAAGAAGAAGAGAAAAAAATGAAGAAGTGTGGGTGAAGAGGGGTATTGGGTTCTGTTAAGAGAGGAAGGAGAGAGAAATCTGTTTTTAACTTAATATTTAGTGATAGGTACAAAAATGAGTGATAAATATTAAGCCTAAAAATAAACACGTTTTTAGTTTTTGAATCTAAAAATAAAGGGTGACAAATATATACTTTCAAAATTTAAAATAAAGTAGAGTTTGATAGTTGAATTGATCAACTAAGAAAATCCACGGTCCAACATTTAATCTCCGATTAATGTCAAACCAATTTATTTTCAAATCTAAAATTAAGTAGAATAAAAATATGAAAATAGTACTTTTCTCCCAATCATATTATTTAAAACATTTTTCTATACAGATAGTAATAGTGACAATAACGTAAATTATTGTCTAATAAGTATGTATATTCTGAAATAAGGCAATGCTAACGCACTTAATAAAATATTTTTGAATGGGTAATTACAATTACTCAAACTAAATCCCTTAAAATAAACAAAGTCAAACATCCAGAAAAATAATATTTTCAATTAAAATAATATAAACATATATTTACTATTATTGAAGAATAGTAAAAACCGGGGTGTTACAGGTAACTTCGTTTAATTTTTACAAGGTAATTTTTTTTACTACTGTAATAATTGATGATTATTTATTGGTGTAAATTGTTATTGCTAATTTTTTTTTAATGTCTCTTGTTATATTATTTGCTACTTGTTATTAGGGTATTTACTTTGTTGGTTGTTATTTTAAATAAATACATTAATTAAATTTATCATCAATGTCATTCGTTAATCAAACAAGTTAATGAGGGGATTAAGAAATTAATGAATTTTCACTTTCATTCGGACCAAACTTTCTAGAACGAAGCACACGAGAAATTAAATGTTGGCCATTTTCTGGTAACTTTGTTTAATTTTTACAAGGTAATTTTTTTTATTAATGTAATAATTGATTATTATTTATTGGTGTAAATTATTATTGCTAATATTTTATTTTTTTTGTCTCTTGTTATTTTATTTGCTACTTGTTATTAGTGTATTTATTTTGTTGCTTGTTAATTTAAATAAATACATTAATTAATTTTATCGTTAATGTCGGTATTTATTTATTGGGCTAAGTTGATCTTTTAATATTCTTTAATTAAACAATAATAGTTTTAATGTTTTTAAATAGTTAGTTTAAGTTAGTTAATTAACATGTTAATGAGTGGATTAAGAAATTAATGAATTAAAAACTTTCATTAACACCAAACTTTCTAGAATGAAGCATATGAGACGGCTTATTGCTTACACGGAGAAGAGAGATAAAACTTAAACACATAAAAATGAACAAAAAACTAGATAAATCCGACAAGAACATAGTGTATGGTTAGTCATTCAGACCCACTAGATCCAGATGGCCCCCTCAGCAAAGCCAGTATCTCATCAGTCGACCGTCCTAACTGAGCGTACAACTCAATAGGGCCTGCCCTTCTATGTTCATTAAACACAGCAAACATGTGGCGTATGTCATTATCCCGTGCCAGTGTCATTTGGCTATACTGGAAACCTCCTTGTGGTGTTTTCTGAGGGCACCGATAGTAAAGATCAGCAATATTTTTGCTACCAGCTTGGAGCTTGGCATGCACCATCCACTTCAAATCCCGCAGAGATACATCCTCGTTGATACGGATGCGCCTTGGGTAGTAGCAATGGAACTTGATGCCCTTTGGACCGTTTGTAATTCGAACATTGAAGTAAACAAAAGCAAGGTCGCTATCAAGACTTGGTTCAATTTCCGCTTCTTGTGTAGGATTGAATAGCGCAAGATCATGCTCCATGATTGGTAGTCGAAGTGTTACTTGGGTTGAGAGTCTGATAAGAACGGGGAAGATGGAGTTTCAGGATGTGTAGTAATGAAGATGAGCATATTCATATTTATAGAGGGGCGGTTAGGTAAGATAGATGGCTCAGATATTGCCGACACATTTCGACGGCCCAGATCTTGCCGACAAATTTCAACGGTCCAGATGTTACCGACACTTTTCAACGGTGCAGATATTGCCGACACTTTTCTACGGTTCAGATCTTGCCGCCATTTTGACGGCCCAGATCTGACGGCCCAGATCTGACGGCCCATATCTTGCTATTATGTTATTTTTTATGCATGTTATTATAATTGCTAATTGTTAATAGGTATGTTTTTATTGCTGCTTGTATTTTAATTGCTAATTGATATTTTAATTTATACCAATTGTAACATGTCGTTACGCTGTCGGCAATTCTAATAATATACTATAAAATAATAGTAGTAACAATTATGATAATAGTTTGTTAATTTAGATTAAATAGATTTTATTATAAAATCTATATAATTCTAATATTTTTTAATGTCAGGTGAAAAATATGGCATCATCTAGCTCACAATCAGGGGCACGATTGGTAAACCACGGCCCGGTGGATGATTCACTATTGAAGCTGCAAGAAAAGCATGTTTCCCAGCATAAATGGAATGGATCACCCGATCGAGTTTTTAGAACTCGACACGGACTTGGATTTAATCATGGTGTTATGGATCTCCCAGAGTCTGTCAAAGCTAATCTTCAAATAGCCGTCTTAGGGGTCGCCCAAGTAAATATCACCCAGCTTGATCATAATTTGATTACTACACTAGTTGAGTGATGGAGACCCGAGACACATACCTTTCACATGTCGTTGTAGCGACCTAAAAAAAAAGACCGGTATTTACTCTTAGAGAGAAAACATGGAGTTGCCACCAACTTTATTTTGTTTCAAGGAAGTTGGAAAACCTTTTAAGAAAAACTTTGGGTTCGAGAGTCGATTATGTCTAGGGAAGGCATGGAGACTTAACCCCACGGCACCCTAGAACATCCATAAAATGGTTACCCAAAATTTGTTGTGTAAATTATTAGTAACTTTGAAATATTTGTTTTACCCGTTGTGAATCTCTTTATTAAAACTGAATGAGGTTGAGCATGGCATGTAAGTCCACAGGGCAACCTAAAAATCCAAAGGATTGAACATGACACTTGTCATAGGGCAACCCAGAAAATAGATTGTTTTAATCAAGTGACCATCTTCTATTTTTTTTTACGTAAAATAAATAAAGAAACGTAGAAATGAAACCTTTTACCAACTTATTCAGAGAACAGAAGCACAGAGAAATAAGAGTGTCAAGAGAAATTTATTAATCATATCAACGAAAAGAACGAAGATTACCAAACGGGAGTAGAATAAGAATGACTTTGTTTACTCCCAGTGGTAAGATTTTATGATCGAAGTCTTTACATTCAATCTCCCTGGCTCCTTCAGCTCTTCCTTCTTAACTACTTCTAATAATAGAGAAGAGAAAAGGAAGATCAGATTTCTGATCTCCCTTCCTCACAACAAAAATCTCTTTCTTTTCTCTTTTCTTTGTGTCTTTCCTCTCTATCTCCTCTCTGATCTTTCGTTTCCTCTCAAGAACAGTGTTCTCCCCTCAAGAAAAAAATGTCCCATATTCTTCTCTTTTTTCTTTCCTTTTACAGACGGAGGAGAGGGCTTCTTGCTTCTTCTCCATTGGCTTCAAGGTCGGTTTTTATGAAACCCAAGGCTTGGGCCGTTCTGAGGAGCGAAAAAGAGGTGATTTGATGTGAGGGTTGCACGCTTGAAAAAAAAGAAGGAGATGGGGGGTTTCGTCTGATGGGTGTGATGGCTTTTTAGGGTCAGGAGTAGGGCTGCTAGGTTAAGGCGGGAAAAAAAGAAAAGACCAATGGGCAAAGGAGGTGCAAAAAGGGGGGGTCTGAGCAGAAACGACGTGTGTCCAGATAGGGCGGCATGAGTAGCAGAAAGGAGGTGATTTATCCTGAAGGTTGCGTGTTTGAAAAGAGAAGGAGATGGGGGGGTATTGTCTGATGTGTATGATGGCTTTTTAGGGTTAGGAGTAGGGTTGCTAGGTTAAAATGAGGGAGGAGGTAAGGAAGAATGAGGACCAATGGGTAGAGGAGGAAAAGAGGTCTTGCCTGGTATGTAAAGTAGGTAGGGGGTGTAACTCAGCTTCCTTTCCTATTTGTTGATTGTCTTTTCTCCTTGTTTTCTTCGTCCTTTCTTCCTCATCTTCTCCTTCTTCTTTCTTTATTCTTTAGCCTTCAGCCTGAAAATAAAGTTGCAGTGGACGGAATCTCTTCGTCCCAACAGAAAATTAGATATGCAAAAGTGGATATACACCGGACGGACCTCCTCGTCCAACAAAAAATAAAAAAGGGACAGCAGATCGACGGACCAACAAAGAGAGCAAAGCAATGGACTAGACTTCCCTGTCCATCAGCAAGTGGAAAGCAGTGGACGGGACCCCCAGCAGGTGCAAAGCAATGGACGGGACTTCCCCGTCCATCAGCCAGTGTGAAGCAATGGACGGGAGAACCCAGTCCATCAGCAAGTGGAAAGCAGTGGACGGGACCCCCAGCAGGTGCAAAGCAATGGACGGGACTTCTCCGTCCATCAGTCAGTGTGAAGCAATGGACGGGACCACTCCGTCCATCAGCAAATGCAAGGCAGTGGACGGGACCCCCAGCAGGTGCAAAGCAATGGACGGGACTTCCCCGTCCATCATCTAGTGTGAAGCAATGGACGGGACCACTCCGTCCATCAGCAAGTGCAAGGCACTGGACGGAACCAACAACAGGTGCCAAGCAATGGACGGGACTGCCCTGTCCATCAGCAAGTGTGAAGCAATGGACGGGAGCACCTCGTCCATCAGCAAGTGCAAGGCACTGGACGGAACGAACAGCAGGTCCCAAGCAATGGACGGACCGCCTCTGGCCCATCGCCAAGTGTGAAGCAATGGACGGGACCACTCCGTCCATCAGCAAGTGCAAGGCAGTGGATGGGACCCCCCCCAGGTGCCCAGCAATGGACAGGACTTCCCCGTCCATCAGCCAGTGTGCAACAATGGGCGGGACCACTCCGTCCCATCGCCAAGTGCAAGCGCGTGGGCGGGACCCCACTGTACAAAAGCAATGGACGGGACTTCCCGTCCATCTCGCTGTGAAGCAAATGGACGGACCACCCGTCCCATCGCCAAGTGCAAGGCACTGGACAGGACCACCCCGTCCAACAGCAAGTGTAAACCAATGGACAGGACCCCCCCCCCCCCCCCGGTCCATCGACCATTGCAAAGCAATGGACGGGACGACCCCGTCCATCAGCAAGTACAAGGCACTGGACGGGACCACCCCGTCCAACAGCAAGTGTAAAGCAATGGACGGACAACCCCGCGTCCAACAGCAAATTGAAGGGGCTGACCTGGACCGTGTCCAACAGCAAGTCCAACGCGATGGACGAGACCATCTCGTCCACAGCAAGTGCAATGGACTGGCTCGAACCGCGGCCCAACAAAGAAATTAAAGGGGCTGGCCGGACCGAGTCTAAAAGCAAGTCCAACGCAATGGACGAGACCATCCCGGCCCACAGAAGTGCAATGGACTGACTGAACCGCGGCCCAACAAAGAAATTGAAGGGGGCTGGCTCGGACCGCGTCCAACAAAGAAGTCCAACGCGGTGGACGAGACCATCCGATCCACAAGGCAAGTGCAATGGATCGGCCTCGAACCGCGTCCAACAACAAATTAAAGGGGCGGTCCTGGACCGCGTCTAATAGCAAGTCCAACGCAATGGACGAGACCATCCCATCCACAGCAAGTGCAATGGACTGACCTGAACCGTGTCCAACAGCAAATTAATACTGTGATGGACGGGATCTCCCCGTCCAACAGCAAATGTGATGGACTGGAAGGGATCACCCCCTCCTTCCTTTATATTATTAGTCTCCTTGAAACATGATATCATAAAGGTTAGAATAAAATGACGACGGACAAAAATGGGTGTTCACAGTTGCCCCTCTTTACTTGTTACATGCTAGAAGACATGACTAGTCGTGACTTTTCATGTATTGTAGCAATGAACAAGTAAAGAAAAATGAACACATATTCCGTCCATGGCATGAGGAGCTCAGAAGTAAACCTTACCGTTTGGAAACATAATTGCAGGGGACGGAATCTCCTTGTCCAACAAAAAAGTAAATGCAATGGACGGAACCTCTCCGTCCAACAGAAAAGTAAATGCAATGGACGGAACCTCCTCGTCCAACAGAAAAGTAAATGCAATGGACGGAACCTCTTCATCCAACAGAAAAGTAAATGCAATGGACGGAATCTCCTCGTCCAACAGAAAAGTAAATGCAATGGACGGAACCTCCTCGTCCAACAAAAACCTCTTCGTCCAACATAAAAGTAAATGCAATGGACGGAACCTCCTCGTCCGACAGAAAATTAAATGCAATGGACGGAACCTCTTCGTCCAACAGAAAAGTAAATGCAATGGACGGAACCTCCTCGTCCAATAGAAAATAAATGTACAATGAGCCTTAGAGCTCGAAAATAAACTTGTAATGAGCCTTAGAGCTCGAGACTAAAAGTGCGGTGAGCCTCAAAGCTCGAAAATAAATAATCAATGATCTGAAACAAATTAGAATCCCTTCCTTTCGAAGAGAAAGGAACCAATTGCTCCCTGGAAATACTTCGACCAACCAAACCCTTGTTCATCGACCACTCTGGGACGAGGCATCACTCATTCTTTTAACAACATTGGTCACCCAAGAATCTGATAAACTTCGGATGTTATGTAAGCTTATTTGCATCATTCTTTTGTCGTCTAGTGCATGCTACCTCTTCCACTGAATCTGAAGTATTGAGCCCTCTTGGTTTAAACCATTCATTGGTGCTACCATTAGAGTTATCAAATCATACCGTTAAACTTATATTTACTTTTATTGAGACATGAGAGTGAACACGACAGGGGAGTGTTAAAAGAAAACCTCTTGCCTTAATATGAGAATTTAGGTTGTTAAGAGACAATAACAATGAGAACAAAGTTAAAAGGGATCATGAAGGGAAAAAAAACAAAGTTAAGCAAAGAAAATTTACGAAAATCACATAAAATTTACCCCAGCGTTGGTCCCTTGATTTTCATTTAATTGATTCCCCTCAGCCTTTTGATGACACAGATCTTTGCTCTTGTTTATGATTCCTCAAACACACCTTCTTCGATCGTTCCTTAATAACTTTTCCACGGTATACTCAGCTAGATAAAATTGCCCCAGTATGGTGGGTGCTTGCAGAAGTGTTGGACCCTATCCTCCTCCTAGGCTGCCCTTTCAGGTTTTCAGCCTAAGGTTCCTTTGCCCTAAATTTTGCCTAGGTTTCCCCCTCGGGTTTTCAACCTAGCGGGCCTTTACTTTTCTATTGTTCTTTTGCCCTTATTTTTGCATAGGCTGCCTTTTCGGGTTTTCAACCTAGCGGGCTTTTGTTTTCCTTTTGTTTTCATTGTTCTTTTGCCCTAACTTTTGCCTAGGCTGCCTTTTCGGGTTTTCAACCTAGCGAGCCTTCAGGCGTAGAACTTTTTCACAGCATCAGAGTTTACTGGCCTTGGTAGCTCCTCCTCATCCATGTTTTGCAGAATCAAAGCACCTCCCGAGAAAGCTTGTTTGACAATATAAGGGCCTTCATAATTTGGTGCCCATTTTCCTCGGGGGTCCTCTTGACTAGGGAGGACTTTCTTTAAGACCAGGTCTCCCGCACGAAATTCTCTAGGATGAACCTTTTTATTGAAAGTTCTTGCCATTCGGTTTTGATACAATTGCCCGTGACAGATAGCTGTCAGTCTTTTCTCTTCAATCATGTTCAACTGCTCATATCGAGTTCTCACCCACTCAGATTCTTCTAAGTCTGCTTCCATCAAGACTCTTAGCGAAGGGAGTTCTACTTCGATAGGTGAGACAGCCTCAACCCCGTACACCAAAGAGAAAGGGGCTGCCCCAATGCTTGATCGTATGTTAGTCCGATAAGCATGTAGAGCATATGGCAGCATTTCGTGCCAGTCCTTATAGTTTGCAACCATCTTGGCAATGATCTTCTTGACATTTTTGTTTGCTGCCTCGACTGCACCATTCATTTGAGGCCTATAAGGAGCCGAATTGTGGTGTTTGATTTTGAGACCATCGCAAAAATTTTGAATCTCTGTACCATTAAGATTGGAAGCATTATCTGTGATTATCCTCTCTGGGATCCCGTATCTACAGACAATGTCCTTTCTGAGGATTTTGAGAAACACCCTTTGAGTTATGCTGGCATATGAAGCAGCTTCTAACCATTTAGTGAAATAGTCTATTGCCACCAAAATGAAACGATGACCATTGGAAGCCTTGGGATTAATGGGACCGATGGCATCTATTCCCCACATCGAAAAGGGCCATAGGGATGCTAAACCGTGCAGTGGGAACGCATGTGCATTAACCTGGTCTGCATACATCTGGCATTTCTGGCATTTACGAACATGCTCCATGCAATCTGACTCCATAGTAGACCAATAATAGCCACTCCTCAAGATCTTCTTAGCCATCATGTGGCCATTGGCAGGAGTCCCACAGATTCCTTCATGAACTTCGATCATGATCCACTTAGCTTCACGAGCATCCACACATCTGAGTAGGGTACCATCATATCCTCTTTTGTACATGACTTCCTTGTTTAAGAAAAAGGCCATAGCTAGTCTTCGGATGGTCTTTTTATTTACTTGGCTCACCTCCACCGGGTATTCCTTGGTCTGAATATATCGCTTGATATCATGATACCAAGGCTTACCATCAGGTTCTCCTTCCACATGAGCACAGTATGCTGGTTCATCCTATACTCTAACTTGGATGGGTTGGACATTGATATGGATATCCAACTTGGTCATGGCAGCTAGTATGGCTAAAGCATCAGCAAATTGATTCTTGTCTTGACTTAAATGTGAGAAAGTAATCTCATCGAATCTTGCAATCAACTCAGTCATGTATTTCTGATATGGAATCAACTTGGAGTCCTTGGTCTGCCACTCACCATTGACTTGATAAATGATTAAAGCTGAATCCCCAAAGACTTTCAACTGCTTTATACCCAGTTCAAGTGCCATTCTCAATCCACTAGCACATGCTTCGTATTCTGCAATATTATTTGTACTTTCGAATTTCAGTTTTACGGCCATCGGGTATTGCTTGCCACTTGGTGAGACAACCACAGCACCTATACCACTGCCATGCGTATTGACTGCTCCATCAAAATACATTTTCCACACATCTTCCTGTCCTTCATCTTCCTCAAGGGACATTACCCCTCCATCTGGGAACTCAATTGACAGGCCATCCATCCTCAAGAGGATTATCTGCCAAATGGTCAGCAATCGTACTTCCTTTAATGGACTTCTGGGTCACATATTTGATGTCAAATTCTGACAATATCACTTGCCACTTCGAAAACCTTAAGGAGATATAAGGACTTTCGAAGATATACTTCAAAGGATCCATTCGAGAAATTAACCAAGTGGTGTGATATAACATGTACTGTCTGAGTTTCCTGGAGGTCCATACTAGTGCACAACAAGTCTTCTCGATTGCCATATAACGAGCCTCACATGCGTTAAACTTCTTACTCAGATAGTAAATTGCCTGCTCCTTCTTGCCAGACTCATCATGTTGTCCCAACATTGCCCCCATTGAAGTTGGCAATATGGTGAGATAGAGTAATAATGGACGACCTTGGGTAGGTGGTACCAACACTGGGGGATTCAGTAGATATGCCTTTATCTTATCAAAGGCTTCTTGACAGTCACCATCCCATCTTCCTGGATTATTCTTCCTGAGGAGTTTGAAGATTGGTTCACATGTGCTAGTCAAATTTGCAATGAAGCGCGCAATGTAGTTCAATCTTCCAAGAAAACCCCTTACTTCACGCTCGTTCTTAGGTGCTGGCATGTCACGTATTGCTTCAACCTTGTTAGGGTCCACCTTTATTCCTTCTCTATTGACAACAAAGCCAAGTAAATTCCCTGCGGATGCACCGAAAGTACATTTTGTAGGATTGAGGCGCAACTCGTACTTCCTTAGCCGCTCGAACAACTTTCTCAAAACTGCCACATGGATTTCTCCTTCCTTGGACTTGGACACTATATCATCAACGTATACCTCTACCTCCTTATGCATCATATCATGGAATAATGCCACCATAGCACGTTGGTAAGTAGCCCCAGCATTCTTTAATCCGAAAGGCATCACTTTGTAACAAAAAGTTCCCCAAGGGGTGATAAAAGTTGTCTTCTCTTTATCGTCATTGTCCATGAGGATCTGATTGTACCTGAATACCCGGCCCATGAAAGAAAACCTGTGACTTCCGGCTGTACTGTCTACAAGGACATCAATATGAGGTAGGGGAAAATCATCCTTTGGACTGGCTTTATTCAGGTCTCGGTAGTCCACGCACATCCTGACCCTTCCATCCTTCTTTGGTACCAGAACAATATTAGCTACCCATTCCAGGTGTCTAGCTACTTCCAGAAAGCCAACCTCCAACTGCTTGGTCACTTCTTCCTTGATCTTCAACGACATCTCAGGATGCATCCTCCTTAACTTTTGCTTCTTTGGAGCCACATCTGGGTATAAGGGAATTTTATGCGTTGCCATCTCAGGATCTAAACCTGACATATCTCTGTAGGACCATGCAAAAACATCCAGATATTCTTTGAATAGTGCGACCATTTCTTCACGCCTCCGGGTTATCCACTATTTTCAACTCCTTCTTATCTTCCTCGCCTTCCCATATTGATCACTTCGCAACCTCATCATTCGAGCTAATCCCTTCCTCCTCGACCATTTCACCACTTTTATGAATTCTTCAATGTCTTCTTCCTCCTCATCGGATTCAAGATTGTATTCATCAATGGCACTGGGAATCAATAAATGAGCTTTCAAAGTTCCTTTCCTGAGGTAAATCTTTAGTAGAAGAAGTATCCCTGGAAGAAAAAGTCAGGAATAGGAGAAGTATAGGCAAGAGTTTTATTTATGACAAAAGCTTAAACAAAATGAATGAAAGAGAGAAAAGAAATGATGGAATCAAAAGGAAAGCACCAGACAAAATGCTACATTCTCATTCATGTCTCAAAGAAAGTAAACATCAGTTCATAATTAGTACAATAATATAATTACTTCATGGAAATAACATCAACAAACGGTTCAGATCGCCAATTGTTGAGAACTTCATTGCTGGCAAGGGGATAGATGACATGGTTCTCGTCTAGCTCCTCTTCAAGTGTGCTGATAGTGAAGTGAGTGGAAAATGACTTTGCCGGACTGATAACTTCAGCAGCTACTGGGAAAGTCTCCATCAGGAGGGGAAGATATTTTCTCTCGCGCTCTTCTTCTTACTGGTTCTCAAAAGTCATGAATTTCATCCCTTCTGTCAGGTTGGGCTGATACCCCAATCCGCGCCTTCCTTCTCTCACAGCCACTTCAATTGGCCGAGAGATTCCTTGCAACTGAGGCCGCCCTAGGCCTTTTCCTCTTTGATACCCGCTCTTCTCCATGATGCGGACTACTACCTCATTCACATTCTTCATTGGGGGCTCCCTTTTCTTGTTCTCTGACTTCAATACCTCAAAACTATGCAGTGAGTCATCTTCCAACTAATCTGTGCTTTCCACGTAAGGTACTGTGGTGGGCTTTGTCAGCATGATCTCCTCTTCACCATGGATAGTAATAACGGATCCATCTTGAATATACTTCAAACACTGATGCGGAGTCAAGGGGACCACTCCTGCCTTATGGATCCAAGGCCTCCCCATAAGCATGGTGTAAGCTGGATGGATTTCCATGACCTGAAAGAGGACAGGGAAAGAACTAGGCCCTATTTCAAGGGACAGAGTTATCTCTCCTAAGATTCCTCTTGATGACCCATCAAAGACTCGCACAATCATTTCTTGTGGTTTCAAATCCGCCGCGCTTATATTCAGCTGCCTGAGTGTGGTCATTGGAACCACATTCAACACCGAACCACTGTCTACAAGCACCTTTTCAATCACAAACCCCTTACACTTTAGGGTGATGTGTAAGGCTTTAGGACTACTGCGGGATTTCGAGGTCACTTCATCTTCCGAGAAAGTAATCATGTTGATATGCCTGATTGGGTCCACCATATTTACCACATTTTCTGGAGTGACGTCAGGTTTGACATATGCTTCAGTCAACACCTTCAATAATGCCTTGCAATGCAATTCTGATGTCAAGACAAGCGACAAAAGAGATATCCTTGCCGGAGCTTTCTTCAATTGTTCTACCACATCATATTCACTTTGCTTCATGATCTTCAGAAACTCTTCTTCTTCTTTCCCCTTTCTTTCATCCACAGTTTTCTCTTCTTCGGCTTTCTTCATCATTTTTTCTTCAGCAGGGGCGTAGTATCGCCCGCTCCTTGTAATGCCTCCAACTCTCACAATATTAGTAACCCGGGCCTTCGAAGTTTCTCCTGCTCCTCCTGCTAGCTCAACTTTCTGTTCATAATTCCATGGTACGGCGTGTGTATCATCATAAGCAAAAGGATTTGAATTTTTCACCTTTATAATCACTTTTTCTGGTGCCGACGCATCATTCATAGGTGGTACCCAGATCACAACTTTTTCAACCACATTAACTTCTTCAGTCGTAGCTGGCCTAGCTTGGACCACTCCCAAGGTAAGTAATCCTTGGACTCGGATCTTAAAGTCCCAACAAGTTTCAATATCATGCCCTACATGTCCATGATGATAATCACAACTTAAATCACCATCATACTTCTCTTTTTCCTTGATCAGCTTTACCGGTGCAACAATATCGTATCTTGCTTTCTTGAGTCCCGCAAATATTTCTTGCATCGGGGTTCGTAATTCCAAAACCTTCTTAATTTGAGGCCCTTTCATTTCCAAGTTAGCCACACTATTTCCCGCATTATGGTTTTGGATTGGGTTATTAACAATGTTAGGCCCAGAATCTTCTTCGAAACCCAATCTTCCACAAGCAATCAATTTTCTTACTGCTGTCTTGAAGGCCTCACATTCTTCAATGGAATGACCCAGGGCATCCATGTGATATTTTCAAGTCAAGTTTGGATTGTACCAAGAAGGGAAAGGTGGTTCCATAGGCCGTACAGGGCTTCCAGCTATTAAGTGATGATCAAATAGTTGTTTGAACAAATCTGCATTGGAGATAGACAATCTTGGGAAGGGTGGCAGATTTTGATGTTGGAGCGTCCCTGATTGGGAAAATTTGGCCGAGGTCGAGGGTAGCTTGGATAGTTTTGTTGGGGTGCAGGTGGATAATGAGTATATGTTGGGTGAGTGGGGTTGTGTGGTTGAGAGGCAGGGATGTTATTTACTTGGTTTTGCAGCTGGGTGATGTTTGGTGATGCCTGTTGAGGTGGGTGAAACGGTGCTTGGGTCTGATATGGTTCTTGGTACCTTGGGTATGAAGGGACATGACGAGGTCCAAAGTTTTGCTGGTGTTGCACATAATTTGCTTATGCTTCCTTCTTCTTGGGCTGGAACCCCTTCTTGGATGCACTGCCTTCCATGTCAGTTGGCAACTTCCCGACTGCCTGGGATTTCGATTCTTTCTCCCCGCAGCAATTAAGTCGAGAAATCCCTATAAGCTACTCCCGCCATTACTCCGATAAAGGGGATCCTAGGGTTCCCAAAAATATGAGCACATCTCGGACAACATTAGTGGCAAATTTGAACTGAGCAGCCAAACTTCTCCACCTTTGTGCATACTGTTTGAAAGATTCATCACTCTTCTTCTGCATTGTAGTCAACTGTTCACGGGTCGGAGCTACATCCAAATTAAATTTGTATTGATCCATGAACAAATCGTCTAATTCTGTCCACCGAGAGATCTTAGAATGGTCTAACCGAAGGTACCACTCTAGTCCGATTCCGGTCAAACTTTCATGGAAAAAACCAATGAGGAACTTGTCATCCTTAGACCAGATGGCCATTTTGGTGGCATAGCTAATCAAATGGAATCGTGGGTTCCCACTTCCGTCATATTTGCAAAAATCAGGAATTCTGAAATCTTTAGGAATCACGAGATCTGTGGCAGGACAGAGATCTTCTATCTGGAGAGGGTCGTAAGCACTCGGGCCTTTTATCGTTTTTATCTGTTCTTCCATTTTCTCCATCCATTCATCTCTCACCTTATCTTTACCAGCCTGGACTCCCGCTGACTGGCTGTGAGTAGATACACGTGGTTGTTCCCATGTTGGCGCCGTGTAGCCCGGGGCTTCATGATAGGCATTTTCAAAAGGAAGGTATCCTTATCCAATAGGAAGTATTATTGGTGCCATGTGATGTGTCTGGTCGGGTCCAGACACCCCCTGAATAAGACCCGTGCCAACGTTTGAAAACATCGGTGCTGTTACCACAGAGGAAATTTGCTGCCTACCAGGTTCAATTGTCTCTCTGTTCGCGCCGAGCATGCTGAGAGATTCCCTCATATCTTGTAATATGGCTTCTATTCTTGCTTGGGTTTCAACCATCTCACTCATTCTACCCCTCACATCATCTATCTCAGAGCTTAGATTTCTTCCTTCCTCAGACGCATTGGCAGCAATTCTGGTCTGAGATCTGGTATCGTGAACTCGGGTTTGGTTGGTACTACCTTTCCTAGGTCGCGCAATGGTTCCTGAATCCTTAGAAGGATGAGACTCTGTGGAGCGAATAAGAACAACTCATTAGTCAATCAAAATTTTGTGTGTGTGCATGCATGCATGTGCAAGTTATCATCCTTTATTCGATAATGAGGGTATTCCCTAATAGCAAGAAGACTTATCCTCCAATCAAATCTAGTGGTATGGTTCCCTCTAGCTTGAATGCAGTTGGTGTCAAGTCCAAGGGAGCATCTACTCCTCGATAGACCACGCCCGTACTAGCAACGTCCTTATTTTTACACAGAAAACTCATTGTTTTTAGGGTAAAAATACAGTTGATGACGTATCTAAGGGAGAATGCACTCCTCGATAGATATCATCTAAAAACACTCGACAGACATGGATGAAAAACCTCCATTTCATTATAAATATTCTGATACAAATCATGAGTCTTTGACCAAAATAAAAGAAGTACATTGATGGTTTCCATCCTTCTCCAAGGTCCACAAAGTTCTATGTTAAGAGCCTCGTCTTCTTTTTTCTGAACCCTCTGGCAAGTCTTCCAAAATGATTGAAGAACTCGGTCACCTTTGGTGGTAACTGAAGGCAATGGTTCATACGCATGTGGACGGATGCCTCTTCAAACTGCTCCACCAGCTGGGAAGTGTGATATTGGAGCTTATCCATCACGTCCTTGTATTTTCTCTTCCATGCTTCCTTTTCATTTATTACATCCTCCACCACTAATTTTCATCCCTTCACCCATTCTGTGTGACGTTGAGCTTCAAGCCTTTCAGAGTCTTTTACCTTGTTTCTGAGCCAATTTTCTCTCGTGTTAGCTTCTGCCAGTAGCTCGCGATACTTGGCTGCTTCATTCCATCCTTGATCAGAGTACACTTCTGTTTGGGCTAAGGATTCCTGCAAGGATTCAATCCTCTCTTCTAGTATATGTATCGTTTCAGCGTGATCCCCTACACTTGTCTCGAGCTCTTTTTTCTTCTTTTGAATTTTGATAAGCATCTTCTATTGACACCGTATTTTTGCCAGCAGCTCTTGAATTTCTGCTTCTTTGTCTTTTCTTACCCTTTTTGCACGACTCGGGGCTTCGTGGGCATCGGCGCATTCATCCTTCAAATGCTCAATCTGTAAATTCAGCTTCTGCACTTGTCTTTGGAGCGTGGTAATGGTTACTTCGGCAGCTTGGTCTTTCTCATCAAAAATCCTCATCTTAGCTTTTAAAACTTCGATTTCTTTCAACATTTGATCTTTGGTTAGAGAATTATTTTCCTTATAGGGAGGAGCTGCAGGTCTTGAAGGGAGACCTCTCCTTGCTTCTCTCCATACTTCATATCTTTTTGTGTGAGCTATGACTCGGCTTCCTAATTCCTCCGGTCCTTTTATATGAATGTCATTCCATGCTGACCTTACTGCTATCGTTTGACTCTTGATGCCTTCACCTTCTTGGTATAGGAAGAATATCCCATCGAACAGCTCTTTGGGGGGTTCATCCTGCGTCCACTTGAGTTGACGCATTACCAAAGCTGGTGAGTACGATACACAACCTCTGGGACCCATCAACGGAACATTTGACAAACTTCCACAGCTGAATACAACTGAATCTCCGTTATACCAGGGACACGTCCAACTAAACGACCGCAAGTCAATCTGATCAAACTCCTGTTTCCACTCATATAGCTTACGTGGCTTTAGTTGCATGTGAGTGAACCCTTTCAGTGGGTCATCTGTTCTATCAATTTTATCACGAGCGTACAAGTGAGTCATGATCCAAACGTATAATATTGATGCACAACATCGCAGTTTCCCTTGTTGATTCTGATGACAAACCTGCAGGGAGAGGAAAGTTTCGGCTAAGATAGCAGGGACCGGGTTCACACCATATTCTTCGACCCTATAGAAAACATCCATGGCTAACTGATCAATCAGATCTGGTACAAAAGGGAAGAGCACCAACCCATATATCATGAGGGCTAGTACTTTGTTGAAAGTAACCCATCGTTCCTGCTGGCCCAGCTTGTTGAGATACACTTCCAAAGATCGCTTCTTCAACCCTTTGGTGGTTCCCTTTTCTGTTTTCTCTATCTGTTCCGGTTGAAGCTCCAATAGGCTTGCTATTTTCTGATCTGTTACATGTTGGCCATAATAAATGTAGAAGCGAGTCTTCTTTTGAATGGGCAGTCTTAGCATATAAGCATACTCTTCCATGGTTGGAGTGATGTCTGAGTTAGGCAATTCAAAACACCTCAAAGTTGAGTTCCAATATTGGGCCAATGCACTCAGAGCGGGAGCTTCCACTGGAACATGCAACAAGTCTAATATTCTACCATACTTGCTGGCAAAGTCTGAGCGTGCTTTTTTTGGCATTTGCTGGCTGAGTTCACATAATCTCTTCACGTCATTGAGGGTCACATCGATCTTGATATTTTTCTTGGGACAATTCGCGTTGCTAGTACTCTCTTCTGAACCAAACTTTTCCATTTTCTTGCTATAAGGTGAATACCAAAATCTTCAAACGAAGAGACATACAAAAAAGATGAGTATAGTGAAGCAAATATATCTTGCATGATTCATGTTGCACGGACCCAATGGGGTTGAAAACCCTGACGGGCATGCATTACCTTCATTATGACATAACGCCTATTAGGTGTGCAACAATATTCGAATATGTCATTCAGGTTTGGGGCAACAATGTGACGCCCCTAGTTTCGTGAGTATTCACGATGAACATGCATGACAATTTATGATTATGGTGATAGAGGAGAGAAAGAAAGTACGCCCCCTTTTTCCCTAAACCAGGTAAAACCTAAGGATGGACACGCCCTACGGTTGGGACTCTAAACAGGTTGGCCACTAGATCTGTTCTATTAGTGAGAGTTGGGACGGGTCTAGACCTCTAAAAGTCACGGTCCCCAGATTGCCCTCATAAGAGTATGATCCATGAATCTAGCCACAAGTAGGGATAAACCCTCTCAATGTGACTATTCCACGACCTCATGTACAATCTAAGTGGTGAACTGACCAGTATTAGGGAGGTACAAGACCTTTTCAATAACGACGCCAGAGCACCGCCTAATCCTTGGGTTTTTGAGCAAGCTCGGGTATAGAGCTAAGTGTGTGTGCAATATGTGATAGTGATGTGTGTGAAAGGGGGCATACAAACCTGTAACACTTAAAAGTAAAGATAAAAAGAGAAGACAAGAAAAACCTGCAAAACACAAACATAGATATATAAAATGGGTTATAAATCCTCTATCCTATTGTTAAAACATGGGAAAAGAAAAGAAAGGAGGAGGACACAAAAACATTGTTAGTGCAACATATATAATAATAACGTGAGTTAAAATGCATGCACCACTATCCCTTCTTATTTAAATAGGAGGAAAAATCCAACCAAAAGGACGATCCAAACAAACAGCACTGTAAATAAAAAAAAATTGGTTTTGTCATTTAATTACTGCAAAAAAAAACGGTAAGATACAACCATAAAAGGTAAAACAAATAAGCTACAAGTTACCAAAAAAATTGCAAAACCAATTTTTATGGGCTTGACTCTCTTAAAAGAAGTCCCTAGTGGAGTCGCCAACTGTAGCGACCTAAAAAAAAAGAATGGTATTTTCTCTTAGAGAGAAAACATGGAGTCGCCACCAACTATATTTTGTTTCAAGGAAGTTGGAAAACCTTTTAAGAAAAGCTTTGGGTTCGGGAGTCGATTATGTCTAGGGAAGGCATGGAGACTTAACCCCACGGCACCCTAGAACATCCATAAAATGGTTACCCAAAATTAGTTGTGTAAATTATTAGTAACTTTGAAATATTTGTTTTACCCATTGTGAATCTCTTTATTAAAACTGAATGAGGTTGAACATGGCACGTAAGTCCAAAGGGTAACCTAAAAATACAAAGGATTGAACATGACACTTGTCATAGGGCAACCCAGAAAATAGATTGTTTTAATCAAGTGACCATCTTCTATTTTTTTTATGTAAAATAAATAAAGAAACGTAGAAATGAAACCTTTTACCAACTTATTCAGAGAACAGAAGCACAGAGAAATATGAGTGTCAAGAGAAATTTATTAATCATATCAACGAAAAGAACGAAGATTACCAAACGGGAGTAGAATAAGAATGACTTTGTTTACTCCCAGTGGTAAGATTTTATGATCGAAGTCTTTACATTCAATCTCCCTGGCTCCTTCAGCTCTTCCTTCTTAACCACTTCTAATAATAGGGAAGAGAAAAGGAAGCTTAGATTTCTGATCTCTCTTTCTTTTCTCTTTTCTTTGTGTCTTTCCTCTCTATCTCCTCTCTGATCTTTCGTTTCCTCTCAAGAACAGTGTTCTCCCCTCAAGAAAAAAATGTCCCCTATTACTCTCTTTTTTCTTTCCTTTTATAGATAGAGGAGAGGGCTTCTTGCTTCTTCTCCATTGGCTTCAAGGTCGGTTTTTACGAAACCCAAGGCTTGGGACGTTCTGAGTAGCGGAAAAGAGGTGATTTGATGTGAGGGTTGCACGCTTCAAAAAAAAGAAGGAGATGGGGGGTTTCATTTGATGGGTGTGATGGCTTTTTAGGGTCAGGAGTAGGGCTGCTAGGTTAAGGCAGGAAAAAAAGAAAGACCAATGGGCAAAGGAGGTGCAAAAAGGGAGGGTCTGAGTAGAAACGGTGTGTGTCCACATAGGGCGGCATGAGTAGCAGAAAGGAGGTGATTTATCCTGAAGGTTGCGTGTTTGAAAAGAGAAGGAGATGGGGGGGTTTCTGATGTGTATGATGGCTTTTTAGGGTTAGGAGTAGGGTTGCTAGGTTAAAACGAGGGAGGAGGTAAGGAAGAATGAGGACCAATGGGTAGAGGAGGAAAAAAGGTCTTGCTTGGTATGTAAAGTAGGTAGGGGGTGTAACTCAACTTCCTTTCCTTTTTGTTGATTGTCTTTTCTCCTTGTTTTCTTTGTCCTTTCTTCCTCATCTTCTCCTTCTTCTTTCTTTATTCTTTAGCCTTCAGCCTGAAAATAAAGTTGCAGTGGACGGAATCTCTTCGTCCCAACAGAAAATTAGATATGCAAAAGTGGATATACACTGGACGGACCTCCTCGTCCAACAAAAAATAAAAAAGGGACAGCACTAGACGGGACCAACAACAGGTGCAAAGCAATGGACGAGACTTCCCTGTCCATTAGCAAGCGGAAAGCAGTGAACGGGACCCCCAGCAGGTGCAAAGCAATGGACGGGACTTCCCCGTCCATCAGCCAGTATGAAGCAATGGACGGGAGCACCCCGTCCATCAGCAAGTGGAAATCAGTGGACGGGACCCCCAGCAGGTGCAAAGCAATGGATGGGACTTCCCCGTCTATCAGCCAGTGTGAAGCAATGGATGGGACCACTCAGTCCATCAGCAAGTGCAAGGCAGTGGACGGGACCCCCAGCAGGTGCAAAGCAATGGATGGGACTTCCCCGTCCATCAGCTAGTATGAAGCAATGGACGGGGCCAGTCCGTCCATCAGCAAGTGCAAGGCACTGGACGGAACCAACAGCAGGTGCCAAGCAATGGACGGGACTGCCCTGTCCATCAGCAAGTGTGAAGCAATGGACGGGAGCACCCCGTCCATCAGCATGTGCAAGGCACTGGATGGAACCAACAGCAGGTGCCAACTAATGGTCGGGACTGCCCTGTCCATCAGCAAGTGTGAAGCAATGGACGGGACCACTCCGTCCATCAGCAAGTTCAAGGCAGTGGACGGGACCCCCAGCAGGTGCAAAGCAATGGACGGGACTTCCCCGTCCATCAGCCAGTGTGAAGCAATGGACGGGATCACTCCATCCATCAGCATGTGCAAGGCACTGGACGGAACCAACAGCAGATGCCAAGCAATGGACAGGACAGCCCTGTCCATTAGCAAGTGTGAAGCAATGGACAGGAGCACCCTGTCCATCAGCAAGCGGAAAGCAGTGAACGGGACCCCCAGCAGGTGCAAAGCAATGGACGGGACTTCCCCGTCCATCAGCCAGTATGAAGCAATGGACGGGAGCACCCCGTCCATCAGCAAGTGGAAATCAGTGGACGGGACCCCCAGCAGGTGCAAAGCAATGGATGGGACTTCCCCGTCTATCAGCCAGTGTGAAGCAATGGATGGGACCACTCAGTCCATCAGCAAGTGCAAGGCAGTGGACGGGACCCCCAGCAGGTGCAAAGCAATGGATGGGACTTCCCCGTCCATCAGCTAGTATGAAGCAATGGACGGGGCCAGTCCGTCCATCAGCAAGTGCAAGGCACTGGACGGAACCAACAGCAGGTGCCAAGCAATGGACGGGACTGCCTTGTCCATCAGCAAGTGTGAAGCAATGGACGGGAGCACCCCGTCCATCAGCATGTGCAAGGCACTGGATGGAACCAACAGCAGGTGCCAACTAATGGTGTGGATCGCCCGTCCCATCGCCAAGTGTGAAGCAATGGACGGGACCACTCCGTCCATCGCCAAGTTCAAGGCAAGGGATCGGGACCCCAGTGCAAAGCAATGGGCGGAGACTTCCCCGTCCATCGGCCAGTGTGAAGCAATGGACGGGATCACTCCATCCATCGGCATGTGCAAGGCACTTTGGGCGGAACCAACAAATAATGGACAGATGCAAAAGTGTGAAGCAATGGACAGAGCACCTGTCCATCGCCAGCAGTGCAAGGCATCGACGGAACCAACAAGAAGTGCCAAGCAATGGATGGGACCGCCTGTCCATCATCAAGTGTGAAGCAATGGACGGGAGCACCCCGTCCATCAGCAAGTGGAAAGCAGTGGACGGGCCCCCCAGCTGGTGCAAAGCAATGGACGGGACTTCCCAGTCCATCCGCCAGTGTGAAGCACTGGACGGGAGCCCCCCGTCCATCGCCAAGGGAAAGCAAAGGCAGGACCCCAAAGTGCAAAAGCAATGGACCGGACTTCCCCGTCCATCCGCCAGTGTGAACCAATGGACGGGACCACTCCCTCCATCCCCAAGTTCAAGGCACTCGGGGCGACCACCCCGTCCCAACAAAGGTGTAAAGCAATGGACGGACCCCCACCCCTGGTCCATCGGCGATTAAAGCAATGGGCGGACGACCACCCCCGTCCCATCGCCAAGAAGGGGAAGGGGACCACCACCCCGCCCATCACCAAGTGCAAGGCACTCGACGGGACCACCCCGGCCCAACAAGCAAGTGTAAAGCAATGGGCGGACGCGACCCGCGTCCCAACAACAAATTGAAGGGACTCGCTCGACCGCGTCCAACAGCAAGTCCAACGCGATGGACGAGACCATCCCGTCCACAGCAAGTGCAATGGACTGGCCAGAACCGTGTCCAACAGCAAATTAAAGGGACTGGTCTGGACCGCGTCTAATAGCAAGTCCAACACAATGGACGAGACCATCCTGCCCACAAAGAAGTGCAACGGATCGCTCGAATCAAGGCCCAACAAAGAAATTGAAGGGGCTGGCTCGACCGGCGGCCCAACAAGAAATTAATACTGTGATGGACGGGATCTCCCCGTCCAACAGCAAATGTGATGGACTGGAAGGGATCACCCCCTCCTTCCTTTATATTATTAGTCTCCTTGAAACATGATATCATAAAGGTTAGAATAAAATGAAGACGGACAAAAATGGGTATTCACAGTCATGTGGAGAATGTACCATCACACTGCAGGATGTTGCTATTCTCTGTGGCCTGCGCATTAACGGTCCCGCTGTTATTGGTGCAACTCATAGACATTTGAAGCAATATGTCGGTGAAATGCTAGGCAGGGTTCCTAACGATTCTGACATGAAAGGTTCAAGAATAAAGTTGAAGTGACTGGAAGATCATTTTGGGCACTTCTCTCAATGGGAGGATAATCATTGGTGGACGGTTGTATATACACGAGCGTATATACTCAAGTTGATAGGAAATCTATTGCTCCCGGGTCCCTCCGGTGCATGTGTCACTGAGATATCTTCTACTGTTTGAGAATTTTGAAGTGACAGGTCAGTATAGTTGGGTTCGACTGTATTGGGTTACTTGTACTTAGAGTTGTGCAAGTCTACAAATTATGAAAAGATTAGTAATTAGCCATAAAGAACTTGTGATTGTGAGTATAACTATCATACAATTGTCATATTGTTAGAAGAGTTAAAGTATGATTATTGGTATCAAGTATCAACCACTTTGAGATGTAATCGATAAAGCATTCCTTTGGAATAGGAAAATATTTTAACCTATAAATTAATTGTTAAAATCTTGCACCATTTTTTTTAAAAAAAATTATAATTGAAAATGGAAGGGATGGAATGCAAAATTATTGTCTTCTGTCTTGAAAACTACTAAGCATTATTCAAATTACAAAATCAATCAAGGTTAATTATGTCGCGTTGGATGGAATTAAAAAAAAATAACTTGACCTTAATAAGTAATAATCAGTTATTAAACACCAATTTTTGACACTTATAGCTTGCTTGTTTGGAACTTTTTTCAACGCTAACTAATGTTTCAATTCCCTATAGCAAAAAGCTCCAAATTGGAGGTTTGGAAAAAAATGCATTGAAATGATAAAAATTCACATTTGCGTTGAACGAAAGTTAAACTAAACATACAGATATTGTGAATTGATCTGAGTGTGATAAATATTATGATATTAAATTTCGAGATAGAATAGATATATTATATGAAAACATAGAGAGGCATTAATTAAAACGTTAAATCCGAGGATTCAAACAAGTAATAAACTTAGGTAGAGAGACTATTGAAATATTTCCCCCATGATTTCAATTTGGAGATTGAAATGGGTTGGACTGATTTTTCGTTAATGGACCGGGCCGAAACCTTGGGGTCGGATGACCCAAACAAAGTGAATTGACTAGGCTTTGTTGTGTTGATCTGAATAGATACTGAATGAATGGGGAAATGAACAAAGGCAAGAAGAGCTTTGTTAACATTGCAGCAAAGTGTGAATCTCTATTACGAAAATACTCAGCATCTCACTCCCTTTCTCAAACTAAACAGCTACATGCCTTCATCCTCACCTTTGGCCTTCTTTCCTCCTCTAACCTTTCCTCCAAGCTTACCACAACCTATGCCCAATGCAACCATGCTTCCTATGCCTCCCACTTGTTTGATCAATTGCCCCAACCAACCTTGTTCTCCTGGAACACTATGATGCGGATGTATGTTCAAATCGGCCGACCCCGCGATGCCCTGAACTTGTTTGTTGAAATGCTCCGTTCAGGTCACACTCTGCCTGATAACTTCACATACCCAATTGTCATCAAGGCTTGTGCTGACTTGTCCTTCTTCCATGTGGGTGTTGGAGTACATGGACAGACATTTAAGGCTGGATTTGATTTCGACGCCTTTGTCCAGAACTCGTTGTTGGCAATGTATATGAATGCAGGGGAGAAAGAAGCAGCAAAATTGGTTTTTGACTTGATGCAGGAACCAACCCTGGTGTCTTGGAATACTATGATTAATGGGTACTTTCGGAATGACTGTCCGGAGGAGGCGTTGAGGGTTTATAATAGAATGGTGGATGTGGGTGTGGAGCCTGATTGTGCAACTGTGGTTTCAGTATTGCCAACTTGTGGGATTTTGAAGAATGTGGAGCTTGGGAGAGAGGTTCATGTGTTAGTTCAAGAGAAGGGGTTTTGGGGAAATATTGCAGTTAGGAATGCATTACTGGACATGTATGTTAAGTGTGGTCAGATGAAAGAAGCACAGTTGTTAGTGAATGGGGTGAATGAGAAGGATGTGGTGACATGGACAACTTTGATTAATGGTTACATTCTTAATGGTGATGCAAGAAGTGCACTAATGCTTTGTAGGATGATGCAGTGTGAAGGAGTGAAACCAAATTCAGTGACTATTGCTTCTCTACTATCAGCATGTGGCAGTTTGGTTTCTTTGAGTCTTGGAAAGTGCTTGCATGCATGGGCAATAAGACAAAGGCTTGAGTCTGAGGTCCATGTGGAAACTGCCTTGATTGATATGTATGCGAAATGCAATCATGGAAACCTCAGTTATAAATTGTTTATGAAAACCTCTAAAAAGAGAACAGCCCCTTGGAATGCAGTTCTGTCTGGGTTCATACATAATAGGCTTGCAAGAGAAGCAATACAACTCTTTAAACAAATGTTACTGGAAGACATACAACCCAACAATGCAACCTTTAATAGTCTACTTCCTGCATATGCTATTCTAGCACACCTCCAACAGGCAACGAACATACATTGTCACCTTATAAAATCAGGATTTCTTCACAGACTTGAAGTAGCAAGTATTCTAATTGATATATACTCAAAGTGTGGAAATTTAGGATATGCTCACCAGATTTTTAACATAATTCCTTTGAAGGACAAGGATATTATTATTTGGAGTGCAATACTTGCTGCTTATGGAAAGCATGGGCACGGTGAAATGGCTGTATCACTTTTCAATCAGATGGTACAATCTGGAGTAAAACCAAATCAAGTCACCTTCACCTCTGTTCTGCATGCTTGCGGCCATGCAGGTTTGGTTGATGAGGGTTTGTCTTTGTTCAAGTTCATGCTTAGACAACATCAAATTATTCCTCACGTTGATCATTATACTTGCATCATTGATCTTCTTGGCCGTGCTGGTCGACTTAATGATGCTTACGATCTTATTAGAACAATGCCTATAACGCCCAACCATGCTGTATGGGGTGCATTACTTGGCACTTGTGTGATTCATGAGAACGTTGAACTGGGAGAGGTGGCTGCTAGGTGGACTTTTGAGCTTGAGCCTGAAAATACCGGAAATTATGTTTTGTTAGCAAATCTTTATGCTTCTGTAGGAAGGTGGAGAGATGCAGAGAATGTAAGAGGTATGGTAAATGAGGTGGGATTAAGAAAACTACCTGCTCACAGTTTAGTTGAGGTCAGAAATATGTGAACACAGTGTTCTTTAAGATTACAATGTAAGCTTTAGCAACATGAACTCTATCCAAAAATGTGTCATATGCTGCTGTAGCTTTGGGAGACCCTATAAAATGGGTAGAGAGGTACTTCCTTCATCGAGTGGGAAGTGCCAACTTGTTGCCATTATGTGTATTATGAAGGGGGGAAATGCTGCTCCTATAGGGTTCATTGCAGTTGCAGAGATTTGGGCTCCTATTTCCCTGGATACTCCTATGTTACGGTGGATTCTAGAATGAGGCATGATGGAAAGTGCCTCACTCGTGAACCACCAAATAATAATGTGAAATGTCATTTTTACTCTTATCACTAAGAAATTCTTCATTTCCTTCCCTGTCAGCTCGCCCAGATCTGGTACCCAACAGCAGCCCCTGTAGCCACCGTGATCTTACTTATCTATGATCTATCAACATTCTTTAGTTTTATGAATGCAAGTTCTGAGCTGTTTTTGTATGAATCTTCCTGGTAATCCTTTGATATGAACGAATGGGAGGCGTCTCTGAAAGTGAAATTCACTGCAACTCCCAGTTTTAGTTTGCTGCAAATTTTACCATCAAGTAAAAAAGAAAGAGAAGGAGAAAGTCCAGGGCATGCTTTGATTCAAAAGCTGCACGACCAAAAGCTCCATGGAGATTGAAGAAATTAATTAATAAAACTTCAATTAAATAAATATGCCAAAATTGATACTCTTGTTTTTCTTTACGAAATCTTAAATAATGGATCCAATGGGTGCTTCCCCAAAGAGCGAGTCCTCCCCCACAGCAGAGAATGGTTCGTTCGGGAAGAACGGGATTTGGAGAGAAAGGGTAAAAGGGTCTTTTTATTTATTTTTATTTTTTTGAAGCAATAAATCTGGATCATTGAATATTAAATTATTATATCTAATGGTTATAAAAAAATGGTTCACCGTGAACCACTTATCATCATGCCTAGTTCTAGAATCCACACTATGTTACTACGACAATACTAACTAACTCTTACCACACATGACACATCCGTCACCTTACAATGTCAAGCCATTGCCCAACCCTTATATAAGTCTACGACGTAGTTATATAACAAGGTACGTTATATATTCTGCATTCTAAACCTAAAAATTATATTCAGTATAATAAAATTGATTTGATTATTCAGTGCGGTTAATAAATTTAGAGCAAAGTGACAAGATTTTTGGCTTATTCGATTGGGTCAAATAATTTATTATTATTTAATGAGTTAATTATATAACATTAATCATATAAGGTATATGTATTTTTTGGGTGATTCCTAAAGCTCTTGCTTTAAGAGCCTCACCCTTGGACCGGCTATGTGTCAAGGTATCCTTGCCTGCCACAGCACTTTTCTCCAGTTCTCTTGACGAGTTGTTGGACTTTTTTTGCTTCTAACAGCTAGTTCACTGAATCACAGGCCAAAATATGGCAATCTCATTTCCTTGTCATTGCTTGGCTCCCCTATTGAGGCTTATATCGAACTCATCTTCTAGGACAAAGTCTTAAGTTGACAAGTTTCCTTAGCAAAGTCAATGCAATTATTAATAATTTTGAAACTGCAAAATACAGATAGCCAAGCTAATACTACAGTGTGATATGTATAAGCGAATTCTCTTTGTAAGATACAACAATTTGGATGCTAATGCGTCCTCTTTTGGAAATCCCGGGTTAGCATAGTGGGTTTAAGATTATTTCAGAAATAAGTGTGATTCGCAAACCGTTTTGGAGAGCTCTAAACTGGGTTTTGAAGGTCAAAACTCAGTGAAGTCAGTCAGTTGTAATTAGGCCTGGAATCCAAACTTTAGTTGATTCACTTATCTGTTAATCGAAACCAATTTTCAATTACTACAATAACAATCAAGTCTTATTCTAACAGGTGGGGTTGGATTTTCATTTACTACTCTAAGTATAATACCCTTATAAAGTTGATTGTTGTCTTATCTTTTTTCAATCGTATCACCAATTTGGTAATTAAACGTCTAAAAGTTATTTTAATAAACATTATCCAAATAATATTCATTTCACCAAATTATTCTAAACAGTAAAGAATTTGAACATAAATTAGTTACTGCAAATTCACTTTTAATCAAAATAAATTTTGCAAAACTTTGTTTTTCAAAACTTAATTTTGTAAATGGATTCTAAAAACATACCCAATTTTTACCAGCTTTCCACAAAGTTGACAGCAGAAAAAGGTAAATTACGAAAAAGTATGAAGTTATTTATATAAATTAATAATATTTGTTTAATATTTAGTCATGCATCAATAAAAAAATGATTGATTTTAAAATGATTGAACAATATTTTTTGTTAAGCTTGGAAAGTCCGGTTTCTCTAAAAAATTACTTTTTTTTTGTTGTAAAACCCATAATTTCTAATCAAATTTGTCAAATATGTCATCAAACCCAATTTTTTTCTAACCAAACCAGCTCTAACCGAGTTCTAGTGTACGGTACAAACCAACTTTAGTCATTCAGAGTTTTATGGGCATTGTATCCTAAACCAAACACACATTACATTGTGCTTAGAATGTCCAAGTTCACCATGTGTGCAGACTTCTTACTGCAGTTGACTCATCTTTCACTTGATAGAAGAATTTAAGTATTTAACAACCAGATTTTCTTTAATTTTAATAATAACTGAGCAAAATATAGTCAAAACCATAGTACTTCTAAAAAAATGATAATTAAGCCGCAGCCCACTGGATGACTGTAAACTAAATCGATCAAACTTAATACGGATTCATAATTATCCGTTATCGCACACCAACCCAACAAAGGCTAGCTCAAGGGAAACAAACAAGTCATAGGTTAAAGTAATATTTTGATCCCAATACGTAACACTGATTTTCAATTTGGTTCCTATACGTAAAAAGTTATCAATTTGGTCCCTATACGTAACACTGATTTTCAATTTGATCCTCACCGTTAATTGATCCCTATATTAGAAGACCAAATTACAAATCACTATCACATGTAGGGACCAATACAAAAAAAAAAAAATTTGATATCGATCCCTACATGTGACAATTATTTTTAATTTGGTCCCTATATATGATAATAATTTACAATTTAACCCCTCTAACCCTCTTATATAGAGACCAATTAGCGATAAGGACCAAATTGAAAACCAACATCACGTATAGAAACCAAATTGAAAATCAGTATCACGTATAAGGATCAAAATATTACTTTAACCTAAGTCATAATCCTATCTCAAACTGGTGACTACCAAGATATAACAAGATTCAACTGGATTATTTGGTGAATGCAATAAAAGAAACATAACCTATTCCGTATATGGGAAGTAGCAAATCAATCTAAGTGCGGGGTGTGAGTCCAGTACTCCAGTACCATTTTTATTCTTTTGAGATTTGAGTGCAGCATCACTTCAAAAATATAAAAGTATAATGAACCATATATCATACGCGATATCATATTGCGGATAAAGAATACATAAAGAAGCAATAAAAAATTAAAAAGCATACAAATATCAATTCCTTCAAACAAATTAAGAGAGCAGGTCACATTATAAAGAGATCATCAAAATCTAAGATCCTCATTCCTCTAACAGGAAATTGGGCGATGGGGCCGAGGGGAAATATTCACATTCCCGTAAAAGCTTTCTTAACAGCTCCAGAGGACCCAGCAGGAATCACTTTCAACACGTTAAATCTCACTGTCTTTGAGATTGGCCTGCAGAGTTTTAAAAAAAAAAATTCAAAAAAGAGAGAAGAAAACAAAATCACAGAAGTTGAAGACTGTATTTCAAACAAAAAATTCACAGGACAGGCTCAAGAGTTAGTCACTGACCTGCATTGCCCAATAATAACATGATCTCCCTCCTTCACACGGAAACATGGAGATATATGTGCCGGAATATTTGAGTGCCTCTTCTCGTACCTAAAGGGAAACCAAAAAGAGAATAAGCTATTAGAAAATGGAAGGTGGCAACTCAACATACTGAAAGGTGATGAACATCCCTTGCCTTTGGTATTTCTTGATAAAATGAAGATAGTTACGACGAACAATGATAGTCCTCGTCATTTTGGCACTATGGCAAGTTCCGGCAAGAATGCGACCACGGATGGAAACATTGCCAGTGAATGGGCACTTCTTATCGATGTAAGTCCCTAGACAAGCAGACCAACCACTCTTGTCAGAATCATATCAGCTCTTCAAATCAATGGGTGAAATATCTCATTTCTACCTCAGCTTAGTAACCAAAATAAACAAAAGGGAAAGAGATGTGTCTATTTAACTAATATGCAATAACAAATGAAAATGATCCACAACCACGGCACAACCATTATATTTTCAATCTCAACATCATTACATAGATGGCAGAACAGCAGCATCGACGCTTAAAATAAAGTTTCTATAGTACCCAACCCCAAGGGAGAAACCATATTAATTACATATTTGCACTTGCAACATAGAGGTTACACAGATAGGCTCCGATAAGTAAAACCATGTAACAATTAATTCTCTCAAGCTTTATAACTAAGAAAACACTATCTAATACTGTAATCATGCGAAATCTGAAAGTGTTAAAAATATCCTAAGCCACTTCCAGTGCTCATTCAACCACCAACCATTCACAATAAGGCAATAAAAATGAGTAACCAAACAAATGCAATAACCAGGAAACCAAATGAGAATTACATTTACAGTAACTAAACATCAGACAAAGTTGAACACAGAACATTTAGCTAAAAATGGTGGAAACTCAAACCTTCTATTGCCTCTCTGGGAGTCTTGAATCCCAATCCAACACTCTTCCAAAACCTATTCCCACCTTTACCAGGCCTCTTCCCTTTCCCGGATTTCTTCGAACTGCATCAGTTGAGCACAGAAATTCACAATGCTCAGCAACAGTAGTACCAATATCAACCAACAAAATTCGCGCCATAATTTTCACAGGCAAAAAACACAGAAAAAACTAATAATAATAAAATAAAATATTGAAACACTGCCTTAATCAAATTCAAATGATTGCATTGTAACAGACACAACACTCACAAAACAGGATGAATCTTACCAGAGAAAAACCTTAGGTTGCTTCAAGAAAGCCTTCTCCGTCTGCAAAAGTAAAAAAGTGTGAGATTTCAGAAGCCAAGAAAAGAAGAGCTAAATCAAATGTGATTATGGATCGAAACCTGTTCCGCCATTGTTAGAGGCTCAAAGGTAAGTGGTGCAGTCCAACCAGAAATCAGAAAAAGCGAACAGCACGCAGAAACCCTAATTCAAGTGCGGGGTGTTGCGAAACTATAACTGAGGTTGGTCACTCACCGGGCCCGAGGAATCATAATGGGCCGAACTAGCTATTCTTAGGTTTTATTTTATAGTGGCTTCAACCATGACAGAGTAAGCAACCTCATTGTGAGGAAGCAAAAATGGGCTTTTTTTTTTCAAAATTGGTTGTTTTTAGAAATTATTTATCAGTTTAGAATTGTTCTAATATTATTTATCAATGAGAGATCTTTTTGGACATGTGGCATTATTTAATTTTTTTTTCTTCTGACGGTTCAAAGACACCACTCTGAATAGTGCCTAGCTATAAAAAAACAAAAAACAAAAAACTGCATCTTTGCCCTGGTGCGCCATGTGGCGCAATGCAGGAGAGGCGCCACTGTGGATGGCGCCTCCAAAGGCGCCTCCCTGCGTTGCGCCACGTGACGCACACAAGTCCCCCCCTCCCCAACAGAAATAACCCCCCCTATAAATACCATCATCATTCATGAAATTTAACTCACCCATCTCTTAATCTTCATATAATTTCTACTGCACATTTTTCTATAATTTGCGGTAACAATGTTCTTATATTATTTTTCTTCATTTTTCTATAACTTGCGGGAATAATGTTTTTATTATTAGTAGTATTATTAGTATTAGTAATTATTAATTATTTTTAATTTTAAATATTAGAAATTGTAAATTTATGGGTTGTTGTCATTATTTTAATTTTGCGGTAATAATGTTGTTATATTAATGTTTTTATTAAGTTTACATATTTAATATAAAATATGATGTTAATATTATTAATACCATTATTTGTATTTGTTGTTGTGCATTTATTTATTTATTTTGTAGGTATCATTATTAGTATTAGTAAGTGTTAATCATTTTTAATATTGTTATTATTAGAAATTGTAAATTTATGGGTTATTGTTATTTATTTGATATTATTGTCGGGCATACGTCATGAGCCAAGTTGCAGTATTTATGTACTCGAACGGGAGAGTCTTCTATGGACCAGAAGGAACCACATTTGAAGCGGACCAAGTAACTGTGCAAATAAAACAAGGCATCCGGTACGAGCGTTTGAGAGCAAAGATTCACTCGAATTTGAGGCTGCAACCAAACCAATCAATTTCAAAAATTGTGACAAGATATATGATATGTGGCAACTCGGCGAAATATATTCTTGTTGAAATTGCTGATGATCGAGATGTGGAATGCATGCTGAATGGTTTAATCCAAAATCCGTGAATGTCATCACTTGAGTTGTACGTTGATGTTAATGTTGTAGGCACTTCCACATTCCCTGTGCCGTCATTGGGTAGTAATTTCGAGCAGCGAAATGTGCCGGTAAACCTTGGGTCAAATGCAGATAACAAAGATGAAGATTGGGCGAGCGAGATGGAGGATGAGTCAAATGAAGATGATATACCAACAACATGTTCATCGGACACCTAGGAGGAGGTTGAACAGGGTTCCAACATAGTTCTGTCCGCATTGGAGTCACCTGGAATTGTTGCAACTCCGGTTTCATCGATGGCTCCTGGTGGTTTGTTCCGCATCAAGCTGGTTGATTTCCTCCAACAATTAATAAATTTATTCTAACATTATTATTATTAATTTTTATTTGTATAAATATTATTAGTTTTACTCTAATTGGCAATTTATTCATTTTTACTCACTTATAGGTCAATCACTTGGTGCATTCTTCAACTCATCCCCCCTTTATAATTATATAATATGGGACCATCCTGATCAGGAGATAGAATTTGAAGGCGTAGATGTTCCAGGATCGTGGAAAGTGGGTCAGGAATTGTATGTTGGCTTGCGATTCGGTAGTAAACAGGCAGTTCAAATGGCTGTTAAACATTATTCCATGAATGTTCATTAGGATTTCAAAGTTGTTGAATCTAAATCAACCATTTATTATGTCCAGTGCTCAAATCATGTGACAGGATGCCCATGGAGGCTGAGGGCTATCTTGTCGAAAAAGTCACTAAAGTGGGAGGTTACAAAGTGGGGTGGTCAACATAATTGTGTGAATCGGATGTTGTCGCAAGACCACACGAAGTTAGATTCTAACTTCGTATGCTCGTGCATACTAGGTATGATCATTAGTCAATAATTTTTTTGTATTTTTAATTCAAATTGTAATGTAACTTTAAATTTAAATCGACTTCCTAGGTATGGTCCGAGAAGCGCCATCGGTGTCAATTACTTTGATACGTGAAAGAATTCCAAGTACTTACGGGTACAAGATATCTTAGAAAAGCATGGAAAGCCAAGCAAAATGCCATAGTGAAGGTATTTGGAGATTGGGATGAATCCTATGCCACGCTACCTAGATGGTTACAACATATGCAGTTGTTTTCACCAGATTCATTTTACAAGATCGAGACCAATCTACATGTGGGGGACAATCGTGTGAACAACCAATATCGCACATTTCATCGTGTTTTCTGGACATTTAGACAATGCTGTGATGCATTTAATCACTGCAAACCAATAAACAGGTTGATGGCACATTTTTGTATGGTAAGTATCGTGGCACACTATTGATTGCCACATCACAGGATGGAAACAGTCATTTGTTGTCGCTTGCTTTTGCTGTTGTGGAAGGAGAAACGTTAGATGCTTGATCTTGGTTTTTGGGATTGATCCGGGAACATGTTACTAATAAGACAGGTATATGTCTGATCTCCAATCGGCACCAAAGCATTAAATCGGCCGTTTCGAATCCTCACCTAGGTTGGCAGCCTCCAAATGTTTATCATGTATACTGTCTTCGACATATTGCCAGTAATTTCAACCAGAGATTCAAGAATAAAAAGTTGAAGGAGGAACTGATGACTCTAGGTATGTCTTTTTCAAACTACATAAATTAACTATTTATGTTTTCTTTAATTATATCGCGACCTAAATAATTTAACGTTTTTGTATAGGGTACATGGCATACAAGATAAACTTTGATCGGAAGCTTGAGAAATTTCGTGAAACCAGTCCTGAAATACAAAGGTGGATTGATGGCATTAGGAAGGAGAAATGGTCATTGGCTTGTGATGGCGGTGGTCGTCGATTTGGACACATGACAACCAACTTGTCTGAATGTGTGAATAAAATTTTAAAGAGTGCTAGGAATTTTCCAATCACCGCTTTGGTTAAGTGTTCGTATGGTAGGATTAGATGCTTCTTCGCAACAGGTACGCAGATATGACACCCAGAATCTACGATTCGAGGTAGAAGAGGCTTTCAATCCGATCACCCAGAGAGGGGGTCGCAGTTGAAGGGTCAACTTACAAACGAAATATTGTCAGTGTGGAAGTTTTCAGGTATATCACTTGCCATGTTCACATGTGATTGCTGCGTGTGCAGTGATGAGTGTGATTCCACCTCATCTTTGTCCATCATTTTGTATGCATTTTCATGTAGTTTAGGCATATTTTTATTAGATTTTAGGTTAATTTTCCTTTGGAACGGGTAAGGCGGTTTTCGTGTGTTGTTTTGCAGATATCAAGGGTAAATTGCTCAAGATCAACCATGATGAAGTTTGGATGAAGATGGAGCTTTAAAACTGAAGAAAATAAGCCAAACAGAGCCCATCACGGCCTAGCCGTGATGCCCATCACGGCCATGATCGAGCAAAACTGAAAAAGAAGAAAGGTCAAGTCGTAGTCATCCACGGCCGGCCGTGATAGCCATCACGGCCGTGACCCAAAACCACCACAAGTCGAAGCACATCACGACCCGGTAGTGAAATTCTTCACGGGCCAAAACAGAGGCTCGCGTCGCGAAAGATATATTCGGCGTCGCGAATGACCGGATTTTGCACAACTTCCAGAAGCAGAGACCGTCACGGCCTGGCCGTGATGGCCATCACGGCCGTGACGCGCATTACTTGGACCTGAAGAAACCGAAATAGATCAGATTTTGAGTTGGTTTGGGACTCTAACTTCCCCAGTTCTATAAATAAGGATCAAGGCATCAGATCTGGGAGGATCAGACCTTTAGGGGCTACTACTCTAGGCATAGATTTAGGATCTCTTCTCCTCTTCTCCTCTCTTCTCTTTTCTGATTTTTATTATGTTGTCAACCCAGCTTGTCATCTCCATGGCAAGACTGGAGTAGTAGCTTAGTTTCTAGGGATTAGGGCTCTGCCCGAGGTTTGTAAATGATGTTAATTTGATGTTGAAACCATTGTTGATTTCATAATTGTTTTAGATCTGATTTCTAGCGTGTTAATCACTCATAAATTTCGGCAACCGTTTACTTACGTGACATAGACGTTCTAAGGAGGAACCTAGCGGTGAACTTAGGATTTCTAGGGTGATTCACTTGTAAAGCCCGGCAGCCACTAGTTTGTGAGATGTGAATGATCCAAGGAGGAACCTAGAGTTGTACTTAGGTTATTTTCATGACCGAGACATTTCAAGGAGGAACCTAGCGGTGAACTTGGGTGTCGGACCTATAGAAGTCAGACTTGGGACCGAAATCACGAAAGTTAGAAGCCGTCCTCGAGGAGCAACGAGTTGTCACGTAACGCAAAGGGTCCAATATGGGATCGACTACCACGAGAAAGTAGGGGTCGGGTCAATTGGGCACGGCTTTGTAACCCGAAAGGGAGCTTAAGCTATTAGAGGATAAACTCGCCTTCAAGGCAATTTCGGTAATCAACAAAGGTAAATCTGTTAGCAACATAAACGACCTCAAAGGTAACCCAAATCCCTAAGAATCCGTTTAAATCGAAAACCCCAAAAACATTTGTTTTCTGTTTGTTTATCATTTCAATTTCAAATTCAAACACAATTTCAAAACCCTTACAAAGTCCAGATCTAATCGATTCGAAAACCGATTGCGATTCGAGAACACAGTCTCTGTGGGTTCGATATCTTTTATTACTTGACGGCAGTCCGGTACACTTGCCGGATTCGCACGAGCATCGTCGCACGTCGACTTACGCCACATCATGCAGCCATGATGCTTGACCATGATCAGTATTTTAATGATGTATACAAATGGCGCAGCATCATTAACACTTACGCTCCCCAGTGATTTTCGATCGGAAGTGAGGAAGAAATACCCGAGATACAACAACCTTGGACCTTAGTGCCGGATCTGTCGATGTTACGCCCGAAAGGGAGACCCAAGTCAGCCTGCATTCGTAATGAGATGGACTAGGTAGAGTCACAACCAACCCAACGATGTGGTTTGTGTAGGTCTCAGGGTCATAACCGGCGCCACTGCCCTCAACGAGCTGGAGGATCAGGAAGTGGTGGAGTTGGTACGGAAGATAATATTTAGATTACATTCTGTTATGTATGGTTTCCAATGCTTTGTTTTAATAAATCAAATGCTTCGTCATATAATTAGTATGTGTTGTTATAATAATAAATGCTACAACTTACAAGATGAAACAAAAATATAACGAAACAAAATATCAAGTAACTCCATTAAGTACATAATTACAAATGTCCGTTAGGTACGAAACATCAATTAGATAATATTCTACATAATTACAATGCATATGTAAGGTGACTACTGAGCGTGATCACCATCATGCTAAAAGGGAGACAAGATGCACTGTCGTGGTTTACCCCGAGCCTCACGACGTGGATTTCTTCTGACATTAGGCTCAACTTCAACCGGGCCTTCACTTGCGGAGCTAGAGTCTAAAACTTCGGATAAGTCGACATTCAAGTCAATACCCATACTAGCGTATCCAGGAGTGTACATTGGGGTGTTTTGCATTTGCTCAATCATGGGGTTGGGTGCATCTGGTGTGTTAGCAGTCGAGTGATAAATGGGTGGTGTGAAGAACAAATTGGGTGAAGTTGGATGCATATTGGAATGAGTATGCATGGACAATGAGGAATGGGGAGGCATGGACGATGGACCTGCCATGTCAGTATGAAAATAAGTTGGAGCGGTTCCTTCTGTGACAAGTCATGGTCCCGGGGCGGGGCATAATAATATCCTTCTCCGCGTCCCCAGTATAGGCGGTGTGTAGAAACTCTGTTGTTCCGCACGTTGTCTTCTCCTACTAAGAGACTAACCCTCCACTTTTGCAGCCGCACGCGTGCAAACGGAGGAATCGGCTCCACGACTTGTGTGATAGGTACAACTGAGACAGTAGGTATAGTGATGCTATCGGCCTCGTCCGGTGCTGCCAGAATGGCCGCAAGCTCTTTATTAAGTTCACCAAATGTGAACTCTGGTTGACCTTCAGGAGTACTTAAGTAGTATAGCCGCTCCATCCCATCAACCTACAACAAGGTGAATAACTATTAACAATGATTTCTCTAAATATAATTCAATCAAAAAACAATATCAAAGGAAGAACAACCCTCCATAAGTACATGGCTTCTAGACAGACCATGGGTAGTGTTGGCATCATCATGTCGTCGTACAGACACCAAATAATCTACCAACATGGAACAAAATAATGCAATTACATTCCTAATATGTAGACAACATAAATAATACAATACATTCCTAATTTTAATTAAATTGAAAAATTATACTTACATCGCGATGCTTCATTTTGTCAAATCGGTCACGATAATACGTCAGGGGGTGCATCTACCTGTTATAAGTAACCCCTCCACGCCACCTGTCATTGTTGAAAAAAGGGATATCAGATCAAGTATAAGCTACAAACAATCATGATTACGAACTTTACATGCTACTTACCGTGTACCGTATGGGGTACCAAAATCTCATTGGTCAAGCACGAGCTGCAAAGCAATGAAAGGAATCATTTCCCATGCCCATATTTGAACCAATAGCATGAACCCGCAAATCTCCGGGTGGGAAAGAAATTATCTATGATTTCAAAGTATCAACCACAAGCTCAAGGGCTATTATTGTCTTTGGAGAAATAGGATGGATGTTATCCATTCCCGGCGCCCAACGTGAGGCCCAAACGCACTTCCATTTCTTCCCCTCATCTCTTCCCCTCATGAGCTCACGTTATCTGAATAGGGCCAAATGTTATAGCCAACTTCAACTATTACACCTAGAGTGTGTTCATTGTCCAGTCATCAACACCATCTGGTCAACTCACAGGTCAAAGTCTTGCCCATGTAATAATCTTATTGGTCAGGAATAAGTTAGTATGATGTGGCGTTTCACACCAGATCATCAATTATCACATATTTATATTTGCAGCAAAGAGCAACTGAAATTTCAGTGTAGTGAAGAAGTTAAACTAGTTATCCAAAGCTGACACCGTTGTTGTTGTTGCATTCATGGCGAAGCCAGTGTCCATTGAGGTATGGAACCCAAATGGGAAATATAGAGTTGTTAGCACAAAACCAATGCCTGGAACTCGTTGGATCAATCTTCTCATCCAGCAAGATTGTCGCGTTGAAGTATGATACTTACTTACTTTCTTTCTTTCTATTTTGAAGTTGCTTCTTCCATGCATATGTAAATGAAGAGATTTTGAATTTCTTTTTTGTTTGATGTGCAATACTCAGATATGTACCCAGAAGAAAACTATTCTGTCAGTTGAAGACATTATTGCTTTGATTGGTGATAAGTGCGATGGAGTTATTGGGCAGGTAATGATAACAACATGATGATCAATTCCATGAAGGAAGAGATTGATTAGTGCATCAAATTACAGACTTATCAAAATTCAAGCTTTTATTTATTATTATTATTATTAGGCTTATTGCAGTTTTGGAACCAGTAGTTTCCAAACAGGTGATTTTGGTTTCTATAATTTCGATTGCTGAAATCTAGTCACTTTATTTTCAAAATCGAATAAATGAAGTCCTTGTAGATTTGTTTTAAGTCCCTAAAAATATTGAGGAGAGATTGAAGGTACACTATTTTTAATAAAAATGAGGGATAAAATTGAATAAAATTTAAATAGGACTAAACTCAAAAATCACTTATTTAAGGCGTGGTTTTTTCTTGGTTTTGGAGTTACTGATGTGTGATGGAGTTCCTATTACAGCTGACTGAAGATTGGGGAGAAGAGTTGTTCTCTGCCTTGAGCAAAGCAGGAGGCAAAGCTTTCAGTAACATGGCAGTTGGTTACAATAATGTGGATGTCAATGCTGCAAACAAGTATGGTGTTGCTGTTGGAAATACTCCTGTAAGCCATCTCTTTCCCCTCTTTCATATTTTACATATCTACATTTTAAATGCATGTCTTTTTTCTTTTTATAAAGTTGACAGTTAATATTTATACTAGGAAGAAAGCTTTATTTCTTCAATAGAATGTAATTGGTACCACAAAGACTACTAGTACGTGTGTTATTGTGTGATGCTGAAGTGGGTTTAGTTATGTTGACTGTGTTTTATGAGAAAAAATGATAGTCTTGAGGAGGAAATATTGATTCTAACATTAGTTTCATTCCTTATTTTGTAGGGAGTGCTCACTGAGACAACAGCAGAGCTGGCAGCTTCACTCTCTTTAGCAGCTGCAAGAAGGATAGTTGAGGCAGATGAGTTCATGAGGGCTGGATTGTATGATGGATGGCTACCTCATCTGTATGAAAACTATTAATATTCCTTTATTGTTTCATTCTAGTAATAGTAATGTTAAAATATTATGAATTTTAGTTATTTTCTAGTCTTCATACACTAAATTGTATTGCAAAGTGACATACATACTGTTCTGGTGGCTGAAATGACAACTTTTCTCTGGCAGATTTGTTGGGAACTTGCTGAAAGGACAAACAGTTGGTGTTATTGGAGCCGGCCGTATTGGATCAGCTTATGCAAGAATGATGGTATATGTCAATTTTTCATTAAAATTGAAAGTTCTTCCTACCCCAGGTTCACTTGATGAGTTACATCTGTAGTATGCTATATTTGTCACTTAAAACTTACTTGGCTGCTCACTGCTGACTTGCATATAAGGGTAATTTATCCTTGTCAAAAGTTTGTTATATCAGTGAGAGATTTGAGACAAGTTAAACTAAAGCATTACTTCTTTCTTTCTTTTATATCAAATTTTGAAAGAACATTGAGCTCTTAACTTCAATCCATCTGCTGTAATATGTTACTTGAAAACCAATAACTTGGAATATTTAGCTGGTGATAATTGATGATATTGATTATTCATATGATCAGCATGTTCAAAGATGGCAAGGGTACCGGGATTCCACTGCCAAAACTGTAACTTGTAATATTATATCTGCATTCTTAGATTGCTGATTTTAATGACTTTAAGTTGACCGTGATGCTCGATGATAATAAGCATAATATTTTTGGTCTGATGATGGAAAGACTTCTTTTCCACTTTATCAGATTGAAGGGTTCAAGATGAACCTAATTTACTATGATCTCTACCAGGCGACTCGACTAGAAAAGTTTGTCACAGGCATGTTCTTACCCCAGCACTTATAAGCCATATTATTGTGAAGTGTAAACTGATGATTCTTTTTTTTTTTTTTTCCTATTGCAGCTTATGCTGAATTCTTGAAAGCAAATGGTGAACAACCGGTGACTTGGAAAAGGGCATCAAGCATGGATGAGGTCCTCCAGGAGGCAGATATAGTAAGAACTTGATGCTGGGAATTTAATATCCTAGCTCTAGCATACTTCATTTGATTATTCCATATAATATGGTTTATCATGGGTGCTTTTGTAGATTAGTCTTCATCCTATCTTGGATAAAACCACTTATCATCTGGTCAACAAGGAAAGACTATCCAAGATGAAGAAGGTAAAATTTATAGAACATGTTTTTGATCCAAAATCTAATTTATTTATGGCTTAAAGAGATGCAAAATTTGTTATTAATGGTTTCCCTATTGCAGGAAGCAATTCTTATAAACTGCAGTAGAGGTCCTGTTGTTGATGAAGTTGCACTTGTGGAGCATTTAAGACAGAACCCAATGTTTCGAGTAGGCCTTGATGTGTTTGAGGTAATTGAACCTTCCCTGTCTCTGAATACTTGAATTTGTTAAGCTACCTTTTATAGTCTCTAAATGATTTAATTTTTATTAGGACGAGCCCCTACATGAAACCTGGGCTTGCAGAGATGAAGAATGCCATTGTGGTACCTCACATTGCATCTGCTTCCAAGGTAATTCTAATCCGTAGATTATGCTTAAACATTTTCAACATTAAATTAATATTTTACGACTGATTAACATGTAAAAGCAATGAATTATTTCATTTATCTTTGCAGTGGACCCGTGAGGGAATGGCCACACTAGCAGCTCTAAATGTGCTGGTATATGCCTCTTTATCTTTATTTTTTTCTATGATCACTTTAATTCTTAGTGTATTGATGAAGCTGCTCATAAAATACAGGGGAAGATTAAAGGCTATCCAATTTGGTTTGATGCCAATAGGGTGGAACCATTCCTCAATGAGAATGCTCCACCTCCTGCTGCATGCCCAAGCATCGTTAATGCAAAAACCCTGGGTAATATAATAACATCTTGGTGGACTATTGGGCCATATTTTGTTGTAATTTAAATTTTAAACCCTCTTGACAATAACTTATATTTTCTTTCTAAATTGCAGGTTTGCCAATTTCAAAGCTATAACCATACACGTGCTTTTATCCTACAAGGGCCTTCAATTGCAAAAATGACCAATTTTTGTGTGTTGAGTTGGGTTCTGATGTCATGGAAATATGGAATGCCCAAGGAGAGTCTATGCCCTTCTGTATGTAGACTGTAGAGTGCCTGCAGGCGTTATGAATATAAATACTGTCACGTTAATAATATTAGTATCAAATGCTTGTAATGTATTTGAAATATTAATTAAACATAAATGAACTTTTACCTGAGAATTCATCTCAATAAAAGGTATACCTCAGGAATAGTTTAAAAAGAAAAGAGATGATTCAACCCTGTTTGAATATATTTCTGTCTGTTTTTATCTTAAAACCTGTTTCAGAAAATTGCTTGATCACTCCTAGGGGCTAGCTTCTATTCATGTATAGGCCCTGAGGAGAGGTCCCTAATTATAAGTTGGACATATAGTCACTTCCTCTTGTAGATAAGTGATATCTTAATAGGATTATGGTTAGTACATTATGTGGAAGATTCGAATAGAAGTGGAGACTAGTTGATGGGAGGGACTCCTCCGAGATGATAGTGGAGCATAGATATCCGGTTTTGCTGCTCATATAGGTACCTGCACAGCCTACACAGCAGAGTTGTGGCCTTCTGGGGTATGTCAAGTGTGAAAAAATACCTCGCATCTATTTATGAGCAAAGAACCATTTATAATAATTTGGGCATTTTTCTTTCTATGGGCTAGCTCTTTAGATTGAGTTATACCTAAAACTCAAATTTTAATATGGTATCAAAGTCTATCACGACATTGGGTCACCCACAGATACCCAGTCATGCAAACTTTACGCTATATCTAATCCTGGGTGTGAGATGTGTGTTAAGTGTTAAAAAGTCCCAATTTGTTGTATATATATATATATATGCAAAAACCATCTATAATAACTTAAGCATCCCTTTCTCTACGAGCTAAGTTATGGGATTGAGTTTTACCAGAACAGATTGTTATCTCTCATTCGAATTCGAAAGTGGAAGCAAAGAAAATAGTGACATATTAACTTGAAGCTTAACCCAAACCTTTGGGTGATCACAATCTGAATCCTCCTAGGGAACTTGCTTGGCTTATTTTAAGCGATGTAACTCGCTGGGGTTTTCATGCCCTGTATGTCATTTCTTTTTAGTTTTCTCTTTTTTAGGTGGTGTTCACCCGTTGAGAGAAAAAAGAAAGAAAGAATTATTTGTAGAATCTTTTCAAACAAGGACTACTCATTTTTAGTTGTTCTTTCCCTCTCCTTTTTTTGTCCCATTTTTTTAATGTGATTTGGAGTTGACAGTGTGTTAGGTGTTTTCCTTTCTAAAATCCACCCGGATTCGCTCCTACTGCTGCTCCATCCAGCGCCGCTTCTGCGAGATCCAACGGTGCAGCTGCTATGTGGAGGGGTAGGACCAGCCGCTCTGATGTGTGGGACCACGATCGGATGGTTTGGAGGAGCGGTAAGATGCTCCCGCCACTGGAGCGGATCCAAGTCCTTCTAAAATAACCATTTCAATTTCACGCGTTTTTATTTGATTAGTTAAAGAAGGAAGTTAATTTGCCAAAAAGACAAAAAAAAAAAAAAACAATGCTAAAACATTCTTCTAGTCATCACAGTTTTATTAAATTTTAAATAATATTTTATAGCTTTAAAGTTTTTAAAGATATCCTTAAACTTTTACAAATTTTTAAATAAAAGTCACTATATTTTAAATAAGCCTTCTTTAGAAACCCACTAATTATAAAATTTTGTAACTAATGCTATGTCTAATATTGCATAGTTCATTAGAGTTGTTTAACTCCTTTTTTTATGGCTTCCACCCTGGCATATCAATTTTTTTTTGGAAAAAGTGTAAACACATCCCCAAAATTTTAACCCATTTGCAAATAGACACATTAAACTATTTTTTCTTCCCAATTAATCCTTAAACTACTACTATTAGTAAAATCAATCATTTAACTATTTTTTCGTCCCAATTAGTCCTTAAACTCCTTATATTAATAAAATTAATCCTTTTATTAGCTTCCAGTTAAATCATTAATGGTGAATAAATCTAACTATTCAGTTTGCTTAAATGCAATTCATTGATTGTACTTTTTTATTTTTTATTTTTTTTGAAAAAAAATAAAAAAACAAAGCCTTGAGGCTTGTTAGTTGAAGGATTGATTTTACTAATAGGATGGGTTTAAGGACTAATTGGGACGAAAAATTAGTTGAAGGATTGATTTTACTAATAATAGGAGTTTAAGGACCAATTAGGAAGAAAAAATAATTGAAGGTGCCTATTTGTAAATGGACTAAAGTTTAAGGGGTGTGTATGCAATTTTCTCATTTTTTTTTACTTTGTACTACTTTAAGTAGAGGTGGCAAAATTGGTTGGGCCTGACGGTTAATCCAACATTTTTAGCGGTTGGGTTGAGGCCCCCAACCCACCAACCCACTTTGACCCACCCCACCTAACCCACCAAGAAAACGGGTTGGTGGCCTTTTTACTTTGTACTACTTTAAGCAACCCTCTAATAGTACAATTCTAAAAAAATTAGGGTATTTCTATAAGCAACGATGTTTATAGCTGGATGTCATATCATCGATGCTCTACTGTGTAAGGATCAATTCTTACTTCTTAAACAATTTCTAATAGAGATGCTCTAAGTGATTGAAAGAAACTTATATAACATAACACAAAATTACTTGCAAATGATAGTAAACATTTACTAATAGAGCCTAATTCATGGTGGAGTGGTCCCTTTTCCAGTGGGGACCTATTTTAAAAATTTAAAAGTACATTAAAACCTTTGAATTATAGAGACTTATTTAAAAATTCAATAAAATTTTAGGGGTTATAAGAGTAATTTAGCAAAACTTAACTAATTTTTTTTTCATAAATTTCAAAATTAAATATTATTTGTCTTTCTCCAGAAATAGTAATGTAAATCTCGATAAAATTCTAAAAGATCTAACAAAAATTGAGGGTATATCTTAGAATTTAATTTTGATGTGTAATTTTAATTAAATTATTTAATAAACAATATTTTTTATTTATATAATATTTAAAATTTTCATTTACATTTAGTTAATATACTTTAACTACAAAAATGATTGGAAAAAATTATAAACAAAATATCAAAAAGTTTTATTTTACAAAAAATATTTTTCAAAATATAAATGAAAGAGTAAAACTAATAAGATATTTTATACCCGAATCCCAAATATAATTAAATTAGTGGGAGACATTTTTTAACACTAAAAAATTATTAAAACAAATTAACATTACCAAACACACTTACCAAATGTGGTTGGTCTAAGTGGTAAGTAACTTTGACATCGGGGTTCGAATATTGACTCTTGTATATAGAGAAAACCTGGTTGGGAGGGGAGAACCCACCTTGTGTGCCCAACGGGTTTCCTGATGGAGATTAGTCACCACTAACAATGATGGATACTTCGTACCAATATCATGGTTATAAAAAAATAATACCAAACACACTTAATAACATCGTCAAGTGATGATGTTCAAGACCTAACCTATCCTTTTAAGTTGGGAGTTATAAGATTGTCAAAGTTGTTTGGGTGAGGAGTTAAGGAATCGAGTGGTCAAAGTGGTTTGGGTGGGGGAGTTAAGGAATGGAGTGATAAGGTGGTAAGGAGGTTAACGATTCAACCCCACTAACAAAAAATAATAACATTAGCCTATATAAAAAAAAACTATCCTATTAACTAACTTTGACTTGAAGCTAATTGTGACGAAGTTGAGTTTTAATTAACATTAGACCTGATCAATTTGTTTTTAGATTAGGTTAATATCATGCTTCATGTCATTTAGGAACACGCGGATTCAGGAATTTTCACTGGTAGTGATGGTAAGATCATATATTATAAATATTTTATTACAAAAATATATATATAAATGCATAAGTGATATAAAATAATCATATTATTATTATTATTATTATTATTATTATTATTATTATTTCAAAAATTGAAGGTTACAAAAGTTATGTAACACCCCGGTTTTTACGATTTTTCAATATTGATAAAATATATCTGTTTATATTATTTTTATTGGAATAATAATTATTTGGACATTTCTTTTTGTTTATTTTATGACGCTTAATCTTGAGTAATTTTATTTACTCTTTTAAATTTATTTTATTGGGAGTGTTAGCACTGCCTTATTTCAGTGTAAGCACGTTTGCTAGACAATAATCTTCTGTTATTGTCACTATTAGTATTTGTCTAGAAAAATATTTTAAATAATATGATCGAAAGAAAATTATGTTCATATTTTACTCTATTTAATTTTAGATTTGAAAATAAATTGATTTAGAATTAATCGGAGATTAATTTTGGATCATTGATTTTCTTGGTTGATCAATCCAACTATCAATCTTTACTCTAATTTGAATTTTGAAAGTATATATTTATTACTCATTATTTTTAGATCTAAGGACCCATATTAATTAATTTTTCTAGACCCAATTTAAACCACTTAATTATGTACCTGTCCTCATTTAAAGAAAATAAAATGGAAAAAAAATACTCTCTCCTCTTCTTTTTCACGCATGCACGCACGCCCTCGCCCCCCTCTTTATTTCTTTTTTCCCTTTTATTCTCTCTTCTTCAACATCAGAACACAACATCTTCTTCTTCCCTCCCCATAACTTCATCTTCTTCCTCCTTCACCCCTACACAGCCACGCGACCATGCCCTGCACCGCCGCTCGGAGCCGCCGCACGGGAGGAGACGACGGTGCTGCTGTCTTGCACGCATCCTCTGCCATGAAACGCGTCGCCGGAGCAACAAATGGAGCCACCACCGTTCTACCTCGAACCGCCGTCGCCCCGCAACGGTAAGCACCGTTCATAGTGGTTCCACCCCCTTTGAGTACTAGATCTTCATTTCTCCTTTCTTTTATGCTTTCATTCACTTCTTTGGTTTTGGTTGATGTAGTACCACCACCAACCGCCGTGTCGCCACCTTCTGCCGTCGCGCCAAGCATCACAGAACCACCACCTCTTCTTCTTCTTCCTTGGGTGAGTGAAATCTCACCTATTGTGTTCATATTCAAAAATCCCCAAATTGATTTTGAAACCTGATGCTTGCTCAAATCTGCAAGTGTACGGCTTCATCCTCAAGTAATAAAAAGATCGATCCCACAGAGACCGTGATCTCAAATAACTATCAATTATTAAATCAATTAAACTGGACTAAAAAAAAGTATTTGGAAAAGATTTGATTTTTGAATCAAGTAGCAAATCAAATTTAAAGTTGCAATTAAAACGAAATCAAGAACAAAATAGGAAAATAGATCAAATATGAGATTTCAAAATATCAAAAGGGATTCTCAGGAATTGGGTTACCAACAAGACTGTTCATGTTACTAAATTGACTACCCTCTTGTTAATTATCGAAATTTGCTTTGAAGGTGAATTTATCCTAAATAAGTTAATGTTCCCTCTCGGGATACAAGAACCGTGCTCGATTAAACCAACCCCTACTCTCGTGGTAGTTGAATTTAAATCGAACCCTTTAAGCTTTGTGACAATTCAGTGAACCCTCGAAGGACCGTTTCTAACTCTCGTGATTTAAGTCCTAAGTTTGATTCCTATAGATCCGATACCTAAGTTCACCGCTAGGTTCCTCCTTAGGGTATCTATGACATGCAAATAAGTGCGCACCAAATTCACAAGTAATTCATGCAATAGGAATTAAATCGAAAACGAATTGAAATTAACAAGAAGTAAAACGTCAAATCATAACATAAAACAAATCTTGGGCATAGCCCCAATTCCTAGAAATAAAAGACTACTCAAGCATTGCCATGTTCATAGCAAGCTTGATTAACAAAAGCATAAAAGAAAACCTAAGAGAGAAGAAGAGATTGGAGAAGAAGAGAAATCCTAGTTTTTGCCTAAGGTAGCAGCCCCCAAGTGATCCTATTTTCGAGCCTCTAGGTCCTATTTATAATGTAGCGTAACTTGAATCCCAAGCAATTACAAAATCAGATCAAATCAGCTTTTAAAATTCCAGATATTGCGCGTCACGGCCGTGATGCCTGTCACTGCCAGGCCGTGACAGATTCTGTCTTGGAAAACTTGGCACTGATGGCCTATCACGGCCGTGACAGGTTCTGACTTTTTCGTTCTTTTCTTTTCAGCCTTGCTCGATCATGGCCGTGATGGCTGTCACGGCTAGGCCGTGATGGGCTCTGTTTGGCTCATTTTTCTTACTTTTCAAGCTCCGTCTTCATGCAAGCTCCAACATAAATGATCCCGAGCATTTTTAATCCTCAATTCCTGCACACAAACACCACAAAACCGCCTTACCCGTTCCAAGGTAAAAACTAACAAAAATCAAACTAAAAATGCCTAAACTACATGAAAATGCATCCAATATGATAAAGAAATATGAGTTGAAATCACACCATCAAACTACCCCAAGCTTAAGATTTTGCTTGTCCTCAAGCAATAACCAAGGCCAGACAGGATAAACAATCAGAGCATGGACAATGAACCAAGAACTCGAGTAATAAATCCAAGTATTAGGAACATCCAAATAAGTACTCAAGAGACAATCAATTTCAAGTCCAATTAGAAGCTTAGGTTCTCTAGATTCATGCCTCTCACTAATTCGGGCACTCTTCTCACCTCACTCAAGTGTTTAGGGATATTTGACAATTCACTCAATTTCCTCAAGGAAGGTACCCTACCATAAGCTTGACTATTAACCAAATCTCTACTTTATTAATGAAAACACATAAGAATCAAGAGGTCTTTTATTTTGGTTGTAATGGGGCCATGGGATTAATTGTTAGGTGGGGAAATCAAGAAATGGAAGATTCAAGAAGGTTAAACAAAATATCAAACAATGCAAAACACGACAACCTTCTAAAACAAGGTTTTGAAAACCGGACCGGACCGGCCGGTCCGACCGGGAATCGGGACCTTGACCGGTCCGGTCAGCTGGCAAAATCGGCCCTATGGTGAACCGGTGCAAAAACCGAAAAACCGGTTCAAAACCGGTAAAACCGGTCATAACCGGTAGTGAACCGGCCTGAACCGGTTTTCTAAAAAAAAAAAAAATTAGTATAAAAGGATTTAGATCATCCTAGCCAAAACCAATTCTTTTGTTTTCTAACATATGTGGGCTGGTTGTAGATTTTGGGTTGGTTTTCCCTATGAAGATGATTTTAACATATATCTTTATATTTATTTAGTTTAATTTCAAAATAAAAAAAATTGTGCTTAATAATTTTAGTTGTTATGTTGTTTTTTTGTTTAATATTGTTACAAATATTATATTAAAAATTAAAATAATATTATTTAATTATAACCGGTTCAACCACGGTTCAACCTCGGTTGGACCATTGAACCTCGAACCGCTGCCTTCACCGGTTCGATGGCCGGTCCGGTTTTGTAAACCTTGTTCTAAAATACCTTTTTGGGCTTTAAAATTTTCCACCTTTCTTTCTTTCTTCCCTTTTTTATTTTTATTTCTCACTTTCTTTTTCTCATCCCCTTCTCCATTTTTTTTTTGTTTATTTCATTTTATTTTTTCAATTTGGAGAATGGGAGATTTTCAACTTAAGAGAAATATTTTTCTAACTTTTTCATCCACAATTTTATTTTTCAAACTACCTTTTTGCAATACTTTAAAAGGTGTCATACCAAGCATCATTCATCCAAATAAATCAAGGTACCAAGAAAATCATTTTATTTTATTAGGCTCAAAATTGGGCAACTATGGGGTAACATTTAATCAGTTAAAGCTCAAAAGGCCAGAAAAATACCTAGTGCCTCAATCATTTTCAAATATGTTTTCAAAATTTTTTAAGTTTCAAAACGGTTTCAAGTCAAGTTCTAGATAACACAATCCAAGAGGAATAAAACACTCAATCGCAAAGAATGGGGGTAGAATTAGTGAGTACCCCTTTTAGGCTCAAAAATATCACATTTAGTAGTTTAAAATCAATGAGAAACACAAATCTAAGGAACCACATGCTAATTATCAACTATCAGAAGATCATCTCAAGCATTTTTATTTTTAGCCTATCACAAGAATACGAAAATTGGGTTCAAAAATTCACTGTCTCAATTCATTTGGCACAAAGTTCTCACAGTTGGATGCATACTCTAAGCAAGGGGCAATCTAATCATGTGATTATGTAAAACTACACCTATATGAATGCAACATGAAAAATGCAAAAATGCAAAAAAAAAAAAAAAAGAAGCAAAAATATCCCTACCCTAAGCTTAAAAACTTATATTGTCCCCAATGTAAATAATCAAGTCGGAGAGAGGAGAAAAATGGAACAACTCACCGAGGTGGTGGATGGTGCTGGCTCACATGCCAGTCAAAGAGCTACTGGAAGACGCGTCACGGCCGTGGCGTTCATCACGGGCAGGCCGTGACCAGTTTTGGTGTCAAGCAAGTCCCCATCACGGGCGTGATATACATCACGGCTGGGCCGTGATCAATTCGCGTCTATAGGAGCTGGCCTCTCACGGCCGTGACTTCCATCACGGCTAAGCCATGATACATTATGATCTTCTGGTCCTTCTCATCACGCCCGCAAGGGCTATCATGGCTGGGCCGTGTTCCTTTCTGATCTTCAACTGTTGGCTAATCATGGCCGCGATCCTCGTCACGGCTAGGCCGTGATCTCCTCTGACTTTATTTTTCCATGCCTTTTTGCTTTCCTGCCTTCATAACCTGAAAATACTTGGCAAAACCATCAATTAGTGATCTTTATTCTCTTAATCTTCTCAAATTATTCAAAAACAAAATTCAAAAACAAATTGAAAAGGGAAAGAAAACTTGGGTTGCCTCCCAAGAAGCGCTTATTTACGATCCTAAGCTTGACCATACTCCCTTCAATCAACCGGGATCGGCTGGGCTTGGAAGTGAAAGAACACCTCTGTTCTATGGAAGTCCTTCAAAGAGCCTATTTTGTTCATATGGCCAATTGTGCTTTCGCTTTGCTCTTTTCACTCTGAGTTTCATGGCCTTACTTCCTTCCGGCGGAAGTTTTAACTCCACATGTTGAGCAACTCCAACTTCATCATTGTTTGGTGCATCATTTGTCATACAAAGTTTGGGAGTTACTTCCATGTTAAGCTCTTCCTTCACCTTTGGAGGCATTATCTCAATCCTGCACACATGACTCTCAAAAGGAGGGTTGTTATATGAGTTAGTCAAATCAAAATCCACCCTACCTTCCTCCACATTCAAAGAGAGCTTGCCATTTTTTACGTCTATTATCGCTCCAGCTGTGGCCAAGAATGGCCTTCCAAGAATGATAGGGAATTTAGAATTCCCGTTCATATCCAATACCATGAAATCGGTAGGAATGAAAAATTTCCCTACCTTTATAGGGACATTCTCTAGTATGCCTAGAGGAGTTTTAGTTGATCCATCCGTAAATTATAAAGAGAAATTGGATGGACTCAATTCCTTGGTTCCTAACCTCTCAAAGATGGTATGTGGCATCAAACTCGCACTAGCCCCTAAGTCACTTAAGGCTTGGTCTATTTTTAATTCTCCAATTGAGCAAGCAATAGAGAAATTCTTGGGTCTTTTAGTTTAGGAGGCATATTAGTTTTTATCATGGCATCATGCTCCTCAATTAAGCTCTTGGTTTCTTTTTCTACTTGCATTTTCTTGACCAACCTTTGTGGAAAAGGTATTGGGGGTTGGTAAGGTGGTGGAGGGACATACTTTAGCTCTATCTCTTCATGTTCACTCATGTCCTCCTCACATTCCACATTCTTTTCAACTACCCCAAGCTTATCATCCCTCAAGTATATAGCATTACAGTGCTCATTGGGATTAACTTCGGGTTGTCCTAGAAACGTACCCTTAGTTCTAGAATATGTACTAGCTTGTTGGGCAATCTGAGTTTCTAACATCTTATTATGGATGGCTAAGTTATCTACCTTAGATGTTAACTCTTTTATTGCCTCTTTGACTGCCCTACCTTGTTGCCTAAACTCTTCATTTTACTTTGTTTGAGTTTCAACAAAATTTTCCAAAAGAGACTCAAGTTTAGACTTTTGTACCTGAGGATACGCCGATGCGAGTTTCCTATTACCTTGGCCTTCCTGGAATTCGTGGTTCAACGTGTTGTTGTAGTTCCCAAAGGAGAGATAAGGGCTATTCTTCCTTCCTTGGTTGTAAGGATTTGGAGGAGCATAATTTGGCAACTTCAAGTTCGTGTCATAGAAGTTGTGGCAAGAATTCACTTGTTCCCCCGAAGCACTGGATCCAGGAGCAATACCATGTGGACACTCCATTATGTCGTGTCCCTGCATTCCACAAATCTCACAAACAACATTAGTAGCACCTATTGAACTCATATTAGCCTTTTCAAGCTTATCAAAGCGTTTATTTAATGAGTCGAATTTAGACATAATGAAATCAGTGCTATTCATTTCAAACTTACCCCCAGAAAGCTTTTTAGGGTTATTACCTCTTTCCGAACCCCATTGGTGATAGTTGGTGGCTATGTTTCAATGATATTGAACACTTCAATCAGAGGTCTATTCATAAAGGCTCCACCAGCTGCGGAGTCAAGTGACACCTTCAAAGAGTAACCCAATCCGTTGTAGAAGGTATGCACTAACAACCACCTCTCGAGCCCATGATATAGGCAAGACTCTAGCAATCCTTTGTAACAATCCCAAGCTTCGGATAAGCATTCTCCGTCCTTTTGGAAGAAGCCGGTGATCTGAGTTCGTAGGTAAGCAGTCTTGGATGGTGGGAAGAATTTTTCCAAGAATGCTTGCTCCAGTTGGTCCCAAGTTGACAAAGTATTAGCGGGCACTTGCTTCAACCAATCTTTTGCCTTTCCAGTCAGAGAGGAGGGGAATAACCTCAAGCAAATAGCATCAATCGGGGCACCGTGAATTCTTATTGCATGGTGAACTCCAAGAATGTCTCCACATGATCAGTCGGGTCCTCCGAGGGTAATCCTCCAAATTAATTTTGCCTAATCATGACAATTAACAGAGGCGGTATAGTGTAGTTCTCCGCCTCAATTTTTGGCCTAGCAATCCCAGTTCGCAAACCCCTAGCATTTGGGGCTGCGTAGTCCTTCAGTGGTTTGGTATCCGGTAGGTTCGCCATGAGCAGAATGGGAATCAACCTTTCTCCCGCTCTTTGTCTTTGTAGTCTCCCACGTCTACGAAAGGTCCTTTCGATCTCGGGGTCAAGTTTAATAAGATTTCCGAGGCTTTGGGATCTTTGCATAAGAGAGAAAAATTCCTGCACAGAGAGAGATTGATACTAGAAAAAAAAAATTAATATAAAAAAAGGTCCAGAAAAATCAATTTAAAAATAAGTTAATGATCCCGAGCATTTTTGAAGGTGAATTTATCATAAATAAGTTAATGTTCCCTCTCGGGATACAAGAACCGTGCTCGATTAAACCAACCCCTACTCTCGTGGTAGTTGAATTTAAATCAAACCCTTTAAGCTTTGTGACAATTCAGTGAACCCTCGAAGGACCGCTTCAACTTTCGTGATTTAAGTCCTAAGTTTGATTCCTATAGATTCGATACCTAAGTTCACCTCTAGGTTCCTCCTTAGGGTATCTATGACATGCAAATAAGTGCGCACCAAATTCACAAGTAATTCATGCAATAGGAATAAAATCGAAAGCGAATTGAAATTAACAAGAAGTAAAACGTCAAATCATAACATAAAACAAATCTTGGGCATAGCCCCAATTCCTAGAAATAAAAAGACTACTCAAGCATTGCCATGTTCATAGCAAGCTTGATTAACAAAAGCATAAAAGAAAACCTAAGAGAGAAGAAGAGATTGGAGAAGAAGAGAAATCCTAGTTTTTGCCTAAGGTAGCAGCCCCCAAGTGATCCTATTTTCGAGCCTCTAGGTCTTATTTATAATGTAGGGTAACTTGAATCCCAAGCAATTACAAAATCAGATCAAATCAGCTTTTAAAATTCCAGATATTGTGTGTCACGACCAGGCCGTGACAGATTCTGTATTGGAAAACTTGGCACTGATGGCCTGTCACGGCCGTGACAGGTTCTGACTTTTTCGTTCTTTTCTTTTCAGCCTTGCTCGATCATGGCCGTGATGGGCTCTGTTTGGCTCATTTTTCTTACTTTTCAAGCTCCGTCTTCATGCAAGCTACAACATAAATGATCCCGAGCATTTTTAATCCTAAATTCCTGCACACAAACACCGTAAAACCGCCTTACCCGTTCCAAGGTAAAAACTAACAAAAATCAAATTAAAAATGTCTAAACTACATGAAAATGCATGCAATATGATAAAGAAATATGAGGTGAAATCACACTCATCAAAACCCTAACTCTAGCATTTGATTTTTGGTTTTGGATTTTGAAATTGAACCTTATTTTATGCAATTGGGACTATGTGTAACACCCCCCTCCAGTCATTACATGGTTAACTCGTTGCGGAAAATAAAACTTTATTTCGCTGGTTGCTTTCGGAAAATAATATTTTCTTAAGTTATTAACATTACTCAAAACGGTGATAAATTTTTTTCCTTTTTCTTTTTTCTTTCCTTTCGACGGTCACAACAACAATGCAAACATGACCGTATATGGATAGATATATAAATATAACCTCATGAACTATACTGCATCATAATTGTTTACAAAACAAGACCTTACTAAGTATAGGTATTCCGAAAAATTATATAATTCAAAACCTAAGCTGGTCGGAACTAATAGTAGTTATCACAATAGAAACAAACATCAGCATGCTCCGAACTAAGGAAACTTCTTCCTATAGTCGTTATTTCCCTTGAGTGGTTCATCTGGACTCGGATATAAATATATGCACAAGTAGAAAAACCAGCAATAAAACATGCAAGAGTGAGAAACCAATATATGGATTTAACACGATAACTGCATGCGCAACACAAAAGAAAACATATACACATATACATGTTTATAACAACATAAACGTTCATAATAAAGCACTAGTTTATCAATGGGTTTCACACCCCAAACATCATCATTTGAAAACTATGCATGAACACTTCATATACGTCGTCTAAAATTCATACTTAATCTCATGAGATATCCCAACATCGTGATGAGTTGATCAAGTTCGATGGCCAATAAGGCACTCGTTAAATACCATAGCACATTATCCAACACAAGGCACAGTGATCACCGAATATGGTTACCATAGCACACTGTCCTATTTAAGGAATAATGATCACCGAATATTGTTTTTCATTGTCCGACCAGGGCACAATGATACGTTGATTCATGAATATCGCCATGATATCATGATTAACAAATAGGCACGTCTGCCTAACATGCATGTGAAACATTTTGTTCTCGTCATTTTTCTTTGTGTTCAATCTGTCCTTGCCAAACCTCAAAAGCTTTCGCCCATTCACCGTTTTCAATACCTTAAGATTTTCATTATTAACACAGGACTCAAAGTCCGAGTGCTAAATCACGAAACCCTAGACCATTGCATTAGGCTTAGGTTCGTGGTAATAGAAAACAATATTCACTTTGAATAACGTTATTTACACCGTAATTAGGACACTAGTACCCCGACGTCTCGGTTACTAAGTTCAATATCACCGCCTACACCGTTTGCACATAGTTTACACCGTTTGCAAAATATCAATGTTTACACCGTTTGCGAAAAACTCGATTTCGGAAAATCACAACCACAGATAAATCATATAGACCAACATAGATAGCATGTAGCCATCGGAAAAATCCCTCAGGCAATCCACTCTTACCTCTCGTAGAGTTTATCTTATGATCTCTTTCCTCGAACGTACGTCAAACTCCGATTTCATGACTCACGTATAATCGATACACTTAACCTTCAACAACCACAATCAACCAATTACAAACAGCAAATAAAATCACCTATTCCCTAATGATAGGTCACGGTCTCAACAAGATTTTGGGGCTAAAATTTCTAAAATTGCTTAAGTCATTCGATTAATGATCCTAATTACTTAAGACAATGGATTAGTGATAAATCAACAAAGTTTGAATCAAAAACTTCTAAACTTCTAAAAACCTAGATTCGGCCTTAATGAGTACATGAAGCTAGGGATTTTTGTTTGATGAAATAACTTGGATTCAACGTGAATACATACTAGAAAGATGATATACAAAATCATTTGTAAAGAAAATGAACAAAACCTTCCTCCAACCACACCTATAGGATTCGGCCTTGTCAAGGAATTAGGGGAAGAAATTTTGGATTTCAACATACTCTTGGATTATGATTATATGAATGATAACAGGAACATAGAAATTGGTTTCACATTTTTAGGAATTTTCTATGATTTTCTATGATTTATCAAAGTTAAGAACAACAAAGATGAACATAATGGAAAAGGCATTGAAATGAAAAACTTTATGATGAACATGAACTTGATTGATGAAGAGGATCACAGATTACCTCTTGGAATTTGAAGAATGACAAGGAATCACCAAGTTGCTTCACAAACCAAGCTATGGAAGCTTAAGAGAAAAAAGAGAAATGAAGAAGATGATAGTAAGCTTTGGAGTAATGTGGAAGAGTGGAGAAGAAATGAGAAGAATGGAGAAGCTTGGTGACTCATGAGAATAGATGAAGCCAAGCCTCCATGTGCCTTGGGCCATGCGAAATTGTGCTTAGGACAAATCCAAGCCCAATACTAATTTTCCAACATCAAAATGTTCAAGACTTTAATCAAAGGCATAGTAAAATTAATAGTAGAAAATTGGTTCATGAAATTGAAGTATTGCCCAAACTTGGTTTGGAAGATCCAAAATTGATCCACTTCACTTAGTGTATCATGGAAATTAGTTTAGGGACCAAAATACAATTACTAGAAAGTTTAGGGGTCAAAATGAAATTATCCAAAATTGCTAACATAACCTTAAGCCACATTAAACCTCTCACATGGATGACTTATTCCTAAGAGAATATAGGGTTTATCCACTTATCAAGTCCCAAAACTCCCGTAATTAGCTCCGTCGTTCGCCTGATTGAATATAACACCCGATTATAATATATTATTTCACTTTTTGTGAAATAATTCTAAAAATACACAATCGTAGGAAATAAAATAAAAACCTTAAGTTTTTCGTTCACGAGTTAAAATTAGGTTTTCTGATCAGTATAAATATACTGTCAGTGAAATTCACAAGCGGGGTTTCGCCTGACTTTTCAACCTAAATTTTAATCGTTGATTTCTACAATCAAGTAGAGTATGAATAAGGCTTCGGTTTATTTAAAAACATTTTCTAAGTCTCGGATAAAAATATAAACGTATTTATATAAATTTCTGATATTAGAAATCAGTGAAAAATCGGGGTGTTACATTACTTTCCCTCTAAAAAAAATTTCGTCCTCGAAATTTCGTGACTCAAACTCGATAGGATCTCTTAATCCCAAAATCTTACTCTCACAAGAAAGAATATAGAAGAATTTTATTACTTTGAAAAGAATACAGAAATATCCCGTGCATAAAAAGATTCTCTAATAGGTTCGTAGATGTAAAAATATATGACCGGTACACGTTTACAAATATGAATCTAAGAAAGCTCCTTATTTCACAAGAACTCTATTAACAACCATTTAAAAGAACAACAGTCCGACGAGAATTAAGACTGGATCACTTATACCAAAAGTAAAAGTGACTAGACTAAGTCTCATTAAGAAACTTCTTTTTGTCATGGAAGCGTCTATCCCGAACAACAATAGGACAGTTCAAACATGTAGAATTCCATAATAAGTAGTTGAAAAATTGAAGTTTGAAACAATCACATCATATGACAAAGAAGAAATAGGCTAACTCAAATATTTAATACATTCTATCGAAATGGAAGAATGCGTTGAGTCTGAATTAAAAGTATAGTTAAAATATTACCGTCATAGTTTGAAGACTCGGCTCCCCTCACATTATAAACTCTACCCGTAGTCGTCGGTTTATCAGTGCTGGTGTTATTGACAGCAGGTCCACGCCTTGGAGCATTGCACTCCCTTGAGATATGTCCCACTTGACCACAGTTGTAACACTTAGTTCCTTTCAAAGGGCAAGTATTAGCCATATGTTTCGGATCACCACAATTGTAAATTTTTTTAACTTGGCCTTGGTTTTGATTCTTCCAGCCTCCACTCCCTGATGCAGCAAAATTAGGACGATATTGTTATTGATTCTGATTATTTCCCGGTGATCGGAAATAAGGTTCATTTTGTGCTTGTCTTCCCATTTGGTTCTGGAATTGACCCTTTGACCTAGCCGGTCCTCCTATAGTTTCTTTGTTGTCCCTTTCTTTCCTCATTAGCTCTATTTTTCTACACTTCTCGACTAAGGCTTGGAAATTCCGAATTTCTAATGGTAGTACCGATTCCTTAATCTCGAAACGCAATCCTTTTTCAAAACGCTCGCACTTCAAATCTTCGTTTGGGTTGTTCTGGAAAAAACGAAAATACTTGACAAGTGATTCAAACCTCACCGCGTACTCTCCAACAGTTAAATCCCTCTGCTGAATTTACAGAAATTCTTGCTCATTCTCAGCACGCGCACTTTGAGGAAAATACTTGTTTAAGAAGCTGGTTCGCAATACTTCCCAAGTAATCTCCGATTCTCTGCTTCCAGTAGCTGTTTGGTGCCCTTCCACCAATACTCAGCATCGCCCACCAACAGAAAAGTGGCATAAGATACCTTCACTCCCTCAGGACTGTGAACCGGCTTAAAAATTTTCTCTAACTCCTGAATCCATAAGTCAGCTTTCACAGGATCCACTTCTCCATGAAATTGTGATGGATCTTGATGTGTAAAAGCGGTTAGATTTTTGCCTTCAGCTGCATGCTCAGCTCAAGCCTGCTCCTGCTGGTTCTTGGCAGCCATTGTAGCAGTTTGATATGCGATAGTAGTTGCCACATTGTCCATAGCCTGAGCAGCATAGTTCACTCCTTCTTCATAGTTCTCATCCATGTTGCCTCGGCCACCAACGGGACAACCTCGTCGACCATGTCCATGACCGCGTCCACGTCCTCGTCCTCGTCCACGTCCAGCTTCTGGTGCCAGTTCCATAACTGACCTGCCAAACAAAATCAGTTAGACCGCACCCAAAAAATGAAACGCGCATTAGTGTATTAACACACATTACTTCCCGAAAGACTCGACCAGCTCCGATACCACTAATGTAACACCCCCCTGGGGTCATTACATGGTTAACTCGTTGCGGAAAATAAAACTTTATTTCACTGGTTGCTTTCGGAAAATAATATTTTCCTAAGTTATTAACATTCCTCAAAACGGTGATAAAATTTTTTCCTTTTTATTTTTTTTCCTTTCGACAGTCACAACAACAACGTAAACATGACCGAATATGGATAGATATATACATATAACCTCATGAACTATACTGCATCATAATTGTTTACACAACAAGACCTTACTAAGTATAGGTTCTTCCAAAACATAATATAATTCAAAACCTAAGCTGGTCGAAACTAATAGTAGCTATCACAGTTGAAAAAACATAAGCCTGCTTCGAACTAAGGAAACTTCTTCCTGTAGTCATCAATTCCCTTGAGTGGTTCATCTGGACTCGGATATAAATATATGCACAAGTAGAAAAACCAGCAATAAAACATGCAAGAGTGAGAAACCAATATTTGGATTTAACACGATAACTACATGCGCAACACAAAAGAAAACATATACATGTTTATAACAACATAAGCGTTCATAATAAAGCACTAGTTTATCAATGGGTTTCACACCCCAAACATCATCGTTTGAAAACTATGCATGAACACTTCATATACATCGTCTAAAATTCATTCTTAATCTCATGAGATATCCCAACGTCGTGATGAGTTGATCAAGCTCGATGGCCAATAAGGCACTCGTTAAATACCATAGCACATTGTCCAACACAAGGCACAGTGATCACCGAATATGGTTACCATAGCACACTGTCCTATTTAAGGAACAATGATCACCGAATATGGTTTTTCATTGTCCTACCAAGGTACAATGATACGTCAATTCACGAATATCACCATGATATCATGATTAACAAATAGGCACGTCTGCCTAACATGCATGTAAAACATTTTGTTCTCATCATTTTTCTTCGTGTTCAATCTGTCCTTGCCAAACCTCAAAAGCTTTCGACCATTCACCGTTTTCAATACCTTAAGATTTTCATTATTAACACAGGTCTCAAAGTCCGAGTGCTCAATCACGAAACCCTAGACCGATGCATCAGGCTTAGGTTCGTGGTAATAGAAAACAATATTCACTTTGAATAACGTTATTTACACCGAAATTAGGACATAAAGTCCATCAGACACGTAGTCCAAAACACCGTAATTAGGACACAGTCCATCGGAAACGCAGTCCAAAACACCGTAATTAGGACACTAGTACCCCTACGTCTCGGTTACTGAGTTCAATATCACCGTCTACACCGTTTGCACATAGTTTACACCGTTTGCGAAATGTCACTGTTTACACAGTTTTTCAGAAAATCATCTCAAATGAAAAATTCTTTTATAAAATCATCAGTTACTAAAATATTTTCTGAAAACTTCATGTTTCAAAAAGAGAGTCACTTCATGTTTCATGAATTAGTGTTTCCCTCAACTAATTTCATTGTTCTTTGGCTAGATTTAATTTTCCCTAATTTCACTCAAAAACCCTAACTTTTCATTTTAATTCAATCATGAAATTGGTTTAGTTTTAGTGTAATTAGGACTTGTAATGATTATTTTTAAGTTCAATTTCAATTTTATGTTTGATGTTGAGAGTATTGATTGTTATGATGTTTTGTTGTTGAATGTGTTTGGAATGCTCTCTCTGGATGATGGTTTGTGACTGCGGTAGTTTGAGGGAACCTAATTTTCATTCTTGGAAGCTAACTGTTGAAGGCGTCAAGGAAAGGATATTTTATGGTCTTCAAAGGTAAATGGGGTTTACTTGAGGAGCTAATTGGCCAGTCATGTACATTGTTTGTATGATTGTTTTAAATGAGTGTGTTAGAATTGTTTGGTGACTTGTGAATAGATATATATGTTGATGTTTTTGGAATGGTTTATGTGATAATGTTCTTGGAATTGTTTGTGTTGATGATTTTTTGGATTGTTGAAAATGAACATGCTATAATTGAGCTATAGTTACTGTTTTGATTGACTGTGATTGGCTGATAGCATGACACTGGTCATTGCTTGTTAACAAAGACCAAGACATTAAAATGCTTTAACTCAAAGGTTAAAACATTGATGTTTTTTTTTCCTTGACAAAGTGGAAAGAAAATTCTAATTGAGAAAGTTTAAGATAGAATAAAATTAGGAGAAGAAAGAAGACGGAAATAGTTAGAAAGTCTATGAAAAGTGTTTTGAGAAAAACAAAGATTTTAGAATGGAGAAATCTTTTGAAAAATCAAAGATTTTACTTTCAAGTTTTAAAAAAGCGCTCTCTTTTTCAAAAGTTGAAAGTTTAGAAAAAGTTAACCTACTGAATAAATTCATTTATTGAGAATTCTGGATTTTGTTCATATTTTAGAAAAGTTCTTAATGGTTTTCTAAGTTTGTGGAAAATGGATTTTAGTAGAACAGTTTCTTGAAGAATTTTATTTCTAAGAACGAAAAGTTTTCAAGGTACAAAGTCTAGAAAAACAAGGATTTTTGTATTTCATTTTGGTTTTCACTGAACGAAAAAGGAAATCAAGTGCAAAAGGAAATCATGTGGAAAGAGGTGATGCGAAAAGGACCTAGATTACCGAAATAACGGGTCAGGATTCCTGTTTTGAGTTTTGAGGAAAGAGAAGGACCTAGGTTTCCGAGCTATAAAACCAGGGCTGGATTTGGATTGCCTAGATATTGGACTGAATTCAGAATGCCGGTAAAGCCGGAGTAGTGTTCTTATTGAGAAGAACCTAGATTTCCGAGACGTCGTGCTAGTGTTCGAATTGAGGAAAAGATTTTAAGAATCATTATTTTGGTTTAAAAATATTGAGTTGGTATTTAGAATGTATCTAATACTTGAATAAAAGTAGTCGAGAGCTTTAAGCCATGACGAGGAAAGAAATGATTCAAAAAAGAAAAGCGAAAATGAGAACCCTTGATTTACATGCATAGTTTGGATTATATGTTGTTGTGGCAGACGTGCCATTGTGTACCGAGCTACAGTTTCACAAAGGGTGAACTGACAAATTGGATAGTTACAGACCAGAGATAGATCCTTTAATATTTGGGTCTATTAGGGAAATTCGGGCTCGAAAACCCACATAAGGCTCTGGCTTTAGCAACCTAGGGCCGTGGAAATCGGTTACCCAGCACGTAATGTACTCAATCAGAACTATTCAATATTATTTAGGTGAGACGCGATACCCTAGAACAATTGGTGATTGGACCTAAATTGAGAGGCCAACCCAATGGGAAACAATTGTGTTATAGGCATTATCGCGACCTATCCTGCTCGACGAAGGGAAGTTAGGATCTCCGGAGAATTCCGAGTTAGAGAGTAAACATTGAAGCGACACGAAAGGTTTTATAAAACTATGTTTGGTTGTTGGATTGAACTCTTTGATATAATTATGAAGTTATGTTATGTATATTCATGTTTATATGCTGTTGTTTGTGTGTTGTGTATGTGGCTACCATAAAATGCTCATATATTGGTATCTTACCTTTGCATTATTTCAGTTTGGTTTTCTATTTTTGTGGTATACTGTTTTCGTATACAGATGAGGCAGAGAAGTTCCCAGCTTCACTCGGGGATATTAGTGCCAAATCCTTGAAGATGTCTGATGTTAGTTATAGTGGTGAGAACCATGGGGGTCTTCCCCAGGAATATCTTTTAGAACAACCAGCATAGGTTTTTGAGACGTTATTGATTTATGATAGTATGAAATGTTTATGGCTCGGAGAGCTTTTCTTTTGGATGGAAATATAAGATTTTCCTTTTCGTCATGTATAGTTTGTTGATGTAAATTTGTTTAGAATAATACCATCTTGATGTATTTTGTATGATTGAAACTTCTGGGACGAAAATATAAATATTTTAGCAGGTGTTTTTATTTTGGGATGTTAGAATTATAGAGGAGACTCTGTCGAAAATTTTGGAAAAGTTATAGATCTGTATTCAAGTATATTTCTAAAATGTGGTGTTATTATTTTAAAATAGTTTTAAGTTTTACCGCAACCGCAGGAAAAATTTTATACCCACTTTCATGGCCTATAAAGAATTACACGAAATATTTTCCGAAAGCAACCGACAAATATTTATTTTATTTTAATATGTTATTAAGAATTTGAGTTAGTCATCTAATGCCCAAGGGGGGGTGTTACATTAGTGGTATCAGAGCTGGTCGAGTCTTTTGGGAACCTTGGGCATTAGGTCTGTTATGTTTTTGTTGTGTGATCTCTGGTTAGATCTTGTTTGAATTGTTTTCTTGTCGAAGCAATGTGTGTTGGATTATAAGTATATGTTTTTATCTTGATGGGTTATACGAGTTTTGACTTGTAGGAATCCATGGCTAGTAATTTTGTGATTTGGTTCATGTGTGACACATTCGGTTATCCTTTTTGGATCGTGTCAGACATTCTAATAGTATGCTTGTTAAGGTAGATTTTCTAGGAATGTTCACTAAGAATGTTTCAGGTTTATCGTTTGCGAAAGGATAGTGAGTGTTCGATCGATCTAGTTTCTAGATTCGACCCGATTTCTACCTCCTTTTGTAGGATGTCACCTACAAAATTAATTGAGTTAGATGACTCGATTCGACTGGAAAATCTATGGTCTAAACAGTTTGTTAGACCGAGTGTATTATCGTAGGAAAACACTAATGCGGTACAGAGGTTTGAGACTCCACGTGGATTTCGAACAACTCAACAAAAGAATGATCAAGAATGAGTACTCTCTACGGCGCATAGTTGATCAGATAGATCAATTGCGAGGAGTTGTCACCTTTCTAAAGATTGATTTGAGGACGGGTTGTCACTAGATTAGAATGAGGACCTATCAAAGATTTTTTTTGCGTCGTTGACTCAGCTTATGAGAAAAGATAAACTCTTCACATGTTTGAGAGACTGACTAAGTTGTCCGTGAGCGTGCCCGATTCAAAGTGACCATACTAAGCGTGTCTGGAAAGACCTGTTTACTTGTTGGAAGCAAGGCAAGATGATTTGAATCTTCAACCTTGGGTGACTGTATCATGATTAAGGAAATTCTTATCTGTACTGTTCATTCCTTTATGAACTTGTAAATCGACAACTGTTCCTCAAATTCCCATGGTTGTATTAGACAATCACAGCGGTGAAGTTTGTAAGTGTTAGACATATTTTTCTGATTTTGATTTGAAATCTGTCAGAACTCATGAATTAATTATGCTAGTTCATAAATTTCAAGCTATTCCAATTGATTTCCTTGTTTTTAAGGAGTTGTACTCACACTTCTAAAGAACCCTCAGTGTGTTAGACATTGGAGTTGATTGATTGATAGTATTTATTGGTATGGAATTGTCATATTTCGTTGAAAGAAATTGTTACGACTATTTCTTGAGCTGTAACACCGATAACTTCGTGATAACAGAAGTTTCTTGATGAAACTTAGTCTAATCGCTTATACTTTTGGTAGAGGTGACCAGTCTGATTTTTGGCCACACTATTTTCCTTTTTAAAATCGTTGTTTTGTAAATTCCCTATTTTAAGAACGACTACTCTTGGGGTTGGGAACTGTCCATCTTTTGATTTCCTAATCCGCTGGAAGTTATTGTGAAAGAAGGAACTTTATTAGAGTCATGATTGTAAACATGTAATGGCTCTACATTTTTACACTCACGAACCTAGTAAAGACACTTTTTACATGTCGAATACTTCTTTATCTTCTGTTTGGTAAAAATTTCCTCTTTCTATTTTCTGGTGAAAATAGAGTTTAGAATAATTTCTTTCTTGAAAATTCATTCTCTTAATCCTTAAGAGCTTGTCTTATCATAGATCGATGGAACTTATCATTTTTGATCAATTTTATCCTGTATCCTTTTTCAAAACGTCACTGACATGACCTACCTCACAAGTCATGAGGATGGGTATTTGATTCATATCAGGATGTCAGAGTTAGTTGAGTACAGTGAAAAGAGATAACTTGATGTTTGAGACCTTTCTTGTTAAGATAATGATGTCACAGTGGATTTTCGTTATGAGTTTACCGAATACCTCTAAGAGTCTTGTTTAATTCCGAGTGATCATGGATCGACCGACGAGTTAACAACCCTTCTTACATGTTAAGATCAACTATGCAGTGGAGGAGCAAACCGGAGTATGTATCGAGGGACTGAACATGTTTCATGGAGTATCTTCCAGCATCGTTCCAAATGAAGACCCGAAGTTTACCAACGTTTGTCGGTAAAGTCTGCTCAAAGTGTTTATGCCAAGTTGAGGCTAAGTCCAACTGATCACCCTCAACTTGATGGACAAGTAAGAAATGATCTAATCCTTAGAAGGTGAATAAGGAGTAAGTGTAGGACTTAGGTACGATCATCCTTAGAGTAGGATAGACAAAGTTGATATGAGTTTTGTTGAGGTGTAGATGTGACTGGTGAGATGAGGACCCCTAAGAACATCATAAAGTATGACGATTTCAATAGATCTTATCATGATTGATGCAAAATATAAATGAAGGAATCTAGAAAAATGATCAAATACTTGTAGTTAATGATTGATTGTATGAGTTGGAAGATTTACGAGAAAGTATCTACAGTAATCTCACCTAAGTGGATTCTAATCGAAAGAGATAAACTCTTGTGTTATCTAAGTTTGCTAGGGAAATTCAAAGATGATGGATTATATAATCTTATCTTGCTTGGTGTATTTTAATTTCAGTTTATCTTGAGAAGTATTATGATGTTTTGATTGGAGACTTGCAATATATAATTTTGATATAAACTGGAAAAATAGACTATGTTCAAAGGGGCTAAAACTACAATTGGATACTTTGAGTAGGAAGTTGATGCATATTGCGATAAAGTTAGTGTTGACTTTGGTGTCAGCTGTGAAAGTTAGATGTTAGAGAAGATTTTCCTGTGAACCAATATTGAGAAAAGAAGTGATTAAGTCTTGATTATGCCCTTCAAGTGTGATAGACTAAGGTGAAATGTTGAGGTCGACCAATGTTTTGAGAAATTTTTTCTAATGGACTAGTATTAAAGGAAGAAGAGATTAAGTTTTGATTATATCTTTATGTGTGGAAAATTAAGGTATAATTGTTAAGGATAGGAAGTATGAATTGATGATAAGAGATTAAATTTTGAGGATCAGTATAATGAAGAATAGGTATAAAATGTGTTATTAAGTTACAAAAGTCATCTAAGGGAAAGTGAATACGGAAGTACAATATAGGATCTTTGAATTAAGATGTAATTACAAGATCCTGTCTAGTTATGAGTCACGAAATTTCGAGGACGAAATTTTTTTAAGTGGGGTAGTAATGTAACACCCCAGTTTTTACTGTTTTTCAATATTGGTAAAATATATCTGTTTATATTATTTTTATAGAAATAATAATTATTTGGACGTTTATTTTTGTTTATTTTATGACGCTTTATCTTGAGTAATTTTATTTACTCTTTTAAATTTATTTTATTGGGTGCGTTAGCACTGCCTTATTTTAGTGTAAGCACCTTGCTAGACAATAATCTTCTGTTATTGTCACTATTAGTATTTGTATAGAAAAATAGTTTAAATAATAGAATTGAAAGAAAATTATGTTCATATTTTACTCTATTTAATTTTAGATTTGAAAATAAATTGATTTAGAATTAATGGGAGATTAATTTTGGATCATTGATTTTCTTGGTTGATCAATTCAACTATCAATCTTTACTCCAATTTGAATTTTGAAAGTATATATTTATCACTCATTATTTTTAGATCCAAGGACCTATATTAATTAATTTTTCTAGACCCAATTTTAACCACTTAATTTTGTACCTATCCTCATTTAAAGAAAAAAAAAAACTCTCTCCTCTTCTTTTTCACGCCCGCCCGCCCGCCCCCCCTCTTTATTTCTTCTTTCCCTTTTATTCTCTCTTCTTCAACATCAGAACACAACATCTTCTTCTTCCCTCTCCATAACTTCATCTTCTTCCTCCTTCACCCCTACACAGCTACGCGACCACGCCCCTGCACCGTCGCTCGGAGCCGCCGCACGGGAGGAGACGACGGTGCTGCTGTCTTGAACGCATCCTCTGCCACGAAACGTGTCACCGGAGCAGCAAAACGGAGCCACCACTGTTCTACGTCGAACCGCCGTCGCCCCGCATCTGTAAGCACCGTTCATAGTGGTTCCACCCCCCCTTTAGTACTAGATCTTCATTTCTCCTTTCTTTTATGCTTTCATTCATTTCTTTGGTCTTGGTTGATGTAGAACCACCACCAACCGCCATGTCGCTACCGTCCGCCGCCGTGCCAGGCATCACAGAACCACCACATCTTCTTCTTCTTCCCTGGGTGAGTGAAATCTCACCTATTGTGTTTATATTCATAAATCCCCAAATTGATTTTGAAACCCTAACCCTAGCATTTGATTTTTGGTTTTGGATTTTGAAATTGAACCTTATTTTATGCAATTGGGACTATGAGTTAGTGTTTCCCTCAACTAATTTCATTGTTCTTTGGCTAGATTTAATTTTCCCCAATTTCACTCAAAAACCCTAACATTTCATTTTACTTCAATCATGAAATTGGTTCAGTTTTAGTGTAATTAGGACTTGTAATTGATTATTTTTAAGTTCAATTTCATGATCCTCTAAGCAAAACAAAGTTTCCCCAAATTTTTGTGAAAAACCCTTTTTACCCAAATTGAATTTATTGAGAAATCAATTATGTTTTGTTAAGATAAATATATAATTTCCTTTGAATTTTATGTTTGATGTTGAGAGTATTGATTGTTATGATGTTTTGTTGTTGAATGTGTTTGGAATGCTCTCTCTGGATGATGGTTTGTGACTGCGCTAGTTTGAGGGAACCTGAATTTCATTCTTGGAAGCTATACTATTGAAGGCGTCAAGGAAAATATCTTTTATGGTCTTCAAAGGTAAAGGGAGTTTACCCGAGGAGCTAATTGGCTAGTCATGTACATTGTTTGTATGATTGTTTTAAATGAGTGTGTTAGAATTGTTTGGTGACTTGTGAATAGATATATATGTTGATGTTATTGGATGGTTTATGTGATAATGTTCTTGGAATTGTTTGTGTTGATGATTATTGGGATTGTTGAAAATGAACATGCTATAATTGAGCTATAGTTATTGTTTTGATTGACTGTGATCGGCTGATGGCATGACACTGGTCATTGCTTGTTAACAAAGACTAAGACATTAAAATGCTTTAACTAATAAGAAAGGTTAAAACATTGATGTTTTGTTTTCCTTGACAAAGTGGAAAGAAAATTCTAATTGAGAAAGTGCAAGATAGAATAAAATTAGGAGAAGAAAGAAGACGGAAATTGTTAGAAAGTCTATGAAAAGTGTTTTGAGAAAACAAAGATTTTAGAATGGAGAAATCTTTTGAAAAATCAAAGATTTTACTTTCAAGTTTTACAAAAGTGCTTTCTTTTTCAAAAGTGGAAAGTTTAGACAAAGGTAACCTACTGAATAAATTCATTTATTGAGAATTCTGGATTTTGTTCAAATTTTAGAAAAGTTCTTAATGGTTTTCTAAGTTTGTGGAAAATGGATTTTAATAGAAAAGTTTCTTGAAGAATTTTATTTCTAAGAACGAAATGATTTCAAGGTACAAAGTCTAGAAAAACAAGGATTTTTGTTCTTCATTTTGGTTTTCACTGGACGAAAAAGGAAATCAAGTGGAAAAGGAAATCATGTGGAAAGAGGTGATGTGAAAAGGACCTAGATTACCGAAATGACGGGCTAGGATTCCTGTTTTGAGTTTTGAGGAAAGAGAAGGACCTAGGTTTCTGAGCTATAAAACCCGGGCTGGATTTGGATTGCCGAGATATCGGGCTGAATTCGAAATATCGGTAAAGCCGAACTAGTGTTCCTATTGAGAAGAACCTAGATTTCCGAGACGTCAGGCTAGTGTTCGAATTGAGGAAAAGATTTTAAGAATCATTATTTTGGTTTAAAAATCTTGAGTTGGTTTTCAGAATGTATCTAATACCTGAATAAAAGTAGTCGAGAGCTTTAAGCCTTGACGAGGAAAGAAATGATGCGAAAAAGAAAAGCGAAAATGAGAACCCTTGATTTACATGCATAGTTTGGCTTATATGCCGTTGTGGCAGACGTGCCATTGTGTATTGAGCTAAAGTTTCACAAAGGGTGAACTGACAAATTGGATAGTTACGGAACAGAGATAGATCCTTTAGTCTTTGGGTCTATTAGGGACATTCGGGCTCGAAAACCCACATAAGGCTCGGGCTTTTACAACCTCGGGCCGTGGAAATCGGTTACCCAACACGTAATGTACTCAATCAGGAACTATTCAATATTATTGAGGTGAGACGCGATACCCTAGAACAATTGGGGATTGGACCTAAATTGAGAGGCCAACCCAAAGCGAAACAATTGTGTTATAGGCATTATTGCGGCCTATCCTGCTCGGCGAAGGGAAATTAGAATCTTCGGAGAATTATGAGTTAGAGAGTAAACATTGAAGTGACATGAAAGGTTTTATAAAACTGCATTTGGTTATTGAATTGAACTCTTTGATATAATTATGAAGTTATGTTATGTATATTCATGTTTGTATGCTGTTGTTTGTGTTGTGTATGTGGCTGCCATACAATGCTCACATATTGGTATCTCACCTTTGCATTATTTCTGTTTGGTTTTCTATTTTTGTGGTATACTGTTTTTGTATACAGATGAGTCAGAGAAGTTCCCAGCTTCACTCGAGGATATCAGTCCCAAATCCTTGAAGATGTCTGATGTTAGTTATAGTGGTGAGAACCATGGGGTCTTCCCCAGAAATACCTTTTAGAACGACCAACTTAGGTTTTTGAGACGTTATTGATTTATGATAGTACGGAATGTTTATGGCTCGGAGAGCTTTTCTTTTGGATGGAAATCTAAGATTTTCCTTTTGGTCATGTATAGTTTGTTGATGTAAATATTTTTAGAATAATACCATCTTGATGTATTTTGTATGACTGAAACTTCTGGGACGAAAATATAAATATTTCAGCAGGTGTTTTTATTTTGGGATGTTGGAATTACAGAGGAGACTCTGTCAAAAATTTTGGAAAAGTATAGATCTGTATTCAAGTATATTTCTAAAATGTGGTGTTATTATTTTAAAATAGGTTTAAGTTTTACCGCAACCGCCGGAAAAATTTTATACCCACTTTCATGACCTATAGAGAATTACACGAAATATTTTTCGAAAGCAACCAGCAAATATTTATTTTATTTTAATATGTTATTACGAATTTGAGTTAGTCATGTAATGCTAAGGGGGTGTTACAAATTATTTCATTGTAAACCCAAAAAAATTAAAGACACCTCTCAACTTCTACAAATTATAACCACTCCCTACACGTTTTCATATTTTGGATATTGTTGTATGATTTTTTTTCCATTTCCAACACTATTAAAAATATCTATCTATGTATCATACAATGATTCAACAATGCCATGGGTAGTTAGGTTAAGGGATTAGTTTTTGCCTTTTGATTTTCTTTTTGATCAAAAAAAAAAAAAACCGATTCAACAATTCATTTCCCATATGATTGTGCATTGTTCACAAAAATCATTGCAAAGAAACTTATTTCCACTGTTGCAGTGGCAAAGGGCAAAAGCAAAGCTAGCTTCAGAAGTAAATTTATTATTGGATATGCAATATGTTTTCTAGTTGAAATTATAATTTAAGTCATACTGAAAAAATGAAAATTGTTATGTAGAGTAGGGTTGTAGAGCAATGGGAGCAAATTTTTTAGTGATATGTAGAGTATGGTTGTAGGACAATGGGGGCAACATATTTTTTTTAGTGGGGTAAAAAATTATAATTTAAGATTCAATTAAGAAAAGATTTTACTTGGTGGGGGCAGTCCCCCAATGTCATGTGTGTAGTAGATCTGTGTCTGATGTCATTCCATCTTAAATTTTGAGAAATGATTTTTGTACACAAAATGGGGACATTATAAGGTGTCCCCTTTGTTTGTGAGTGTATTTTCGAGAAGCGTGTATATAAAGAAGATAAAAAGTAAGTAAGAGATAGAGACGAACATATACGATATCACCTACGATGTCCAAAATTTGTGTTCAAATAACATAACTCTAAATTTTATATAATTTTTTTTTCAAAATTAGGTATAAGCATAATGAGGATTCTTGACATAAATTAATAATATTTTTACATAACATTATATATATATATATATATATATATATATATATATATATATATATATATAATATCCATTGATATAGATATTAAATCTCACTCTTACACCAAACCATTAATTTTAATTTAATCTAATGACTTAAACTTATCAGAAGATAAAAATTAAAAGTAAGTTAAAATTAGGAGAGAAAAATAGTATATATGAGTTTAATTTGTATGTACTGTCAGTGTAAAGATTTTTACATTGACAACCAATCAAAATCATGGAATTAATGACTTTTAAAATGGTTTGGATAATAATTAATTTTTTTTAATGATGTATCAATTTCTTATTGATTGACAGTGTAAAAAAACTTTATATTGTCAGTATATATCAATTAAATCCTGAAACTAATTAAAAGGTTGTCTTGATTTTTCAATAAAATTATAATATTTATTAAATATATCCTAAATTCATGAAAATTATTGTATAAATATATCCTATTTAGTCTTGATTTTTTACCTAAATATATAATTTCATTTAAATATTAGGATATAAAGAATAAAAGTAACTTAAATTAGGAGAGAAAAACAGTATATATTTAATGGAAAGACAAAAAAAAAAATAAAAAATCATGAAACCTGGTTTGGGACCCGCAGGCTTTCTCCATAGCCTTGGCCTCAGCTTTCAGTTGATCGTTCTCGATCTTCCTCCGACGAAACTCTTCAGTGCACCTAGAAGGCATCACATGCACCACACGCACATGAATCCTCTTTCTGATAATTCTATTACCAACCTGCTTGTTGACCTCGACGCCGATGGCACGTTTGGTGATGTTCCAGACGCGACCGGTACGGCCATGGTAGAACTTGTGAGGCATACCTTTGTGGACGGCGCCATTAACCTTGATGTCAACGTAGTCACCGATATGATTTTTTGTATTTTAAAATATAATATATTAAAATTAATTAAAAGGTTGTCTATATTTTTCATTAAAATTATAATATTTATTAAATGTATCCTAAATTATTGTATTAATATATCCTATTTAGTCTTGATTTTTTACCTAAATATATAATTTCCTTTAAATAATTATAAACGCCAAACTTTACCCATTGATTTTAATTTAATTTAATTTAATTTAATGACTTAGACTTATCAGGAGATAAAAAATACAATTAACTTTAATTAGGAGAGAAAAACAGTATATATTTAATGGAAATAGATATTAAGTATTTATTTAAAGAAAAATAGGATTTTTGGTATTTTAAAATAGAATATATCAAAAGTAATTAAAAGTTTGTCTTGATTTTTCATTAAAATTATAATATTTTTAAATATATCCTAAATCCATGAAAATTATTGTATTAATATATCCTATAGTCTTGATTTTTTTACCTAAATATATAATTCCCTTTAAATAATTATAAGACTTTAAATTAGAAAAAAATATAAAATTTAATTTATAGATATTTATAAATATTTTTTTATTATATTATATAAAAAACAAAGTAATATGTACATTAGAGAATTTTAATTTTATAGATAAGAATTCTAATATTGGAAATTATCATATTTTTTAGTAAAACATTTTCTTTATTTTTATTTGTAATACGCATGCTGAATTAACAGGGTTTTGTGAGTGTATGAATTTTATCTTTACATTTATCATTTGCTGGTAGGGACCTAATTAAAAAAATTTAAATGTTAAAAACCTCTAAAGTTTAAACCATAGAGACTTAAAATTCAATTAAGTTATATGGACTAATGGAATTTATGAATTTTTTCTTCTTCATAAATTCCAAAATTAAAGATTATTTATCTATCTCCAAAAATTGTACAATGTAAATCTCAATAAAATTATAAAAGATCTAATAAAATGATATAATTTGAATATGATATAATTTGAAAAAGTGTAATGATGATACTTTTTGAGTGTGTCATAACCCTTGTCAATCACATTCCCTCATGTCACTTCACTCCTTTTGTGCTCCCTAATCTGCTCCATTTCGTATTCGGTTACATTTCCGATCGTAGTTTTCGACGTTTTCGTCCGAATAAAATATTATATTTTATTTTCGAACGTAAATTTTCAAAATAACCTATGTAACACCCTGTTTTTCACTGTTTTAAATAACAATAATACATATAAATATGTTTATAGGTTTATTAGAGTTTTAGAAAATTATTTTAAATAAACGGAGTTTACCGCTCAATTCTACTTGAAGGTAGGAAGCTACGATTAAAATTTAGGTTGGAAAGTCAGGCGAAACCCGGCCCGCGAATTCCATTGACAGTATAATTATACTGCTCAAAAGACCTAATTTTAATTCGTGAACGAAAGACTTAAGGTTTTTATTCCTACAATCCTGTATTTTTAGAATTATTTCAGAAAAAAATAAAATAATATACGTTTTTCGGGCGAAATACGTAATCGGGTGAACGACAGAATGTATTTCGGAGTTTCCAAGAGCAGATAAAGAGGTTATCTTAGAATTTTGAGATGATTCATGGGGATGAATCACACTTTTGAGTCTAGAGGATTCTACAAGGTTAAAGTGGCAATTTACGGATTTTGCACTTAAGTCCTTGAACTTTCTATTAATTGCAATTTGGTCCCTAAGTTAGTTCTTATGTTTTTTCCAAGTGAATTGGGCCAGAATCTTTGTTCCAAATCCATTAGTGGACCGTGGCCTTGAAGCCCAAATTCCTTGTCCATGAATTTAATTACATGAAGCCCATTAGAAATCATGTAAGTTTTCTTAACTTATGATTATGCCTTAAGCATTTTGGTGGGCCAAAATAATTAAATCCAAGCCCAAATTTCCAAGGCCCATGCGCAAGCCCAAGAAGGAGTGGGGATGCCCTTAATTTGGAAGAGTCAAGTTGATTCTTGAATCTTCCACAATGTTCTCCAATGTTCTCCCAAGTTCCACACAAATCTAACATACTCAAAAGTATTCTAGATTCTTCCCAAAAAGCCTCAAGAAAATTCAACAAGATGAGTCACATGTGAACACATTAAATGTTGCACATGGTCATCATTTCAAACTATTGACAATTTTCAAAATAGTCCTTATACTTTTGGAATTTTGCAAAATGGTCCCTAGGAATTAATTGCACTTAAATCCTTAGAAAAATCACCTCCTTTCTACTTGATCCTTCAAAAGTGGCGCAGCCACATCTCTATAAATACCCTCCCTCACATTTCATTTTCTTCCTATTGCCTTTTTGTTTCAAAAACTCACAAGTTCATGAGCTTTTTAGCATCACTTTGTGAAGCAAGTTCTTGGATTTCACTTGTCTTTGATCTTCAAGAGGTGAATCCTATTCTTCTTCCTTAATCATGTCTATGTTCTTCAATAAGTTTCTTGATTCAAAGTTTATCTCATCTATGTTCATCACTTTTAAGTTTCTAAACCTAGAACTTTGAAAATTCATAATAAATTCTAGAAAAATCTCATGATGTTGAAACCACTTTCTATATTCTTGATATCATGCATACTATCTAAATCCAAGAGCATGATGTAATCAAAAATTTCCTTCCTAATAAACTAGCTATGGCCGAACCTAGGAGAATAGGTTTGATAGGATTTTGTTCAAGTGTTGTCATGTATGATCATGTATTTCATATGACATGTATGTCTACACACTCTAATCCATGTTAGTTTATTAAAATGAAAATTCTTACTCAAAATCTCTATGTTGGCCGAACCCTAGGTGGATGAGATTTGATGAGTTTTGTTCAAAGTTTTCATTAATGATCTTGGTAATCAAGCTATTAGTATGTATGCTTAATAAATCCAAGTTGGTTTATCAAACTAAAAACCCTAGCCCCATGAACATGTCAAGGCCAAATCTAAGTATAGGAGAGTTAGGAAGTTTTGAGTTTAAAATTTAGTTGTTTAGTCACTAATCCATGATCTTGGTTGATTAAGGACCATTAATCCATGATTTAATCATGATTAGGAATTTTAGTCACCCAAAGCCCTAGAGGCCGTGACCATGTAGTAGGGTTTAGAATGTTTTAGTTTCTTGATTTGTAATTATTTGATTGTAATGGTTGAAGGTTGAGTGAGTGCGACGTATACGCGATATCCGGACTTTCGAAGAAATCCAGTAATTCACGAGAAACTCTACGAAAGGTAAGAGGGGAATACCTGAGGGATATATTCGATGGCTATATGCTATCCTGTATTTGTTTGTAATTATTTGTCTGTTAGTATTTATTTAAGTTGTTTAAGTTATGATATTTGTATCTGTGTGGTTACCCCAAACTTAAACTTTGCTTGTCCCCAAGCAAACTACAACTCAAAAACTCAAAAAGACTCAAAACATGGCAAGCTTAAAGATTTAATCAACTTTGCACAAATTTCAAGCAATTCACCAAAATAATTTTTCCTCAATGTTCCCCCCTTTCAAACAAAGCAATCCCCACAATCATTTATTCTAAACAATTGAGAATTTCATCATTCAAACAATCATTAATCTAAGCAAGGGATCCAAGTTACACACAAGAGGGAGGTCACCAAATTCAAACAACTGCCTTCCTCACAAGGGAATTTAGTGTTTCACTCATTCGCTCAGTTTTTGTCAGGCTGTCAACATTTCACTCAATTTCACTTTAAGAGCACTTCCCATAAATTTGATTTTCATCTCAAAATGGTTCCCACGGAAAACATGCATGCAACATCAAAAGGTCTTTTAAGGTTGTAATGGGGCCTGGCTAAGGGTAGGATATACAAAGGTACTGGGCTTAAGTCCCTAGGAACTAAGAGAGCATGAAACATTTTACACTGTGAATTTCCACTCAAGTTCCTTTTTCCATCTTTCTTTATGCTTTTGGGTGACTACAACCTTTTTCTTCCAATATCCTTTGTTGACATTTTTGCTCTTTTTATTTCCTTTTTTTTTTCTTCTTTTTTTCTTTTCTTTTTCTTTGCCTTTGGCTCCAACCTTTTTATTATATTATTTTTTTTCTCAATCCCAAACAACACATCACACCTTGTAGCCACCCCAAACTTAGTTTCTTACAACCATTCTCTTGCTAAGATTCCATGCTCTCCTAATCCTAATATTGGGTTAACATGGTTTTTTTTTTTCAGATTTTAGGCTCATAACATAAGGTTATCAAGAACAACAGGCTAATCAGGCTCAATGGGCTAACTAGGGAACATGCATTAGGAATTGGTTCTTTTTAGGCCAAGTGGCTATTTACAAAGAAAATGCCTATATCATCTGATGCTAACACATAAACATGCAAACCATAAAGAGATTCAAGCAAATTCGAGAAAGTGCAACTTAAAAGTGATTTCACACAGTTTAAAAACATGCTGGAGGCTCAAATCCTCACCTGGACATTTTTTTGCAAATTGTTTGACAGAGATTCTATCCCTAGTGTGTGCTTCCCCATCACCCCAAACTTATCATAAATCATGCCATCATAACAAAATATCTCAAAGTTCAATTTTCAATTTTTCAACATGGGGATTAAATTTCAATTTCAAAACTTAGGGGAAAACAGTCAACAAATAACATGCAATCCATCTATGCAAATTCAATTAAAATCCAATCAAGCTTGCCGACACAAGACTCAACACACATACTCCTAATCTTCTCAATTATTCAGGAGCTAAAAGAAAACAAAACTAAAACAAAGCAAAGCATAATTTAAAAGGAAAAGCAATTAAAAAGAGTAAGGTTCAGAGAAAACTCATGGGGCGGTTCCACCAGGATCCCACTGTCTGTGATACAGTGGCCACGGAATGCCCAAATTGCAGTATGATCCTCCCGGATCCCATGGCATGTAGCATAATGCCCACGTGATAGACAAGGGATGGAAGCTTGTTCCATGGTCCCATAACTTGCAGCCTTGATATGGAAGTGAGTGCTTGACAGTTATGGTGACCTCGCCAAGTGCGGCGGACTTCTCATTCCCTCTTGGGTCAAGGTTGACCTCTTTCTCAAAAAAGTCCTCCCAATAAAATCGGGATTCAACCTCTTGGACTGGCCATGGTGCAAAATCCAGAGGCTTGAACTCCATCAATGGTTGTTCCACAGGGGGAGGTGGCAAACAGGTAGAGATTGTTACTGGTGCTGCTTCAACTTCTGCATGATCTTCATTCATTGTACTGACAAATCCATCACCTGTTAAACCTGCAGAATTCTCAGCACACACCATAGAAAGGTTAGTGTTAGTACAGTCAGTAGATATGGTACAATAAACTGAATCAGTAAAGGCCTGAATGTCTGGACTTTCAACACACGGTGGCTTGAGCTCTAAGGAGGGTGGCTTCTCAATGGATGGTATATTTGGAGTAGCCATGATGTCAAGAACTTCGGCTGAACAAACAGCTTCACTCACACTATCACCCTGCAAAGTAGAATCAAGAAACTCAGCATAAACAACACAAGGGTTAGTGTCAGTACAGTCAGTACATGAATAAATATCATCAAAGCCAGAAACAAATGGAAAATCAGAATCAGAAAAGGCTCGCATGTCTGGAAATTCAGCACAAAGTTCATCCACCCCATCACTTCCAACACATGCATCTAATTCCAAAGGTTCTTCATTATCCTCAAGCTTTTTGCCTTGATTGTAAGGATGGACTGCATAAACTCGAGGCAAATCAGTAACTGACTCTTCTTTCAGAATGGGGCATGCATCAAACAGGTGCTCAGGCGAGCCGCACATGCCACAAAACCTTGCCTGCTGAAACAATTGCTTCAAAGAAGTGAGCCTATCCATTCTATTCTCAAGGGCCTGGATAGAAGAAGAACTATGGACCTCATTCACACCAATCATGTCAAAACCACTGCTAAACTCATAACTTCCAGCAAAATTAGGATAATTTATGCATGGTTGTGGTTTACTAAAATCAGGATAATATATGCATGGTGGTGGCTTATAATCAACATTAGGCATATCACCAAACAGTAAATTATCCATAGCAGTACTAAGATTCATAATCAGAAAAAGCAGCCAAAACTAATTCAGCAAAGAGATTTTTTTTTGAAATTTTATTTTCTGCTAATAACAACAAGAGTCCCCGGCAACGGCGCCAATTTTTGGTCGCGCTGTCGCGCACGCGCCAAAAAGCGAGCGGTTTGTAAAAATGTAGTTTAGGGGGCGACAACTCGGATATCGTCTCACAAGGACTCTTGGGTTGTTGCTATTAACACAAAATAAGTTTTTGGGGGGTTTGGGTATTTGAAATTAAATAAAGGAAATAAAACAAAAACATAGCAATAAAAAAACAAAGCAGTAAAAAGGATTATCAAATAAACTAAAGCGATTAACCTACTGTTATCGGTTTCCCAACTATCATCGGTTCATGTAAATTCCAAGCCCTAAGCAGATTCTAATCCCCTTTCGGTTGTAGCAACAATTAACAAGCGAAATCACTACTACAGATATATGTTCCTATTCCCGAATTAAGCAAACGGGGTGAAGTACTCATGAACTAAGCGAACATGAATGAACACACGCGAATTAAGCAAACGCGATTTGATATAGGAACATAACATCACCGAAATAAATCAACACAACACTATGCACTCCTGAATTAAGCAAACAGAAATATATAGCATAGTATTGAAAAGAGAATAGCAAACAAAACAGGAATTACAAAACCTCAAGTGATAATGGAAACCAATCACAGTAGATTAATCAAGGAGACTAGTTCTCCATTACAAAAGAAAAACAAAACTGTAAACCTAAATTCGTAGCAGTCCTATTCTAAAAGAAAAGAAGATAAACTACTACTAACTAAAACTCCTCAGTTCTGCCATAGAACAGCAATTTATATCTGTGAGTTCAGCGCGAGCTCGCGAGGCGAACACTGTCTCGCGACGCGAATATTATGAACAGTCTGCAACGTTTGGTCTTCTCGTGAGGCGAAGTATGGCTCGCGTGGCGAGGAATGGAAGAGTCATGGCTTCTGGACTTCAGTCTCACGAGGCGAGACATGTATTTGCGGGGCGACACAGAATGGTTTACATTTTCAGGAACGGTCACGCTTCAGGTTCGCGGGGCGAAAACCTTCTCGCGGGGCGAAGAACTCCAGAATTATTTCTTTTTATTACCTGCAAACAAGGATTAAGAGTAAGTACTTTATTTGACTCCAAATCAGCTAAATTAACCTAAAAATAATTTACAGACTCAAAATGCTGCTTAAAGACAATCAAGTCTAATTTGGGCGAAAATGATATATAATTAGCACAAAACCACGATCATGCTAGCCATAAAACTAGATGAGCCAGAGGCTGATCAGTGGTTTTAATTGCGCTTAATTGTTTATCTGTAATTATATTATGCTGCTGTGATGCATGATCTGCCTGGAAATATCTCTGTGATATTATTGTTGATTGATGTTTGAGAAGCCTGTCAGTGGTCAGTGCCCAATTAAATTAATGGGATAAAAGCTTTAAGAAGCTTCGTAAATTATATTCAATGTTTTAACGGTAAAATATTGATATATAATATTAATGGAAATTTTTATTTGGGAAAAATAAGGAATTTTGGAAAATATTTCTTTTTAACGATTTATTACTGTAAGAGTGTATTATGAGTCACAATGAGCGCGAAACCGTGAAAATATTTTTGCACTGCTAATTTTTACGTAAGAAATTTCGGAATATTATAAAATATTATTTTATGAAATTAATTGGTGAAAATAAGTTAATTATGATTTTAGAAAAGAGTTATGAGCAAAAGTGTTTGCATGCATTTGGCAGACGTGCCCGCAGTTCTATGTGTGATTACCTTGCGGCGTCAGGTATTTCATACTATGTTTTCCTCATTGTGCCCGGGTTGGACAATGAGACCCCATCTACGTTGTTATCACTGATGCCCTGGGTGCGGACAGTGTGCGATGGGTTTTGCCTGTGGCTGTGTGCCTGTGGCTGTGTGCCTGTTTGCCTAGTGGTGGCAATTGAGCCTGATCAACTCATCACGTGTTGGGATATCTCATGAGATTAGGACGAAATTAGATGACGAATATGAAGTGTTCATGCATAAATTTTCACAAGATGATGTTTGGGGTGTTGACCCCATTGATAAACTATTTGCTTATAAATGGTTGTGTTTAGTAAATGTGAATGTGTTATGTGGTGTCTAGCATGTAGTTGTCGAGTAAAATCCATATATTGGTTTCTCACTCTTACGTGTTTAGATGGAACCGGATATACCTCTGGTACATTCGAGGATCCGATCGATCACGTTTGATCGAGCTCAGTTTGGTGGTGCTTGGGAGATTAACCCTGGGGCACTCAGCGCCACCTATCATGGTCCTAGTCGAGAAGTCATTGGCACGGTAGAAGAAGGACCGCAGCAAAGGATACATGTTGTTGAGACTGTTGAGGTACCTCTACCTCCGATATGGCTATACCTACAGTACTTGGATGAGCACGGGTTACTGGATTTGCCACCTCAGTCGCATCGGCTTCAGATAGTAGTACCAGAAATACCTCCTGCTGAGGTAGTGTTGGATGAGGACGAGGAGGACCCCGATGAGTACGTTGAGGATGATCTTGAGTTTCACCCTCCTACTGTTTGTAACGCCCATCATTACATTAGTAACCCAAAACAAAATCAATGAAAATCCTTTGAAGAATTTAAAATTAAAAAACACATACATGTCATAAAAAAAATACGCAACTTAATCGGGTATGAAAATACCTCATATTAATTAAAATAGTGATAAAGTATCCAAAGTGATAATATATTAATAAATTCACAAATCCAAATGAAAACCAAAGGCCTCAGAAAAACGGGCGTCTGCTAATAAACCCAACGACAAATAAAAAAAAAAAGCGTCTAGCCACATACGGCTCCTCATTTAAGAGAGTACTAACCAAGCTAAGAATAATAACTAAAGTAAATCCGCTAAGTCTTCATTCCTCTTCAGTCCCAGCGATGTCGTCCTCGTGCTCTGAAAACAACACTTTTAATGAGATATAATCCTAGTGAATAAAAATAATCGTTGGTAAAAAGGTTCGCAAACAGTGCTGTTTTCAGTCGGTGCGGTAACCGAAAAAACATTCATGGTACCCGCTAATTTTTAAAATATCGAATATAATAGACCTCCAAGATAATAAATATATATAAATAAAATTAATGTCAAGCATTTAGAGCACAACTCATAAATTCAGCAACGGTCACATCTCATTGCATTTAACCACATTCTCCATGCAAACTCTACACAATGCAACTCCACGAACATGACTCGATGATTCCCAGAATCACTTAACTTGACTCTTTGGTTCCCAGAACTGGTGTGAATCCCAGATCCACTAAGGTCTATGAGCTCTTATCCATGCAATGGCGTCCCACTGCCTTCCCCATCCCAGATGGAGGTATCTAATATTCCATCCCAGATGTGAATATTTTAATAATTTGATATCCCATCCCGGGATGGTGATATCTCTCATCCTATTCCCTAATAGAATGTACACCGTCATCCCTTCCCGGAAGGTGATGACCAACTCATGCATAATGCAATATGTCATCCCCGATGACTCTCAAGGTTTTCCAACTTTATCTATCAATAACAATGTTACAATGTCATGCCAAACCAACACTATAACATCATATTATACATATTAAATATTATTAATCAACAATAATTCATACTGTAATCAAACAAATTTTAATTTAGAAACCATTGAACAAAACATGCTTAAAATGACTTGTTACGGGAACGGGTTCACAAAACATGAACCTACATTCCAATTTCTAATTTAAATTGGCCTTCATCAGTGGAATAGAGTTTCACGTAACAGGGAAAGAATTAATCACACTACAAATAATGAATTTGACTTTGACAATTGTTTTGCCATCAAACAATCTAAATAAAGAATGTACAGCAATTCCACAAAATTAATATAAAGCTATTTATTTATAGATTCCAGGAAAATATATTTAATAATTCGATTCATCTAACAACATCTCAAAATAATGTAAGAGTCTCAAATCAAGAACTAAGAAACCTAAAATATTTTACTATTTCCGAAAGACAAAGTTACATGTGGAAGCATCAAATTATCTGTACCATAAAAGTGTGAGAAAAGTTATTTTTACTCACCTCTAAAATTTACCCAAAAGATAAGGAAGTTGATCCTCTTCAAGTAAAGAACCCCTTCTTGCTGTGAAGCTGATCTCTCATTTATTTTTATCCCTACCGGTAGAGTTGTGTGGCGCTGCCACCTCTTTTATTTCGGTGACTGTGTTGCTATCACTGTCTAGGGTGAATTGTTTGTGTTATATCTCTTCAAATGAGAAAAATTGGGCCAATCATGTTTATCCCAAGGAAAACGGCCCGGTATAAACATCATCCAATTCAATTCTCTATCAAATGTGATTTTACATCATTGTGGGCACCACTTCCTATTCACCCACGTCCTGGCTGTTTACTTGGCTAAAGCCAATTCTCCAAATGATCATCATGTGGGCCCCATCACGTTTCTTGTTTTTTTTAATGGCAAAAGAATTCCCGTTGAACTTACAGATTTCCTGATTTTATGCCTCCTGAACGTGCCTTACAATTTGGATGGTGGTTCATTTTATTTATTTATTTATTTATTTTAACATTTGCAATCTTTTGTGACTATTAAATAATTCTTATAAATTATAATAATAATAATAATTTCTACACTAAAACTCATACTAGCTTAACCTTTTTATTTTAACATAATCATATTAAAATTTTAGGATGTTACATTTTCTCCCCTCCTTAATGAATTACGTCCCCGAAATTCTCACGTCTCACCCAAACTACACAACATTAAAGGTAATGCAATACTAAGTTATGTACATGTGCCGAAAAGATCTGGATGATGTTGTCTAACATCTTCCTCAAGTTCCCAAGTAGCTTCCTCTGGAGTCAACCCTTCCCAAATCACTTTCACCAATGGGATCATCTTGTTCCTCAGAGTTTTTGTGCTCTCGTCAATGATCTGAATAGGTCGGGGCTTAAAGATTAAATTATCCTTCAATTGTATTGACTCGGGGGCTATCACGTGTGAAATATCTGGTACGTACTTCCGGAGTTGAGACACATGGAAGACGTCATGGAGATTCGACAACTGTGGTGGAAGAGCCAATTGGTAAGCAACAGGCCCGACTCTTTTTAGGATTTGAAATGGACCCAAGAAACGAGGATTTTAGCTTGCGGACTTTCATCGACCTCCCTACCCCCGTCTTAGGAGTGACTCTCAAAAATACATGCTCACTTTCCTAGAATTCTAGAGGCTTTCTCCTTTTGTTGACGTAGCTCTTTTGTCTACTTTGCGCCGTGCGCATCCTCTCCCTAATCATTTTGATTCTCTCAGAGGTTTCCTGGACCAATTCAGGTCCTATCAAGGTTTTCTCACCTACCTCACACCAACATAAAGGGGACATACACTTCCTCCCATATGGGGCCTCATAGGGTGTCATGCCTATACTAGCGTGATAACTATTGTTATACGCAAACTCAATGAGAGGTAGGAATCTATCCCAACTCCCTCTTTATCCAAGACACACGCTCTAAGCATGTCTCCAAGGGTCTGAATGGTCCGATCTGACTGACCATCCGTTTGGGGATGATAGGCCGTGCTAAGGTTCAACTTAGTCCCAAAGGCTTGCTGAAAAGCTTTCCAAAATCTAGAGGTAAACCTCGGGTCTCTATCTGACACTATAGATGTGGGTGTCCCATGAAGCTTGACTATTTCCTTGATATAGAGGTATGCCAACTTGTCTAAGCCATAGGTTTCCTTAATTGGCAAGAAGTGGGCAGACTTGGTCAACCTATCCACTATCACCCAAATGGCATCTAAGCCCAAACGCGTCTTAGGTAACCCCATCACAAAGTCCATAGAAATTCTCTCCCACTTCCATTCTGGAATCTCCAAGGACTGCAACAACCCTGAAGGCTTCTGATGTTCTATCTTAACCTTTTGGCACACTAAACACCTAGTTACGAAGCTAGCCACATCTTTTTTCATTCCTGGTCACCAATACATCCTCTTAAGGTCTTGGTACATCTTAGTTAACCCAAGATGTATGGTAAACTTTCCCTTATGAGCTTCCTCTAATATCTTCTCTCTAAGGTTCCCCTCCTTAGGAACAATGATCCTATTCTTAAACTTCACTAGCCCATCAACACACAACTCATAACCCTCTTGTCCCAACCGAGACTGCAACTCTTGGTCTAAAAGTTGTTCCCGCCTAACCTCATCTCTAAGGTCACTATTAATTTCCAACCTCTTCAGCTTCAAACTTAAGACATTTAGGGACACATTCCCTAAACTTCTCCATAAGGTTCAGCTCTTGCACCATCAAGCTTGACACGGGTAGGGACTTCCTACTCAAAGCATCTGCCACCACATTGGCTTTTCCCGAATGGTACTTCAGCTCGAAGTCATAGTCCTTAAGGAACTCCATCCACCTTCGTTGTCTCATGTTCAACTCCTTCTGGTCGAACAGATATTTAAGGCTTTTATGGTCACTAAAAACTTCAAACGTTGCCCCATAAAGGTAATGCCTCCAAATCTTAAGGGCAAAAATCACAACTGCTAGCTCTAGGTCATAGGTAGGGTAATTCCCCTCATGTGGCCTAAGCTGCCTAAAGGCATATGCTACCACCTTTCCCTCCTGCATTAAGACACATCCCAAGCCATTCTTGGATGCGTCGCAGTACACCACAAAACTCACTAAGGGATCCGGTATAGTTAAGACTGGTGATGACACCAATCTCCTCTTAAGCTCTTGGAACCCGTCCTCACACTCCTGGTCCCACATAAAAGATTTCCCTTTTCTACTCAACTGGGTCAAAGGTAAGGCTAGTCTAGAGAACCCCTCTATGAACTTCCTATAGTAGCCAGCTAAGCCTAAGAAACTTCTCACTTCGGTTACTGTCTTAGGAATGTCCTCGCTTCTAACTCTAATCTTGATGGTATCTCGATCTTAGATCTATTTTGGAAAACACTGACGCTCCCCTTAACTGATCTAAGAGATCATCTATCCTATGTAACATCCCTGGCTGCTTTATGGATTGACTACTGTCCCCATAAACCAACACGGGTCTTTTCAGCATGCTTTGTCCTCACTCACACGCTTCCCGGGAAAACTTCCCAGGAGGTCACCCATCCCAGAATTGTTCCAAGTCAAGCTTGCTTAACTGTGAAGTTCTTAAGTGATGGGCTACCGAAAAGAAGATGCATCTTGTTAGTATAGGTAGTACCAATCAATTCATATAAGCCATCCTCAACTGTATAGTCCCATACCTACACAGTCTCAGGATCCCTCTCATTTGGGTGTGTAATCGGTTCATTCATGTCTCCCTCCGCCTAGAAGCCTGCCAGGAGCCGCTCCTTGTCCGTTCCTTCTTGCACCGGCGACCACTCCCCGCCCTCGTCGGCACCCGGGTGTTACATCCTAGGCAAGGGATATTTGTTCTTGATGGTTACTTTATTCAGTTGCCCATAATCAACACACAACCTCATACTCCCATCCATTTTCCTTCACTAAAAGCACTGGTGCTCCCCAAGGTGACACACCAGGCCTAATGAACCCCTTTTGTAACATACCTCTATCTGTTTCTTGAGCTTGCTCAACTCTAGAGGTGTTATCTTGTAAGGCGCTACAGATATTAGTCTACTCTTTGACACTAGATCTATGCTAAACTCAACTCCCTATTGAAACTTGCGCATCATAGAGATAGTCGCTACATCATTGCCTGCCTCTATAGTAGCAGCGAGTGAGAGTATGTATCCTTGAGCTCTCTAAACCAAACACTAATCACAAGAAACGACGAATAAAATACGGGTCGACACCGAAAATCAAAAGACATTGGGTGTGAAGAGATAAGGATATTTTTGTCAGAATACTTATGGCAATGAGTCTAGATGCCAATAAGTCAATACCAAGAAAAACATACAATACATAGATAACAATAAGTTTGATGTCATAAGGAGTGTCTTGATGCACAAGGAAACAATTTAAACAACCAATGGAAGAACAAGAATATCCTTATAGGAGTAGAAACCTATGAACCAAAGGACAAATGAAAGATTGGAATCTCCAAATTTTCACACATGAAGGATGTATCAAAGGATGCATTGCTCCTGAATCAGACAATATAATAATTTTTTTTAAACGAGTAGAAGAAATTCAGCCCCCTTCGGATCTAAGCTGCCTCATAAAGATGACAGAATGTTCTTCTTGAATTCGAACAGCCCCACGTGTTAAGGGTCCTAGGTTGCCACCACTTCATTAGTGACTGGCCTCCATTCCCCTTCAGTTGACGGCGTGTCTTCGTCTGCCCTTGCATAGCTTTGGCCATACAATCCAAAGCCGCTGCAAGTGCAACATTCGTCCCTCGCCTATTAGTCGCCATAAATCTGCTCACTACCAATGAAATACTGGGTTGATCAGGTCCAATATCCCAAAGAATAGCATGCAGCATCTATAACTCTAACAAGCATCCTATGCGCCCAAGTTTTATTTTAGAAAAAGCCCCATTACCACAGTCCGATTTAGAATCGAACTGCTCTGATACCATAAATGTAACACCCTTCGTTACATTAGTAACCCAAAACAAAATCAATGAAAATCCTTTGAAGAATTTAAAATTAAAAAAAAACATACATGTCATAAAAAAAAATCCGCAACTTAATCGGGTATGAAAACACCTCATATTAATTAAAATAGTGATAAAGTATCCAAAGTGATAATATATTAATAAATTCACAAATCCAAATGAAAATCAAAGGCCTCAGAAAAACGGGCGTCTGCTAATAAACCCAACGACAAATAAAAAAAAAGCATCTAGCCACATACTGCTCCTCATTTAAGAGAGTACTAACCAAGCTAAGAATAATAACTAAAGTAAATCCGCTAAGTCTTCAGTCCTCTTCAGTCCCAGCGATGTCGTCCTCGTGCTCTGAAAACAACACTTTTAATGAGATATAACCCCAGTGAATAAAAATAATCGTTGGTAAAAAGGTTCGCAAATAGTGTTGTTTTCAGCCGGTCAAAAGTGTAAAAGAAAAACATTCATGGTACCCGCTAATTTTTAAAATATCGAATATAATAGACCTCCAAGATAATAAATATATATAAATAAAATTAATGTCAAGCATTTAGAGCACAACTCATAAATTCAGCAACGGTCACATCTCATTGCATTTAACCACATTCTCCATGCAAACTCTACACAATGCAACTCCACGAACATGACTCGGTGATTCCCAGAATCACTTAACTTGACTCTTTGGTTCCCAGAACTGGTGTGAATCCCAGATCCACTAAGGTTTATGAGCTCTTATCCATGCAATGGCGTCCCACTGCCTTCCCCATCCCAGATGGAGGTATCTAATATTCCATCCCAGATGTGAATATTTTAATAATTTGATATCCCATCCCAGATGGTGATATCTCTCATCCTATTCCCGGAATAGAATGTACACCGTCATCCCTTCTCGGAAGGTGATGACCAACTCATGCATAATGCAATATGTCATCCCCGATGACTCTCAAGGTTTTCCAACTTTATCTATCAATAACAATGTTACAATGTCATGCCAAACCAACACTATAACATCATATTATGCATATTAAAGATTATTAATCAACAATAATTCATACTGTAATCAAACAAATTTTAATTTAGAAACCATTGAACAAAACATGCTTAAAATGACTTGTTACGGGAACGGGTTCACAAAACATGAACCTACATTCCAATTTCTAATTTAAATTGACCTTCATCAGTGGAATAGAGTTTCACGTAACAGGGAAAGAATTAATCACACTACAAATAATGAATTTGACTTTGACAATTGTTTTGCCATCAAACAATCAAAATAAAGAATGTACAGCAATTCCACAAAATTAATATAAAGCTATTTATTTATAGATTCCAGGAAAATATATTTAATAATTCGATTCATCTAACAACATCTCAAAATAATGTAAGAGTGTCAAATCAAGAACTAAGAAACCTAAAATATTTTACTATTTCCGAAAGACAAAGTTACATGTGGAAGCATCAAATTATCTGTACCATAAAAGTGTGAGAAAAGTTATTTTTACTCACCTCTAAAATTTACCCAAAAGATAAGGAAGTTGATCCTCTTCAAGTAAAGAACCCCTTCTTGCTGTGAAGCTGATCTCTCATTTATTTTTATCCCTACCGGTAGAGTTGTGTGGCGCTGCCACCTCTTTTATTTCGGTGACTGTGTTGCTATCACTGTCTAGGGTGAATTGTTTGTGTTATATCTCTTCAAATGAGAAAAATTGGGCCAGTCATGTTTATCCCAAGGAAAACGGCCCGGTATAAACATCATCCAATTCAATTCTCTATCAAATGTGATTTTACATCATTGTGGGCACCACTTCCTATTCACCCACGTCCTGGCTGTTTACTTGGCTAAAGCCAATTCTCCAAATGATCATCATGTGGGCCCCATCATGTTTCTTGTTTTTTTAATGGCAAAAGAATTCCCGTTGAACTTACAGATTTCCTGATTTTATGCCTCCTGAACGTGCCTTACAATTTGGATGGTGGTTCATTTTTTTTTAATTTTTTTTATTTTTTAACATTTGCATTCTTTTGTGACTATTAAATAATTCTTATAAATTATTATAATAATAATAATTTCTACACTAAAACTGATACTAGCTTAACCTTTTTATTTTAACATAATCGTATTAAAATTTTAGGATGTTACACTGTTGATGATGATGATTCTTCCGACGACGTAGCGGGAGCGGAGGCATCTTCATCAGATACATCTGTTGTAGGTGGGGTTGATCATCATGATCTCCCCAATGAGTTTCATTAGCTTGACCAGCTATAGGTATAGTTCTGGGGTAGCGAGTCTTATCAATTTTTTGACCTGGCTACTGAGAGCCATGAGTTTTGTTATGGTTCTAGACTACTCGTTGCTTATATGTATATGTCTTTCTTTTATTTGCTTAGTTTGATGGAGAATAGCCTATACTTATGAGGGCTCTTTTGTTATCTCCTATTAGGTTTATGGTGTATTTAAAAGGTGATGTATATATATATATATATATATATATATATATATATATATATATATATATATATATATACATATATGTTTGTTTATGTTTACAACTGTTCGATGTTAAAGAAAAAAAAATTCAGCACTTTTTCGTAAAGAGACAATTACTTTAAAGTATATTTTCCGAAAGTAACCAGCATTTAATAATTTAATTTTTTATTTATTCAGGTAACTATGTGATGACCCTAGAAGGGGTGTCGCAACCTAAGTTGAAGGAAACATGATAAAAACACTAACCTTTTCTTTCACAGGTCAAAATTCGGTTTTCTGCTCTGTAAACTTTTACTGTCAGTGAAAACGCAGACCGACTTCCGTCTGAGTTTTCAACCGAAACTTTAACCGTGACTTTTTACGTTAGGATAACACAAGAAAATGATTTTAGTCTATTTAAAATCATCCTCTGGATTTTAATAAAAATAAACACATAATTTTGTATTTACTGATATAGAAAGACACAGAAATCGGGGCGTTACAATTTTCATAATAATGCATTATTTATTGTTAAGAAACTCATATTTTATTACTGCTACATTTGGTCTTATGGATGCTTTGAGTGTGAGTTTTTGTGTTTCATTCTCGTTCAAAAGCCTTTGTGTGAGTTTTTGAATATATCATCCTCATTTATAAGCCTTAGTTGTAAGACCCCGATTTTCACTGTTTTAAATAACATAAATAAGTATGATTATGTTTATATATTTATATGAGTGTTATAAAATTATTTTAAATAAATGGAGTTCATCACTCAATTCTACTTGAACGTAGAAAGTTACGATTAAAATTTAGGTTGGAAAGTCAGGCGAATCCCGGCCCACAAATTTCATTGACAGTATAATTATACTGCTCAAAAGACCTGATTTTAATTCGTGAACGAAAAATTTAAGATTTTTGTTTTATTTACTACGATAGTGTATTTTTAGAATTATTTCATAAAAAGTGAAATAATATAAGTTTTACGGGCATTATACTCAATCGGGTAAACGACGGAGCGAATTATGGAGTTTTCGGAAGCATATAAAGGATTTATCTTGTGATTCTAAGATGATTCATGTGGATGAGTCACACATGTGGAGTTTTTAAGTTAGCACATGAGTTAGATGGAATTTTAAGGATTTTTCACCTAAGTTCTTTAACTTCCTTTTAATCGCTTTTTAGTCCAAAGTGAATTCTTCAAGCTATCTTTGTCAATTGGGCCAAATTTTATTTCTTCATCCAAGCCCATTAGGGGGACTGCTGCCATATAGCCTATTCCTTTCCCATGGATGCAAAATCAAGTGGGCTCAAGTGAATTTCCTCAAGCCCAATGCGCAAGGCCCATGGCTTGCTCATAAACTTGATGAGTCAAGTGGCTTCATGATTCTTCTCACACTTTCTCACATATTCTCACACTTTCTCAAAAGCTCTCAAGTGTTTTACCATGTTCTTATTTTTCTCTCACACAAAGAAGCCATGTTTGTGAAGGAGTTTGAATATTGCTTGATCATTTTTCAATTCCAATAGGTGATTCTTCATCCTCATCATCTTTTAGTCATAGTTTCTTCAAACCATTTCTTGTTTTGAAGCTTTATTCAATATGTTTATCTTAGTTGTTCATGTCTTTAGAAAATGATAAAAAAAAATCATAGAAAAATCCTTTGAGTTTGAAACCAATTTCTATGTTTTTGTCATCATGTATATGTTCTAAATCCAAGAGTATGTTGAAATCAAAAAATTCCTTCACTTTTTACTCATCAAGGCTTAACCTATAGAGGTGAAGTTGGAGGAGATTTTGTTCATGTCTTTTGTAAATAATCATGTATATTAGCTTGTTAGTATATATGTTTAGGGAATCCAAGTTGTTTTGTCAAACAAAAATCCCTAGCCCTATGAACATATCATGGCCGAAACTAGGTGTGTGAGTTAGGAAGTTTTGATTTCCAAACTTAGTTGTTTAGCCACTAATCCATGATCTTTGTTAATTAAGTATCATTAATCCATGACTTAATCATGATTAGGAATTTTTAGTCACAAAGACCCTTGAGGCCGTGACCATGTAGGAAGGATTTTGATGGTTTTAATTGTTTGATTAGTAATGGTTTGGTTGTATTGGTGAATGTTGAATTTATTCCGTTGTGTACGAGAGAAGTCGATGAAGCAATTTATTCTACTGAGAATTCTACGAGAGGTAAGAGGGGATTACCTGAGGGATTTTTCCGATGGCTACGTGCTATCTGGTTGGTGTCTGTATGATTTACCTGTTGGTGTTTGTTTAACTGGTGTAAGTTGTGGTACGTGATATGTGATCAATTATCTGTGTTTAGTTGTTTATTTGCAGTAATATATATAAATATTGTGATGCATGATCTGACTGAGAATATTTTTATAATGTTGTTGTTGGATGTTGTTTGAGAAGCCTGACAGTGGTCAGTGCTCAATTAATTAAACGAGATAAAAGCTTTAAGAAGCTTCACGAGTAATATTTAGTATTTAATTTGAAAAATATTAGAATATATTATGTTTTAAATAATTATTTGAGAAAATAAGAAATTTTCAAAATTATTATTATTGTAATGATTTATCAGTGTAAAAGTACTCTATGAGTCACAGTGAGGACGTAACCGTGAAATTATTTTTGTACTGCTAATTTTTACATAAGAAAATTCGTAATATTATAAAAAGTTAATTTGTGAAATTAATTTTCGAAAATAACTTAATATTTAATTTATAAAATTATTTAAGTGGAAAAAGCTAAGTTTTGGCTTAAATGGCTTTAAAAATACTAATTAACGACAATTAGGAAAAATATCGACGGCAAGTGTTTCGAAAACAGCAATACGTATTTTTAATAAGTTTGAACGTCAAGTGACTCACTTTTCTGAAAACTAAGTTTTTGTATCAGATGGTTTTTATAAAAAGGATTTCCTAATCGAAATGAATTCCGAAATCAAGTTTTGACTTAACTGCATTAAAAGTGTGTTGGAACTTAGTAACCGAGACGTCGGGGTATTAAGGTTCTTGGGTGTTGTGGACTTGGTGTCCTTTGGACTTTGTGATCTTGTAGACTTGTGTCTATTGCATTAAAACATTTAAGATGTTTTCTATTACCACAGACCTAAGATTGATTGCAAGGTTTAGGGGTTTCGTGATTGAGCACTCGGATTTTGAGGTCCTGTGTTATTAATGAAAGTGTTTAAAGATGTGTAAAACTGTAATGGGTCATAAACTTTTGAGCTTCGACAAGGAAAGATTAAACACAAAGAAAAGTGTCAAGAACAGAGTGTTTTTGCATGCATTTGGTAGACGTGCCCGTTATGTTCTGGCCGTGTGCTTGTATTCTGGCTACGTGCCTGGTGTCCTGGCTGCGTGCCTGTATTCTGGCTGCATGCCTGTGTTCTGGGTGTGTGCCTGGTGTTCTGGTTGCGTTCCTGGAGCCCGATCAACTCATCACTTGTTGGGATATCTCATGAGATTAAGTGTGAATGTTTAGATGGTGTACATGAAGTGTTCATGCATATTTTTCCAAAGGATGATGTTTGGGGTGTGAAACCCATTATGAGATTATATGTTTTAGTATGAGTGCTTGTATAGACATAACATATATATGTGTGTTTTCTGTTGTGTCGTGCATGTGATCGTCGAGTTAAATCCATATATTGGTTTCTCACTCTTGCATGTTTTATTTGTGGTTTCTTTGCTGTTTATATATTGGGGAGTTCAGAGGAGCCATTCAAGGATTATGGTGTCAACAAGAAGAAGGCTACTTAGCTCGGAGTATACTGACGCTACTACCTTGTGTTATAGTGTCTGTTAGTTATGACCAGCTTAGGTTTTATTTAGTGTAGTGTTGTTGTTATTAAATAATGATCTATACTATTAAAGATCTAAGTGTGAAAACAATATGAGGCAGTATAGTTGTATGACTTATACATACTTATATATTTAAGTTTGGTTTTGCTTACTTGGTTGTTGTAATGTTGAAAAAGAATGAGAAATAAATTGTTGTATCACAATTTTGAGAATGAGAAATAATAATAACAAGAAAATATCATTTTTCCGAAAACAACCAGCAAATATTCTTTTAATTTATTTTCCACAAATAGGTAACCATGTAACGCCCAAGGGTGGTGTTACATTAGTGGTATCAGAGCTGGTCGAGTCTTTCGGGAACCTTGGGGAATAGGTCTGTTATGTTTTTGTTGTGTGATCTCTGGTTGGACCTTGTTTGGATTGTTTCCTTTTCGAAACAATATGTGTTAACACACAAGTATGTGTGTTTTGGTGAGTTCTAATTGGATTGAGATCTTGTGAGAGCCCTTGAATTGTAGATGATATGTTGATTGAATTACTTCTTAGATGTAATGTGTGTTAACCCACGAATGCGCGTTTCATTTCTGGTTGCGGTCTAACTGATTTTGTTCTTCAGGTCAGTTATGGAACTCGCACCAGAAGGTGGACGTGGACGAGGACGTGGATGCAGTCGTGGACGTGGTCATAGATGTGGTCCTATTGGTGACCGTGGTAACATGAATGAAAACTACGAGGAAGGACTGGACTATGCTGCTCAGGCTATGGAACATGTGGCTGCTGCTATTGCCAATCAAACTGCATCTATGAATGCCCAGAATCTACAAGCTGTGGAAGGCAAAGCTCTGATTGTGTTTCGAAGCCAAAATCCTTCAAAATTTGGTGGGGATGCTGATCATGAGAAAGCTGATTTATGGATTCAGGAGCTGGAGAAAATCTTTGAACTGGTGGTTACTCCCGCAGAAGTAAAGGTTACTTATGATGCTTTCCTGCTGATAGAAGATGCGGAGTATTGGTGGAAGGGTGTTCAACAACTGCTTGAAGCTAATCATCAGGAGATTACCTGGAACGTTTTCCGAACCGCATTCATGGATAAGTATTTTTCGGAGAGTGTTAGGATCGAAAAAGAGATGGAGTTTCTGGGATTACAACAACAAGACCTGTCTGTGGGAGAGTATGTGGAAAAGTTTAAATCACTTGCCAAATACTTCCGATTCTTCCAAGCACAACCAAATGAAAGCTAGAAATGTGAGAGGTTTGAAGCGGGCTTAAGGTTCGAGATTAAGGAATCTGTCTTACCTCTGCAACTTCAACTTTTCAAGCTTTAGTCGAGATGAGTCAGAAGAATGAGCAGATGAGGAAATGATAAGGGAAATGTTGGAGGACCCTCTAGATCCAAGGATCAATCTCAGAATCAGGGAGAAAAGCAAGTGCAGAGAAAACCTTATTTCCGACCCCCAGGAAATAACCAGAATCGGCAACAACATCATTCGAATTTTGCTGCAACAGGGAATGGTGGCCAAAATAATCTAAATCAAAGTCAAGTTAGAAGGTGCTTCAGTTGTGGAGATACAAGACATATGTTGGATACTTGCCCTGTGAGGGGAGCTAAGTGTTTCAACTGTGGTCAAGTGGGACATTTGGCAAGGGATTGCAACGTACCAAAGGGAGCTAAGTGTTTCAACTGTGGCCAAATGAGACATTGGGTGAAGGATTGCAATGAACCAAAGCAAGGACCGGCTGCCAATAATACCAGAGTAAATAAGCCGACGACTGCGGGTAGAGTTTTAAATGTGTGGAACGCTAAAACTGCAAGCTTTGACGGTAATCTTTTAACTATACTTCTTGAATTCAAGTATAATTCATACTTTTATTTCGATGGATTGTGCGTGGATGTGTTGAAATTACCTGTCTCTGTGATTATTATGAGATGATTGTTTCAAATTTCAACTATTCAACTAGTTATTGTGAAATTCTATATGTTGGACTATCCTATTGTTGTTCATGATAGACAATTTCTTGACAAAACAAGTTTCTCAATGAGACTTAGTCTAGTCACTTTTACTTTTGGTAAAAGTGATCCAGTCTGAATTTTGTCGGACTGTCAATTTAAAAAAAAAATCATTGTTGATAAGTTCCTTGTGAAAGAAGAAACTTTCTTAGATTCATGTTTGTAAACGTGTACCGATCATACATTTTTACTTCCCTGAACCTATTAAAAAATTTTTATGCACGAGATATTCTGGTATTCCGTTCAGATTGATGAAATTCTTTCTTTTATATACTTTCTTGTGAGAGTCCAACCTTGGGATTAAGAAATCATGTTTAGTTTCGATTCACGAAATTTCGAGGACGATTTTTTTTAGTGGGGTAGTATTCTAACACCCCGGTTTTCACTATTTTAAATAACAGAAATAAGTATGATTATGTTTATATATTTATATGAGTGTTAGAAATTATTTTAAATAAACGGAGTTCATCACTCAATTCTACTTGAACGTAGAAAGCTACGATTAAAATTTAGGTTGGAAAATCAGGCGAGTCCCGGCTCGCGAATTTCATTGACAGTATAATTATACTGCTCAAAAGACCTGATTTTAATTCGTGAACGAAAAACTTAAGATTTTTATTTTATTTCCTACGATAGTGTATTTTTAGAATTATTTCATAAAAAGTGAAATAATATAAGTTTTATGGGTGTTATACTTAATCGGGTAAACCACGGAGCGAATTATGGAGTTTTCGGAAGCATATAAAGGATTTATCTTGTGATTCTAAGATGAATCATGTGGATGAGTCACACATGTGGAGTTTTTAAGTTAGCACATGAGTTAGATGGAATTTTAAGGATTTTGCACCTAAGTTCTTTAACTTCCTTTTAATCGCTTTTTAGTCCAAAGTGAATTCTTCAAGCCATCTTTGTCAATTGGGCCTATTTTTTTTTCATCCAAGCCCATTAGGGGGACTGCGGCCATATAGCCTATTCCTTACCCATGGAATTATTTTTCATGATACCGATTTCATTTATTTAAGTTCCTTGTCAAGTTAATGTCTTAAGCAATTTCCATGATGCAAAATCAAGTGGGCTCAAGTGAATTTCCTCAAGCCCAATGCGCAAGAGCCATGGCTTGCTCATAAACTTGATGAGTCAAGTGGCTTCATGATTCTTCTCACACTTTCTCACAAATTCTCACACTTTCTCAAAAGTTCTCAAGTGTTCTACCTTGTTCTTATTTTTCTCTCACACAAAGAAGCCAAGTTTGTGAAGGAGGTTGAAGATTGCTTGATCATTTTTCAATTCCAATAGGTGATTCTTCATCCTCATCATCTTTTAGTCATAGTTTCTTCAAACCATTTCTTGTTTTGAAGCTTTATTCAATATATTTATCTTAGTTGTTCATGTCTTTAGAAAATGATAAAAAAATCATAGAAAAATCCTTTGAGTTTGAAACCAATTTCTATGTTTTGTCATCATGTATATGTTCTAAATCCAAGAGTATGTTGAAATCAAAAATTTCCTTCCCTTTTTACTCATCAAGGCCGAACCTATAGAGGTGAAGTTGGAGGAGATTTTGTTCATGTCTTTTGTAAATAATCATGTATATTAGCTTGTTAGTATATATGTTTAGGGAATCCAAGTTGTCTTGTCAAACAAAAATCCCTAGCCCCATGAACATGTCATTGCCGAAACTAGGTGTGTGAGTTAGGAAGTTTTGATTTCCAAACTTAGTTGTTTAGTCACTAATCCATGATCTTGGTTAATTAAGGATCATTAATCCATGACTTAATCATGATTAGGAATTTTTGGTCACAAAGACCCTTGAGGCCGTGTAACACCTGGGTGCCGATGAGGGCGGGTAGTGGTCGCCGGTGCAAGAAGGCACTGACAAGGAGCGGCTCCTGGCAGGCTTCTAGGCGGAGGGACACATGAATGAACTGATTACACTCCCGAATGAGAGGGATCCTGAGACTGTGTAGGTATGGGACTATACAGTTGAGGAAGGCTTACATGAATTGTTTGGCACTACCTATGCTAACAAGATGCATCTTCTTTTCGGGAGCCCACCACTTAAGAACTCCACTGTTAAGCATACTTGACAGAGCAATTATGGGATGGGTAACCTCCTGGGAAGTTTTCCCACGAAGCGTGTGAGTGAGGACAAAGCACGCTGAAAAAACCCGTGTGATTTTACATCATGTTTTCTATATACTTTTGCATGCATTTTTCATATAGATTAGGCATTCTTTAGTTGATTTTAGTTAGATTTTCCCTTGGAACGGGTGAAGCGGCCTTTGGTGTTGTTTTGCAGGAATTCAATGTAAAAATGATCAAAATCAGCCATGGTGGAGCTTGGATGAAAAAGAGCTTGAAAAGTGAAGAATATGAGCCAAACAGAGCCCATCACGGCCTGGCCGTGATGACCATCACTACCGTGATCAAGCGGAAGCGAGAAGGCAAAAGTCGAGATCGTTATCACGGCCTGCCCGTGATATGCATCACGGCCGTGACCTACCAGAAATTCAGGATTCGCGTCGCGAACAAAGGGCTCGCCTCGCGAGAACCCATTTTGTGTAAATTCGCCCACTCCAGAAGCCGTCACGACCTGGCCGTGATGGCCATCACGGCCGTGACGCGCGACTGATCTATAAATAAGGCTGCGCTGAACAGAAAAGGGGACTGACCTCTAACCTAAAAAAGGGACTTTTTGCAGAGGCTTGGAAACCCTAAAGAGGGCTGATGGCTGGGGGAAGGCTGGGACCTTAAAGATGACATCTCTCTGCTCTTGGATTGGAAGGAGATTGAAGGATTCGTCATGAAGTTTTCTTCCTCTCTTCTCTCTTTCTCTTTTGTAGAATTTATCATGTATAGCTAATTCCCCCATTGTTGGGTTTAGATGTAGCTTTTCTGAACTTGATTGTTAATTGATTTGGTTTCAATGCAAGTTTCTATTTCTTTATGAGTATGTGATTCTGTGCTTAATGCTTTCCTTGGATTAGCTACCCATAGGAATGATATGTTGCTTTGATAGATAACTGAAAGGTTGGTGTTAAGGCATGCTTATGAATCATATGCCAAGTAGTCCAAGAATCTAGACATAGGTGTTGGATGCTTGCAATCTTATAAGTCTTGACTTAATGCAAAATCACAGATTAATCCACCTAAGACATTAGGGTTTGATTTGGGGTTTTAGGCTCAATGCACCTAAGACATTAGGCTTGAGTATTTTAGAAAAGGCTTGATTGGCATAATTGAATTAGGACTTGTGTTGTTAGCCATTCCATTGCAATCAAGGGAGGATTAGTGTAGTCTAAACCTGACAATTCTATCCAGTTATAAATTCTGCATTCCAAGTGTTTGTTAAAAGTCCAAAAAGACCAAAAATATTTTATTTCTTTGTTTTCTGTTTTAATCTCTCATACTTTAGTTTAGTCTAGATAGTAGTCTAATTTGTGAATTGGTAATTGACATCCGATCCCTGTGGATACGATAACCGGTCTCACCACCGTATTACTTGATTGCTACGAGGTGCACTTGCCTTTATATATAAAAAATCACGCATCATTTGTGGGGACAATCGTCAATCCGTAGAGCAGCTAGGGATGTTACAAATGGTATCAGAGCTGCACCTCTCCCAGTACGGAGTGGTTCGGGGACGAACCAAGCGGAAGCTGGTGGGCATGTAACACCCGGGTGCCGACGAGGGCGGGGAGTGGTCACCGGTGCAAGAAGGCACGGACAATGAGCGGCTCCTGGCAGGCTTCTAGGCGGAGGGACACATGAATGAACCGATTACACACCTGAATGAGAGGGATCCTAAGATTGTGTAGGTATGCAACTATATAGTTGAGGAAGGCTTATATGAATTGATTGGTACTACCTATACTAACAAGATGCATCGTCTTTTCGGGAGCCCATCACTTAAGAACTCCATAGTTAAGCGTGCTTGACTTGGAGCAATTATGAGATGGGTGACCTCCTGGGAAGTTTTCCCAGACATTCGACAAAGCAATTTATTTCACTGAGAATTCTACGAGAGGTAAGAGGGGATTACCTGAGGGATTTTTCGGATGGCTATGTGCTATCTGGTTGGTGTCTGTATGATTTACCTGTTGGTGTTTGTTTAACTGGTTTAAGTTGTGGTACGTGATATGTGATCAATTATCTGTGTTTAGTTGTTTATTTGCAGTAATATATATAAATATTTTGATGCATGATCCGACTGGGAATATTTTTATAATGTTGTTGTTGGATGTTGTTTGAGAAGCCTGACAGTGGCCAGTGCTCAATTAATTAAACGAGATAAAAGCTTTAAGAAGCTTCACGAGTAATATTCAGTATTTAATTTGAAAAATATTAGAATATATAATGTTTTAAATAATTATTTGAGAAAATAAGAAATTTTCGAAATTATTATTATTGTAATGATTTATCAGTATAAAAGTACTCTATGAGTCACAATGAGGACGTAATCGTGAAATTATTTTTGTATTGCTAGTTTTTACATAAGAAATTCCGTAATATTATAAAAAGTTATTTTGTGAAATTAATTTTCGAAAATAACTTAACATTAAATTTGGAAAATTATTTAAGTGGAAAAAGCTAAGTTTTGGTTTAAATGGCTTTAAAAATACTAATTGACGACAATTAGGAAAAATATCGACGGCAAGTGTTTCAAAAACAGTAGTACGTATTTTTAATAAGTTTGAACCTCAAGTGACTCACTTTTCTGGAAACTAAGTTTTTGTATCAGATGGTTTTTATAAAAAGGATTTCCTAATCGAAATGATTTTCCGAAATCAAGTTTTGACTTAACTGCATTAAAAGGGTGTTGGAAGTTAGTAACCGAGACGTCGGGGTATTAAGGTTCTTGGGTGTTGTGGACTTGGTATCCTTTGGACTTTGAGGTCCTGTAGACTTGTGTCTATTGCGTTAAAACATTTAAGATGTTTTCTATTACCACGAACCTAAGACTGATTGCAAGGTTTAGGGGTTTCGTGATTGAGCACTCGGATTTTGAGGTCCTGTGTTATTAATGAAAATGTTTAAAGATGTGTAAAACTGTAATGGGTCGTAAACTTTTGAGCTTCGACAAGGAAATATTAAACACAAAGAAAAGTGTCAAGAATAGAGTGTTTTTGCATGCATTTGGCAGACGTGTCCGTTATGTTCTGGCTGCGTGCCTGTGTTCTGGCTGGGTGCCCGGTGTTCTGGCTGCGTGCCTGGAGCCTAATCAACTCATTGCTTGTTGGGATATCTCATGAGATTAATTGTGAATGTTTAGATGGTGTATATGAAGTGTTCATGCATATTTTTCCAAAGGATGATGTTTGGGGTGTGAAACCCATTATGAGGTTATATGTTTTAGTATGAATGCTTGTATAGACATAACATATATATGTGTGTTTTATGTTGTGTCGTGCATGTGGTCGTCGAGTTAAATCCATATATTGGTTTCTCACTCTTGCATGTTTTATTTGTGGTTTCTTTGTTGTTTATATATTGGGGAGTTCAGAGGAGCCATTCAAGGATTATGGTGTCAACAAGAAGAAGGCTACTTAGCTCGGACTATACTGACGCTACTACCTTGTGTTATAGTGTCTGTTAGTTATGACCAGCTTAGGTTTTATTTAATGTAGTGTTCTTGTTATTAAATAATGATATATACTATTAAAGATCTAAGTGTGAAAACAATATGAGGCAGTATAGTTGTATGACTTATACATACTTATATATTTAAGTTTGGTTATGCTTACTTGGTTGTTGTAATGTTGAAAAAGAAAAGAAAAAAATTTATCACGATTTTGAGAATGAGAAATAATAATAATAAGAAAATATTATTTTTCCGAAAGCAACAAGTAAATATTCTTTTAATTTATTTTCTACAAACAGGTAACCATGTAATGCCCAATGGGGGTGTTACACACGACACATACAACATGAATTCAACTATGCCGACTAAGACTTTAACCCGCGACATACAGGACACATAGTCCACGTACTTACTCAAAACCATAACTCAAAACTTCAAATTTTCCTCTCAAGCTTTTAAAGCATTATTCTTACTATCATTGAGCTTTGACCACTGTCAGGCTTTCAGTCAAACCAATAATGAATAGTTCAATCCAGACATACAGATATACTTAAACCACATAAACAGTTATCTTATCGAATTTAAAACACACATCATACATAACCACAATAACCTCACAACAACAAAATAGCACATAGTTACGAAAACCCTTCAGGTAAACTCCCTTTACCTTTGAAGACCAGAAAAAGATCCTTCGTTCCGGTTTCCTCTAACACCTTACGACAGGTGCGGACAGCTCCTATCAGCTCCCAAAAACACAAAACCTGCTTATCCAAGCAAACACAACCACGACGACATCCCGGAGAGAAAATCCAAGCATTTTCAACAACCAGATAAATGAAACAATCAGCTACTCATTATCAAAACATACAATCTAATTATCTGAAACCTTTAATTTAACCAAACAGAACTTCTTTCCAAAGAAATTTATTTAGGCAAAAGAGGTTTCATTAGAAAATTGGGAAACTTTGATTTGATGAGAGAATCATGAAATTGAACTTAGAAATCACACATTAAAGGTCCTAATTGCAATAAAACATATTTAATTTCACAAAAATAGAACCAATTTCAAATAAAATTAGATTGGGGTTTTAGGGTTCATAAATCAATTTGGGGAAAACTCATTCTAACTAAAGAATAATGAAATTAGTTTAGGAAAACACTAATTCACAGTTTCAATAGCATAAAAAAATGTTCAATTTCAAGATTAAACTCTGAATTCAAAACCTAGAGTTTAGGGTTTCAAAACCAAATTTGGGGCTTTTTGAAACTAGAAGAAATTAGGGGTAAACTCTTACCCAAGGAAGAAGAAGAAGTTGTGGTGGTGCTGTGATGCGGTAACGCGGCGGCCAGCGGTGGTTCATGGTGGTTCTATTCGAACATGAGATATAGAGTATGACCAAGGAAAATAAGAAGGAAGAGCTTAAGATGACTCACATGGTGGAAATCACCATGGAGGCGGCGGCGCGGGGTGCTTACCGCGGTGGAGCGTTGTTCGCGTGACTGAGATGGCGGAGGAAATGCATGCAGGAACGCGAACCAAACATGAGCAGGTGCGGTCAGAGCTTAGGCGGGCGACGGTTGTGGTGCGGCTGGGCTGAGGTGGTGGTCGCGGTTCTGGACAAGTAAGGTGGAAGGAGGAAGAAGATGAAGTTGGGGAGAAGGAAGAAAAGATGGGTGAGAAGTGGGTTGTGATAAAGAAAGAAGGAAATGAAAAAAAAGTAAAAGAAGAGGGGAGGGGGGCTCGTGTGCGTGAGTTCTGTCAGGGGAGGGTCATTTACTTAGTGGTTAAATATAAAATGAGTGGTTGAGATTGAGTCTAGAAAAGAATAAATAATAAAGGTCCTTGAATCTAAAAATAATGAGTGACAAATATATGATTTCAAAATTTTAATTAGAGTAAAGATTGATAATTGAATTGATCTTCCAAGAAAATCAATGATCCAAAATTAATCTCATTTTAATTAAAAACTAACATATTTTCAAATCTAAAATTAAACAGAGTAAAATATGAAAATAATTTTCTTTCAAGCATATTATTTAAAATATTTTTCTACACAAATACTAATAGTGACAATAACATACTATTGTTGTCTCGTAAGCGTGCATACACTAAAATAAGGCAGTGTTAATGCATAATTAAAATAAATATCCAGAAAATTATTCAATCCAAATAAAATAATATAAACAAAAAAAACACACACACACACACACACACAAACACACACACACACACACACACACACACACACACACAATGTTATTTAAGAACAGTAAAAACCGGCGTGTTACATTACTACCCCACTTAAGAAAGATTTCGTCCTCGAAATTTCGTGACTCGAAACTAGACAGAATCTTATAATTACATTTTAATTCCAAGATCCTACATTGTACTCCCTGTATTCACCTTCCCTTAAATGACTTTTGTAATTTAATTATATATCTCATACCTATTCTTCATTACACCGATCCTCTAAATTTAATCCCTTATCCTCAATCCATACTTCCTGTCCTTAATAATTTTTCCTTAATCTTTCACACATCAGTTCCTATCCATGCTTCTATGTTGTATTTCCAGTCATTTCATTCCTCTTATTACTAACTCCATAACATAATCAATTCTTACGTCGTTCTCTCTCATCCTCGAAATTCTCTACCACCACATATATCCAATTTCCATGACATTTTGTCTTAGTTCCTCCCACATGAAGAGTAAAATCGAAACTTAATCACTTCTATTCTCAATTTCTGGTCAACTAGAAAAACAGTTTTCCACACATCTAACTCTCATAGTTATCACCAAGGTCAAAACAAATCTTTACCACAACATGCATCAAATTCCTACTCAAGGTATCCAATTGTAGTCTTAGCCCCTCTGAACGTAGTCTACTTTTCCACATCATATCAAAATCACATATTTCAAGTCTCCAATGAAAACATCGTAATGCTTCTTAAGATAGACGGAAATCAAAATACATCAAGCAAGTGAAGATTATCTAACTCATCAACTTTGAATTTCTCTAATAAACTTAGACAACATACGAGTTTATCTCTTTTGATTCGAATCCACTTAGGTGAATTTACTATAAACACTTTCCTTTTAATCTTCCAACTTATACAATCAATCTTAATTACAAACATCTGATCATTACTCTAGATTTCTTAATGACACTCTGCCTCAATAAACGTTTGATCATTTGATCTATAGGAATCGTCATTAATCTTATCGGTCACAACTACACTTCAACAAAACTCCTATCATCTCTTATCTATTCTACTATAAGGATGATCGTACTTAAGTACTAAACTTACTCTTTATCCACCTTATAAGGATTAGATCATTTCTTACTTGCCCATTCAAGTTGAAGGTGATCAATTCGACTTAGCCTCAACCTGATCCTCAAAATTTACAGCAGATTTTACCAACAAACGCTGGTAAACTTCGGGTCATCATTTGAAACGATACTTGAAAATACTTCATGAAGCTTGTCCAGTCCTCTGATACATACTTCGGTTTGCTTCTCCACTGCATAATGGATCTTAACATGTAAGAAGGGTGTCAACTTTATCAGCCTGTCCACGATCACTCGAAACTAATCAAGACTCTTAGAGGTCTTCGGTAAAATCATAACTAAAGTCGTTGCGACACTATCATCTCAACCATGAAGGTTTCACACGTCAAATCATCTCTTTTTCACTGTACTCGACTAACTTTGATACCCTGATATGGATCAGATAAACTCTCTCATAACTCATGGGATAAATCACACGTCAATGACGCTTGAAACGATATAGGATCTATTTGATCAAAAAGTAGCAAGTTCTATCGAACGGTAATAAAACGTAGCTTTGAAAGAATCACGGAAAGAAATTTTCAAAAGAGAAATTTCTTGATCTTGCCTTCACAAAAATCTGATACAAAAATTTCATCAATAAGAAAGATACAGGAACATCTAGTATGTAAAAATATTCTTTAATAGGTTCATGAGTGTAAAAATGCATAGCTAATACAAGTTTACAACCATGACTCTAATAAAGTCCTTTCTTTCACAAGAATTTCCAGCGGATTAGGAAATCAAAAGACGAACAGTTCCTAACCTCAAGAGGATTTATTCTTAGTACAAGGAATTTACCAAGACAACAATTTGAAAGGGAACTAGTCCGACCAAAAACTAGACTAGCGTAAGTCTTGTCAAGAAACTTCTCTTATCAATGAAGTGTCTATCCTGAACAATAATAGGATAGTTCAAACATATAGAATTCACAATAACTGGTTCAACAGCTGGAGTTGAAACAATCAAATCATATAACAAGAAAGAAACATGGAAAACTCAATTGCCTCACACCATCCATCGAAATAAAAAAAGGTGTTACGTCTGAATATAAAGGTACAGTTAGAAGATTACTAGTTACATTGCAACTATCTTATATGAGATCCTCGGATTTTAAAGTTTTCGCATCATTCATGGTGTAAACTCTTCCCCTTTGTCATCGGTCTATCGGTTTTTGAATTGTTGGCAGCAAACTTAGACTTTGTTACAGGACATTCTCTGACCATGTGCCCAACCTTCCCACATTTAAAACATAGTGTACCCTTCATCTTACAATCTTTAGTAATATGATTTGGTTGTCCACACTTACGGCATCATCAAACCGAACCTTGATTCTGATTGTTTTGACTTCCACTACCATACGCAGAAACGACGGGACAATATGATTGTTGGTTCTGGTTATTTCCTGGAGATCGAAAATATGGCTTCTTCTGAGATTGTTCCTCTTGATTCTGATGTTGATTCTTAAGTCGAGATGGTCCTCCGGTATTACCCCAATTGTCTCTCTCTTTCTTCATCTGTTCCACTTTCCGACACATTTCGACCAAAGCTTGAAAATTGCGTACTTCAAGCGGTAACACAGACTCCTTGATTTCATAACGTAAACCTCCTCCAAACCTCTCGCATTTCCAACCCTCATCTGGTTGAATTTTGAAGAAACATAAATACTTGGCGAGTGATTCAAACTTTGCCGTATATTCTCCCACATTCAATTCTCTCTGCTGCAGATGGAGAAACTCTTGCTCCTTTTTAGCTTTGGCACTCTGAGGAAAGTACTTATCCAGAAACATGTTTCGAAACACATTCCAAGTAACTTCCTGGTTGTCCGCCTCTAGAAGTTGTCTAGTGTCCTTCCACCTGCACTCGGCATTTCCCAAGAGCAGAAAAGTAGAATAAGGAACTTTGACTCCTTCTGGGCTATGAATCAGCTCAAAAATCTTCTCCAACTCTTGTATCCACAGATCAGCCTTCTCAGGATCAACATCCCCATGAAATTGTGGCGGGTTCTGACGTCGTAAAGTAGTCAAACTTCTGCCCTCAGTAGCTTGCTCAACTCTAATATGATTTTGTTGGTTCTGTGCAGCCATAGTGGTTGTCTATAGTGCGATAGCAGCTGCAACATTCGCCAAAGCTTGTGCTGCTTGATCCATACCACCAGTACCATCATAGTTTTCTCCTATATTACCACGACCGCCAACACGACTGCCTCTACGGCCCTTTCCACGGTCACGTCCACGTCCAACTTCTGGTTCCATAACTGACCTACAAGACAAAATCAGTCAGTCTGCAACCATAAATTGAAACGCATGCTTATGTGTTAAAACACATTACTTCTAAGAAGTAATTCAATCAATGTACCATCATACAAGCAATGGGTTTTCACAAGGTCTCAACCAATTCAGAACCCATCAAGAACAGACATCCTTGTGTCTTAACATACATTGTTTCAACAAGGAAACAATTCAAATTGGATCCAATCAAAGATCACACAACAAAAACATAACAGACCTATTCCCCAAGGTTCCCGAAAGACTCGACCAGCTCTGATACCACTAATGTAACACCCCCTTGGGAATTACATGACTAGCTCAATTTCGTAATAACCTATTAAAACAAATAAAATAATATTTGCTAGTTGCTTTCGGAAAATATCTCGTGTAATTTTCTATAGGTCATGAAAGCAGTTATAGAATTTTTTCTGCAGTTGCCATAAAACTTAAACCTATTTTAAAATAATAACACCACATTTTAGAAAAATACCTGAATACAAATTTATAACTTTTCCAAAATTTTCGACAGATTCTCCTCTATAATTCCAACATCCCAAACAAAAATATCTGCCAATATATTTATATTTTCATCAAAAGAAAGGTTCTACAAGCCATAAACATTCATAAACATAACATTAATCCAATAAAAGGCTCTCAGAGCCATAAAACAAATAAATATGAAACTTCTTCGAAACTAAACTTGACTCGATAGACTAAGCTGGTCGAACTACGAGACTCTTACTGAAAAAGACCCCATGGGTATTCCAGTTAATCAACATTCTTCAAAAATCGGGACCAATCCCTCCGAGTGGGACAGAGAACCCCTCTGCATCATCTGTACATGCAAACCAGGATACCACAAATAGAAACCAAACATAAATAATGCAAAGGTGAGATACCGACATATGAGTTTTATCATGATAACTATATGCGCAACACACAGACAACAACAACATGTACACATGTGCACTTCACATAAATTCTCAGATTAAACAAGATATTATAAACCATGGGATTCATACCCGACAGTCATTGAAATTTATAAAATTACATGACACTTTAACATCCATTATCAAATCTTAATATTTGTTCTCTTTACTTTTCTTTTCGTTCATTTCTTTCTTTGTCGAGGCTTATCGCTCACGATTATTCTTACTTAGACATCGAAATCGTTCATTCTCAACATAGGACACACGATCACATGTGCCAACTGGGACTTTAACCCACGACACACAATATAGAGATTCAACTGTGTGACATGGGACTCTAACCCATGACACACATAAAAGTGATGCAACTGTATGACTCAGGACTCTAACCCACGACACACACAACAGAGATTCAATTGTGTGACTTGGGACTCTAACCCACGACACAACAATACAGAGATTCAACTGTGCGACCTGAGACTCTAACCCACGACACACACAACAGAGATTGAACTGTGTGACTTGGAACTCTAACCCACGACACAACAGATATTCAACTGTGTGACTAGGGACTCTAACCCTCGACACAACAAATATTCAACTGTGTGACTAGGGACTCTAACCCTCGACACAACATATATTCAACAGTGTGACTTGCGACTCTAACCCACGACACACATCAAAGATTCAAATGTGTTAACCGGGACTCTAATCCACAACACATTGAACATGGATTCAACTGTGCCAACTGGGACTCTAACCCATGACACGCACAACAGAGGTTCAAATATGTCAACTGGGACTTTAACTCACGACACATACAACATGAATTCAACTATGCCGACTGGGACTTTAACCCGCGACATACGGGACACGTAGTCCACGTACTTACTCAAAATCATAAATCAAAACTTCAAATTTTTCTCTCAAGCTTTTAAAGCATTATTCTTACTATCATTGAGCTCTGAGTACTGTCAGGCTTTCAGTCTAACCAATAACGAATAGTTCAATACAGACATACAGATATACTTAAACCACATAAACAGTTATCTCATCGAATTTAAAACACACATCATACATAACCATAATAACCTCACAACAACAAAATAGCACATAGTTACCAAAACCCTTCGGGTAAACTCCCTTTACCTTTGAAGACCAGAAAAAGATCCTTCGTTCCGGTTTCCTTTAACACCTTACGACAGGTACATACAGCTCCTATCAACTCCCAGAAACACAAAACCTGCTCATCCAAGCAAACGCAACCACGACGACATCTCGGAGAGAAAATCCAAGCATTTTCAACAACCAGATAAATGAAACAATCAGCTACTCATTATCAAAACATACCATCTAATAATCTGAAACCTTTAATTTAACAAAACAGAACTTCTTTCCAAAGAAATTCATTTGGGCAAAAGAGGTTTCATTAGAAAATTGGGAAACTTTGATTTGATGAGAGAATCATGAAATTGAACTTAGAAATCACACATTAAAGGTCCTAATTGCAATAAAACATATTTAATTTCACAAAAATAGAACCAATTTTAAATAAAATTAGATTGGGGTTTTAGGGTTCATAAATCAATTTGGGGAAAACTCATTCTAACTAAACAATAATGAAATTGGTTTAGGAAAACACTAATTCACAGTGTCAATAGCATAAAAAAATGTTCAATTTCAAGATTAAACTCTGAATTCAAAACCTAGAGTTTAGGGTTTCAAAACCAAATTTGGGGCTTTTTGAAACTAGAAGAAATTAGGGGTAAACTCTTACCCAAGGAAGAAGAAGAAGTTGTGGTGGTGCTGTGATGCAGCGACGGATGGCGGCGATACGGTGGCCAGCGACGGTTCGTGGTGATTCTGTTCCAACAAGAGAGATAGAGTATGACCAAGGAAAAGAAGAAGGAAGAGCTTAAGATGACTCACATGGTGGAAACCACCATGGAGACGGCGGCGCGCGGTGCTTACCGCGGTGGAGAACTGTTCGCTTGACTAAGATGGCGGATGCAGGAACACGAACCAAACGTGAGCAGGTGCGGTCGGAGCTTAGGCGGGCAGCAGTTGCGGCATGACTGGGCTGAGGTGGTGGTCGCGGTGGACAAGTAAGGTGGAAGGAGGAAGAAGATGAAGTTGGGGAGAAGGAAGAAGAAGATGGGTGAGTAGTGGGTTGTGATAAAGAAAGAAGGAAATGAAAAAAAATAAAAGAAGAGGGGAGGGGGGGTTCGTGTGCATGAGTTCTGTCAGGGGAGAGTCATTTACTTAGTGGTTAAATATAAAATAAGTGGTTGAGATTGAGTTTAGAAAAGAATAAATAATATGGGTCCATGGATCTAAAAATAATGAGTGACAAATATATGATTTTAAAATTTTAATTAGAATAAAGATTGATAGTTGAATTGATCTACCAAGAAAATCAATGATCCAAAGTTAATCTCAAATTAAATAAAAACTAACATATTTTCAAACCTAAAATTAAACAGAGTAAAATATGAAAATAATCTTCTTTCAAGAATATTATTTAAAATATTTTTCTACACAAATACTAATAGTGACAATAACATACTATTGTTGTCTAGTAAGCGTGCATACACTGGAATAAGGCAGTATTAATGCACAATTAAAATAAATATCCAGAAAATTATTCAATCCAAATAAAATAATATAAACAGACACACACACACACACACACACACACACATATATATATATATATATATATATATATATATATATATTCAATGTTATTTAATTCGTAAATATTAGTAAATAAATATTTTTATCAGGGGATAAAAATTAAAAGTAACTTTTTTTTACGGAGAAATTAAAAGTAACTTAATTTTTCTTTGAAGGAAAAAGTAACTTAAATTAGGAGATAAAACATTATATGTTTAATTGAAAGAAATTTTAAGTATTTTTTACAAAAAGAAAAAAAATAGGTTTTTTGGTATTTAAAAATAGAATATATTATTAGTAAAAAAATATAATATATTAAAAGTAATTAAAAGGCTCTATACAAACAAAAAAAAAGTAATTAAAAGGTTGGCTTTATTTTTCATTAAAATTATAATATTTATTAAATATATCCTAAATTCATGAAATCAATGTATTAATATAACCTATTTAGTCTTTATTTTTTTTTACCTAAATATATAATTTCCTTTAAATAATTATAAGAGTTTAATTTGTATGTAAAGTTAGTGTCAAGATTTTTATACAGACAACCAATCAGAAATAAGAGGATTGATGACTTTTTAGGTGGTTAGGATAAGAATTAAGTATTTATAATGGCGTGTCATTTTCTGATTGATTGACTGTGTAAAAAAAAACTTTACACTATCAGTCTATACCAATTAAATCCTAATTTTTTTTATAAAAGCAGCAAGGCATGCAAAAGAATCATAATAAACACAAAACCTTAACGAATGATTTTAGAGCCCGTTTGTTTAAGATTAAAAAATAAATAATTTTGATACAAAATAATTTAGTGATTATTTTTAGAGATTTTAAAGAAAAGCAAAAGTAGATTTGTGTTTGTTTACAATAAAAAAAATCATTTTTTAAACAGTAGTTAGTTATAAAAACTGATTTTTTTCCAAAAGCTAATGAAAGTTGCTTTTCATTTTAACCCTGAAAATGATTTTTTTCTGCATTTCATTATTTTCAAAAGCAAGACAAACACACTAAAAGTTTTAAAAAATGATTATTCAGTTAAAAAAAGATTTTTTTTTAGTAAAATAAGCAATAACAAACGCACTCTTAGAGCTCGTTTGTTTAAGATTAAAAAAAATGATTTTGATAGTAAATAATTTAGTGATTATTTTTAGAGATTTTACAGAAAAACATAAGCAGATTTGTGTTTGTTTACAATAAAAAAAAATCAATTTTTTAAAAGGTAGTTAGTTATAAAAATTGATTATTAAAATGAAAATCCTTACCCTAAAATCTCTATGTTGGCCGAAACCCTAACCCTAAAGGTTAGAGGATTTTGTTTCCAATTTTAGTCTTGTAATAAGTAATCTATGTTAGTTAAGACTCTAGTAACTAGGATCCAAAAGATGACATTAAGAAGATAACCCTAAACCTATTTTCTAAGTCTTGGCCGAACCTAGCCCTAAAGTGTCATAGATGGTTGTTATTTGATTAATTATAGTTATGTTGCTTGGTTGAAGGTGGTTGTGTTAACTCGTGGCGGGATAACGAGGATCGTCGTGTACGTGTTTTCGGTGCTAGCTCAGATGGGGAAAAGAATCAACCTATCATCGGAATCGATAAGTAGTAGATTATATGATAATTGTGTAGGGCGACCTAAACCCTACTAGTAGTCGAGTAATCGACAAGACCAAAATCCCATTGGAAACCTTTTCTGTAAAACCAATGGTGATTCGAGGATTGTAGGTTTATCGACATTAAGTTGATTTTAAGTATTTGAGGATGTTTGATTTTATGTTATCAAATTTACTGTGATACGCTGGTTGAGGTATTCCATCTGCATGTGACGTATTATTTTGGTGTTTGAATATTTATATTGAGGATGGTTGTTGTCTATCACGGCCGTGATGGTTATCATGGCCAGTGGTGACAAGTTCTGTCTTGTAGAATTCTTGCCTTTGTTGTGCATCACAGTAGTGATGGCTATCACGGCCTGGCCGTGACAGTCGACTTTGTTATTTATTTGGTTTGATTATTATGAGTTGGTTGTGATAAAATTCTGTATATGATATTGAGGTGTTGGAATATTCTGTTGATTAATGTGTTATGCATGATCTGCCTGGGTTTAATACTATGCTTAGATGATTTTAAGGAAAGATATATACATTGCTCGGAGGTATTTTGTTTGGGTGAGAGTTTTGAATATGAATTAGAATATAAGTAATGTGATATAGAATGTAAGTGGAGGTTGTGAGGAAAAACTTGAGGTACTAGGTCGCTAAAAGTCAGTGAGAATCATTGATAGTGTGATTTTACATCATATTTTTTGTACACTTTTGCATGCATTTTTCATATAGATTAGGCATTCTTTATTTGATTTTAGTTAGTTTTTCCCTTGGAACGGGTGAAGCGGTTTCTTGGTGTTGTTTTGCAGGAACTTAGGGAAAACTGTGCATATTTGGCCATAATGAAGCTTGGATGATTTTAGAGCTTGAAAAGAGAAGAAATTGAGTCAAGCAGAATTCTGAAGCTTTGCCCCGAGAGACTGGATCTCGCCCCGCGAGCCTGAAAGCCAGCTGAACAGCAGAATGTCATCCTTTCTGTCTCGCCCAGCGAACCTGAGGAACAGAAGCCATCACGCCCATGCCCTGATACTCATCACGGGCGTATTTGAGAAGAACCTTTTGGTTTCGCCCCGCGAGCAACTCTCGCCTCGCGAGAGATCCAATCACTGAAGACCAGATTTTAACTTTCGCCTCGCGAGCCGTGTTTCGCCTCGCGAGCGCTCGCAAAACTGATTGGTATAAGTTGCTGTTTTAGGGCAGAAAGAGGAGTTTTTTAGTTTTAGTTTGAGGGTTTTGAGTAGGGAGGCACTTGGAGGCTGCGGCCGAGGGAGGATTGCAACCCTAGAAGGGAGTTGCTGAGAGGGGCTGTTGTGACGACGGTGGAAAGCTCCCATGGAGCTTGTTCTCTCCTCTTATCCTATTTCTCTGGTTTGGCTTTCTCTGTAATATGAGTAGCTAATCCCAGTTTGTTGGGATTAGATGTAACCAAACTGATTATTATGTATTTATCTTGACTGATTATTCTGTGTTCATGCCTTCATATTAGTGATTAATTTTCCATGCTTAATGCTTGTTGTGGCTAGCACCCCCATGACTTGATTTGTGTTTTGGTATGCAATTGGGAAATTCGTATTAGAACCGGAATTGAATTTAATCACCTAGTAATACTTGCATCTAGGAATGGAGTTTGGCTTACTAGTAATCGCGTAATCCCTAATCCTAATGCAAATTCATTAATCTAGGCCACCTAAGGAATTAGGGTCTATTAGTGGATTTAGGCTCTTGCCATCCGAGAGATCAGGGTTTGAGTAATTTAGTGGATTGATTTTAATATCTAAAGCATGAATGGGAGGTATCAAGTCCTGGTATTGCATGAGATAGAGGTTTGGTGAAGTCTAGTCCCAACATATCCTTTCTGCACTCCAAGTGTTTGTTAAAAGTCCCCAAAAAGACAAAAAGATTTTATTTCTTTTCTTTTTTTTGTTTTGATTTCTCTTCATAGTCTAGATAGTTGCTAAGTTTGTGAATTGGTAGATCACATCCAATCCCCGTGGATACGATAACCGGTCTCACCATCGTATTACTTGCACGACTGGGTATACTTGCCCAGAACCGTCAACAAGTTTTTGGCGCCGTTGCCGGGGATTGGTTTTGCCAATATCATTAGTAACAAAGGAGGCAACTAATTTAGACATTTTTATTATTTTTTATTTTTCTATATATATTTGATCTTTTTGTTTTGAGTTCTGTTTTTGCAAGGTGGACGAAAGTCATGGAAAATTTTTATTATCCACCTGATGAGGAAGCTTCTAGTCATATTTTGGAGGATAACTTGTGTTGGGAAGACGATATAAATTTGGGAGAATTCTTCGAGGAGTTTTCTCTATCTCATAATATTCCATCACGAGTCGATCCTATGACCGGTGAGCTTATATATATATACTCCAAGGAGGATTGGGAAACCTTTTTGTCATATTTACCACCTCCACCACCATGTATGATTCCCATAGAGCCACATGAAGCAGAATTTGAGCAGAATATGGTTGTGGGCATGGATCACAATGAAGATGAAGAGGTGGTGGTAGATGAGCCACAAGAAGAGGAATTACCTTTCACGCACCCTTGGGGAGGAACAAGTGAGAAGGTAGGGCATTTGGAAAGCATTCACTCCACCATGCTTGCTGAATTTACTGCATTGGAAAAATATGCCGGCTTGCATGCATGTGTGGACATTGGTAAGTTAGCCCCCTCCACTTGTCTGGCAAACTTCCTCTTGAAAATTCCACTTGACCCGAGAGGAAGTGAGTTCATAATTGCAAAGGTCAAGGGTGCTTTCACACACTGGCTGGATGGAGTTGAGGATAAAGTCATACTATTGCTACAATCTCCCTTCCAAATCCCATTTGATCCGGGAGGAGGATCCTAGAACGTCAAGCTAGTGACGTTAAAGAAGCGCTTATTGGGAGGCAACCCAACTTTTCTTAACCCTTCTCTTTAGTTAGATTTTGTTTTTGATTTTAACTCTTGAATAATTTGAGAAGATCAAGAGTTTTCTTTTACTAATAAAATGGCCAAGTGATTTCAGGGAAAGAAGGGAAGGAGAAGCAAAAAGGGCAGAAAAAGCAAAGGCAGCAACCATCACGCTCACGGCTGTGATGCATCTCCCAACAAGCTTCTGACTGGAATGAGAGCCAACACCTACTACCGCCTCGATAAGTCGTTCCATTTTTCTCCTCTCTCCAACTTGATTGTTTACATTGGGGACAATGTAAATTTTTAAGCTTGGGGTAGGGGTATTTTGCATTTGCATTGTTCATATTGCATTCATATAGTTTTGCATGATAGCTTTGCATGTTCACATGATTAGATTGCCCCTTGCCTGAATTTTGCATCCAATTGTGAGAACTAAGTGCCTATTAAATTGTGATAGTGAATTATTGAACCCAATTTTTTTCATTCTTGTGATATGGCTGCAAATGAAAATTTTGAGATAATCTTGGATAGTTGATAATTAGCATATGTTCAGTAGATTTGTGTTTCTCATTGATTTTTGAACTACTAAAATGTGAGATTTTGAGCCAAAAAGGGGTACTCACTAAATTTACCCCATTATTTGTGTTAGAGTGTTATTCCTCTTGGATTGTTTTCTCTAGAACTTGAAACCATTTTGAAGCTTGAAAATTTTTGAAAACATTTTTGAAAATGATTGAGGCATAATCAAAACATTTTTTTTCTCCAATGATCTCCCCCCTACATTAATGTAATCCCCACATTCATTTACTTTAAACAATTGAGAACTTATCATTCATGCAATCATTAGTCTAAGTTGAGGATCAGGGTCACACACAAAAGGAAGATCACCAATTTCAAACAATTGCCTTCCTCACAAGGGTATGTAAAATTTCACTCATTCGCTCAATTTCGTCTAGGCTATCAACTTCTCACTCAATTTCACATATCAAGAGCACTTCCCATGAATTTGATTTTCGTCTCAAAAATGGTTCCCACGAAGACATGTATGCAACATCAGAAGGTCTTTTCAAAGGTTGTAATGGGGCCTGGCTAAGGTAAGATATTCAAAGGATAGAGGCTAAGTCCCTAGGATCAATGAGAGCATGAAACTAATATCACAACAATTGAATTCACTCTCATATTATTCTCTTCCTTGCATTTGGTGGCTACACACCTCTTCCTTTTTATATTTATTTTTCTTTGCCCTTTTTGGCACATATTCAATGCTTTTCATCACCCATTTTTTTTTTCTTCTTTTTTTTTCTCTAGCCTTCGGCCCTTACTTCCGTTTTTCTTTTTCTCAACTATGATTCATGAACTTGTAGCCACCCCAAACTTAGTTCCACAACAACACTCACAAAGCTAAAATTCCATACTCTCCTAAATCCTAGGATAGGGGAAAATCATGGTTTTTCTGAGTTGATGGCTTGTAATGTAAGGTCATCAAGAACAATAGGCTTCAAGGCTCAATGTGGCTAACTAGGGATCATTCATCAAGGTTGGTTCAATTTATGGCCAAGTAGCTAATTCAAAGAAAATTGCCTAAATCATTTGATGCAACACATAATCATGCAAACCATAAAGAGATTCAAGCAAATCCGGGAAAGTGCAACTTGAAAGTGATTCACACAATCAAAAACAGAGTTGGAGGCTCAAATCCTCACCTGGACATTTTGCAAATTGTTTGACCGAGATACAATTCCTAGTGTGTGCACCCCCCTCACCCCAAACTTATCATAAAAATCAAGTAATCGCAATAAATCTCAAAGTTCAATTTTCAATTTTTAAGTGGGGATCAATTTTCTAATTTCAGAACCTAGGGGGAAAGCATCGATGGTCAATATAATTCATGCAATCAATCTATGCTCAATTTAATCAAAATCCAACAAGCTTGCCGACACGACATTCATACAACAACTCTTGATCTTCTCAAATTATTCAAGAGTGACAAACAAAAACAAAAACATAAACAAAACAAAACAAAAGTTAGGAGAAGGGAGGGATACCTAGATTGGGTTGCCTCCTAAGTAGCGCTTGTTTAACGTCCCGAGCCTGACTCAAGTCGCCCCTAAGGGTTAATCCGGAGGAAGATCCTGCTTGCCATGCCATTCCTTGGCCCGTTCTTTGTAGGTTTGTGCCCTTTTATATGCTCGCATGCGGTTCCCGGACAGCTCATTTAAGTTCAGGACCCTTCTATAATCAGCACAAACTCTCCACTCCGTGGTGGTCTTTTTTGGGATCAACTTATTGTTTTCATTGACCACCACGGTTGTGCCACCTTTCGACTTCGGTTCTTTATTATCCTTTTTCATACCCTTGTTGTTGAGCTTTTCCCTTGCACATTCATCCTCTGGGACACTCGATATGGCTTCCATGTCTTTTAACCATTCAAGATAGACCTCATCCCCCGAAGGGCCTTTTTTCTCACTATCATCATGGGATTTTACCAACACTTGAGCAAGTGAAGAACCATGGGCTTATCTAGTTGCCCTTGCCTTGGCAGTTGGATCCACCATATCCAATCGATACACTTCCGTCCTCTCTGCAGGGTGCTTCATTGTTTCAAAGAGATTGAAGACTACCTCCTCATCTTGCACCCTTAGAGTGAGTTTCCCTTGTCGTACATCTATCAAGGCACCCCCAGTGGCCAAGAAGGGCCTACCCAATATGAGAGGGATCTCGGCGTCTTCATCCATATCAAGCACTACAAAGTCCGCCGGAAATATAAGCTTGTCCACCTTCACTAACAAGTCTTCGACCACCCCATAAGGATATTTTATAGAGCGGTCGGCCAGTTGGAGCGACATCCGTGTATCCTTGACTTCTTGGATCCCCAACCTCTTCATCATAGAGAGGGGCATCAAGTTGATGCTTGCCCCTAGATCACATAATGCCTTCCCTACAGTCATCTCCCCAATGGTACATGGTATCGAAAAGGAACCGGGATCCTTCAACTTTGGAGGGAGTTTTCTCTGAAGGATGGCACTACACTCCTCGGTCAAAGCAACCGTTTCCTCATCCTCTATTTTCCGCTTCTTGGTGAGAAGATCCTTCATAAACCGGGCATATGATGGCATCTGTTCCAAGGCTTCCGCAAATGGAATGTTAATCTGAAGTTTTCGGAAGACATCAAGGAACTTATTGAATTGCATATCCTGTTGAGGTTTCTTCAATCTTTCAGGATACGGTACCTTCATGTAAGGTGGGAGGTCTTGGGGTTCAACCCACTTCTTCTTTCGGAACTCTTCATCCACAAGCTTCAGCCTTCCCCCTTGCTCCGGTTCCTTGTCACTTGCCAACTTCTCTTTTTCAGGTTGCTCTTCTTCAACATGTGGTTGTTCCGGGGCCTTGTCATCCTGAGAACTAGTTGCACCCCTGTTAGGTTCCAACACCCTTCCGCTTCTAGTAGATATGATGTTGCATTGTCCCTTGGGGTTGTTCTCGGTATTACCTGGGAAAGTGCCTGGGAGACGCTCATTTAGTTGCTTTGCGAGTTGGGCCATCTGTGTCTCTAGATTGTGAATTGCCGCCCATGTATGCGTTGTCCACTTGTCAATGGCAGTATTTGTGTCGATTGACAATTTCTCCATTGCTGCATTCATCTTCTCAAAAGTTGTGCCTGTACAGGTTGACACCTTCGCACAAGCCAGCTCCCACGGTTGTCTTCCACCATCTGTTATTTGCAACTGATTAGGCCCTGGAAGAGCCTGCTGGGTATTGCACTGCTGGATTCCAATGTTTGGCCTCAGACCCTGTGGAGGTTGTTGCCAATTCTGTTGAGGATGTTGCTGCCCGGATAGACCACCACTAGCATTACTCCAAGTGAAACCCGGATGGTCTCTCCTCATATACCCCCTATTCTGATTCTGACTGTAGTCATTCTGTCTGTTCCTCTGATAGTTATTCTGGGGCACAGTGTCATAGAAATTGTGGCATGAGTCCACATGTTCCTGAGGGAAGTTGAATGGACAGTTCCGAGTTTCATGATCTCCATTACAATTATCACAACCCGGAGGCATTCCTTCGTGTATCACATTAGCCTTCTTGTTTTCTGACAAAGCCGCAACTTGCATCTTCAATGATTTGACTTGATCTAGAATGGCTTCCATTGTTCCAGCACTGACTCCACTTGAGTTTTCCCTACCACGGTTGTAATCATTATATGACATCTTTTCCAATAGTGCCCATCCATCCTCAGCTGATAAATATGAGAAAGAACCGCCAGCTGCGGCATCACAGTTCATCTGATAGCGTCCCCTCAACCCATTAAAGAAGTGCTGAACTTTGGAGACGGGGTCAAAGAATGCTGAAGGGCATCTTCTCAATAAGCCATTGTACCTCTCCCAAGCTTCATTATATGTTTCATCCTCTGTCTGCCTGAAAGATGTAACGACTATTCTTGCTTGTGCCGCTTTCTGAGGAGGAAAATATTTGGTTATGAACTTTTGTGCCATTTGCTCCCAAGTTCTGATGCTGTTCCTATCCAAGCTGTCAACCCAATCGCGAGCGACATCCCTAAGAGAGAGAGGGAAAAGCCGCAAGCGAAACTCATCTTGTGAGACTCCTCTTGTCTTCTGTAGGTCACAAGCTTCAAGGAAGCGAGTGATGTGTCTATGAGGGTCCTGTTTGCCACTCCCATCAAACTGATTCTCACGGATCTGGAATGTGACACATGCTTCCACTCTGAAAGAGTCTGTATTCAGGTTGCCCCTCACGATAGAAGAGTCACAATCTCCCAAGATGGGTAGATCGTACTCGAAGAGAGGCTTGTAACGAGGAGGAGGAGGAGGAGGATTTTCTTCGGCCATGTCCTCAAGATTAATCGCTTCAAGCCTCTTTCTTTCTCTGACTTCCTTCCTTAAGCGCTTCTCGGTCTTGGTGACCTCCGAATCAAATAACAGGTCCTCTTGTGAAAGGGTACCTCGCATACAAAAACACGGCAAGACCAAGTGGAATCAAAGAAGTAGAGAGAAATAATAAAGAAATAACAGAAAAATAAAAAGAAAAACATCTTAACCAAATAATCAAATTCCCTAAAAAAATTAGAAAAACTGGCTGTGCCAATCCCCGGCAACGGCGCCAAAAACTTGTTGTTACGCCGGCAAGTGTACCGGGTCGTCGCAAGTAATAAAATAACACGGTAAGTAATTACCGAGGTCGAACTCAGGGATTGGGCTACCAATTCGACTAATCCGCGGGAAATCCGATACGTTTGGTCAAGTTAGAGAGAAGTGGTTGAGAGAGAGAGATTATGATCGCAATTCAAGTAACAAATCGAATAAAGCTAAGGTGATTAAATTCAGAAATTAAAATATCCAAGGTCTCAATTCCACCTACCCAATCATGTATAGTACCCAAGTGATGATGTATTCCTCCCTAAGTTCAATTACAATGTCAACCGGGACCCCCAAATTCTCCTATATCCACTGTCGTGCTCAATAGGACATATTCGACGATTGGATCAATTACTTACTAGGTCTCATAATCCTAATCTCGAATTCTATTAAACCTTGTTCCCTATATGGTTGCACTAATCAAATAAATCCACTGTCGTGCTCATTATTCAATTAATGATTCCAATTCAAGTTCTAAAACGCGACTCGCCGTTCGGCCTCAAACACGTTAACTAGTTAATCACGCAACACATATGATCAACGCAATAATATCAGAATTGGAAAACATTCATAAGAGAAGGGGAGAAAAACATACATCACAAGAACACTACACCGCCATGGGTGGCTTCATTGATCCCTCGGACAAGGGGATTAGTTCCTCATGCCCGTGACGACGCACAAACAATCGGCAATAATCTCCATAATAATAAACTAAAAGAAGAAAAGAAGGAGACGTAGCTCCAAAGAATACAAGGATTCGCCTAAAACTGCTCTACAACCGTGGCTAACAACTTCCTCCCCAATTCTGATCTGAGACAACCTTTAAATAAGGATTCTGTTTCTCGCCCGCTCGCGGGGCGAGCTTATCCTCGCGACGCGAATATTAGTTTGGCGCGCATTCAAATCTTGGATCTCGTGGGGTGAGCGTCTATTCGCGAGGCGAATTGCAGTTTTGGCTCCATCCTGAGTTTGAATGATCGCGTGGCGAATTGTGATTGGCGAGGCGAGTTTCCAAACCCTAATCTGTCACAGCCGTGATATTCATCACGGCTAGGCCGTGATGGTCTCTGTCTTCCAGGGTCTTCAGGATCTCGCGAGGCGAGACACCTCTCGCGGGGCGAGACTTCAATTCTAGGCTGTGACCTTCATCACGGCTAGGCCGTGATTGTCTCTGACTTCCAGGTCTTCATGTTTCGCGGGGCGAGAATATTTTAGCGGGGCGAGCCAGAAGTGATGACTTTTGCTGTTTTGTTGACCTTCAGGCTCGCGGGGCGAGCATCCACTTGCTAGGCGAGTGTCTCCAGACTTGCAATTTCCACTGCTTTTTGACTTTCCTTGACTCCCGGAGCTTCACCTATTGACCTGAAAACACCAAAAGCAACCAAAAGCATAATTCTATCCAAAATAAGCTAAAAACTACACAAAAGACGCAAAACGAGTCAAAGTCCAACTTAGGAACAAAACAAGGCAAATTTGGGCGAAAACGAGAGTGAACTCCACTAATTGGCACATAAACCCTAGTTCATCTAGTCATAAAACTAGATAAGCCGAAGGCTTATCAAGGCACTAGGTATTTTTCCGGCCTTCTGAGCTTTGAATGACTAAATGCTACCCTTTAGTTACCCAATTTTGAGCCTACATAAAAAAAATGCTTTTCTTGGTACCTTGAAATATTTTGATAAATATGCTTGGTAGGATACCTTCTAAAGTATTAAAAAAGGGTAAAAAGGTAGTTGAAAAAAAAAAGTTTGGGATGAAAAGAATCAATATTTCTCTTGAGTTGAAAAATCTCCCCTTCTCCAAACAAAAAGAAAAACAAAAGAAAAAGAAAAATATATGGAGAAGGGGATGACAAAAAGAAATGCGAAATAAAATGAAAAGAAAGAAAGAAAGGTGGAAAATAAATCAAAACTCAAAAAGGTATTTTAGAAGGTGCATGCTTTGCAAATGTTGATATTTTGTTAGCCCTTTTGAAATGTCCTTTTCTTGACTTCCCCACCTAACGATTAATCCCATGGCCACGTTACAACCAAGTAAAAGACCTCTTGATTCTTAATTGTTTTCATTAATAAAGTAGAGATTTGGTTGATAGTCAAGCCTATGGTAGAATTCATTCTTTGAGGAAAGTGGAGCGAATTGTCAATCACCCCGAACACTTGAGTGAGGGAGAAAAGAGAGCCAAGAAAATGAACAAGCTTGGGGTGAGCTTCAGGTGAGAAAAAGTGCCCAAATCAGTGAGAATATGAGTCTAAGGAACCTAAGCCTCTAATTGGACTTGAATTGATTGTCTCTTGCTGAATTGTTTGAATTGTCTATTATTTGGATCATTTACTCGGGTTCTTGGTTCACTATCCACATTTTGATTATTTATCTCTTCTGGCCTTAGTGATTGCTTGAGGACAAGCAATTGAATAAGCTTGGGGTGATTTGATAGTGTGATTTTACATCATATTTTCAATACACTTTTGCATGCATTTTTCATATAGATTAGGCATTCTTTATTTGATTTTAGTTAGTTTTTCCCTTGGAACGGGTGAAGCAGTTTCTTGGTGTTGTTTTGCAGGAACTTAGGGAAAACTGTGCAGATTTGGCCATAATGAAGCTTGGATGATTTTAGAGCTTGAAAAGAGAAGAAATTGAGTCAAGAAGAATTTTGAAGCTTCGCCCCACGAGACTGGATCTCGCCACGCGAGCTTGAAAGCCAGCTGAACAGCAGAATGTCATCCTTTCTGTCTCGCCCCGCGAATCACAATTCGCCTCACGAGCCAGAAAGCTGACTATGCCAGAAAATGCAACCATTTCTGTCTCGCCACGCGAACCATTTCTCGCCCCGCGAACCTGAGGAACAGAAGCCATCACGCCCAGGCCCTGATACTCATCACGGGCGTATTTGAGAAGAACCTTTCGGTTTCGCCCTGCGAGCAACTCTCGCCTCGCGAGAGATCCAATCACTGAAGACCAGATTTTAACTTTCGTCTCGCGAGCCGTGTTTCGCCTCGCGAGCGCGCGCAGAACTGATTGGTATAAGTTGCTGTTTTAGGGCAGAAAGAGGAGTTTTTTAGTTTTAGTTTGAGGGTTTTGAGTAGGGAGGCACTTGGAGGCTGCGACCGAGGGAGGATTGCAACCCTAGAAGGGAGTTGCTGAGAGGGGCTGCTGTGACGACGGTGGAAAGCTCCCATGGAGCTTGTTCTCTCCTCTTATCCTATTTCTCTGGTTTGGCTTTCTCTGTAATATGAGTAGCTAATCCCAGTTTGTTGGGATTAGATGTAACCAAACTGATTATTATGTATTTATCTTGACTGATTATTCTGTGTTCATGCCTTCATATTAGTGATTAATTTTCCATGCTTAATGCTTGTTGTGGCAAGCACCCCCATGACTCGATTTGTGTTTTGGTATGCAATTGGGAAATTCGTATTAGAACCGGAATTGAATTTAATCACCTAGTAATCCTTGCATCTAGGAATGGAGTCTGGCTTACTAGTAATCGCGTAATCCCTAATCCTAATGCAAATTCATTAATCTAGGCCACCTAAGGAATTAGGGTCTATTAGTGGATTTAGGCTCTTGCCATCCGAGAGATCGGGGTTTGAGTAATTTAGTGGTTTGATTTTAATATCTGAAGCATGAATGGGAGGTATCAAGTACTGGTATTGCATGAGATAGAGGTTTGGTGAAGTCTAGTCCCAACATATCCTTTCTGCACTCCAAGTGTTTGTTAAAAGTCCCCAAAAAGATAAAAGATTTTATTTCTTTTCTTTTGTTTGTTTTGATTTCTCTTCATAGTCTAGATAGTTGCTGAGTTTGTGAATTGGTAGTTGACATCCAATCCCCGTGGATACGATAACCGGTCTCACCACCGTATTACTTGCACGACTGGGTATACTTGCCCAGAACCGTCAACAATCATACCGTGCTTATGCACTATTTCCTATTAGAGATTAGGGAATAGTGGTGCACCGAATTATAAGGTCTTTTATGCTTATGTTCTATTTCAAATGGGGGAAATAGTGACGCATATCGTGCTTATGCACTATTTCCTATGAGAGGTAAGGGAATAGGGGCGCACCGAGTTATTATATATTATGTGCTTATGTGCTATTTCCAATGGGAGCAATAGTGACGCATATTGTGCTGTTGCACTATTTCTTATGAGAGATTAGGGAATATGGGCGCACCGAGTTATTGTTTATTATGTGCTTATGTGCTATTTCCAATGGGGGAAATAGTGACGCATATTGTGCTGATGCACTATTTCCTATGAGAGATTAGGGAATAGTGGCGCACCGAGTTTTGACCCTAAATAGTTCTGGACTACTGACTAATTTGACAGGAGTGAAGATGGCCACATCAGTATAAAGTTTTAGTTGCATGGGCTGAGGGTAGAGGATGATATAGTGAATTGAGGATGATTGTTGATTTTGAGTGATGTGTGTCTGTGACAGTTACTGTATAGTTTACTATTATTCTTTTCCGCTTTTTGATGATAGAACTGTTTCTTATTCCCTATATCTTTCTGTGTGTTGTATTTTATTTCTGATGTAATCGTACGAGAAGACCCGATGGAGGAATCAATTGCTAAGGAGTTAGATGGAACTCCTTACGAACCAGATGCTGGAGGTCGAGCTGTGATTCATGGCGATTAGAGTATATACATTATGGCCAGTGTGTCTAAGGAGTATTTATATTTCCGCTAAGTATGTCTGTAGTGCAGTTTATACCTGTGAGGGATACTACTGAGAGGGTACCCTTAACAGTGTTTTGGTATTGTCATAAATAAACAGGGGTGTATTTATATTTATTAACGTTGGTGTGTTTTAAATTTGCAGAAGTTATATGATAATTAAATAAGTTTTAATTTTTATGCATTTTCAACGATAAGCGCGTGATTAAGTAAGTAAATATTAAGGTTTTATTGTAATAATACAATGGGACACAACGGGGTGTCTCATTTGGTGGTATCAAAGCAGTGCGATTCTAATCGGACTGTGAGGTCTAGGATGTTGTTACTGGCCGTGTCTAGTTGAGTCCACATCGGATTTTAACTATGCTTAGAAGATGGGTAGTGTGTCCGAATCCGATGCGATAATTAACATTAGTGTGGCATATGGTATTTATATACTGGTCTATGTGGTATTATATGTCATACTGATAAGAGCGAATGATTTCTTTTACAGAATCATGGCTCGTGGAAGAGGTCGTTCGATCAACAGTAATGATAGAACTCCTGAAAGAATCGTTGGAGCTAACAATATGGAAAATAATCATACCGGAAGTGGAGGAGAGTCATCTGAGACTCAAGATACCATGAAAAACATAGTTACTGCTCTGTTATTACAAACACAGCAGAATGCTGAGATGCTACAGATGAACAAAGAACAGCAGGAACGGCAGAATCAAAGGATAGCTGCAGCAGCTGAAGATGCCGGAATGACTACTTTCCTGAAAGGGAAGCCACCCCAATTCCGAGGAGATTATGATCCAGAGAAGGCAGAATGGTGGATACAAGAGATCGAGAAGATATTCGATACCACGCGCTGCAGAGAGGATAGGAAAGTGACGTATGCAGCCTTCATGTTAACTGGAGGAGCATAATCTTGGTGGAAAGGCAAGCGAAGATTTCTGGATGCCGAAGGCAGAGTTATCAATTGGCAGCTGTTTAGTGACTGCTTCTTTGAGAAGTATTTTCCGCGTCTAGTTCGACGCGAGAAAGAAAGGGAATTCATGAGTCTCAAACAAGGCAACATGACTGTTGGTGATCATGCATCACGATTTGAGGCTCTGATTAAGTATTCTGAATTTTATCAGAGATTCCCAGATGAAGATTGGCAATGTAGAAGGTTTGAGGAAGGACTCCGACATGAACAACAGAGGGCTATAGTATCTCTCGATATCCAGAGTTTTTCGGAGCTAGTGGAGAAATGCAGTGCCATAGCAAGCATAGATCTGAGGATAGTTGCTGAATAGAAGCAACAAAGGATTGTAGGTCCTATTCGATCAGATACTCAGCGGAGAGTATATAGTGGTTCTCAGGGGAGGCGGGAACCATATCCCAAACCAGTGCAGACAGTAGCACCAGCACCAATTGCCACAACACAAGTGGTTGGAACGGGTCAGCAACAGCAAGGCCCAGTTTGTTATAAATGTGGAGGATCACATTATCAACGGAATTGCAGGGAGGTACCTTGCTGTTTCCATTGTGGCAAACCAGGACATTTTGCTCGAGATTGTAGACAGAAAGGTATGCCGCAGCCAGTAGCTGGGAATAGAGAAGCTGGAGGTTATAGAGGTGGAAACCAGGGAGGAGTTCCCGCCACCGGTCAGCAGATGGTTAGACCTCAAGCTACTGGGAGAGTGTTTACCATAAGGGGAGCTGAATCCTCTCACCTTGCAGATCTCAGAGAAGGTATGTGTAAATTGGATATAATACATAATTATTGTTTAGAGGATAAATAGAATGATATAAGGATGAATTATGTTATGAAGTTACCGTTATCATTTAGAGGAAGGCATCAATGAGAAATATATAGTTGGAGCTTTAGATTAAGATACGATTACAATATGATGTCTAGTGTTGAGTTAAGAAAATCCGAGGACGGAATTTTTTTCTAAGAGGGGTAGTAATGTAACACCCCGATTTTCACTGTTTCAAAATTATCGAAATGCGAACGATTATTTGTATATATTTATATGAGTATTAGAAAATTATTTTAAATAAACGGAGTTTACTACTCAATCCTACTTGAATGTAGGAAGCTACGATTAAAATTTAGGTTGGAAAGTCAGGTGAAACCCGGCCCGCGAATTCCATTGACAGTATAATAATACTGCTCAAAAGACCTAATTTTAATTCGTGAACGAAAGACTTTAGTTTAGTATTTTATTTCCTACAATTTTGTATTTTTAGAATTATTTCATAAAAAAAATAAAATAAATTATGTTTTTCGGGCGAAACAGGTAATCGGGTAGACGACGGAGGGGATTTTGGAGTTTCTAAGAGCCGATAGAGGGTTTATCTTAGGATTTTGAGATGATTCAAGGGGATGAATCATATTTTTAAGTCTAGATGGTTCTACAAGGTTAAAGTGAAAATTTAGGAATTTTACGCTTAAGTCCCTGAACTTTCTATTAATTACCCTTTTGTCCCTAAATTAGTTTCTAAGATTTTTTCAAGTGAATTGGGATAGAATCCTTGTTACCAATCTCTAATGGACGTGTTTATGAAGCCCAAAATTTCCTAGTTCATGGATTGATTTCATAAAGCCTATTTGAAACAATACAAGTTTCCTAAGTCAAGTTTAATGCTTAAATCTTTAAGTGGGCCCCACAAAAATGAATTCAAGCCCAAATTGAGTAGGCACATGCGCAAGCCAATGAGGGAGAAGAGGCTGTCCTCATCATTTTTGGATGAGCCAAGGTTGTTCTAGAATTTTCTACTACCTTCCACACCATTCTACATTCTTCTACAACATTCTCAAATCTTCTCAAGTGTTCTAGGGTTTTCTTAAAATATATCATGACCAAAATCAGCCCAAAATAGTCAATATAAGACCACATTTAATGTGTCACATGGTCATCATTTCAATCTATTGACAATTTGCAAAATAGTCCTTATACTTTTGGAACCTTTGCAAAATGGTCCCTATGAATTATTTGCACTTTAATCCTTTGAAAAGCCACCTCCTTTCTCCTAAATCCTCCAAAGTGGCGCAGCCCAATTGTCTATAAATACCCTCCATCACATTTCATTTGGTTCCTATTGCCTTTCTTTCAAAAACTCTTAAGTTATAAGTCTTTTAGCATCACCTTGTGAAGCAAGTCCTTGAATCTTCACTTGTTTTTTATCTTCAAGAGGTGAATCCTATTCTTCTTCCTTAATCATGTCTATGTTCTTCAATAATATTCATGATTCAAACTCTATTTCATCTATGTTCATCGTTTTCAAGTTTCTAAGTCTTGAACTTTGAAAAATCATAATAAATTCTAGAAGAATCTTATGATGATGAAACTACTTTCTATCTTCTTGATATCATGCATATTATCTAAATCTAAAAGCATGATGTAATCAAAAATTTCTTTCCTAAAAACCTAGCCTTGGACGAATCTATTAGAATAGGTTTGGTAGAGTTTTGTTCATGTGTTGTCATGTATGATCATGTATTTCATATGACATGTATGCCTACACACTCTAATCCATGATTAGTTTATTAAAATGAAAATCCTTACCTTAAAATCTCTATGTTGGCCGAAACCCTAACCCTAAAGGTTAGAGGATTTTGTTTCCAATTTTAGTCTTGTAATAAGTAATCTATGTTAGTTAAGACTCTAGTAACTAGGATCCAAAAGATGACATTAAGAAGATAACCCTAAACCTATTTTCTAAGTCTTGACCGAACCTAGCCCTAAAGTGTCATAGATGGTTGTTATTTGATTAATTATAGTTTTGTTGCTTGGTTGAAGGTAGTTGTGTTAACTCGTGGCGGGATAACGAGGATCGTCGTGTACGTTTTTTCGGTGCTAGCTCAGGTGGGGAAAAGAATCAACCTATCATCGGAATCGATAAGTAGTAGATTATATGATAATTGTGTAGGGCGACCTAAACCCTATTAGTAGTCGAGTAATCGACAAGACCAAAATCCCATTGGAAACCTTTTCTGTAAAACCAATGGTGATTCGGGGATTGTAGGTTTATCGACATTAAGTTGATTTTAAGTATTTGAGGATGCTTGATTTTATGTTATCAAATTTACTGTGATACGCTAGCTGAGGTATTCCATCTGCATGTGACGTATTATTTCGGTGTTTGAATATTTATATTGAGGATGGTTGTTGTCTGTCACGGCCGTGATGGTTATCATGGACAGGCTGTGACAGGTTCTGTCTTGTAGAATTCTTGCCTTTGTTGTCTGTCACGGCCGTGATGGCTATCACGGCCTGGCCGTGACAGAGTCTGACTTTGTTATTTATTTGGTTTGATTAATATGAGTTGGTTGTGATAAATTGTTGTATATGATATTGAGATGTTGGAATATTCTGTTGATTAATGTGTTATGCATGATCTTCCTGGGTTTAATACTATGCTTAGATGATTTTAAGGAAAGATATATACATTGCTCGGAGGTATTTTGTTTGGGTGAGAGTTTTGAATATGAATTAGAATATAAGTAATGTGATATAGAATGTAAGTGGAGGTTGTGAGGAAAAACTTGAGGTACTAGGTCGCTAAAAGTCAGTGAGAATCATACCGTGCTTATGCACTATTTCCTATTAGAGATTAGGGAATAGTGGCGCATCGAATTATAAGGTCTTTTATGCTTATGTGCTATTTCAAATGGGGGAAATAGTGACGCATATCGTGCTTATGCACTATTTCCTATGAGAGGTAAGGGAATAGGGGCGCACCGAGTTATTATTTTATATGTGCTTATGTGCTATTTCTAATGGAGGCAATAGTGACGTATATTGTGCTGATGCACTATTTCCTATGAGAGATTAGGGAATAGGGGCGCACCGACTTATTATTTATTATGTGCTTATGTGCTATTTCCAATGGGGGAAATAGTGACACATATTGTGCTGATGCACTATTTCCTATGAGAGATTAGGGAATATTGGCGCACCGAGTTTTGACCCTAAATAGTTCTGGACTACTGACTAATGTGACAAGAGTGAAGATGGCCACATCAGTATAAAGTTTTAGTTGCATGGGCTGAGGGTAGAGGATGATATAGTGAATTGAGGATGATTTTTGATTTTGAGTGATGTGTGTCTGTGACAGTTACTGTATAATTTACTATTATTCTTTTCCGCTTTTTGATGATAGAACTGTTTCTTATTCCCTATATCTTTCTGTGTGTTGTATTTTATTTCTGATGTGATCGTACGAGAAGACCCGATGGAGGAATCAATTGCTAAGGAGTTAGATGGAACTCCTTACGAACCAGATGCTGGAGGTTGAGCTGTGATTCATGGCGATTAGAGTATATACATTATGGTCAGCGTGTCTAAGGAGTATTTATATTTCTGATAAGTATGTCTGTAGTGCAGTTTATACCTGTGAGGGATCCTACTGAGAGGGTACCCTTAATAGTTTTTTGGTATTGTCATAAATAAACAGGGGTGTATTTATATATATTAACGTTGGTGTGTTTTAAATTTGCAAAAGTTATATGATAATTAAATAAGTTTTAATTTTTAAGTATTTTCAACGATAAGCGCATGATTAAGTAAGTAAATATTAAGATTTTAATGTAATAATACAGTTGGGTACAACAGGGTGTCTCATTTGGTGGTATCAGAGCAGTTCAATTCTTATCGGATTGTGAGGTCTAGGATGTTGTTACTGGCTGTGTCTAGTTGAGTCCACATCGGATTTTAACTATGCTTAGAAGATGGGTAGTGTGTCCGATTCCAATGCGATAATTAACATTAGTGTGGCATATGGTATTTACATACTGGTCTATGTGGTATTATATGTCATACTGATAAGAGCGAATGATTTCTTTTACAGAATCATGGCTCGTGGAAGAGGTCGTCCGATCAACAGTAATGATAGAACTCCTGAAAGAATCGTTGGAGCTAACAATGTGGAAAATAATCATACCGGAAGTGGAGGAGAGTCATCTGAGACTCAAGATACCATGAAAAACATAGTTACTGCTCTGTTATTACAAACACAGCAGAATGCTGAGATGCTACAGATGAACAAAGAACAGCAGGAACAACAAAATCAAAGGAGAGCTGCAGCAGCTGAAGATGCCGGAATGACTACTTTCCTGAAAGGGAAGCCACCCCAATTCCGAGTAGATTATGATCCAGAGAAGGCATAATGGTGGATACAAGAGATCGAGAATATATTTGATACCATGCGCTGCAGAGAGGATAGGAAAGTGACGTATGCAACCTTCATGTTAATTGGAAGAGCAGAATCTTGGTGAAAAGGCAAGCGAAGATTGCTGGATGCCGAAGGTAGAGTTATCAACTGGCATCTGTTTAGTGACTGCTTCTTTGAGAAGTATTTTCGCGTCTAGTTCGACGCGAGAAAGAAAGGGAATTCACGAGTCTCAAACAAGGCAACATGACTGATGGTGATTATGCATCACGATTTAAGGCTTTGATTAAGTATTCTGAATTTTATTAGAGATTACTAGATGAAGATTGGCAATGTATAAGGTTTGAGGAAGGACTCCGACATGAACTACAGAGGGCTATAGTACCTCTCGATATCCAGAGTTTTCCGGAGCTAGTGGAGAGATGCAGTGCCACAGGAAGCATAGATCTGAGGATAGTTGCTGAATAGAAGCAACAAAGGATTGCAGGTCCTATTCGATCAGATACTCAGCGGAGAGTAGATAGTGGTTCTCAAGGGAGGCGGGAACCATATCCCAAACCAGTGCAGACAGTAGCACCAACACCAATTGCCACAACACAAGTGGTTGGAACGGGTCAGCAACAGCAAGGCCCAGTTTGTTATAAATGTGGAGGACCACATTATCAACGGAATTGCAGGGAGGTACCTTGCTGTTTCCATTGTGGCAAACCAGGACATTTTACTCGATATTGTAGACAGAAAGGTATGTCGCAGCCAGTAGCTGGGAATAGAGAAGCTGGAGGTTATAGAGGTGGAAACCAGGGAGGATTTCCCGCAACCGGTCAGCAGATGGTTAGACCTCAAGATACTGGGAGAGTGTTTACCATAAGGGGATCTAAATCCTCTCACCTTGCAGATCTCAGAAAAGGTATGTGTAAATTGGACATAATACATAATTATTGTTTAGAGGATAAATAGAATGATATAAGGATGAATTATGTTATGAAGTTACCACTATCATTTAGAGGAAGGCATCAATGAGAAATATATTGTTGGAGCTTTAGATTAAGATACGATTACAATATGATGTCTAGTGTTGAGTTAAGAAATTCCGAGGACGGAATTTTTTTCTAAGAGGGGTAGTAATGTAACACCCCGATTTTCACTGTTTCAAAATAATCGAAATGTGAACGATTATTTGTATATATTTATATGAGTATTAGAAAATTATTTTAAATAAACGGAGTTTACTACTCAATCCTACTTGAATGTAGGAAGCTACGATTAAAATTTAGGTTGGAAAGTCAGGCGAAAACCCTACCATGAATTCCATTGATGAAGATAATAATACTGCTCAAAAGACCTAATTTTAATTCGTGAATGAAAGACTTAAGTTTAGTATTTTATTTCCTACAATTTTGTATTTTTAGAATTATTTCAGAAAAAAAACAAAATAAATTATGTTTTTCGGGTGAAACACGTAATCGGGTAGACGACGGAGGGGATTTTGGAGTTTCTAAGAGCCGATAGAGGGTTTATCTTAGGATTTTGAGATGATTCAAGGGGATGAATCATATTTTTAAGTCTAGAAGGTTCTACAGGGTTAAAGTGAAAATTTAGGAATTTTACGCTTAAGTCCCTGAACTTTCTATTAATTACCCTTTTGTCCCTAAATTAGTTTCTATGTTTTTTTCAAGTGAATTGGGCTAGAATCCTTGTTACCAATCTGTAATGGACGTGGTTATGAAGCCCAAAATTTCCTAGTTCATGGATTGATTCCATAAAGGCTATTTGAAACTGTACAAGTTTCCTAAGTCAGGCTTAATGCTTAAATCTTTAAGTGGGCCCCACAAAAATGAATTCAAGCCCAAATTGAGTAGGCCCATGCGCAAGCCCATGAGGGAGAAGAGGCTGCCCTCATCATTTTTGGATGAGCCAAGGTTGTTCTAGAATTTTCTACTACCTTCCACACCATTCTACATTCTTCTACAACATTCTCAAATCTTCTCAAGTGTTCTAGGGTTTTCTTAAAATATCTCATGACCAAAATCAGACCAAAATATTCAAGATAAGACCACATTTAATGTGGCACATGGTCATCATTTCAATATATTGACAATTTGCAAAATAGTCCTTATACTTTTGGAATCTTTGCAAAATGGTCCCAATGAATTATTTGCACTTTAATCCTTTTAAAAGCCACCTCCTTTCTCCTAAATCCTCCAAAGTGGCGCAGCCCACATGTCTATAAATACCCTCCCTCACATTTCATTTGGTTCCTATTGCCTTTCTTTCAAAAACTCTTAAGTTATAAGTCTTTTAGCATCACCTTGTGAAGCAAGTCCTTGAATCTTCACTTGTTTTTGATCTTCAAGAGGTGAATCCTATTCTTCTTCCTTAATCATGTCTATGTTCTTCAATAATTTTCATGATTCAAAGTCTATTTCATCTATGTTCATCATTTTCAAGTTTCTAAGTCTTGAACTTTGAAAAATCATAATAAATTCTAGAATAATCTTATGATGATGAAACTACTTTGTATCTTCTTGATATCATGCATATTATCTAAATCTAAAAGCATGATGTAATCAAAAATTTCTTTCCTAAAAACCTAGCCTTGGACGAATCTATTAGAATAGGTTTGGTAGAGTTTTGTTCATGTGTTGTCATGTATGATCATGTATTTCATATGACATGTATGCCTACACACTCTAATCCATGATTAGTTTATTAAAATGAAAATCCTTACCCTAAAATATCTATGTTGTCCGAAACCCTAACCCTAAAGGTTAGAGGATTTTGTTTCCAATTTTAGTCTTGTAATAAGTAATCTATGTTAGTTAAGACTTTAGTAACTAGGATCCAAAAGATGACATTAAGAAGACAATCCTAAACCTATTTTCTAAGTCTTGGCCGAACCTAGCCCTAAAGTGTCATAGATGGTTGTTATTTGATTAATTATAGTTATGTTGCTTGGTTGAAGGTGGTTGTGTTAACTCGTGGCGGGATAACGAGGATCGTCGTGTACGTGAGTTCGGTGCTAGCTCAGGTGGGGAAAAGAATCAACCTATCATCGGAATCGATAAGTAGTAGATTATATGATAATTGTGTAGGGCGACCTAAACCCTACTAGTAGTCGAGTAATCGACAAGACCAAAATCCCATTGGAAACCTTTTCTGTAAAACCAATGGTAATTCGGGGATTGTAGGTTTATCGACATTAAGTTGATTTTAAGTATTTGAGGATGTTTGATTTTATGTTATCAAATTTACTGTGATACGCTGGTTGAGAAATTCCATCTGCATGTGACGTATTATTTTGGTGTTTGAATATTTATATTGAGGATGGTTGTTGTCTGTCATGGTTGTGATGGTTATCATGGCCAGGATGTGACAGTTTCTATCTTGTAGAATTCTTGCCTTTGTTGTCTGTTACGGCCGTGATGGCTATCACGGCGTGGCCGTGACAGAGTTTGACTTTGTTATTTATTTGGTTTGATTATTATGAGTTGGTTGTGATAAATTGCTGTATATGATATTGAGATGTTGGAATATTCTGTTGATTAATGTGTTATGCATGATCTTCCTGGGTTTAATACTATGCTTAGATGATTTTAAGGAAAGATATATACATTGCTCGGAGGTATTTTGTTTGGGTGAGAGTTTTGAATATGAATTAGAATATAAGTAATGTGATATAGAATGTAAGTGGAGGTTGTGAGGAAAAACTTGAGGTACTAGGTCGCTAAAAGTCAGTGAGAATCATACCGTGCTTATGCACTATTTCCTATTAGAGATTAGGGAATAGTGGCGCACCGAATTATAAGGTCTTTTATGCTTATGTGCTATTTCAAATGGGGGAAATAGTGACGCATATCGTGCTTATGCACTATTTCCTATGAGAGGTAAGGGAATAGGGGCACACCGAGTTATTATTTATTATGTGCTTATGTGCTATTTCCAATGGGGGCAATAGTGACGCATATTGTGCTGATGCACTATTTCCTATGAGAGATTAGGGAATAGGGGCGCACCGAGTTATTATTTATTATGTGCTTATGTGCTATTTCCAATGGGGGCAATAGTGATGCATATTGTGCTGATGCACTATTTCCTATGAGAGATTAGGGAATAGTGGCGCACCGAGTTTTGACCCTAAATAGTTCTGGACTACCGACTAATGTGACAGGAGTGAAGATGGCCACATCAGTATAAAGTTTTTGTTGCATGGGCTGAGGGTAGAGATGATATATTGATTTGAGGATGATTGTTGATTTTGAGTGATGTGTGTCTGTGACAGTTACTGTATAATTTACTATTATTCTTTTCCACTTTTTGATGATAGAACTGTTTCTTATTCCCTATATCTTTCTGTGTGTTGTATTTTATTTCTGATGTGATCCTACGAGAAGACCCGATGGAGGAATCAATTGGTGAGGAGTTAGATGGAACTCCTTACGAACCAGATGCTGGAGGTCGAGCTGTGATTCATGGTGATTAGAGTATATACATTATGGTCAGTGTGTCTAAGGAGTATTTATATTTCCGCTAAGTATGTCTGTAGTGCAGTTTATACCTGTGAGGGATCCTACTGAGACGGTACCCTTAACAGTGTTTTGGTATTGTCATATATAAACAGGGGTGTATTTATATATATTAATGTTGGTGTGTTTTAAATTTGCATAAGTTATATGATAATTAAATAAGTTTTAATTTTTACGTATTTTCAACGATAAGCGCGTGATTAAGTAAGTAAATATTAAGTTTTTAATGTAATAATACAATGGGGCACAACATGGTGTCTCACTGGCTGAACTGGATGAGTGCTAACAACAGCATCTTTTGCATCATCTATATGGGCTGGCTCATCAAATATAAATTCAACTGAATCAGAGTCTTCCTCTGATTGGTTATGAAAAACCCTTTCATCTAACATCTCTTGTTCAAGTAAACTTAATTGTTCTAGCACATAAACCGACTTTCCTAAGAGATTTAAACCATCATCTAACACGGCTTTCCATTTATCAACATTCTCTGCAAACTTTTCTATCAGTTTTAAACCAGAACCTGTAGATTTTTTAGCCACAGCTTTCCCTTTATCAGCATTCTCATTAGGACCTTCTATTGATGTTTCATCAACCCAATTCCTGTCAACTTTGCTCTTTTCCACATATTTGGTAACAATATTCCTAGTTGCCTTTGATTTCTGAATCGGAGCCCGATTTTGGTGATTAACCGCTTGCTCATTTTGCTTTTTCTTACAGTTGGATAAACAATGTCCAATCACTTTGCAATTAGAGCAAAAGGATGGTAACGAATCATACTCAATCCAAACATAAAAAGAAAAGACTTTTCTTTCAACCCTAAGTTTTTCATGCAGCATCTTGGACAGGTCAATGTCAACAAGGACTCATGCAAAGTGACCCAATGTTCTGTTCTTAGTAGCATCATCTAAAGATAATGGAGTGCCAATTCCTCTTGCTATTGAATACAAGATTCTTGGTCTCCAATATTCCAGCGGAAGCTCATAAATTCTGATCCAGCATTGCACGTGAGTTTGCTTCACATGGAAAGGATTGAAATCCGGTGTCCAAGGAGAAAGTCTCAAAAAACCAGGTGCAAGATTCCATGATCCAGCATCCAAAACTCTGCGCATGTCTTCAATGGAGGAGAAATAAAATTCAAAGAAACCTCTGCCTATTGGAATCAAATTCCATTGAGCTAAAGGTCTCCAAAGAGTCGATAACTTGACTCTCAAGTCATTGAACTTTATTGGAGAGTCTTCTTTAGATAAAAGAATTCTTCCATGGAGGTTGTTCTTGGATGACTCCAGACCAGCAATATACTCTTCTTCAGGAATTGTGATTGCCATTTCACCTCCTTTGAGACAAGGAGTTGGCAATTGGCTTATGGGGATGACACATGCATTACTGAGCGCTTGAACAAAAGATTTCTTTTGAGGAGGTAGGTTCGCGAGAGAATAAAAGGGAGGATGATCCTTGTCTCAAAGGAGGTGAAATGGCAATCACAATTCCTGAAGAAGAGTATATTGCTGGTCTGTAGTCATCCAAGAACAACCTTCATGGAAGAATTCTTTTATCTAAAGGAGACGCTCCAATAAAGTTCAATGACTTGAGAGTCAAGTTATCGACTCTTTGGAGACCTTTAGCTCAATGGAATTTGATTCCAATAGGCAGAGGTTTCTTTGAATTTTCTTTCTTCAGTCCATATGACTGGCTCAGAGGCACATGTGACGTTGCTCGTCTTGAGACCTTAAATGCATGAGGGTATGGAGGCAACTGCCCGGTGGGCTAGAGATTGACCAACTCTAATTCTTCTCCAGTGGAAACCGGTGTTGATATCTCATGAGATTAAGTTAGAGCTTGATATTGAAGTGCCATGCATATTTTCAAAGATTGACTGTGCGGGTTTGAGACCCTTTGATATAACACTGTTATGTTATGTATATGCATGATTTAACTGCTTATATGATTATGTGATGTATGTACCATGTACATGGTTGTTGTGGGATATATCTTATGACGATATCTCACTCTTGCACATCTGTATGTTCTGTTCTTTTCTTCTTGTATCGGGTATGCACATGCTTTTAGATTGATCCAAATGTTTCCTTGGCACAGTCGAGCTTGAGGAGCGAAGTGTTTGATCATGCTGGGACGACAGGGAACTGGACTATACATGAGGGTGCGAAGACCGTGACGTATCGAGGACCAGTCACGACTACCGAGACGAATGCTAACGGAGTGCCCGTACGAAGGATTCATACCGTCGAGACGAGGAATGTGGTGCTTCCACCTCTATGGTGCTACCTTCATACGCTACAAGTCACCGATCTCCTTCATGATCATTTTTATCCAGTTGAACCACTTGTGGAGGATCCAGTGGAGGAGGATCCCGAGGAAGAACCTCTTGAGCTGATAGAGGTCGAGGACGAGGAGGAGGAGGAGCCAGAGTACCATCTGTAGGATCCCGGAGATGATGACGACCCTATCGACGATGGCCGTGACGTTATCGATCCGGCATCTGATATCTCGTTTGGGGGTAGCATTTGTGGTCACTCTGCATGCAGGAGGCATTGGTAGATCGTTCGTCGGCTTTTGGAGTTGTCCCGATAGTCCCTAGGCTTTTAGAGCCATCTTTTGAGTCTTGTACCCAGTTCCCTATCCCCGGTTTGATGTTTCTTTTTTTACCTGTTTCTTCAGTAGCTGTTTTAGTGTATGTTGGCTAGTTCGACAAGGCCTGTTTTGTAATCAAACCTAAGATCCCAAGTGGGACAGTTATATTTATATGTATGATGTTTATTTTCATGTTCTGAGTGTTCATCACCTTTTCTTAACTTCTTTTAACAAAAAAATAAAATAAAAATTGAGTACCCTTTTTCAGTAACCCTATATAAAAGGTTATTTTTCCAAAAGCGACCAACGTTTTAAATAAGTTTCTTTTCTGCAACGGGTAACCATGTGATGCCGGGTTTTAGGATGTCACAGCTGGCTGATTATGAACTTGTATTCCGTGTGGTTTTTTATGCTATAATAAAGCCATTTGGATTGATGTAGATATATAGATAGAATCGAGTAGAATGAATTATAGGAAAAAAATCCTCTATTTCAATTTCTTGTGCCTAATTCATGCCCATTCAATTAAAATGTGGCAATTACACATCATTTTTTTAAATGATTACATTATAAATAATCGTAAATTATCACGCCATTAAAAATATTTTTATAGTAAATTTTTAAAAAATCACACGTAGGATGATTTTTTATTAGCTAGCACTAATATTATAAAAATTGCACTAATAATGTGTCAAAATTAAATTATGTAATACATAATTTAATTAAAAAACAAATAACTTTAATTTTTACTCATCTCATATTACAAGAGTAGTGATAGTATGATGATACGACAACATGTTATGAAATTGATCTTGAATGCCTCCTCACTGCAAAGTATTGAAAATAAAAAAAGTCTCGTAAAAAATGAGCTTATCCCATAAATGAGTAAGTAAGAATATGTATTTTTTTTTTTGAAGGAAGAATATGTATTCTTTTAAATCATGAGTTTAATTGGTATACCTTGTGTGTTATGAGCTGTATCATTACGAACTGGACCAACCTTCTTTGGCAAAGTAACTTTAATTAGGAGAGAAAATAGTATATATTTATTGGAAAGAGATATTAAGTATTTTTTTAAAAGAAAAATAGAATTTTTTAAAATAGAATATATTAAAAGTAATTAAAAGGTTGTCTTGATTTCTCATTAAAATTATAAAATTCATTAAATATATCCTAAATTCAGGAAAACTATTGTATTAATATATATATCCTATTTAGTCTTTATTTTTTTTACCTAAATATATATTTTCCTTTAAATAATCATAAGAGTCTAAATTCATAAAAAAAGTTATAAATTTTAACTTCTAGATATTAATAAAATGATATTTTTGATATATTAAATTTAACAAAAACAAAGTAACATACACATTAGAGAATTTTAATTATACAGATATAAATTCTACTCTTAGAAATTATTCTATTTGTAGTGAAACATTTTCTTTATTTTTATTTGTATTACACATGCAGATAAAACTATAGTTAATTTAGTGTAAAGTTTTAATTCGTAAATATTAGTACATAAATATTTTTAATAGATTGAATTTTCCAGAAAACAATAAAATTTTAAAAATTATCCAACCGAAGTTTAAATATAAAGTATTTAATAAATACTAAATATCCATGTAACAAAAAAAAAAAACCTAAATATCCAGAAAATTAAAATATAAATTATTTAATAAATAAATGTTATAATTTTAAAAAGAAGTCAATATACTTAGTATCTCTCTCCATTAAATATATTTAATTTTCTCTATTCATATTAATGTTACTATTAATTATTCCCTCTGCTTAATAGTAATGGTAAATCATATTAAAATCAACGATTAAAAGTTATTGTAAAAGTAAAATTTGACACATGATGTCACTAATCATGTTTCATATTTATATGGATATATTATTTATTTTGAATAAATATTATAAATATACATTAATTTTAGTTTTTCCACTTTAATTATATGATTTAACTATATATAATATTTAAATTTATACGTTTTGTAAACTTATTGTGTCGACCTGTTCTAACCTTGTATTATACCATGATAAGGTCGAGCTCAGATCGAAGCAAATAATCAATTCAAAATATTTAGGATCAAGTCAAACTCATGTTGATCCTTCTGATGAACATCATTTTATTAAGTGGGCTTATCAACAAAAAAAACTTTATTAAGTGGTACTCGGCCTTGTGATTGAAATATCCAACATACACAGCAAATATGGATCCATTAAATCGGGATTACCTTTATTTTTTTTTATATATTTATATTTGTTAGATTCATGTGGTAAGAGAGGACAATTAAGTTATAATTTAAGAGTGGGCAAATTCTAGGGTGGGCGGGTGACACAAGTCACTCACCATGAGAGGCCCTATTTTATCGGTCCCAACCGGTTCGTGACGGCGGCGATGGTTTAGTGTCGCCGACTTACCATGACCTTCGCCTCTGCTCCACGCTACCCACGACTCGAATCCCCACTTGTACTGAACAACCTCTTCATATCTCTCACGCTGGATGTCCATAAATGGTAAACTGGTGGTGACGGCAGACGCAAGCGTTGAAACTTGAAAGAATCACTATTTCTTCCCCAATCTTGAAAGAATCACTGAATCAAACCATCCTTAACAACTCATCTCATCAGAATAAACCATGAAATGCTGCTAGTGTAACACTCTGTTTTTCCTATGTTTTCTGTAGCAGTAAATAGATATTTAAATGTGTTTATTTTAGATTAAACCTATAGGATGATTTTAATTAAACTAAAATCATTTCTTGTGTTGTTATATCATATGAAGCGACGGTAAAATTTTCGGTTGAAAATTCATACGGAAGCTTGGTGCACGTTTTCACCGTCGGTACAAGTTTCTTGTGCTGAAAAAACTAATTTTGACCCGTGAATGAGACGGTTAGTGATTTTATTATGTTTCCTTTAACTTTGGTTATTTTGAAAATTTTTGTTCAAAAATAAAATACAATATTTTATTCGGGCGAAAACGTCGGAAGAATTACGATCGGAAATGCAACCGGATACGAAATGGAGTAGAATAGGAGACATAAAAGGCTTGAGGTGAGATGAGGGAGTGAGGTGACTCACTAGAGGTATGGCCTAAGCTACCTCCTAAAAAGTGGTCATGATGACACTTTTTGAAATATAACATTATATTCTAAAAACCCATTTTTCTCTCTCTTCTTAAACCAAACAAGGCACATGGTCAAAACTTGCTCTCCAAGCTCATTCCTCTCTCCATAATTTCGTGTCACTCTCTCCCCTCTCTATATATACCACTTTCATTTTTCACTTCATCATCTTCCTCCTTCAACCTCCATTAAACCTTCATCTTCTTCTTTCTTCTAAAAGTTCAAGCTCTTAAAGCTTTAGATTTTATTCATCTTCTCTACTTAAGTTCTTCATTAAAGTTCTTCCTTATACTAAGGGTAATGCTCTCATATGAATCTTTTTGCAAGTTTCATCTTTTATTTCTTAGTTTACTTTATGTGTTCTTTATATGCTTTAAACTTCTAAAATCTCTCTAAAATTGTAGAAAACTCCTTTTGAGTTGAAACCACTTTGTATAGTCTTGTATTAACTTATATTTTAACATACTAAGAGGTTGTGTAAAACAAAAATCTCTACCTATCTCTTCCAATGAAGGCCGAATGCTTGCATTTGTGACCTAGGAAGTTTTTGTTTCAACTTTTGGAATATGATCATGTGTTTGAGTTTCTAACTATCCCTTGATCTTGAATCTATAAATCTTGGAAGTTTTGATAGCTTGTTCCTCTGACGACCTAAAAATATGAATAAGTAGGCGTAGGATACTATGTTTCAACTTTCCAAGTATTGATCTTGGATTTAGAACTCTTAATACCTTGTGATTCTAAACCTAAGAGTTATTGTTAAACAAAGAATATTTTCCTTATCATCCTATGATGGCCGAAACTTAGAGTTTAGGTGCTAGGTTGTTTGAGTTTTTATTTTTCCAAAATGATCATGGACTTGAGCTCGATAAGATATTTGGATGCTAAGTCTAAGAGATTGGAAAGTTTAAGGATTTCTAACTTGTTTATTCTATGTTATTAAAGCTAGTATGTATTACTTTCATTTATCCAAGATGATCATGGAATTGAGCTCCATAAGATATTTGGATGCCAAGTCTAAGAGATTGGAATGTTTAAGTTTCCATTGTTTTCTAAGATGATCATGGACTTGAGCTCCATAAGATATTTGGATGCTAAGTCTAAGAGATTGGAAAGTTTAAAGATTTCTAGCCTATAAATCCTATGAAGACCGAACCTAGAAGGTTATGGACCGAGGATACTTTGTTCTTATTTTTCCAAAATGATCATGGCTTTGAGCTCCTTAATACATATGGATGCTAAACCTAAGAGATTGGAAAGTTTAGTGAATGATAGCCTATTTTACTAGCCTTGACCGAATGCCCTAAGTTTATAACTTAGTGGGATTTTAATTCAACTTTGTTAAATGATCATTGTTTATGAACTCCTAACACTTAAGGATCATAAATCCATGAGTTGTATAATTTTCGGGAATCTCTAACCCTAAGAACTAGTCTTGGCCGAACCTATACCTTGTGGTTTAGTGTTCTTGTTTGATTTTAACTTGTGATTTTGTGTTCATAACCTTAGACTTCCATCGCGGAGGAAACGAGGACGTTCGTGGTATACCTCTTTGAGCATCTAATCTCCTTACCTTCACCGAAGGTAAGAGGGGATTGCCTAGGGATATTCAATGACTATATGCATGTGTGTATTTGTTTACTTGAGTGATTTGAATATTATTATGATATGGAGCAAATACTTGAATGACTTGTTTACTTGAACTATTGTGATTATTACTTGAAGTTGATTATTACTTGCCTTAAAGTATTGTGAGTTGTATATATGCGATGAACTGTCGTTAACTGTGATATTATTGTTGAGAATATATTACCGTTGATTGAAGTTTGAGAAGCCAGATTTGAGTCTATGCACAACGATTATAAGGATTAAAAGCCTTAATAAGCCTTGAATAGAACTTTGAAAGTATTGGTTTCATATATAAAAGTTTCTTGTTTAAGACGCTTACTTCAAGAGAATGAGATTCTAGTTTTGAAAACAAACATTGAAGTGTTTTTAAGTCAATAGAAACTACCTTTTTATGATCCAAAGTTTGTACGAGAGAGAACCTTTTTCGAACTATGTGTTTCATGAAGAAAAACCTCTTTGAAAATATTTGACTTTATTCTATCAAGGATTTCAAAAGCAAACAAATTTCTTAATGTTTTATAAAAGACTTTGTAAAGGAAAATTTTTTTCTCCTAAATGATTTAGAAACGTTCCGGTCTCTGGTTTTGTTTTGGATTTTGATTTTCACTGAGCGAAAAGTAAGCACATGTGAAAGAGAATACTAGTTCGCGAGACGTAGCCTCTAGCATTCAGTTTGTGCACGTGATCTGGGATCCATGTCAAGAATTATGGGCCAAGGGTCCTAATCGTGATATTATGGGCTAGGAGTCCTAATTTTGGAATTGAGGACTGTGTGTCCTAATTTTGTTGTTATGGTCTAGGAGTCCTTATTGTGTTGAAATAAAACATGGATAAAATTATAATTGTTTCTACAACCACAACCTTGGACTTCGGCATCGGTCTATGGTGTTGTGATTGAGCACTCGGACTGCGTGTCCTGTGTTATTGATTTTCAAGTAATGGAAATTGTGAATAGTTGTTAGCTTTGGGCTTCGACAACGGAAAAGAGTGAACACAAAGAAAAGTATCGATAATGAAAAGTCTTTTATTCATATGCATTTCCCTTTAGCAGACGTGCTTGAGTTAACCGAATACCCGCTTAAGATGTGGTATTCGATGAGGTATACATCCGAATGGTCGTTATAAGGGATTCGGGATGATGTTGATCCGGGTGCATGAGGTGACGGAGACAACTTGCCAAATGTGGCGTATGAGCCCGATCAACTCTTTCTTCTTAATGATAAAACGGTGATGGTATCTCATGAGATTAAGATTAGAGCCTGATGATTGAAGTGTCATGCATTATCTTTATAAAATTGATTGATTCGGGTATGAGACCCACTGGAATAATACTTGTTGTTCACCAATGAGTAATGTTTAAAATGTTAATATGCCAAGGTGTTGTATGTATCATGTGTATGGTTGCTGTATGATATATCCATTTGCCGGTATCTCACTCTTACAGTTATATCAGGTCTCTTCGGGTTTTACTGTAGTACCTTGGTACTCTAGTACCGATGTTGCAGATGAGTCTTTCTAAGTCACTTGAAGACCTAGTGTTAGGGGTTGGGAAAGTATTCTGATTGGGGGTCTCTCCAATGAATATTTGATAGAATGACCAGCTTAGGAGTTTGAGTTGGGTTGTATATCTAAAGAGGTCGGTAAATGTAGTTTTATATACATCCATCTGTAGTTTGAACGTTTTCTTTCGAAAGTGGAAACTTAGAGAAATGTTGTATGTCATGGTAACTTTGTTACGAACGTGACTTTACGTTTTAAATGTATGAATGATGGATTTCAGAGTTAACCTTAAAGAAAAAATTTTATACCCCAGTTTTCTAACTTAAAAGAAAACAATCTTCCGAAAACAACCAGCAAATTATCTCTTTAATTTAAATTCTGCATGTGTTACATAGTAATACCCTAAGGGGGGTGTTACACCTAGGACCCAATCTTGAACCATGAACAACACAAGACCAAACCAGAGAGGGACCAGAAGAAGAGCACCAACCATAAACAAGAAAAACAAATATGTAACAAGAACAAACCAGTAATCGAACAAACACCTAATAAACCAGAACAAACTAGTCACTGAACTAAACCTCTCTACAAGATCATTAACAACAACAACGAAAACAACACCTAATCCCATCGTTGTAACACCCTGTCTTTCACTGTTTTAAATAACAGTAATACATATAAATATGTTTATAGGTTGATTAGAGTTTTAGAAAATTATTTTAAATAAACGGAGTTCACCACTCAACTCTACTTGAATGTAGGAAGCTACGATTAAAATTTAGGTTGGGAAGTCGGGGCGAAACCCTAGCCGCAATTCCATTGACAGTATAATTATACTGCTCAAAAGACCTAATTTTAATTTGTGAACGAAAGACTTAAGGTTTTTATTTTATTTCCTACAATTCTGTATTTTTAGAATTATTTCATAAAAAATGAAATAATTTACGTTTTACGGGTGAAATACGTAATCGGGCGAACGACATAGTGGATTTCGGAGTTTCCAAGGGTCTATAAAGAGGTTATCTTAGAATTTTGAGATGATTCATGGGGATGAGTCACACTTTTGAGTCTAGAAGATTCTACAAGTCAAAGTGGCAATTTATGGATTTTGCACTTAAGTCCTTGAACTTTCTCTTAATTGCACTTTGGTCCCTAAGTTAGTTTGTGTTTTTCCAAGTGAATTGGGCCAGAACCTTTGCTCCAAACCCATTAGAGGACCGTGGCCTTGAGGCCCAAATTCTTTTTCCATGGATTAAATTTCATGAAGCCCAATTGAAATCATATAAGTTTTCCTAGATTATGTTTATGCTTTAAGCATTTTGGTGGGCCAAAACAATTGAATCCAAGCCCAAAAACCCCATGGCCATGCGCAAGCCCAAGGAGGAATGGTGGCTGCCCTTTCACTTGGATGAACCAAGTTTATTCTTGAACATTCCACACTATTCTCCAAAGTTCTACATAAATCTAAAAAGCTCCAAAGCATTCTAGATTTTTCTTAAAAAGCTTCAAGATAATTCAAAAGATGAGTCACAATGTGAATACATTAAATGTTGCACATGGTCATCATTCCAAACTATTGGCAATTTGCAAAATAGTCCTTATACTTTTGGAATTTTTGCAAAATGGTCCCTAGGAATTATTTGCACATAAATCCTTGAAGAAGCCACCTCCTTTCCACTTAATCCCTCAAAAGTGGCGCAGCCCACATCTTCATAAACATGCCTTCACTTCATTATTTGACATTTTCACACTTTGCACAAAAACTCAAGTTCTTGGATATTCATCACTTGTCTTTGAACTTCAAGAGGTGAATCCTATTCTTCTTCTCTAATCATGTCTATGTTCTTCAACAAGTTTCATGATTCAAAGTTTATCTCATCTATGTTCATCATTTTTAAGTTTCTAAGTCTAGAACTTTGAAAATTCATAACAAATTCTAGAAAAATCTCATGATGATGAAATCACTTTCTATGTCCTTGATATCATGCATACTATCTAAATCCAAGAGCATGTAGTAATCAAAAAATTTCCTTCCTAATAAACTAGCTATGGCCGAACCTAGGAGGATGGGTTTGGTAAGAGTTTTGTTCATGTGTTGTCATGTATGATCATGTATTTCATATGACATGTATGTCTACACACTCTCAATCCATGTTAGTTTATTAAAATGATAATCCTTACTCAAAATCTCTATGATGGCCGAACCCTAAGTGGGTGAGATTTGATGAGTTTTGTTCAAAGTTTTCATTAATGATATTGGTAATCAAGCTATTAGTATGTATGCTTAATAAATCCAAGTTGGTTTATCAAACCAAAAACCCTAGCCCCATGAACATGTTAAGACCGAATCTAGGTATACGAGAGTTAGGAAGTTTTGAGTTTAAAATTTAGTTGTTTAGCCACTAATCCATGATCTTGGTTGATTAAGGACCATTAATCCATGACTTAATCATGATTAGAAATTTTATTCACCCAAAACCCCTAGAAGCCGTGACCATGTAGTAGGGTTTTGGATGTTTTTAGTTTCTTGATTTGTAATTATTTAATTGTAATGGTTGAAGGTTGAGTAAGTACGACATATACGTGGCATCTGGACTTCCGACAAAAATTCATTAATTCACAAGAAAGTCTATGAGAGGTAAGAGGGGAATACCTGAGGGATATATTCGATGGCTATATGCTATCCTGTGTTGTTTGTAATTATTTGTCTGTTAGTATTTATTTAAGTTATGGTATTTGTATCTGTGTTGGTTTAATTGCGTTTAATTGTTTATTTGTAATTATATTATGCTGCTGTGATGCATGATCTACCTGGAAATATCTCTGTGATATTATTGTTGGTTGTTGTTTGAGAAGCCTGACAGTGGTCAGTGCCCAATTAAATTAATTGGATAAAAGCTTTAAGAAGCTTCGTAAATTATATTCAATGTTTTAACGGTAAAATATTAATATATAATATTAATGGAAATTTTTATTTGGGAAAAATAAGGAATTTTGGAAAATATTATTATTTTAATGATTTATTACTGTAAGAGTGAATTATGAGTCACAATGAGAGCGAAACCGTGAAAATATTTTTGCACTGCTAATTTTTACGTAAGAAATTCCGCAATATTATAAAAAGTTATTTTATGAAATTAATTGTTGAAAATAAGTTAAATATGATTTTAGAAAATTATTTAAGTGGAAAAAAGCTAAGTTTTGGCTTAAAAAGCTTTAAAAGTGATAATTGACGGCAAATTTGGAAAAGTGTCGACTGCAAGTATTTTGAAACGGCATCACATATTTTAAGTAAGTTTAAAACCTCAAGTGACTCACCTTTGTGAAAACTAAGCTTTATTATTTAAAGATTTTATTGAAGAATTTCCAATTTAAAAAGATTTTCTGTAAGCAAAATTAACACAACCGTGTTAAAAGTGGTGTTGAACTTAGTAACCGAGACGTCGGGGTACTAAGGTTCTTTGTTGTTATGGACTTGGGGTCCTTTGGACTTTGGGGTCCTGTACTGTATACGTGTTGTATACCGTATTTAAACATTTAAGATGTTTTCTATTACCACGAACCTATGACTGGTGCATCGGTCGAGAGGTGTCGTGATTAAGCACTCAGACTGTGAGGTCCTGTGTTGTAATGAAAGTTTTAAAGATGTTAAAACTATGTGAGTCGTAAGCCATTTGGAGCTTCGACAAAGAATATTGAACACAAAGAAAATGGTTATTAGCAAAAGTGTTTTGCATGCATTTGGCAGACGTGCCTACGGTTCTATGTGTGATTACCTCGCGGCGTCAGGTATTTCATACTATGATTTTCCTCATTGTTCCCGGGTTGGACAATGAGACCCCATCTACGTTGTTATCACTGTACCCTGGGTGTGGACAGTGTGCGATGGGTTTTGGCTGTGTGCCTGTGACTGTGTGCCTGTTTGCCTAGTGTGGCAATTGAGCCTGATCAACTCACTACGTGTTGGGATATCTCATGAGATTAGACGCAAAGTTAGACGACAAATATGAAGTGTTCATGCATAATTTTAAAAGGATGATATTTGGGGTGTTAAACCCATTGATAAACTCTTTGCTTATGAATGCTTGTGTGATAAATGAGTATGTGTTATGTGGTGTCTAGCATGTAGTTGTCGAGTAAAATCCATATATTGGTTTCTCACTCTTGCGTGTTTTATTTGTTGTTTCTCTACTTGTGCATATATCTTTACGTTTGAGATTAGATGGAACCGAATATGCCTCTGGCACGTTCGAGGATCCGATAGATTACGTTTGATCGAGCTCAATTTGGTGGTGCCTGGGAGATTAACCCTGGGGCACTCAGCGCCACCTATCATGGTCCCGGTTGAGAAGTAATTGGCACGGTGGAGGAAGGACCGCAGCGAAGGACACACGTTGTGGAGACTGTTGAGGTATCTCTACCTTCGGTATGGCTATACTTGCAGTACTTGGCTAAGCACGGGATAATTGATTTGCCACCTTAGCCGAATCCGCTTCCGATAGCAGGGCCAGCAATGCCTCCTGTTGAGATAGTTTTGGATGAGGTTGAGGAGGACCCAGATGAGTACGTTGAGGACGATCTTGAGTTCCACCCTCCTGCTGTTGATGATGAGGATTCTTTCGACGAAGGAGCGGGAGCAGAGGTATTGATAAGCCTCTGCCTCATCTAGTTTTATGGCTAGTATGACCAGGGTTTTGTGCAAATTATATCCTATTTTCACCCAAATTAGATTAGATTGTCCTCAAGCAAGGTTTTGAGTCTATAAAATAGTTTTAGGTTAAATTATCCAGTTTTGAGTCAAATAATATACTTATAGTTATTTCTTTGTTTTCAGGTTAAGTAGAAGTTGAGAGAATAAAGAAGCAGGGAATTCGCCTCGCGAGAGTTTTGCTCGCCTCGCGAACCTGAAAGCCAGCAGAACAGTGAAATTGACATCCTCTCTGGTTCGCCCCGCGACTGCTCTTCTCGCCTCGCGACCCCGAAGGCTGACTGTTCCAGGAAATTGCAAGGTTTCTGTGTCGCCTCGTGAAGACTTCACTCGCGTCGCGAGTAATCCATCCCTGAAGACCAAAAGTCAGCACGGTTGATGCATGTTAAAGGTCACGGCTGTGGCAGTTTCGAAGTTGAAGAGTCTCGCCACGCGAGCATCCATTCGCCTCGCGAACCTGGAAGTCAGAAAGCATCACGGTTGGCCCCTGATGTTCATAACGGGCGTAATAAGAAGACTCTTCAGATTCTCGCCTCGCGAAGGTATGTTCGCCTCGCGAGAATACCAAAGGTTGCTGACTGTTCACAAAATTCGCGTCGGGATCTGTGCTTCGCCTCGCGAGTATGCGTATTCCAGAAACTTGTATATAAGCCTGTCTTAGGCAGAACTGAGAGGAGGCTAGGTTGGCTAGTTTTAGCCAGTCTTAGGCTGTAGTAGTAGTAGTTTCCAGTAGTTTATTTTCTTTTCTTTTGTGCTTATGTCTGTAATGGAGAGCTAGTCTCCTAGATTAATCTACTGGGATTGGTTTCAATTACACTTGAGGTTCTGGATTTCCTATTTGAATTGTTATTCCTTTTCAGTACTGTTCTATATGTTTCTGTTTGCTTAATTCAGATATGTATAGGATTAGTATTGATTTATTTCGATGATTGTATGTTCCTATATATAATCGCGTTTGCTTAATTCGCGTGTGTTCAATCATGTTCGCTTAGTTCATGAGTGCTTCACCCCGTTTGCTTAATTCGGGAATAGGAATATATGTCTTGTAGTATTGATTTCGCTTGTAAATTGATGCTACAATCGGAAAGGGTTTAGAATCTGCTTAGGGCTTGGATTTGCTTGAACCAATGATAGTGGGAAACCAAGAACAGTAGGTTAATCGTCTTTAGTTTATTTGCTATTCTCTTTAACTGCTTTGTTTTCATTGTTTTGTTTTCTTAATTTTATTTCAATTACTCAAAACCCCCCAAATTCTGACTTTTACTAATTCTCTGTTAATAACAACAACAACTAAAGAGTCCTTGAGAGACGATACTCGAGTTGTCGCTCCCTATCTGCATTATTTTGTAAACGCTCGATCTTTTTGGCGCGTGGCGACAGCGCGACCAAAAATTGGCGCCGTTGCCGGGGACTCTTGTTTTGTTATTTTCGCATTTTTATTTTTGTTTTTCTCTTTTATTTCTGTTTTTGTTTTGAATTGGTCTGGCTACTAGGTCTAATTGCCCTGAACTGTGTGATTTTGACCCGGAAATTGAAAGAACACTGAACACACTCCGTAGGGAATTTCGGGCTAGCACTAGTAGTGATTCCAATTTCAAAATTGTTTTTGAAAACATGGGAGACCAGAGGACATTAAGACAGCTTGCTGCCCCTGATGTCAACTATAATGGATTGTGTATTTCATATCCTGGTGCTGACACTCCTTTTGAACTAAAATCTGGTTTTATTCACTTGTTGCCCAAGTTTAATGGTCTTGCAGGTGAGGATCCACACAAGCACTTGAAGGAATTCCAAGTTTTATGCTCCATAACCTCAAGATCAGAGGGAGTCACTGAGGATAGTATCAAGCTGAAGGCTTTTCCGTTTTCACTCCAGGGAGCTGCAAAAGATTGGCTGTTGTATCTTGAGCCCAACTCCATCACCACTTGGAATGATTTGAAGAGGGTGTTCCTAGAAAGATACTTTCCTGCTTCAAGAGCTGCTTCAATAAGAAAAGAAATATGTGGCATCAGGCAAGGGAATGAGTCGCTAGCTGAATATTGGGAAAGGTTCAAGCATTTGGTGTCCAGTTGCCCCCAAAGATCGATATCTGAACAACTCCTGATCCAATACTTTTATGAAGGATTACTGCCTATGGATAGGAATCTTTTGGATGCTGCTAGTGGGGGAGCACTAGTTGATAAGACCCCAGCTTCTGCCAAGAAACTCATTGAGAATATGTCATTGAATTCCCAGCAGTTTACTACTAGAAGAAATTCAGTTGAGACAAGAGGCGTGCATGAGATCCATAGTTCATCTTCCAACCAGGCTGCCCTTGAGAATAGTCTGGATGAGCTGACTTCCTTTGTAAGGCAATTGGCAATAGATAGAGTTCAGCCTGCAAAGTTATGTAGCATCTGCAATTCATGAATCCATGCCCTATCCAGAGAGAAGAGTTTGTCAGCGAAGTGTCTCAAGCTTATGCAGTGAATCCATTTAATCAAGGAAACAGTCAGAATCGGTACAGCACTCCAGACCTCTCTACTAATAGGTACCATCCCAACTGGAGGAATCACCCTAATCTGCGGTATGGGAACTCATCCCAACAACCGATGGCAGCACCTCAGAATCCTCCGCCAGTGACTACTTCTGCACCTTCTGGACCTTCATTAGAAGATATGATCAAGCAAATGGCTGCAAATAACCTCCATTTTCAGCAGCAGGCAAGTGCTAGCATTCAAGATTTGAGGACACAGATTGGACAACTGGCCACAAATATAAATAATATACAGCAAGGTCAAGGGACAACCCAGCTGCCAGCACAACCAGTGATAAATCCCAATGCCTCCAACCCTAATGTAAGTGCCATATCTCTGAGATCGGGAAAAGTTGTTGAGGCCACCTCTGGAAAGGATGAAGAAACTATTGAGGTAACTCCTGAGCCTACTGTTGAGGTTACTCCTGAGCCTATTGTTGAAGTTGAAGTTGAGAAAGTGTACAGAACGCCAATCCCATTCCCGCACCGAATTCAGAAAAATAAGAGGATTGGTGGTGAAGACAAGGAGAAGGAAATTCTTGATGTATTCAGAAAGGTGGCTGTAAATATTCCTCTCCTAGATGTGATCAAGCAAGTGCCCAAGTATGCCAAATTTTTTAAGGATCTATGCACCAACAAGAGGAAGATGAAGAATAATGAGAGGGTTGACTTGGGGAGAAATGTCTCAGCTCTTATCCAGTCTAGGCCTGCACCAGAGAGAGTTGTTGTTTTAGCCCCTACTCAGGCACTACCACAGAAGTGCAAGGATCCAGGCACCTTCACTATTCCATGCACTATTGGGGACAGGAAGTTTGAAAACTGCATGTTGGATTTGGGAGCATCAATCAATGTCATGCCTACCTCCATCTTTAACAACCTTGATCTTGGGCCATTGCAGTATACAAGCCTTACCATCCAGTTAGCTAACAGGACCAGTGCCCGACCCATGGGAATGGTAGAGGATGTGCTAGTGCAAGTTGATGATTTGATCTTCCCCGCGGACTTCTACATCCTAGACATGGCAGGAGAGACACCTTCCAGTAGATCACCTATAATCTTGGGCAGACCATTCATGATGACATCGAAGACTAAGATTGATGTGTATGATGGGACTATGTCTATGGAGTTTGGTGGTATTGTGGCCAAGTTCAAGATCTTTGATGCTATGAAACACCCACTGGAGGAGCACTCTGTTTTCCACTTAGAGTTGCTTTCTGAGCTTATTGAGGATACCCATGAGGACTTTGTTTCAGATTTTATTTTCATTTCTGGTTTTGATGATGTATATACTTGTACTAACTGTACTGACACTAACCCTTGTTCTGTTTGTGCTGAGTTTCTGGATTCAACCTTGCAGGGTGATAGTGATAGTGATAGTGAGATTGGAGCTGTCTGTTCTGTAGAAGTCTGTGGCATCATGGCTACTCCCAATGCACCATCTGTTGAGCAGCCACCATCCTTAGAGCTCAAGCCACTCCCAGAGAACCTGAAGTATGCTTACCTAGAGACAAATGAAAGACTTCCAGTCATCATTTCTTCCAGCCTTGACTCTGACCAGGAAGCAAGACTATTGGAGGTTCTGAAGAAGCACAAGAAGGCTATTGGGTGGACATTGGCTGATATTCTAGGAATTAGCCCCTCCAGATGCATGCACAGAATTCTATTGGAGGATGGAGCTAAACCAGTAAGACAGGCCCAAAGGTGACTTAACCCATTGATTTTGGATGTGGTGAAGAAAGAGGTGACTAAGCTTCTACAGGCAGGTATTATATACCCCATCTCTGATAGTACTTGGGTAAGTCCGGTGCAAGTTGTACCAAAGAAGTCTGGTCTAACAGTAGTTACGAATGAAAATAATGAGCTTGTGCCTACTAGAGTCCAGAATAGTCGCGAGTTTGTATAGACTATAGGAAGTTGAACCAGGCCACCAGAAAGGATCATTTTCCTTTGCCGTTCATAGATCAGATGCTGGATCGGCTGGCTGGTCAATCTCATTATTGCTTCCTTGATGGCTTTTCCGGGTATTTCCAGATTCATATTGCCCCTGAGGATCAGGAAAAGACCACCTTCACGTGCCCCTTCGGTACGTTTGCTTATAGGAGGATGCCATTTGGCCTTTGTAATGCTCCTAGCACCTTTCAAAGATGCATGCTTAGCATTTTCTCTGAATTTATTGAAAATTGCATAGAGGTGTTCATGGATGATTTTACTTGTATATGGCTCCTCATTTGATGCATGTCTGCATAGTCCGAGTCTAGTTCTACAAAGAAGCATTGATACTTGATCTGATTTTGAATTATGAGAAATGCCACTTTATGGTAGAACAGGGGGTAGTTTTGGGTCATGTAATTTCTAAAGAGGGTATTTCTGTAGATCCTGCAAAAATTGATGTGATTTCTTCATTGCCTTACCCATCTTGCGTACGCGAGATCCGTTCTTTTCTTGGACATGCGAGGTTTCTCTGAGCGCTTTATAAAGGACTTCAAGAAGATAGCTCTGCCATTGTCAAACCTGCTTGAAGAATGATGCCCTGTTCCAGTTTGATGAACAGTGCAAGGAGTCATTTGACTATCTGAAAAAAGCGTTGACTTCTACCCCTGTCATCCAGCCCCCAGACTGGACACTCCCTTTTGAACTAATGTGTGATGCTTCCAATTTTGCTGTGGGAGCAGTTATGGCACAAAGGGTGGGCAAGGTTACCCATGTAATTCACTATGCTTCTAGGACATTAGATGCTGCACAGTCAAATTACACCACCACTGAGAAAGAACTGCTAGCTGTTGTATTTGCACTTGATAAGTTTAGGTCTTATTTGCTAGGTTCTAGGGTTATTGTTTTCACTGACCATGAAGCTCTTAAATATCTGTTAAAGAAACCTGAAGCTAAGCCAAGACTGATCCGGTGGATGCTTTTGCTCCAAGAATTCAATGTGGAGATAAAGGATAAAAGTGGAGCTGAAAATTTGGTAGCAGATCACTTGAGCCGGATAGCTAGGGATGAGGATACTTCTCCCATCCAAGATGATTTTCCTGATGAGAGACTTTTACATCTGTATGGGGTAACCCCCTGGTTTGCTGACATTGTAAATTTTCTTGTTGCTGGTATTGTTCCTGCAGGTACAAGTAGACATAAGTTCCACAAGCTCAAAAGCGATGCAAAGTACTATGTGTGGGATGATCCCTACCTGTGGAAGTTTTGCAGTGATCAGGTTATTCGGAGGTGTATCCCCGATCATGAGACAGAGTCCATCCTGCATTTCTCTCATGCCTCTCCAGTTGGAGGACATTTTGGACCACAGAGGACAACAAGAAAAGTCCTGGATTCTGGGTTCTACTGGCCCACAATTTTTAGGGATTCCTATGAGGCATACAAGAATTGTAAAGAATGTCAAACAGCAGGCCCTGCCATCACTCGTAGGAGTGAGATGCCTCAGCAGCCCATGCTTTATTGTGAAGTTTTTGATGTGTGGGGGATGGACTTCATGGGTCCTTTCCCTCCTTCTTTTGGTTTTGTATATATTCTTTTGGCTGTAGATTATGTTTCAAAGTGGGTGGAAGCAATCCCCACTAGGACTAACGATGCTCAAATTGTTTCCAAATTTGTTAGGTCCAACATTTTTTGCAGGTTTGGCATACCCAAGGCCATCATCAGTGACCAGGGCACACACTTTTGCAACAGAACCATGGAGGCCTTACTAAGGAAATATGGGGTTGTACATAGAGTGTCCATTGCTTACCATCCCCAAACCAATGGCCAGGCTGAAATATCAAACAGGGAGATCAAGCAAATTCTAGAGAAGATGGTGCAGCCGAACCGAAGGGAATGGAGCCGCCGTCTGGAAGACGCACTGTGGGCCCAGAGGACTGCTTTTAAGACACCTATAGGAATGTCCCCCTTCCGGCTTGTATTTGGCAAGGCATGTCACCTCCCGGTGGAAGTTGAGCACCGTGCATATTGGGCGATGAAGGTTGTAACTTGGACATGAAGGAAGCTGGTGTTGAAAGAAAACTGCAGTTCCAGCAACTTGAGGAGCTTAGGCTAGAAGCCTATGAAAGCTCCAGGATTTATAAAGAGAAAACAAAACTTTTTCATGATAGGATGATTGTTAGGAAATAATTTTTTGTGGGTCAGAAGGTCTTATTGTTTAACTCCCGCCTGAGATTGATGGCTGGGAAACTTAGGTCCAAGTGGATTGGACCATTTGTGGTTACTAATGTGTTTCCATATGGTGCAGTAGAGATCAAGGATGCAGGTACCAACAAAACCTTCAAGGTTAATGGGCAAAGGCTGAAGCCATTCCATGGTGTGGATGCTGGTGACCCTGCGGATGCTAATGTCGAGGAGCTCTCCTTGGAAGCTCCCACCTACACTGATACTTGATCAGGGAGTTCCCTTTCCTTTCCCTCACTCGATTTTATAGTTCTGTTGTTCATTGGGGACAATGCATGTTTTAAGTGTGGGGGAGGGAACTAGTTGTAGTTTTTCCTTTTCTTTGAATAAAGCTCCTGAATAATTTGAGAAGCTCAGGAGTATTCGTGTGTTGAGTCTTTTGTTGGCAAGTTTATTGGATTTTGATTGATGTTGCACATATTGCTTGCATGATTGATATGTGATGATTCCCCATAGGCTGAATAATTTTTGAGTTTGAAAAGTGATTCCCATGTGAAATTGAAAACTGAACTTTGAGATTTTGTTATGATGACATGATTTATGATAAGTTTGGGGTGATAGGAAGCACACACTAGGGATAGAATCTCTTTCAAACAATTTGCAAATAATGTCCAGGTGAGGTTTTGAGCCTCCAACATGTTTTAGACTGTGTGAAATCACTTTCAAGTTGCACTTTCCTGAATTTGATTGAATCTCTTTTTTTGGTTTGCATGATTATGTGTTTGCTTTAGATGATTTAGGCATTTTCTTTGTAAATAGCTACTTAGCCTAAAAATAACCAATTCCTAATGCATGTTCCCTAGTTAGCCCCATTGAGCCTATTAGCCTGTTAATTCTTGATAACCTAATGTTTTAAGCCCAAAAATCTGGAAAACCATGTTAACCCGATCTTAGGATTAGGAGAGCATGTAATCTTAGAATGGGTGCAAGAACTAAGTTTGGGGTGGCTACAAGGTGTAATATGTTGTTGGGATTGAGAAAAAAAATACAATAAAAAGGTTGGAGCCAAAGGCTTGTAAAAAAAAAAAAGAAAAAGAAAGAAAAGTGTAAAAATGATAAAAATAAAAGAGGCTGTAGTCACCCAAGGCATAAAAAAAAAATGAGAAAAGGAACTTGAGTGGAATTTCAAAGTGTAAATAATGTTCATGCGCTCTTAGTTCCTAGGGTCTTCAGCCTAGTACCTTTGTATATCCTACCCTTAGCCAGGCCCCATTACAACCATAAAAGACCTTTTGATGTTGCATGCATGTTTTCTGTGAGAACCATTTTTGATATGAAAATCAAATTTTTGGGAAGTGCTCTTAAAAGTGAAACTGAGTGCAATGTTAATAGCCTGACACAAATTGAGTGATTGAGTGAACACTAAATGCCCTTGTGAGGAAGGCAGTTGTTTGAAGTTGGTGATCTCCCTCTTGTGTGTAACTTAGATCCCCTGCTTAGATTTCTGATTGTTTGAATGATGAAATTCTCAAATGTTTAGAATAAATGAATGTGGGGATTGCTTTGTTTGAAAGGGGGGACATTGAAGAAAACTATTTTGATGTGTTGCTTGAATTTGTGCAAGGTTGATTGAATCTTTTAAGCTTGCCAGGTCTTGAGTCTTTTTGATTTTTTGAGTCTCAGTTTGCTTGGGGACAAGCAAAGTTTAAGTTTGGGGTATTTTGATAAGCCTCTGGCTCATCTAGTTTTATGGCTAGTATGACCAGTGTTTTGTGCAAATTATATCCTATTTTCACCCAAATTAGATTAGATTGTCCTCAAGCAAGGTTTTGAGTCTATAAAATAGTTTTAGGTTAAATTATCCAGTTTTGAGTCAAATAATATACTTATAGTTATTTCTTTGTTTTCAGGTTAAGTAGAAGTTGAGAGAATAAAGAAGCAGGGGATTCTCCTCGCGAGAGTTTTGCTCGCCTCGCGAACCTGAAAGCCAGCAGAACAGTGAAATTGACATCCTCTCTAGTTCGCCCCGCGACTGCTCTTCTCGCCTCGCGACCCCGAAGGCTGATTGTTCCAGGAAATTGCAAGGTTTCTGTGTCGCCTCGCGAAGACTTCACTCGCGTCGCGAGTAATCCATCCCTGAAGACCAAAAGTCAGCACGGTTGATGCATGTTAAAGGTCACGGCTGTGGCAGTTTCGAAGTTGAAGAGTCTTGCCACGCGAGCATCCATTCGCCTCGTGAACCTGGAAGTCAGAAAGCATCACGGTTGGCCCCTGATGTTCATAACGGGCGTAATAAGAAGACTCTTCAGATTCTCGCCTCGCGAAGGTATGTTCGCCTCGCGAGAATACCAAAGGTTGCTGACTGTTCACAAAATTCGCGTCGGGATTTGTGCTTCGCCTCGCGAGTATGCGTATTCCAGAAACTTGTATATAAGCCTGTCTTAGGCAGAACTGAGAGGAGGCTAGGTTGGCTAGTTTTAGCCAGTCTTAGGCTGTAGTAGTAGTAGTTTCTAGTAGTTTATTTTCTTTTCTTTTGTGCTTATGTCTGTAATGGAGAGCTAGTCTCCTAGATTAATCTACTGGGATTGGTTTCAATTACACTTGAGGTTCTGGATTTCCTATTTGAATTGTTATTCCTTTTCAGTACTGTTCTATATGTTTCTGTTTGCTTAATTCAGATATGTATAGGATTAGTATTGATTTATTTCGATGATTGTATGTTCCTATATATAATCGCGTTTGCTTAATTCGCGTGTGTTCAATCATGTTCGCTTAGTTCATGAGTGCTTCACCCCGTTTGCTTAATTCGGGAATAGGAATATATGTCTCGTAGTATTGATTTCGCTTGTAAATTGATGCTACAATCGGAAAGGGTTTAGAATCTGCTTAGGGCTTGGATTTGCTTGAACCAATGATAGTGCGAAACCAAGAACAGTAGGTTAATCGTCTTTAGTTTATTTGCTATTCTCTTTAACTGCTTTGTTTTCATTGTTTTGTTTTCTTAATTTTATTTCAATTACTCAAAACCCCCCAAATTCTGACTTTTACTAATTCTCTGTTAATAACAACAACAACTAAAGAGTCCTTGAGAGACGATACTCGAGTTGTCGCTCCCTATCTGCATTATTTTGTAAACGCTCGATCTTTTTGGCGCGTGGCGACAGCGCGACCAGTATCTTCATCAAATACATCTGTTGTAGGTGGGGTTGATCATCATGATCTCCCCAATGGTTTTCATTAGCTTGACCAGCTATAGGTATAGTGTTGAGTCACCGGCAAGTGTACCGGGTCGTTATAAGTAATAAACACGGTAAGTAATTATCGAGGTCGGACACAGGTATTGGGCTACGAATTCTACCAATGTGTAAGAAATTCGATACGTTTGACCAAGTAAAAGAAAGTGGTTGAGAAGAGAGAGAAAATAGGATCGCAATTTAAATCAACAAACCAATTAGAGATAAAGAAGGCAGCGATAAGATAAGATGAGTGTTAAAATCTGGATTAAACATCTAAGGTCACAATTCCACCTACCCGATCATGCATAGTACCCAAGTGATGATGATCCCCTCCCTAAGTTCAATTGCAATGTCAACCAGGACCCCCAAATTCTCCTAATGACATTATCGTGCTATATAGGACGTATTCAACGATTGAGTTAATTACTTGCTACGGTCTCATAACCCAATCATCAAATTCTATTAAATCTTGTTCCCTATAAGGTTGCACTGATCTCCTACTCACTCTCGTGCAATATTCAATCAGTGATCCCAATTCAAGTTCTAAACGCGAATTACCTATCAAGTCTCATCACGTTAACTAGTCAATCATGCATGCTTATGATCAACGCAATAATTTCAGAATACATACATCACATTGAACGCTACACCGTCATGGGTGGTTTCATTGATCCCTTAGACAAGGGAATTAGTTCCTCATGCTTGTAACAACGCACAAACAATTGGAGTTCATCATAATTGTAAAATAGGAAAAGAGCATAGGGAGACGCAGCTCCAAAGAATAAGGATTTGTCTCAAAAACGATCTAAAACCAGTGGTGAACAAAAAAAAGTTTCCAATCTGACCTAAAACAGCCTATAAATAGAGGTTCTGGGTCTCGCCCTCTCGCGGGGCGAGACCTGGTTCGCGAGGCGAAATTCAGTTTTGGCTCCATCTTGATTTGAATACTCGCGAGGCGAGACAGAAAGGGTGAATGTTGCTGTTCAGGCTGGTCTTCAGGCTCGCGAGGCGAGATCCTGTTTCGCGAGGCGAAACTTCCAGAATTGCTTTTCCACTGTTTCCTTCATTTTCCTTGACTCTAAGAGCTTCACCTTTAACCTGAAACAATAAAAGGAAACGAAAAGCGTAATTCTACTCAAAATGAACTAAAAACTACTAAAAACGCATTAAACCAATCAAATTCTAACTTAGGAACAAACAAGGCCAATTTGGGAGATTAGCGAGGTTGACTCGCTCAATTAGGCACAAAATCTACCCCTTTTCTAGCTGGAAACTAGATGAGCCAGAGGCTTATCAAAACACCTCAAACTTAAACCTTGCTTGTCCCCAAGCAAACTAAAACTCAAAAAGACTCAAAACTTGGCAACCTTAAAGGATTCAATCAATTTTTGCACAAATTTCATGCAATTTAACACAACAATTTTCTTCAATGTTTTCCCCCCTTGCAACAATGTAATCCCACATTCATTTACTTTAAACAATTGAGAATTCCATCATTAATGCAATCAGTAATCTGAGTTGAGGATCCAAGTGGCACACAAAAGGGAGATCACCAAATTCAAACAATTGCTTTCCTCACAAGGGCATTTAATATTTCACTCATTCGCTCAATTTGTCTAAGCTACCAACTTTTCACTCAATCTCGCATTTCAAGAACACTTCCCATGAATTTGATTTTCATCTCAACAAAGTTCCCACAAAAATATGTATGCATCATCAAAAGGTCTTTCATAGGTTGTAATGAGGCTTGACTCAAGGTAAGATATTCAAAGGATAGAGGCTTAGTCCCTAGGATCAATGAGAGCATGAAACTAGCATTGCAACAATTGAATTTACTGTCATATTATTATTATATTCCTTGCATTGGGTGGCTACAAACCTCTTCCTTTTTATACTTTTTCACTTTGCCCTTTTTGGCATATGTTCAATACTTTTCATCACTTTTTTTTTCTCAAGCCTTCGGCCTTTAATTTTACTTTTCTTTTTCTCAACTATGATTCATGAACTTTGTAGCCACCCCAAACTTAGTTCCACAACAACACTCACAAAGCTAAAATTCCATGCTCTCCTAAATCCTAGGATAGGGGAAAATCATGGTTTTTCTGAGTTAATGGCTTGTAATGTAAGGTCATCAAGAACAATAGGCTTCAAGGCTCAATGTGGCTAACTAGGGATCATTCATCAAGGTTGGTTCAATTTATGGCCAAGTAGTTATTTCAAAGAAAAATTTCCTAGATCATTTGATGCAACATATAAATATGCGAACCATGCACAGATTCAAGCAAATCCAAGAAAGTGCAGCTTAAAAGCGATTCACACAATTAAGAACATGTTGGAGGCTCAAATTTCTCACCTGGACATTTTTGCAAATTTTTTGACCGAGATACAATTCCTAGTGTGTGCACCCCTTCACACCAAACTTGTCATAAATCAAGCAATCACAATAAAATTTCTCAAAGTTCAATTTTCAATTTTTTACATGGGGATCAAATTTTCGATTTTCAGCACCTAGGGGGGAAATCATCAATGGTCAACATAATTCATGCAGTCAATCTATGCTAAATTTGATTAGAATCCACCAAGCTTACTGACACAACACTCACACACATACTCTTGATCTTCTCAAATTATTCAAGAGCGAGATTCAAAAATACATGGAAAAAGGGAAAGAAAACAAAAACAAAGCAATGCAATTGGTTCCCTCCCCCACACTTAAGGCATACATTGTCCTCAATGAAAGAACATAAATATAAAATAAGAGTGAGGGAAAGGAGAAGGTGCTCCCCGATCAAGTTGTAGTGTAGGTGGGCGCTTCCAAGGAAAGCTCTTCTACGGTTGCATCCTCAGGTACTGAGCTCTCATGGAATAGCTTCAAGCGCTGCCCATTAACTTTCCAGAATCGCGAGGCGAGTAATAGCGTGCGAGGCGAATCTGGAGTTCCAACAGCTGATGATGCCCAGATTCGCGTGGCAAAAGTGGCTCTCGCGACGCGAGACAGAAGCGTGAGCAAGCCTCTGAGATTCAGGGCTTCTGTCTCACGAGGCCACTGTGGATTCGCGGGGCGAATCTGGTTTTTTTTTTTTAGAAGAGACAATGACAGAAACTTAAAAAATAAAAATAAAGGATATCTAGCTTGGGTTACCTCCCAAGTAGCGCTTGTTTAACGTCCCGAGACTGACTCAAGTCACCCCTAAGGGTTAATCCAGAAGAAGAACTTGCTTGCCATTTGGGATTGATTCCCCATGGTAATGCTTTAGCCTTTGCCCATTTACCTTGAAGTTGCCAGAGGCCCCTTCTAGTTCTACTGCTCCGTGTGGAAAAACTTGGAGGACCTTGAATGGTCCCGACCACCTTGATTTTAGTTTTCCAGGAAAGAGTCTCAAACTTGAATTATAAAGAAGTACCATTTGTCCGAGCTCAAACTTCCTAGGCAAGATGTGCTTGTCATGCCATGCCTTAGCCCGCTCTTTGTAGATTCTTGCATTTTCATATGCTTGCTTGCGGATCTCGGACAACTCATTTAAGTCCAAAAGCCTTCTATAATCGATACATACTCTCCACCCCGTGATGGTCCTTGTTGGGATCAATTCATTGCTTTCATTGACCACCACGGTTGTGCCACCTTTCTTTGGGACCACATGAATTGGACTAACCCAATTGCTATCCGAGATTGGATAGATGATTCCGGCATCTAAAAGTTTAATCACTTCCTTATGCACAACTTCTTTCATTATGGGATTTAACCGTCTTTGTGGTTGAACCACCGGCTTATAATCATCCTCCATCAAAATCTTATGCATGCATAGGGAAGGGCTTATACCTTTTAGGCCCGAAATCTCCCACCCAATGGCGGATTTGTGTTCCCTAAGAACTCTCAAGAGCTTTTCTTCTTCATCCTTTTTCAAGGCATTGCTAATGATTACCGGATGTTGTCCCTTCTCCCCCAAGAATGCATACCTTAAGTGGGTCGGGAGTTGCTTCAACTCCGGTGCTTTGTTATCCTCTTCCATTCCTTCGTTGTTGAGCTTCTCCTTTGCACATTCATCCTTTGGGAGACTCGGTAAGGCTTCCATGTTTTTTAAGCACTCAAGATAGTCCTCATCCCCCAAAGGGTCTTCTTCCTCACCATCATCATCATGGGATTCTACCAACACTTGTGCAAGTGAAGAACCATGGGCTTCTCTAGTGGCCTTTGCCTTGACAATTGAGTCCACCGTATCCACTCGATACACATCCGACCTCTCAGCGGGGTGCTTCATTGCTTCAAAGACATTGAAGACTACAGTCTCATCTTGCACCCTTAGGGTGAGTTTCCCTTGTTGGACATCTATCAAAGCACGCCCAGTGGCCAAGAAGGGCCTACCCAATATGAGAGGGATCTCAGAGTCTTCATCCATATCAAGCACCACAAAATCCGCCGGAAATATGAACTTGTCCACCTTCAATAACAAATCTTCGACCACCCCATAAGGATATTTTATAGAACGATCGGCTAGTTGGAGTGACATCCGTGTATCTTTGGCTTCTTTGATCCCCAACTTCTTCATCATAGAGAGGGGCATCAAGTTGATGCTTGCCCCTAGATCACACAACGCCATTCCTAGAGTCATCTCCCCAATGGTGCATGGTATAGAAAAAGACCCGGGATCCTTCAACTTTGGAGGTAGTTTTCTTTGAAGAATGACACTACACTCCTCGGTCAAAGCAACCGTTTCCTCATCCACTATTCTTCGCTTCTTGGAGAGAAGCTCCTTCATAAACCGGGCATAAGATGGCATTTGTTCCAAGGCTTTCGCAAATGGAATGTTAATTTGAAGTTTGCGGAAGACATCAAGGAATTTATTGAACTGTTTATCTTGTAGAGGCTTCTTCAATCTTTCAGGATATGGTACCTTCATGAAGGGCGGGAGGTCTTTGGGTTCAACCCACTTCTTTCTTCGGAACTCTTCATCTACAAGTTTTAACCTTCCCCCTTGCTCCATTGCCTTGTCACTTGCCAACTCCTCTTTCTTAGGTTGCTCTTCCTCAACATGTGGTTGTTCCGAGGCCTCAGCTTCCTGAGAACTAGTTGCACCCCTGTTAGATCCCAACACCCTACCGCTTCTAGTTGCTACGACATTGCATTGGTTCTTAGGGTTGTTCTCGGTATCACCTGGGAGCGTGCCTGGGAGACACTCATTTAGTTGCTTTGCGAGCTGAGCTATCTGCGTCTCTAGATTCTGAATTGTCGACCCTGTATGAGTTGCCAACTTGTCAATGACTGTGCTTGTATTGATTGACAACTTCTCAATTGCCGCATTCGTCTTTTCTATAGCCAACTCCCAAGGTTGCCTTCCACCATCTGTTGTTTGCAATTGATTAGGCCCTGGAAAAGCCTGCTGAGTATTGCGTTGATAGATTCCATAGTGTGGCCTCTGATTCTGTTGAGGTTGTTGTTTCCCGGCTAGACCACCACTAGCATTACTCCAAGCGAAACCCGGATGGTCTCTCCTCATATAACCCCTATTCTGATGCTGACTGTAATCATTCTGTCTATTCCTCTGATAGTTGTTCTGGGGCACGTTGTCATAGAAATTGTGGCATGAGTCCACATGTTCTTAAGATAAGTTTAACGGACAACTCTGAATGTCATGATCTCCGTTACAATTATCACAACTCGGAGACATTCCTTCGTGTATCACATTAACCTTTTTGTTCCCAGACAATGCCGCATTTTGCATCTTCAACAGTTTATTTTGCTCTAAAATGGTTTCTATTGTTGCAGAACTGACTCCACTTGAGGTTTCCCTACCACGGTTGTAATCATTGTTCGACATCTTCTCCAATAACGCCCATCCATCCTCAGTTGATAAATAAGAAAAAGAACCGCCGCATCACATACGCCCCCTAACCCGTTAAAGAAATGTTGAACCTTAGAGACCGGGTCAAAGAAGGCCGAAGGACATCTTCTCAAGAGCACATTATACCTCTCCCAAGCTTCATTATAAGATTCATCTTCTGTCTGCCTGAAAGATGTGATGGCTACTCTTGCTTGTGCCGCTTTCTGAGGAGGAAAATATTTAATGAGGAACTTTTGGGCCAATTGCTCCCATGTTGTGATACTGTTGCAATCCAAGCTGTCAAACCAATCGCGAGCATTATCCCTAAGAGAGAGAGGGAATAACCGCAAGCGAAACTCATCTTGAGAAACTCCTCTTATCTTCTGCTAGTCACAAGCTTCAAGGAAGCGAGTGATGTGTCTATGAGGGTCTTGTGTGCCACCCGCATCAAATTGATTCTCACGGATCTGGGCTGTGACATATCCTTCCACTCTGAAGGAATCTGTATTGAGGTTGCCCCTCACGATAGAAGAAGCACAATCATCCAAATTGGGTAGATTGTACTCGAAGAGAGGCTTGTAAGGAGGAGGATTTGCTTCGGCCATCCCCTCAAAATTAATTGCTTCAAGCCTCTTTCGTTCTCTGGCTTCTTTCCTTAATCGCTTCTCGGTCTTGGTGATCTCCGAATCAAATAGCAAGTCCTCTTGTGAAAGGGTACCTCGCATACAAAAACTAGGCAAGACCAAGTGGAATCAAAGAAGTAGAGAGAAATACTAGTAAATAAATAAGAGAGAATAAAAATGAAAAAAACTTAACCAAATAATCAAACTTCCCAAAAATTAGGAAAATTGGTTGTGCCAATCCCCAGCAACGGCGCCAAAAACTTGTTGAGTCACCGGCAAGTGTACCGGGTCGTCGTAAGTAATAAACACGGTAATTAATTACCGAGGTCGGACACAGGGATTGGGCTACCAATTCTACCAATGTTCAAGAAATTCGATACGTTTGACCAAGTAAAAGCAAGTGGTTGAGAAGAGAGAGAAAATAGGATCACAATTTAAATCAACAAACCAATTAGAGATAAAGAAGGTAGCGATAAGATAAGATGAGAGTTAAAATCTGGATTAAACATCTAAGGTCACAATTCCACCTACCCGATCATGCATAGTACCCAAGTGATGATGATCCCCTCCCTAAGTTCAATTGCAATGTCAACCAGGACCCCCAAATTCTCCTAATGACACTATCGTGCTCAATAGGACGTATTCAACGATTGAGTTAATTACTTCCTACGGTCTCATAACCCAATCATCAAATTCTATTAAATCTTGTTCCCTATAAGGTTGCACTGATCTCCTACTCACTCTCGTGCAATATTCAATCAGTGATCCCAATTCAAGTTCTAAACACGAATTACCTATCAAGTCTCATCACGTTAACTAGTCAATCATGCATGCTTATGATCAACGCAATAATTTCTGAATTGGAAAACATGAATTGAGGTAAAGGAGGGAAACATACATCACATTGAATGCTACACCGTCATGGGTGGTTTCATTGATCCCTTAGACAAGGGAATTAGTTCCTCATGCTTGTAACAATGCACAAACAATTGGAGTTCATCATAATTGTAAAATAGGAAAAGAGCATAGGGAGACGCAGCTCCAAAGAATAAGGATTTGTCTAAAAAACGATCTAAAACCAGTGGTGAACAAAAAAAGTTTCCAATCTGACCTAAAACAGCCCATAAATAGAGGTTCTGGGTCTCGCCCTCTCGCGGGGCGAGACCTGGTTCACGAGGCGAAATTCAGTTTTGGCTCCATCTTGATTTGAATACTCGCGAGGCGAGATGGTGATTCGCGAGGCGAGACAGAAAGGGTGAATGTTGCTGTTTAGGCTGGTCTTCAGGCTCGCGAGGCGAGATCCCGTTTCGCGAGGCGAAACTTCCAGAATTGCTTTTCCACTGTTTCCTTCATTTTCCTTGACTCTAAGAGCTTCACCTTTAACCTGAAACAATAAAAGGAAACAAAAAGCGTAATTCTACTCAAAATGAACTAAAAACTACTAGAAACACATTAAACAGATCAAATTCTAACTTAGGAACAAACAAGGCCAATTTGGGAGATTAACGAGGTTGACTCGGTCAATTAGGCACAAAATCTACCCCTTTTCTAGCTGGAAACTAGATGAGCCAGAGTCTTATCATATAGTCCTAGGGTAGCGAGTCTTGTCAGTTTTTGATCTGGCTACTGAGAGCCATGAGTTTTTGGTATGGTTCTGGACTACTCGTTACTTATATGTATATGTCTTTCTTTTCTTTACTTAGTTTGACGGAGAATAGCCTATACTTATGAGGGCTCTTTTGTTATCTCCTATTAGATATATGGTATATTTAAAAAGATGATGCATATATATAGATATACATATACGTTTGTTTACGTTTACGATGGTTCAATGTTTAAAAAAAAAAAATCAGCACTATTTTCATAAAGAGACAATTACTTTAAAAGTATATTTTCCGAAAGTAACCAGCAATTAATAATTTAATTTTCCGCTTTTGGGTAACTATGTGATGACCCTAGAAGGGGTGTCGCAATCGTCGATGACAAGATCAGAGAACCTGGATTCGAGATTGAAGGGTTCGAGACGAAGCTGACATTAATGGGTGGTTTGAGATTGAGGGTCCTGGTCATCGTCGCCACCGGGGACGAACTCACCGGCAATGGTGGAAGACGAAGTGGAAAGTAGGGGCCAATTTGCAAATAATGGAATGTGAGGTGGTGTGTTAAGTGTTAAAAGGTCCCACATTTGTTGTATATATATGCAAAATCCATCTATAATAACTTGAGCATTCCTTTCTCTATGAGCTAAGTTATGGGAGTGAGTTTTGCCAGAACAGATTGTTATCTCTCATTCGAAATCGAAAGTGGAAGCAAAGAAAATAGTGATAGATTAACTTGAAGCTTAACCCAAACCTTTGGGTGATCACAATCTGAATCCTCCTAGGGAACTTGCTTGGCTTATTTTATGGGATGAAACTCGCTGGGGTTTTCAGGCCCTGTGTGTCATTTCTTCTTGGTTTTCTCTTTTTTAGATGGTGTTCATCCGTTGAGAGAAAAAAAAAACGAAAGAATAATTTGTAGAATTTTTTCAAATAAGGACTACTCATTTTAAGTTGTTCTTTACCTCTCCTTTTTTTGTCCCATTTTTTTATGTGATTTGGAGTTGACAGTGTGTTAGGTGTTTTCCTTTCTAAAATAACCATTTCAATTTCACGCGTTTTTATTTGATTAGTTAAAGAAGCAAGTTAATTTGCCAAAAAGACAAAAAACAATGCTAAAACATTCTTCTAGTCATGACAGTTTTATTAAATTTTAAATAATATTTTATAGCTTTAAAGTTTTTAAAGATATCCTTAAACTTTTACAAATTTTTAAATAAAAATCACTATATTTTAAATAAGCCTTCTTTTAGAAACCCACTAATTATAAAATTTTGTAACTAATGCTATATCTAATATTGCATAGTTCATTAGAGTTGTTTAACTCCACTTTTTAAGGCCTTCACCATGTCATATCAATTTTTTTTTGGGAAAGGTGTAAACACCCCCCCTAAACTTTAACCCGGCCCATTTGCAAATAGACACCTTTAACTACTTTTTCTTCCCAATTAGTCCTTAAACTACTACTATTAGTAAAATCAATCATTTAACTATTTTTTTCGTCCAAATTAGTCCTTAAACTCCTTATATTAGTAAAATTAATCCTTTTATTAGCTTCAAGTTAAATCATTAATGGTGAATAAATCTAACCATTCAGTTTGCTTAAATACAATTCATTGATTTTACTTTTTTATTTTTTATGAAAAAAATAAAAGACAAAGCCTTGAGGCTTGTTAGTTGAAGGATTGATTTTACTAATAGGATGAGTTTAAGGACTAATTGGGACGAAAAATTAGTTGAAGGATTGATTTTACTAATAATAGGAGTTTAAGGACCAATTAGGAAGAAAAAATAATTGAAGGTGCCTATTTGCAAATGGACTAAAGTTTAAGGGGTGTGCATGCAATTTTCTCTCTTTTTTTACTTTGTACTACTTTAAGTAGAGGTGGCAAAATTGGTTGGGCCCGACGGGCCAACCCGTTTAATCCGACATTTTTAGTGGTTGGGTTGAGGCCCCCAACCCACCAACCTACTTCGACCCGCCTCACCTAACCCACCAAGAAAACGGGTTGGTGGTCTTTTTACTTTGTACTACTTTAAGCAACCCTCTAATACTACAATTCTAAAAAAATTAGGGTACTTCTATAAAAAACAATGTTTATAGCTGAATGTCACATCATCGATGCTCTACCGTGTAAGGATCAATTCTTACTTCTTAAACAATTTCTAATGGAGATGCTCTAAGTGATTGAAAGAAACTTATATAACATAACACAAAATTACTTGCAAATGATAGTAAACATTTACTAATAGAGCCTAATTCATGGTGGAGTGGTCCCTTTTCCAGTGGGGACCTATTTTAAAAATTTATAAGTACATTAAAACCTTTGAATTATAGAGACTTATTTAAAAATTCAATGAAATTTTAGGGGTTATAAGAGTAATTTAGCAAAACTTTACTAAAATGTTTTTTTCATAAATTTCAAAATTAAAGATTATTTGTCTTTCTCCAGAAATAGTAATGTAAATTTCAATAAAATTCTAAAAGATCTAACGAAAATTGAGGGTATATCTTAGAATTTAATTTCGATGTGTAATTTTAATTAAATTATTGAATATACAATATTTTTTAATTATATAATATTTAAAATTTTCATTTACATTTAGTTAATATACTTTAACTACGAAAATGATTGGAAAAAATAATAAACAAAATATCAAAAAGTTTTATTTTACAAAAAATATTTTTCAAAATATAAATGAAATAGTAAAACTGATAAGATATTTTATACCCGATTCCTAAATATAATTAAATTAGTGTGAAACATTTTTTATCACTAAAAAATTATTAAAACAAATTAAACATTACCAAACACACTTAGCAACATGTGGTTGGTCTAAGTGACTTTGACACCTTAAGTAAGTGGTCAGGGGTTCGTATCCCGAGTCTTGTATATGGAGAAAACTTGGTTGGGAGGGGAGAACCCACCTTGTGTGCCCAACAGGTTTCCCGACGGAGATTAGTCACTGCTAACGATGGTGGATACTTCGTACCAATATCATGGTTATAAAAAAATTTACCAAACACACTTAGTAACATCGTCAAGTAATGGTGTTCAAGACCTAACCTATCCTATTAAGTTGGGAGTTATAAGGTGGTTCAAGTGGTTTGGGTGGGGGAGTTAAGGAATGGAGTGGTAAAGAGGTTGACGGTCCACCCCCCCCCCCCCCCCCCCCCCCTCCCCCACAACCAAGGTGGTCAAAGTGGTTTGTGTAACACCCTCTTTAGGCATTACTTCGTAATAGGTGCGGAAATAAATTAAAAAGTTATTTACTGGTTGCTTTCGAAAAATTTATTTATTTCAAGTCGGAAAACTCAGGTGTTAAAATTTTCTTCTGCGAGAAAACTCTGAAAAACTAAGATACATTCATATTGTACATATCCTCACACAGGGAAATATTCATGTTCATAACAAGAGTCTTCACGACATACACTTCTACACTAAAAGGTTCAATTTTCAACAAAAGAAAATTTAACTAAAGACTCCTAAGTTGGTCGCCTTACAAGACATTTATTGGGAAGACCCCGTGGTCGTTCCCACGAACAAAACTTCCTCAAGAATCTAGAATCTAAGTCCCCGAGTGACTTAGTGAAGAACTCCTCTTCACCATCTATACTAATGTACCAAGGTACATTAGTCAAACCAGAAAACCTGATATATTATAAGGGTGATATACCAATATTTGAGTTTATAATGATAATCACATAAACAACACACCACAATAACATATACATGTATTTACAACGTCTAAAAGATAATAGCATCACATAGTAAATCATTGGGATTCATACCCGACAGTCATCGTCATTTTAAAAAATATGCATGGCACTCCAATATTCATCGTCTAACTTTCATACCTAATCTCTGGAGATCCCAACGTCTTCAAAATGAGTTGATCAAACTCGATACATCGTCTCATTGGCTAGCTAAGCACAACAATAATACATCATCTCATTGTCCAATTACTAATCAACCAATTAAAATATCATAATTCTCTATGATAGGTCACGGCTTCCATAGGGTTTAGTGGCTAAAATTTCTGAATTTGCTTAAGTTATTGGATGAATGATCCTACGTACTTAAGACAATAGATTAAGGATTAATCAACAATGTTTGAATTAAAAACTTCCAAACTTCTAAAAACCTAGATTCGGCCTTAATGAGTACAAGAAGCTAGGGATCTTTGTTTGATGAACCAACTTGGATTCAACATGAATACATGCTAGAAGGATGAAATACAAGATCATTTCTAACATTTGAACAAAAACTCCTCCACCCATTTTTTTCCTAGGATCGGCCTTGAAGAGAAATTAGGGGAGGAAATTTTGGTTTTCAACATACTCTTGGATTATGATATAAGTAATGATAATAGGAACATAGAAATTGATTTCAACCTCATTGGATTTTTCTATGATTTTATATGAATTTACAAAGTCAAGAATACTAAGATGAACAAAATGAAATAAGCTTCAAAACAAGAAATGGTTTGAAGAAACAACAACTAAAAGATGATGAAGAACATGAATCACCTCTTGGAATTTTCAAATGGGCAAGAAATCACCAACTTCCTTCACAAACTAAGCTTCCTTTTTTTTTAGGCAAAAAGGCATGCATAGGCATCACACTAGTGGATGACATCAAACTAAGCTTCCTTGTTGAAGGAGAAAGTAAGAACAACTAGAACTTTGATGAAGTGTGAGGATAGTGCAAGAATGAACAAGAAGCCACTTGACTCATCCAAGTTTATGAGCCTAAGTGTGGGCTTGGCCTTTCTTGCGCACGGGCTTGAAGGAAAACACCAAAGTCCATTTGCATTTACACTTGAAAATGCTTAAGACTTAAACTTTGGCAAGGAAACTAAAGTGAATAAAATTTGCTTCATGGAAACAACACTAGAACCATGATTTGGGATCTATGGCCGCGGCTCCTAGTGGGCTTAGATGACAAGAATTTGGCCCAAAGTTGACGACAACTTGAAAAATTAGTTTAGGACCAAATAGCAAATATAAGAAAGTTGAAGGACTTAGGTGCAAATTCTCCTAACTTAGTCATCATTACCATGTGCATCATAAATTCATTCACATGGGTGACTCACCTTGCATGACTCATTGGTATTATCCGTTAGCGGCTCCTGAAAATCCCGTATTCAGCTCCATCGCATACTTGATTAAGATATCGCCCGGATAAAATATAATATTTTACTTTTTAGTGAAATATTTTAAAATAACCAAAAACATAGGAAATTAAATAAAAACCTTAAGTTTTTCGTTCATGAATCAAAATTAAGTTTTCTGAGCAGTATAAATATACTGTCAGTGAAATTCACAGACTGGGTTTCGCCTGACTTTTCAACCTAAATTTTTATCGTAACTCTCTACGGTAAAGTAGAGTGTAAATAAGGTTTCGGTTTAATTAAAATAATTTTTCAAGTCTCGGATAAAAATATAAACGTATTTATATAAATTTCCGATATTAGAAAACAGTGAAAAGTCGGGGTGTTACAGACTACCCCTCTTAAAAAAATTTCGTCCTCGAAATTTCGTGACTAGAAACTCGATAGGATCTCTTAATCCCAAGATCTTACTTTCACAAGAAAGTATATAAAAGAATTTCATCAATTCGAAAAAATACAGGAATATCCAGTATGTAAAAACATTCTTTAATAGGTTCATGAGTATAAAAATACATAGCTAATACATATTTATAGCCATGACTCTACTTAAAGTTCCTTCTTTCACAAGAACTTCCTGTAGACTAGGAAACCAAAGATAAATAGTTCCAATCACAAAATGATTCATTCTTAGTATAAAGAATATACAACACGGCGATTATACGAAGGAAACAGTCTGGCAAAAAATAGACTGGATCACATTTACCAATAGTAAAAGTGACTAGACTAAGTTTCATTAAGAAACTTCTTTTGTCAAGAAAAGTCTATCCCGAACAACAAGAGGACAATTCACAACTTTAAGAAAAGAAAAGATCTGACCCAAAATCTAAACTGGTCACAACAATCAAAAAGAAAAGGGATTTGGAATAAATTTCTTCAAGAAATCTTCATTCCCAAAAAGTCGTAAATGACATACGCCCATCGAAAAGACTAATAACATAGGAGACCCTAGAGAGTCAAATACTCAAGGGCGTCAAAATACGATTATACTTAGAATTCCATTACAAACTTATAATTATAAGTCATTAAAGTACATACTTCATATATAGGATTCTTATACTTAACAACGTTTTCTATAAGACCTTCAAGTTGTGAAGTTTTCAACACTACTTCTGATGTAAAAGATCATCAGATTGTGAAGCTCCAGCGCCACTCACGGTGTAGACTCTTCCCTTTGTCGCGGGTCTATCATTCCCTGAGGTGTTAACAACTTTTTCATACCTTGGTGCATTACAATCCCTTGAGAAGTGTCCGATTTGTCCACAGTTGAAACACTTCATTCCCTTAAGTGGGGAAACATCAGTCATGTGGTTTGGATCTCCACACTTGTAACATCTCCTAACTTGGCCTTGAGTTTGGTTCTTCTGGCCTCCATTACCTGATGTAGTAGCAACATGATGGTATGATTGTTGATCCTGATTCTGATTATTTCCAGGGGGTCGAAAATATGGTTTCCTTTGCACCAGCTTTTCTTTCTGATTATGAAATCGATCCTTGAAACAGGAGGGTCCTCCAACATTTCCCCTATCATCTTTTACTTTCCTCATTTGCCCTATCTTCCGACTCATCTCAACTAGAGCTTGGAAATTTCTGAGTTGCAAAGGTAGAACAGATTCTTTAATCTCGTACCTTAATCCTGCCTCGAACCTCTCACATTTCCAGCTTTCATTTGGTTGTGCTTGAAAGAAACAGAAGTATTTGGCAAACGATTCAAACTTCGCCGCACACTCTCCCACAGATAATTCTCGTTGTTGTAATCCCATAAATTCCATTTCTTTCTCGATCTATGCTCTCCGGAAAATATTTGTCCAGGAATGCAGTCCGAAAAACATTCCAGGTAATTTCCTGATTATCAGCTTCTAACAGTAGTCTGGCACCTTTCCACCAATACCCCACTAACAAAAAATGCTAACATTTACCTATAAAAAAAACTATCCTATTAACTAACTTTGACTTGAAGCTAATTGTGACGAAGTTGAGTTTTAATTAACATTAGACCTGATCAAATTGTTTTTAGATTAGGTTCATATCATGCTTCATGTCATTTAGGGACGCGCGGATTCAAGAATTTTCACTAGTAGTGATGGCAAGATCATATATTATAAATATTTTATTACAAATATATATATATATATATATATATATATATATATATATATATACACATATATAAATGCATAAGTGATATAAAACAATCACAATATTATTATTATTATTATTATTATTATTATTATTATTATTATTATTATTATTATTATTATGATTGCGCATTGTTCACAAAAATCATTGTCAAGAAACTTATTTCAACTGTTGCAGTGGCAAAGGGCAAAAGCAAATCTAGCTTCAAAAGTAAATATATTATTGGATATGCAATATGCTTTGTAACGCCCCGATTTCTGTGTCTTTCTATAGCAGTAAATATATGTGTATATGTATTTATTTTTGATAAAATCGAGAGAGTGATTTTAAATAAACTAAAATCATTTTCTTATGTTCTTTTACCAAAGGAAGTCACGGTTAAATTTTTGGTTGAAAATTCAGATGAAAGCCGGTCTGCATTTTCACCGCCGGTACAAGTTTACTGAGCAGAAAACCTAATTTTTAACCGTGAACGAAACGTTTAGTGTTTTTGTGATGTTTTGTATGATATTGGAAATTTTCGAAAATTTGAGTTCGGAAATAAAATAAAATATTTATTCCAGGAGGAATACGATCAGAAACTTGAATCAGATATGCAATGGAGCAGAGTAGGGAGCACAAAAGTGGTGAGGTGACATGTGAGAGTGAGGTGACTTACTAGGGGATGACCTAAGTCACATCCTGAAAAGTGTTCATGATGACACTTTTTGAATTATAATATATTATATGCCAAAAACCCATTTTTCTCTCTCTTCTTCAACCTAACAAGGCATAAGCCAAAACTTGGCCATCAAGACTTGCTTCTCCCTCTCTCTTTCACGCCACTCTCACCTCTCCTTCTATAAATACCCACTTCATTTCATCTCTTTCGTTTTTCTTCTTCTTCTCCATTCCTACTTCAAAACTTCCAACACTTAAAGTTTTCATTTTTACTTAGTTTCAAGCTTCAAGTTCTTCATACTTCTTCTTTCTAGTTTCAAGGGTAACCCCCTCATATTCTTCTCTTGCAAGTTTTTCACTTATTTCATGAGTTTACTCTATGTTTTCTTAAAAAGTTCTTAAAGCTCTTTTAACTTCTAAAATCTCTAGGAAATGGTAGAAAAATCCTTTTGAGTTGAAACCAATTTCTATGAACTTATATTAATCTCTACTTTCATATTCTAAGAGCTTGTATCAAACAAACATCTCTAACCTATTTTTCCAAGGATGGCCGAAACTATGTATTAGTGGCCAAGGAAGTTTTGTTTCAACTTTTTGAAAGACGATCATGTATTTGAGCTTCTAGATACCTCTTGATCTTAAATCTAAAGTCTTGGAAAGTTTAAATATTTCTAGCCTATTTATCCTATGATGGCCGAACCTATGATGGTTGTGAACCTAGGATGTTTTGTTTTCATTTTCCAATATGATCATGGACTTGAGCTCCTTAATACATTTGGATGCTAAGTCTAAGAGATTGGAAAGTTGAAAGATTTCTAGCCTATTTATCCTATGATGGCCGAACCTATGATGGTTGTGAACCTAGGATGTTTTGTTTTCATTTTCCAATATGTTCATGAATTTAGACTTCTTGATATCTTTTAACGCTAAATCTAAGAGCTTAGAAGGGCTGGAAATTTCTAACCTACTTATTCTAAAGAGGCCAAAACCCTAAGCATGGATTTAGTGGGATTTTTTCTCTATCTTTGTAAAATGAACCTTGGTTATGAACTCCAAACACTTAAGGATCATTAATCCATGAGTTGTATTCTTTTTTTGAAAACCTCTAACCTTATTTTATGCCATGGCCGAACCTATACCTTCTTGGTTTATTGTTCTTGGTTAAGTTTTAACTTGTGGTTTTGTGTTCATAAACCTAGAATTTCGTTGCGGAGTAGAGGAGGACATTCGTAGTACACTTCCTCAAGCATCACGTACCTTATACCTTCACAAAAGGTAAGATGTAATATCATTTCCCAAGGATATTTTAGTCATTTCATTATGATTGTGATCTCTGGTGTGCTTTAATTCCTGACATCTCATGAGTATGCAAATGTATGAATATGAATTGTTGAGCCTCTCTGTATTATTTTTAGGCTGAGCCGATAAAAAGCTTATTTGATTTTTATACAGCGATAATTATTTGTAATTGATAATTATAAATGGTATTTTATAATTTAGTATCAAATAATATTTTTCTTCGGCTAAGAAATATTCTAGTGACAAAATATAATTATTTTGGGGGTTTATAAAGGGTAAAATTTATTGATGAAACTACCTAATTTTAATATAACACATTTCATTAAAAGCTTATTTTCTTAAATTTCTAGTTGCACCCCCTATTTTACTGCACACACCCACTCTCTTTTTACTTAAACCATGAATTCCCCTCCCCATACACACTTATTCAGTTTTGAAAAACCTAAAAACTCTTCTTCTTCTTCTCTCAAATAAGCCTCACCACCACCATCACCTCCATTCCACCAAAACCACCACCAATCTACATCATTCTCCTCCTCATTTCAGTTCCTAGCAAAAAATACCACCACACTCCTCTTAAACCAAACCAAAATCTGAGCATGCAAACCTCCCTTCTTCACCTTCAAAATGGGTCATGGAAGGATTTAGGTTTAGATGAAAGTTCTTCCTTTTCTAGCTACAAAAGTGAGCTAATTAAGGAGATAAGAAGCTACTGTTCTCACCATTCCAAGAACTAGGAAGCAAGTGAAGAAATTGATAGATTGATAATGGGGATAATTTCTCTATGATCAAGAGAGATAGAGGAAATCACCAAGTCTTCATTTTCTAGCTTCAGTCAGGTGAGTTCCCTTAGTTTTAGTGCTTGGTAACCATAAATCCAAGCATAGGAGTTGTTGATATTTGCTCTAAATTGGTTGATTTTATATTTGCATGTTGACCATTAGAAGATTGAACATTTAAATGAGTTGCATGCATGTGAACTGTTTGTGAAATGTCCTAGATAATGCTGCTGTCCATAAACCCGTTTTGACATAGGTTCAGTGTTCTGCTTATAATTATTTTTGCAGGGCTCTGTTGCAAATGATTCTTGTTTTGTTAGAAACTAGACTTGATTTTCTACAGTTTAGGCACTGAGTTTCCTGTTTTTCACTGAGTATTGATAAATAAAAACCTGCTACAAGTTAGAGTAAAGTTACTGTCCTGTTTTCGAATGCAGTAGCTTATTGGTTAAAAACTGTACTGTTTGGAAAGCTTTATCCCAAAAATAAAATTATATTTATAAACTAGACTTGTTTATATTTCCATAGAGGGGTCTTTTGTTTAAATCCGACTTCTTTTGGTATTTTAATAAAATCATAGAAGTTGACTGAAAATCGCAGAAATTCAGCATATGTTACCGATGCATTATTCCTTGTTAAATGCTTGATTGAGGGCTGCTTTGACTGATTTAGAGTGTTTCTGCTGTATAATGATGTATAAAAGTAAACCACCGCTTGGCATCCAATAATGATAACCATCCTATATCCGTTATGATTCGATTTAGAATGGTTATCAAGGACATTTCAAATGTATAGTAAAGAAGTCCTTTCAGTTTGGAAGGCGAGTATAGAGTCCTTCCCGTTTGGAAGGCAATCACAGAAGTCCTTTCAGTGTGGAAGGAAAGTATAGAGTCCTTTCAGTTTTGGAAGGCAAGCAAGTAAGTGCAAAGCAAGTGGGACACTGCTTGTGGTCATAGACGTATGTCCTGCCTTACAGTATGGAGGTAGTTCCTCTTAAGTAACTCGGTGCGCGGGGAACAACGATGTTTTTCACTGACAAAAAAACCAAAGGGATGTCCAAGTGTGTGAAGTTTACCCATGTATGTATGCCTATATTTAGGTTATTTTTCATCAAATAATTTAGCCCAAGTAAGGACCCGGTAAAAAGAGCCGATGATGAAAGGGTGAGTTATAAGAGAATAATTCCATAATAATATAGATTTTTACTAGTCTTACTCTAGCTTGCATTAGTCCATGGAGTGTACATATTGTAAACTGATAAGCAAGTTCCGGATATTGCTTGACAGTCACCCAATAGTGTCCCAAGATACGTTAGTTTTCACAGCCGGATCAGAGTGGGAGTCTTATTAGGAGTCAATGTTTATATGAGCTTGAATTGTTGTTTAGCAGCTAAATACTTATTTGTATAAAATTAATTTCAGTTATATGTTCAATTGGTACAAAATCTTGTAATGATGTCACTCTTAGTTTCAAAATTTTCTATGTTCAACTATTATTTCATATGCTATAATCAGGTTTATATATATATATATATATATATATATATATATATATATATATATATATATATATATATATTTACTTAGTAGTATCGTGATGGAAGTCGTGATGCTACATAAGAGGCGACAACCTGAGGGATATTCAATAGATACGTGCATGTGTATATGTGGTTTACTCGATTTATTTAAATATTGTTATTATATTGAATCAAAGTTTGAATGATTTTTATACTTGAACTGTTGTGATAACTGTTTGAAGTTGATCCTTACTTGATTTAAAGTGTTGTGAATCATATATGTTATGAACTATCATTAACTGTTATATTGTTGACTTAGATTATGATGATATTGATTGATGTCTGAAAAGCCTGATGCTTGTCTGTGCTCCACTAATCATATGATTAAAAGCCTAAACAAGCTTCAAAGAGAACTTTGAAAGTAATGGTGTTCATTTTAAAATGTTCTTTAGTAAAGTATGTGTTTTGGAAAGTAAGTGATCTTACCTGTATTTATTCCGGAAGGATAAAACTTTGGAACTTGTGTTAAATAATTTCAAGTTAAAGGAAATTATTTTCTTACGAACTAAGTTTTTTTACAAGAGAAAATCATTTAGAAAATATGTGTTTTTACGGAAGGAAAAGATTTTGAAAAATATTTGACCTTAAATAGAGATGATTTTTAAGAAAATGATTTCAAGAGAAAATGGATTTCTTATAATAGTTTACAAATGATTTTTTAATGAAAAGATTTCCTGTAAAGAAATACTTTCGAAAATATTCCGGTAACTTGGATGGGTTACCAAGGTTTTATTTTGGTATTTGATTTTCATTGAACGAAAAGTAAGAACGGGTGAAATCGAATCTAGTTCGCGAGACCTCGCTTCTAGTATTCTATAATGTGCATGTTGATCTTTGATCCGTGTTAAGTATTGTGGACCGAGAGTCTTAATCATGATGTTGTGGGCTAAGAGTCCTAATCTCGTTATTATGGACCAAGTGTCCTAAGTACGTTGTTGTAGACTAAGAGTCCTGATCAAGTTGAAATAAAACATGGGTAAGATTGTAAGTCTTTTTCTATGACCACAAACCTTGACTGAGGCATCGGTCTTAGGTGTTGTGATTGAGCACTCGGACTGCGTGTCCTGTGTTGATGTTGAGTAATTTCAAGTGATGAAAATTATGAATGGTCGTTAGCTTTGAGTTTCGACCACGAATGAGATTGAACACAAAGAAAACATCTTGAACGAATGTTTTTCTTCATGCATTTAGGCAGACATGCCTCACAGGTTAGTCACTTCGGTGATGCCCAAGCAGGGGCTATTAGTCACTTCGGTGACGTCCAAGCAGGGACTTTTAGTCACTTCGATGATGCCCAAACAGGGGTTGTCATATAAGTCACGACGGTGATGTCCAAACAGGGACTTTAGTCACGACGGTGATGCCCTAGTGGGTGCTTTGAGTTTGATCAACTTTTAGATAGATGAAGGGATCTCATGAGATTAAGTTTATAGAGCTGGAATATTGAAGTGTCATGCATAATCTTTATAAAAGCTGATTGTACGGGTATGACACCCATTGATATGATACTTGTTGTTTTATCTATTAATATTTGGTAAATGTTAATATGTTGATGTGGTGCATGTATCATGCATATGGTTATTGTAATCTATCCATATATTGGTATCTCACTCTTGCATATCTTCTTGTTATTTCTCTTTGCTTTTCGACATCGATGTATATCTATGAGTTTAGATGGATCCGAACATCCCATTGGTACCGTCGGAATCGAAGACTAAGATCTTCGATGATGCGGGGAATGCGGAGGCGTGGCAGATTCACCCCAGATCTACATCGGCTACCTTTCAAGGACCGATAACTATGCCGGAGAAGAATGCCCAGGGCGAACCATGTCGAAGAGTTCAGAGAGTTGAGACGAGGAGGAGGTTCGGGAACCACGCATCGAAAGGGTCCGGAACCACGCATCAAAAGGGTGGCTCTAAGAAGCCAAATTCAGTCAGACCGAGACAGACTAACCACAAAATATACACCCCTAAGCTGGCCACTACTAACGACTGACAGGAAGACTCTCCACAAACACTCCCACTAGAAGATACCCCAGGTGATGGGTCCACGACAACTCTGCCCTCATCAGGAGAGTCGGAATCATAAAAATCCAGATCGTCATCAAGCACGTACTCTGGCACCTCATCAAGATCATCGTCATGATCCAAGACGTGGTACACGGGCTCATCCTCCAGGTACTCCTTGGGGTCCTCCTCCGGGTCCTCCTCAATCGGTGAAGCTGGCTCGACTCCAGGTAAAGGTACCCCTAGAGGCGGGTGCTCATGTAGCTGTCCATTCATTTGTAGCACGCACAAGTAGTACCAAGGTGGTGGGAGAGAAATCCTCCTCGTCTCAACTGTGTGAACTCTGTGACAGGGTTCGCCCTCGGTATTCTTCTCCAGCGTGGTTATCGGTCCATGGTAGGTAGCCGATGTAGATCCGGAGTGAATCTACCATGCCTCCGCATTCCCCGCATCATCAAAGATCTCAGTCTTCAATTCCGATGGTTCCAATGGGATGTTTGGATCCATCTAAACTCATAGATATACAACGATACCAAAAAGCAAAGAGAAATAACAAGAAGATATGCAAGAGTGAGATACCAATATATGGATAGATTACAATTACCATATGCATGATACATGCACCACATCAACATATTAACATTTACCAAATATTAATAGATAAAACAAGTATCATATCCATGGGTGTAATACCCGTACAATCAGCTTTTATAAAGATTATGCATGACACTTCAATATTCCGGCTCTATAAACTTAATCTCATGAGATCCCTTCATCTATCTAAGAGTTGATCAAACTCAAAGCCCCCACTTGGGCATCACCGTCGTGACTTATATGACAACCCCTGTTTGGGCATCACCGAAGTGACTAAAAGTCCCTGATTGGACGTCACCGAAGTGACTAATAGCCCCTGCTTGGGCATCACCGAAGTGACTAATAGCCCCTGCTTGGGCATCACCGAAGTGACTAACCTGTAAGGCATGTCTGCCTAAATGCATGAAGAAAAACATTCGTTCAAGATGTTTTCTTTGTGTTCAATCTCATTCGTGGTCGAAACTCAAAGCTAACGACCATTCATAATTTTTATCACTTGAAATTACTCAACATCAACACAGGACACACAGTACGAGTGCTCAATCACAACACCTAAGACCGATGCCTCAGTCAATGTTTGTGGTCATAGAAAAAGACTTACAATATTACCCATGTTTTATTTCAACATGATTAGGACTCTTAGTCCACAACAACGTAATTATTATACTTGGTCCATAATAACGAGATTAGGAATCTTAGACCACAACATCATGATTAAGACTCTCGGTCCACAATACTTAACATGGATCAAAGATCAACGTGCACATTATAGTATACTAGAAGCCACGTCTCGCAAACTAGATTCGATTTCACCTGTTTTTCTTTTCATTCAGTGAAAATCAAATACCAAAATAAAACCTCGGTAACCTATCCAAGTTACCGGAATATTTTTGAAAGCATTTCTTTACAGGAAATATTTTCACTGGAAAATCATTTGTAAACTATTATAAGAAATCCATTTTCTCTTGAAATCCTTTTCTTAAAAATCATCTCTATTTAAGGTCAAATATTTTCCAAAGGCTTTTCCTTCGGTAAAAACACATATTTTCTAAATGATTTTCTCTTGTACGAAAACTTAGTTCGTAAGAAAATAATTTCCTTTAACTTGAAATTATGTAACACAAGTTCCAAAGTTTTATCCTTCCGGGATAAATACAAGTAAGATCACTTACTTTGCAAAACACATACTTTACTAAAGAACATTTTAAAATGAACACCATTACTTTCAAAGTTCTCTTTGAAGCTTATTTAGGCTTTTAATCATATGATTAGTTGAGCATAGACTAACGTCAGGATTTTCAGACATCAATCGATATTATCATAATCTCAGTCAACAATATAATAGTTAATGACAGTTCATAACATATATGATTCACAACACTTTCAATCAAGTAAGGATCAACTTCAAACAGTTATCACAAATGTTCAAGTATACACTTCATTCAAACTTTGATTCAATATAATAACAATATTCAAATAAATCGAGTAAACCACCTATACACATGCACGTAGCTATTGAATATCCCTCAGGCTATCCCCTCTTACCTTTTGTGAAGGTAAAGGTACATGATGCTTGAGGAAGTGTACTCCGAATGTCCTCGTCTACTTCACGATGAAAGTCTAGGTTTATGAACATAAAACCACAAGTTAAAAGTTAACCAAGAACACTAAACCAAGAAGGTATAGGTTCGGTCATGGCATAAAATAAGGTTAGAGGTTTTCCAAATAAATAATGTGCACGTTGATCTTTGATCCGTGTTAAGTATTGTGGACCGAGAGTCTTAATCATGATGTTGTGGTCTAAGAGTCCTAATCTCGTTATTATGGACCAAGTGTCCTAATTACGTTGTTGTGGACTAAGAGTCCTAATCATGTTGAAATAAAACATGGGTAAGATTGTAAGTCTTTTTCTATGACCACAATCCTTGACTGAGGCATCGGTCTTAGGTGTTGTGATTGAGCACTCGGACTGTGTGTCCTGTGTTGATGTTGAGTAATTTCAAGTCATGAAAATTGTGAATGGTCGTTAGCTTTGAGCTTCAACAACGAATGAGATTGAACACAAAGAAAACATCTTGAACGAATGTTTTTCTTCATGCATTTAGGTAAATGTGCCTCACAGGTTAGTCACTTCGGTGATGACCAAGCAGGGGCTATTAGTCACTTTGGTGATGCCCAAGCTGGGGCTATTAGTCACTTCGGTGATGTCCAAGCAGGGACTTTTAGTCACTTCGGTGATTCCCAAGCAGGGGCTGTCATATAAGTCACGACGGTGATGTCCAAAAACGGTCTTTAGTCACGACGGTGATGCCCAAGGCGGGGCTTTGAGTTTGATCAAATCTTTGAAAGATGAAGGGATCTCATGGGGGCGGAGACGTCGTGGACCCATCACCTGGGGTCTCTTCTTGTGGGAGTGTTCGTGGCGACTCTTCCTTTTAGTCGTAAGTAGTGGCCAGCTTAGAGGTGTATATTTTGTGGTTAGTCTGTCTCTGTCTCGAACCCTCCCCCTATTTTGCTTTACTTAGTTTACAGCTGTTAACGGTATGTTCTGTAACTATGTTATTAATGGCCATCCTGATCAGGCCCTAGTTTCTGTACTACACTCTGAATTCCACTGGGATAGATTTATATATATATATATATATATATATATATATATATATATATATATGATGTTTACATTTCATGTTCTGAGTGTTCATCACTTAGCCTTGTTTTTTAGAATACTCACTTGTTAAGAAAATATCATTTACCGGAAGCAACCAGCAATTTAATTATTTTATTTTCTGCAACGGGTAACAAAGTGATGCCCCAGTTTAGGGTGTTACATTAGTGGTATCAGAGCTGGTCGAGTCTTTCGAGAATCTTTGGGGTTTAGGTCTGTTAGGTTGATGTTGTGTGTTCTCTGATTAAGACTTGATTGAATCACTTCTTAGGAGTAATGTGTAATAACCATCGGGTTAGTTTTTCCTTTCTGGTTAGCATCTAGCTGATTGTGTCTTAAAGGTCAGTATGGAACCAGGAGGTACGCGCGGGTGTGGTGGTCGTGGCAGAGGCAACGGCGGGATGGACTTTGCCGCCCATGCAATGGCTGATGTGGCTACGGTAATTGCTTTTCCGAATGCCACGAGGCTGGCCAGAACCAACAGGAGCAGTTGAGGGCTGAACAAGTTGCTAAGGGAAAGCATTTGAATGCTTTCAGACGTCAGAATCTATCACAGTTTGATGGAGAAGGGGATCCTACGAAAACTGATCTATGAATCCAGGAGTTGGAAATGATCTTTGAGCTAGTTGATACACCTGAGGAAACAAAGGTGCCCTATACAATTTTCCAACTGGTAGGAGATGCTGCTGGTGGAAAGGCACCAGACAACTGTTAGAGGCTGAGCACCAAGCAATCACTTGGGAAGTATTTTGCAACAAGTTTATGGATAAATACTTTCCTCAGAGTGCTCGGGCTGAGAAGGAACAAGAGTTCCTGAGTTTACGTCAGTGAGACCTGACTGTGGGGGAATATACGGCAAGATTTGAATCACATGCCAAATATTTCCGCTTCTTTCAGAACAACCTAAGCGAAGAATGGAAGTGTGAAAGGTTCGAAGGCGGACTGTGCATCGAAATCAAGGAGTCAGTGCTACCACTGGAAATCAAGAACTTCCAAGCCTTAGTGGAAAAGTACAAAAAAGTAGACCTAATGCGGAAAGGACGAAACACCAAAGGGAATGCTGGGGGGGACCCTCTCGTCCTAAGAGCAAATTTCAAGGGCAGAACCAGAAATGGAAACTGAACCAGAGGAAGCCATACTACCAATCACACAACAACAATCAAAGGCAACAACAACATCGTTCCGGTACTTCTGGGACTGGAATTGGAGGCCAGAGGAACCAAAATGTGGAGATCCTAACCACCTGGATGACACTTGCCCGATGAGAGGGGCACGGTGTTTCAACTGTGATCGTTTGGGTCACTTAGCTAAAGACTGTAGTGCACCAAAGCATGAGCCAGTTGTTCACCACACTAGAGCCAACAAGCCGACTATAAAAGGAAGGGTGTATACGATGAGTGGAGCTGATCATTCAAACTCCGGCGATCTCGTGCAGGGTACGTGTGACATAGTTTTTAATCTTTTAATTGTACTTTTCGATTCGGGTGTAACACATTCTTTCATTTCAATGGATCATGTGAAACTTCTAAGTTTGCTTATTTCTTCCTTGCCATGTAACCTGATTGTTTCAACCCCAACTGCTGAGCCAGTTACTGTAAATTCTGTGTGTTTGAACTGTTCTATCATTGTCCAAGATAGACATTTTCTTGTAGACCTGATCTGTTTGCCTTTAATTCAGTTAGATGTTATTTTAGGCATGGATTGGCTATCTTCCAACCATATCTTAATAGATTGAGCTCAGAAAACCTTAGTTTCTAGGGATGAGATTTCTGGATTATTATCTTCTAGTCAGGTAAGGGCTTCTTTGAAAGAGGGTGCACAAGGATACATGCTGTTGTTTTCCTTATACGTTAAGAACGAGTTAGACTTAGAGTCCATCCCTGTCGTCAATAAGTTTCTGGAAGTTTTTCCTGAAGATGTACCTAGACTACCGCCTGTTCGAGATATCGAGTTCGCAATTGATCTGGTTCCAGGCACTGGGCCAATCTCTATGGCACCATACCGTATGTCGCCATCGGAGCTAGAAACCTTGAAGGAACAACTTGAGGAGCTGTTGAGAAAGAAATTCATTAGACCCAGTGTGTCACCATGGGGAGCCCCAGTCTTGTTTGTGAAAAACAATGATGGAACCTCTCGATTATGTGTGGATTTCCGTCAGTTGAACAAGGTAACGATCAAGAACAAGTATCCGCTTCCAAGGATAGATGATTTAATGGATCAGTTACGTGGAGAAAACGTTTTCTCAAAGATACATTTACGGTCAGGCTACTATCAAATCCGTGTGAAGGTAGAGGATATTCCTAAGACAGTGTTTCGAACATGCTATGGGCATTATAAGTATCTGGTGATGCCGTTTAGACTGACGAATGCTCCTGCAATATTCATGGATTACATGAATAGGATCTCTCGTCCTTACTTAGATCAGTTTGTCGTTGTCTTCATCGATGACATTCTAGTATATTCCCTAAACAAGGAAAAACATGTTGAACATCTCATCATCATTCTTCAAACCTTGAGAGAGAAGCAACTTTATACGAAACCGGAAAAGTGTGAATTTTGGTTGGACCAAGTTCAATTCTTGGGTCATGTCATATCTCGTGAAGGAATTGCAGTGGACCCGTTGAAAGTGGAAGCTGTTTTGAAATGGGAAAGACCAACAACGGCAACAGAGATCCGTAGTTTTGTGGGTTTAGCTAGATACTACAGGATATTCACTGAAGGATTTTCCAAGATAGTAGGACCCCTTACCCAGTTAACTCGGAAGGATCAAGCGTTTACCTGGACGGAAGCATGTGAAGAAAGTTTCCAAGAGTTGAAGAAAAAGTTGACAACTTCACCTGTGTTGATACTACCTAATCCCAAGGAACCTTTTGAGGTTTATTATGACGCTTCACATCAAGGGTTAGGTTGTGTGCTGATGCAGAACCGGAAAGTTGTAACGTATGCTTCGAGGCAGTTGAAGATTCATGAAAGGAATTACCCTACGCATGACTTGGAGTTAGCGACAATGGTCTTTTCATTGAAAATATGGAGGCATTATTTGTATGGAGCTACATTCTATGTCTTCAGCGATCACAAAAGTTTGAAGTATCTATTCGACCAAAAGGAGTTGAACATGCAGCAGAGGTGTTGGTTGGAATTCTTAAAGGATTATGATTTCCAACTACAGTATCACCCTGGGAAGGCAAATGTAGTGGCTGATGCTCTAAGCAGAAAGTCAATACATGCGTCAATGATGATGGTTAGAGAGCAGGAATTGTTGGGACAATTCCGGGATCTAAGTTTTTCAGTTCAGATGTTTCCAGGAAAGCTTTGTTTATGAAGGATCACGGTGTCCAATGGATTGATGGATCAAATAAGAGAAAAACAAGGGAGCGATCAGTACCTACAAGGAGAAAGAGAACTAGTGCGACAAGGATTTGTGTGCCAGATGATGCTGAGCTTAGAAAGTTAATTCTGGAGGAGGCTCACAAGAGTAAGTTGAGTTTGCATCCAAGAGCCACAAAGATGTATAATGACCTCAAGAAGTTATACTGGTGGTATGGAATGAAGAGGGACGTGATGGAATACGTTGCTTCGTGTCTAGTATATCAGAAGACTAAGATTGAACACCAAAGACCAGCCGGGATGCTACAATCTTTAGACATTCTAGAATGGAAATGTGATGGTATTTCAATGGACTTTGTGACATGCTTGCCAAGGACTCGGAAGGGATATGAGGCTATATTAGTGGATCGACTGACCAAGTCAGCTCACTTCTTACCTATTAGTATGCAGTATTTGATAAAAAGGTCGACTCAGTTGTACATTGATGAGATTGTCAGATTGCACGGTATACCTTCGAGTATCATTTCAGATCGTGATGCAAGGTTTACGTCAGAGTTATGGAAAGGACTACAAAACTCATTGGGAACGAAACTCAAACCGAGTTCTTCCTGTCGTCCACAAACCGATGGACAATCAGAAAGGACGATTCAGTCAATGGAAGATTTGCTGAGAGCGTGTGTGATGGAAGACACAGGGAACTAGGATGAATTTCTACCACTGATAGAGTTCACTTACAACAACAGTTTCCATTCAAGCATATGAATGGTGCCTTACGAAGCTCTATATGGTAGACGGTTCAAAACACCTCTATGTTGGTACTTGGATGGAGAAAATTTGTTGTTAGGACCAGAGATTGTGCAGCAGACAACAGAAAAGGTGAAGATGATTCAGGAGAAAATGTGGACAACTCAAAGTCGACAGAAGAGTTATGCTGACAAGAGACGACGACCTCTTGAGTTTGAGGAAGGCGAGCATGTGTTTTTGAGAATCACGCCTAAGACTGGGATTGGCAGAGTAATTAAATCCAGAAAGCTCACTCCCAAATTCATTGGACCCTACCAAATCCTTCGTCATGTAGGTCCAGTCGCCTATAAAATTTCCTTGCCACCTTTTCTTTCCAATATTCACAATGTTTTCCATGTTTCACAACTGAGAAAATATGTTCATGGTCCATCTCATATAATTGAGCCCGATGATGTACAATTAAAGAGAACTTGTCTTTTGAGACTTTGCCTGTACGAATCGCGGATAAGATGACGAAGCAGCTCAGAGGTAAACAAATTCCGTTAGTCAAGGTCATCTGGAATGATGCAACCGGAGAAGTTACATGGGAAATCGAGGACAAGATGAAATTGCAATACCCTGAGTTATTTCAAGGTACGTAATTTCGAGGACGAAATTCTTTTTAGAGGGGTAGTATTCTAACGCCCCGATTTCTATGTCTTTATGTAGCAGTAAATACTTGTGTATATGTATTTATTTTTGATAAAATCTAGAGAGTGATTTTAAATAAACTAAAACCACTTCTTATGTTCTCTTACCGTAGGAAGTCACGGTTAAATTTTTGGTTGAAAATTCAGACGAAAGCCGGTCTGCATTTTCACTGCCGGTACAAGTTTTCTGAGTAGAAAACCTAATTTTGAACCGTGAACGAAACGATTAGTGTTTTTGTGATGTTTTGTATGATATTGGAAATTTTCGAAAATTTGAGTTCGGAAATAAAATATAATATTTATTCCAGGCAAAATACGATCAGAAACTTGAACCGGATACGCAATGGAGCAGAAAAGGGAGCCCAAAGGAAGTGAAGTGACTTGATGGGATGTGATGGATATGGGTTATGACACACTCCAAAAGTGTAATCATCACACATTTCAAATTATATCATATTATATTGTAAAAACTCATTTTTCTCTCTCTTCTTAAACCAAACAAGGCATAAGCCAAAACTTGTCCATCAAGACTTGTTCTTTCCTTCTCTTTCACACCCATCTCACCTCTCCCTCTGTAAAAACCCATTTCATTTTCTCTTCATCACTTTCATATTTCTTCACTTTCTCATTTTTAGTTTCTAACACTTAAAGTTTTAATTTTTACTTAGTTTCAAGCTTCAAGTTCTTCATACTTTTTCTTTCTAGTTTCAAGGGTAACACTCTCATACTCTTCTATTTCAAGTTTTATACTTATTTCATGAGTTTACTTTATTTCTTTTTAAAAGTTCTTAAAGCTTTTTTAACTTCTAAAATCTCTAGAAAATGGTAGAAACTCCGTTTGAGTTGAAACCAATTTCTATGGACTTTTATTAATATCTACTTTGATATTCTAAGAGCTTGTATCAAACAAAAATCTCTAACTATTTTTCCAAGGATGCCCGAAACTATGTATTAGTGGCCTAGGAAGTTTTGTTTCAACTTTTGAAAGATGATCATGTATTTGAGCTTCTAGATACCTCTTGATCTTAAATCTAAAGTCTTGGAAAGTTTGAAAATTCCTAGCTTGTTGATCTCATGATGGCCGAACCTAGTAGGTTGTGGACCTAGGATGTTTTATTTTCATTTTCCAATATGATCACGGACTTGAGGTGCTTAATACATTTGGATGCTAAGTCTAAGAGATTGGAAAGTTTAAAGATTTCTAGCCTATTTATCCTCTGATGGTTGTGAACCTAGGATGCTTTGTTTTTATTTTCCAATATGACCATAGACTTGAGCTCCTTAATACACTTGGATGCTAAGTCTAAGAGATTGGGAAGTTTAAAGATTTCTAGCCTAGTTATCCTATGATGGCTGAACCTATGTGGTTTTGGACCTAGGATGTATTGTTTCCATTTTCCAATATGATCATGGACTTGAGATCCTTAATACATTTGGGTGCTAAGTCTAAGAGATTGGAAAGTTTAAAGATTTCTAGCCTAGTTACCCTATGATGGCCGGACCTATGATGGTTGTTAACCTAGGATGTTTTGTTTTCACTTTCCAATATAATCATGAATTTAGAATTCTTGGTATCTTTTAACGCTAAATCTAAGAGCTTAGAAGGGTTGGAAATTTCTAGCCTACTTATACTAAAGAGGCCGAAACCCTAAGCATGGATTTAGTGGAATTTTGTTCTATCTTTGTAAAGTGAACCTTGGTTATGAACTTCCAACACTTTAGGATCATTAATCCGTGAGTTGTATTCTTTTTGAAAACCTCTAACCCTATTTTATGCCATCGTCGAACCTATACCTTCTTGGTTTAGTGTTCTTGGTTAACTTTTAACTTGTGGTTTTGTGTTCATAAACCTAGACTTTCATCGCGGAGTAGACGGTGACATTCATAGTAAACTTCCTCAAGCATCACGTACCTTTACCTTAACAAAAGATGAGAGGGGAAAGCCAGAGGGATATTCAATAGCTATGTGCATGTGTGTATGTGGTTTACTCGATTTATTTGAATATTGCTATTATATTGAATCAAAGTTTGAATGATTTGTATACTTGAACTGTTGTGATAACTGTTTGAAGTTGATCCTTAATTGATTTAAAGTGTTGTGAATCATATATGTTATGATCTGTCATTAGCTGTTATATTGTTGACTGAGATTATGATGATATTGTTTGATGTCTGAAAAGCCTGACGTTAGTATGTTCTCAAGTAATCATATGACTAAAAGCCTAAATAAGCTTCAAAAAGAACTTTGAAAGTAATGGTGTTAACTTTAAAATGTTCTCTAGTAAAGTATGTGTTTTGGAAAGTAAGTTATCGTACCTGTATTTATTTCGGAAGGATCAAACTTTGGAACTTGTGTTAAATAATTTCAAGTTAAAGGAAATTATTTTCTTACGAACTAAGTTTTTGTACAAGAGAAAATCATTTAGAAAATATGTGTTTTTATGGAAGGAAAAGCCTTTGGAAAATATTTGACCTTAAATAGAGATGATTTTAAGAAAAGGATTTCAAGAGAAAATGGATTTCTTAGAATAGTTTACAAATGATTTTCCAATTAAAAGACTTCCTGTAAAGAAAAACTTTCGAAAATATTCCGGTAACTTGGATGGGTTACCGAGGTTTTATTTTGGTATTTGATTTTCACTGAACGAAAAGTAAGAACAGGTGAAATCGAATCTAGTCCGCGAGATGTCGCTTCTAGTATTCTATAATGTGCACGTTGATCTTTGATCCGTGTTAAGTATTATGGACCGAGAGTCTTAATCATGATGTTGTGGGCTAAGAGTCCTAATCTCGTTATTATGGACCAAGTGTCCTAATTATGTTGTTGTGGACTAAGAGTCCTAATCATGTTGAAATAAAACATGGGTAAGATTGTAAGTCTTTTTCTATGACCACAAACCTTGACCGAGGCATCGGTCTTAGGTGTTGTGATTGAGCACTCGGACTGCGTGTCCTGTGTTGATGTTAAGTAATTTCAAGTGATGAAAATTGTGAATGGTCGTTAGCTTTGAGCTTCGACAACGAATGAGATTGAACACAAAGAAAACATCTTGAACGAATGTTTTTCTTCATGCATTTAGGCAGACGTGCCTCAAAGGTTAGTCACTTCGGATGCCCAAGCAGGGGCTATTAGTCACTTCGGTGATGCCCAAGGGATCTCCTGAGGGCGGAGACGTCGTAGACCCATCACATAGGGTCTCTTCTTGTGGGAGTGTTCGTGGCGAGTCTTCGTTTTAGTCGTTAGCAGTGGCCAGCTTAGGTGTAACACCCGGGGCCGACGAGGGCTGGGAGTGGCCGTCGGTGCAAGAAGGCACAGACAAGGAGCGGCTCCTGGCAGGCTTCTAGGCGGAGGGACACATGAATGAACCGATTACACACCTAAATGAGAGGGGTCCCGAGACTGTGTAGGTATGGGACTATACAGTTGAGGATGTCTTATATGAATTGATTTGTACTACCCATATCAACAAGATGCATCTTCTTTTCAGGAGCCATCACTTAAGAACTCCAAAGTTAAGCGTGCTAGACTTGGAGCAATTATGGGATGGGTGACCTCCTGGGAAGTTTTCTCGAGAAGCGTGTGAGTGAGGACAAAGCATGCTGAAAAGACCTATGTTTGTTTGTGGGGACAGTCGTCAATCCATAAAGCAGCCAGGGACGTTACATATGGTATCAGAGCGGCACCTTTCCTAGTACGGTGTGGTTCGGGGATGAACCAAGCGGAAGCTGGTGGGCATGTAACACCCGGGTGCCGACGAGGGCGGGGAGTGGTCACCGGTGCAGGAAGACACGGACAAGGAGCGGCTCCTGGCAGGCTTCTAGGCGGAGGGACACATGAATGAACCGGTTACACACCCGAATGAGAGGGATCTTGAGACTGTGTAGGTACGGGACTATACAGTTGAGGAAGGCTTAGATGAATTGATTGGTACTACCTATACTAACAAGATGCATCTTCTTTTCGGTGGCCCATCACTTAAGAACTCCACAGTTAAGCGTGCTTGACTTGGAGCAATTCTGGGATGGGTGACCTCCTGGGAAGTTTTCCCAGGAAGCGTGTGAGTGAGGACAAAGCATGCTGAAAAGACCCGTGTTGGTTTGTGGGCACAGTCGTCAGTCCATAAAGCAGTTAGGGATGTTACAAAATGGTATCAAAGCGTGCTTGACTTGGAGCAATTCAATATGCATCTTAAGAAATGTATATCAAAGCAGCCAGGGACGTTACATTAGGGGTGTATATTTTGTGGTTAGTCTGTCTCTGTCTCGGACCCTCCCCCTATTTTGCTTTACTTAGTTTACAATTGTTAATAGTATGTTCTGTAACTCTTATTAATGGCCAACCTGATCAGGCCCTAGTTTCTGTACTAAACTCTGAATTCCACTAGGAAAGATTATATATATATATTTGATGTTTACATTTCATGTTCTGGGTGTTCATCACTTACCCTTGTTTTTGAGAATACTAACTTATTAAGAAAATATCATTTCCCGGAAGCAACCAACAATTTAATTATTTTATTTTCCGCAACGGGGAACAAAGTGATGCCCCGGTTTAGGGTTTTACATTAGTGGTATCAGAGTTGGACGAGTCTTTCGAGAATCTTTGGGGTTTAGGTCTGTTAGGTTGATGTTGTGTGTTCTCTGATTAAGACTTGATCGAATCACTTCTTAGGAGTAATGTGTAATAACTGTCGGGTTAGATTTTACTTTTCTGGTTAGCATCTCATTGATTGTGTCTTAAAGGTCAGTATGGAACCAGGAGGTACGCGCGGGCGTGGTGGTCGTGGCAGAGGCAACGGTGGGATGGACTTCGCCGCCCAGGCAATGACTGATGTGGCTGCGACAATTGCTTTTCAGACTGCTACGATGGCTGCCCAGAACCAACGGGAGCAGTTGAGGGCTGAACAAGCTGCTGAGGGAAAGCATCTGAATGCTTTCAGACGTCAGAATCCATCACAGTTTGACGGAAACGTGGATCCTATGAAAGCTGATATATGGATCCAGGAGTTGGAAAAGATCTTTGAGCTAGTTCATACACCTGAGGAAGCAAAGGTGCCCTATGCAATTTTCCAACTGGTAGGAGATGCTGAGTACTGGTGGAAAGGCACCAGACAACTGTTAAAGGCTGAACACCAAGCAATCACCTGGGAAGTATTTCGCAACGAGTTTCTGGATAAATACTTTCCTCAGAGTGCTCAGGCTGAGAAGGAACATGAGTTCCTGAGTTTACGTCAACAAGACCTGACTGTGGGGGAATATACGGCAAGATTCGAATCACTTGCCAAATATTTCCGCTTCCTTTAGAACAACCCAAGCGAAGAATGGAAGTGTGAAAGGTTCGAAGGCGGAATGCGCTTCGAAATCAAGGAGTCAGTGTTACCACTGGAAATCAAGAACTTCAAAGCCTTAGTGGAAAAGTGCATAAAAGTAGAGCTAATGCGGAAAGGACAAGACACCAAAGGGAATGCTGGGGGACCCTCTCGTCCTAAAAGTCAATTTCAAGGGCAGAACCAAAAATGTAAACTGAACCAGAGGAAGCCATACTACCAATCACCCAACAACAATCAAAGGCAACAGCAACATCGTTCCGGTACTTCTAGGACTGGGATTGGAGGCCATAGGAACCAAAATGTGGAGATCCTAACCACCTGGTTGACACTTGCCCGATGAGAGGGGCACGGTGTTTCAACTGTGATCGTTTGGGTCACTTAGCTAAAGACTATAGTGCACCAAAGCGTGAGCCAGTTGTCAACCACACTAGAACCAACAAGCCGACTGTAAAAGGAAGGGTGTATACGATGAGTGGAGCTGATGCATCAAACTCCGGCGATCTCGTGCAGGGTACGTGTGACATAGCTGGTAATCTTTTAACTGTACTTTTCGATTCAGGTGCAACACATTCTTTCATTTCAATGGATCGTGTGAAACTTCTAAGTTTGACTATTTCTTCCTTGCCATATAACCTGATTGTTTCAACCCCAACTGTTGAGCCGCCATTCTTAAAATTCGTGTGTTTGAACTATTCTATCATTGTCCAAGATAGACATTTTCTTGTAGACCTGATTTGTTTGCCTTTAATTCAGTTAGATGTAATTTTAGGAACGGATTGGCTATCTTCCAACCATATCTTAATAGATTGAGCTCAGAAAACCTTAGTTTCTAAGGATGAGATTTCTGGATTATTATCTTCTAGTCAGGTAAGGGCTTCTTTGAAAGAGGGTGCACAAGGATACATGATGCTGTTTTCCTTAGACGTTAAGAACGAGTTAGACTTAGAGTCCATCCATGTCGTCAATAAGTTTTCGGAAGCTTTTCATGAAGATGTACCTGGACTACCGCCTATTCGAGATATCGAGTTCACGATTGATTTGGTTCCAGGCACTGGGCCAATTTCTATGGCACCATATCGTATGTCGCCATCGAAGCTAGAAACCTTGAAGGAACAACTCGAGGAGCTGATGAGAAAGAAATTCATTAGACCCAGTGTGTCACCTTGGGGAGCCCCAGTCTTGTTAGTGAAAAAGAAGGATGGAACCTCTTGATTATGTGTGGATTTCCGTCAGTTGAACAAGGTAACGATCAAGAACAAGTATCCGCTTCCAATGATAGATGATCTAATGGATCAGTTACGTGGAGCAACCGTTTTCTCAAAGATAGATTTACAGTCAGGCTACTATCAAATCTGTGTAAAGGCAGATGATATTCCAAAGACAGAGTTTTGAACACGCTATGGGCATTATGAGTATATGGTGATACCGTTTAGAGTGACGAATGCTCCTGCAATATTCATGGATTACATGAATAAGATCTTTCGTCCTTACTTAGATCAGTTTGTCGTTGTCTTCATCGATGACATTCTAATATATTCCCCAAACAAGGAAAAACATGCTAAACATCTCAGCATCGTTCTTCAAACCTTGATAGAGAAGCAACTTTACGCGAAACCGGAAAAGTGTGAATTTTGGTTGGACCAAGTTCAATTCTTGGGTCATGTCATATCGCGTAAAGGAATTGCAGTGGACCCGTCGAAAGTGGAAGCTGTTTTGGAATGGGAAAGACAAACAACGGCAACAAAGATCCGTAATTTTGTGGGTTTAGCTGGATACTACAGGAGATTCATTGAAGGATTTTCCAAGATAGTAGGACCCCTTACCAAGTTAACTCGGAAGGATCAAGCGTTTACCTGGACGAAAGCATGTGAAGAAAGTTTCCAAGAGCTGAAGAAAAGGTTGACAACTTCACCTGTGTTGATACTACCTAATCCCAAGGAACCTTTTGAGGTTTATTGTGATGCTTCACATCAAGGGTTAGGCTGTATGCGATGCGAGAACCGGAAAGTTGTAGCATATGCTTTGAGGCAGTTGAAGATTCATGAAAGGAATTACCCTACGCATGACTTGGAGTTAGCGGCAGTGGTCTTTGCATTAAAAATCCGGAGGCATTATTTGTATGGAGCTACATTCAATGTCTTCAGCGATCACAGAAGTTTGAAGTATCTGTTCAACCAAAAGGAGTTGAACATGCGGCAGAGGTGTTGGTTGGAATTCTTGAAGGATTATGATTTCCAGCTACAATATCACCCTGGGAAGGCAAATGTAGTGGCTAATGCTTTAAGCAGAAAGTCAATACACGCGTCAGTGATGATGGTCAGAGAGCAGGAATTGTTGGGACAATTCTGGGATCTAAGTTTGTCAGTTGAGATGTTTCCAGGAAAGCTTTGTTTAGGAAGGATCACGGTGTCCAATGGATTGATGGATCAAATAAGAGAAAATCAAGGGAGCGATCAGTACCTACAAGGAGAAAGAGAACTAGTGCAACAAGGAGCATTGACAGAGTTCAAGGAAGGAACAGATGGAATTTTGAGGTTCGATGAAAGGATTTGTGTGCCAGATGATGCTGAGCTTAGAAAGTTAATTCTGGAGGAGGCTCACAAGAGTTAGTTGAGTTTGCATCCAGGAGCCATGAAGATGTATCAAGATCTCTAGAAGTTATACTGGTGGTATGGAATGAAGAGGGACGTAATGGAATACGTTGCTTCGTGTCTATTATGTCATAAGGCTAAGATTGAACACCAAAGGCCAGCTGGGATGCTACAATCTTTAGATATTCCAGAATGGAAATGGGTTGGTATTTCAATGGACTTTGAGACCAGCTTGACAAGGACTTAGAAGTGACATGAGGCTATATGGGTAATAGTGGATCAGCTGACCAAGTCAGCTCACTTCTTACCTATTAGTTTGAAGTACTCGATAAAAAGGTTGACTCAGTTGTACATTCATGAGATTGTCAGATTGCGCGGTATACCTTCGAGTATCATTTCGGATCATGATCCAAGGTTTACGTCAGAGTTCTGGAAAGGACTACAAAACTTATTGGGAACGAAACTCAAACTGAGTTCTGCCTGTCATCCACAAAACGATGGACAATCAGAAAGGACGATTCAGTCACTGGAAGATTTACTGAGAGTGTGTGTGATGGAAGACACTGGGAACTGGGATGAATTTCTACCACTGATAGAGTTCACTTACAACAATAGTTTCCATTCAAGCATAGGAATGGCACCTTATGAAGCTCTATATGGTAGACGGTGCAGAACACCTCTATGTTGGTACCAGGATGGAGAAAGTTTGTTGTTAGGACCAGAGATTGTGCAGCAGACAATAGAAAAGGTGAAGATGATCCGGAGAAAATGCAGACAACTCAAAGTCGACAGAAGAGTTATGCTTACAAGAGGTGACGACCTCTTAAGTCTGAGGAAGGCGAGCATGTGTTTTTGAGAGTCACGCCTACAACTGGGATTGGCAGAGTAATTAAATCCAGAAAGCTCACTCCCAAATTCATTGGACCCTACCAAATCCTTCGTCGTGTCGGTCCAGTAGCCTATAAAATTTCCTTGCCACCTTTTCTTTCCAATATTCACGATTTTTTCCATGTTTCACAACTGAGAAAATATGTTCATGGTCCATTGATAAGCCTCTGTCTTATCTAGTTTTATAACTAGATGGACTGTGGTTTTTGTGCAAATTATTCGAGTTCACTCTCGTTTTCGCCCAAATTTACCTTGTTTTGTTCCTAAGTTGGACTTTGACTCGTTCTAGGCAATTTTTGTAGTTTTTAGTCTATTTTGAATAGAATTACACCTTTTGTTTCTTTTTATTGTTTCAGGTTAGAAGTGAAGCTCCAAGAGTCAAGGAAATTCAATGAACAGTGGAAATTGTCATTTTGGAGATACTCGCCCCGCGAGTGTATGCTGGCCCCGCGAGCCTGAAGATCAGCAAAGCAGCAACAGTCATCAATTCTGTCTCGCCTCGCGAGCCACATGCTCGCCTCGCGAACCTGAAGACCTGACTGTGCCAGAGAAGTCATCCTTTCGGGATCGCCTCGCTAATCACAGTTCGCCTCGCGAGCATTCAAACTCAGGATGGAGCCAAAACTGAAATTCGCCCCGCGAACATACTCTCGCCTCGCGAAAGTCCAAATTGAAAGTGCGCCATTTTTTAATATTCGCCTCGCGAAAGCATGCTCGCCTCGCGAGTGAGCGCAGAATCAGAACTCTATATATTGCTGTTTCAGAATCAGAAAGAGAGCTCTCTGATGAGATCCAAATCCTAGTTTTTTTCCACTTGTATAGAGTAGCGTTTAGGCTAGTTTCTTGTCTCTTTGGAGCTGCGTCTCCTCTTTTCTTTTTATTTTACTATGGTGCTTATGTCGGATTGCTTGTCTATGAGCATGAGGAACTAATCCCCTCGTCTGAGGAAACAATGAAGCCACCCATGGCAGTGTAGATTTGATGTGATGTATGTCTTTCTCCCTTTTTCTCAATAAATGTTTTCCAATTCTGATTTGATTGTGTTGATCATATGCTTGCGTGATTGACTTTTTAACGTCGATGAGGCTTAGTCAGCGATTCACGTTTAGAACTTGAATTGGGATCATCGATCGAATATTGCACGAGAGTGAGTAGGAGATCGGTGCAACCTTATAGGGAACAAGAATTAACAGAGTTTGATGATTAGGATTATGAGACCTAGTAAGTAATTAATCCAATCTTCGAATACGTCCTAATGAGCACGACAGTGGATTTAGGAGAATTTGGGGGTCCTGGTTGACATTGTAATTGAACTTAAGGAGGAATTCATCATCACTTGGGAATGCATATTGGGTAGGTGGAATTGTGACTTTGGACATTTTAATTTCAGATTTTAATAGCTTAGTTTTATTAGATTCGTTATTTGAATTTCGATCCTATTTTCTCTCCATTCTCAACCACTTTCTGTTACTTGACCAAACGTATCTAATTTCCCGCGGATTCGTTGAATTGGTAGCCCAATCCTTGTGTTCGACCTCGGTAAATTCTTACCGTGTTTATTTTATTACTTGCGACGACCCGGTACACTTGCCGGTGACTCATCAAGTTTTTGGCGCCGTTGCCGGGGATTGGCACAACCAATTTTCCTAATTTTTAGGGAAGTTTGATTATTTGGTTAAGTATTTTTATTTTTTATTTTTATTTTTATTTTTATTTACTATTATCTCTCTCTACTTCTTTGATTCCACTTGGTCTTGCCTTGCTTTGTATGCGAGGTACACAAGGGAATGCTTCCGGGTTGCGAATATTGTAATGGAGACCATGACACTTGGAGCTGTCCGTTCTACTTCTCTCAAGAATATGTGGACTCATGCCATAATTTCTATGACATCATGCTCCAGAACAACTATCAGAGTCAGAGTCCGTATTGGGGTTATATGAGGAGAGACCATTTGGGTTTCGCTTGGAGTGATGCTCAACAGAATTGGCAACCACAACCTCAACAGGATAGTGGAAGGCAGCCTTGGGAGTTGGCTTTTGAGAAGATGAGCGCAGCATGTGAGAGGGCGAATGCGGCAGTAGAGAAGTTGGGTCAGCTCGCAAAGCAACTAGAAGAGCGTCTCCCAGGCACTTTCCCAGGTGATACCGAGAACCACCCTAAGAACCAATGCGAAGCCATAACAACTAGAAGCGGTAGGGTGTTGGGATCTAACTGGGTTGCAACTAGTTCTCAGGAAGTTGAGGAAGAACTACCACATGTGGAGGAAGAGCAACCTGAGAAAGAGGAATTGACAAGTGACAAGGCCCCGGAACAACCACATGTTGAGGAAGAGCAACCGAAGGAAGAGGAGTTGGCAAGGGACAAGGCATCGGAGCAAGAAGGGAGAGTTCAAAATGAAGATAAAGTGGTAGTGGACTCCACCATGCTTGCCGAGAAATCTGATTTTGCTGCATTAAATAAATATGTTGGCTTGCATGCATGTGTGGACACTGGTAAGTTAGACCCTCCCACTTGTCTGGCACACTTCCTCGTGAAAACACAAATTGACCCGAGAGGAAGTGAGTTCATAATTGCAGAGGTCAAAGAAGTTTTCACACTCAGGCTAGGTGGGATCGTGGATAGAGTCATATTGCTTCTGCAAGGGCCACTTCACAAACCATGGGATCCGGGTGGAAGATCTCACATGATGAGCATCCCTTGGCCCTTGTACCACAGGCTATGGGATCCAGGTGGATGCTTCTTAATAAGTCAAGCTCGGGACGTTAAACAAGCGCTACTTGGGAGGCAATCCAAGATAGGTATCCTTTATTTTTAGTTTATGTCATTTATATATATATATATATATATATATATATATATATATATATATATATATATATATATATATATATATATAAAAGGCTTGATTCACCACGCGAATCCACAGTGGTTGCGCGAGATAGAAGCCCTGAATCTCAGAGGCTTGCTCACACTTCTGTCTCGCGACGCGAGGTATACTTTCGCCTCGCGATTCTGGGCATCATCATCTGTTGGAATTCCAGATTCGCCTCGCGAGATAATACTCGCCTCGCTATTCTGGAAAGTGTGAAAACAATTTTTCCAGATTCGCCTCGCGAGTGATCTCTCGCCTCGCGAATCTGCACTTAAGGTTCTAATTTGCAGGAGTTCTTCCAGGATGCTATGAAACAGAAGGGAACCCGTGAGACCAATTGGATGAGGAGGCAACCATGGAACTTGATCAGGGAGTACCCTCTCCTCTCCTCACTTTTGTTTTGTTTTTGTTTTTGTTTTTGCTTTGTTTTTTGTTTGTCACTCTTGAATAATTTGAGAAGATCAAGAGTTTGTGTATGAATGTTGTGTCGGCAAGCTTGTTGGATTTTAATTAAATTGAGCATAGATTGATTGCATGACTTATTTTGACCATGGATGATTTCCCCCTAGGTTCTGAAATTAGAAAAGTTGATCCCCATGTGAAAAATTTAAAACTGAACTTTGAGAATTTTATTGTGATTACTTGATTTATGATAAGTTTGGGGTGAGGGGGTGCACACACTAGGAATTGTATCTCGGTCAAACAATGTACAAAATGTCCAGGTTAGGATTTGAGCCTCCAACTTTGTTTTTGATTGTGTGAATCACTGTTAAGTTGCACTTTCCCGGATTTGCTTGAATCTCTTCATGGTTTGCATGTTTATGTGTTGCATCAAATGATTTAGGCAATTTTCTTTGAAATAACTACTTGGCCTAAAAAGAACCATCCCTAATGCATGTTCCCTAGTTAGCCCCGTTGAGCCTGATTAGCCTATTGTTTCTTGATGACCCTATATTATAAGCCAAAATCTGAAAAACCATGTTAACCCAATCTTAGGATTAGGAGAGCATGGAAGCGTAGCAAGAGAAGGGTTGTGAGGAACTAAGTTTGGGGTGGCTACAAGGTGGTGTGTCATTTTGGGTTGAGAAAAAGAAAAATAAAGTTTGAAACCCAAGGCAGTAAAAAAAAAAAAGAAAAAAAAAAGAGAAGAAGAAGAAAAAAAATTTTGCCAAAAGAAAAGGTGCAAAGCAGAAAAAAATAGCAAGGAAAAGGCCGTAGTCACCTGAGGCAAAAAGAAAAATGGAAAAAGGAATTTGAGTGGAAGATGTGTCAAATGCTCATGCTCTCTTAGTTCCTAGGGACTTAAGCCTAGTATCCTTGAATATCCTACCCTCAGCCAGGCCCCATTACAACCTTTCTAAGACCTTCTGATGTTGCATACATGTTTTCGTGGGAACCATTTTTGAGATGAAAATCAAATTCATGGGAAGTGCTCTTGATATGTGAAATTGAGTGAAAAGTTGATAGCCTAGACGAATTTGAGCGAATGAGTGAAATTTTACATACCCTTGTGAGGAAGGCAATTGTTTGAAATTGGTGATCTTCCTTTTGTGTGTGACTCTGATCCTCAACTTAGATTAATGCTTGCATGAATGATAAGTTCTCAATTGTTTAAAGTAAATGAATGTGGGGATTACACTGATGCAAGGGGGCAAATCATTGGAGAAAAACTGTTTTGATTGCATAAAATTTGTGCGAAATCGATTGATTCCTTTAGGCTTGCCAAGTCTTGAGTCCTTTTTGAGTTTTAGCTTGCTTGGGGACAAGCAAGGTTTAAGTTTGGGGTGTTTTGATAAGCCTCTGGCTTATCTAGTTTTATAACTAGATGGACTGTGGTTTTTGTGCAAATTATTCGAGTTCACTCTCGTTTTCGCCCAAATTTGCCTTGTTTTGTTCCTAAGTTGGACTTTGACTCGTTCTAGGCAATTTAAGTAGTTTTTAGTCTATTTTGAATAGAATTACGCCTTTTGTTTCTTTTTATTGTTTCAGGTTAGAAGTGAAGCTCCAAGAGTCAAGGAAAGTCAATGAACAGTGGAAATTGTCATTCTGGAGATACTCGCCCCGCGAGTGTATGCTGGCCCCGCGAGCCTGAAGATCAGCAAAGCAGCAACAGTCATCAATTCTGTCTCGCCTCGCGAGCCACATGCTCGCCTCGCGAACCTGAAGGCCTGACTGTGCCAGAGAAGTCATCCTTTCGGGATCGCCTCGCTAATCACAGTTCGCCTCGCGAGCATTCAAACTCAGGATGGAGCCAAAACTGAAATTCGCCCCGCGAACATACGCTCGCCTCGCGAAAGTCCAAAATGAAAGCGCGCCATTTTTTAATATTCACCTCGTGAAAGCATGCTCGCCTCGCGAGTGAGCGCAGAATCAGAACTCTATATATTGTTGTTTCAGAATCAGAAAGAGGTCTCTCTCAGGAGATCCGAATCCTAGTTTTTTTCCACTTGTATAGAGTAGCGTTTAGGCTAGTTTCTTGTCTCTTTGGAGCTGCGTCTCCTCTTTTCTTTTTATTTTACTATGGTGGTTATGTCGGATTGCTTGTCTATGAGCATGAGGAACTAATCCCCTCGTCTGAGGAAACAATGAAGCCACCCATGGCAGTGTAGATTCGATGTGATGTATGTCTTTCTCCCTTTTTCTCAATAAATGTTTTCCAATTCTAATTTGATTGTGTTGATCATATGCTTACGTGATTGACTTGTTAACGTCGATGAGGCTTAGTCAACGATTCGCGTTTAGAACTTGAATTGGGATCATCGATCGAATATTGCACGAGAGTGAGTAGGAGATCGGTGCAACCTTATAGGGAACAAGAATTAACAGAGTTTGATGATTAGGATTATGAGACCTAGTAAGTAATTAATCCAATCTTCGAATACGTCCTAATGAGCACGACAGTGGATTTAGGAGAATTTGGGGGTCCCGGTTGACATTGTAATTGAACTTAGGGAGGAATTCATCATCACTTGGGAATGCATATTGGGTAGGTGGAATTGTGACCTTGGACATTTTAATTTCAGATTTTAATAGCTTAGTTTTATTAGATTTGTTATTTGAATTTCGATCCTATTTTCTCTCCATTCTCAATCACTTTCTGTTACTTGACTAAACGTATCTAATTTCCCGCGGATTCGTTGAATAGGTAGCCCAATCCTTGTGTTCGACCTCGGTAAATTCTTACCGTGTTTATTTTATTACTTGCGACGACCCGATACACTTGCCGGTGACTCATCATCCATCTCATATAATTGAGACCAATAATGTACAATTAAAAGAGAACTTGTCTTTTGAGGCTTCGCTTGTACGAATCACGGATAAGATGACGAAGCAGCTCAGAGGTAAACAAATTCCGTTAGTCAAGATCATCTGGAATGATGCAACCGGAGAAGCTACATAGGAAATCGAGGACAAGATGAAATTGTAATACCCTGAGTTATTTGAAGGTACGTAATTTCGAGGACGAAAATCTTTTTAGAGGGGTAGTATTGTAACGCCCCGATTTTTGTGTCTTTCTGTAGCAGTAAATACATGTGTATATGTATTAATTTTTGATAAAATCCAGAGAGTGATTTTATATAAACTAAAATAATTTTCTTATATTCTTTTACCGTAGGAAGTCATGTTTAAATTTTTGGTTGAAAATTCAGAGGAAAGCCGGTCTGCATTTTCACTGCCGGTACAAGTTTACTGAGCAGAAAACCTAATTTTGAACCATGAACGAAACGGCTAGTGTAACATCCCTGGCTGCTTTATGGATTGACGACTGTCCCCACAAACCAACACGGGTCTTTTCAGCGTGCTTTGTCCTCACCCACACGCATCCTGGGAAAACTTCCCAGGAGGTCAACCATCCCAGAATTGCTCCAAGCCAAGCACGCTTAACTGTAGAGTTCTTAAGTGATGGGCTCCCGAAAAGAAGATGCATCTTGTTAGTATAGGTAGTACCAATCAATTCATATAACCCATCCTCAACTGTATAGTCCCATACCTACACAGTCTTAGGATCCCTCTCATTCGGGTGTGTAATCGGTTCATTCATGTGTCCCTCCGCCTAGAAGCCTGCCAGGAGCCGCTCCTTGTCCGTGCCTTCTTGCACCGGCGATCACTCCCCGCCCTCATCGGCACCCGGGTGTTACAGCTAGTGTTTTTGTGATGTTTTGTATGATATTGGAAATTTTCGAAAATTTGAGTTTGAAAATAAAATAAAATATTTATTCCGGGTGAAATACGGTCGGAAACTTGAACCGGATACACAATGGAGCAGAGTAGGGAGCACAAAAGTGATGAGGTGACATGTGAGAGTGAGGTGACTTACGAGGGGGATAGCCTAAGTCACATCCTAAAAAGTGGTCATGATGACACTTTTTGAATCATAACATATTATATGCTAAAAACCCATTTTTCTCTCTCTTCTTCAACCAAACAAGGCATAAGCCAAAACTTGGCCATCAAGACTTGCTTCTCCCTCTCTCTTTCACACCACACTCACCTCTCCTTCTATAAATACTCACTTCATTTCATCTCTTCCATTTTTCTTCTTCTTCTCCATTCTTACTTCAAAACTTCCAACACTTAAAGTTTTCATTTTTACTTAGTTTCAAGCTTCAAGTTCTTCATACTTCTTCTTTCTAGTTTCAAGGGTAACCCCCTCATACTCTACTCTTGCAAGTTTTTCACTTATTTCTTGAGTTTACTCTATGTTTTCTTAAAAAGTTCTTAAAGCTCTTTTTACTTCTAAAATCTCTAGGAAATGGTAGAAAAATCATTTTGAGTTGAAACCAATTTCTATGAACTTCTATTAATCTCTACTTTCATATTCTAAGAGCTTGTATCAAACAAACATCTCTAACCTATTTTTCCAAGGATGACCGAAACTATGTATTAGTGGCCTAGGAAGTTTTGTTTCAACTTTTTGAAAGATGATCATGTATTTGAGCTTCAAGATACCTCTTGATGTTAAATCGTAAGTCTTGGAAAGTTTAAAGATTTCTAGCCTATTTATCCTATGATGGCCGAACCTATACCTTCTTGGTTTAGTGTTCTTGGTTAACTTTTAACTTGTGGTTTTGTGTTCATAAACGTAGACTTTCATCGCGAAGGAGACGAGGACATCGTTGTATACTTCCTCAAGCATCACGTACCTTTACCTTCACAGAAGGTAAGAGGGGACAGCCTGAGGGATATTCAATAGTTACATGCATGCGTGTAGGTGGTTTACTCGATTTATTTGAATATTGTTATTATATTGAATAAAGTTTGTAAGCTTCAAAGAGAACTTTGAAAGTAATGGTGTTCATTTTAAAATGTTCTTTAGTAAAGTATGTGTTTTGGAAAGTAAGTGATCTTACTTGTATTTATCCCGGAAGGATAAAACTTTGGAACTTGTGTTAAATAATTTCAAGTTAAAGGAAATTATTTTCTTACGAACTAAGTTTTCGTACAAGAGAAAATCATTTAGAAAATATGTGTTTTTGCGGAAGGCAAAGCCTTTGGAAAATATTTGACCTTAAATAGAGATGATTTTTAAGAAAAGGATTTCAAGAGAAAATGGATTTCTTATAATAGTTAACAAATGATTTTCCAATGAAAATATTTCCTGTAAAGAAATACTTTCAAAAATATTATGGTAACTTGGATGGGTTATCGAGGTTTTATTTTAGTATTTGATTTTCACTGAATGAAAAGAAAAAACAGGTGAAATCGAATCTAGTTCACGAGACGTCGCTTCTAGTATTCTATAATGTGCACGTTGATCTTTGATCCGTGTTAAGTATTATGGACCGAGAGTCTTAATCATGATGTTATGGGCTAAGAGTCCTAATCTCGTTATTATGGACCAAGTTTAATAATTACGTTGTTGTGGACTAAGAGTCCTAATCATGTTGAAATAAAACATGGGTAAGATTGTAAGTCTTTTTCTATGACCACAAACATTGACAGAGGCATCGGTCTTAGGTGTTGTGATTGAGCACTCGGACTGCGTGTCCTGTGTTGATGTTGAGTAATTTCAAGTGATGAAAATTATGAATGGTCGTTAGCTTTGAGTTTCAACCACGAATGAGATTGAACACAAAGAAAACATATTGAACGAATGTTTTTCTTCATGCATTTAGGCAGACATGCCTCACAGGTTAGTCACTTCGGTGATGCCCAAGCAAGGGCTATTAGTCACTTCGGTGATGCCCAAGCAGGGGCTATTAGTCACTTCGGTGACGTCCAAGCTGGGACTTTTAGTCACTTCTATGATGCCCAAACAGGGGTTTCCATATAAGTCACGACGGTGATGTCCAAACAGGGACTTTAGTCCCGACGATGATGCCCTTGTGGGTGCTTTGAGTTTGATCAACTCTTAGATAGATGAAGGGATCTCATGAGATTAAGTTTGTAGAGATGGAATATTGAAGTGTCATGCATAATCTTTATAAAAGCTGATTGTACGGGTATGACACCCATTGATATGATACTTGTTGTTTTATCTATTAATATTTGATAAATGTTAATATGTTGATGTGGTGCATGTATCATGCATATGGTTATTGTAATCTATCCATATATTGGTATCTCACTCTTGCACATCTTCTTGTTATCTATCTTTGCTTTTCGACATCGATGTATATCTATGAGTTTAGATGGATCCGAACATCCCATTGGTACCGTCGGAATCGAAGACTAAGATCTTCGATGATGCGGGGAATGCGGAGGCGTGGCAGATTCACCCCGGATCTACATCGGCTACCTATCATGGACCGATAACTATGCTGGAGAAGAATGCCGAGGGCGAACCATGTCGAAGAGTTCAGAGAGTTGAGACGAGGAGGAGGTTCGGGAACCACGCATCAAAAGGGTCCGGAACCACACATCAAAAGGGTGGCTCTAAGAAGCCAAATTCAGTCAGATCGAGACAGACTAACCACAAAATATACACCCCTAAGATGGCCACTACTAACGACTAATAGGAAGACTTGCCACAAACACTCCCACTAGAAGATACCCCAGGTGATGGGTCCACGACAACTCCGCCCTCATCAGGAGAGTCGGAATCATAAAAATCCGGATCGTCATCAAGCACGTACTCTGGCACCTCATCAAGATCATCGTCATGATCCAAGACGTGGTACACGGGCTCATCCTCCAGGTACTCCTTGGGGTCCTCCTCCGGGTCCTCCTCAATCGGTGAATCTGGCTCGACTCCAGGTAAAGGTATCCTTAGAGGCGGGTGCTCATGTAGCTGTCCATTCATTTGTAGCACACGCAAGTAGTACCAAGGTGGTGGGAGAGCAATCCTCCTCGTCTCAACTGTGTGAACTCTGTGACATGGTTCGCCCTCGGTATTCTTCTCCAACGTGGTTATCGGTCCATGGTAGGTAGCCGATGTAGATCCGGGGTGAATCTACCACGCCTCCGCATTCCCCGCATCATCAAAGATCTCAGTCTTCAATTCCGATGGTTCCAATGGGATGTTTGGATCCATCTAAACTCATAGATATACAGCGATACCAAAAAGCAAAGAGAAATAACAAGAAGATATGCAAGAGTGAGATACCAATATATGGATAGATTACAATAACCATATGCATGATACATGCACCACATAAACATATTAACATTTACCAAATATTAATAGATAAAACAAGTATCATATCAATGGGTGTAATACCCGTACAATCAGCTTTTATAAAGATTATGCATGACACTTCAATATTCCGGCTCTATAAACTTAATCTCATGAGATCCCTTCTTCTATCTAAGAGTTGATCAAACTCAAATCCCCCACTTGGGCATCACCGTCGTGACTTATATGACAACCCCTGTTTGGGCATCACCGAAGTGACTAAAAGTCCCTGATGGGATGTCACCGAAGTGACTAATTGCCCCTGCTTGGGTATCACCGAAGTGACTAATAGCCCCTGCTTGGGCATCGCCGAAGTGACTAACCTGTGAGGCATGTCTGCCTAAATGCATGAAGAAAAACATTCGTTCAAGATGTTTTCTTTGTGTTCAATCTCATTCGTGGTCGAAACTCAAAGCTAACGACCATTCATAATTTTTATCACTTGAAATTACTCAACATCAACACAGGACACGCAGTCCGAGTGCTCAATCACAACACCTAAGACCGATGCCTCAGTCAATGTTTGTGGTCATAGAAAAAGACTTACAATCTTACCCATGTTTTATTTCAACATGATTAGGACTCTTAGTCCACAACAACGTAATTATTATACTTGGTGCATAATAACGAGATTAGGACTCTTAGCCCACAACATCATGATTAAGACTCTCGGTCCACAATACTTAACATGGATCAAAGATCAACGTGCACATTATAGAATACTAGAAGCCACGTCTCGCGAACTAGATTCGATTTCACCTATTTTTCTTTTCGTTCAGTGAAAATCAAATACCAAAATAAAACCTCGGTAACCCATCCAAGTTACCGGAATATTTTCGAAAGCATTTCTTTACAGGAAATATTTTCATTGGAAAACCATTTGTAAAATATTATAAGAAATCCATTTTCTCTTGAAATCCTTTTCTTAAAAATCATCTCTATTTAAGGGCAAATATTTTCCAAAGGCTTTTCCTTCGGTAAAAACACATATTTTCTAAATGATTTTCTCTTGTATGAAAACTTAGTTCGTAAGAAAATAATTTCCTTTAACTTGAAATTATGTAACACAAGTTCCGAAGTTTTATCCTTCCGGGATAAATACAAGTAAGATCACTTACTTTCCAAAACACATACTTTACTAAAGAACATTTTAAAATGAACACCATTACTTTCAAAGTTCTCTTTGAAGCTTATTTAGGCTTTAAATCATATGATTAGTTGAGCATAGACTAACGTCAGGCTTTTCAGACATCAATCGATATTATCATAATCTCAGTCAACAATATAATAGTTAATGACAGTTCATAACATATATGATTCACAACACTTTCAATCAAGGAAGGATCAACTTCAAACAGTTATCACAATTGTTCAAGTATACAAATCATTCAAACTTTGATTCAATATAATAACAATATTCAAATAAATCGAGTAAACCGCCTATACACATGCACGTAGCTATTGAATATCCCTCAGGCTATCCCCTCTTACCTTTTGTGAAGGTAAAGGTACGTGATGCTTGTGGAAATGTACTCCGAATGTCCTCGTCTACTTCACGATGAAAGTCTAGGTTTATGAACATAAAACCATAAGTTAAAAGTTAACCAAGAACACTAAACCAAGAAGGTATAGGTTCGGTCATGGCATAAAATAAGGTTAGAGGTTTTCCAAAAAAGAATACAACTCATGGATTAATGATCCTTAAGTGTTAGGAGTTCATAACCAAGGTTCACTTTACAAAGATAGAGCAAAAATCACACTAAATCCATGCTTAGGGTTTTGGCCTCTTTAGTATAAGTAGGCTAGAAATTTCCAACCCTTCTAAGCTCTTAGATTTAGCGTTAAAAGATACCAAGAAGTCTAAATTCATGATCATATTGGAAAATGAAAACAAAACATCCTAAGTTCACAACCATCATAGGTTCGGCCATCATAGGATAAATAGGCTAGAAATCTTTAAACTTTCCAATCTTAGACTTAGCATCCAAATGTATTAAGGATCTTAAGTCCATGATCATATTGGAAAATGAAAACAAAACATCCTAGGTTCACAACCATCATAGGTTCGGCCATCATAGGATAAATAGGCTAGAAATATTTAAACTTTCCAATCTCTTAGACTTAGTATCCAAATGTATTAAGGAGCTTAAGTCCATGATCATATTGGAAAATGAAAACAAAACATCCTAGGTTCACAACCATCATAGGTTCGGTCATCATAGGATAAATAGGCTAGAAATCTTTAAAATTTCCAATCTCTTAGACTTAGCATCCAAATGTATTAAGGAGCTTAAGTCCATGATCATATTGGAAAATGAAAACAAAACATCCTAGGTTCACAACCATCATAGGTTCGGCCATCATAGGATAAATAGGCTATAAATCTTTAAAATTTCCAAGACTTTAGATTTAAGATCAAGAGGTATCTAGAAGCTCAAATACATGATCATCTTTCAAAAAGTTGAAACAAAACTTCCTAGGCCACTAATACATAGTTTCGGCCATATTTGGAAAAATAGGTTAGAGATGTTTGTTTGATACAGTCTCTTAGAATATGAAAGTAGATATTAATAGAAGTTCAGAGAAATTAGTTTCAACTCAAAAGGATTTCTCTACCATTTCCTAGAGATTTTAGAAGTTAAAAGAGCTTTTAGAACTTTTTAAGAAAACATAGAGTAAACTCATGAAATAAGTGAAAAACTTGCAAGAGAAGAGTATGAGGGGGTTACCCTTGAAACTAGAAAGAAGAAGTATGCAGAACTTGAACCTTGAAACTAAGTAAAAATGAAAACTTGAAGTGTTGGAAGTTTTGAAGGAAGAATGGAGAAGAAGAAAAATGGAAGAGATGAAATGAAGTGGGTATTTATAGAAGGAGAGGTGAGAGTGGCGTGAAAGAGAGAGGGAGAAGCAAGTCTTGATGCCCAAGTTTTGGCTTATGCCTTGTTTGGTTGAAGAAGAGAGAGAAAAATGGGTTTTTACCATATAATGTTATAATTCAAAAAGTGTCATCATGACCACTTTTTAGGATGTGACTTAGGCCATCCCCCTAGTAAGTCACCTCACTCTCACATGTCACATCGTCACTTTTGTGCTCCCTACTCTGCTCCATTGCATATCCGGTTCAAGTTTCCGACCGTATTTCGCACGGAATAAATATTATATTTTATTTCCGAACTCAAATTTTTGAAAATTTCCAATATCATACAAAACATCACAAAAACACTAACCGTTTCGTTCACGGTTCAAAATTAGGTTTTCTTCTCAGTAAACTTGTACCGGCAGTGAAAATGCAGATCGGATTTCATCCGAATTTTCAACCAAAAATTTAAACGTGACTTCCTACTATAAAAGAACATAAGAAAATGGTTTTAGTTTATTTAAAATCACTCTCTGGATTTTATCAAAAATTAATACATATACACATGTATTTACTGCTACAAAATGACACAGAAATCGGGGTGTTACAAGACGCCAATATATGGATTTAACACAACAGCTACATGTGAGACATAACAGAAAAATACACATATACATTTTCGTAACAACATAAGCATTCATAACCAGGCAATAGTTAATCAATGGGTTCACACCCCAAACATCATCGTTTGAAAACTTATGCATGAACACTTCATATACATCATCTACAAATCACACTTAATCTCATGAGATATCCCAACCGTGGTGAGTTGATTGGGCTCAATAATCATACAAGGAAAAGGAACACAACCATAGGCACGCAGGTAGAACACAAGGCACGCAGCTAGAATATAATGGGCACGTCTACCACATGCATGCAAAAACACTTGGTTCAGGACACTTCTTTGTGTTCAATCTTTCCTTGCCGAAGCTCAAAATGGCTTACGACTAATCATAGTTTTAAACATCTTAAAACTTTCATTAATAACACAGGACCTCAAAGTCCAAGTGCTCAATCACGAAACCTTTAGACCGATGCACCAGTCATAGGTTCGTGGTAATAGAAAACATCTTAAATGTTTAAACACAGTATACACCATGTATACAGTAGACACCAAGTCTACAGGACTTCAAAGTCCAAAGGACCCCAAGTCCATAACAACAAAGAACCTTAGTACCCCGACGTCTCGGTTACTAAGTTCAACACCACTTTTAACACAGTTGAGTTAAACTTGATTTCGGAAAATCGTTTCAAATGGGAAATTCTTTAATAAAATCATCTGATACTAAAACTTAGTTTTCAGAAAAGTGAGTCAATCGAGGCTCAAACTTATTTAAGATATGTACTGCTGTTTTCGAAATACTTGCCGTCGATACTTTTCCAAATTGCCATCAATTAACATTTTTAAAGTCATTTAAGCCTAATATTAGCTTTTTCCACTTAAACAATTTTCTAAAATCATAATTAAATTATTTTCAACAATTATTTTCATAAAATAACTTTTTATAATATTATGGAATTTCTTAAATAAAAATTCGCAGTACAAAAATATTTTCACGGTTATGTCTTCACTATGACTCATAGTTCACTCTTACACCGACAAATCATTAAAATAATGATATTTTCCAAAATTCCTTATTTTTCCCAAATAAAATTTTTCATTAATATTATATTCCAATATTTACTGTTAAAACATTGAATATAATTTATAAAGCTTCTTAAAGCTTTTATCTGATTAATTGAATTGGGCACTAACCACTGTCAGGCTTCTCAAACAACAATCAACAACAATATCACAGAAATATTTCCAGGCAGATCATGCATCACAACACATTATAATGTAATTGCAGATAAACAATTTAAATGCAAATAACCCATCACAGATAAAAATAACACAACTGACACAAACACCACAGATAAATAATACAGACGTCAACTAGATAACACATGATTATAGGAAAAACTCCTTAGGTATTCTCCCCTTACCTCTTGAAGATTCAAGCTTTGGTTTCACGAACGGCTTTCCGATTCGAATTCGGTTTCCTCCGCGCAACTCAGGATAATCCACTAAGATTTATCCTTCAAAAAATCACAACTCAACCAATCAAAATCAAACAAATACAATCACCTATACACTAAAGATAGGTCACGGCCTCAACAAGGTTTTGTGGCTAAAAATTTCTAAAATTGCTTAAGTTATTGGATTAATGAACCTAAGTGCTTAAGACAATAGATTAGTGATTAATCAACAAAGTTTGAATCAAAAACTTCCAAATTTCCAAAGACCTAGGTTTGGCCATGATGGGTAAATGAAGCTAGAGATTTTTGTTTGATGAAACAACTTGGATTCAACATAGATACATACTAGAAAGATGATATCTAAGATTATTTATGAAAGGAATGAACAATAGAGCCTAATTCATGGTGGAGTGGTCCCTTTTCCGGTGGGGACCTATTTTAAAAATTTAGAAGTACATTAAAACCTTTGAATTATAGATACTTATTTAAAAATTCAATGAAATTTTAGGGGTTATAATTTAGCAAAACTTAACTAAAATGTTTTTTTCATAAATTTCAAAATTAAAGATTATTTGTCTTTCTCCAGAAATAGTAGTGTAAATCTCGATAAAATTCTAAAAGATCTAACGAAAATTGAGGGTATATCTTAGAATTTAATTTTGATGTGTAATTTTAATTAAATTATTGAATATACAATATTTTAATTATATAATATTTAAAATTTTCATTTAAATTTAGTTAATATACTTTAACTACAAAAATGATTGGAAAAAATTATAAACAAAATATCAAAAAGTTTTATTTTTTTAAAAAATATTTTTAAAAATATAAATGAAATAGTAAAACTAATAATATATTTTATACCCGATTCCCAAATATAATTAAGTTAGTGTGAAACATTTTTTATCACTAAAAAATATTAAAACAAATTAAACATTACCAAACACACTTACCAACATGTGGTTGGTCTAAGTAGTACTGATGGCAAGATCATATATTATAAATATTTTATTACAAAAATATATATATAAATGCATAAGTGATATAAAATAATCACATTATTATTATTATTATTATTATTATTATTATTATTATTATTATGTCAAAAATTGGAGATTACAAAAATTATATCATTGTATACCCAAAAAAATCAAAGACACCTCTCAACTTCTACAAATTATAACCACTCCCTACGCGTTTTCATATTTTTGATATTTTTGTGTGATTTATATTTTTTCATTTCCAACACTATTAAAAATATCTCTCTATGTATGTGATCATACAATGATTCAACAATGCCATGGGTAGTTAGGTTAAGGGATTAGTTTTTGCCTTTTGATTTTCTTTTTGATAAAAAAAAACCGATTCAACAATTCATTTCCCATATGATTGCTCATTGTTCACAAAAATCATTGCAAAGAAACTTTGTAACATCCCCCTTGGGCATTACTATACGAACACGTGCAGTAATAATTTAAAAGAAATTTTGCTGGTTGCTTTTGGAAAATTGATTTATTTGAAGTCAGAAAATGTGGGTGTAAAACAATTTCTCCTGAATACTTCGATACACAACGTACTCATCACAATAGTAAAAATAAAACATATTATTCACAAAAGAATTTTAAACCATATAAAGGTTTTCAACACACCTACACAAACTTTCTCAAAACATACCACCCAAAGAAAATCCTAAGCTGGTCGCTCTACAAGACACTCACTGATAAGACCTCGTGATCGTCTCTATGATCACACATCTCTTCCCGCAATCCGGACTTAAATCTCCAAGTGACTTAAGGAATTCATCTGCAACATCTGCATTCGTGTACCAAGGTACAATAGCAAAGACAGAAGAACATGTATATGCAAGGGTGAGTTCCAATATATGGATTTTAAAACGATAACCATATGCACGACACATAAATAACATTTAACATGTATATTCAACAATAGACATTCTATTTATCAAAGGGTTTCATACCCGACAATCTTCATCATTTTAAAAACCAAGACACTTCAATATTCCTCATCTAACTTTTGTACTAATCTCCGGAGCTCCAACCAACAAATAAATGAGCTGATCAGGCTCTCATTACCGAATAAGGCGGAATATAAACATTGCCAGATAAGGCAAGTTTCATATTATTTGGCCCGTCAAGGTTCCGAGTTCCAATTATTTAAGTAAGTAACTCGGTAGGATACGAGTTCCAACCATCATTGTAAGTAGTTCGTAAGAACATCCAACGATAATTGTAATTAACTCAGCCTATAAAATATGAGTAATATCCGAGCTCCCGAAATAGTCGTAATTATCCCGGCCTTTCCTAGACCCCCATTCATTTCACCCAAAGGTGAAATATATCCCATAACATGGATACCTACCAAGGTACCCTGCATAAAACCTTTAGGCACATTTGCCACAATAAAATGAAAAATGCATGTAAAACATTTTGTTCGCGTAATTTTCTTTGTGGTCATTCTTTCCTTGTCGAGGCTCAAAGGCTCACGACTAAACCAAGGTTTAAACGTTTAAGTTTAACAACCATTCCCATAACAAGGACTCCAAGTCCAAAAATGTGCAAATCACGAAATCTAGATCCGTGCACCAGATTTAGATTCGTAGATTTTGGCGCACAAAAATCAATATAGATTTTTATAGGACATCTAGTCCATAACTTAACATTTCGGACCCCGGGTCCATATCATAGAACTCTAGACACCGACATCTCAGCAGCTAGGTTCGTCTTTTAATTTAACAACATTTTCGCTCTTTGAAACACAAAACAAAACCAAAGTTTCCTCAACTTATCCAAGTTGACGGAAATAACCCGTCGTTTTCCAAAAATCCTATTACGTTGGAAATTCGTTTTGTAAAATTGTCAAAATCCCTTAAAACTCATTTTTGTTCAAAAATCAATATTTTGAACTTGGAAACATCATCTGAGATAAATTCTTGGTATTACTCAATATTACCCCTTTTAAGAATACTTTTGTAAATATTGATGGAATTGTCCGTCGTTTGACGTTTTAAAACGTTTTTAGGTCAAAAGATGACTTTTATAGTAAAATAATTTTTTCCAACACTGTAATAAAATTATTTTTGAAACTTTTTCTCTTAAAACAACATTTTCTAATATTTAAAAATTTCTTATGTATAAACTAGCAGTGCAAAAATATTTTCACGGTTACGTCATCACTATGACTCATAAAACACTCTTACGCTATTAAATCATTAAAATAATATTATTTTCAACTTTTTCTCATTGTCAACCAAAAAAAAAATACTTAAGTAATATTATATTACTATTTGTCATCAATTAAAACTCATTATTCCGTAAAAACCTTTTTAACGCTCTTAACCTCATTATTAATTGAGCACTGACCACTGTCAGGTTTTTCAATCCACAAACCACATCAATAACAATCATGTCAATAATATAGCACATATCAATTAACGACATGCAACAACATACAATAACAATTAAATGCAGATAAATAAATATTTTAAAGCAGATAATTGCAAAACAGATGATTTCACACTATAGAAAATAATTAACACACCAAATAAAATATATAGACCCCAAACAAATTACATACAACTATAGGAAAAATCCCTCAGGTACTCCCCTTACCTCTTGAAGATTTTTCTTTCCAAATTTAAAATTCCTCCAAGTGTCCGATTTTGGCAAAACACGTACACGATGCACACGACAATTAATCCTTCAACAAAACACAATAAATAATTATCAATCAAACACTAAATACACCTATACTCCTATGTGATAGGTTTGGACATGAGGTGTTTGGATAGATAAAATTTCTAAAATTCCTAAGCTTGTGGATTAGTGATCCTTGATCACTTAAAACCCTAAACTAATGATTAACTTACAAAGGTTGAAATAAAATACTCCAACCCTTCAAAACCCTAGTTTCGGTCATGGCTAGATAAATTAGCTAGAGATCCCAAAATTTCACATACTCTTAGATCCATGACCTTAGAGTCGTGTAGAGTTAAGACAAATTATCATAAGTTGAAAAATGAAACAACATCTTTCAACTCTTCAAAATATAATTTCGGCCATGAACAAATCCATAGGTTAGAAATTTGAGTTTGATTCAACATCATGGATTTAAGACATACATGTACTAAAAGGAATGAATCAAACATGATTTGCCAAACCCCCCCCCCCCCACGCAAACTAGGTTCGTCCTTAATGAGATAAATGGGAAAGAAATTTTTGTTGGATGCATCCTCTTGGATCTTAAATATAGAGAGGATACTAAGATCATAGAAATTGGTTTCACTTTAAAAGGATTTTTCTATGAATTTTCAAAGTTCTAGATCTAGGAATTGAAAAATATGGTCAAGACTTCAAATCACAAAAATGAATGAAGAGCGCAATGATGATTGAGTGAGAGAATCATGGTATACCTCTTGGAATTGAAAAATAAGCAAGGAATCAAGTAGTTGCTTCACAAAAATGGCTTAGGGAACTTAGAGAATGTTGAGAGAAAATGAAGAACAAAGCAAAGGAAGAAGATGATGACTTAATAAAATGGATGGAATGGCCTAATTTGGTGTGTTGGCCATGGTTTTTTGGGGACTAAAGTGTCCAAATTGTTTTTCATTTAAGGACAAAGGTGTAATTTCACTTAGGGCAATTTTGTGATTAAGTAAGGACTTAAGGACATTTTGGTAATTTCATGCCTAAAGTAATCATGAAATTTATGTGGTTTATATTGAAGGAGAGGTGGCTGATTTGTGTCCACAAATTGTGGGGCAAACTTGTCATTTCGATGAAAGTTCAAGGATAAAATGGTCCAAGGGTAAAATGGTCTTTACACTAGTTTAAAGAAATATCTAGATTTTTTGTTAAAAGCAATCATGGCATGGTGACTCATCCATATGACTCACCACCCTAGGTGGCACCATATCCCAGTATCCGATGTCGGGTTTTGTCTCTGCATGTCCGTTCTCGACTCCGTCGATTACCCGATTTAGGGTTTTACGCCCGAATCAAGTATAAAACCTATTTATTTTGAAAATTTTCAAAATAACCTATATTGTTTGAAATGAGATATAAAATCTATTCATTTCGTTCTCAGGTCAAAATTAGGTTTTCTAACCAGTAAAATCTTACTATCAGCAAAAACGGAAACCGAGTTCGATCTGAATTTTCAACCAAAAATTTAACCGTATACTTATAAAAATAAGTATGATATGAATATGACTTTGGTTTTCCCAAAATCATTTTCTAAGTTTTAGATAAAATTATAAACGTTTATTTATATTTATACCGATCTTAGAAAGCGGAAAAAATCGCGGTGTTACAAACTTATTTCAACTGTTGCAGTGGCAAAGGGCAAAAGCAAAGCTAGCTTCAGAAGTAAATATATTATTGGATATGCAATATGCTTTCTAGTTGAAATTATATTTTAAGTCATACTGAAAAAATGAAAATTGTTATGTAGAGTAGGGTTGTAGAGCAATGGGAGCAAATTTTTTAGTGATATGTAGAGTATGGTTATAGGACAATGGAGGCAACATATTTTTTTTTAGTGGGGTAAAAAAAATAATTTAAGATTCAATTAAGAAAAGATTTTACTTGGTGGGGGCAGTCCCCCAATGTCATGTGTGTAGATCCGTCTCTGATATCATTCCAACTTAAATTTTGAGGAATGATTTTTGTACACAAAATGGGGACATCATAAGGTGTCCCCTTTGTTTTTTGAGTGTATTTTCGAGAAGCGTGTATACAAAGAAAATAAAAATTAAGTGAGAGATAGAGATAAACATATACGATGTCACCTACGGTGTCCAAAATTTGTGTTCAAATAACATAACTCTAAATTTTATATAATTTTGTTTTTCAAAATTAGGTATAAGCATAATGAGGATTCTTGACATAAATTAATAATATTTTTACATAACATTATATATATATATATATATATATATATATATATATATATATATATATATATATATATATATATATAATATACATTGATATAGATATTAAATCTCACTCTTACACCAAACCATTAATTTTAATTTAATCTAATGACTTAAACTTATCAGAAGATAAAAATTAAAAGTAAGTTAAACTCAGGAGAGAAAAACAGTATATATGAGTTTAATTTATAACCACTGTTAGTGTAGATATTTTTACATTGACAACCAATCAAAATCATGGAATTAATGACTTTTAAAATGGTTTGGATAAAAATCAAATATTTTTAATGATGCGTCAATTTCTTATTGGTTGACAGTGTAAAAAAACTTTACACTGTCAATATATCAATTAAATCCTAAAACTAATTAAAAGGTTGTCTTGATTTTTCAATTAAATTATAATATTTATTAAATATTTTCTAAATTCATGAAAATTATTGTATAATATATCCTATTTAGTCTTGATTTGTTACCTAAATGTATAATTTCATTTAAATATTAGGATATAAAGAATAAAAGTAACTTAAATTAGGAGAGAAAAACATTATATATTTAATGGAAAGAGATATTAAGTATTTTTAATGAAAAATATGATTTTTTTTTTATTTTAAAATATAATATATTAAAATTAATTAAAAGGTTGTCTATATTTTTCATTAAAATTATAATATTTATTAAATGTATCCTAAATTATTGAAAATTATTGTATTAATATATCCTATTTAGTCTTATTAATTTTTACCTAAATATATAATTTCCTTTAAATAATTATAAACACCAAACTTTAGACATTAATTTTAATATAATTTAATTTAATGACTTAGACTTATCAGGAGATAAAAAATAAAAGTATCTTTAATTAGGAGAGAAAAACAGTATATATTTAATGGAAATAGATATTAAGTATTTATTTACAGAAAAATAGGATTTTTGGTATTTTAAAATAGAATATATCAAAAGTAATTAAAAGTTTGTCATGATTTTTCATTAAAATTATAGTATTTTTAAATATATCCTAAATTCATGAAAATTATTGTATTAATATATCCTATAGTCTTGATTTTTTTACCTAAATATATAATTCCCTTTAATTAATTATAAGATTCTAAATTATAAAAAATATAAAATTTAATTTATAAATATTTATAAATATATTTTTTATTATATTATATAAAAAACAAAGTAATATGCACATTAGAGAATTTTAATTTTATAGATAAGAATTCTAATATTGGAAATTATCATATTTTTAGTAAAACATTTTCTTTATTTTTATTTGCAACACGCATGCTGAATTAACAGGGTTTTGTGAGTGTATGAATTTTTTCTAACCCCGTTGAATGTCTGAGGCTTTGCCAGGGCCATCGCTAACTACTTGTTCTTTGTATATGGACTTGAGTACCCTTGTACTTGTTGAATAAATTCATTTTGCCTATAAAAAATGATCACTTGATGGAACCCTAATGAAAATTTAATGAAACTCTAATGGAGATGTATATAAGGGACTTAATTACAAAGTTTATAATTAAGTTTAGGAAATTCATTACAAACTTTTACAATTCGATGACCTATTTTATTTATAAAAAAAACAGTGTAAGGACAAACAAAAAAATTAAACTTTTTTTACATTGGAATTAATGCATGTTGGAGTGCTTCTAGCTGCAGAATCGGAGATGATTTATGTAACACCCCCCTTGGGCATTACATGACTAACTTAATTTCATAATAACATATTAAAATAAAATAATAGTTGGTTTGCTTTCGGAAAATGATTTATATACATGTACTTAAGAACCTATCTATTACTTTTACAAAAATTTCGACGGAGTCTCCTTTGTAATTTCAACTTCCCAAAATAAACACACCTACTAAAACATTTATATTTTCATCCCAAAAGAAAGGCTCTCCGAGCCACAAACAACCTATCCACAATAGAAGCTCTTCGAGCCATAAACATACATACACATAACAGTAATCCAATAAAAGACTCTCAGAGTCATAATACCTATTACTATGACTTTCTCCAAATAAAATTTACTCGATAAACTAAGCTGGTCGGACTAAAAGATATTCATGGGGAAGACCCCATGGTTCTCACCATTATAACTAACATCAAACATCTTCAAGGATTAGGACTAATATCCCCGAGTGAAGCTGAGAACTTCTCTGCAACATCTGTACACTCAAACCCAAAATACCACAAAAGAAACCAAACAGAAATAATGCAAAGGTGAGATACCGACATATGAGTTTTATCATTGCAGTCACATACACGACTCTCACATAATGACATACAATATATCATAACCATAAACACAGGGATCCAATCCCGACAATCAAATGCATTTTTGTAAATCATTTCATGTCACTTCAATATTCACTATCTAGTTCACTATCTCCGGAGATCCTAACTTCCCTTCATTGAGCAATGATTAGGCTGCGATACCCTTAACACAATTGTCTCATGAGATCGGCCTCTAAATTTAGGTCCGGCTCCAATTTTTCAGGGAATATCACGATGGAGCACCTAAAATAATATTGGAGTAGTTCCCTATTGAGTACATTCGTGCCGGGTAATCGAATTCCACGACCCGAGGTTGCAAGGCCCCAAGTATTCGCTGGATTTTCGAAGCCCGAATGTCCCTAAGACCTAAAGACCCTAGAATTTATCTTTGGTCTGTAACTAACCAATTTACCCAATTCACCCTTTGTGAAATTGTAGCTCGAATACACAATGGCACGTCTGCCACAACGGCATAAAAGCCTGACTATGCATGTAAAACAAAGTGTTCTCATTTTCATTTTTCTTTTTCCCATCGTTCTTTCCTTCTCAAGGCTTACGCTCTCGACTACTTTTAAATCAAGTATTAAAGGGAAAATGGCAAAGTTGATGAAGAAGATGAAGATTGCCTTTTATAGAAGTGAAAATGGGCCTCTTGACTGCCTAAGGTCGTGGCCTTTGAGGGTTAAAAGGATCCAATACACAAAAAGTCAAGGACAAAGTAGTAATCTCACAAAATGGCATTTTTGTGGTATTGTGACAACATAAGGACAAAATGGTCATTTCCCAAAAAGCAATCATGACCAACATGTGCTGAGAAATAAGTGAGGATGTGGCTGATTTGTGTCCACAAATTGTGGGGCAAACTTGTCATTTCGATGAAAGTTCAAGGGTAAAATCGTCCAAGGGCAAAACGGTCTTTACACTAATTTAAAGAAATATCTAGATATTTTGTAAATTAATCATGACAAAGGTGAGTCACAAGTGGTGACTCACCCTACTCACCACAACTATGTGACATGTGACCCTCGGTGGCCCGGGTCCAGGTTCGATCTCCGTAGTTACTTTTTGACTCCGTTATTCTCCCGATTTAGGTTTTACGCCCAAATCGAGTATAATAACATATTTATTTTGAAAATTTTAAAAATAACCTATATCGTTGCAAATGATATATAAACGCTATCCATTTCGTTCACGGGTCAAAATTAGGTTTTCTAATCAGTAAAATCTTACTGTCAGTGAAAACGCAGACTGGGTTCCATCCGAATTTTCAACCAAAAATTTCACCGTATACTTATAAAAATAAGTATGATATGAATATGACTTTGGTTTTCCAAAAATCATTTTCTAAGTTTTAGAAAAAAATATAAACAGATGTTTGTTTATCGATACAGAAAACAGCAGAAATCGGGGTGTTACAATTTATGAATAGATGCATGTTAGATAGGATTCGTTTTATTTTAATTTTTTGCAATTTGTTTGTCAGGTTACAAGCAATTTGAATTTTGTCAACTGAAAGGCTGACCCCCCCCACCCCACCCCCACCCAAAAAAAAAAGAAAACAAATTAAAATATCAAAGACAAATTTAACGCCAAAAAAAACGATAGGGATTGTATTGAAATCACATAATTTATTATAAAAAATATATAATTATAAAAATTAATCAGAGTAAAATTAATTATTAGTAAAAGTTAAAATTTTTATAATTAATACATTATTTATTTCATATATGAAAAGTAAAAAACAATATAGTTCTGATAAAATATTATTTTAAAAAAATCATAATATTTTATTAAATTCAAAAGTACTAAAATTTCTAGGAAAAAAATAAATGTATTGTTTAGGGTTGTCTTAATAATATTTTTTATTTTATTTTTTAAGCTTGGGTAGCATCCAATGGGACAAACGACGGAATTCTCCAAAAGTTAAACCTAAAAACAAGGCGCCGTGTCTTGTCCACTCATATATATACGACAACACCAACCCAACCCTTTCATCACCTTTTTCTTCTTCTTACTCACTCTATCGCTGTCTCTTTTCACTTAACAATCAATCCACCATGTCATCATCATCATCATCAAACTCAAAGAAAATCATCACCTTTCGTTGTTCCGACAACGAGATCTTTGAGTTGGATGAAGTAGTGGCACTTCAGTTTCAGACCATCAAGCATATAATCGAGGATGGTTGCGCTGATAAAATTATTCCTCTAACCACCATTCAAAGCAACATCTTCGCCAAGGTTGTGGAGTATTGCAAACAACACACCAACAACGCCGACAGTGATGCTCTGTAGAAATTGGATGAAGAATTCATCAATGTTGATCAACCCACCCTCTTCGATTTGATCCATGTGGGTGTACTCCACTTAATTGATTATGATCTTCATATATAATATTAATATTATGATTTTGTCTTTTTTTTTTATTTCTTTCATTTCTTTATTGTGGATTTATTGACTACTCTTGCGTTTTGATTTAAGATGCAACATGGTCTTTGTCTATTTATAATGCTGCAGCCCTTTAAGATTACAATATAAAGAATTAATCAAGATTTGGGTTTTTATTTTCTTTTTATTTTTTAAATTTTCTTTGATTTGCTCGCATGTTTTTTTTCACTTGTGAAAAATGTTTCCCTTTTTCAGGCAACAAATTTTCTGAATATCAAAGGTCTTTTGGATTTGACATGTAAGACTGTGGCAGATGTAATCATAAAACATACCCCAGAAGAGATACGTAAAACTTTCAATATCCAGAATGATTTTACTCCTGAGGAAGAAGAGGCTCTTCGCATGCAGAATCAATGGGCTTTTGATGAGTGAGAAGAAGGAGACCTATGTTTTGTTTCTAGTGATTAGTAGTTAATTAATAATTGTGATTCGATCCTTTGTTATGATTTATATAGATTGGGATTTTGCTTTATTCTAATGTTTATTTTCATAATAATGCATTATTTATTGTTAAGAAACTCATATTTTATTACTACTACATTTGGTCTTATGGATGCTTTGAGTGTGAGTTTTTGTGTTTCATTCTCGTTCAAAAGACTTGGTGTGAGTTTTTGAATGTATCATTCTCGTTTATAAGCCTCAGTTGTAATGAATTATTATTAAAAACATCTAGGCTTAGTAATGGGGTGGATTTTTTCTCGATTCGATATCATTTTATTACTTTAAAATATTTTTAATTAATTGATACAGTAATCAATCATCAGAGCTTTAAATTAATCTATTATTTCATATAAATTTTAAAAATGTTCAAGTTAAACTAATAATATTAGTAACTAAACTAAGTATCTTGTTCATCTAGACCATAAGCTTGATACGAAGTGAAGTAGATTATCCCAAGTCCCAAAACCTGCAACTTATAGCAAGGGGCTGGCTGAATATGAACTCGTATTCCATGTGGTTTTTTATTTTATAATAAGGCCATGTTTTGTTTGATGGAAATATATAGATATAATAGAGTATAATGAATTATAGGATAAAGATCTTCTATTTCAATTTCTTGTGCCAATTTCATGCCCCATTCAATTAAAATGTGATAATGACACAATATTTAGACTAAAAGTTCAAATTAGTCACTAAAAATTTTAGGGATCCACTTTTGATCCTAAAAAAATTAATTTAACCATTTATTCCCTTAAATTTATAAACCCGGGATATATTAGTCTCTCTTTCCACTTCCAACGTCCATTTACTTGCTTATGTATCTTGTTAACCATCCATTTTGACTCGTTAATGGTCCTGTGTGACTTATGACAAATTTCCACCATGAAAAATGAATGAAAGGGGGAAAATTAAGTCTAAAATTTTAAAATTGAGATACCTTAAAAATTATGCATTTTTTTTTTCACTTTTTATTCATTTTTCACAGTAGAAATTTGACATAGGCTACACAGGACGATCAACGAGTCAAGCAGGATGGTTAACGGGTCACACAAGCAAGTAAACAAACATTGGAAATGGAATTAGGAACTAATATGTCTCACATTTGTAAATTTTATGGATTAAGTGATTAATTTATTTTTTTCAGGAACCAAAAATAGGTTCCCTAAATTTTTCGGGGACCAATTTGAGCTGTTATTCTTATTTTTATTTTAAAATTGTTTTTTTTATTGATTACATTTTAAATAATCATAAAATGTCTCATTATTAAAAATACTCTTATAGTTTCCTAAAAAAAAGTTTAATCTTATAGTAACTTCCTTAAAAATCACATGTAGGATAATTTTTTATTAGCTAGCACTGATATTAAAATAAAATTACACTAATAATGTATCAAAGATAAACTTTATAAAATATCATTTAATAAAAAAATGAAGAACTTAAAATTTTATCCAGAAAAAAAACCTAATTTTAACCCAAAACCCGAAGATGTGATGCTCTGCTAGGGTTTCCGTTCTGAAAATTTGCATGCTTCTCCATGGCTTCTGATCCAATTGTGCCGTGGAGTTTTCTGGATGTTCACTCCTCCTCTCATTTGCCTGCGCAGCCTCCACACAAGAAGTCCTTTGCGCAAGCAGTTACTAACTCTTTTGATCTCCCTTTGATCCATGCACCTAAACCTAAGCCAGTCTTCAAGGGCAATGAACTTGCAGTTAAGATCTCTGAAACCGAGTACCAGGCTGGGGTTCTGGATTGCCAACTCACACTTCATGGCAAACTCATCCTCTCTAAGGGTGACACACCCCTGAAACTGAGTGACTTGCGGTCCAAGTTATTTAAGATTTGGAACCCTAATGACCCTTGGTCTTTGGTTTCCTTAGGAAAAGGTTTTTATGAGTTTAATTTTTCCTCGTTGGATGACCTTAGTTAGGATCCGTTCTCCTGGTTACTGGAATGTCAGCCCTGGCATCCTTCGTATCTCCTCATGGACACCAGACTTCAACCCTAACAGAATCCGCCAAACTCATGCACAATGCTGGGTTCGCATTCATTGCCTTTCTAGGGAGTACTGGAGACCAAAAATCTTGTTTGAGATTGGAAGTGGAATTGGCGTACCAATTGCTCTTGATGAAGCAACAATGAAGAGATCATTTGGTCACTTTGCTAGAATTCTCTTAGAGATTGATCTAACTACTGATCTGCGTGATAAGATCCTAGTTGAGAGAGAAGGCTTTGCTTTTTTTGTGTTTTTAGAGTATGAAAAGCTGCCTGATTTCTACTCTAGTTGCAAAATTATTGGCCACTCCATATCCAACTGTAGAAGGAGTCAGCCAGTGGGTGAAAACAGCACTGCCAGGGGGGAGGTTCCTAAGGCTTCCAGGAGGAGGATTCTGCACTATGCCCCCAAACACAAAACTTCTGTTGAGTTGGCTCAAAAGGTGCCTATCAGTGTCCAAGACCCTCCTAACAGTGCTGATGAAGGTGGGATCATGGCTTCTGTTGGTTTCACTGGCAGTGAGCAGGCTTTAGTTTTAGAGCAGCCGCTTGAATTTCCTGTCAACAATGTGGTTGAGAATAACTCCCTATTGGAGCAGTGTATACTGGATAAAGGCAAAGCAATAATTGTTGATGATTCTCCTCCACAAGGGGTAAAAGAGAATTTCCTCAATGCTGCGTGCCCCTCCACCCCGATCTCTGTTGAAACAGTTTATAATCCTAGGGACTTCATGGGAATTAATAATGTTCCTGCAAATGATCCAGCAGCCCTTAATTCAGTTGGCCCTTTCTTAGGATTTGCCAATGAACTTGGAAATGCTGACACTGATATGCAGCTGGTGGTGCCTAGCTCACCTGCCGAGGATGTGGTTATGCATAGTAACTTGGTGGGGTTGTCCCCATTTCAGATTGACTCATCTGTGGCAGACCCTCCTCAATTACTCTTTACTACTTTTGGTAACCCCTCTTTGGTTCAAAATGGTCCTGCTGTTACTGACTCTTTGCCTGCAGCTGCCAATGTAGTTACCACTAATGCTGTGATAAACCAGACTGTGGTCAATGATCTGCAAATCATTGGCTCTTTTTGGAGTCAGGAAGATGATACTGAATCCCTGAATGAGGACAGCCATCTTTATTCTCCTGCCTCAACTGCTGCTGACCCAAGCAAATACTTGGCCACTCCCTCTGAAGTCCCTAAGGCTGACTTTACTCCAGTAATGTCCAAGTCAAAAAAGAAAAACTTCGATAGAAATTTGCCAAGGCTGCTCACCTAGACAGAGTTAATGCCCTTAAGAGGGGTGGTCCACACTAATTTGCCTAATGAAAGCTCTCTATTGGAACTGTAGAGGGTTTGGAAACCACAAAACTAGGTTGGTGCTTAAGAATCTGTGTGTGTCTAACAAACCAGATTTTGTTTTCCTGTCTGAGCCATGGATTGATATATCTGATGTCCCTCTTTGGATTCGGAGGCAGCTTGGTCTCAAAGTTTTCTTTCTTAATGATAGAGGGCCTCTCCTTCCCAACCTCTGGGGTCTGTGCAATTGCCAGTGGAAACCTAGTATTATATCTATTTCTAGTCAACAATGCACCTTTTCTGCTTCCGTGGAGGGCAGTCCTTTTTTCATATCTGCAGTTTATGCAAGCACTTCCTATATCTCAAGAAGGTCCCTCTGGAATGATTTGACTAATCTCCAACTAACCCCCCTGGCCCCTGGTGTATGATTGGTGATTTTAACTCAGTTTTGGGGTCTCATGAAGTCAGAAGCTTTTCCTTGCCTTTGAGTGTTGCCTGTGAGGATTTTAAGAACTTCACGGACATTGGGAATCTAATCCATTTGCCAACCGAGAGGGGCTTGTTTCACATGGAGCAATGGTAGAAGGGGTTCCTCCGATTCTTGAGAAGAGGTTGGACGAAGCATCCGTAATGATGCCTTTGGATTTACGGCACACTTCCTCCTGCTGCACATTGGTTAGAAGTCAATCGGATCACTTCCCCTTCTCACTTAGCTGTTCAAAATCAGCGGAAACTTTCCCCTCTTCCTTTAAGTTCCACAAAATGTGGAATGAACACCCAGACTGCATAAGACTTGTGGAGGAAGTGTGGACTAGGCCTGCTTCTTGTTGTCCAATGCAAGTGCGTTCAAGCACATTGAAAGCTCTGAAGTTAGAGTTGAAAAGCTGGAACAAGACAATTTTTGGTAATATCATTTGTTAGGGTAAAACAAGCTCTGGAAGCTTTGAGAATATCCAAAGCATCAAATCAACCTTCATGGAGCTTCGATGGTGCGATGGAGCGGAAGTCTTTGGAACAATCTGAGTTGCAGCACTCACTTGCACCTTGAGGAGGAATTTTGGAGAGAAAAATCCGAGTCAAGTGGCATTGCCGGGGGATAGAAACACTGCTTTTTTCCACAGGATCACTAAGATAAGGCATGCTTTGCCAAGTCAATGTCCTTGCTCAAAAAAAGGCACACAGGTCCTCAACACTCGGGGAGACCATTGCACAAAGCATGTTCTATCCTATTTCTCGAGTTGTATGCAGCTCCTAATGACTGCCAACCCTCGACCTTATCGGAAAAAGTGGTGCTGTCTTAGTTTCGAGGAGGACAAGCTGTTTTTATGACAAGGATTCCATCCGAGGATGAAGTTAGGCAAGCTTGTATTTGGCATGAATAGTGAGGGTGCTCCTGGACCTGATGGTTTTGGTGGCTGCTTCTACCATGCTTTCCGGGACATCATTGGCAAAGATGTGTATCAATCAAGAACTCGATTCTTTGCTCGAATTGGTTGCTTCCAAACTTGAATTCTTACATTGTTGTGCTTATTCCTAAAGTCCAGCATGCTTTGATAAAATAGAAGACTATAGACCTATTGCTCTAGCAAACTTTCAGTTCAAGATTATTACCAAGGTGTTAGCTGAGAGACTTTCTGTTTTAGCTCCGAAAATTGTCTCCCCTCAGCAAAGGGGCTTCATTAAGGGCAGGAATATAAAGGACTGCATATGCATTGCCTCTGAAAATGTGAACCTCCTGGATCACAAGGCCTTTGGTGGCAATTTGGCACTCAAATCGGACATTAAAAAGGCTTTTGACACTCTAGATTGGGGCTTCCTCATATGTGTTGGAGGCCTTTGGTTTCAGTAATACCTTCTGTAGCTGGATCAACACCATCCTCCATTCTTCCAGGCTCTCATTTCTGGTCAATGGCAAATCTGAAGGCTACTTTGCTTGCAAGAGGGGAGTAAGGCAGGGGGATCCCCTATCCCCCTTGCTGTTCTGCCTTGCAGAAGATGTTCTTAGTAGAGGATTATCTTTCCTTGTGGAATCTGGTTTGCTGCACACTATCTCAGGGCCAAAAAATCTGAAGTCTCCCAGCCATGTGTTGTATGCAGATGATGTGTTTGTTTTCTGTAATGGGAACAGGAGGGGGCTTGAAGCTTTAAGGAAGTTATTGGCTGAGTATGGCCTTGATTTTGGTCAGCATATAAGCCTAGAAAAGAGCAAGTTTTACTCTGGCTGCATCTCTCCAGCTAAGTCTGCTAGGATTGATAACATCCTTGGTTTCTCAGCAGGTTCATTCCCTTTTGATTACTTGGGAGTCCCAATTTTTAAGGGAAGGCCAAAAAGATCTCATTTGCAGCCTATAGCAGACAGGATTCGTTCTAAGCTGGCTTGCTGGAAGGGTAACTTGCTGTCTTTAATGGGTAGGATTGAGCTGGTAAAATCTGTCATTCAGAGCATGTTCCTCTACAGTTTCCATATTTACCTGTGGCCTGCTACCCTTCTTAATGCTTTGGAAAGGAATATCAGAAACTTCATCTGGTCGGGTGACCAGAATGTCAAGAAAATCTGCACTGTGGCCTGGCATAAGGTCTGCCTGCCCTTTATGGAAGGTGGCCTTGGTATCAAGTCTCTCAAGGCTTTCAATCATGCTGCACTCCTCAAGCTAACTTTTGATTTACTAGCATTAGATAAGGATCGGGCAAGCTTCCTGAGAAACAGATTTCTCCATCGCAAACAGACTGGATCTTACATAAAATCCTCAATCTGTCCAGGCATAAGGTGCAATCTGCATTCTGTTTACTCTAATTCCCTTTTGCAAATTGGAGATGGCAGAGCAACTAACTTCTGGACAGATAGATGGCTATCTCAGCCCCTAGTTGACTTAATGCAACTGCAATCCTCCCTGCATAGGTACCTTAAAGCAACAGTGGCTGATTTCATTCTTGGTAATTGCTGACTAATCCCTTCTGCTCTACTCGAGAAGCTGCCTGCTCTAGGTCAGGAGCTATCCCAGATACCTATCCCCAGGTTCCCTTCATCAGATCACCTCATTTGGCAGCATTCTTACTCTGGTGATTTGTCTCTTAAGGATGCCTTGTCCTTCATTCAAGCTGTGTAAGCTCCTTGTCCTTGGTCCAGGCTGATTTGGTGTAATGTTGTTCCTCCCTCTAAGTCCTTTGTTGTGTGGAGACTTCTTAACAACAAGCTGCCCACGGATGATCAGCTTCGAATGAGAGGGTGCACCATTGTCTCAATATGCAGTCTGTGTTATGCAGATGCAGAATCTCAAGATCATTTGTTCTTCCAATGCCCCTATGCAAAACAGCTTTGGGAATGGTTCATCAAAATTACTGGAGTGCAACTAGATTTCTCCTCTATCCAGTCTGCTCTTTCCATCTGCAACAGGCCCTGGGGGCTTCAGATCAAAGATGTGTTGTTGGCTGCCATAACCAACATCATCTGGTTCATTTGGTTTTCTAGAAACAAGTTGAAATTTGATGACAGAAAAGTTTCAGTCCGAGCTGCTATTTGCATGGTTAAGGCTTCCATAGCCCTATCAGGTAATTTAACAAAATACTCTATGCATTATGATGCTGAGGAAGCCAGAATTCTCATGCAGCTTGGCATCTCCATTCACCCGAAAAGGGCACCTGTCATAACAAAAGTGGACTGGATTCCCCCTTGCCATGGCTGGATCAAGGTAAATACTGATGGGGCAGCTAAAGGGTTCCCTGGTCATGCTGGTGGAGGAGCGATTTTTAGGGACAGAAGTGGTGCTGTTTTAGGTTGTTTTACTGAGTATTATGGTATCACTGACTCTTTCTCTGCAGAACTGCATGCTGCTATGACTGCTATTCAAACAGCTCAGTCTAAGGGTTGGACAAACCTCTGGTTGGAGTGTGACTCTGCAATGGTGGTTCATGCTTTCTCCCACCCTGAGGCAGTTCCTTGGAAGCTCAGGGTTCTTTGGAAAAATTGCTTGGTCCTGACTACTAATTTCAATTTTAGAATTACTCATATTTTTAGAGAAGCTAACCATTGTGCTGACAAGCTGGCTAACTTTGGTGTGTCTTCTAAATGTTTTACCTGGTGGAATTTGATTCCTAGCTTTATTAGGTATGACTTCTTCTCTAATAGGTGGGGTCTGCCCAACTATAGGTTCAAATAATTCTTTTGTCTCCTTGCATGGGTTTTGGTTTGGTCCCCCCATGCTCTTGTATTCCTCTTTCTTTTCCTTTCTTTTAATAATATTTTGGCGTGCTGCAGATGATTGGTAGTGGTTTTGGTGCCAACATAGTTGGGAAGACTGCCACTACAGTGATACTTTGTATGCCATTTTGATTTCAAAAAAAAAATTTATCCATCTCATATTATAAGAGTAGTGTTAGTATGATGATTCTAAAACATGTTAAAACTGATCCTGAATGCCTACCTCTCTTTAAAGTATTGAAAATGAAAAAGACTCGTTAAAAATGAAAGATAAATGATATTTAGTAAATTGATATTTTTATATATACATTTTTTTTTAAATTAATGATATATATATATATATATATATATATATATATGAATTTGATAGACAAACTCCTTTTTAAAGAAGTTTCATCCAATGTCATATGTATAGATCCGATCCTGACATCATTTAACTTAAAATTTAGCTTTTTTTATAATTATTTATAAGTATAATTAGAATTCTTGAAATAAATTAATAATAGTTTTACAATACATGATATCATATTTATAGAGATAGGATCCATTGACATCATTCGATGACCTATTTTATTTTTTAAAAAAAAGTGCAAGGACAAACAAAAAAATTAAACTTTTTTTACATTGGAATTAATGCATGTTGGAGTGCTTCTAGCTGCAGAATCGGAGATGATTTATGTAACACCCCCTTTGGGCATTACATGACTAACTTAATTTCATAATAACATATTAAAATAAAATAATAGCTGGTTTGCTTTGGAAAATGATTTATATACATGTACTTAAGAACCTATCTATTACCTTTACAAAAATTTCGACGGAGTCTCCTCTGTAATTTCAACTTCCCAAAATAAACACACCTACTAAAACATTTATATTTTCATCCCAAAATAAAGGCTCTCCGAGCCATAAACATCCTATCCACAATAGAAGCTCTCTGAGCCATAAACATACACACACATAACAGTAATCCAATAAAAGACTCTCAGAGTCATAATACCTATTACTATGACTTTCTCCAAATAAAATTTACTCGATAAACTAAGTGGTCGCACTAAAAGATATTCATGGGGAAGACCCCATGGTTCTCACCATTATAACTAACATCAAACATCTTCAAGGATTAGGACTAATATCCCCGAGTGAAGTCAGAACTTCTCTCGCAACATCTGTACACTCAAACCCAAAATACCACAAAAGAAACCAAACAGAAATAATGCAAAGGTGAGATACCGACATATGAGTTTTATCATTGCAGTCACATACACGACTCTCACATAATGACATACAATATATCATAACCATAAACACAGGGGATCCAATCCCGACAATCAAATGCATTTTTGTAAATCATTTCATGTCACTTCAATATTCACTATCTAGTTCACTATCTCCGGAGATCCTAACTTCCCTTCATCGAGCAATGATTAGGTCATGCGATACCCTTAACACAATTATCTCATGAGATCGGCCTCTAAAATTTAGGTCCGGCTCCAATTTTTAGGGAATATCACGATGGAGCACCTAAAATAATATTGGAATAGTTCCCTATTGAGTACATTCGTCTTTGGGTAACCGAATTCCATGACCCGGAGGTTGCAAGGCCCCAAGTATTCGCTGGATTTTCGAGCCCGAATGTCCCTAAGACCCAAAGACCCTAGAATTTATCTTTGGTCCGTAACTAACCAATTTACCCAATTCACCCTTTGTGAAAATGTAGCTCGAATACACAATGGCACGTCTCGCCAAACGGCATAAAAGCCTGACTATGCATGTAAAACAAAGTGTTCTCATTTTCATGGTTCTTTGTCCCATCGTTCTTTCCTTCTCAAGGCTTACGCTCTCGACTACTTTTAAATCAAGTATTAAATTAAACTTTAATACTCACATAATATTTTATCAATAAAATCCATGATTCACAATTCCCTTCACAACCGAACACTAGTCCGACGTCTCGGAATTATAGGGTCTATCTTTCCTCGAAACTAGAACAGGAACTCTAGCCCGTCAATCCAGAACACTAGGTCCTTTATACTTTCTCAAAACTCAAAACAAAAACTCTAGCCCGTCAATCCGGAGCACTAGGTCCTTTCTTTCCCTCAAACCTCAAAAATCCGGAGCACTAGGTCCTTTCTTTTCCTCAAAACTCAAAACAAGAACTCTAGCCCGTCAATTCGGAGCACTAGGTCCTTTCTTTTTCACTCTCTTTCAGAGGTTTTCGTTCAGTGAAAACTAAATCGAAAAACAAAAGTTCAAGTGTTTCCAAATTTGTGTCATAATACTTTTCGTTCTTAGAAATACTATTTCACTAAAACTATTTTCTTTTAGAAATACGTTTTCTGAAAACTTAGGAAACCGCTGAAATCTTTTTCTCAACTTAGAACCAAATACAAAACTCTTGTAAATAGATTTATCAAAGGGAGCATTTTCTCTAAAAGTTACCATTTTTGAACAACTTTGGTAAAACCTAAAAGAAAATCTTTGGTTTCAAAAGACTTTTCTTTTCAAAAAATCTTTAAAATCTTTTCATGAATTTTGATATTTCCCATTTTCTTTATTTCCTAACTTTGTTCTATCTTCACACTTTCATCATTTAGGATTTTCTTCTTATTTCCCAAGACAACAAAACACCACTTTTTTTCGATATTTCTGAGTTAAGGTACTTTAATGTCTTAATATTGATTAACAAGCAATGACCAGTGTCATGCCATCAGCCAATCACAGTCAAGCAAAACAGTAATATAATCAACAAACAATAACATTAAAACTCCAATCAAGCTCTAAACAATTCAAGTGAGACATCATTACAAAGATTTAAAAATTAACATACATTCAAACACGACAATAAGTATGTAACTACTAAAACTCTTCAGGTAAACTCCCTTTACCTCTCGAAGAACTTAGCTTCCGATTTAAAACTTTATCGTGAATCTGGAAACCGTCAACGCACGTACACGATAATCTAGCTTGTCCTTCATAAAAAATAACACTCAATCAACAAACAAACAACTAAATCAAGCCTAAAATCCTACATGTTGGTTTCGGCCAAGGGCTGACTTTGGGGTTCAAATCCTTAAAATTTCTAAACTCGTTGATTAGTGATTTATAATCACTTAAAACCCTAAATCAATGATCATGGCATAAAGATTGAAATTAAATCTTCCAATCCTTCAACAAATGATTTTCGGTCATGACCATTAAAATGGTTTAGAGACTCTATTTTAACTCAAACAACATAGATCTAATACCTATATAGCTTATAAGATTGAATCTTGTAAAGAAAATGAACAAAATCCTCCTCCCCCACATAACCCAAGGTTCTGCCTCCTTAGGTTAAATAGGTTCAAAAACTTTGTTTGATGCAACCTTCTAGATCTAGAATATATAGGTAATACTAGGATTATAGAAATTAGTTTCATATTTTTAGGATTTTTCTATGATTTATGGTGATTTTTCAAAGTTCTAGATCTAGAAACTTAAAAGTGATGAACATAGATGAAATAGACTTTGAATAATGAAACTTATTGAAGAACATAGACATGATTAGGGAAGGAGAATAGGATTCACCTCTTGAAGATAAAAAACAAGTGAAGATCCAAGGACTTGCTTCACAAAATCAAGCTATGTAACTTAGGAGTTTTAATGGAAAATGGCAAAGTTGATGAAGAAGATGAATATTGCCTTTTATAGAAGTGAAAATGGGCCTCTTGACTGCCTAAGGTCGTGGCCTTTGAGGGTTAAAAGGGTCCAACACACAAAAATTCAAGGACAAAGTAGTAATCTCACAAAATGGCATTTTTGTGGTATTATGACAACATAAGGACAAAATGGTCATTTCCCAAAAAGCAATCATGACCAACATGTGCTGAGAAATAAGTGAGGATGTGGATGATTTGTGTCCACAAATTGTGGGGCAAACTTGACATTTCGATGAAAGTTCAAGGGTAAACTCGTCCAAGGGCAAAACGGTCTTTACACTAGTTTAAAGAAATATCTAGATATTTTGTAAATTAATCATGACAAAGGTGAGTCATAAGTGGTGACTCACCCTACTCACTACAACTATGTGACATGTGTCCTCGGTGGCGGGGGTCCAGGTTCGATCTCCCGTTGTTCCAATCGACTCAGTTATTCTCCGATTTAGGTTTTACGCCCAAATCGAGTATAATAACATATTTATTTTGAAAATTTTAAAAATAACCTATATAGTTGAAAATGATATATAAACTCTATCCATTTCGTTCACGGGTCAAAATTAGGTTTTAGTAAACGATCGGTAAAATCTTCTTGTCCGTGGAACGCCGAGAAAAAAAAAAGCCTTCGTCGAATTTTCAACCAAAAATTTCACACCACCGTATACGTATAAAAATAAGTATGATATTAATATGACTTTGGTTTTCCCAAAATCATTTTCTAAGTTTCAGAAAAAAAAATATAAACAGATGTTTGTTTATCGATCTGACAAAGAGCAGAAATCGGGGTGTTACAATTTATGAATAGATGCATGTTAGATAGGATTCGTTATATTTTAATTTTTTGAAATTTGTTTGTCAGGTTAAAAGCAATTTGAATTTTGTCAACTGAAAGGCTGACCCCCCTCCCCCCCCCCCACCCACCCAAAAAAAAAAAATAAAAAAATTCAAATATCAAAGACAAATTTAACGCCAAAAAAAAACGATAGGGATTGTATTGAAATCACATAATTTATTATAAAAAAGATATAATTATTAAATATAGTTATAAAATTAATCAGAGTAAAATTAATTATTAGTAAAAGTTAAAATTTTTATAATTAACACATTATTTATTTCATATATGAAAAGTAAAAAACATTATAGTTCTGTTAATATATTATTTTAAAAAATTCATTTTATTTTATTAAATTCAAATGTGCTAAAATTTCTAGGAAAAAAATAAATGTATTGTTTAGGGTTGTCTTAATAATATTTTTTATTTTATTTTTTAAGCTTGGGTAGCATCCAATGGGACAAACGATGGAAGTCTCCAAAAGTTAAACCTAAAAATAGTAGGTAGTGTCTTGTCCACTTCTCTATATACGACAACACCAACCCAACCCTTTCATCACCTTTTTCTTCTTCTTACTCACTCTATCGCTGTCTCTTTGCACTTAACAATCAATCCACCATGTCATCATCATCATCATCAAACTCAAAGAAAATCATCACCTTTCGTTGTTCGACAACGAGATCTTTGAGTTGGATGAAGTAGTGGCACTTCAGTTTCAGACCATCAAGCATATGATCGAGGATGGTTGTGCTGATAACATTATTCCTCTAACCACCATACAAAGCAACATCTTCACCAAGGTTGTGGAGTATTGCAAACAACACACCAACAACGCCGACAATGATGCTCAAAGAAATGGGATGAAGAATTCATCAATGTTGATCAACCCACCCTCTTCAATTTGATCCATGTGGGTGTACTCCACTTAATTGATTACGATCTTCATATATAATATTAATATTATGATTTTGTCTTTTTTTTATTTCGTTCATTTCTTTATTGTGGATTTATTGACTACTCTTGCGTTTTGATTTAAGATGCAACACGGTCTTTGTCTATTTATAATGCTGCAGCCCTTTAAGATTACAATATAAATAATTAATCAAGATTTGGGGTTGTATTTTTCTTATTATTTTTTAAATTTTCTTTGATTTACTCGCATGTTTTTTTTCACTTGTGAAAAATGTTTCCCCTTTTCAGGCAGCAAATTTTCTGAATATCAAAGGTCTTTTGGATTTGACATGTAAGATTGTGGCAGATGTAATCATAAAACATACCCCAGAAGAGATACGCAAAACTTTCAATATCCAGAATGATTTTACTCCTGAGGAAGAAGAGGCTATTCGCAGGCAGAATCAATGGGCTTTTGATGAGTGAGAAGAAGGAGACCTATGTTTTGTTTCTAGTGATTAGTAGTTAATTAATAATTGTGATTCGATCCTTTGTTATGATTTATATAGATTGGGATTTTGCTTTATTCTAATGTTTATTTTCATAATAATGCATTATTTATTGTTAAGAAACTCATATTTTATTACTGCTACATTTGGTCTTATGGATGCTTTGAGTGTGAGTTTTTGTGTTTCATTCTCGTTCAAAAGCCTTGGTGTGAGTTTTTGAATGTATCATTCTCGTTTATAAGCCTTAGTTGTAATGAATTATTATTAAAAACTTCTAGGCTTAGTAATGGGGTGGATTTTTGCTGGATTCGATATCATTTTATTACTTTAAAATATTTTTAATTAATTGATACAGTAATCAATCATCATAGCTTTAAATTAATCTATTATTTCATATAAATTTTAAAAATGTTCAAGTTAAACTAATAATATTAGTAACTAAACTAAGTATCTTTTTCATTTAGACCATAAGCTTGAGAGGAAGCGAAGTAGATTGACCCGAGTCCCAAAACCTGCAACTTACGGCAAGGGGCTGTTGGTGAATATGAACTTCGTATTCCATGTGGTTTTTTATGTTATAATAAGGCCATGTTTTGTTTGATGGAAATATATAGATAGAATAGAGTATATTGAATTATAGGATAAAGATCTTCTATTTCAATTTCTTGTGCCAATTTCATGCCCCATTCAATTAAAATGTGATAATGACACATTATTTAGACTAAAAGTTCAAATTAGTCACTAAAAATTTTAGGGATCCACTTTTGATCCTAAAAAAATTAATTTAACCATTTAGTCCCTTAAATTTATAAACCCGGGATATATTAGTCTCTCTTTCCACTTCCAACGTCCATTTACTTGCTTATGTATCTCGTTAACCATCCATTTTGACTCGTTAATGGTCCTGTGTGACTTATGACAAATTTCCACCATGAAAAATGAATGAAAGGGGGAAAATTAAGTCTAAAATTTTAAAATTCAGATACCTTAAAAATTATGCATTTTTTCACTTTTTATTCATTTTTCACAGTAGAAATTTGACATAGGCTACAGGACGATCAACGAGTCAAGCGGGGATGGTTAACGGACACACAAGCAAGTAAAAACACATTGGAAATGGAATTAGGAACTAATATGTCTCACGTTTGTAAATTTGATGGATTAAGTGATTAATTTATTTTTTCAGGAACCAAAAATGGGTTCCCTAAATTTTTCGGGGACCAATTTGAGCTGTTATTCTTATTTTTATTTTAAAATTGTTTTTTTTATTTATTACATTTTAAATAATCATAAAATGTCTCATTATTAAAAATACTCTTGTAGTTGCCTAAAAAAAAGTTTAATCTTATAGTTACTTCCTTAAAAATCACATGTAGGATAATTTTTTATTAGCTAGCACTGATATTAAAATAAAATTATACTAATAATGTATCAAAGATAAACTTTATAAAATATCATTTAATAAAAAAACGAAGAACTTAAAATTTTATCCATCTCATATTATAAGAGTAGTGTTAGTATGATGATACTAAAACATGTTAAAACTGATCCTGAATGCCTACCTCTCTTTAAAGTATTGAAAATGAAAAAGTCTCGTTAAAAATGAAAGATAAATGATATTTAGTAAATTGATATTTTTATATATACATTTTATTAAATTAATGATATATATATATATATATATATATATATATATATATATATATATATATATATATATATATATTGAATTTGATAGCAAACTCCTTTTAAAGAAGTTTCATCCAATGTCATATGTTTAGATCCGATCCTGACATCATTTAACTGAAAATTTAGCTTTTTTTATAATTATTTATAAGTATAATTAGAATTCTTGAAATAAATTAATAATAGTTTTACAATACATGATATCATATTTATAGAGATAGGATCCATTGACATCATTTGTCAAATTTTACCCTTACACCAAATTTTGACCATTGATTTTGATTTAATCTAATAATTTAAACTTATGAAGAGTTAAAAATTAAAATTAACTTTCTTATAAAAAAAATTAAAATTAACTTTAATTAGGAGTGAAAATAGTATATATTTAATGGAAAGAAATATTAAGTATTTTTTAAAAGAAAAATAGGATTTTCGGTATTTTAAAATAGAATATATTAAAAGTAATTAAAAGGTTGTCTTGATTTTCATTAAAATTATAATATTTATTAAATATATCCTAAATTCATGAAAATTATTGTATTAATTAATATATATATCCTATTTAGTCTTGATTTTTTTACCTAAATATACATTTTCCTTTAAATAATTATAAACTCCTAACCTTAACTATTGATTTTAATTTAATATAATGACTTAAACTTATCAGGAGATAAAAAATAAAAGTAAATACAATTAGGAGAGAAAAATAATATATATTTAATGGAAAGAGATATTGAGTATCTATTTTAAAATAAAAATAGGATTTTTGGTATTTGAAAATAGAATAAATTAAAAGTAATTAAAAGGTTGTCTTGATTTTTCATTAAAATTATTATATTTATTAAATATATCCTTAAGTCATGAAAATTGTAACACCTCGATTTTTACGCTTTCTATGATCAATATAAATATAAACAAACATTTATATTTTTATTTGAAACTTCAAAAATGATTTTGGGAAAACCAAAGTCATATTCATATTATACTTATTTTTACAAATATACGGTGAAATTTTTGGTTGAAAATTCAGATGGAACCCGGTCTGCGTTTTCACTAACAGTAAGATTTTACATATCGGAAAACCTAATTTTGACCCGAGAACTAAATGAATAGATTTTAAATCTCATTTCCAACGATATAGGTTATTTTGAAAATTTTCAAAATAAATAGGTTATTATACTCGATTCGGGCGTAAAACCCTAAATCGGGTAATCGATGTAACACCCGGGTGCCGACGAGGGCGGGGAGTGGTCGCCGGTGCAAGAAGGCATTGACAAGGAGCGGCTCTGGAAGACTTCTAGGCGGAGGGACACATGAATGAACCGATTACACACCCGAATGAGAGGGAAACTGAGACTGTGTAGGTATGGGACTATATAGTTGAGGATTGCTTATAAGAATTGATTGGTACTACCTATACCAACAAGATGCATTTTCTTTTCGGTAGCCCATCACTTAAGTACTCCAATCTTACTGGAGCTTGACTTGGAGCAATTCTGGGATGGGTGACCTCCTGGAAAGTTTTCCCGGGAAGCGTGTGAGTGAGGACAAAGCACGTTGAAAAGACCCGTGTTGGTCTCATGGGGACAGTCGTCAATCCATAGAGCAGCCAGGATGTTACAAATGGTATCGAGGCGACACCTCTCCCGATGCGGTATGGTTCGGGGACGAACCAAGCGGAAGCCAGTGGGCATGTAACACCCTGCAGTGCGACGAGGGTGGGGAGTGGTCGCCGGTGCAAGAAGGCACGGACAAGAGCGGCTCCCGGCAGCTTCAGGCGGAGGGGCACATGAATGAACCAATTACACACCCGAATGAGAGGGATCCTCGGGCCGTAGGTATGGGACTATACAGTTGAGGATGGCTTATAAGAATTGATTGGTACTACCCATATCAACAAGATGCATTTTCTTTTCTGTAGCCCATCACTTGAGAACTCCACGCTTAAGCGTGCTTGACTTGGATCAATTATGGGATGGGTGACCTCCCGGGATGTTTTCCCGGGAAGCATGTGAGTGAGGACAAAGCACGCTTGAAAAGACCCGTGTTGGTTTGTGGGGACAATCGTCAATCCATAAAGCAGCTAGGGATGTTACAAATGGTATCATAGCGGCACCTCTCCCAAGACGCGGTGTGGTTCGGGGACGAACCAAGCGGAAGCTGGTGGGCATGTAACACCGGGTGCCGACGAGGGCGGGAGTGGTCGCGGTGCAAGAAGGCATGGACAAGGAGCGGCTCTGGCAGGCTTCTAGGCGGAGGGACACATGAATGAAACAGGGACTTTAGTCCCGACTTGATGCCTTCTGGGTGCTTTGAGTTTGATCAACTCTTAGATAGATGAAGGGATCTCATGAGATTAAGTTTATAGAGCTAGAATATTGAAGTGTCATGCATAATCTTTATAAAAGTCGATTGTACGGGTATGACACCCATTGATATGATACTTGTTGTTTTATCTATTAATATTTGATAAATGTTAATATGTTGATGTGGTGCATGTATCATGCATATGGTTATTGGAATCTATCCATATATTGGTATCTCACTCTTGTATATCTTCTTGTTATTTATCTTTGCTTTTCGACATCGATGTATATCTATGAGTTTAGATGGATCCAAACATCCCATTGGTACAGTCTGAATCGAAGACTAAGATCTTCGATGATGCGGGGAATGCGGAGGCGTGGCAGATTCACCCTGGATCTACATCGGCTACCTATCATGGACCGATAACTATGCTTTGGAGAAGAATGCCGAGGGCGAACCATGTTGAAGAGTTCAGAGAGTTGAGACGAGGAGGAGGTTCGGGAACCACGCATCAAAAGTGGTCCAGAACCACACATCAAAAGGGTGGCTCTAAGAAGCCAAATTCATCGGACTGAGACAGACTAACCACAAAATATACACCCCTAAGCTGGCCACTACTAACGACTAATAGGAAGCCACAAACACTCCCACTAGAAGATACCCCGTGTGATGGGTCCACGACAACTCCGCCCTCATCGGAGAGTCGGAATCATAAAAATCGGGATCGTCATCAAGCACGTACTTCGGCACCTCATCAAGATCATCGTCATGATCCAAGACGTGGTACACGGCTCATCCTCCAGGTACTCCTTGGGGTCCTCCTCCGGTCCTCCTCAATCGGTGAAGTCGCTCAACTCCGGTAAAGGTACCCCAGAGGCGGGTGCTCATGTAGCTGTCCATTCATTTGTAGCACGCGCAAGTAGTACCAAGGTGGTGGGAGAGCAATCCTCCTCGCCTCAACTGTGGTGAACTCGTGACATGGTTCGCCCTCGGTATTCTTCTCCCAACGTGGTTATCGGTCCATGGTAGGTAGCCGATGTAGATCCGGGTGAATCTACCACGCCTCCGCATTCCCGCATCATCAAAGATCTCGGTCTTCAATTCGATGGTTCCAATGGGATGTTTGGATCCATCTAAACTCATAGATATACAGCTGATACCAAAAAGCAAAGAGAAATAACAAGAAGATATGCAAGAGTGAGATACCAATATATGGATAGATTACAATAACCATATGCATGATACATGCACCACATAAACATATTAACATTTACCAAATATTAATAGATAAAACAAGTATCATATCAATGGGTGTAATACCCATACAATCAGCTTTTATAAAGATTATGCATGACACTTCAATATTCCGGCTCTATAAACTTAATCTCATGAGATCCCTTCTTCTATCTAAGAGTTGATCAAACTCAAAGTCCCCCACTTGGGCATCACCGTCGTGACTTATATGACAACCCCTGTTTGGGCATCACCGAAGTGACTAAAAGTCCCTGATTGGACGTCACCGAAGTGACTAATAGCCCCCGCTGGGCATCACCGAAGTGGACTAACCTGTGAGGCATGTCCTAAATGCATGAAGAAAAACATTCGTTCAAGATGTTTTCTTTGTGTTCAATCTCATTCTTGGTCGAAACTCAAAGCTAACGACCATTCATAATTTTTATCACTTGAAATTACTCAACATCAACACAGGATACGCAGTCCGAGTACTCAATCACAACACCTAAGACCGATGCCTCAGTCAATGTTTGTGGTCATAGAAAAAGACTTACAATCTTACCCATGTTTTATTTCAACATGATTAGGACTCTTAGTCCACAACAACGTAATTATTATACTTGGTCCATAATAACGAGATTAGGACTCTTAGCCCACAACATCATGATTAAGACTCTCGGTCCACAATACTTAACATGGATCAAAGATCAACGTGCACATTATAGAATACTAGAAGCCACGTCTCGCGAACTAGATTCGATTTCACCTGTTTTCTTTTCGTTCGGTGAAAATCAAATACCAAAATAAAACCTCGTAACCCATCCAAGTTACCGAATATTTTCAAAGCATTTCTTTACAGGAAATATTTTCGTTGGAAAACCATTTGTAAACTATTATAAGAAATCCATTTTCTCTTGAAATCCTTTTCTTAAAAATCATCTCTATTTAAGGTCAAATATTTTCCAAAGGCTTTTCCTTCGGTAAAAACACATATTTTCTAAATGATTTTCTCTTGTATGAAAACTTAGTTCGTAAGAAAATAATTTCCTTTAACTTGAAATTATTTAACACAAGTTCCAAAGTTTTATCCTTCCGGGATAAATACAAGTAAGATCACTTACTTTCCAAAACACATACTTTACTAAAGAACATTTTAAAATGAACACCATTACTTTCAAAGTTCTCTTTGAAGCTTATTTAGGCTTTTAATCATATGATTAGTTGAGCATAGACTAACGTCAGGCTTTTCAGACATCAATCGATATTATCATAATCTCAGTCAACAATATAATAGTTAATGACAGTTCATAACATATATGATTCACAACACTTTCAATCAAGGAAGGATCAACTTCAAACAGTTATCACAATTGTTCAAGTATACAAATCATTCAAACTTTGATTCAATATAATAACAATATTCAAATAAATCGAGTAAACCGCCTATACACATGCACGTAGCTATTGAATATCCCTCGAGGCTATCCCCTCTTACCTTTTGTGAAGGTAAAGGTACGTGATGCTTGTGGAAATGTACTCTCCAATGTCCTTGCTCACGTCACGATGAAAGTCTAGGTTTATGAACATAAAACCACAAGTTAAAAAGTTAACCAAGAACACTAAACCAAGAAGGTATAGGTTCGGTCATGGCATAAAATAAGGTTAGAGGTTTTCCAAAAAATAAATACAACTCATGGATTAATGATCCTTAAGTGTTAGGAGTTCATAACCAAGGTTCACTTTACAAAGATAGAGCAAAAATCACACTAAATCCATGCTTAGGGTTTTGGCCTCTTTAGTATAAGTAGGCTAGAAATTTCCAACCCTTCTAAGCTCTTAGATTTAGCGTTAAAAGATACCAAGAAGTCTAAATTCATGATCATATTGGAAAATAAAAACAAAACATCCTAAGTTCACAACCATCATAGGTTCGGCCATCATAGGATAAATAGGCTAGAAATCTTTAAACTTTCCAATCTTAGACTTAGCATCCAAATGTATTAAGGATCTTAAGTCCATGATCATATTGGAAAATGAAAACAAAACATCCTAGGTTCACAACCATCATAGGTTCGGCCATCATAGGATAAATAGGCTAGAAATATTTAAACTTTCCAATCTCTTAGACTTAGCATCCAAATGTATTAAGGATCTTAAGTCCATGATCATATTGGAAAATGAAAACAAAACATCCTAGGTTCACAACCATCATAGGTTCACAACCATCATAGGTTCGGCCATCATTGGATAAATAGGCTAGAAATCTTTAAACTTTCCAATCTCTTAGACTTAGCATCCAAATGTATTAAGGAGCTTGAGTCCATGATCATATTGGAAAATGAAAACAAAACATCCTAGGTTCACAACCATCATAGGTTCGGCCATCATAGGATAAATAGGCTATAAATCTTTAAACTTTCCAAGACTTTAGATTTAAGATCAAGAGGTATCTAGAAGCTCAAATACATGATCATCTTTCAAAAAGTTGAAACAAAACTTCCTAGGCCACTAATACATAGTTTCGGCCATATTTGGAAAAATAGGTTAGAGATGTTTGTTTGATACAGTCTCTTAGAATATGAAAGTAGATATTAATAGAAGTTCATAGAAATTAGTTTCAACTCAAAAGGATTTCTACCATTTCCTAGAGATTTTAGAAGTTAAAAGAGCTTTTAGAACTTTTTAAGAAAACATAGAGTAAACTCATGAAATAAGTGAAAAACTTGCAAGAGAAGAGTATGAGGGGGTTACCCTTGAAACTAGAAAGAAGAAGTATGAAGAATTTGAACCTTGAAACTAAGTGAAAATGAAAACTTTAAGTGTTGGAAGTTTTGAAGGAAGAATGGAGAAGAAGAAAAATGGAAGAGATGAAATGAAGTGGGTATTTATAGAAGGAGAGGTGAGAGTGGCGTGAAAGAGAGAGGGAGAAGCAAGTCTTGATGCCCAAGTTTTGGCTTATGCCTTGTTTGGTTGAAGAAGAGAGAGAAAAATGGCTTTTTACCATATAATGCTATAATTCAAAAAGTGTCATCATGACCACTTTTTAGGATGTGACTTAGGCCATCCCCCTAGTAAGTCACCTCACTCTCACATGTCACATCGTCACTTTTGTGTTCCCTACTCTGCTCCATTGCATATCCGGTTCAAGTTTCCGACCGTATTTCGCACGGAATAAATATTATATTTTATTTCCGAACTCAAATTTTTGAAAATTTCCAATATCATACAAAACATCACAAAAACACTAACCGTTTCGTTCACAGTTCAAAATTAGGTTTTCTTCTCAGTAAACTTGTACCGGCAGTGAAAATGCAGATCGGATTTCATCTGAATTTTCAACCAAAAATTTAAACGTGACTTCCTACTGTAAAAGAACATAAGAAAATGGTTTTAGTTTATTTAAAATCACTCTCTGGATTTTATCAAAAATTAATACATATACACATGTATTTACTGCTACAAAATGACACAGAAATCGGGGTGTTACAAGACGCCAATATATGGATTTAACACAACAGCTACATGTGAGACATAACAGAAAAATACACATATACATTTTCGTAACAACATAAGCATTCATAACCAGGCAATAGTTAATCAATGGGTTCACACCCCAAACATCATCGTTTGAAAACTTATGCATGAACACTTCATATACATCATCTACAAATCACACTTAATCTCATGAGATATCCCAACCGTGGTGAGTTGATTGGGATCAATAACCATACAAGGCAAAGGCACACAACCATAGGCACGCAGGTAGAACACAAGGCACGCAGCTAGAATATAATGGGCACGTCTACCACATGCATGCAAAAACACTTGGTTCAGGACACTTTTCTTTGTGTTCAATCTTTCCTTGCCGAAGCTCAAAATGGCTTACAACTAATCATAGTTTTAAACATCTTAAAACTTTCATTAATAACACAGGACCTCAAAGTCCAAGTGCTCAATCACGAAACCTTTAGACCGATGCACCAGTCATAGGTTCGTGGTAATAGAAAACATCTTAAATGTTTAAACACAGTATACACCATGTATACAGTAGACACCAAGTCTACAGGACTTCAAAGTCCAAAGGACCCCAAGTCCATAACAACAAAGAACCTTAGTACCCCGACGTCTCGTTACTTAAGTTCAACACCACTTTTAACACAATTGAGTTAAACTTGATTTCGGAAAATCGTTTCAAATGGGAAATTCTTTAATAAAATCATCTGATACTAAAACTTAGTTTTCAAAAAGTGAGTCAATCGAGGCTCAAACTTATTTAAGATATGTACTGCTGTTTTCGAAATACTTGCCGTCGATACTTTTCCAAATTGCCATCAATTAACATTTTTAAAGTCATTTAAGCCTAATATTAGCTTTTTCCACTTAAACAATTTTCTAAAATCATAATTAAATTATTTTCAACAATTATTTTCATAAAATAACTTTTTATAATATTATGGAATTTCTTAAATAAAAATTCGCAAACAAAAAATATTTTCACGGTTATGTCTTCACTATGACTCATAGTTCACTCTTACACCGACAAATCATTAAAATAATGATATTTTCCAAAATTCCTTATTTTTCCCAAATAAAATTTTTCATTAATATTATATTCCAATATTTACTGTTAAAACATTGAATATAATTTGTAAAGCTTCTTAAAGCTTTTATCTGATTAATTGAATTGGGCACTAACCACCATCAAGCTTCTCAAACAACAATCAACAACAATATCACGGAAATATTTCCGAGGCAGATCATGCATCACAACACATTATAATGTAATTGCAGATAAACAATTTAAATGCAAATAACCCATCACGATAAAAATAACACAACCGACACAAACACCACCGATAAATAATACAGACGCTCAACTAGATAACACATGATTATAGGAAAAACTCCTTAGGTATTCTCCCCTTACCTCTTGAAGATTCAAGCTTTGGTTTCACGAACGGCTTTCCGATTTGAATCGGTTTCCTACGCGCAACTCAGGATAATCCACTAAGATTTATCCTTCAAAAAATCACAACTCAACCAATCAAAATCAAACAAATACAATCACCTATACACTAAAGATAGGTCACGGCCTCAACAAGGTTTTGTGGCTAAAAATTTCTAAAATTGCTTAAGTCATTGGATTAATGAACCTAAGTACTTAAGACAATAGATTAGTGATTAATCAACAAAGTTTGAATCAAAACTTCCAAATTTCCAAAGACCTAGGTTTGGCCATGATGGGTAAATGAAGCTAGAGATTTTTGTTTGATGAAACAACTTGGATTCAACATAGATACATACTAGAAAGATGATATCTAAGATTATTTATGAAAGGAATGAACAATAGAGCCTAATTCATGGTGGAGTGGTCCCTTTTCCGGTGGGGACCTATTTTAAAAATTTAAAAGTACATTAAAACCTTTGAATTATAGATACTTATTTAAAAATTCAATGAAATTTTAGGGGTTATAATTTAGCAAAACTTAACTAAATTGTTTTTTTCATAAATTTCAAAATTAAAGATTATTTGTCTTTCTCCAGAAATAGTAGTGTAAATCTCGATAAAATTCTAAAAGATCTAACGAAAATTGAGGGTATATCTTAGAATTTAATTTTGATGTGTAATTTTAATTAAATTATTGAATATACAATATTTAATTATATAATATTTAAAATTTTCATTTAAATTTAGTTAATATACTTTAACTACAAAAATGATTGGAAAAAATTATAAACAAAATATCAAAAAGTTTTATTTTTTTAAAAAATATTTTTAAAAATATAAATGAAATAGTAAAACTAATAATATATTTTATACCCGATTCCCAAATATAATTAAGTTAGTGTGAAACATTTTTTATCACTAAAAAATATTAAAACAAATTAAACATTACCAAACACACTTACCAACATGTGGTTGGTCTAAGTAGTACTGATGGCAAGATCATATATTATAAATATTTTATTACAAAAAAATATATATAAATGCATAAGTGATATAAAATAATCACATTATTATTATTATTATTATTATTATTATTATTATTATTATTATTATTATGTCAAAAATTGGAGATTACAAAAATTATATCATTGTATACCCAAAAAAATCAAAGACACCTCTCAACTTTTACAAATTATAACCACTCCCTACGCGTTTTCATATTTTTGATATTTTTGTGTGATTTATTTTTTTTTCATTTCCAACACTATTAAAAATATCTCTCTATGTATGTGATCATACAATGATTCAACAATGCCATGGGTAGTTAGGTTAAGGGATTAGTTTTTGCCTTTTGATTTTCTTTTTGATAAAAAAAAACCGATTCAACAATTCATTTCCCATATGATTGCTCATTGTTCACAAAAATCATTGCAAAGAAACTTTGTAACACCCCCTTGGGCATTACTATACGAACACGTGCAGTAATAATTTAAAAGAAATTTTGCTGGTTGCTTTTGGAAAATTGATTTATTTGAAGTCAGAAAATGTGGGTGTAAAACAATTTCTCCTGAATACTTCGATACACAACGTATTCATCACAATAGTAAAAATAAAACATATTATTCACAAAAGAATTTTAAACCATAGAAAGGTTTTCAACACACCTACACAAACTTTCTCAAAACATACCACCCAAAGAAAATCCTAAGCTGGTCGCTCTACAAGACACTCACTGATAAGACCTCGTGATCGTCTCTATGATCACACATCTCTTCCCGCAATCCCGACTTAAGTCTCCAAGTGACTTAAGGAATTCTTCTGCAACATCTGCATTCGTGTAACAAGGTACAATATCAAAGACATAAGAACATGTATATGCAAGGGTTAGTTCCAATATATGGATTTTAAAACGATAACCATATGCACGACACATTAATAACATTTAACATGTATATTCAACAATAGACATTCTATTTATCAAAGGGTTTCATACCCAACAATCTTCATCGTTTTAAAAACTAAGACACTTCAATATTCCTCATCTAACTTTTGTACTAATCTCCCGGAGCTCCAACCAACAAATAAATGAGCTGATCGTGCTCTCATTACCGAATAAGGCGGAATATAAACATTGCCGATAAGGCAAGTTTCATATTATTTGCTCAGTCAAGGTTCTGAGTTCCAATTATTTAAGTAAGTAACTCGGTAGGATACGAGTTCCAACCATCATTGTAAGTAGTTCGTAAGAACATCCAACGATAATTGTAATTAACTCAGCCTATAAAATATGAGTAATATCCGAGCTCCCGAAATAGTCGTAATTAGCCCGGCCTTTCCTAGACCCCCATTCATTTCACCCAAAGGTGAAATATATCCCATAACATGGATACCTACCAAGGTACCCTCGCATAAAACCTTTAGGCACATTTGCCACAATAAAATGAAAAATGCATGTAAAACATTTTGTTCGCGTAATTTTCTTTGTGTTCATTCTTTCCTTGTCGAGGCTCAAAGGCTCACGACTAAACCAAGGTTTAAACGCTTAAGTTTAACAACCATTCCCATAACAAGGACTCCAAGTCCAAAAATGTGCAAATCACGAAATCTAGATCCGTGCACCGGATTTAGATTCGTAGATTTTGAGCGCACAAAAATCAATATAGATTTTTATAGGACATCTAGTCCATAACTTAACATTTCGGACCCCGGTCCATATCATAGAACTCTAGACACCGAGATCTCAAAGAGCTAGGTTCGTCTTTTAATTTAACAACATTTTCGCCTCGTGAAACACAAAAACAAAACCAAAGTTTCCTCAACTTATCCAAGTTGACTGAAATAACCCGCCGCTTTCCAAAAATCCTTTACGTTGGAAATTCGCTTTTGTAAAATTGTCAAAATCCCTTAAAACTCATTTTTGTTCAAAAATCAATATTTTGAACTTAATAACATCATCTGAGATAAATTCTTGGTATTACTCAATATTACCCCTTTTAAGAATACTTTTGTAAATATTGATGAAATTGTCCGTCGCTTGACGCTTTAAAACGCTTTTAGGTCAAAAGATGACTTTTATAGTAACATAATTTTTTCCAACACTGTAATAAAATTATTTTTGAAACTTTTTCTCTTAAAACAACATTTTCTAATATTTAAAAATTTCTTATGTATAAACTAGCAAAGGAAAAATATTTTCACTTACGCCATCACTATGACTCATAAAACACTCTTACGCTATTAAATCATTAAAATAATATTATTTTCAACTTTTTCTCATTGTCAACCAAAAAAAAATACTTAAGTAATATTATATTACTATTTGTCATCAATTAAAACTCATTATTCCGTAAAAAGCTTTTTAACGCTCTTAACCTCATTATTAATTGAGCACTGACCACTGTCAGGTTTTTCAATCCACAAACCACATCAATAACAATCATGTCAATAATATAGCACATATCAATTAACGACATGCAACAACATACAATAACAATTAAATGCAGATAAATAAATAATTTAAAGCAGATAATTACAAAACAGATGATTTCACACTACAGAAAATAATTAACACACCAAATAAAATATATAGACCCCAAACAAATTACATACAGCTATAGGAAAAATCCCTCAGGTACTCCCCTTACCTCTTGAAGATTTTTCTTTCCGAATTTAAAATTCCTCCAAGTGTCCGATTTTGGCAAAACACGTACACGATGCACACGACAATTAATCCTTCAAAAAAACACAATAAATAATTATCAATCAAACACTAAATACACCTATACTCCTATGTGATAGGTTCGGCCATGAGGTGTTTGGATAGATAAAATTTCTAAAATTCCTAAGCTTGTGGATTAGTGATCCTTGATCACTTAAAACCCTAAACTAATGATTAACTTACAAAGGTTGAAATAAAATACTCCAACCCTTCAAAACCCTAGTTTCGGTCATGGCTAGATAAATTAGCTAGAGATCCCAAAATTTCACATACTCTTAGATCCATGACCTTAGAGTCGTGTAGAGTTAAGACAAATTATCATAAGTTGAAAAATGAAACAAAATCTTTCAACTCTTCAAAATATAATTTCGGCCATGAACAAATCCATAGGTTAGAAATTTGAGTTTGATTTAACATCATGGATTTAAGACATACATGTACTAAAAGGAATGAATCAAACATGATTTGCCAAAAAAATTGATCAACCCCCCCCCCCCAAACTAGGTTCGTCCTTAATGAGATAAATGGGAAAGAAATTTTTGTTGGATGCATCCTCTTGGATCTTAAATATAGAGAGGATACTAAGATCATAGAAATTGGTTTCACTTTAAAAGGATTTTTCTATGAATTTTCAAAGTTCTAGATCTAGGAATTGAAAAATATGGTCAAGACTTCAAATCACAAAAATGAATGAAGAGCGCAATGATGATTGAGTGAGAGAATCATGGTATACCTCTTGGAATTGAAAAATAAGCAAGGAATCAAGTAGTTGCTTCACAAAAATGGCTTAGGGAACTTAGAGAATGTTGAGAGAAAATGAAGAACAAAGCAAAGGAAGAAGATGATGACTTAATAAAATGGATGGAATGGCCTAATTTGGTGTGTTGGCCATGGTTTTTTGGGGGCTAAAGTGTCCAAATTGTTTTTCATTTAAGGACAAAGGTGTAATTTCACTTAGGGCAATTTTGTGATTAAGTAAGGACTTAAGGACATTTTGGTAATTTCATGCCTAAAGTAATCATGAAATTTATGTGGTTTATATTGAAGGAGAGGTGGCTGATTTGTGTCCACAAATTGTGGGGCAAACTTGTCATTTCGATGAAAGTTCAAGGATAAAATGGTCCAAGGGTAAAATGGTCTTTACACTAGTTTAAAGAAATATCTAGATTTCTCGTTAAAAGCAATCATGGCATGGTGACTCATCCATATGACTCACCACCCTAGGTGGCACCATATCCCAGTATCCGATGTCGGGTTTTGTCTCTGCACGTCCGCTCTCGACTCCGCCGACACCCGATTTAGGGTTTTACGCCCAATCAAGTATAAAACCTATTTATTTTGAAAATTTTCAAAATAACCTATATTGTTTGATATGAGATATAAAATCTATTCATTTCATTCTCGGGTCAAAATTAGGTTTTCTAATCAGTAAAATCTTACTATCAGCAAAAACGCAAACCGAGTTCGATCTAAATTTTCAACCAAAAATTTAACCGTATACTTATAAAAATAAGTATGATATGAATATGACTTTGGTTTTCCCAAAATCATTTTCTAAGTGTTAGATAAAAATATAAACGTTTATTTATATTTATACCGATCTTAGAAAGCGGAAAATCGCGGTGTTACAAACTTATTTCAACTCAAATTGGGCAAAAGGCAAAAGCAAAGCTAGCTTCAGAAGTAAATATATTATTGGATATGCAATATGCTTTCTAGTTGAAATTATATTTTAAGTCATACTGAAAAAATGAAAATTGTTATGTAGAGTAGGGTTGTAGAGCAATGGGAGCAAATTTTTTAGTGATATGTAGAGTATGGTTATAGGACAATGGAGGCAACAAATTTTTTTAGTGGGGTAAAAAAAATATAATTTAAGATTCAATTAAGAAAAGATTTTACTTGGTGGGGGCAGTCCCCCAATGTCATGTGTGTAGATCCGTCTCTGATATCATTCCAACTTAAATTTTGAGGAATGATTTTTGTACACAAAATGGGGACATCATAAGGTGTCCCCTTTGTTTTTTGAGTGTATTTTCGAGAAGCGTGTATACAAAGAAAATAAAAATTAAGTGAGAGATAGAGATAAACATATACGATGTCACCTACGGTGTCCAAAATTTGTGTTCAAATAATATAACTCTAAATTTTATATAATTTTGTTTTTCAAAATTAGGTATAAGCATAATGAGGATTCTTGACATAAATTAATAATATTTTTACATAACATTATATATATATATATATATATATATATATATATATATATATATATATATATATATTATAAATCTCACTCTTACACCAAACCATTAATTTTAATTTAATCTAATGACTTAAACTTATCGTAAGATAAAAATTAAAAGTAAGTTAAACTTAGGAGGGAAAAACAGTATATATGAGTTTAATTTATAAGCACTGCCATTGTAGATATTTTTACATTGACAACCAATCAAAATCATGGAATTAATGACTTTTAAAATGGTTTGGATAAAAATCAAATATTTTTAATGATGCGTCAATTTCTTATTGGTTGACAAGTAAAAAAACTTTACACTGTCAATATATCAATTAAATCCTAAAACTAATTAAAAGGTTGCCTTGATTTTTCAATAAAATTATAATATTTATTAAATATTTCCTAAATTCATGAAAATTATTGTATAATATATCCTATTTAGTCTTGATTTGTTACCTAAATGTATAATTTCATTTTAATATTAGGATATAAAGAATAAAAGTAACTTAAATTAGGAGAGAAAAACAGTATATATTTAATGGAAAGAGATATTAAGTATTTTTAATGAAAAATATGATTTTTTTTTATTTTAAAATATAATATATTAAAATTAATTAAAAGGTTGTCTATATTTTTCATTAAAATTATAATATTTATTAAATGTATCCTAAATTATTGAAAATTATTGTATTAATATATCCTATTTAGTCTTATTTTTTACCTAAATATATAATTTCCTTTAAATAATTATAAACACCAAACTTTAGACATTAATTTTAATTTAATTTAATTTAATGACTTAGACTTATCAGGAGATAAAAAATAAAAGTATCTTTAATTAGGAGAGAAAAACAGTATATATTTAATGGAAATAGATATTAAGTATTTATTTACAGAAAAATAGGATTTTTGGTATTTTAAAATAGAATATATCAAAAGTAATTAAAATTTTGTCATGATTTTTCATTAAAATTATAGTATTTTTAAATATATACTAAATTCACGAAAATTATTGTATTAATATATCCTATAGTCTTGATTTTTTTTACCTAAATATATAATTCCCTTTAATTAATTATAAGAATCTAAATTATAAAAAAATATAAAATTTAATTTATAAATATTTATAAATATATTTTTTATTATATTATATAAAAAACAAAGTAATATGCACATTAGAGAATTTTAATTTTATAGATAAGAATTCTAATATTGGAAATTATCATATTTTTAGTAAAACATTTTCTTTATTTTTATTTGCAATACGCATGCTGAATTAACAGGGTTTTGTGAGTGTATGAATTTTTTCTAACCCCGTTGAATGTCTGAGGCTTTGCCAGGGCCATCGCTAACTACTTGTTCTTTGTATATAGACTTGAGTACCCTTGTACTTGTTGAATAAATTCATTTTGCCTATAAAAAATGATCACTTGATGGAACCCTAATGAAAATTTAATGAAACTCTAATGGAGATGTATATAAGGGACTTAATTACAAAGTTTATAATTAAGTTTAGGAAATTCATTACAAACTTTTACAATTCGATGACCTATTTTATTTTAAAAAAAACAGTGTAAGGACAAACAAAAAATTAAACTTTTTTACATTGGAATTAATGCATGTTGGAGTGCTTCTAGCTGCAGAATCGGAGATGATTTATGTAACACCCCCCTTGGGCATTACATGACTAACTTAATTTCGTAATAACATATTAAAATAAAATAATAGTTGGTTTGCTTTCGGAAAATGATTTATATACATGTACTTAAGAACCTATCTATTACTTTTACAAAAATTTCGACGGAGTCTCCTTTGTAATTTCAACTTCCCAAAATAAACACACCTACTAAAACATTTATATTTTCATCCCAAAAGAAAGGCTCTCCGAGCCATAAACATCCTATCCACAATAGAAGCTCTCCGAGCCATAAACATACATACACATAACAGTAATCCAATAAAAGACTCTCAGAGTCATAATACCTATTACTATGACTGTCTCCAAATAAAATTTACTCAATAAACTAAGCTGGCCGCACTAAAAGATATTCATGGGGAAGACCCCATGGTTCTCACCATTATAACTAACATCAAACATCTTCAAGGATTAGGACTAATATCCCCGAGTGAAGCTGAGAACTTCTCTGCAACATCTGTACACTCAAACCCAAAATACCACAAAAGAAACCAAACAGAAATAATGCAAAGGTGAGATACCGACATATGAGTTTTATCATAGCAGTCACATACACGACTCTCACATAATGACATACAATATATCATAACCATAAACACAGGGATCCAATCCCGACAATCAAATGCATTTTTGTAAATCATTTCATGTCACTTCAATATTCACTATCTAGTTCACTATCTCCTGAGATCCTAACTTCCCTTCGTCGAGAACAATGATTAGGCCTGCGATACCCTTAACACAATTGTCTCATGAGATCGGCCTCTAAATTTAGGTCCTGCTCCAATTTTTCAGGGAATATCACGATGGAGCACCTAAAATAATATTGGAATAGTTCCCTATTGAGTACATTCGTGCCGTAAAATCGAATTCCACGACCCGAGGTTGCAAGGCCCCAAGTATTCGCTGGATTTTCGAAGCCCGAATGTCCCTAAGACCCAAAGACCCTAGAATTTATCTTTGGTCTCAGAACTAACCAATTTACCCAATTCACCCTTTGTGAAATTGTAGCTCGAATACACAATGGCACGTCTGCCACAACGGCATAAAAGCCTGACTATGCATGTAAAACAAAGTGTTCTCATTTTCATTTTTCTTTTTCCCAATCATTCTTTCCTTCTCAAGGCTTACGCTGACGACTACTTTTAAATCAAGTATTAAAGGGAAAATGGCAAAGTTGATGAAGAAGATGAAGATTGCCTTTTATAGAAGTGAAAATGGGCCTCTTGGCTGCCTAAGGTCGTGGCCTTTGAGGGTTAAAAGGGTCCAATACACAAAAAGTCAAGGACAAAGTAGTAATCTCACTAAATGGCATTTTTGTGGTATTGTGACAACAAAAGGACAAAATGGTCATTTCCCAAAAAGCAATCATGACCAACATGTGGTGAGAAATAAGTGAGGATGTGGCTGATTTGTGTCCACAAATTGTGGGGCAAACTTGTCATTTCGATGAAAGTTCAAGGGTAAAATCGTCCAAGGGCAAAACGGTCTTTACACTAGTTTAAAGAAATATCTAGATATTTGGTAAATTAATCATGACAAAGGTGAGTCATAAGTGATGACTCACCCTACTCACCACAACTATGTGACATGTGTCCTTCGGTGGCCCGGGGTCCGGTTCAGTCTCCGTAGTTCTGTTTCCGACTCCGTTATTCTCCCGATTTAGGTTTTACGCCCAAATCGAGTATAATAACATATTTATTTTGAAAATTTTAAAAATAACCTATATCGTTGCAAATGATATATAAACGCTATCCATTTCGTTCACGGGTCAAAATTAGGTTTTCTAATCAGTAAAATCTTACTGTCAGTGAAAACGCAAACTGGGTTCCGTTCGAATTTTCAACCAAAAATTCCACCGTATACTTATAAAAATAAGTATGATATGAATATGACTTTGGTTTTCCCAAAATCATTTTCTAAGTTTCAGAAAAAAAATATAAACAAATGTTTGATTATCAATACAGAAAACAGCACCCCCCCCCCGCCCGCCCGCCCACCCACCCACCCACCCCACCCCCACCCAAAAAAAAAAGAAAAAAAATTAAAATATCAAAGACAAATTTAACGCAAAAAAAAAAACCGATAGGGATTGTATTGAAATCACATAATTTATTATAAAAAAGATATAATTATTAAATATAATTATAAAAATTAATCAGAGTAAAATTAATTATTAGTAAAAGTTAAATTTTTTATAATTAATACATTATTTATTTCATATATGAAAAGTAAAAAACAATATAGTTCTGATAAAATATTATTTTAAAAAAATCATAATATTTTATTAAATTCAAAAGTACTAAAATTTCTAGGAAAAAAATAAATGTATTGTTTAGGGTTGTCTTAATAATATTTTTTATTTTATTTTTTAAGCTTGGGTAGCATCCAATGGGACAAACGACGGAAGTCTCCAAAAGTTAAACCTAAAAACAGGGCGCCGTGTCTTGTCCACTCCTATATATACGACAACACCAACCCAACCCTTTCATCACCTTTTTCTTCTTCTTACTCACTCTATCGCTGTCTCTTTTCACTTAACAATCAATCCACCATGTCATCATCATCATCATCAAACTCAAAGAAAATCATCACCTTTCGTTGTTCCGACAACGAGATCTTTGAGTTGGATGAAGTAGTGGCACTTCAGTTTCAGACCATCAAGCATATAATCGAGGATGGTTGCGCTGATAAAATTATTCCTCTAACCACCATTCAAAGCAACATCTTCGCCAAGGTTGTGGAGTATTGCAAACAACACACCAACAACGCCGACAAAGGATGCTCAAGAAATGGGATGAAGAATTCATCAATGTTGATCAACCCACCCTCTTCGATTTGATCCATGTGGGTGTACTCCACTAAATTGATTATGATCTTCATATATAATATTAATATTATGATTTTGTCTTTTTTTTATTTCTTTCATTTCTTTATTGTGGATTTATTGACTACTCTTGCGTTTTGATTTAAGATGCAACACGGTCTTTGTCTATTTATAATGATGCAGCCCTTTAAGATTACAATATAAAAAATTAATCAAGATTTGGGTTTTTATTTTTATTTTTATTTTTTAAATTTTCTTTGATTTGTTCGCATGTTTTTTTTTCACTTGTGAAAAATGTTTCCCTTTTTCAGGCAACAAATTTTCTGAATATCAAAGGTCTTTTGGATTTGACATGTAAGACTGTGGCAGATGTAATCATAAAACATACCCCAGAAGAGATACGCAAAACTTTCAATATCCAGAATGATTTTACTCCTGAGGAAGAAGAGGCTCTTCGCAAGCAGAATCAATGGGCTTTTGATGAGTGAGAAGAAGGAGACCTATGTTTTGTTTCTAGTGATTAGTAGTTAATTAATAATTGTGATTCGATCCTTTGTTATGATTTATATAGATTGGGATTTTGCTTTATTATAATGTTTATTTTCATAATAATGCATTATTTATTGTTAAGAAACTCATATTTTATTACTACTACATTTGGTCTTATGGATGCTTTGAGTGTGAGTTTTTGTGTTTCATTCTCGTTCAAAAGACTTGGTGTGAGTTTTTGAATGTATCATTCTCATTTATAAGCCTTAGTTGTAATGAATTATTATTAAAAACATCTAGGCTTAGTAATGGGGTGGATTTTTGCTCGATTCGATATCATTTTATTACTTTAAAATATTTTTAATTAATTGATACAGTAATCAATCATCAGAGCTTTAAATTAATCTATTATTTCATATAAATTTTAAAAATGTTCAAGTTAAACTAATAATATTAGTAACTAAACTAAGTATCTTGTTCATCTAGACCATAAGCTTGATACAAAGCGAAGTAGATTATCCCAAGTCCCAAAACCTGCAACTTACAAAGAAGGGGTCATGTGAATATGAACTCGTATTCCATGTGGTTTTTTATGTTATAATAAGGCCATGTTTTGTTTGATGGTAATATATAGATATAATAGAGTATAATGAATTATAGGATAAAGATCTTCTATTTCAATTTCTTGTGCCAATTTCATGCCCCATTCAATTAAAATGTGATAATGACACATTATTTGGACTAAAAGTTCAAATTAGTCACTAAAAATTTTAGGGATCCACTTTTGATCCTAAAAAAATTAATTTAACCATTTAGTCCCTTAAATTTATAAACGCGGGCTATATTAGTCTCTCTTTCCACTTCCAACGTCCATTTACTTGCTTATGTATCTTGTTAACCATCCATTTTGACTCGTTAATGGTCCTGTGTGACTTATGACAAATTTCCACCATGAAAAATGAATGAAAGGGGGAAAATTAAGTCTAAAATTTTAAAATTCAGATACCTTAAAAATTATGCATTTTTTTTCACTTTTTATTCATTTTTCAAAGTAGAAATTTGACATAGGCTACACAGGACGATCAACGAGTCAAGCAGGATGGTTAACGGGTCACACAAGCAAGTAAACAAACATTGGAAATGGAATTAGGAACTAATATGTCTCACATTTGTAAATTTGATGGATTAAGTGATTAGTTTATTTTTTTCAGGAGCCAAAAATGGGTTCCCTAAATTTTTCGGGGACCAATTTGAGTCAATTATTCTTGTTTTTATTTTAAAATTGTTTTTTTATTGATTACATTTTAAATAATCATAAAATGTCTCATTATTAAAAATACTCTTATAGTTGCCTAAAAAAAAGTTTAATCTTATAGTAACTTCCTTAAAAATCACATGTAGGATAATTTTTTATTAGCTAGCACTGATATTAAAATAAAATTACACTAATAATGTATCAAAGATAAACTTTATAAAATATCATTTAATAAAAAAATGAAGAACTTAAAATTTTATCCAGAAAAAAAACCTAATTTTAACCCAAAACCCGAAGATGTGATGCTCTGCTAGGGTTTCCGTTCTGAAAATTTGCATGCTTCTCCATGGCTTCTGATCCAATTGTACCGTGGAGTTTTCTGGATGTTCACTCCTCCTCTCATTTGCCTGCGCAGCCTCCACACAAGAAGTCTTTTGCGCAAGCAGTTACTAACTCTTTTGATCTCCCTTTGATCCATGCACCTAAACCTAAGCCAGTCTTCAAGGGCAATGAACTTGCAGTTAAGATCTCTGAAACCGAGTACCAGGCTGGGGTTCTGGATTGCCAACTCACCCTTCATGGCAAACTCATCCTCTCTAAGGGTGACACACCCCTGAAACTGAGTGACTTACGGTCCAAGTTAGTTAAGATTTGGAACCCTAATGGCCCTTGGTCTTTGGTTTCCTTAGGAAAAGGTTTTTATGAGTTTAATTTTTCCTCGTTGGATGACCTTAGTAGGATCCGTTCTCCTGGTTACTGGAATGTCAGCCCTAGCATCCTTCGTATCTCCTCATGGACACCAGACTTCAACCCTAACAGAATCCGCCAAACCCATGCACAATGCTGGGTTCGCATTCATTGCCTTTCTAGGGAGTACTGGAGACCAAAAATCTTGTTTGAGATTGGAAGTGGAATTGGCGTACCAATTTCTCTTGATGAAGCAACAATGAAGAGATCATTTGGTCACTTTGCTAGAATTCTCTTAGAGATTGATCTAACTACTGATCTGCGTGATAAGATCCTAGTTGAGAGAGAAGGCTTTTCTTTTTTTGTGTTTTTAGAGTATGAAAAGCTGCCTGATTTCTTCTCTAGTTGCAAAATTATTGGCCACTCCATATCCAACTGTAGAAGGAGTCAGCCAGTGGGTGAAAACAGCACTGCCGGGGGGGAGGTTCCTAAGGCTTCCAGGAGGAGGATTCTGCACTATGCCCCCAAACACAAAACTCCTGTTGAGTTGGCTCAAAAGGTGCCTATCAGTGTCCAAGACCCTCCTAACAGTGCTGATGAAGGTGGGATCATGGCTTCTGTTGGTTTCACTGGGCAATGAGAGCAGGCTTTAGTTTTAGAGCAGCCGCTTGAATTTCCTGTCAACAATGTGGTTGAGAATAACTCCCTATTGGAGCAGTGTAGACTGGATAAAGGCAAAGCAATAATTGTTGATGATTCACCTCCACAAGGGGTAAAAGAGAATTTCCTCAATGCTGCGTTCCCCTCCACCCCAATCTCTGTTGAAACAGTTTATAATCCTAGGGACTTCATGGGAATTAATAATGTTCCTGCAAATGATCCAGCAGCCCTTAATTCAGTTGGCCCTCTCTTAGGATTTGCCAATGAACTTGGAAATGCTGACACTGATATGCAGCTGGTGGTGCCTAGCTCACCTGCCGAGGATGTGGTTATGCATAGTAACTTGGTGGGGTTGTCCCCAGTTCAGATTGACTCATCTGTGGCAGACCCTCCTCAATTACTCTCTACTACTTTTGGTAACCCCTCTTTGGTTCAAAATGGTCCTGCTGTTACTGACTCTTTGCCTGCAGCTGCCAATGTAGTTACCACTAATGCTGTGATAAACCAGACTGTGGTCAATGATCTGCAAATCATTGGCTCTTTTTGGAGTCAGGAAGATGATACTGAATCCGTGAATGAGGACAACCATCTTTATTCTCCTGCCTCAATCGCTGTGACCCAAGCAAATACTTGGCCACTCCTCTGAAGTCCCTAAGGCTGACTTTACTCCAGTAATGTCCAAGTCAAAAAAGAAAAACTTCGACAGAAAGTTGCCAAGGCTGCTCACCTAGACAGAGTTAATGCCCTTAAGAGGGGTGGTCCACACCAATTTGCCTAATGAAGGCTCTCTATTGGAACTGTAGAGGGTTTGGAAACCACAAAACTAGGTTGGTGCTTAAGAATCTGTGTGTGTCTAATAAACCAGATTTTGTTTTCCTGTCTGAGCCATGGATTGATATATCTGATGTCCCTACTGCATTCTGGAGGCAGCTTGGTCTCAAAGTTTTCTTTCTTAATGATAGAGGGCTCTCCTTCCCAACCTCTGGGGTCTGTGCAATAGCCAGTGGAACCCTAGTATTATATCTATTTCTAGTCAGCAATGCACCTTTTCTGCTTCTGTGGAGGCAGTCCTTTTTTCATATCTGCAGTTTATGCAAGCACTTCCTATATCTCAAGAAGGTCCCTCTGGAATGATTTGACTAATCTCCAATTAACCCCCCTGGCCCCTGGTGTATGATTGGTGATTTCAACTCAGTTTTGGGGTCTCATGAAGTCAGAAGCTTTTCCTTTCCTTTGAGAGTTGCCTGTGAGGATTTTAAGAACTTCACAGACATTGGGAATCTAATCCATTTGCCAACCAGAGGGGCTTGTTTCACATGGAGCAATGGTAGAAGGGGTTCCTCCGTTACTGAGAAGAGGTTGGACAGAAGCATCTGTAATGATGCCTGACTGGATTTCTGGCACACTTCCTCCTGCTGCACATTGGTTAGAAGTCAATCCGATCACTTCCCCCTTCTGCTTAGCTGTTCAAAATCAGCGAAAACTTTCCCCTCTTCCTTTAAGTACCACAAAATGTGGAATGAACACCCAGACTGCATAAGACTTGTGGAGGAAGTGTGGAATAGGCCTGCTTCTGGTTGTCCAATGCAAGTGCTTTCCATCAAATTGAGAGCTCTAAAGTTAGAGTTGAAAAGCTGGAACAAGACAGTTTTTGGTAATATCACTGTTAGGGTAAAACAAGCTCTGGAAGCTGTCGAGAATATCCAGCATCAAATCAACCTTCATGGAGCTTCTGATGGTCTGATGGAGCAGGAAGTGCTGGAACAATCTGAGTTGCAGCACTCACTGCACCTTGAGGAGGAATTTTGGAGAGAGAAATCCCGAGTCGAGTGGCATTGCCAGGGGGATAGAAACACTGCTTTTTTCCACAGGATCACTAAGATAAGGCATGCTGCCAAGTCAATGTCCTTGCTCAAAAAAGGCACTGAGGTCCTCAACACTCAGGAGACCATTGCACAGCATGTTCTATCCTATTTCTCAGAGTTGTATGCAGCTCCTAATGACTGCCAACCCTCTGACCTTATCAGAAAAGTGGTGCCTGTCTTAGTTTCTGAGGAGGACAATTGTTTTATGACAAGGATTCCATCTGAGGATGAAGTTAGGCAAGCTGTATTTGGCATGAATAGTGAGGGTGCTCCTGGACCTGATGGTTTTGGTGGCTGCTTCTACCATGCTTTCTGGGACATCATTGGCAAAGATGTGTATCAATCAGTAACTCGATTCTTTGCTCAGAATTGGTTGCTTCCAAACTTGAATTCTAACATTGTTGTGCTTATTCCTAAAGTCCAGCATGCTGATAAAATAGAAGACTATAGACCTATTGCTCTAGAAAACTTTCAGTTCAAGATTATTACCAAGGTGTTAGCTGAGAGACTTTCTGTTTTAGCTCCGAAAATTGTCTCCCCTCAGCAAAGGGGCTTCATTAAGGGCAGGAATATAAAGGACTGCATATGCATTGCCTCTGAAAATGTGAACCTCCTGGATCACAAGGCCTTTGGTGGCAATTTGGCACTCAAATTGGACATTAAAAAGGCTTTTGACACTCTAGATTAGGGCTTCCTCATCTCTGTGTTGGAGGCCTTTGGTTTTGATAATACCTTCCGTAGCTGGATCAACACCATCCTCCATTCTTCCGGGCTCTCATTTCTGGTCAATGGCAAATCAAGGCTACTTTGCTTGCAAGAGGGGAGTAAGGCGGGGATCCCCTATCCCTCTTGCTCGCTCGCCTTGCGTAAGATGTTCTTAGTAGAGGATTATCTTTCCTTGTGGAATCTGGTTTGCTGCACACTATCTCAGGGCCAAAAAATATGAAGTCTCCCAGCCATGTGTTGTATGCAGATGATGTGTTTGTTTTCTGTAATGGGAACATGAGGGGGCTTGAAGCTTTAAGGAAGTTATTGGCTGACTATGGGCCTTGATTTTGGTCAGCATATAAGCCTAGAAAAGAGCAAGTTTTACTCTGGCTGCATCTCTCCAGCTAAGTCTGCTAGGATTGCTAACATCCTTGGTTTCTCAGCAGGTTCATTCCCTTTTGATTACTTGGGAGTCCCAATTTTTAAGGGAAGGCCAAAAAGATCTCATTTACAGCCTATAGCAAACAGGATTCGTTCTAAGTCGGCTTGGCTGGAAGTGGCAACTTGTCTTGTCTTTAATGGGTAGGATTGAGCTGGTGAAATCTGTCATTCAGAGCATGTTCCTCTACAGTTTCCATATTTACCTGTGGCCTGCTACCCTTCTTAATGCTTTGGAAAGGAATACCAGAAACTTCATCTGGTCGGGTGACCAGAATGTCAAGAAAATCTGCATTGTGACCTGGCATAAGGTCTGCCTGCCCTTTATGGAAGGTGGCCTTGGTATCAAGTCTCTCAAGGCTTTCAATCATGCTGCACTCCTCAAGCTAACTTTTGATTTGCTAGCATCGTATAAGGATCGGGCAAGCTTCCCGTGGAAATAGATTTCTCCATCGCAAACAGACTGGATCTTACATAAAATCCTCAATCTGTCCAGGCATAAGGTGCAATCTACATTCTGTTTACTCTAATTCCCTTTTGCAAATTGGAGATGGCAGTGCAACTAACTTCTGGACAGATAGATGGCTATCTCAACTTCTAGTTGACTTAATGCAACCGCCATCCTCCCCGCATAGGTACCTTAAAGCAACAAGTGGTTGATTTCATTCTTGGTAATTGCTTGGCTAATCCCTTCTGCTCTACTCGAGAAGTCGCTGCTCTAGGTCGGGAGCTATCCCATATACCTATCCCCGTGTTCCCTTCATCGATCACCTCATTTGGCAAGATTCTTACTCCGGTGATTTGTCTCTTAAGGATGCCTTGTCCTTCATTCAAGCTGTGTAAGCTCCTTGTCCTTGGTCCAGGCTGATTTGGTGTAATGTTGTTCCTCCCTCTAAGTCCTTTGTTGTGTGGAGACTTCTTAACAACAAGTTGCCCACGGATGATCAGCTTCGAATGAGAGGGTGCACCATTGTCTCAATATGCAGTCTGTGTTATGCAGATGCAGAATCTCAAGATCATTTGTTCTTCCAATGCCCCTATGCAAAACAGCTTTGGGAATGGTTCATCAAAATTACTGGAGTGCAACTAGATTTCTCCTCTATCCAGTCTGCTATTTCCATCTGCAACAAGCCCTGGGGGCTTCAGATCAAAGATGTGTTGTTGGCTGCCATAACCAACATCATCTGGTTCATTTGGTTTTCTAGAAACAAGTTGAAATTTGATGACAGAAAAGTTTCAGTCCGAGCTGCTATTTGCATGGTTAAGGCTTCCATAGCCCTATCAGGTAATTTAACAAAATACTCTATGCATTATGATGCTGAGGAAGCCAGAATTCTCATGCAGCTTGGCATCTCCATTCACCCGAAAAGGGCACCTGTCATAACAAAAGTGGACTGGATTCCCCCTTGCCATGGCTGGATCAAGGTAAATACTGATGGGTCAGCTAAAGGGTTCCATGGTCATGCTGGTGGAGGAGCGATTTTTAGGGACAGAAATGGTACTGTTTTAGGTTGTTTTGCTGAGTATTATGGTATCACTGACTCTTTCTCTGCAGAATCGCATCTTTCTATGACTGCTATTCAAACAGCTCAGTCTAAGGGTTGGACAAACCTCTGGTTGGAGTGTGACTCTGCAATGGTGGTTCATGCTTTCTCCCACCCTGAGGCAGTTCCTTGGAAGCTCAGGGTTCTTTGGAAAAATTGCTTGGTCCTGACTACTAATTTCAATTTTAGAATTACTCGTATTTTTAGAGAAGCTAACCATTGTGCTGACAAGCTGGCTAACTTTGGTGTGTCTTCTAAATGTTTTACCTGGTGGAATTTGATTCCTAGCTTTATTAGGTATGACTTCTTCTCTAATAGGTGGGGTCTGCCCAACTATAGGTTCAAATAATTCTTTTGTCTCCTTGCATTGGTTTTGGTTTGGACCCCCCATGCTCTTGTATTCCTCTTTCTTTTCCTTTCTTTTAATAATATTTTGGCGTGCTGCAGATGATTGGTAGTGGTTTTGGTGCCAACATAGTTGGGATGACTGCCACTACAGTGATACTTTGTATGCCATTTTGATTTCAAAAAAAATAAATTATCCATCTCATATTATAAGAGTAGTGTTAGTATGATGATACTAAAACATGTTAAAACTGATCCTGAATGCCTACCTCTCTTTAAAGTATTGAAAATGAAAAAGACTCGTTAAAAATGAAAGATAAATGATATTTAGTAAATTGATATTTTTATATATACATTTTATTAAATTAATGATATATATATATATATATATAATTTATAAAATTATATATATATATATATATATATATATATATATATATATATATATATATATGAATTTGATAGACAAACTCCTTTTTAAAGAAGTTTCATCCAATGTCATATGTATAGATCCGATCCTGACATCATTTAACTTAAAATTTAGCTTTTTTTATAATTATTTATAAGTATAATTAGAATTCTTGAAATAAATTAATAATAGTTTTACAATACATGATATCATATTTATAGAGATAGGATCCATTGACATCATTCGATGACCTATTTTATTTTTAAAAAAAAAGTGCAAGGACAAACAAAAAAATTAAACTTTTTTTACATTGGAATTAATGCATGTTGGAGTGCTTCTAGCTGCAGAATCGGAGATGATTTATGTAACACCCCCTTTGGGCATTACATGACTAACTTAATTTCGTAATAACATATTAAAATAAAATAATAGCTGGTTTGCTTTCGGAAAATGATTTATATACATGTACTTAAGAACATATCTATTACCTTTACAAAAATTTCGATGGAGTCTCCTCTGTAATTTCAACTTCCCAAAATAAACACACCTACTAAAACATTTATATTTTCATCCCAAAATAAAGGCTCTCCGAGCCATAAACATCCTATCCACAATAGAAGCTCTCCGAGCCATAAACATACATACACATAACAGTAATCCAATAAAAGACTCTCAGAGTCATAATACCTATTACTATGACTTTCTCCAAATAAAATTTACTCGATAAACTAAGCTGGTCGCACTAAAAGATATTCATGGGGAAGACCCCATGGTTTTCACCATTATAACTAACATCAAACATCTTCAAGGATTAGGACTAATATCCCCGAGTGAAGCTGAGAACTTCTCTGCAACATCTGTACATTCAAACCCAAAATACCACAAAAGAAACCAAACAGAAATAATGCAAAGGTGAGATACCGACATATGAGTTTTATCATTGCAGTCACATACACGACTCTCACATAATGACATACAATATATCATAACCATAAACACAGGAATCCAATCCCGACAATCAAATGCATTTTTGTAAATCATTTCATGTCACTTCAATATTCACTATCTAGTTCACTATCTCCGGAGATCCAAGCTTCCCTTCGTCGAGCATTGATTAGGCTGCGATACCCTTAACACAATTGTCTCATGAGATTGGCCTCTAAATTTAGGTCCGGCTCCAATTTTTCAGGGAATATCACGATGGAGCACCTAATCATTTCAGGGAATATCCAAACATCCCATTGGTACTGTCGGAATCGAAGACTAAGATTTTCGATGATGCGGGGAATGCGGAGGCGTGGCAGATTCACCCCGGATCTACATCGGCTACCTATCATGGACCGATAACTATGCTGGAGAAGAATGCCGAGGGCGAACCATGTTGAAGAGTTCAGAGAGTTGAGACGAGGAGGAGGTTCGGGAAACACGAATCAAAAGGGTCCGGAACCACACATCAAAAGGGTGGCTCTAAGAAGCCAAATTCAGTCAGACCGAGACAGACTAACCACAAAATATACACCCCTAAGCTGGCCACTACTAACGACTAATAGGAAGACTCGCCACAAACACTCCTACTAGAAGATACCCTAGGTGATGGGTCCACGACAACTCCGCCCTCATCAGGAGAGTCGGAATCATAAAAATCTGGATCGTCATCAAGCACGTACTCTGGCACCTCATCAAGATCATCGTCATGATCCAAGACGTGGTACACGGGCTCATCCTCCAGGTACTCCTTGGGGTCCTCCTCCGGGTCCTCCTCAATCGGTGAAGCTGGCTCGACTCCAGATAAAGGTACCCCTAGAGGCGGGTGCTCATGTAGCTGTCCATTCATTTGTAGCACGCGCAAGTAGTACCAAGGTGGTGGGAGAACAATCCTCCTCGTCTCAACTGTGTGAACTCTGTGACATGGTTCGCCCTCGGTATTCTTCTCCAACGTGGTTATCGGTCCATGGTAGGTAGCCGATGTAGATCCGGGGTGAATCTACCACGCCTCCGCATTCCCCGCATCATCAAAGATCTCAGTCTTCAATTCCGATGGTTCCAATGGGATGTTTGGATCCATCTAAACTCATAGATATATAGCGATACCAAAAAGCAAAGAGAAATAACAAGAAGATATGCAAGAGTGAGATACCAATATATGGATAGATTACAATAACCATATGCATGATACATGCACCACATAAACATATTAACATTTACCAAATATTAATAGATAAAACAAGTATCATATCAATAGGTGTAATACCCGTACAATCAGCTTTTATAAAGATTATGCATGACACTTCAATATTCCGGCTCTATAAACTTAATCTCATGAGATCCCTTCTTCTATCTAAGAGTTGATCAAACTCAAAGCCCCCACTTGGGCATCACCGTCGTGACTTATATGACAACCCCTGTTTGGGCATCACCGAAGTGACTAAAAGTCCCTGATTGGACGTCACCGAAATGACTAATAGCCCCTGCTTGGGCATCACCGAAGTGACTAATAGCCCCTGCTTGGGCATCACCGAAGTGACTAACCTGTGAGGCATGTCTGCCTAAATGCATGAAGAAAAACATTCGTTCAAGATGTTTTCTTTGTGTTCAATCTCATTCGTGGTCGAAACTCAAAGCTAACGACCATTCATAATTTTTATCCCTTGAAATTACTCAACATCAACACAGGATACGCAGTACGAGTGCTCAATCACAACACCTAAGACCGATGCCTCAGTCAATGTTTGTGGTCATAGAAAAAGACTTACAATCTTACCCATGTTTTATTTCAACATGATTAGGACTCTTAGTCCACAACAACGTAATTATTATACTTGGTCCATAATAACGAGATTAGGACTCTTAGCCCACAACATCATGATTAAGACTCTCGGTCCACAATACTTAACATGGATCAAAGATCAACGTGCACATTATAGAATACTAGAAGCCACGTCTCGCGAACTAGATTCGATTTCACCTGTTTTTCTTTTCGTTCAGTGAAAATCAAATACCAAAATAAAACCTCGGTAACCCATCCAAGTTACCGGAATATTTTCGAAAGCATTTCTTTACAGGAAATATTTTCATTGGAAAACCATTTGTAAACTATTATAAGAAATCCATTTTCTCTTGAAATCCTTTTCTTAAAAATCATCTCTATTTAAGGGCAAATATTTTCCAAAGGCTTTTCCTTCGGTAAAAACACATATTTTCTAAATGATTTTCTCTTGTATGAAAACTTAGTTCGTAAGAAAATAATTTCCTTTAACTTGAAATTATTTAACACAAGTTCCAAAGTTTTATCCTTCCGGGATAAATACAAGTAAGATCACTTACTTTCCAAAACACATACTTTACTAAAGAACATTTTAAAATGAACACCATTACTTTCAAAGTTCTCTTTGAAGCTTATTTAGGCTTTTAATCATATGATTAGTTGAGCATAGACTAACGTCAGGCTTTTCAGACATCAATCGATATTATCATAATCTCAGTCAACAATATAATAGTTAATGACAGTTCATAACATATATGATTCACAACACTTTCAATCAAGGAAGGATCAACTTCAAACAGTTATCACAATTGTTCAAGTATACAAATCATTCAAACTTTGATTCAATATAATAACAATATTCAAATAAATCGAGTAAACCGCCTATACACATGCACGTAGCTATTGAATATCCCTCAGTCTATCCCCTCTTACCTTTTGTGAAGGTAAAGGTACGTGATGCTTGTGGAAATGTACTCCGAATGTCCTTGTCTACGTCACGATGAAAGTCTAGGTTTATGAACATAAAACCACAAGTTAAAAGTTAACCAAGAACACTAAACCAAGAAGGTATAGGTTCGGTCATGGCATAAAATAAGGTTAGAGGTTTTCCAAAAAATAATACAACTCATGGATTAATGATCCTTAAGTGTTAGGAGTTCATAACCAAGGTTCACTTTACAAAGATAGAGCAAAAATCACACTAAATCCATGCTTAGGGTTTTGGCCTCTTTAGTATAAGTAGGCTAGAAATTTCCAACCCTTCTAAGCTCTTAGATTTAGCGTTAAAAGATACCAAGAAGTCTAAATTCATGATCATATTGGAAAATAAAAACAAAACATCCTAAGTTCACAACCATCATAGGTTCGGCCATCATAGGATAAATAGGCTAGAAATCTTTAAACTTTCCAATCTTAGACTTAGCATCCAAATGTATTAAGGATCTTAAGTCCATGATCATATTGGAAAATGAAAACAAAACATCCTAGGTTCACAACCATCATAGGTTCGGCCATCATAGGATAAATAGGCTAGAAATATTTAAACTTTCCAATCTCTTAGACTTAGCATCCAAATGTATTAAGGATCTTAAGTCCATGATCATATTGGAAAATGAAAACAAAACATCCTAGGTTCACAACCATCATAGGTTCGGCCATCATAGGATAAATAGGCTAGAAATATTTAAACTTTCCAATCTCTTAGACTTAGCATCCAAATGTATTAAGGAGCTTAAGTCCATGATCATATTGGAAAATGAAAACAAAACATCCTAGGTTCACAACCATCATAGGTTCGGCCATCATTGGATAAATAGGCTAGAAATCTTTAAACTTTCCAATCTCTTAGACTTAGCATCCAAATGTATTAAGGAGCTTGACTCCATGATCATATTGGAAAATGAAAACAAAACATCCTAGGTTCACAACCATCATAGGTTCGGCCATCATAGGATAAATAGGCTATAAATCTTTAAACTTTCCAAGACTTTAGATTTAAGATCAAGAGGTATCTAGAAGCTCAAATACATGATCATCTTTCAAAAAGTTGAAACAAAACTTCCTAGGCCACTAATACATAGTTTCGGCCATATTTGGAAAAATAGGTTAGAGATGTTTGTTTGATACAGTCTCCTAGAATATGAAAGTAGATATTAATAGAAGTTCATAGAAATTAGTTTCAACTCAAAAGGATTTCTCTACCATTTCCTAGAGATTTTAGAAGTTAAAAGAGCTTTTAGAACTTTTTAAGAAAACATAGAGTAAACTCATGAAATAAGTGAAAAACTTGCAAGAGAAGAGTATGAGGGGGTTACCCTTGAAACTAGAAAGAAGAAGTATGAAGAACTTGAACCTTGAAACTAAGTAAAAATGAAAACTTTAAGTGTTGGAAGTTTTGAAGGAAGAATGGAGAAGAAGAAAAATGGAAGAGATGAAATGAAGTGGGTATTTATAGAAGGAGAGGTGAGAGTGGCGTGAAAGAGAGAGGGAGAAGCAAGTCTTGATGCCCAAGTTTTGGCTTATGCCTTGTTTGGTTGAAGAAGAGAGAGAAAAATGGGTTTTTACCATATAATGTTATAATTCAAAAAGTGTCATCATGACCACTTTTTAGGATGTGACTTAGGCCATCCCCCTAGTAAGTCACCTCACTCTCACATGTCACATCGTCACTTTTGTGCTCCCTACTCTGCTCCATTGCATATCCGGTTCAAGTTTCCGACCGTATTTCGCACGGAATAAATATTATATTTTATTTCCGAACTTAATTTTTTGAAAATTTCCAATATCATACAAAACATCACAAAAACACTAACCGTTTCGTTCACGGTTCAAAATTAGGTTTTCTTCTCAGTAAACTTGTACCGGCAGTGAAAATGCAGATCGGATTTCATCCGAATTTTCAACCAAAAATTTAAACGTGACTTCCTACTGTAAAAGAACATAAGAAAATGGTTTTAGTTTATTTAAAATCACTCTCTGGATTTTATCAAAAATTAATACATATACACATGTATTTACTGCTACAAAATGACACAGAAATCGGGGTGTTACAAGACGCCAATATATGGATTTAACACAACAGCTACATGTGAGACATAACAGAAAAATACACATATACATTTTCGTAACAACATAAGCATTCATAACCAGGCAATAGTTAATCAATGGGTTCACACCCCAAACATCATCGTTTGAAAACTTATGCATGAACACTTCATATACATCATCTACAAATCACACTTAATCTCATGAGATATCCCAACCGTGGTGTGTTGATTGGGCTCAATAACCATACAAGGCAAAGGCACACAACCATAGGCACGCATGTAGAACACAAGGCACGCAGCTAGAATATAATGGGCACGTCTACCACATGCATGCAAAAACACTTGGTTCAGGACACTTTTCTTTGTGTTCAATCTTTCCTTGCCGAAGCTCAAAATGGCTTACGACTAATCATAGTTTTAAACATCTTAAAACTTTCATTAATAACACAGGACCTCAAAGTCCAAGTGCTCAATCACGAAACCTTTAGACCGATGCACTAGTCATAGGTTCGTGGTAATAGAAAACATCTTAAATGTTTAAACACAGTATACACCATGTATACAGTAGACACCAAGTCTACAGGACTTCAAAGTCCAAAGGACCCCAAGTCCATAACAACAAAGAACCTTAGTACCCCGACGTCTCGGTTACTAAGTTCAACACCACTTTTAACACAGTTGAGTTAAACTTGATTTCGGAAAATCGTTTCAAATTGGAAATTCTTTAATAAAATCATCTGATACTAAAACTTAGTTTTCAGAAAAGTGAGTCAATCGAGGCTCAAACTTATTTAAGATATGTACTGCCGTTTTCGAAATACTTGCCGTCGATACTTTTCCAAATTGCCATCAATTAACATTTTTAAAGTCATTTAAGCCTAATATTAGCTTTTTCCACTTAAACAATTTTCTAAAATCATAATTAAATTATTTTCAACAATTATTTTCATAAAATAACTTTTTATAATATTATGGAATTTCTTAAATAAAAATTAGCAGTACAAAAATATTTTCACGGTTATGTCTTCACTATGACTCATAGTTCACTCTTACACCGACAAATCATTAAAATAATGATATTTTCCAAAATTCCTTATTTTTCCCAAATAAAATTTTTCATTAATATTATATTCCAATATTTACTGTTAAAACATTGAATATAATTTATAAAGCTTCTTAAAGCTTTTATCTGATTAATTGAATTGGGCACTAACCACTGTCAAAGCTTCTCAAACAACAATCAACAACAATATCACAGAAATATTTCCAGGCAGATCATGCATCACAACACATTATAATGTAATTGCAGATAAACAATTTAAATGCAAATAACCCATCACAGATAAAAATAACACAACTGACACAAACACCACAGATAAATAATACAGACGTCAACTAGATAACACATGATTATAGGAAAAACTCCTTAGGTATTCTCCCCTTACCTCTTGAAGATTCAAGCTTTGGTTTCACGAACGGCTTTCCGATTCGAATTCGGTTTCCTCCGCGCAACTCAGGATAATCCACTAAGATTTATCCTTCAAAAATCACAACTCAACCAATCAAAATCAAACAAATACAATCACCTATACACTAAAGATAGGTCACGGCCTCAACAAGGTTTTGTGGCTAAAAATTTCTAAAATTGCTTAAGTCATTGGATTAATGAACCTAAGTACTTAAGACAATAGATTAGTGATTAATCAACAAAGTTTGAATCAAAAACTTCCAAATTTCCAAAGACCTAGGTTTGGCCATGATGGGTAAATGAAGCTAGAGATTTTTGTTTGATGAAACAACTTGGATTCAACATAGATACATACTAGAAAGATGATATCTAAGATTATTTATGAAAGGAATGAACAATAGAGCCTAATTCATGGTGGAGTGGTCCCTTTTCCGGTGGGGACCTATTTTAAAAATTTAAAAGTACATTAAAACCTTTGAATTATAGATACTTATTTAAAAATTCAATGAAATTTTAGGGGTTATAATTTAGCAAAACTTAACTAAAATGTTTTTTTCATAAATTTCAAAATTAAAGATTATTTGTCTTTCTCCATAAATAGTAGTGTAAATCTCGATAAAATTCTAAAAGATCTAACGAAAATTGAGGGTATATCTTAGAATTTAATTTTGATGTGTAATTTTAATTAAATTATTGAATATACAATATTTTAATTATATAATATTTAAAATTTTCATTTAAATTTAGTTAATATACTTTAACTACAAAAATGATTGGAAAAAATTATAAACAAAAAATCAAAAAGTTTTATTTTTTTAAAAAAATATTTTTAAAAATATAAATGAAATAGTAAAACTAATAATATATTTTATACCTGATTCCCAAATATAATTAAGTTAGTGTGAAACATTTTTTATCACTAAAAAATATTAAAACAAATTAAACATTACCAAACACACTTACCAACATGTGGTTGGTCTAAGTAGTACTGATGGTAAGATCATATATTATAAATATTTTATTACAAGAATATATATATAAATGCATAAGTGATATAAAATAATCACATTATTATTATTATTATTATTATTATTATTATTATTATTATTATTATTATTATTATTATTATGTCAAAAATTGGAGATTACAAAAATTATATCATTGTATACCCAAAAAAATCAAAGACACCTCTCAACTTCTACAAATTATAACCACTCCCTACGCGTTTTCATAGTTTTGATATTGTTGTGTGATTTATTTTTTTTCATTTCCAACACTATTAAAAATATCTCTCTATGTATGTGATCATACAATGATTCAACAATGCCATGGGTAGTTAGGTTAAGGGATTAGTTTTTGCCTTTTGATTTTCTTTTTGATAAAAAAAAACCGATTCAACAATTCATTTCCCATATGATTGCTCATTGTTCACAAAAAATCATTGCAAAGAAACTTTGTAACACCCCCTTGGGCATTACTATACGAACACGTGCAGTAATAATTTAAAAGAAATTTTGCTGGTTGCTTTTGGAAAATTGATTTATTTGAAGTCAGAAAATGTGGGTGTAAAACAATTTCTCCTGAATACTTCGATACACAACGTACTCATCACAATAGTAAAAATAAAACATATTATTCACAAAAGAATTTTAAACCATATAAAGGTTTTCAACACACCTACACAAACTTTCTCAAAACATACCACCCAAAGAAAATCCTAAGCTGGTCGCTCTACAAGACACTCACTTATAAGACCTCGTGATCGTCTCTATGATCACACATCTCTTCCCGCAATCCGGACTTAAGTCTCCAAGTGACTTAAGGAATTCTTCTGCAACATCTGCATTCGTGTACCAAGGTACAATAGCAAAGACAGAAGAACATGTATATGCAAGGGTGAGTTCCAATATATGGATTTTAAAACGATAACCATATGCACGACACATAAATAACATTTAACATGTATATTCAACAATAGACATTCTATTTATCAAAGGGTTTCATACCCGACAATCTTCATCGTTTTAAAAACCAAGACACTTCAATATTCCTCATCTAACTTTGGTACTAATCTCCGGAGCTCTCGAAATAGTCGTAATTAGCCCGGTCTTTCCTAGACCCCCATTCATTTCACCCAAAGGTGAAATATATCCCATAACATGGATACCTACCAAGGTACCCTGCATAAAACCTTTAGGCACATTTGCAACAATAAAATGAAAAATGCATGTAAAACATTTTGTTCGCGTAATTTTCTTTGTGTTCATTCTTTCCTTGTCGAGGCTCAAAGACTCATGACTAAACCAAGGTTTAAACGTTTAAGTTTAACAACCATTCCCATAACAAGGACTCCAAGTCCAAAAACGTGCAAATCACGAAATCTAGATCCGTGCACCATATTTAGATTCGTAGATTTTGGCGCACAAAAATCAATATAGATTTTTATAGGACATCTAGTCCATAACTTAACATTTCGGACCCCGGGTCCATATCATAGAACTCTAGACACCGACATCTCAGCAGCTACGTTCGTCTTTAATTTAACAACATTTTCGCTCTGTGAAACACAAAACAAAACCAAAGTTTCCTCAACTTATCCAAGTTGACGGAAATAACCCGTCGTTTTCCACAAATCCTTTTACGTTGGAAATTCGTTTTGTAAAATTGTCAAAATCCCTTAAAACTCATTTTTGTTCAAAAATCAATATTTTGAACTTGGAAACATCATCTGAGATAAATTCTTGGTATTACTCAATATTACCCCTTTTAAGAATACTTTTGTAAATATTGATGGAATTGTCCGTCGTTTGACGTTTTAAAACGTTTTTAGGTCAAAAGATGACTTTTATAGTAAAATAATTTTTTCCAACACTGTAATAAAATTATTTTTGAAACTTTTTCTCTTAAAACAACATTTTCTAATATTTAAAAATTTCTTAATTATAAACTAGCAGTGCAAAAATATTTTCACGGTTACGTCATCACTATGACTCATAAAACACTCTTACGCTATTAAATCATTAAAATAATATTATTTTCAACCTTTTCTCATTGTCAACCAAAATAAAATACTTAAGTAATATTATATTACTATTTGTCATCAATTAAAACTCATTATTCCGTAAAAAGCTTTTTAACGCTCTTAACCTCATTATTAATTGAGCACTGACCACTGTCAGGTTTTTCAATCCACAAACCACATCAATAACAATCATGTCAATAATATAGCACATATCAATTAACGACATGCAACAACATACAATAACAATTAAATGCAGATAAATAAATATTTTAAAGCAGATAATTGCAAAACAGATGATTTCACACTACGTAAAAATAATTAACACACCAAATAAAATATATAGACCCCAAACAAATTACATACAGCTATAGGAAAAATCCCTCAGGTACTCCCCTTACCTCTTGAAGATTTTTCTTTCCGAATTTAAAATTCCTCCAAGTGTCCGATTTTGGCAAAACACGTACACGATGCAGACGACAATTAATCCTTCAACAAAACACAATAAATAATTATCAATCAAACACTAAATACACCTATACTCCTATGTGATAGGTTCGGCCATGAGGTGTTTGGATAGATAAAATTTCTAAAATTCCTAAGCTTGTGGATTAGTGATCCTTGATCACTTAAAACCCTAAACTAATGATTAACTTACAAAGGTTGAAATAAAATACTCCAACCCTTCAAAACCCTAGTTTCGGTCATGGCTAGATAAATTATCTAGAGATCCCAAAATTTCACATACTCTTAGATCCATGACCTTAGAGTCGTGTAGAGTTAAGACAAATTATCATAAGTTGAAAAATGAAACAAAATCTTTCAACTCTTCAAAATATAATTTCGGCCATGAACAAATCCATAGGTTAGAAATTTGAGTTTGATTTAACATCATGGATTTAAGACATACATGTACTAAAAGGAATGAATCAAACATGATTTGCCAAAAAAATTGATCAACCCCCCCCCCACCCAAACTAGGTTCGTCCTTAATGAGATAAATGGGAAAGAAATTTTTGTTGGATGCATCCTCTTGGATCTTAAATATAGAGAGGATACTAAGATCATAGAAATTGGTTTCACTTTAAAAGGATTTTTCTATGAATTTTCAAAGTTCTAGATCTAGGAATTGAAAAATATGGTCAAGACTTCAAATCACAAAAATGAATGAAGAGCGCAATGATGATTGAGTGAGAGAATCATGGTATACCTCTTGGAATTGAAAAATAAGCAAGGAATCAAGTAGTTGCTTCACAAAAATGGCTTAGGGATCTTAGAGAATGTTGAGAGAAAATGAAGAACAAAGCAAAGGAAGAAGATGATGACTTAATAAAATGGATGGAATGGCCTAATTTGGTGTGTTGGCCATGGTTTTTTTGGGGGCTAAAGTGTCCAAATTGTTTTTCATTTAAGGACAAAGGTGTAATTTCACTTAGGGCAATTTTGTGATTAAGTAAGGACTTAAGGACATTTTGGTAATTTCATGCCTAAAGTAATCATGAAATTTATGTGGTTTATATTGAAGGAGAGGTGGCTGATTTGTGTCCACAAATTGTGGGGCAAACTTGTCATTTCGATGAAAGTTCAAGGATAAAATGGTCCAAGGGTAAAATGGTCTTTACACTAGTTTAAAGAAATATCTAGATTTTTTGTTAAAAGCAATCATGGCATGGTGACTCATCCATATGACTCACCACCCTAGGTGGCACCATATCCCAGTATCCGATGTCGGGTTTTGTCTCTGCACGTCCGTTCTCGACTCCGTCGATTACCCGATTTAGGGTTTTACGCCCGAATCAAGTATAAAACCTATTTATTTTGAAAATTTTCAAAATAACCTATATTGTTTGAAATGAGATATAAAATCTATTCATTTCGTTCTCGGGTCAAAATTAGGTTTTCTAATCAGTAAAATCTTACTATCAGCAAAAACGCAAACCGAGTTCGATCTGAATTTTCAACCAAAAATTTAACCGTATACTTATAAAAATAAGTATGATATGAATATGACTTTGGTTTTCCCAAAATCATTTTCTAAGTTTTAGATAAAAATATAAACGTTTATTTATATTTATACCGATAGTAGAAAGCTGAAAAAATCTCGGTGTTACAAACTTATTTCAAGCTGTTAGATGGCAAAGGGCAAAAGCAAAACTAGCTTCAGAAGTAAATATATTATTGGATATGCAATATGCTTTCTAGTTGAAATTATATTTTAAGTCATACTGAAAAAATGAAAATTGTTATGTAGAGTAGGGTTGTAGAGCAATGGGAGCAAATTTTTTAGTGATATGTAGAGTATGGTTATAGGAAAATGGAGGCAACATATTTTTTTTAATGGGGTAAAAAAAATATAATTTAAGATTCAATTAAGAAAAGATTTTACTTGGTGGGGGCAGTCCCCCAATGTCATGTGTGTAGATCCGTCTCTGATATCATTCCAACTTAAATTTTGAGGAATGATTTTTGTAGACAAAATGGGGACATCATAAGGTGTCCCCTTTGTTTTTTGAGTGTATTTTCGAGAAGCGTGCATACAAAGAAAATAAAAATTAAGTGAGAGATAGAGATAAACATATACGATGTCACCTACGGTGTCCAAAATTTGTGTTCAAATAACATAACTCTAAATTTTATATAATTTTGTTTTTCAAAATTAGGTATAAGCATAATGAGGATTCTTGACATAAATTAATAATATTTTTACATAACATTATATATATATATATATATATATATATATATATATATATATATATATATATATAATATCCATTGATATAGATATTAAATCTCACTCTTACACCAAACCATTAATTTTAATTTAATCTAATGACTTAAACTTATCAGAAGATAAAAATTAAAAGTAAGTTAAACTTAGGAGAGAAAAAAGTATATATGAGTTTAATTTATAAGCACTGTCAGTGTAGATATTTTTACATTGACAACCAATCAAAATCATGGAATTAATGACTTTTAAAATGGTTTGGATAAAAATCAAATATTTTTAATGATGCGTCAATTTCTTATTGGTTGACAGTGTAAAAAAACTTTACACTGTCAATATATCAATTAAATCCTAAAACTAATTAAAAGGTTGTCTTGATTTTTCAATAAAATTATAATATTTATTAAATATTTCCTAAATTCATGAAAATTATTGTATAATATATCCTATTTAGTCTTGATTTGTTACCTAAATGTATAATTTCATTTAAATATTAGGATATAAAGAATAAAAGTAACTTAAATTAGGAGAGAAAAACAGTATATATTTAATGGAAAGAGATATTAAGTATTTTTAATGAAAAATATGATTTTTTTTATTTTAAAATATAATATATTAAAATTAATTAAAAGGTTGTCTATATTTTTCATTAAAATTATAATATTTATTAAATGTATCCTAAATTATTGAAAATTATTGTATTAATATATCCTATTTAGTCTTATTTTTTTACCTAAATATATAATTTCCTTTAAATAATTATAAACACCAAACTTTAGACATTAATTTTAATTTAATTTAATTTAATGACTTAGACTTATCAGGAGATAAAAAATAAAAGTATCTTTAATTAGGAGAGAAAAACAGTATATATTTAGTGGAAATAGATATTAAGTATTTATTTACAGAAAAATAGGATTTTTGGTATTTTAAAATAGAATATATCAAAAGTAAATAAAAGTTTGTCATGATTTTTCATTAAAATTATAGTATTTTTAAATATATCCTAAATTCATGAAAATTATTGTATTAATATGTCCTATAGTCTTGATTTTTTTACCTAAATATATAATTCCCTTTAATTAATTATAAGATTCTAAATTATAAAAAAATATAAAATTTAATTTATAAATATATTTTTTTATTATATTATATAAAAAACAAAGTAATATGCACATTAGAGAATTTTAATTTTATAGATAAGAATTCTAATATTGGAAATTATCATATTTTTAGTAAAACATTTTCTTTATTTTTATTTGCAATATGCATGCTGAATTAACAGGGTTTTGTGAGTGTATGAATTTTTTCTAACCCCGTTGAATGTCTGAGGCTTTGCCAGGGCCATCGCTAACTACTTGTTCTTTGTATATGGACTTGAGTACCCTTGTACTTGTTGAATAAATTCATTTTGCCTATAAAAAATGATCACTTGATGGAACCCTAATGAAAATTTAATGAAACTCTAATGGAGATGTATATAAGGGACTTAATTACAAAGTTTATAATTAAGTTTAGGAAATTCATTACAAACTTTTACAATTCGATGACCTATTTTATTTTAAAAAAAAACAGTGTAAGGACAAACAAAAAAATTAAACTTTTTTTACATTGGAATTAATGCATGTTGGAGTGCTTCTAGCTGCAGAATCGGAGATGATTTATGTAACACCCCCCTTGGGCATTACATGACTAACTTAATTTTGTAATAACATATTAAAATAAAATAATAGTTGGTTTGCTTTCGGAAAATGATTTATATACATGTACTTAAGAACCTATCTATTACTTTTACAAAAATTTCGACGGAGTCTCCTTTGTAATTTCAACTTCCCAAAATAAACACACCTACTAAAACATTTATATTTTCATCCCAAAAGAAAGGCTCTCTGAGCCATAAACATCCTATCCACAATAGAAGCTCTCCGAGCCATAAACATACATACACATAACAGTAATCCAATAAAAGACTCTCAGAGTCATAATACCTATTACTATGACTTTCTCCAAATAAAATTTACTCGATAAACTAAGCTGGTCACACTAAAAGATATTCATGGGGAAGACCCCATGGTTCTCACCATTATAACTAACATCAAACATCTTCAAGGACTAGGACTAATATCCCCGAGTGAAGCTGAGAACTTCTCTGCAACATCTGTACACTCAAACCCAAAATACCACAAAAGAAACCAAACAGAAATAATGCAAAGGTGAGATACCGACATATGAGTTTTATCATAGCAGTCACATACACGACTCTCACATAATGACATACAATATATCATAACCATAAACACAAGGATCCAATCCCGATAATCAAATGCATTTTTGTAAATCATTTCATGTCACTTCAATATTCACTATCTAGTTCACTATCTCCGGAGATCCTAACTTCCCTTCGTCGAGCAATGATTAGGCTGCGATACCCTTAACACAATTGTCTCATGAGATCGGCCTCTAAATTTAGGTCTGGCTCCAATTTTTCAGGGAATATCACGATGGAGCACCTAAAATAATATTGGAATAGTTCCCTATTGAGTACATTCGTGCCGGGTAACCGAATTCCACGACCCGAGGTTGCAAGGCCCCAAGTATTCGCTGGATTTTCGAAGCCCGAATGTCCTTACGACCCAAAGACCCTAGAATTAAAATATCAAAGACAAATTTAACGCAAAAAAAAAAACGATAGGGATTGTATTGAAATCACATAATTTATTATAAAAAAGATATAATTATTAAATATAATTATAAAAATTAATCAGAGTAAAATTAATTATTATTAAAAGTTAAAAATTTTATAATTAATACATTATTTATTTCATATATGAAAAGTAAAAAAAATATAGTTCTGATAAAATATTATTTTAAAAAAATCATAATATTTTATTAAATTCAAAAGTACTAAAATTTCTAGGAAAAAAATAAATGTATTGTTTAGGGTTGTCTTAATAATATTTTTTATTTTATTTTTTAAGCTTGGGTAGCATCCAATGGGACAAACGACGGAAGTCTCCAAAAGTTAAACCTAAAAACAGGGCGCCGTGTCTTGTCCACTCCTATATATACGACAACACCAACCCAACCCTTTCATCACCTTTTTCTTCTTCTTACTCACTCTATCGCTGTCTCTTTTCACTTAACAATCAATCCACCATGTCATCATCATCATCATCAAACTCAAAGAAAATCATCACCTTTCGTTGTTCCGACAACGAGATCTTTGAGTTGGATGAAGTAGTGGCACTTCAGTTTCAGACCATCAAGCATATAATCGAGGATGGTTGCGCTGATAAAATTATTCCTCTAACCACCATTCAAAGCAACATCTTCGCCAAGGTTGTGGAGTATTGCAAACAACACACCAACAACGCCGACAGTGATGCTCTGAAGAAATGGGATGAAGAATTCATCAATGTTGATCAACCCACCCTCTTCGATTTGATCCATGTGGGTGTACTCCACTAAATTGATTATGATCTTCATATATAATATTAATATTATGATTTTGTCTTTTTTTTATTTCTTTCATTTCTTTATTGTGGATTTATTGACTACTCTTGCGTTTTGATTTAAGATGCAACACGGTCTTTGTCTATTTATAATGATGCAGCCCTTTAAGATTACAATATAAAGAATTAATCAAGATTTGGGTTTTTATTTTTATTTTTATTTTTTAAATTTTCTTTGATTTGCTCGCATGTTTTTTTTCACTTGTGAAAAATGTTTCCCTTTTTCAGGCAGCAAATTTTCTGAATATCAAAGGTCTTTTGGATTTGACATGTAAGACTGTGGCAGATGTAATCATAAAACATACCCCAGAAGAGATACGCAAAACTTTCAATATCCAGAATGATTTTACTCCTGAGGAAGAAGAGGCTCTTCGCAAGCAGAATCAATGGGCTTTTGATGAGTGAGAAGAAGGAGACCTATGTTTTGTTTCTAGTGATTAGTAGTTAATTAATAATTGTGATTCGATCCTTTGTTATGATTTATATAGATTGGGATTTTGCTTTATTCTAATGTTTATTTTCATAATAATGCATTATTTATTGTTAAGAAACTCATATTTTATTACTGCTACATTTGGTCTTATGGATGCTTTGAGTGTGAGTTTTTGTGTTTCATTCTCGTTCAAAAGACTTGGTGTGAGTTTTTGAATGTATCATTCTCGTTTATAAGCCTTAGTTGTAATGAATTATTATTAAAAACATCTAGGCTTAGTAATGGGGTGGATTTTTGCTCGATTCGATATCATTTTATTACTTTAAAATATTTTTAATTAATTGATACAGTAATCAATCATCAGAGCTTTAAATTAATCTATTATTTCATATAAATTTTAAAAATGTTCTAGTTAAACTAATAATATTAGTAACTAAACTAAGTATCTTGTTCATCTAGACCATAAGCTTGATACGAAGCGAAGTAGATTATCCCAAGTCCCAAAACCTCGCAACTTACAAGAAGGGGTCAGGTCAATAATATGAACTCGTATTCCATGTGGTTTTTTATGTTATAATAAGGCCATGTTTTGTTTGATGGAAATATATAGATATAATAGAGTATAATGAATTATAGGATAAAGATCTTCTATTTCAATTTCTTGTGCCAATTTCATGCCCCATTCAATTAAAATGTGATAATGACACATTATTTAGACTAAAAGTTCAAATTAGTCACTAAAAATTTTAGGGATCCACTTTTGATCCTAAAAAAATTAATTTAACCATTTAGTCCCTTAAATTTATAAACCCGGGATATATTAGTCTCTCTTTCCACTTCCAACGTCCATTTACTTGCTTATGTATCTCGTTAACCATCCATTTTGACTCGATAATGGTCCTGTGTGACTTATGACAAATTTCCACCATGAAAAATGAATGAAAGGGGGAAAATTAAGTCTAAAATTTTAAAATTCAGATACCTTAAAAATTATGCATTTTTTTTCACTTTTTATTCATTTTTCACAGTAAAAATTTGACATAGGCTACACAGGACGATCAACGAGTCAAGCAGGATGGTTAACGGGTCACACAAGCAAGTAAACAAACATTGGAAATGGAATTAGGAACTAATATGTCTCACATTTGTAAATTTGATGGATTAAGTGATTAATTTATTTTTTTCAGGAACAAAAAATGGGTTCCCTAAATTTTTCGGGGACCAATTTGAGCTGTTATTCTTGTTTTTATTTTAAAATTGTTTTTTTTTATTGATTACATTTTAAATAATCATAAAATGTCTCATTATTAAAAATACTCTTATAGTTGCCTAAAAAAAAGTTTAATCTTATAGTAACTTCCTTAAAAATCACATGTAGGATAATTTTTTATTAGCTAGCACTGATATTAAAATAAAATTACACTAATAATGTATCAAAGATAAACTTTATAAAATATCATTTAATAAAAAAATGAAGAACTTAAAATTTTATCCAGAAAAAAAACCTAATTTTAACCCAAAACCCGAAGATGTGATGCTCTGCTAGGGTTTCCGTTCTGAAAATTTGCATGCTTCTCCATGGCTTCTGATCCAATTGTGCCGTGGAGTTTTCTGGATGTTCACTCCTCCTCTCATTTGCCTGCGCAGCCTCCACACAAGAAGTCCTTTGCGCAAGCAGTTACTAACTCTTTTGATCTCCCTTTGATCCATGCACCTAAACCTAAGCCAGTCTTCAAGGGCAATGAACTTGCAGTTAAGATCTCTGAAACCGAGTACCAGGCTGGGGTTCTGGATTGCCAACTCACCCTTCATGGCAAACTCATCCTCTCTAAGGGTGACACACCCCTGAAACTGAGTGACTTGCGGTCCAAGTTAGTTAAGATTTGGAACCCTAATGGCCCTTGGTCTTTGGTTTCCTTAGGAAAAGGTTTTTATGAGTTTAATTTTTCCTCGTTGGATGACCTTAGTAGGATCCGTTCTCCTGGTTACTGGAATGTCAGCCCTGGCATCCTTCGTATCTCCTCATGGACACCAGACTTCAACACTAACAGAATCCGCCAAACCCATGCACAATGCTGGGTTCGCATTCATTGCCTTTCTAGGGAGTACTGGAGACCAAAAATCTTGTTTGAGATTGGAAGTGGAATTGGCGTACCAATTGCTCTTGATGAAGCAACAATGAAGAGATCATTTGGTCACTTTGCTAGAATTCTCTTAGAGATTGATCTAACTACTGATCTGCGTGATAAGATCCTAGTTGAGAGAGAAGGCTTTACTTTTTTTGTGTTTTTAGAGTATGAAAAGCTGCCTGATTTCTGCTCTAGTTCCAAAATTATTGGCCACTCCATATCCAACTATAGAAGGAGTCAGCCAGTGGGTGAAAACAGCACTGCCGGGGGGGAGGTTCCTAAGGCTTCCAGGAGGAGGATTTTGCACTATGCCCCCAAACACAAAACTCCTGTTGAGTTGGCTCAAAAGGTGCCTATCAGTTTCCAAGACCTTCCTAACAGTGCTGATGAAGGTGGGATCATGGCTTCTGTTGGTTTCACTGGCAGTGAGCAGGCTTTAGTTTTAGAGCAGCCGCTTGAATTGCCTGTCAACAATGTGGTTGAGAATAACTCCCTATTGGAGCAGTGTAGACTGGATAAAGGCAAAGCAATAATTGTTGATGATTCACCTCCACAAGGGGTAAAAGAGAATTTCCTCAATGCTGCGTGCCCCTTGTTGTGACGCCGGCAAGTGTACCGGGTCGTCGCAAGTAATAAAATAAACACGGTAAGTAATTACCGAGGTCGAACTCAGGGATTGGGCTACCAATTCGACTAATCCGCGGGAAATCCGATACGTTTGGTCAAGTCACAGAAGGTGGTTGAGAGAGAGAGATTAATATCAAAAATTCAATTAACGAATCTAATAAACTAATTAACTAAAAATCAGAAATTAAAATGTCCAAGGTCACAAATCCACCTACCCAATATGTATTCCCAAGTGATGATGAATTCCTCCCTAAGTTCAATTACAATGTCAACCGGGACCCCTAAATTCTCCTAAATCCACTCTCGTGCTCATTAGGACGTATTCGACGATTGGATTAATTACATACTAGGTCTCATAATCCTAATCTCGAATTTGGTTAATTCTTGTTCCCTATAAGGTTGCACCGATCTCCTACTCACTCTCGTGCAATATTCGATCGATGATCCCAATTCAAGTTCTAAATGTGAATCGCTGACTAGGCCTCATCAACGTTAACAAGTCAATCACGCAATACATATGATTAACACAATCAAATCAGAATTGGAAAACATTTATTGAGAAAAAGGGAGAAAGACATACATCACATGAACACTACACTGCCATGGGTGGCTTCATCATTCCCTCAGACGAGGGGATTAGTTCCTCATGCTCATAGACAAACAATCGGACATAATCTCCATAAGAAAAAGGGAGACGCAGCTCCAAAGAGAAAAGAAATTACCCTAAACGCTACTCTAAACAGTGGAAAACTACTAGGATTCGCGGCCCTCCAAAAGCCCTCCAGCCTCCAGCCCCCATAATCTGATCTGAAACAGCCTTTATATAGGATTCCTGATCTGCGCTCGCTCGCGAGGCGAGCAGCCTCTCGCGAGGCGAGAATTAAAATTGGCGCGCTTTCAATTTGAACGCTCGCGAGGCGAAAGTGTGTTCGCGGGGCGAGTCTTCAATTCTAGGCTGTGACTTTCATCACGGCTGGGCCGTGATGGTCTCTGACTTCCAGGGTCTTCAAACACTCGCGGGGCGAGATTCTTCTCGCGGGGCGAGACTTCAAACCTTAAACTGTCACGGGCGTGGTCTTCATCACGGCTTGGCCGTGATGGTCTCTGTCTTGCAGGTCTTCATGATTCGCGGGGCGAACATATTCTCGCGTGGCGAGACAGAATTGATGACCTTGCTGTTTTATCTGTTCTTCAGGCTCGCGAGGCGAGCATCCACTCGCGAGGCGAGTATCTCCAGAAGTGCTTTTTCCACTGCTTCTTGACTTTCCTTGACTCCCGGAGCTTCACTTATTGACCTGAAAACACCAAAAGCAACAAAAAGCGTAATTCTATCCAAAATAAGCTAAAAACTACACAAAAGACGCAAAACGAGTCAAAGTCCAACTTAGGAACAAAACAAGGCAAATTTGGGCGAAAACGAGATTGAACTCGAATAATTTGCACAAAAACCACGGTCCATCTAGTTATAAAACTAGATAAGCCGAAGGCTTATCAAAACACCCCAAACTTAAACCTTGCTTGTCCCCAAGCAAGCTTAAAACTCAAAAACGACTCAAGACTTGGCAAGCCTAAAGGAATCAATCGATTTCGCACAAATTTAATGCAATCAAAACAGTTTTTCTCCAATGATCTCCCCCCTACATCAATGTAATCCCCACATTCATTTACTTTAAACAGTTGAGAACCTATCATTCATGCCATCGTTACTCTAAGTTGAGGAACAAAGATACACACAAAGGAAGATCACCAATTTCAAACAATTGCCTTCCTCACAAGGGTATGTAAAATTTCACTCATTCGCTCAAATTCGTCTAGGCTATCAACTTTTTCACTCAATTTCACTTATCAAGAGCACTTCCCATGAATTTGATTTTCATCTCAAAAATAGTTCCCACGAAAACATGCATGCAACATCAGAAGGTCTTTCAAAGGTTGTAATGGGGCCTGGCTAAGGGTAGGATAATGAAGGATATTTAGGCTTAAGTCCCTAGGAACTAAGAGAGCATGAGCATTTTTACACATATTCCACTCAATTTCCTTTTTCTCATTTTTCTTTTTGTCTCGGGTAACTACAGCCTTTTTCCTTGCTAATCTTTTGATTTGCCCCTTTTCTTTTTTTTTGCAATTTTTTTTTCAACCTTTATTTTTCTTTTTCTCACCCCCAATATGACACATCACCTTGTAGCCACCCCAAACTTAGTTCCTCACAACCATTCTCTTGCTACGCTTCCATGCTCTCCTAATCCTAAGATTGGGTTAACATGGTTTTTCAGATTTTGGCTCGTAATGTAGGGTCATCAAGAAACAATAGGTCAATTGGGCTCAATTTGGCTAACTAGGGAACATGCATTAGGGATGGTCCTTTTTAGGCCAAGTGGTTTTTCAAAGAAAATTGCCTAAATCATTTGATGCAACACATAAACATGCAAACCATATAGAGATTCAAGCAAATTTGGGAAAGTGCAACTTAACAGTGATTCACACATTCAAAAATAGAGTTGGAGGCTCAAATCCTCACCTGGACATTTTGCAAATTGTTTGACCGAGATACGATTCCTAGTGTGTGCACCCCCCTCACCCCAAACTTATCATAAATCAATTAATCACAATAAAATTCTCAAAGTTCAGTTTTCAATTTTTAAGTGGGGATAAACTTTTCTATTTTCAGAACCTAGGGGGAAATCATCGATGGTCAAAATAATACATGCAATCAATCTATGCTAAATTCAATTAACATCCAACAAGCTTGCCGACACGACATTCATACAACAACTCTTGATCTTCTCAAATTATTCAAGAGTGACAAACAAAAACAAAACAAAAAGCAAAAACAAAACAAAAGTTAGGAGAAGAGAGGGATACCTAGCTTGGGTTGCCTCCCAAGTAGCGCTTGTTTAACGTCCCGAGCCTGACTTATTAAGAAGCATCCACCTGGATCCCATAGTCTGTGGTACAACGGCCAGAAGATGCTCATTATGTGAGATTCTCCACCCGGATCAAATGGTAATTGGAGTGGAGATCGTAGCAGCAATATGACTTTATCATCAACTCCACCTAGCCAGTGTGTGAAAACTCCATTGACCTTTGTAATTATGAATTCACTTCCTCTCGGGTCAAATGGTGTTTTCTCGAGGAAGTGTGCCAGACGAGTGGGAGGGTCTAACTTACCCATGTCCACACATGCATGTAAGCCAACATAGTTATCCAATGCAGAAATTTTCGGTTGCTTGGCAAGCAGGGTGGAATCCACTACCACTTCGTCTTCATTTTGATCTATCCCCAAAACCAGATTTTCTTCAAAATGGGCTTCATGTGACCCTTGTACTAACTGCTTACAAATCTCCTCGACTTGCGTTTTGAAATTCTGCATCACAGTTTCGATACTGTCACAGTTGGCTCTTGCCTTGGCCTCAGAGGTGGATAGCTCCTGGGAATATTGTTCTAGAGCAGCTTTCAACGGTGTTTGCTCATTCCATTCCCATTCCTCCTCATGCTTCATGATTACACTATAAGCTTGTGCATGAGGGCAATTACGTCCCCAGCGCCAGTGATCTCCCAGGGTTATATTAGGCCCAAAGTCATATTTTGTAACACCGTCCAAGGCTGGAAAATAAACAGTCTCCATGATTCGCAATCCGCCTTGAAAGGGTACCTCGCATACAAAACAGGGCCAAGACCAAGTGGGATCAAGAAATAGAGAATAATAATAGAAATTAAAAATAAAAATAAAAATAAAAGTAACTTAACCAAATAATCAAACTACCCTAAAATTAGTAAACTGGTTGTGCCAATCCCCGGCAACGGCGCCAAAAACTCACCACTATACTACAACGACCCGGTACACTTGCCGGCGTAAAAACTTGTTGGTGACTCCGGCAAGTGTACCGGGTCGTCGCAAGTAATAAAAATAACACGGTAAGTAATTACCGAGGTCGAACTCAGGGATTGGGCTACCAATTCGACTAATCCGCGGGAAATCCGATACGTTTGGTCAAGTCACAGAAGGTGGTTGAGAGAGAGAGATTAATATCAAAAATTCAATTAACGAATCTAATAAACTAATTAACTAAAAATCAGAAATTAAAATGTCCAAGGTCACAAATCCACCTACCCAATATGTATTCCCAAGTGATGATGAATTCCTCCCTAAGTTCAATTACAATGTCAACCGGGACCCCTAAATTCTCCTAAATCCACTCTCGTGCTCATTAGGACGTATTCGACGATTGGATTAATTACTTACTAGGTCTCATAATCCTAATCTCGAATTTGGTTAATTCTTGTTCCCTATAAGGTTGCACCGATCTCCTACTCACTCTCGTGCAATATTCGATCGATGATCCCAATTCAAGTTCTAAACGCGAGTCACTGACTAGGCCTCATCAACGTTAACAAGTCAATCACGCAATACATATGATTAACACAATCAAATCAGAATTGGAAAACATTTATTGAGAAAAAGGGAGAAAGACATACATCACATGAACACTACACTGCCATGGGTGGCTTCATCGTTCCCTCAGACGAGGGGATTAGTTCCTCATGCTCATAGACAAACAATCGGACATAATCTCCATAAGAAAAAGGGAGACGCAGCTCCAAAGAGAAAAGAAATTACCCTAAACGCTACTCTAAACAGTGGAAAACTACTAGGATTCGCGGCCCTCCAAAAGCCCTCCAGCCTCCAGCCCCCATAATCTGATCTGAAACAGCCTTTATATAGGATTCCTGATCTGCGCTCGCTCGCTCGCGAGCAGCCTATCGCGAGGCGAGAATTAAAATTGGCGCGCTTTCAATTTGAACTCTCGCGAGGCGAAAGTGTGTTCGCGGGGCGAGTCTTCAATTCTAGGCTGTGACTTTCATCACGGCTGGGTCGTGATGGTCTCTGACTTCCAGGGTCTTCAAACACTCGCGGGGCGAGACTTCAAACCTTAAACTGTCACGGGCGTGGTCTTCATCACGGCTTGGCCGTGATGGTCTCTGTCTTGCAGGTCTTCATGATTCGCGGGGCGAACATATTCTCGCGTGGCAAGACAGAATTGATGACCTTGCTGTTTTATCTGTTCTTCAGGCTCGCGAGGCGAGCATCCACTCGCGAGGCGAGTATCTCCAGAAGTGCTTTTTCCACTGCTTCTTGACTTTCCTTGACTCCCGGAGCTTCACTTATTGACCTGAAAACACCAAAAGCAACAAAAAGCGTAATTCTATCCAAAATAAGCTAAAAACTACACAAAAGACGCAAAACGAGTCAAAGTCCAACTTAGGAACAAAACAAGGAAAATTTGGGCGAAAACGAGATTGAACTCGAATAATTTGCACAAAAACCACGGTCCATCTAGTTATAAAACTAGATAAGCCGAAGGCTTATCACCTCTCCACCCCGATCTCTGTTGAAACAGTTTATAATCCTAGGGACTTCATGGGAATTAATAATGTTCCTGCAAATGATCCAGCAGCCCTTAATTCAGTTGGCCCTCTCTTAGGATTTGCCAATGAACTTGGAAATGCTGACACTGATATGCAGCTGGTGGTGCCTAGCTCACCTGCCGAGGATGTGGTTATGCATAGTAACTTGGTGGGGTTGTCCCCAGTTCAGATTGACTCATCTGTGGCAGACCCTCCTCAATTACTCTCTACTACTTTTGGTAACCCCTCTTTGGTTCAAAATGGTCCTGCTGTTACTGACTTTTTGCCTGCAGCTGCCAATGTAGTTACCACTAATGCTGTGATAAACCAGACTGTGGTCAATGATCTGCAAATCATTGGCTCTTTTTGGAGTCAGGAAGATGATACTGAATCCGTGAATGAGGACAGCCATCTTTATTCTCCTGCCTCAACTGCTGCTGACCCAAGCAAATACTTGGCCACTCCCTCTGAAGTCCCTAAGGCTGACTTTACTCCAGTAATGTCCAAGTCAAAAAAGAAAAACTTCGACAGAAAGTTGCCAAGGATGCTCACCTAGACAGAGTTAATGCCCTTAAGAGGGGTGGTCCACACCAATTTGCCTAATGAAAGCTCTCTATTGGAACTGTATAGGGTTTGGAAACCACAAAACTAGGTTGGTGCTTAAGAATCTGTGTGTGTCTAATAAACCAGATTTTGTTTTCCTGTCTGAGCCATGGATTGATATATCTGATGTCCCTATTGCATTCTGGAGGCAGCTTGGTCTCAAAGTTTTCTTTCTTAATGATAGAGGGCATCTCCTTCCCAACCTCTGGGGTCTGTGCAATAGCCAGTGGAACCCTAGTATTATATCTATTTCTAGTCAGCAATGCACCTTTTATGCTTCTGTGGAGGGCAGTCCTTTTTTCATATCTGCAGTTTATGCAAGCACTTCCTATATCTCAAGAAGGTCCCTCTGGAATGATTTGACTAATCTCCAACTAACCCCCTGGCCCCTGGTGTATGATTGGTGATTTCAACTCAGTTTTGGGGTCTCATGAAGTCAAAAGCTTTTCCTTGCCTTTGAGAGTTGCCTGTGAGGATTTTAAGAACTTCACAGACATTGGGAATCTAATCCATTTGCCAACCAGAGGGGCTTGTTTCACATGGAGAAATGGTAGAAGGGGTTCCTCCGTTGCTGAGAAGAGGTTGGACAGAAGCATCTGTAATGATGCCTGACTGGATTTCTGGCACACTTCCTCCTGCTGCACATTGGTTAGAAGTCAATCAGATCACTTCCCCCTTCTGCTTAGCTGTTCAAAATCAGCGGAAACTTTCCCCTCTTCCTTTAAGTTCCACAAAATGTGGAATGAACACCCAGACTGCATAAGACTTGTGGAGGAAGTGTGGAATAGGCACCTCCGGTTGTCCAATGCAAGTGCTTTCCAAGAAATTGAAAGCTACGAAGTTAGAGTTGAAAAGTCTGGAACAAGACAGATTTTGGTAATATCACTTGTTAGGGTAAAACAAGCTCGGGAAGTCATGCCGAGAATATCCAAAGATCAAATCAACCTTCATGGAGCTTCTGATGGTCTGATGGAGCAGGAAGTGCTGGAACAATCTGAGTTGCAGCACTCACTTCACCTTGAGGAGGAATTTTGGAGAGAAAAATCCCAAGTCAAGTGGCATTGCCAGGGGGATAGAAACACTGCTTTTTTCCACAGGATCACTAAGATAAGGCATGCTGCCAAGTCAATGTCCTTGCTCAAAAAAGGCACTGAGGTCCTCAACACTCAGGAGACCATTGCACAGCATGTTCTATCCTATTTCTCAGAGTTGTATGCAGCTCCTAATGACTGCCAACCCTCTGACCTTATCAAAAAAGTGGTGCCTGTCTTAGTTTCTGAGGAGGACAACTGTTTTATGACAAGGATTCCATCTGAGGATGAAGTTAGGCAAGCTGTATTTGGCATGAATAGTGAGGGTGCTCCTGGACCTGATGGTTTTGGTGGCTGCTTCTACCATGCTTTCTGGGACATCATTGGCAAAGATGTGTATCAATCAGTAACTCGATTCTTTGCTCAGAATTGGTTGCTTCCAAACTTGAATTCTAACATTGTTGTGCTTATTCCTAAAGTCCAGCATGCTGATAAAATAGAAGACTATAGACCTATTGCTCTAGCAAACTTTCAGTTCAAGATTATTACCAAGGTGTTAGCTGAGAGACTTTCTGTTTTAGCTCCGAAAATTGTCTCCCCTCAGCAAAGGGGCTTCATTAAGGGCAGGAATATAAAGGACTGCATATGCATTGCCTCTGAAAATGTGAACCTCCTGGATCACAAGGCCTTTGGTGGCAATTTGGCACTCAAATTGGACATTAAAAAGGCTTTTGACACTCTAGATTGGGGCTTCCTCATCTCTGTGTTGTAGGCCTTTGGTTTCAGTAATACCTTCTGTAGCTGGATCAACACCATCCTCCATTCTTCCAGGCTCTCATTTCTGGTCAATGGCAAATCAAGGCTACTTTGCTTGCAAGAGGGGAGTAAGGCGGGGGGATCCCCTATCCCCTTCTTTGCTCGCCTTGCGAAGATGTTCTTAGTAGAGGATTATCTTTCCTTGTGGAATCTGGTTTCTTTGCACACTATCTCGGGGCCAAAAATCTGAAGTCTCCCGGCCATGTGTTGTATGCGAGATGATGTGTTTGTTTTCCGTAATGGGAACAGGAGGGGGCTTGAAGCTTTAAGGAAGTTATTGGCTGAGTATGGCCTTGATTTTGGTCAACATATAAGCCTAGAAAAGAGCAATTTTTACTCGCTACATCTCTCCAAACTAAGTCTGCTAGGATTGCTAACATCCTTGGTTTCTCATGAGGTTCATTCCCTTTTGATTACTTGGGAGTCCCAATTTTTAAGGGAAGGCCAAAAGATCTCATTTGCAGCCTATAGCAAAACAGGATTCGTTCTAAGTCGGCTTCTTTGGAAGGGCAACTTCTTTGTCTTTAATGGGTAGGATTGAGTGGTGAAATCTGTCATTCGAGCATGTTCCTCTGCAGTTTCCATATTTACCCGTGGCCTGCTACCCTTCTTAATGCTTTGGAAAGGAATATCGGAAACTTCATCCTGGTCGGGTGACCGTAATGTCAAGAAAATCTGCATTGTGACTGGCATAAGGTCCGCCCCTTTTATGGAAGGTGGCCTTGGTATCAAGTCTCTCAAGGCTTTCAACCATGCTGCACTCCTCAAGCTAACTTTTGAATTGCTAGCATCGAGATAAGGATCGGGCAAGCTTCTGCGAAAGCATTTCTCCATCGCAAAGCAGTTCGGATCTTACATAAAATCCTCAATCTGTCCAGGCATAAGGTGCAATCTGCATTCTGCTTTACTCTAATTCCCTTTTGCAAATTGGAGATGGCAGAGCAACTAACTCCGGACGGATAGATGGCTATCTCAGCCCCTAGTTGACTTAATGCAACTGCCATCCTCCTCGCATAGGTACCTTAAAGCAACAATGGGCTGATATCATTCTTGGTAATTCTTTGGCTAATCCCTTCTGCTCTACTCGAGAAGTCTGCTGCTCTAGGTCGGGAGCTATCCCAGATACCTATCCCCAGGTTCCCTTCATCAGATCACCTCATTTGGAAGCATTCTTACTCTGGTGATTTGTCTATTAAGGATGCCTTGTCCTTCATTCAAGCTGTGTAAGCTCCTTGTCCTTGGTCCAGGCTGATTTGGTGTAATGTTGTTCCTCCCTCTAAATCCTTTGTTGTGTGGAGACTTCTTAACAACAAGCTGCCCACGGATGATCAGCTTCGAATGAGAGGGTGCACCATTGTCTCAATATGCGATCTGTGTTATGCGAGATCGAGAATCTCAAGATCATTTGTTCTTCCAATGCCCCTATGCAAAACAGCTTTGGGAATGGTTCATCAAAATTACTAGAGTGCAACTAGATTTCTCCTCTATCCAGTCTGCTCTTTCCATCTGCAACAGGCCCTGGGGGCTTCAGATCAAAGATGTGTTGTTGGCTGCCATAACCAACATCATCTGGTTCATTTGGTTTTCTAGAAACAAGTTGAAATTTGATGACAGAAAAGTTTCAGTCCGAGCTGCTATTTGCATGGTTAAGGCTTCCATAGCCCTATCAGGTAATTTAACAAAATACTCTATGCATTATGATGCTGAGGAAGCCAGAATTCTCATGCAGCTTGGCATCTCCATTCACCCGAAAAGGGCACCTGTCATAACAAAAGTGGACTGGATTCCCCCTTGCCGTGGCTGGATCAAGGTAAATACTGATGGGGCAGCTAAAGGGTTCCCTGGTCATGCTGGTGGAGGAGCGATTTTTAGGGACAGAAGTGGTGCCGTTTTAGGTTGTTTTGCTGAGTATTATGGTATCACTGACTCTTTCTCTGCAGAACTGTATGCTGCTATGACTGCTATTCAAACAGCTCAGTCTAAGGGTTGGACAAACCTCTGGTTGGAGTGTGACTCTGCAATGGTGGTTCATGCTTTCTCCCACCCTAAGGCAGTTCCTTGGAAGCTCAGGGTTCTTTGGAAAAATTGCTTGGTCCTGACTACTAATTTCAATTTTAGAATTACTTGTATTTTTAGAGAAGCTAACCATTGTGCCGACAAGCTGGCTAACTTTGGTGTGTCTTCTAAATGTTTTACCTGGTGGAATTTGATTCCTAGCTTTATTAGGTATGACTTCTTCTCTAATAGGTGGGGTCTACCCAACTATAGGTTCAAATAATTCTTTTGTCTCCTTGCATGGGTTTTGGTTTGATCCCCCCATGCTCTTGTATTCCTCTTTCTTTTCCTTTCTTTTAATAATATTTTGGCGTGCTGCAGATGATTGGTAGTGGTTTTGGTGCCTACATAGTTGGGATGACTGCCACTACAGTGATACTTTGTATGCCATTTTGATTTCAAAAAAAAAAAATTATCCATCTCATATTATAAGAGTAGTGTTAGTATGATGATACTAAAACATGTTAAAACTGATCCTGAATGCCTACCTCTCTTTAAAGTATTGAAAATGAAAAAGACTCGTTAAAAATGAAAGATAAATGATATTTAGTAAATTGATATTTTTATATATACATTTTATTAAATTAATGATAGATATATATATATATATATATATATATATATATATATATATATATATATGAATTTGATAGACAAACTCCTTTTTAAAGAAGTTTCATCCAATGTCATATGTATAGATCCGATCCTGACATCATTTAACTTAAAATTTAGCTTTTTTTATAATTATTTATAAGTATAATTAGAATTCTTGAAATAAATTAATAATAGTTTTACAATACATGATATCATATTTACAGAGATAGGATCCATTGACATCATTCGATGACCTATTTTATTTTTTAAAAAAAAGTACAAGGACAAACAAAAAAATTAAACTTTTTTTACATTGGAATTAATGCATGTTAGAGTGCTTCTAGCTGCAGAATCGGAGATGATTTATGTAACACCCCCTTTGGGCATTACATGACTAACTTAATTTCGTAATAACATATTAAAATAAAATAATAGCTGGTTTGCTTTCGAAAAATGATTTATATACATGTACTTAAGAACCTATCTATTACCTTTACAAAAATTTCGACGGAGTCTCCTCTGTAATTTCAACTTCCCAAAATAAACACACCTACTAAAACATTTATATTTTCATCCCAAAATAAAGGCTCTCCGAGCCATAAACATCCTATCCACAATAGAAGCTCTCCGAGCCATAAACATACATACACATAACAGTAATCCAATAAAAGACTCTCAGAGTCATAATACCTATTACTATGACTTTCTCCAAATAAAATTTACTCGATAAACTAAGCTGGTCGCACTAAAAGATATTCATGGGGAAGACCCCATGGTTCTCACCATTATAACTATCATCAAACATCTTCAAGGATTAGGACTAATATCCCCGAGTGAAGCTGAGAACTTCTCTGCAACATCTGTACACTCAAACCCAAAATACCACAAAAGAAACCAAACAGAAATAATGCAAAGGTGAGATACCGACATATGAGTTTTATCATTGCAGTCACATACACGACTCTCACATAATGACATACAATATATCATAACCATAAACACAGGGATCCAATCCCGACAATCAAATGCATTTTTGTAAATCATTTCATGTCACTTCAATATTCACTATCTAGTTCACTATCTCCGGAGATCCTAACTTCCCTTCGTCGAGCAATGATTAGGCTGCGATACCCTTAACACAATTGTCTCATGAGATCGGCCTATAAATTTAGGTCCGGCTTCAATTTTTCAGGGAATATCACGATGGAGCACCTAAAATAATATTGGAATAGTTCCCTATTGAGTACATTCGTGCCGGGTAACCGAATTCCATGACCCGAGGTTGCAAGGCCCCAAGTATTCGCTGGATTTTCGAAGCCCGAATGTCCCTAAGACCCAAAGACCCTAGAATTTATCTTTGGTTCGTAACTAACCAATTTACCCAATTCACCCTTTGTGAAATTGTAGCTCGAATACACAATGGCACGTCTGCCACAACGGCATAAAAGCCTGACTATGCATGTAAAACAAAGTGTTCTCATTTTCATTTTTCTTTTTCCCATCGTTCTTTCCTTCTCAAGGCTTACACTCTCGACTACTTTTAAATCAAGTATTAAATGAAACTTTAATACTCACATAATATTTTATCAATAAAATCCATGATTCACAATTCCCTTCACAACCGAACACTAGTCCGACGTCTCGGAATTCTAGGGTCTATCTTTCCTCGAAACTAGAACAGGAACTCTAGCCCGTCAATCCGGAACACTAGGTCCTTTCTACTTTCTCAAAACTCAAAACAAAAATTCTAGCCCGTCAATCCGGAGCACTAGGTCCTTTCTTTCCCTCAAACCTCAAAAATCCGGAGCACTAGGTCCTTTCTTTTCCTCAAAACTCAAAACAAGAACTCTAGCCCGTCAATCCGGAGTACTAGGTCCTTTCTTTTTCACTCTCTTTCAGAGGTTTTCGTTCAGTGAAAACTAAATCGAAAAACAAAAGTTCAAGAGTTTCCAAATTTGTGTCATAATACTTTTCGTTCTTAGAAATACTATTTCACTAAAACTGTTTTCTTTTAGAAATACGTTTTCTGAAAACTTAGGAAACCGCTGAAATCTTTTTCTCAACTTAGAACCAAATACAAAACTCTTGTAAATAGATTTATCAAAGGGAGAATTTTCTCTAAAAGTTACCATTTTTGAACAAATTTGGTAAAACCTAAAAGAAAATCTTTATTTTCAAAAGACTTTTCTTTTCAAAAAATCTTTTCATGAATTTTGATATTTCCCATTTTCTTTATTTCCTAACTTTGTTCTATCTTCACACTTTCATCATTTAGGATTTTCTTCTTATTTCCCAAGACAACAAAACACCACTTTTTTCAATATTTCTGAGTTAAGGTACTTTAATGTATTAATATTGATTAACAAGCAATGACCAGTGTCATGCCATCAGCCAATCACAGTCAAGCAAAACGGTAATATAATCAACAAACAATAACATTAAAACTCCAATCAAGCTCTAAACAATTCAAGTGAGACATCATTACAAAGATTTAAAAATTAACATACATTCAAACAGGACAATAAGTATGTAACTACTAAAACTCTTCAGGTAAACTCCCTTTACCTCTTGAAGAACTTAGCTTCCGATTTAAAACTTTATCGTGAATCTGGAAACCGTCAACGCACGTACACGATAATCTAGCTTGTCCTTCATCAAAAATAACACTCAATCAACAAACAAACAACTAAATCAAGCCTAAAATCCTACATGTTGGTTTCGGCCAAGGGCTGACTTTGGGGTTCAAAATCCTTAAAATTTCTAAACTCTTGGATTAGTGATTTATAATCACTTAAAACCCTAAATCAATGATCATGGCATAAAGATTGAAATTAAATTTTCCAATCCTTCAACAAATGATTTTCGGTCATGACCATTAAAATGGTTTAGAGACTCTATTTTAACTCAAACAACATAGATCTAATACCTATATAGCTTATAAGATTGAATCTTGTAAAGAAAATGAACAAAATCCTCCTCCCCCACATAACCCAAGGTTCTGCCCCCTTAGGTTAAATAGGTTCAAAAACTTTGTTTGATTCAAGCTTCTAGATCTAGAATATATAGGTAATACTAGGATTATAGAAATTGGTTTCATATTTTTAGGATTTTTCTATGATTTATGGTGATTTTTCAAAGTTCTAGATCTAGAAACTTAAAAGTGATGAACATAGATGAAATAGACTTTGAATAATGAAACTTATTGAAGAACATAGACATGATTAGGGAAGGAGAATAGGATTCACCTCTTGAAGATAAAAAACAAGTGAAGATCCAAGGACTTGCTTCACAAAATCAAGCTATGTAACTTAGGAGTTTTAATGGAAAATGGCAAAGTTGATGAAGAAGATGAATATCGCCTTTTATAGAAGTGAAAATGGGCCTCTTGACTGCCTAAGGTCGTGGCCTTTGAGGGTTAAAAGGGTCCAACACACAAATATTCAAGGACAAAGTAGTAATCTCACAAAATGGCATTTTTGTGGTATTATGACAACATAAGGACAAAATGGTCATTTCCCAAAAAGCAATCATGACCAACATGTGCTGAGAAATAAGTGAGGATGTGGATGATTTGTGTCCACAAATTGTGGGGAAAACTTGTCATTTCGATGAAAGTTCAAGGGTAAAATCGTCCAAGTGCAAAACGGTCTTTACACTAGTTTAAAGAAATATCTAGATATTTTGAAAATTAATCATGACAAAGGTGAGTCATAAGTGGTGACTCACCCTACTCACCACAACTATGTGACATGTGTCCCTCGGTGGCCCGGGGTCCGGTTCAGTCTCCGTTGTTCCGTTTCCGACTCCGTTATTCTCCCGATTTAGGTTTTACGCCCAAATCGAGTATAATAACATATTTATTTTGAAAATTTTAAAAATAACCTATATCGTTGAAAATGATATATAAACTCTATCCATTTCGTTCACGGGTCAAAATTAGGTTTTCTGATCAAGAAAATCTTCTTCACGGTGAAAACGCAGATCGGGTTCCGTCCAGATTTTCAACCAAAAATTTCACCGTATACTTATAAAAATAAGTATGATATGAATATGACTTTGGTTTTCCCAAAATCATTTTCTAAGTTTCAGAAAAAAAATATAAACAGATGTTTGTTTATCGATACAAAAAACAGCAGAAATCGGGGTGTTACAATTTATGAATAGATGCATGTTAGATAGGATTCGTTTTATTTTAATTTTTTGAAATTTGTTTGTCAGGTTAAAAGCAATTTGAATTTTGTCAATTGAAAGGCTGAACCCCCCTACCCCCCACCCACCCACCCAAAAAAAAAAAGAAAAAAATTCAAATATCAAAGACAAATTTAACGCCAAAAAAAAACGATAGGGATTGTATTGAAATCACATAATTTATTATAAAAAAGATATAATTATTAAATATAATTATAAAATTTAATCAGAGTAAAATTAATTATTAGTAAAAGTTAAAATTTTTATAATTAACACATTATTTATTTCATATATGAAAAGTAAAAAACAATATAGTTCTGATAAAATATTATTTTAAAAAAATCATAATATTTTATTAAATTCAAATGTACTAAAATTTCTAGGAAAAAAATAAATGTATTGTTTAGGGTTGTTTTAATAATATTTTTTATTTTATTTTTTAAGCTTGGGTAGCATCCAATGGGACAAACGACGGAGGTCTCCAAAAGTTAAACCTAAAAACAGGGCGTCGTGTCTTGTCCACTCCTCTATATACGACAACACCAACCCAACCCTTTCATCACCTTTTTCTTCTTCTTACTCACTCTATCGCTGTCTCTTTGCACTTAACAATCAATCCACCATGTCATCATCATCATCATCAAACTCAAAGAAAATCATCACCTTTCGTTGTTCCGACAACGAGATCTTTGAGTTGGATGAAGTAGTGGCACTTCAGTTTCAGACCATCAAGCATATGATCGAGGATGGCTGCGCTGATAACATTATTCCTCTAACCACCATTCAAAGCAACATCTTCACCAAGGTTGTGGAGTATTGCAAACAACACACCAACAACGCCGACAATGATGCTCTGAAGAAATGGGATGAAGAATTCATCAATGTTGATCAACCCACCCTCTTCAATTTGATCCATGTGGGTGTACTCCACTTAATTGATTATGATCTTCATATATAATATTAATATTATGATTTTGTCTTTTTTTTTATTTCTTTCATTTCTTTATTGTGGATTTATTGACTACTCTTGCGTTTTGATTTAAGATGCAACACGGTCTTTGTCTATTTATAATGCTGCAGCCCTTTAAGATTACAATATAAAGAATTAATCAAGATTTGGGTTTTTATTTTTCTTATTATTTTTTAAATTTTCTTTGATTTGCTCGCATGTTTTTTTTTCACTTGTGAAAAATGTTTCCCCACCAGTGCAGCAAATTTTCCGAATATCAAAGGTCTTTTGGATTTGACATGTAAGACTGTGGCAGATGTAATCATTAAACATACCCCAGAAGAGATACGCAAAACTTTCAATATCCAGAATGATTTTACTCCTGAGGAAGAAGAGGCTCTTCGCAAGCAGAATCAATGGGCTTTTGATGAGTGAGAAGAAGGAGACCTATGTTTTGTTTCTAGTGATTAGTAGTTAATTAATAATTGTGATTCGATCCTTTGTTATGATTTATATAGATTGGGATTTTGATTTATTCTAATGTTTATTTTCATAATAATGCATTATTTATTGTTAAGAAACTCATATTTTATTACTGCTACATTTGGTCTTATGGATGCTTTGAGTGTGAGTTTCTGTGTTTCATTCTCGTTCAAAAGCCTTGGTGTGAGTTTTTGAATGTATCATTCTCGTTTATAAGCCTTAGTTGTAATGAATTATTATTAAAAACTTCTAGGCTTAGTAATGGGGTGGATTTTTGCTCGATTTGGTATCATTTTATTACTTTAAAATATTTTTAATTAATTTATACAGTAATCAATCATCAGAGCTTTAAATTAATCTATTATTTCATATAAATTTTAAAAATGTTCAAGTTAGTAACTAAACTAAGTATCTTGTTCATTTAGACCATAAGCTTGAGACGAAGCGAAGTAGATTGACCCAAGTCCCAAAACCTGCAACTTACAGCAAGGGGCTGGCTGAATATGAACTCGTATTCCATGTGGTTTTTTATGTTATAATAAGGCCATGTTTTGTTTGATGGAAATATATAGATAGAATAGAGTATATTGAATTATAGGATAAAGATCTTCTATTTCAATTTCTTGTGCCAATTTCATGCCCCATTCAATTAAAATGTGATAATGACACATTATTTAGACTAAAAGTTCAAATTAGTCACTAAAAATTTTAGGGATCCACTTTTGATCCTAAAAAAATTAATTTAACCATTTAGTCCCTTAAATTTATAAACCCGGGATATATTAGTCTCTCTTTCCACTTCCAACGTCCATTTACTTGCTTATGTATCTCGTTAACCATCCATTTTGACTCGTTAATGGTCCTGTGTGACTTATGACAAATTTCCACCATGAAAAATGAATGAAAGGGGGAAAATTAAGTCTAAAATTTTAAAATTCAGATACCTTAAAAATTATGCATTTTTTCACTTTTTATTCATTTTTCACAGTAGAAATTTGACATAGGCTACACAGGACGATCAACGAGTCAAGCAGGATGGTTAACGGGACACACAAGCAAGTAAAAAAACATTGGAAATGGAATTAGGAACTAATATGTCTCACGTTTGTAAATTTGATGGATTAAGTGATTAATTTATTTTTTCAGGAACCAAAAATGGGTTCCCTAAATTTTTCGGGGACCAATTTGAGCTGTTATTCTTATTTTTATTTTAAAATTGTTTTTTTTATTTATTACATTTTAAATAATCATAAAATGTCTCATTATTAAAAATACTCTTGTAGTTGCCTAAAAAAAAGTTTAATCTTATAGTAACTTCCTTAAAAATCACATGTAGGATAATTTTTTATTAGCTAGCACTGATATTAAAATAAAATTACACTAATAATGTATCAAAGATAAACTTTATAAAATTTCATTTAATAAAAAAACGAAGAACTTAAAATTTTATCCATCTCATATTATAAGAGTAGTGTTAGTATGATGATACTAAAACATGTTAAAACTGATCCTGAATGCCTACCTCTCTTTAAAGTATTGAAAATGAAAAAGTCTCGTTAAAAATGAAAGATAAATGATATTTAGTAAATTGATATTTTTATATATACATTTTATTAAATTAATGATATATATATATATATATATATATATATATATATATATATATATATATATATATATATATGAATTTGATAGAAAACTCCTTTTTAAAGAAGTTTCATCCAATGTCATATGTATAGATCCGATCCTGACATCATTTAACTGAAAATTTAGCTTTTTTTATAATTATTTATAAGTATAATTAGAATTCTTGAAATAAATTAATAATAGTTTTACAATACATGATATCATATTTATAGAGATAGGATCCATTGACATCATTTGTCAAATTTTACCCTTACACCAAATTTTGACCATTGATTTTGATTTAATCTAATAATTTAAACTTATGAAGAGTTAAAAATTAAAATTAACTTTCTTATAAAAAAAAATTAAAATTAACTTTAATTAGGAGTGAAAATAGTATATATTTAATGGAAAGAAATATTAAGTATTTTTTAAAAGAAAAATAGGATTTTCGGTATTTTAAAATAGAATATATTAAAAGTAATTAAAAGGTTGTCTTGATTTTCATTAAAATTATAATATTTATTAAATATATCCTGAATTCATGAAAATTATTGTATTAATTAATATATATATCCTATTTAGTCTTGATTTTTTTTTTACCTAAATATACATTTTCCTTTAAATAATTATAAACTCCTAACCTTAACTATTGATTTTAATTTAATATAATGACTTAAACTTATGAGGAGATAAAAAATAAAAGTAAATACAATTAGGAGAGAAAAATAATATATATTTAATGGAAAGAGATATTGAGTATCTATTTTAAAATAAAAATAGGATTTTTGGTATTTGAAAATAGAATAAATTAAAAGTAATTAAAAGGTTGTCTTGATTTTTCATTAAAATTATTATATTTATTAAATATATCCTTAAGTCATGAAAATTGTAACACCCCGATTTTTACACTTTCTATGATCAATATAAATATAAACAAACATTTATATTTTTATTTGAAACTTCAAAAATGATTTTGGGAAAACCAAAGTCATATTCATATTATACTTATTTTTACAAATATACGGTGAAATTTTTGGTTGAAAATTCAGATGGAACCCGGTCTGCGTTTTCACTAACAGTAAGATTTTACAGATCGGAAAACCTAATTTTGACCCGAGAACTAAATGAATAGATTTTAAATCTCATTTCCAACGATATAGGTTATTTTGAAAATTTTCAAAATAAATAGGTTATTATACTCGATTCGGGCGTAAAACCCTAAATCGGGTAATCGATGTAACACCCGGGTGCCGACGAGGGCGGGGAGTGGTCGCCGGTGCAAGAAGGCGTTGACAAGGAGCGGCTCCTGGCAGGCTTCTAGGCGGAGGGACACATAAATGAACCGATTACACACCCGAATGAGAGGGAAACTGAGACTGTGTAGGTATGGGACTATATAGTTGAGGAATGCTTATAAGAATTGATTGGTACTACCTATACCAACAAGATGCATCTTCTTTTCGGTAGCCCATCACTTAAGAACTCCACAGTTACGCGAGCTTGACTTGGAGCAATTCTGGGATGGGTGACCTCCTGGGAAGTTTTCCCGGGAAGCGTGTGAGTGAGGACAAAGCACGTTGAAAAGACCCGTGTTGGTCTGTGGGGACAGTCGTCAATCTATAGAGCAGCCAGGGATGTTACAAATGGTATCAGAGCGACACCTCTCCCAGTACGGTATGGTTCGGGGACGAACCAAGCGGAAGCTGGTGGGCATGTAACACCCGGGTGCCGACGAGGGCGGGGAGTGGTCGCCGGTGCAAGAAGGCACGGACAAGGAGCGGCTCCTGGCAGGCTTCTAGGCGGAGGGGCACATGAATGAACCAATTACACACCCGAATGAGAGGGATCCTCAGACTGTGTAGGTATGGGACTATACAGTTGAGGATGGCTTATAAGAATTGATTGGTACTACCCATATCAACAAGATGCATTTTCTTTTCGGTAGCCCATCACTTGAGAACTCCACAGTTAAGCGTGCTTGACTTGGATCAATTATGGGATGGGTGACCTCCTGGGATGTTTTCCCAGGAAGCATGTGAGTGAGGACAAAGCACGCTGAAAAGACCCGTGTTGGTTTGTGGGGACAGTCGTCAATCCATAAAGCAGCTAGGGATGTTACAAATGGTATCAGAGCGACACCTCTCCCAGTACGGTGTGGTTCGGGGACGAACCAAGCGAAAGCTGGTGGGCATGTAACACCCGGGTGCCGACGAGGGCGGGGAGTGGTCGCTGGTGCAAAAAGGCATGGAGAAGGAGCGGCTCCTGGCAGGCTTCTAGGCGAAGGGACACATGAATGAAACAGGGACTTTAGTCCCGACGGTGATGCCCTTGTGGGTGCTTTGAGTTTGATCAACTCTTAGATAGATGAAGGGATCTCATGAGATTAAGTTTATAGAGCTGGAATATTGAAGTGTCATGCATAATCTTTATAAAAGCTTATTGTACGGGTATGACACCCATTGATATGATACTTGTTGTTTTATCTATTAATATTTGATAAATGTTAATATGTTGATGTGGTGCATGTATCATGCATATGGTTATTGTAATCTATCCATATATTGGTATCTCACTCTTGCATATCTTCTTGTTATTTATCTTTGCTTTTCGACATCGATGTATATCTATGAGTTTAGATGGATCCAAATATCCCATTGGTACCGTCGGAATCGAAGACTAAGATCTTCGATGATGCAGGGAATGAGGAGGCGTGGCAGATTCACCCCGGATATACATCGGCTACCTATCATGGACCGATAACTATGCTGGAGAAGAATGCCGAGGGCGAACCATGTTGAAGAGTTCAGAGAGTTGAGACGAGGAGGAGGTTCGGGAACCACACATCAAAAGGGTCCGGAACCACACATAAAAAGGGTGGCTCTAAGAAGCCAAATTCAGTTAGACCGAGACAGACTAACCACAAAATATACACCCCTAAGCTGGACACTACTAACGACTAATAGGAAGACTCGCCACAAACACTCCCACTAGAAGATACCCCAGGTGATGGGTCCACGACAACTCCGCCCTCATCAGGAGAGTCGGAATCATAAAAATCCGGATCGTCATCAAGCACGTACTCTGGCACCTCATCAAGAGCATCGTCATGATCCAAGACGTGGTACACGGGCTCATCCTCCAGGTACTCCTTGGGGTCCTCCTCCGGGTCCTCCTCAATCGGTGAAGCTGGCTCGACTCCAGGTAAAGGTACCCCTAGAGGCGGGTGCTCATGTAGCTGTCCATTCATTTGTAGCACGCGCAAGTAGTACCAAGGTGGTGGGAGAGCAATCCTCCTCGTCTCAACTGTGTGAACTCTGTGACATGGTTCGCCCTCGGTATTCTTCTCCAACGTGGTTATCGGTCCATGGTAGGTAGCCGATGTAGATCCGGGGTGAATCTACCACGCCTCCGCACTCCCCGCATCATCAAAGACCTCAGTCTTCAATTCCGATGGTTCCAATGGGATGTTTGGATCCATCTAAACTCATAGATATACAGCGATACCAAAAAGCAAAGAGAAATAACAAGAAGATATGCAAGAGTGAGATACCAATATATGGATAGATTACAATAACCATATGCATGATACATGCACCACATAAACATATTAACATTTACCAAATATTAATAGATAAAACAAGTATCATATCAATGGGTGTAATAACCGTACAATCAGCTTTTATAAAGATCATGCATGACACTTCAATATTCCGGCTCTATAAACTTAATCTCATGAGATCCCTTCTTCTATCTAAGAGTTGATCAAACTCAAAGCCCCCACTTGGGCATCACTGTCGTGACTTTTATGACAACCCCTGTTTGGGCATCACCGAAGTGACTAAAAGTCCCTGATTGGACGTCACCGAAGTGACTAATAGCCCCTGCTTGGGCATCACCGAAGTGACTAATAGCCCCTGCTTGGGCATCACCGAAGTGACTAACCTGTGAGGCATGTCTGCCTAAATGCATGAAGAAAAACATTCGTTCAAGATGTTTTCTTTGTGTTCAATCTCATTCGTGGTCGAAACTCAAAGCTAACGACCATTCATAATTTTTATCACTTGAAATTACTCAACATCAACACAGGATACGCAGTCCGAGTGCTCAATCACAACACCTAAGACCGATGCCTCAGTCAATGTTTGTGGTCATAGAAAAAGACTTACAATCTTACCCATGTTTTATTTCAACATGATTAGGACTCTTAGTCCACAACAACGTAATTATTATACTTGGTCCATAATAACGAGATTAGGACTCTTAGCCCACAACATCATGATTAAGACTCTCGGTCCACAATACTTAACATGGATCAAAGATCAACGTGCACATTATAGAATACTAGAAGCCACGTCTCGCGAACTAGATTCGATTTCACCTGTTTTTCTTTTCGTTCAGTGAAAATCAAATACCAAAATAAAACCTCGGTAACCCATCCAAGTTACCGGAATATTTTCGAAAGCATTTCTTTACAGGAAATACTTTCATTGGAAAACCATTTGTAAACTATTATAAGAAATCCATTTTCTCTTGAAATCCTTTTCTTAAAAATCATCTCTATTTAAGGGCAAATATTTTCCAAAGGCTTTTCCTTCGGTAAAAACACATATTTTCTAAATGATTTTCTCTTGTATGAAACCTTAGTTCGTAAGAAAATAATTTCCTTTAACTTGAAATTATTTAACACAAGTTCCAAAGTTTTATCCTTCCGGGATAAATACAAGTAAGATCACTTACTTTCCAAAACACATACTTTACTAAAGAACATTTTAAAATGAACACCATTACTTTCAAAGTTATCTTTGAAGCTTATTTAGGCTTTTAATCATATAATTAGTTGAGCATAGACTAACGTCAGGCTTTTCAGACATCAATCGATATTATCATAATCTCAGTCAACAATATAATAGTTAATGTCAGTTCATAACATATATCATTCACAACACTTTCAATCAAGGAAGGATCAACTTCAAACAGTTATCACAATTGTTCAAGTATACAAATCATTCAAACTTTGATTCAATATAATAACAATATTCAAATAAATTTAGTAAACCACCTATACACATGCACGTAGCTATTGAATATCCCTCAGGCTATCCCCTCTTACCTTTTGTGAAGGTAAAAGTACGTGATGCTTGTGGAAATGTACTCCGAATGTCCTCGTCTACTTCACGATGAAAGTCTAGGTTTATGAACATAAAACCACAAGTTAAAAGTTAACCAAGAACACTAAACCAAGAAGGTATAGGTTCGGTCATGGCATAAAATAAGGTTAGAGGTTTTCCAAAAAATAATACAACTCATGGATTAATGATCCTTAAGTGTTAGGAGTTCATAACCAAGGTTCACTTTACAAAGATAGAGCAAAAATACACTAAATCCATGCTTAGGGTTTTGGCCTCTTTAGTATAAGTAGGCTAGAAATTTCCAACCCTTCTAAGCTCTTAGATTTAGCGTTAAAAGATACCAAGAAGTCTAAATTCATGATCATATTGGAAAATGAAAACAAAACATCCTAAGTTCACAACCATCATAGGTTCGGCCATCATAGGATAAATAGGCTAGAAATCTTTAAACTTTCCAATCTTAGACTTAGCATCCAAATGTATTAAGGATCTTAAGTCCATGATCATATTGGAAAATGAAAACAAAACATCCTAGGTTCACAACCATCATAGGTTCGGCCATCATAGGATAAATAGGCTAGAAATATTTAAACTTTCCAGTCTCTTAGACTTAGCACCCAAATGTATTAAGGAGCTTAAGTCCATGATCATATTGGAAAATGAAAACAAAACATCCTAGGTTCACAACCATCATAGGTTCGGCCATCATTGGATAAATAGGATAGAAATCTTTAAACTTTCCAATCTCTTAGACTTAGCATCCAAATGTATTAAGGAGCTTGAGTCCATGATCATATTGGAAAATGAAAACAAAACATCCTAGGTTCACAACCATCATAGGTTCGGCCATCATAGGATAAATAGGCTATAAATCTTTAAACTTTCCAAGACTTTAGATTTAAGATCAAGAGGTATCTAGAAGCTCAAATACATGATCATCTTTCAAAAAGTTGAAACAAAACTTCCTAGGCCACTAATACATAGTTTCGGCCATATTTGGAAAATTAGGTTAGAGATGTTTGTTTGATACAGTCTCTTAGAATATGAAAGTAGATATTAATAGAAGTTCATAGAAATTAGTTTCAACTCAAAAGGATTTCTCTACCATTTCCTAGAGATTTTAGAAGTTAAAAGAGCTTTTAGAACTTTTTAAGAAAACATAGAGTAAACTCATGAAATAAGTGAAAAACTTGCAAGAGAAGATTATGAGGGGGTTACCCTTGAAACTAGAAAGAAGAAGTATGAAGAACTTGAACCTTGAAACTAAGTAAAAATGAAAACTTTAAGTGTTGGAAGTTTTGAAGGAAGAATGGAGAAGAAGAAAAATGGAAGAGATGAAATGAAGTGGGTATTTATAGAAGGAGAGGTGAGAGTGGCGTGAAAGAGAGAGGGAGAAGCAAGTCTTGATGCCCAAGTTTTGGCTTATGCCTTGTTTGGTCGAAGAAGAGAGAGAAAAATGGGTTTTTACCATATAATGTTATAATTCAAAAAGTGTCATCATGACCACTTTTTAGGATGTGACTTAGGCCATCCCCCTAGTAAGTCACCTCACTCTCGCATGTCACATCGTCACTTTTGTGCTCCCTACTCTGCTCCATTGCATATCCGGTTCAAGTTTCCGACCGTATTTCGCACGGAATAAATATTATATTTTATTTTCGAACTCAAATTTTTGAAAATTTCCAATATCATACAAAACATCACAAAAACACTAACCGTTTCGTTCACGGTTCAAAATTAGGTTTTCTTCTCAGTAAACTTGTACCGGCAGTGAAAATGCAGATCGGATTTCATCCGAATTTCAACCAAAAATTTAAACGCGACTTCCTACTGTAAAAGAACATAAGAAAATGGTTTTAGTTTATTTAAAATCACTCTCTAGATTTTATCAAAAATTAATACATATACACATGTATTTACTGCTACAAAATGACACAGAAATCGGGGTGTTACAAGACGCCAATATATGGATTTAACACAACAGCTACATGTGAGACATAACAGAAAAATACACATATACATTTTCGTAACAACATAAGCATTCATAACCAGGCAATAGTTAATCAATGGGTTCACACCCCAAACATCATCGTTTGAAAACTTATGCATGAACACATCATATACATCATCTACAAATCACACTTAATCTCATGAGATATCCCAACCGTGGTGAGTTGATTGGGCTCAATAACCATACAAGGCAAAGGCACACAACCATAGGCACGCAGGTAGAACACAAGGCACGCAGCTAGAATATAATGGGCACGTCTACCACATGCATGCAAAAACACTTGGTTCAGGACACTTTTCTTTGTGTTCAATCTTTCCTTGCCGAAGCTCAAAATGGCTTACGACTAATCATAGTTTTAAACATCTTAAAACTTTCATTAATAACACAGGACCTCAAAGTCCAAGTGCTCAATCACGAAACCTTTAGACCGATGCACCAGTCATAGGTTCGTGGTAATAGAAAACATCTTAAATGTTTAAACACAGTATACACCATGTATACAGTAGACACCAAGTCTACAGGACTTCAAAGTCCAAAGGACCCCAAGTCCATAACAACAAAGAACCTTAGTACCCCGACGTCTCGGTTACTAAGTTCAACACCACTTTTAACACAGTTGAGTTAAACTTGATTTCGGAAAATCGTTTCAAATGGGAAATTCTTTAATAAAATCATCTGATACTAAAACTTAGTTTTCAGAAAAGTGAGTAAATCGAGGCTCAAACTTATTTAAGATATGTACTGCTGTTTTCGAAATACTTGCCGTCGATACTTTTCCAAATTGCCATCAATTAACATTTTTAAAGTCATTTAAGCCTAATATTAGCTTTTTCCACTTAAACAATTTTATAAAATCATAATTAAATTATTTTCAACAATTATTTTCATAAAATAACTTTTTATAATATTATGGAATTTCTTAAATAAAAATTAGCAGTACAAAAATATTTTCACGGTTATGTCTTCACTATGACTCATAGTTCACTCTTACACCGACAAATCATTAAAATAATGATATTTTCCAAAATTCCTTATTTTTCCCAAATAAAATTTTTCATTAATATTATATTCCAATATTTACTGTTAAAACATTGAATATAATTTATAAAGCTTCTTAAAGCTTTTATCTGATTAATTGAATTGGGCACTAACCACCATCAAGGCTTCTCAAACAACAATCAACAACAATATCACAGAAATATTTCCAGGCAGATCATGCATCACAACACATTATAATGTAATTGCAGATAAACAATTTAAATGCAAATAACCCATCACAGATAAAAATAACACAACTGACACAAACACCACAGATAAATAATACAGACGTCAACTAGATAACACATGATTATAGGAAAAACTCCTTAGGTATTCTCCCCTTACCTCTTGAAGCTTCAAGCTTTGGTTTCACGAACGGCTTTCCGATTCAAATTCGGTTTCCTCCGCGCAACTCAGGATAATCCACTAAGATTTATCCTTCAAAAAATCACAACTCAACCAATCAAAATCAAACAAATACAATCACCTATACACTAAAGATAGGTCACGGCCTCAACAAGGTTTTGTGGCTAAAAATTTCTAAAATTACTTAAGTCATTGGATTAATGAACCTAAGTACTTAAGACAATAGATTAGTGATTAATCAACAAAGTTTGAATCAAAAACTTCCAAATTTCCAAAGACCTAGGTTTGGCCATGATGGGTAAATGAAGCTAGAGATTTTTGTTTGATGAAACAACTTGGATTCAACATAGATACATACTAGAAAGATGATATCTAAGATTATTTATGAAAGGAATGAACAATAGAGCCTAATTCATGGTGGAGTGGTCCCTTTTCCGGTGGGGACCTATTTTAAAAATTTAAAAGTACATTAAAACCTTTGAATTATAGATACTTATTTAAAAATTCAATGAAATTTTAGGGGTTATAATTTAGCAAAACTTAACTAAAATGTCTTTTTCATAAATTTCAAAATTAAAGATTATTTGTCTTTCTCCAGAAATAGTAGTGTAAATCTCGATAAAATTCTAAAAGATCTAACGAAAATTGAGGGTATATCTTAGAATTTAATTTTGATGTGTAATTTTAATTAAATTATTGAATATACAATATTTTAATTATATAATATTTAAAATATTCATTTAAATTTAGTTAATATACTTTAATTAACTACAAAAATGATTGGAAAAAATTATAAACAAAATATCAAAAAGTTTTATTTTTTTAAAAAATATTTTTAAAAATATAAATGAAATAGTAAAACTAATAATATATTTTATACCCGATTCCCAAATATAATTAAGTTAGTGTGAAACATTTTTTATCACTAAAAAATATTAAAACAAATTAAACATTACCAAACACACTTACCAACATGTGGTTGGTCTAAGTAGTACTGATGGCAAGATCATATATTATAAATATTTTATTACAAAAATATATATATATATATAAATGCATAAGTGATATAAAATAATCACATTATTATTATTATTATTATTATTATTATTATTATTATTATTATTATTATTATTATTATTATTATTATTATTATTATTATGTCAAAAATTGGAGATTACAAAAATTATATCATTGTATACCCAAAAAAATCAAAGACACCTCTCAACTTCTACAAATTATAACCACTCCCTACGCGTTTTCATATTTTTGATATTGTTGTGTGATTTATTTTTTTTCATTTCCAACACTATTAAAAATATCTCTCTATGTATGTGATCATACAATGATTCAACAATGCCATGGGTAGTTAGGTTAAGGGATTAGTTTTTGCCTTTTGATTTTCTTTTTGATAAAAAAAACCGATTCAACAATTCATTTCCCATATGATTGCTCATTGTTCACAAAAATCATTGCAAAGAAACTTTGTAACACCCCCCTTGGGCATTACTATACGAACACGTGCAGTAATAATTTAAAAGAAATTTTGCTGGTTGCTTTTGGAAAATTGATTTATTTGAAGTCAGAAAATGTGGGTGTAAAACAATTTCTCCTGAATACTTCGATACACAACGTACTCATCACAATAGTAAAAATAAAACATATTATTCACAAAAGAATTTAAAACCATATAAAGGTTTTCAACACACCTACACAAACTTTCTCAAAACATACCACCCAAAGAAAATCCTAAGCTGGTCGCTCTACAAGACACTCGCTGATAAGACCTCGTGATCGTCTCTATGATCACACATCTCTTCCCGCAATCTGGACTTAACTCTCCAAGTGACTTAAGGAATTCTTCTGCAACATCTGCATTCGTGTACCAAGGTACAATAGCAAAGACAAAAGAACATGTATATGCAAGGGTGAGTTCCAATATATGGATTTTAAAACGATAACCATATGCACGACACATAAATAACATTTAACATCTATATTCAACAATAGACATTCTATTTATCAAAGGGTTTCATACCCGACAATCTTCATCATTTTAAAAACCAAGACACTTCAATATTCCTCATCTAACTTTTGTACTAATCTCCGGAGCTCCAACCAACAAATAAATGAGCTGATCAGGGTCTCATTACCGAATAAGGCGGAATATAAACATTGCCAGATAAGGCAAGTTTCATATTATTTGGCCCGTCAAGGTTCCGAGTTCCAATTATTTAAGTAAGTAACTCGGTAGGATACGAGTTCCAACCATCATTGTAAGTAGTTCATAAGAACATCCAACGATAATTGTAATTAACTCAGCCTATAAAATATGAGTAATATCCGAGCTCCCGAAATAGTCGTAATTAGCCCGGCCTTTCCTAGACCCCCATTCATTTCACCCAAAGGTGAAATATATCCCATAACATGGATACCTACCAAGGTACCCTGCATAAAACCTTTAGGCACATTTGCCACAATAAAATGAAAAATGCATGTAAAACATTTTGTTCGCGTAATTTTCTTTGTGTTCATTCTTTCCTTGTCGAGGGTCAAAGGCTCACGACTAAACCAAGGTTTAAACGTTTAAGTTTAACAACCATTCCCATAACAAGGACTCCAAGTCCTAAAACGTGCAAATCACGAAATCTAGATCCGTGCACCAGATTTAGATTCGTAGATTTTGGCGCACAAAAATAAAAATAGATTTTTATAGGACATCTAGTCCATAACTTAACATTGCGGACCCCGGGTCCATATCATAGAACTCTAGACACCGACATCTCAGCAGCTAGGTTCGTCTTTTAATTTAACAACATTTTCGCTCTGTGAAACACAAAACAAAACCAAAGTTTCCTCAACTTATCCAAGTTGACGGAAATAACCCGTCGTTTTCCAAAAAATCCTTTTACGTTGGAAATTCGTTTTGTAAAATTGTCAAAATCCCTTAAAACTCATTTTTGTTCAAAAATCAATATTTTGAACTTGGAAACATCATCTGAGATAAATTCTTGGTATTACTCAATATTACCCCTTTTAAGAATACTTTTGTAAATATTGATGGAATTGTCCGTCGTTTGACGTTTTAAAACGTTTTTAGGTCAAAAGATTACTTTTATAGTAAAATAATTTTTTCCAACACTGTAATAAAATTATTTTTTAAACTTTTTCTCTTAAAACAACATTTTCTAATATTTAAAAATTTCTTATGTATAAACTAGCAGTGCAAAAATATTTTCACGGTTACGTCATCACTATGACTCATAAAACACTCTTACGCTATTAAATCATTAAAATAATATTATTTTCAACTTTTTCTCATTGTCAACCAAAAAAAATACTTAAGTAATATTATATTACTATTTATCATCAATTAAAACTCATTATTCCGTAAAAAGCTTTTTAACGCTCTTAACCTCATTATTAATTGAGCACTGACCACTGTCAGGTTTTCCAATCCACAAACCACATCAATAACAATCATGTCAATAATATAGCACATATCAATTAACGACATGCAACAACATACAATAACAATTAAATGCAGATAAATAAATATTTTAATGCAGATAATTGCAAAACAGATGATTTCACACTACAGAAAATAATTAACACACCAAATAAAATATATAGACCCCAAACAAATTACATACAGCTATAGGAAAAATCCCTTAGGTACTCCCCTTACCTCTTGAATATTTTTCTTTCCGAATTTAAAATTCCTCCAAGTGTCCGATTTTGGCAAAACACGTACACGATGCACACGACAATTAATCCTTCAACAAAACACAATAAATAATTATCAATCAAACACTAAATACACCTATACTCCTATGTGATAGGTTCGGCCATGAGGTGTTTGGATAGATAAAATTTCTAAAATTCCTAAGCTTGTGGATTAGTGATCCTTGATCACTTAAAACCCTAAACTAATGATTAACTTACAAAGGTTGAAATAAAATACTCCAACCCTTCAAAACCCTAGTTTCGATCATGGCTAGATAAATTAGCTAGAGATCCCAAAATTTCACATACTCTTAGATCCATGACCTTAGAGTCGTGTAGAGTTAAGACAAATTATCATAAGTTGAAAAATGAAACAAAATCTTTCAACTCTTCAAAATATAATTTCGGCCATGAACAAATCCATAGGTTAGAAATTTTAGTTTGATTCAACATCATGGATTTAAGACATACATGTACTAAAAGGAATGAATCAAACATGATTTGCCAAAAAAATTGATCACCCCCCCCCCCCCCCCCCACCCACCCACCCACCCACCCACCCAAACTAGGTTCGTCCTTAATGAGATAAATGGGAAAGAAATTTTTGTTGGATGCATCCTCTTGGATCTTAAATATAGAGAGGATACTAAGATCATAGAAATTGGTTTCACTTTAAAAGGATTTTTCTATGAATTTTCAAAGTTCTAGATCTAGGAATTGAAAAATATGGTCAAGACTTCAAATCACAAAAATGAATGAAGAGCGCAATGATGATTGAGTGAGAGAATCATGGTATACCTCTTGGAATTGAAAAATAAGCAAGGAATCAAGTAGTTGCTTCACAAAAATGGCTTAGGGAACTTAGAGAATGTTGAGAGAAAATGAAGAACAAAGCAAAGGAAGAAGATGATGACTTAATAAAATGGATGGAATGGCCTAATTTGGTGTGTTGGCCATGGTTTTTTGGGGGCTAAAGTGTCCAAATTGTTTTTCATTTAAGGACAAAGGTGTAATTTCACTTAGGGCAATTTTGTGATTAAGTAAGGACTTAAGGACATTTTGGTAATTTCATGCCTAAAGTAATCATGAAATTTATGTGGTTTATATTGAAGGAGAGGTGGCTGATTTGTGTCCACAAATTGTGGGGCAAACTTGTCATTTCGATGAAAGTTCAAGGATAAAATGGTCCAAGGGTAAAATGGTCTTTACACTAGTTTAAAGAAATATCTAGATTTTTTGTTAAAAGCAATCATGGCATGGTGACTCATCCATATGACTCACCACCCTAGGTGGCACCATATCCCAGTATTCGATGTCGGGTTTTGTCTCTGCACGTCCGTTCTCGACTCCGTCGATTACCCGATTTAGGGTTTTACGCCCGAATCAAGTATAAAACCTATTTATTTTGAAAATTTTCAAAATAACCTATATTGTTTGAAATGAGATATAAAATCTATTCATTTCGTTCTCGGGTCAAAATTAGGTTTTCTAATCAGTAAAATCTTACTATCAGCAAAAACGCAAACCGAGTTCGATATGAATTTTCAACCAAAAATTTAACCGTATACTTATAAAAATAAGTATGATATGAATATGACTTTGGTTTTCCCAAAATCATTTTCTAAGTTTTAGATAAAAATATAAACGTTTATTTATATTTATACCGATCTTAGAAAGCGGAAAAAATCGCGGTGTTACAAACTTATTTCAACTGTTGCAGTGGCAAAGGGCAAAAGCAAAGCTAGCTTCAGAAGTAAATATATTATTGGATATGCAATATGCTTTCTAGTTGAAATTATATTTTAAGTCATACTGAAAAAATGAAAATTGTTATGTAGAGTAGGGTTGTAGAGTAATGGGAGCAAATTTTTTAGTGATATGTAGAGTATGGTTATAGGATAATGGAGGCAACATATTTTTTTTAGTGGGGTAAAAAAAATATAATTTAAGATTCAATTAAGAAAATATTTTACTTGGTGGGGGCAGTCCCCCAATGTCATGTGTGTAGATCCGTCTCTGATATCATTCCAACTTAAATTTTGAGGAATGATTTTTGTACACAAAATGGGGACATCATAAGGTGTCCCCTTTGTTTTTTGAGTGTATTTTCGAGAAGCGTGTATACAAAGAAAATAAAAATTAAGTGAGAGATAGAGATAAACATATACGATGTCACCTACGGTGTCCAAAATTTGTGTTCAAATAATATAACTCTAAATTTTATATAATTTTGTTTTTCAAAATTAGGTATAAGCATAATGAGGATTCTTGACATAAATTAATAATATTTTTACATAACATTATATATATATATATATATATATATATATATATATATATAATATAGATAGATATATATAATATCCATTGATATAGATATTAAATCTCACTCTTACACCAAACCATTAATTTTAATTTAATCTAATGACTTAAACTTATCAGAAGATAAAAATTAAAAGTAAGTTAAACTTAGGAGAGAAAAACAGTATATATGAGTTTAATTTATAAGCACTGTCAGTGTAGATATTTTTACATTGACAACCAATCAAAATCATGGAATTAATGACTTTTAAAATGGTTTGGATAAAAATCAAATATTTTTAATGATGCGTCAATTTCTTATTGGTTGACAGTGTAAGAAACCTTTACACTGTCAATATATCAATTAAATCCTAAAACTAATTAAAAGGTTGTCTTGATTTTTCAATAAAATTATAATATTTATTAAATATTTCCTAAATTCATGAAAATTATTGTATAATATATCCTATTTAGTCTTGATTTGTTACCTAAATGTATAATTTCATTTAAATATTAGGATATAAAGAATAAAAGTAACTTAAATTAGGAGAGAAAAACAGTATATATTTAATGGAAAGAGATATTAAGTATTTTTAATGAAAAATATGATTTTTTTTATTTAAAAATATAATATATTAAAATTAATTAAAAGGTTGTCTATATTTTTCATTAAAATTATAATATTTATTAAATGTATCCTAAATTATTGAAAATTATTGTATTAATATATCCTATTTAGTCTTATTTTTTACCTAAATATATAATTTCCTTTAAATAATTATAAACACCAAACTTTAGACATTAATTTTAATTTAATTTAATTTAATGACTTAGACTTATCAGGAGATAAAAAATAAAAGTATCTTTAATTAGGAGAGAAAAACAGTATATATTTAATGGAAATAGATATTAAGTATTTATTTACAGAAAAATAGGATTTTTGGTATTTTAAAATAGAATATATCAAAAGTAATTCAAAGTTTGTCGTGATTTTTCATTAAAATTATAGTATTTTTTAAATATATCCTAAATTCATGAAAATTATTGTATTAATATATCCTATAGTCTTGATTTTTTTACCTAAATATATAATTCCCTTTAATTAATTATAAGATTCTAAATTATAAAAAAATATAAAATTTAATTTATAAATATTTATAAATATATTTTCTATTATATTATATAAAAAACAAAGTAATATGCACATTAGAGAATTTTAATTTTATAGATAAGAATTCTAATATTGGAAATTATCATATTTTTAGTAAAACATTTTCTTTATTTTTATTTGCAATACGCATGCTGAATTAACAGGGTTTTGTGAGTGTGTGAATTTTTTCTAACCCCGTTGAATGTCTGAGGCTTTGCCAGGGCCATCGCTAACTACTTGTTCTTTGTATATGGACTTGAGTACCCTTGTACTTGTTGAATAAATTCATTTTGCCTATAAAAAATGATCACTTGATGGAACCCTAATGAAAATTTAATGAAACTCTAATGGAGATGTATATAAGGGACTTAATCACAAAGTTTATAATTAAGTTTAGGAAATTCATTACAAACTTTTACAATTCGATGACCTATTTTATTTAAAAAAAAAACAGTGTAAGGACAAACAAAAAAATTAAACTTTTTTTACATTGGAATTAATGCATGTTGGAGTGCTTCTAGCTGCAGAATCGGAGATGATTTATGTAACACCCCCCTTGGGCATTACATGACTAACTTAATTTCGTAATAACATATTAAAATAAAATAATAGTTGGTTTACTTTCGGAAAATGATTTATATACATGTACTTAAGAACCTATCTATTACTTTTACAAAAATTTCGACGGAGTCTCCTTTGTAATTTCAACTTCCCAAAAAAAACACACCTACTAAAACATTTATATTTTCATCCCAAAAGAAAGGCTCTCCGAGCCATAAACATCCCATCCACAATAGAAGCTCTCCGAGCCATAAACATACATACACATAACAGTAATCCAATAAAAGACTCTCAGAGTCATAATACCTATTACTATGACTTTCTCCAAATAAAATTTACTCGATAAACTAAGCTGGTCTCACTAAAATATATTCATGGGGAAGACCCCATGGTTCTCACCATTATAACTAACATCAAACATCTTCAAGGACTAGGACTAATATCCCCGAGTGAAGCTGAGAACTTCTCTGCAACATCTGTACACTCAAACCCAAAATACCACAAAAGAAACCAAACAGAAATAATGCAAAGGTGAGATACCGACATATGAGTTTTATCATAGCATTCACATACACGACTCTCACATAATGACATACAATATATCATAACCATAAACACAGGGATCCAATCCCGACAATCAAATGCATTTTTGTAAATCATTTCATGTCACTTCAATATTCACTATCTAGTTCACTATCTCCGGAGATCCTAACTTCCCTTCGTCGAGCAATGATTAGGCTGCGATACCCTTAACACAATTGTCTCATGAGATCGGCCTCTAAATTTAGGTCCGGCTCCAATTTTTCAGGGAATATCACGATGGAGCACCTAAAATAATATTGGAATAGTTCCCTATTGAGTACATTTGTGCCGGGTAACCGAATTCCACGACCCGAGGTTGCAAGGCCCCAAGTATTCGCTGGATTTTCGAAGCCCGAATGTCCCTAAGACCCAAAGACCCTAGAATTTATCTTTGGTCTGTAACTAACCAATTTACCCAATTCACCCTTTGTGAAATTTTAGCTCGAATACACAATGGCACGTCTGCCACAACGGCATAAAAGCCTGACTATGCATGTAAAACAAAGTGTTCTCATTTTCATTTTTCTTTTTCCCATCGTTCTTTCCTTCTCAAGGCTTTCGCTCTCGACTACTTTTAATTCAAGTATTAAAGGGAAAATGGCAAAGTTGATGAAGAAGATGAAGATTGCCTTTTATAGAAGTGAAAATGGGCCTCTTGGCTGCCTAAGGTCGTGGCCTTTGAGGGTTAAAAGGGTCCAATACACAAAAAGTCAAGGACAAAGTAGTAATCTCACAAAATGGCATTTTTGTGGTATTGTGACAACATAAGGACAAAATGGTCATTTCCCAAAAAGCAATCATGACCAACATGTGGTGAGAAATAAGTGAGGATGTGACTGATTTGTGTCCACAAATTGTGGGGCAAACTTGTCATTTCGATGAAAGTTCAAGGGTAAAATCGTCCAAGGGCAAAACGGTCTTTACACTAGTTTAAAGAAATATCTAGATATTTTGTAAATTAATCATGACAAAGGTGGGTCATAAGTGGTGACTCACCCTACTCACCACAACTATGTGACATGTGTCCCTCGGTGGCCCGGGGTCCGGTTCAGTCTCCGTAGTTCTGTTTTCGACTCCGTTATTCTCCCGATTTAGGTTTTACGCCCAAATCGAGTATAATAACATATTTATTTTGAAAATTTTAAAAATAACCTATATCGTTGCAAATGATATATAAACTCTATCCATTTCGTTCACGGGTCAAAATTAGGTTTTCTAATCTGTAAAATCTTACTGTCAGTGAAAACGCAGACTGGGTTCCGTCCGAATTTTCAACCAAAAATTTCACCGTATACTTACAAAAATAAGTATGATATGAATATGACTTTGGTTTTCCCAAAATCATTTTCTAAGTTTCAGAAAAAAAATATAAACAGATGTTTGTTTATCGATACAGAAAACAGCAGAAATCGGGGTGTTACAATTTATGAATAGATGCATGTTAGATAGGATTCGTTTTATTTTAATTTTTTGAAATTTGTTTGTCAGGTTACAAGCAATTTGAATTTTGTCAACTGAAAGGCTGAAACACCCCCCCTCCCCCCCGCCCAGCCACCCACCCACCCACCCCACCCCCACCCAAAAAAAATGAAAAAAATTAAAATATCAAAGACAAATTTAACACAAAAAAAAAAAAACGATAGGGATTGTATTGAAATAACATAATTTATTATAAAAAAGATATAATTATTAAATATAATTATAAAAATTAATCAGAGTAAAATTAATTATTAGTAAAAGTTAAAATTTTTATAATTAATACATTATTTATTTCATATATGAAAAGTAAAAAAAATATAGTTCTGATAAAATATTATTTTAAAAAAATTATAATATTTTATTAAATTGAAAAGTACTAGAATTTCTAGGAAAAAAATAAATGTATTGTTTAGGGTTGTCTTAATAATATTTTTTATTTTATTTTTTAAGCTTGGGTAGCATCCAATGGGACAAACGACGGAAGTCTCCAAAAGTTAAACCTAAAAACAGGGCGCCGTGTCTTGTCCACTCCTATATATACGACAACACCAACCCAACCCTTTCATCACCTTTTTCTTCTTCTTACTCACTCTATCGCTGTCTCTTTTCACTTAACAATCAATCCACCATGTCATCATCATCATCATCAAACTCAAAGAAAATCATCACCTTTCGTTGTTCCGACAACGAGATCTTTGAGTTGGATGAAGTAGTGGCACTTCTGTTTCAGACCATCAAGCATATAATCGAGGATGGTTGCGCTGATAAAATTATTCCTCTAACCACCATTCAAAGCAACATCTTCGCCAAGGTTGTGGAGTATTGCAAACAACACACCAACAACGCCGACAGTGATGCTCTGAAGAAATGGGATGAAGAATTCATCAGTGTTGATCAACCCACCCTCTTCGATTTGATCCATGTGGGTGTACTCCACTTAATTGATTATGATCTTCATATATAATATTAATATTATGATTTTGTCTTTTTTTTATTTCTTTCATTTCTTTATTGTGGATTTATTGACTACTCTTGCATTTTGATTTAAGATGCAACACGGTCTTTGTCTATTTATAATGCTGCAGCCCTTTAAGATTACAATATAAAGAATTAATCAAGATTTGGGTTTTTATTTTTATTTTTATTTTTTAAATTTTCTTTGATTCGCTCGCATGTTTTTTTTTCACTTGTGAAAAATGTTTCCCTTTTTCAGGCAGCAAATTTTATGAATATCAAAGGTCTTTTGGATTTGACATGTAAGACTGTGGCAGATGTAATCATAAAACATACCCCAGAAGAGATACGCAAAACTTTCAATATCCAGAATGATTTTACTCCTAAGGAAGAAGAGGCTCTTCGCAGGCAGAATCAATGGGCTTTTGATGAGTGAGAAGAAGGAGACCTATGTTTTGGTTCTAGTGATTAGTAGTTAATTAATAATTGTGATTTGATCCTTTGTTATGATTTATATAGATTGGGATTTTGCTTTATTCTAATGTTTATTTTCATAATAATGCATTATTTATTGTTAAGAAACTCATATTTTATTACTGCTACATTTGGTCTTATGGATGCTTTGAGTGTGAGTTTTTGTGTTTCATTCTCGTTTAAAAGACTTGGTGTGAGTTTTTGAATGTATCATTCTCGTTTATAAGCCTTAGTTGTAATGAATTATTATTAAAAACATCTAGGCTTAGTAATGGGGTGGATTTTTGCTCGATTCGATATCATTTTATTACTTTAAAATATTTTTAATTAATTGATAAAATAATCAATCATCAGAGCTTTAAATTAATCTATTATTTCATATAAATTTTAAAAATGTTCAAGTTAAACTAATAATATTAGTAACTAAACTAAGTATCTTGTTCATCTAGACCATAAGCTTGATACGAAGCGAAGTAGATTATCCCAAGTCCCAAAACCTGCAACTTACAGCAAGGGGCTGGCTGAATATGAACTCGTATTCCATGTGGTTTTTTATGTTATAATAAGGCCATGTTTTGTTTGATGGAAATATATAGATATAATAGAGTATAATGAATTATAGGATAAAGATCTTCTATTTCAATTTCTTGTGCCAATTTCATGCCCCATTCAATTAAAATGTGATAATGACACATTATTTAGACTAAAAGTTCAAATTAGTCACTAAAAATTTTAGGGATCCACTTTTGATCCTAAAAAAATTAATTTAACCATTTAGTCCCTTAAATTTATAAACCCGGGATATATTAGTCTCTCTTTCCACTTCCAACGTCCATTTACTTGCTTATGTATCTTGTTAACCATCCATTTTGACTCGTTAATGGTCCTGTGTGACTTATGACAAATTTCCACCATGAAAAATGAATGTAAGGGGGAAAATTAAGTCTAAAATTTAAAATTCAGATACCTTAAAAAATATGCATTTTTTTCACTTTTTATTCATTTTTCACAGTAGAAATTTGACATAGGCTACACAGGACGATCAACGAGTCAAGCAGGATGGTTAACGGGTCACACAAGCAAGTAAACAAACATTGGAAATGGAATTAGGAACTAATATGTCTCACCTTTGTAAATTTGATGGATTAAGTGATTAATTTATTTTTTTCAGGAACCAAAAATGGGTTCCCTAAATTTTTCGGGGACCAATTTGAGCTCTTATTCTTATTTTTATTTTAAAATTGTTTTTTTTTATTGATTACATTTTAAATAATCATAAAATGTCTCATTATTAAAAATACTCTTATAGTTACCTAAAAAAAAGTTTAATCTTATAGTAACTTCCTTAAAAATCACATGTAGGATAATTTTTTATTAGTTATCACTGATATTAAAATAAAATTACACTAATAATGTATCAAAGATAAAATTTATAAAATATCATTTAATAAAAAAATGAAGAACTTAAAATTTTATCCAGAAAAAAAACCTAATTTTAACCCAAAACCCGAAGATGTGATGCTTTGCTAGGGTTTCCGTTCTGAAAATTTGCATGCTTCTCCATGGCTTCTGATCCAATTGTGCCGTGGAGTTTTCTGGATGTTCACTCCTCCTCTTATTTGCCTGCGCAGCCTCCACACAAGAAGTCCTTTGCGCAAGCAGTTACTAACTCTTTTGATCTCCCTTTGATCCATGCACCTAAACCTAAGCCAGTCTTCAAGGGCAATGAACTTGCAGTTAAGATCTCTGAAACCGAGTACCAGGCTGGGGTTCTGGATTGCCAACTCACCCTTCATGGCAAACTCATCCTCTCTAAGGGTGACACACCCCTGAAACTAAGTGACTTGCGGTCCAAGTTAGTTAAGATCTGGAACCCTAATGGCCCTTGGTCTTTGGTTTCCTTAGGAAAAGGTTTTTATGAGTTTAATTTTTCCTCGTTGGATGACCTTAGTAAGATCCGTTCTCCTAGTTACTGGAATGTCAGCCCTGGCATCCTTCGTATCTCCTCATGGACACCAGACTTCAACCCTAACAGAATCCGCCAAACCCATGCACAATGCTGGGTTCGCATTCATTGCCTTTATAGGGAGTACTAGAGACCAAAAATCTTGTTTGAGATTGGAAGTGGAATTGGCGTACCAATTGCTCTTGATGAAGCAACAATGAAGAGATCATTTGGTCACTTTGCTAGAATTCTCTTAGAGATTGATCTAACTACTGATCTGCGTGATAAGATCCTAGTTGAGAGAGAAGGCTTTGCTTTTTTTGTGTTTTTAGAGTATGAAAAGCTGCCTGATTTCTGCTCTAGTTGCAAAATTATTGGCCACTCCATATCCAACTGTAGAAGGAGTCAGCCAGTGGGTGAAAACAGCACTGCCGGGGGGGAGGTTCCTAAGGCTTCCAGGAGGAGGATTCTGCACTATGCCCCCAAACACAAAACTCCTGTTGAGTTGGCTCAAAAGGTGCCTATCAGTGTCCAAGACCCTCCTAACAGTGCTGATGAAGGTGGGATCATGGCTTCTGTTGGTTTCACTGGCAGTGAGCAGGCTTTAGTTTTAGAGCAGCCGCTTGAATTGCCTGTCAACAATGTGGTTGAGAATAACTCCCTATTGGAGCAGTGTAGACTGGATAAAGGCAAAGCAATAATTGTTGATGATTCACCTCCACAAGGGGTAAAAGAGAATTTCCTCAATGTTGCGTGCCCCTCCACCCCGATCTCTGTTGAAACAGTTTATAATCCTAGGGACTTCATGGGAATTAATAATGTTCCTGCAAATGATCCAGCAGCCCTTAATTCAGTTGGCCCTCTATTAGGAGTTGCCAATGAACTTGGAAATGCTGACACTGATATGCAGCTGGTGGTGCCTAGCTTACCTGCCGAGGATGTGGTTATGCATAGTAACTTGGTGGGGTTGTCCCCAGTTCAGATTGACTCATCTGTGGCAGACCCTCCTCAATTACTCTCTACTACTTTTGGTAACCCCTCTTTGGTTCAAAATGGTCCTGCTGTTACTGACTCTTTGCCTGCAGCTGCCAATGTAGTTACCACTAATGCTGTGATAAACTGGGATCGTGGTCAATGATCTGCAAATCATTGGCTCTTTTTGGAGTCAGGAAGATGATACTGAATCCGTGAATGAGGACAACCATCTTTATTCTCCTGCCTCAACTGCTGCTGACCCAAGCAAATACTTGGCCACTCCCTCTGAAGTCCCTAAGGCTGACTTTACTCCAGTAATGTCCAAGTCAAAAAAGAAAAACTTCGACAGAAAGTTGCCAAGGCTGCTCACCTAGACAGAGTTAATGCCCTTAAGAGGGGTGGTCCACACCAATTTGCCTAATGAAAGCTCTCTATTGGAACTGTAGAGGGTTTGGAAACCACAAAACTAGGTTGGTGCTTAAGAATCTGTGTGTGTCTAATAAACCAGATTTTGTTTTCCTGTCTGAGCCATGGATTGATATATCTGATGTCCCTACTGCATTCTGGAGGCAGCTTGGTCTCAAAGTTTTCTTTCTTAATGATAGAGGGCCTCTCCTTCCCAACCTCTGGGGTCTGTGCAATAGCCAGTGGAACCCTAGTATTATATCTATTTCTAGTCAGCAATGCACCTTTTCTGCTTCTGTGGAGGCAGTCCTTTTTTCATATCTGCAGTTTATGCAAGCACTTCCTATATCTCAAGAAGGTCCCTCTGGAATGATTTGACTAATCTCCAACTAACCCCCTGGCCCCTGGTGTATGATTGGTGATTTCAACTCAGTTTTGGGGTCTCATGAAGTCAGAAGCTTTTCCTTGCCTTTGAGAGTTGCCTGTGAGGATTTTAAGAACTTCACAGACATTGGGAATCTAATCCATTTGCCAACCAGAGGGGCTTGTTTCACATGGAGCAATGGTAGAAGGGGTTCCTCCGTTACTGAGAAGAGGTTGGACAGAAGCATCTGTAATGATGCCTGACTGGATTTCTGGCACACTTCCTCCTGCTGCACATTGGTTAGAAGTCAATCAGATCACTTCCCCTTCGCTTAGCTGTTCAAAATCAGCGGAAACTTTCCCCTCTTCCTTTAAGTACCACAAAATGTGGAATGAACACCCAGACTGCATAAGACTTGTGGAGGAAGTGTGGAATAGGCCTGCTTCTGGTTGTCCAATGCAAGTGCTTTCCAGCAAATTGAAAGCTCTGAAGTTAGAGTTAAAAAGCTGGAACAAGACAGTTTTTGGTAATATCACTGTTAGGGTAAAACAAGCTCTGGAAGCTGTCGAGAATATCCAGCATCAAATCAACCTTCATGGAGCTTCTGATGGTCTGATGGAGCAGGAAGTGCTGGAACAATCTGAGTTGCAGCACTCACTGCACCTTGAGGAGGAATTTTGGAGAGAAAAATCCCGAGTCAAGTGGCATTGCCAGGGGGATAGAAACACTGCTTTTTTCCACATGATCACTAAGATAAGGCATGCTGCCAAGTCAATGTCCTTGCTCAAAAAAGGCACTGAGGTCCTCAACACTCAGGAGACCATTACACAACATGTTCTATCCTATTTCTCATAGTTGTATGCAGCTCCTAATGACTGCCAACCCTCTGACCTTATCAGAAAAGTGGTGCCTGTCTTAGTTTCTGAGGAGGACAACTGTTTTATGACAAGGATTCCATCTGAGGATGAAGTTAGGCAAGCTGTATTTGGCATGAATAGTGAGGGTGCTCCTGGACCTGATGGTTTTGGTGGCTGCTTCTACCATGCTTTCTGGGACATCATTGGCAAAGATGTGTATCAATCAGTAACTCGATTCTTTGCTCAGAATTGGTTGCTTCCAAACTTGAATTCTAACATTGTTGTGCTTATTCCTAAAGTCCAGCATGCTGATAAAATAGAAGACTATAGACCTATTGCTCTAGAAAACTTTCAGTTCAAGATTATTACCAAGGTGTTAGCTGAGAGACTTTCTGTTTTAGCTCCGAAAATTGTCTCCCCTCAGCAAAGGGGCTTCATTAAGGGCAGGAATATAAAGGACTGCATATGCATTGCCTCTGAAAATGTGAACCTCCTGGATCACAAGGCCTTTGGTGGCAATTTGGCACTCAAATTGGACATTAAAAAGGCTTTTGACACTCTAGATTGGGGCTTCCTCATCTCTGTGTTGGAGGCCTTTGGTTTCAGTAATACCTTCTGTAGCTGGATCAACACCATCCTCCATTCTTCCAGGCTCTCATTTCTGGTCAATGGCAAATCTGAAGGCTACTTTGCTTGCAAGAGGGGAGTAAGGCAGGGGGATCCCCTATCCCTTGCTGCTTCTGCCTTGCAGAAGATGTTCTTAGTAGAGGATTATCTTTCCTTGTGGAATCTGGTTTGCTGCACACTATCTCAGGGCCAAAAAATCTGAAGTCTCCCAGCCATGTGTTGTATGCAGATGATGTGTTTGTTTTCTGTAATGGGAACAGGAGGGGGCTTGAAGCTTTAAGGAAGTTATTGGCTGAGTATGGCCTTACTTTTGGTCAGCATATAAGCCTAGAAAAGAGCAAGTTTTACTCTAGCTGCATCTCTCCAGCTAAGTCTGCTAGGATTGCTAACATCCTTGGTTTCTCAGCAGGTTCATTCCCTTTTGATTACTTGGGAGTCCCAATTTTTAAGGGAAGACCAAAAAGATCTCATTTGCAGCCTATAGCAGATAGGATTCGTTCTAAGCTGGCTTGCTGGAAGGGCAACTTGCTGTCTTTAATGGGTAGGATTGAGCTGGTGAAATCTGTCATTCAGAGCATGTTCCTCTACAGTTTCCATATTTACCTGTACTGTGGCCTGCTACCCTTCTTAATGCTTTGAAAAGGAATATCAGAAACTTCATCTGGTCGGGTGACCAGAATGTCAAGAAAATCTGCACTGTGGCCTGGCATAAGGTCTGCCTGCCCTTTATGGAAGGTGGCCTTGGTATCAAGTCTCTCAAGGCTTTCAATCATGCTGCACTCCTCAAGCTAACTTTTGATTTGCTAGCATCAGATAAGGATCGGGCAAGCTTCCTGAGAAACAGATTTCTCCATCGCAAACAGACTGGATCTTATATAAAATCCTCAATCTGTCCAGGCATAAGGTGCAATCTGCATTCTGTTTACTCTAATTCCCTTTGGCAAATTGGAGATGGCAGAGCAACTAACTTCTGGACAGATAGATGGCTATCTCAGCCCCTAGTTGACTTAATGCAACTGCCATCCTCCCTGCATAGGTACCTTAAAGCTACAGTGGCTGATTTCATTCTTGGTAATTGTTGGCTAATCCCTTCTGCTCTACTCGAGAAGCTGCCTGCTCTAGGTCAGGAGCTATCCCAGATACCTATCCCCAGGTTCCCTTCATCAGATCACCTCATTTGGAAGCATTCTTACTCTGGTGATTTGTCTCTTAAGGATGCCTTGTCCTTCATTCAAGCTGTGTAAGCTCCTTGTCCTTGGTCCAGGATGATTTGGTGTAATGCTGTTCCTCCCTCTAAGTCCTTTGTTGTGTGGAGACTTCTTAACAACAAGCTGCCCACGGATGATCAGCTTCGAATGAGAGGGTGCACCATTGTCTCAATATGCAGTCTGTGTTATGCAGATGCAGAATCTCAAGATCATTTGTTCTTCCAATGCCCCTATGCAAAACAGCTTTGGGAATGGTTCATCAAAATTACTGGAGTGCAACTAGATTTCTCCTCTATCCAATGTCATATGTATAGATCCGATCCTGACATCATTTAACTTAAAATTTAGCTTTTTTTATAATTATTTATAAGTATAATTAGAATTCTTGAAATAAATTAATAATAGTTTTACAATACATGATATCATATTTATAGAGATAGGATCAATTGACATCATTCGATGACCTATTTTATTTTTTAAAAAAAAGTGCAAGGACAAACAAAAAAATTAAACTTTTTTTACATTGGAATTAATGCATGTTGGAGTGCTTCTAGCTGTAGAATCGGAGATGATTTATGTAACACCCCCTTTGGGCATTACATGACTAACTTAATTTCGTAATAACATATTAAAATAAAATAATAGCTGGTTTGCTTTCGGAAAATGATTTATATACATGTACTTAAGAACCTATCTATTACTTTTACAAAAATTTCGACGGAGTCTCCTCTGTAATTTCAACTTCCCAAAATAAACACACCTACTAAAACATTTATATTTTCATCCCAAAATAAAGGCTCTCCGAGCCATAAACATCCTATCCACAATAGAAACTCTCCGAGCCATAAACATACATACACATAACAGTAATCCAATAAAAGACTCTCAGAGTCATAATACCTATTACTATGACTTTCTCCAAATAAAATTTACTCGATAAACTAAGCTGGTCGCACTAAAAGATATTCATGAGGAAGACCCCATGGTTCTCACCATTATAACTAACATCAAACATCTTCAAGGATTAGGACTAATATCCCCGAGTGAAGCTGAGAACTTCTCTGCAACATCTGTACACTCAAACCCAAAATACCACAAAAGAAACCAAACAGAAATAATGCAAGGGTGAGATACCGACATATGAGTTTTATCATTGCAGTCACATACACGACTCTCACATAATGACATACAATATATCATAACCATAAACACAGGGATCCAATCCCGACAATCAAATGCATTTTTGTAAATCATTTCATGTCACTTCAATATTCACTATCTAGTTCACTATCTCCGGAGATCCCAACTTCCCTTCGTCGAGCAATGATTAGGCTGCGATACCCTTAACACAATTGTCTCATGAGATCGGCCTCTAAATTTAGGTCCGGCTCCAATTTTTCAGGGAATATCACGATGGAGCACCTAAAATAATATTGGAATAGTTCCCTATTGAGTACATTCGTGCCGGGTAACCGAATTCCATGACCCGAGGTTGCAAGGCCCCAAGTATTCGCTGGATTTTCGAAGCCCGAATGTCCCTAAGACCCAAAGACCCTAGAATTTATCTTTGGTCCGTAACTAACCAATTTACCCAATTCACCCTTTGTGAAATTGTAGCTCGAATACACAATGGCACGTCTGCCACAACGGCATAAAATCCTGACTATGCATGTAAAACAAAGTGTTATCATTTTCATTTTTCTTTTTCCCATCGTTCTTTCCTTCTCAAGGCTTACACTCTCGACTACTTTTAAATCAAGTATTAAATTAAACTTTAATACTCACATAATATTTTATCAATAAAATCCATGATTCACAATTCCCTTCACAACCGAACAGTAGTCCGACGTCTCGGAATTCTAGGGTCTATCTTTCCTCGAAACTAGAACAGGAACTCTAGCCCATCAATCCGGAACACTAGGTCCTTTCTACTTTCTCAAAACTCAAAACAAAAACTCTAGCCCGTCAATCCGGAGCACTAGGTCCTTTCTTTCCCTCAAACCTCAAAAATCCGGAGCAGTAGGTCCTTTCTTTTCCTCAAAACTCAAAACAAGAACTCTAGCCCGTCAATCCGGAGCACTAGGTCCTTTCTTTTTCACTCTCTTTCAGAGGTTTTCGTTCAGTGAAAACTAAATCGAAAAACAAAAGTTCAAGAGTTTCCAAATTTGTGTCATAATACTTTTCGTTCTTAGAAATACTATTTCACTAAAACTGTTTTCTTTTAGAAATACGTTTTAAAAAACTTAGGAAACCGCTGAAATCTTTTTCTCAACTTAGAACCAAATACAAAACTCTTGTAAATAGATTTATCAAAGGGAGCATTTTCTCTAAAAGTTACCATTTTTGAACAACTTTGGTAAAACCTAAAAGAAAATCTTTGTTTTCAAAAGACTTTTCTTTTCAAAAAATCTTTAAAATCTTTTCATGAATTTTGATATTTCCCATTTTCTTTATTTCCTAACTTTGTTCTATCTTCACACTTTCATCATTTAGGATTTTCTTCTTATTTCCCAAGACAACAAAACACCACTTTTTTCGATATTTCTGAGTTAAGGTACTTTAATGTCTTAATATTGATTAACAAGCAATGACCAGTGTCATGCCATCAGCCAATCACAGTCAAGCAAAACAGTAATATAATCAACAAACAATAACATTAAAACACCAATCAAGCTCTAAACAATTCAAGTGAGACATCATTACAAAGATTTAAAAATTAACATACATTCAAACACGACAATAAGTATGTAACTACTAAAACTCTTCAGGTAAACTCCCTTTACCTCTCGAAGAACTTAGCTTCCGATTTAAAACTTTATCGTGAATCTGGAAACTGTCAACGCACGTACACGATAATCTAGCTTGTCCTTCATCAAAAATAACACTCAATCAACAAACAAACAACTAAATCAAGCCTAAAATCCTACATGTTGGTTTCGGCCAAGGACTGACTTTGGGGTTCAAAATCCTTAAAATTTCTAAACTCTTGGATTAGTGATTTATAATCACTTAAAACCCTAAATCAATGATCATGGCATAAAGATTGAAATTAAATCTTCCAATCCTTCAACAAATGATTTTCGGTCATGACCATTAAAATGGTTTAGAGACTCTATTTTAACTCAAACAACATAGATCTAATACCTATATAGCTTATAAGATTGAATCTTGTAAAGAAAATGAACAAAATCCTCCTCCCCCACATAACCCAAGGTTCTGCCTCCTTAGGTTAAATAGGTTCAAAAACTTTGTTTGATGCAAGCTTCTAGATCTAGAATATATAGGTAATACTAGGATTATAGAAATTGGTTTCATATTTTTAGGATTTTTCTATGATTTATGGTGATTTTTCAAAGTTCTAGATCTAGAAACTTAAAAGTGATGAACATAGATGAAATAGACTTTGAATAATGAAACTTATTGAAGAACATAGACATGATTAGGGAAGGAGAATAGGATTCACCTCTTGAAGATAAAAAACAAGTGAAGATCCAAGGACTTGCTTCACAAAATCAAGCTATGTAACTTAGGAGTTTTAATGGAAAATGGCAAAGTTGATGAAGAAGATGAATATCGCCTTTTATAGAAGTGAAAATGGGCCTCTTGACTGCCTAAGGTCGTGGCCTTTGAGGGTTAAAAGGGTCCAACACACAAATATTCAAGGACAAAGTAGTAATCTCACAAAATGGCATTTTTGTGGTATTATGACAACATAAGGACAAAATGGTCATTTCCCAAAAAGCAATCATGACCAACATGTGCTGAGAAATAAGTGAGGATGTGGATGATTTGTGTCCACAAATTGTGGGGAAAACTTGTCATTTCGATGAAAGTTCAAGGGTAAAATCGTCCAAGGGCAAAACGGTCTTTACACTAGTTTAAAGAAATATCTAGATATTTTGTAAATTAATCATGACAAAGGTGAGTCTTAAGTGGTGACTCACCCTACTCACCACAACTATGTGACATGTGTCCCTCGGTGGCCCGGGGTCCGGTTCAGTCTCCGTTGTTCCGTTTCCGACTCCGTTATTCTCCCGATTTCGGTTTTACGCCCAAATCGAGTATAATAACATATTTATTTTGAAAATTTTAAAAATAACCTATATCGTTGAAAATGATATATAAACTCTATCCATTTCGTTCACGGGTCAAAATTAGGTTTTCTGATCGGTAAAATCTTACTGTCAGTGAAAACGCAGACTGTGTTCCGTCCGAATTTTCAACCAAAAATTTCACCGTATACTTATAAAAATAAGTATGATATGAATATGACTTTGGTTTTCCCAAAATCATTTTCTAAGTTTCAGAAAAAAAATATAAACAGATGTTTGTTTATCGATACAGAAAACAGCAGAAATCGGGGTGTTACAATTTATGAATAGATGCATGTTAGATAGGATTAGTTTTATTTTAATTTTTTGAAATTTGTTTGTCAGGTTAAAATCAATTTGAATTTTGTCAACTGAAAGGCTGAACCCCCCCCAACCCCCCACCCACCCAAAAAAAAAGAAAAAAATTCAAATATCAAAGACAAATTTAACGCCAAAAAAAAACAATAGGGATTGTATTGAAATCACATAATTTATTATAAAAAAGATATAATTATAAAAATTAATCAGAGTAAAATTAATTATTAGTAAAAGTTAAAATTTTTATAATTAACACATTATTTATTTCATATATGAAAAGTAAAAAACAATATAGCTCTGATAAAATATTATTTTAAAAAAATCATAATATTTTATTAAATTCAAATGTACTAAAATTTCTAGGAAAAAAATAAATGTATTGTTTAGGGTTGTCTTAATAATATTTTTTATTTTGTTTTTTAAGCTTGGGTAGCATCCAATGGGACAAACGACGGAAGTCTCCAAAAGTTAAACCTAAAAACAGGGCACCGTGTCTTGTCCACTCCTCTATATACGACAACACCAACCCAACCCTTTCATCACCTTTTTCTTCTTCTTACTCACTCTATCGCTGTCTCTTTGCACTTAACAATCAATCCACCATGTCATCATCATCATCATCAAACTCAAAGAAAATCATCACCTTTCGTTGTTCCGACAACGAGATCTTTGAGTTGGATGAAGTAGTGGCACTTCAGTTTCAGACCATCAAGCATATGATCGAGGATGGTTGCGCTGATAACATTATTCCTCTAACCACCATTCAAAGCAACATCTTCACCAAGGTTGTGGAGTATTGCAAACAACACACCAACAACGCCGACAGTGATGCTCTGAAGAAATGGGATGAAGAATTCATCAATGTTGATCAACTCACCCTCTTCAATTTGATCCATGTGGGTGTACTCCACTTAATTGATTATGATCTTCATATATAATATTAATATTATGATTTTGTCTTTTTTTTTTATTTCTTTCATTTCTTTATTGTGGATTTATTGACTACTCTTGCGTTTTGATTTAAGATGCAACACGATCTTTGTCTATTTATAATGCTGCAGCCCTTTAAGATTACAATATAAAGAATTAATCAAGATTTGGGTTTTTATTTTTCTTATTATTTTTTAAATTTTCTTTGATTTGCTCGCATGTTTTTTTTCACTTGTGAAAAATGTTTCCCCTTTTCAGGCAGCAAATTTTCTGAATATCAAAGGTCTTTTGGATTTGACATGTAAGACTGTGGCAGATGTAATCATAAAACATACCCCAGAAGAGATACACAAAACTTTCAATATCCAGAATGATTTTACTCCTGAGGAAGAAGAGGCTATTCGCAGGCAGAATCAATGGGCTTTTGATGAGTGAGAAGAAGGAGACCTATGTTTTGTTTCTAGTGATTAGTAGTTAATTAATAATTGTAATTCGATCCTTTGTTATGATTTATATAGATTGGGATTTTGCTTTATTCTAATGTTTATTTTCATAATAATGCATTATTTATTGTTAAGAAACTCATATTTTATTACTGCTACATTTGGTCTTATGGATGCTTTAAGTGTGAGTTTGTGTTTCATTCTCGTTCAAAAGCCTTGGTGTGAGTTTTTGAATGTATCATTCTCGTTTATAAGCCTTAGTTGTAATGAATTATTATTAAAAACTTCTAGGCTTAGTAATGGGGTGGATTTTTGCTCGATTCGATATCATTTTATTACTTTAAAATATTTTTAATTAATTGATACAGTAATCAATCATCAGAGCTTTAAATTAATCTATTATTTCATATAAATTTTAAAAATGTTCAAGTTAAACTAATAATATTAGTAACTAAACTAAGTATCTTGTTCATTTAGACCATAAGCTTGAGACGAAGCGAAGTAGATTGACCCAAGTCCCAAAACCTGCAACTTACAACAAGGGGCTGGCTGAATATGAACTCGTATTCCATGTGGTTTTTTATGTTATAATAAGGCCATGTTTTGTTTGATGGAAATATATAGATAGAATAGAGTATATTGAATTATAGGATAAAGATCTTCTATTTCAATTTCTTGTGCCAATTTCATGCCCCATTCAATTAAAATGTGATAATGACACATTATTTAGACTAAAAGTTCAAATTAGTCACTAAAAATTTTAGGGATCCACTTTTGATCCTAAAAAAATTAATTTAACCATTTAGTCCCTTAAATTTATAAACCCGGGATATATTAGTCTCTCTTTCCACTTCCAATGTCCATTTACTTGCTTATGTATCTCGTTAACCATCCATTTTGACTCGTTAATGGTCCTGTTATGACAAATTTCCACCATGAAAAATGAATGAAAGGGGGAAAATTAAGTCTAAAATTTTAAAATTCAGATACCTTAAAAATTATGCATTTTTTTTCACTTTTTATTCATTTTTCACAGTAGAAATTTGACATAGGCTACACAGGACGATCAACGAGTCAAGCAGGATGGTTAACGGGACACACAAGCAAGTAAAAAAACATTGGAAATGGAATTAGGAACTAATATGTCTCACGTTTGTAAATTTGATGGATTAAGTGATTAATTTATTTTTTCAGGAACCAAAAATGGGTTCCCTAAATTTTTCAGGGACCAATTTGAGCTGTTATTCTTATTTTTATTTTAAAATTGTTTTTATTTATTTATTACATTTTAAATAATCATAAAATGTCTCATTATTAAAAATACTCTTGTAGTTGCCTAAAAAAAAGTTCAATCTTATAGTAACTTCCTTAAAAATCACATGTAGGATAATTTTTTATTAGCTAGCACTAATATTAAAATAAAATTACACTAATAATGTATCAAAGATAAACTTTATAAAATATCATTTAATAAAAAAACGAAGAACTTAAAATTTTATCCATCTCATATTATAAGAGTAGTGTTAGTATGATGATACTAAAACATGTTAAAACTGATCCTGAATGCCTACCTCTCTTTAAAGTATTGAAAATGAAAAAGTCTCGTTAAAAATGAAAGATAAATGATATTTAGTAAATTGATATTTTTATATATACATTTTATTAAATTAATGATATATATATATATATATATATATATATATATATATATATATATATAGATATATATATATGAATTTGATAGCAAACTCCTTTTTAAAGAAGTTTCATCCAATGTCATATGTATAGATCCGATCCTGACATCATTTAACTGAAAATTTAGCTTTTTTTATAATTATTTATAAGTATAATTAGAATTCTTGAAATAAATTAATAATAGTTTTACAATACATGATATCATATTTATAGAGATAGGATCCATTGACATCATTTGTCAAATTTTACCCTTACACCAAATTTTGACCATTGATTTTGATTTAATCTAATAATTTAAACTTATGAAGAGTTAAAAAATTAAAATTAACTTTCTTATAAAAAAAATTAAAATTAACTTTAATTAGGAGTGAAAATAGTATATATTTAATGGAAAGAAATATTAAGTATTTTTTAAAAGAAAAATAGGATTTTCGGTATTTTAAAATAGAATATATTAAAAGTAATTAAAAGGTTGTCTTGATTTTCATTAAAATTATAATATTTATTAAATATATCCTAAATTCATGAAAATTATTGTATTAATTAATATATATATCCTATTTAGTCTTGATTTTTTTACCTAAATATACATTTTCCTTTAAATAATTATAAACTCCTAACCTTAACTATTGATTTTAATTTAATATAATGACTTAAACTTATCAGGAGATAAAAAATAAAAGTAAATACAATTAGGAGAGAAAAATAATATATATTTAATGGAAAGAGATATTGAGTATCTATTTTAAAATAAAAATAGGATTTTTGGTATTTGAAAATAGAATAAATTAAAAGTAATTAAAAGGTTGTCTTGATTTTTCATTAAAATTATTATATTTATTAAATATATCCTTAAGTCATGAAAATTGTAACACCCCGATTTTTACGCTTTCTATGATCAATATAAATATAATCAAACATTTATATTTTTATTTGAAACTTCAAAAATGATTTTGGGAAAACCAAAGTCATATTCATATTATACTTATTTTTACAAATATACGGTGAAATTTTTGGTTGAAAATTCAGATGGAACCCGGTCTGCGTTTTCACTAACAGTAAGATTTTACAGATCGGAAAACCTAATTTTGACCCGAGAACTGGATGAATAGATTTTAAATCTCATTTCCAACGATATAGATTATTTTGAAAATTTTCAAAATAAATAGGTTATTATACTCGATTCGAGCGTAAAACCCTAAATCGGGTAATCGATGTAACACCCGGGTGCCGACGAGGGCGGGGAGTGGTCGTCGGTGCAAGAAGGCATTGACAAGGAGCGGCTCCTGGCAGGCTTCTAGGCGGAGGGACACATGAATGAATCGATTACACACCCGAATGAGAGGGAAACTGAGACTGTGTAGGTATGGGACTATATAGTTGAGGAATGCTTATAAGAATTGATTGGTACTACCTATACCAACAAGATGCATCTTCTTTTAGGTAGCCCATCACTTAAGAACTCCACAGTTACGCGAGCTTGACTTGGAGCAATTCTGGGATGAGTGACCTCCTGGGAAGTTTTCCCGGGAAGCGTGTGAGTGAGGACAAAGCACGTTGAAAAGACCCGTGTTGGTCTGTGGGGACAGTCGTCAATCCATAGAGCAGCCAGGGATGTTACAAATGGTATCAGAGCGACACCTCTCCCAGTACGGTATGGTTCGGGGACGAACCAAGCGGAAGTTGGTGGGCATGTAACACCCGGGTGCCGACGAGGGCGGGGAGTGGTCGACGATGCAAGAAGGCACGGACAAGGAGCGGCTCCTGGCAGGCTTCTAGGCGGAGGGGCACATGAATGAACCAATTACACACCCGAATGAGAGGGATCCTCAGACTGTGTAGGTATGGGACTACACAGTTGAGGATGGCTTATAAGAATTGATTGGTACTACCCATATCAACAAGATGCATTTTCTTTTCGGTAGCCCATCACTTGAGAACTCCACAGTTAAGCGTGCTTGACTTGGATCAATTATGGGATGGGTGACCTCCTGGGATGTTTTCCCAGGAAGCAGGTGAGTGAGGACAAAGCACGCTGAAAAGACCCGTGTTGGTTTGTGGGGACAGTCGTCAATCCATAAAGCAGCTAGGGATGTTACAAATGGTATCAGAGCGGCACCTCTCCCAGTACGGTGTGGTTCGGGGACGAACCAAGCGGAAGCTGGTGGGCATGTAACACCCGGGTGCCGACGAGGGCGGGGAGTGGTCGCTGGTGCAAGAAGGCATGGACAAGGAGCGGCTCCTGGCAGGCTTCTAGGCGGAGGGACACATGAATGAACCGATTACACACCCGAATGAGAGGGAAACTGAGACTGTGTAGGTATGGGACTATACAGTTGAGGAAGGCTTATATGAATTGATTGGTACTACCTATACCAACAAGATGCATCTTCTTTTCGGTAGCCCATCACTTAAGAACTCCACAGTTAAGCGAGCTTGACTTGGAGCAATTCTGGGATGGGTGACCTCCTGGGAAGTTTTCCCGGGAAGCATGTGAGTGAGGACAAAGCACGTTGAAAAAACCCGTGTTGGTCTGTGGGGACAGTCGTCAATCCATAGAGCAGCCAGGGATGTTACACTCCCCCTCACTTTCTCTTTTCTTTCTCTGCTTTCTTCTTCTTTCTCTTCTTTATTTTCATCTTCTTCCTCCATCAAAGCCACACACTTCCTTCTCTTCACCTCATCTTCATCCACCTTCTCTTCATCTCTACGCCGCGCACCACCACCTAGAGGGAGGAAGAAGACCACGCGAGCTGAACGTCGGGTCGGTTCTGTTGTATGTCTCGTCAGCCGCCCGAACTCGCCGCTGCATCGCCGTCCAGGCCGTCGTCCATCGCCGCTCGGAACCGTGCGACCACCGTTGGACCGCGTCTCACGAGGAGAAGAGAGTCGCGACCCAGCCGTCGTCCCATGCGTGCCTAGCAGCTGCTCCACCATTCACCGCCAGATCGCCGCCACAGGATCGCCAGTTTCGACCACCGCAGTGCTCTCATGATATCTCTACTCGTGTTCTCCTTCTTCGTCTGGTTAGCAAAAAACCCTGTCCAGCCGTCGTTCAAAGCCACTCGCCGGAGCTGTTGTGATGTCGTCACCGCTGTACCTCCAAGGCACCCACCATGTTTTCTTCCTCTTCCACCTTGGGTGAGTTGTTTTCCCTATGTTTCACTCTTTCTTTCATCTTCCCCCAAATTGATTTGAAACCCTAACCCCAGCCTTTTTAATTCAGCTTCCAATCTTGAAATTGAAGCTTGTTTTATGCTATTGGGGCTATGAATTTGCGTTTCCCTAAACCAATTTCATTATTCTTTAGTTAAAATGAGTTTTCCCCAAATTGTGTTTAGGAACCCTAAACCCCAATTTTATTTTATTTGAAATCGATTATGTTTCTATAAAATTAACTATGTTTTATTCAAATTAGGACCTTTAATTTGAGATTTCTAAGTTCAATTTCATGTTTCTCAAACCGAATCAAATGTTCCCCAATTTTAATTATGGATCCCTTTTACCCAAATCGATGTTATTGAGAAATCGATTCTATTTACTTAATTAAATGTATGGTTTCTTTTGATTATATGTTTTGAGAATGAAAATTGGATTGGTGAATTTATTTGTTTGTTATCATGCTTGGTTTGTGTCTCTGTGATGTTGAACACGGCTATGCTTGCTTGATGGAGTAGGTAGTTACACTCTTGGAGCTAACGTGAGCATTAAGACGAGGATTCTTTACTTGTCTTCAAAGGTAAGGGGAGCTTGCCTAGGGATATTCAATGACCATGTGCATGTGTGTATGTGTTTAATTGAGTGTTGTGAACATTATTGTGATTATTACTTGAAGTTGAACATTACTTGCTTTAAAGTATTATGAAGTATATATATGTGATGAACTATCATTAACTGTGATATTATTATGGTTGTGAATATATTACTGTTGATTGAAGTTTGAGAAGCCGGACTTGAGTTTGTGCCCAATGACTATAAGGATTAAAAGCCTTAATAAGCCTTGAATAGAACTTTGAAAGTTTTGGGTTCATTTATAATTTCCTTGTTTAAAGTGCTTACTTTCGAAGAATAAGATCTTTGTTTTTAGAAAAATGTTGAAGTGATTGTAAGTTGAAGGAAACTACCTTTTTATGATCAAAAGTTTGGTACGAGAGAAAACCTTGTCGAATGGTGTGTTTTATGAAGGAAAGACCCTTTGAAAATATTTGACTTTATTCCATCAAGGATTTTAAAAGCAAACGAATTTCCTAAATGTTTTAGAAAAGATTTTGCAAAGGAAAAAGATTTTCTCCCAAATGATTTAGAAACGTTCCGGTTACTTGGATAAGTGACCGAGGTTTTGTTTTGGTTTTGATTTTCACTGAGCGAAAAGTAAGCACATGTGGAAGAGAATACTGGTTTGCGAGACGTCGCCTCTAGTATTCAGTTGTATGCATGCGATCTGGGATCCGTGTCAAGAATTAAGGGCCAAGGGTCCCAATCGTGATATTATGGGCTAGGAGTCCTAATTTTGGAATTGAGGACTGTGTGTCCTAATTTCGTTGTTATGGGCTAGGAGTCCTTATCATGTTGAAATAAAACATGGATAAAATTATAATTTTTTCTACGACCACAACCTCAGACTGTGGCATCGGTCTAAGGTGTTGTGATTGAGCACTCGGACTGCGTGTCCTGTGTTATTGATTTTCAATTAATGAAAATTGTGAATAGTCGTTAGCTTTGGTCTTCGACAACAGAAAAGAGTGAACACAAAGAAAAGTCCCGATAATGAAAAGTCTTTTATTCATATGCATTTCCCCTTAGCAGACGTGCTTGAGTTATCCGAATACCCGCTTAAGATGTGGTATTCGATGAAGTATACATCCGAATGGCCGTTATAAGGGATTCGTGATGATGTTGATCCGGGCACATGAGGTGACGGAGACAACTTGCCAGACGGGGCGTATGAGCCTGATCAGCTCTTTCCTTCTTAATGATAAAACGGTGTTGGTATCTCATGAGATTAAGTTTAGAGCCCGATGATTGAAGTGTCATGCATTCTCTTTATAAAACTAATTGATTCGGGTATGAGACCCACTGATATAACACTTGTCATTTTATCTCTGTATAATAATTAAATGTTAATGTGCTGAGGTGATGTATGTATCGTGTATATGGTTGTTGTGTGATATATCCATTTGTCGGTATCTCACCCTTACAGATATATCAGGTTTCTTCTGGTTCGCTACTGTACCCTGGGTACTTTAGTACAGATGGTGCAGAGGAGTCTTCCTAAGTCACTCAGAGACTTAGATCTGGTTATTTGATGAAGTATTTGACTGTGGAATGATCACGTGAGTTTTCTTCAGGAATAACTTTTAGAATGACCAGCTTAGGGTTTGAGACTTGGATTTTTGATAGTATGTATGAGTATGACTCAGAGAGTCTTTATTTTAAAATGGAATGTTTATGGCTCGAAGAGCATCTCTTTTGAATGAAAGCCTAAGCTTTTCCTTTTGGTCACGTATAGCTTATTGATATAACTATTTTTAGCATATTACTGTCTGGTTGTATTTGGTGTAATTGGAATTCTGGAATGAAAATGTAATTATTTTAGCAGGTGTTCTTTTACCTGGGATGTCCGAATTATAGAGGAGACTCTGTCGAAATTTTCGTAAAAATACTAACTTTTATTCAAGTATATTCTTTAAATTAAATAGGCTTGCCAGGCTAGGATAGTAAGCCTGTGTGCCGATCAAGGCTTAGGTTTGGAGTCGTGAAAAATTTTTATACCCAATTTCAGATGCTTACGTACTTATGTAAATTATTTTCCGAAAGCAACCAGCAAATTATCCTTTTAATTTTATTTCTGCACGTGTTTTTAAAGTAATGCCTTAGGGGGTGTTACAAAGTGGTATCAGAGCTGGTCGAGTCTTTCGGGATCTTTAGGGAATAGGTCTGTTAAGTTTTTGTTGTGTGATCTCTGGTTGGTTCTTGTTTGAATTGTTTCTTGTTGAAGCAATGTGTGTTGACGCACAAATATATGTTTTCTTGATGGTTTTTCAAGGGTTTTATGTCCTGGGAGACCGTAGATCTTGAATGTTACTTGGGTTCGGATATGACATTCGATTATGCTTGCGAATCGTGTCAGACATTCGAAACAAGGTGCTCGTGTAAAGGGTTTTCCGGGAGTGTTCCCTGGAAATATTCTAGGTTTATAATTAGCAAAGGACATTGATTTTAGATTGATCTAGTTTCTGGATTCGGTCAGATCTCTGTCGCTTTGTGTAGGATGTTGCCTACAAAGTTAAAACGAGTTGGACGACTCGATTCAATTGGAAGATCGGTGGTCTAAACCATTTGTTAGACGAGTGTTTTCCTTGTGAAGCACCAATGTTGTGTGAGGGCTCGTGTCACCGTGTGGATTTCTGACAACTAAGTAAAAGGATGAATTATGAACAAGTATTCTCTGACTTGCGTAGTTGATTTGGTAAATCAATTGCGAGGAGTTGTCGTCTACTCAAAGATCGACTTGGAGACGAGTTATTACCAGATTGGAGTGATGACCTATCTAAGATTTTGCGTCGTCAACTCAGTTTATGAAGAAAGATCAACCCTTTGTATGTTTGATCGATTGATTAAGTTATCCGAGATCGTACCCAATTCAAGGTGGTCATACTAAGCATGGCTAGAAAGACTTGTATGTTGGTTGGAACCAAGACGAATCGAGTGGATTTTCGATCTTGGGTGAGTGTCTCGTGATTAAGGAACTCTCCACTGTACCCTTTGATTCTCTTGTATTTGTTAGTTGACATTTATTTCTCAAATCCTATGATTGTATTAGATAATCATAACGATGAAGTTTGTATGTGTCAGACAAATTTTCTGATTTTAATTTGAAATCTGTTAGGACTTTATGCTAATTCATAAATTTCCAGTTATTCATTCCTTGTTTGTGATAAGCCATACTCACACTTCTAAATAATCCTCGATGTATTAGACATTTGAGTGAATTGATTTAACAGAATCCATTGGTCTGGATACTTTCACATTTTGTTGAGAGGAGTGGTTATGACTATTTCTTAAGTTATAACACAGATAATTTTGTGATAGCAGAAGTTTCTTGGTGAAACTTAGTTTCGTCACTTCTATTTTGGTAGAGGTGAAAGTCATCATTTTGTAAATTCTTTGTACTAAGAATAAGAAATAATCCTCTTTGGATTAGAAGTTATTGACCCTTTGATTCCTTAAATCCGCTAGAAGATTCTTGTGGAAGAATGAACTTTATTAGATTCATGTTTGTAAATGTGTATTGATCATGCGTTTTTACACCCACGAACCTGATGGAAGGATCTTTTTCCATACTGGATGTTCCTGTATCCTTCAAATTAATGAAATTCTTTTCTATGCTTATGTGAAAGTGAAATCAAGAAAAAATTCTTTTCTTGAGGAATTCTTTTATGATCACCAAGGTCATGTCTTATTGCGGTTCGAAAGTACTTGTCGTCGTTGATCATCTTAGTTCTACGTATTCTCCAAATGTCGTCGATGTGTGACCTATGCCATCAGTCATGAGTTGGGTATCTCCACATCAAGATGTCAGAGTTAGTCGAGTACAGTGAAAAATGGATAGTTTAACAATTGAAACCTTCATTGTTAAGATATTGGCATTCATTGAATCTTTGTTATGAGTTTGCTGAAGGCCAACATGAGTCTTGTTTGAATTCAAGTGATCATGGATCGACTGGTGAAGTATACACCCTTCTTACAAGTTAAGATCCACTATGCAATGTTAGTGAACCGAATAATGTATCAGAGGATTGTTCAGACTTTATGGAGTATCTTCAAGTGTTGTTTCAGATGAAAAACGGAAGTTTATCAACATGTGTCGGTTAAGTTTACTTTAAGTGTTGAGGACTAAGTTGAGGCTAAGTCCAATTGATCATCCTCAGCGGGATGGATAAGTAATGAGATGACCTATCCTTAGCAGGTTAGTTGGGAGATAGTGTGGTACCTAATTTTTGTCATCTCTATGGTAGGACAAACCAGAGTTGATAGGAGCTTCGTTAATGTATAGATGTGAATGGTACTATGAGAACCCTTAGGTTCAACATCATTGAGTGAGATGATTACAATGGACCTTATCATGATCGAGGAAGATATATCATTAAAGGAATTTGGAGTAGTGATCAATGTTTTTGGTTAATGTTGACTTCGTGAGTCCGAGGATTAACAGAAAGATATCTATAGTAGTTCTCCTTAAGCTGAACGGAAATAGTAAAGAGAAGTTCTTGAGTGAAACTAAGTTGTTAGAAAAGTTTAAGAATTATGATTTTGGATAATTCAAACTGAAGTGATTCCTTTTGGTTGTAGTTGCATGAAGGAATGTCATCGTATTCTTTAAGATTGAAATGAATGACTATGATATAATTTGGAGTGGTGGAATATGTTCAAAGGAAACTAAGACTACAATTGTATACTTTGAGTTGAAAGTTGATGTATGATGGGGTAGAGTTAGTGTTGAACTTGGTGTTCGTCGTGAGGATTAGATGTTGAAGAAGGTTTTCTAGTGGACCAATATTAAGGCGAGAAGTAATTAAGTTTTGATTATGTCTTTCGAGTGTGATAAACTAAGGTGAAATGTCGAGGTTAGTGGGAATAATGTTGAGGTAAATAGTTTTAAGGATAAATAAAATGACATAAGAATCGATCCTGTTATAGAATTATAGATGAAAGGAATGAAGCGACGAGAATATAAAGTAAGATTTTAGGGTCAAGGTGTGATTACAAAATCCTGTTTAATTTTGAGCTACGAAATTTCGAGGACAATTTTTTTTAAAGAGGGGTAGTAATGTAACACCCTAGTTTTTACACATATGATTAATTATTTTATTTGGATGTTTATGTTTATTTTGTTATGTGGTTTAGTTTTAGTAATTAAATTACTCTCTTCAAATTATTTTATTGGATGCGTTAGCACTGACTTATTTTCAGTGAGTGCATGCTTACTAGACAATAATGTACGTTCTTGTTACTATTATTACTAGTACAGAAAAATGTTTTAAATAATATGTTTAAGAGAAAAGAATTTTCATATTTTCATTCTATTTAATTTTAGATTTGAAAATAAACTGGTTTGACATAAATCAGAGATTAAATTTTGGACCAAGTATTTTCTTAGTTGATGACTTCAACTATTAATCTTTACTCTAATTTGAATTTCGAAATCATATATTTATCAATCTTTATTTTTAGATTCCAAAAAGTAAAAGCATGTTTATTTTAGGCTTAATATATATCACTCATTTTGTACCCACTAATACAAAAAAATCAGAAATTCTCTCTCCTCTCTCCCTTAATGACCCGTAAACCCCTCCTCCCCCTCACTTTCTCTTTTCTTTCTCTGCTTTTTTCTTCTTTCTCTTCTTTATTTTCATCTTCTTCCTCCATCAAACCCACACACTTCCTTCTATTCACCTCATCTTCATCCTCCTTTTCTTCATCTCAACGCCACGCACCACCACCTAGAGGGAGGAAGAAGACCACGCGAGCTCAACGTCGGGTCGGGTCGGTTCTGTTGTACGTCGCGTCAGCCGCCCGAACTCGCCGCTGCGTCGTCGTCCAGGCCGTCATCCATCGTCGTTCGGAACCGTGCGACCACCGTTGGACCGCGTCGCACAAGGAGAAGACAGTTGCGACCCAGCCGTCGTCCCACGCGTGCCTGGCAACAGCTCCGCCATTCACCGCCAGATCGCTGCCACAGGACCGCCAGTTTCGACCACCGTAATGCTCCCATGATATCTCTGTTCGCGTTCTCCTTCTTCGTCTGGTTAGCTAAAAACCCTGTCCAGCCGTCGTTCAAAGCCGTTGTACCTCCAAGGCAACCACCATGTTTTCTTCCTCTTCCACCTTGGGTGAGTTGTTTTCCCTATGTTTCACTCTTTCTTTCATTTTCCCCCAAATTGATTTGAAACCCTAACCCTAGCCTTTTTAATTCAGCTTCCAATCTTGAAATTGAAGCTTGTTTTATGCTATTGGGGCTATGAATTTGTGTTTCCCTAAACCAATTTCATTATTCTTTAGTTAAAATGAGTTTTCCCCAAATTGTGTTTAGGAACCCTAAACCCCAATTTGATTTTATTTGAAATCGGTCATGTTTCTATAAAATTAACTATGTTTTATTCAAATTAGGACCTTTAATTTGAGATTTCTAAGTTCAATTTCATGTTTCTCAAACTGAATCAAATGTTCCCCAATTTTAATTATGGATCCCTTTTACCCAAATCGATGTTATTGAGAAATCGATTCTATTTACTTAATTAAATGTATGGTTTCTTTTGATTATATGTTTTGAGAATGAAAATTGGATTGGTGAATTTATTTGTTTGTTATCATGCTTGGTTTGTGACTCTGTGATGTTGAACACGGCTATGCTTGCTTGATGGAGTAGATAGTTACACTCTTGGAGCTAACGTGAGCATTAAGACGAGGATCCTTTACTTGTCTTCAAAGGTAAGGGGAGCTTGCCCAGGGATATTCAATGACCATGTGCATGTGTGTATGTGTTAATTGAGTGTTGTGAACATTATTGTGATTATTACTTGAAGTTGAACATTACTTGCTTTAAAGTGTTATGGAGTATATATATGTGATGAACTGTCATTAACTATGATATTATTATGGTTGTGAATATATTACTGTTGATTGAAGTTTGAGAAGTCGGACTTGAGTCTGTGCCCAATGACTATAAGGATTAAAAGCCTTAATAAGCCTTGAATAGAACTTTGAAAGGTTTGGGTTCATTTATAAAAGTTCCTTGTTTAAAGTGCTTACTTCAGAAGAATAAGATCTTTGTTTTTAGAAAAATGTTGAAGTGATTGTAAGTTGAAGGAAACTACCTTTTTATGATCAAAAGTTTGGTACGAGAGAAAACCTTTTCGAATGGTGTGTTTTATGAAGGAAAGACCCTTTGAAAATATTTGACTTTATTCCATTAAGGATTTTAAAAGCAAACGAATTTCCTAAATGTTTTAGAAAAGATTTTGCAAAGGAAAAGGATTTTCTCCCAAATGATTTAGAATCGTTCCGTTTACTTGGATAAGTGACCGAGGTTTTGTTTTGGTTTTGATTTTCACTGAGCGAAAAGTAAGCACATGTGGAAGAGAATACTAGTTCGCGAGATGTCGCCTCTAGTATTCAGTGGTATGCATGCGATCTGGGATCTGTGTCAAGAATTATGGGCCAAGGGTCCCAATCGTGATATTATGGGCTAGGAGTCCTAATTTTGGAATTGAGGACAGTGTGTCCCAATTTCGTTGTTATGGGCTAGGAGTCCTTATCATGTTGAAATAAAACATGGATAAAATTATAATTGTTTCTACGACCACAACCTCGGACTGCGGTATCGGTCTAAGGTGTTGTGATTGAGCACTCGGACTGCGTGTCTTGTGTTATTTATTTTCAATTAATGAAAATTGTGAATAGTCGTTAACTTTAGGCTTCGACAACGGAAAAGAGTGAACACAAAGAAAAGTCCCGATAATGAAAAGTCTTTTATTCATATGCATTTCCCCTTAGCAGACGTGCTTGAGTTATCCGAATACCCGCTTAAGATGTGGTATTCGATGAGGTATACATCCGAATGGCCGTTATAAGGGATTCGTGATGATGTTGATCCGAGCGCATGAGGTGACGGAGACAACTTGCCAGACGGGGCGTATGAGCCTGATCAGCTCTTTCCTTCTTAATGATAAAACGGTGTTGGTATCTCATGAGATTAAGTTTAGAGCCCGATGATTGAAGTGTCATGCATTCTCTTTATAAAACTGATTGATTCGGGTATGAGACCCACTGATATAACACTTGTCATTTTATCTGTGTAATAATTAAATGTTAATGTGCTGAGGTGATGTATGTATCGTGTATATGGTTGTTGTGTGATATATCCATTTGTCGGTATCTCACCCTTACAGATATATCAGGTATCTTCTGGTTTGCTATTGTACCCTGGGTACTTTAGTTCAGATGGTGCAGAGGAGTCTTCCTAAGTCACTTAGAGACTCAGATATGGTTATTTGATGAAGTATTTGATTGTGGAACGATCGCGTGAGTTTTATTCAGGAATAACTTTTAGAATGACCAACTTAGGGTTTGAGACTTGGATTTTTGATAGTATGTATGAGTATGACTCAGAGAGTCTTTATTTTAAAATGGAATGTTTATGGCTCGGAGAGCATCTCTTTTGAATGAAAACCTAAGCTTTTCCTTTTGGTCACGTATAGCTTATTGATATAACTATTTTTAGCATATTACTGTCTGGTTGTATTTGGTGTAATTGGAATTCTGGAATGAAAATGTAATTATGTTAGCAGGTGTTCTTTTACCTAGGATGTCCGAATTACAGAGGAGACTCTGTCTAAATTTTCGTAAAAATACTAGCTTTTATTCAAGTATATTCTTTAAATTAAATAGGCTTGCCAGGCTAGGATAGTAAGCATGTGTGCCGATCAAGGCTTAGGTTTGGAGTCGTGACAAATTTTATACCCAATTTCAGACGCTTACGTACTTATATAAATTATTTTCCGAAAACAACCAGCAAATTATCCTTTTAATTTTATTTCTGCACGTGTTTTTAAAGTAATGCCCAAGGGGGATGTTACAGGTGACTCATCCGTATGACTCACTACCCTAGGTGGCACCATATCTCAGCATCCATTGTCGGGTTTTGTCTTTGTACGTCCGTGTTGGACGATTCTGGGCAAGTATACCCAGTCGTACAAGTAATACGGTGGTGAGACCGGTTATCGTATCCACGGGGATTGGATGTCAACTACCAATTCACAAACTCAGCAACTATCTAGACTATGAAGAGAAATCAAAACAAACAAAAGAAAAGGAAAAGTTCTTTGAGGAATTCTATCGAACACTTGGAGTGCGAAAGGGATATGTTGGGACTAGACTTCACCAAACCTCTGTCTCATGTACTACCAGGACTAGATACCTCCCATTCATGCTTCAAATATTTAAATCAATCCACTAAATTACTCAAACCCCGATTCCTCGGATGGCAAGAGACTAAATCCACTAATAGACCTTAATTCCTTAGGTGGCCTAGATTAATGAATTCGCATTAGGATTAGGGATTACGCGATTACTAGTAAACCAAACTCCATTCCTAGACACAAGGGTTACTAGGTGATTAAATTCAATTCCGGTTCTAATACGAATTTCCCAATTGCATATCAAAACACAAATCAAGTCATGGGGGTGCTAGCCACAACAAGCATTAAGCATAGAAAATTAATCACTAATACGAAGGTTTGAACACAGAATAATCAGTCAAGGCAAATACATAATAATCAGTTTGATTACATCTAATCCCAACAAACGGGAATTAGCTACTCATAATTACAGAGAAAGCCAAACCAGAAAAGTAGTAGAGAAAGGAAGAAGGGGAGAACTCCATTGAAGCTTCCCACTGTCGTCACAGCAACCCCCTAACTCAGCTCCCTTTTAGGGTTGGAACCCTATCCCAGCCGCATCCTCCAAGTGCCTCCCTCTAAAACTCTCCAAAAAACTAAAACTAAAACCTCAAAAAAACTCTCTCTTTCTGCCCTAAAACAACAACTTATACCAATCAGTTCTGCGCGCGCTCGCGAGGCGAAACACGGCTCGCGAGGCGAAAGTTAAAATCTGGTCTTCAGTGATTGGATCTCTCGCGTGGCGAGAGTTGCTCGCGGGGCGAAACCGAAAGGTTCTTCTCAAATACGCCCGTGATGAGCATCAGGGTCTGGGCGTGATGGACGGTTCGCTTGGCGAGACAGAAATGGTTGCATTTTCTGGCACAGTCAGTCTTCAGTCTCGCGGGGTGAGTAGCCTCTCGCGGGGCGAGCCTTTCCTGTGTCAGCTTCTGACTTTTACCTTCTTCTCTTCTCAGTTTTCTTCATCATGGCCGTGATGGACATCACGGCTAGACCGTGATGGGCTCTGCTTGGCTCATTTTCTTCACTTTTCAAGCTCTATTTCATCCAAGCTCCATCAAGGCTAATTCTGAGCATTTTTCCTTAAATTCCTACAAAACAACACCAAGAAACCGCTTCACCCGTTCCAAAGGAAAAACTAACTAAAATCAAATAAAGAATGCCTAATCTATATGAAAAATGCATGCAAAAGTGTACAAGAAACATCATGTAAAATCACACTATCAAATCACCCCAAGCTTATTCAATTGCTTGTCCTCAAGCAATCACTAAGGCCAGAAGAGATATATAATCAAAGCATGGATAATGAACCAAGAACCCGAGTAAATACTAATCCAAGTAATAGGCATTTCAAACAATTTAGCAAGAGACAATCAGTTCAAGTCCAATTAGACGCTTAGGTTCCTTAGACTCATATTCTCACTGATTTGGGCACTCTTTCTCACTTGAAGCTCACCCCAAGCTTGTTCATTTGCTTGGCTCTCTTTCTCACCTCACTCAAGTGTTAGGGAAATAAGACAATTCGCTCCATTTTCCTCAAGGAATGAGTTCTACCATAGGCTTGACTATCAACCAAATCTCTACTTTATTAATGAAAACAATTAAGAATCAAGAGGTCTTTTACTTGGTTGTAATGTGGCCATGGGATTAATCGTTAGGTGGGGAAATCAATAAAAGGACATTTCAAAAGGCTACACAAAATCAAGCATTGCAAAGCATGACCTTCTAAAATACCTTTTTGGGTTTTGATTTATTTTTTCACCTTTCTTTTCTTTCTTTTTCTTTTTATTTCTCACTTTTCTTTTTGTCATCCCATTCTCTATTTATTTTTATTTTTATTTTGTTTTTCTTTTATTTGGAGAAGGGGAGATTTTTCAACTCAAGAGAAATATTTTTCTGATTCTTTTATCCCAAACTTTTTTCCAACTACATTTTTACCCTTTTGTAATACTTTAGAAGGTATCCTACCAAGCATATTTCATCCACATATTTCAGGGTACCAAGAAAAGCATTTTTTTATTTGTAGGCTCAAAATTGGGCAACTAAGGGGTAGCATTTAGTCATTCAAAGCTCAGAAGGCCAGAAAAATACCTAGTGCCTCAATCATTTTCAAAAATGTTTTCAAAAATTTTTAAGCTTCAAAATGGTTTCAAGTCAAGTTCTAGAGAAATACATCCAAGAGGAATAACACTCTAACACAAAAAAATGGGGTAGATTTAGTAAGTACCCCTTTATGGCTCAAAATCTCACATTTTAGTAGTTCAAAAATCAATGAGAAACACAGATCTACTGAACCATATGCTAATTATCAACTATCACAGATCATCTCAAGTATTTTCATTTGCAGCCATATCACAAGAATGAAAAAAAATTGGGTTCAAGAATTCACTATCTCAATTTAATTGTCACTTAATTCTCACAATTGGATGAAAAATCTAAGCAAGGGCAATCTAATTGTGTGATCATGCAAAACTATATGAATGCAACATGCAAAATGCAAATGCAAAATACCCCTACCCCAAGATTAAGAATTTACATTGTCCCCAATGTAAACAATCAAGTTAGAGAGAGGAGAAAAATTGGAACGGCTTACCGAGGCAGTAGCGGGTGTTGGCTCTCATTCCAGTCAGAAACTTGTTGGGAAATACATCACGGCCGTGAGCCTGATGGGTGCTGACTTTTCTTTTTCTTGTCTTCTTGCTCTTCCCTCCTTCCTTCTTACCTCGAAATCACTTGGCAATTTTATTAGTAAAAGAAAACTCTTGATCTTCTCAAATTATTCAAGAGTTAAGAATCAAAAGCAAAACCAACTAAAGAGAAGGGTTAAGAAAAGTTGGGTTGCCTCCCAATAAGTGCTTCTTTAACGTCACTAGCTTGACTTATTGAAAAGCATCCACCTGGATCCCATAGCTTGTGGTATAAGGACCAGTTGGTGCTCACAGTGTAAGGGCATCCTCCACCCGGATCCCATGATTTATGGAGTGGTGATTACAGCAGTGATATAACTCTGGCCACAATCCCACCCAGCCAGTGTGTGAAAACTCCCTTGACCTCTACAATTATGAACTCACTTCCGCTCGGGTCAAGTGGAATTTTCACGAGGAAGTGTGACAGACAAGTGGAAGGGGCTAACTTACCAGTGTCCACACATGCATGCAAGCCAACATATTTATTTAATGCAGCAAAATCAGATTGCTCAACAAGCATGGTGGATTGAATGCTTTCCAAATGCCATGCCTTCTCACTTGTTCCTCCCCAAGGATGCGCGAAAGGTAATTACTCTTCTTGTGATTTGCTTACCATCACCACTTCATCTTTAATTTGATCCATTCCCACAACCAGATTCTGCTCAACTTCTGCTTCATGTGGCTCTATGGGAATCACAATACACGGTGGTGGAGGTGGTAAATATGACAAAAAGGTTTCCCAATCCTCCTTGGAGTATATATATATAAGCTCACCAGTCATAGGATCGACTCGTGATGGAATATTATGAGATAGAGAAAAATCCTCGAAGAATTCTCCCAAATTTATATCGTCTTCCCAACACAAGTTATCCTCCAAAATATTACTAGAAGCTTCCTCATCAGGTGGATAATAAAAATTTTCCATGACTTTCGTCCACCTTCCAAAAACAGAACTAAAATATATACAGAAAAAAAAATAAATATATACAGAAAAATAAAAAAGAATAAAAATGTCTAAATTAGTTGCCTCCTTTGTTACTAATGATATTGCCAAAACCAATCCCCGACAACGGCGCCAAAAACTTGTTGGACGATTCTGGGCAAGTATACCCAGTCGTACAAGTAATACGGTGGTGAGACCGGTTATCGTATCCACGGGGATTGGATGTCAACTACCAATTCACAAACTCAGAAACTATCTAGACTATGAAGAGAAATCAAAACAAACAAAAGAAAAGGAAAAGTTCTTTGAGGAATTCTATCGAACACTTGGAGTGCGAAAGGGATATGTTGGGACTAGACTTCACCAAACCTCTGTCTCATGTACTACCAGGACTAGATACCTCCCATTCATGCTTCAAATATTAAAATCAATCCACTAAATTACTCAAACCCCGATTCCTCGGATGGCAAGAGCCTAAATCCACTAATAGACCCTAATTCCTTAGGTGGCCTAGATTAATGAATTCGCATTAGGATTAGGGATTACGCGATTACTAGTAAATCAAACTCCATTCCTATACGCAAGGGTTACTAGGTGATTAAATTCAATTCCGGTTCTAATACGAATTTCCCAATTGCATATCAAAACACAAATCAAGTCATGGGGGTGCTAGCCACAACAAGCATTAAGCATAGAAAATTAATCACTAATACGAAGGCATGAACACAGAATAATCAGTCAAGGCAAATACATAATAATCAGTTTGATTACATCTAATCCCAACAAACGGGAATTAGCTACTCATAATTACAGAGAAAGCCAAACTAGAAAAGTAGTAGAGAAAGGAAGAAGGGGAGAACTCCATTGAAGCTTCCCACTGTCGTCACAGCAACCCCCTAACTCAGCTCCCTTTTAGGGTTGGAACCCTAGCCCAGCCGCATCCTCCAAGTGCCTCCATCTAAAACTCTCCAAAAAACTAAAACTAAAACCTCAAAAAAACTCTCTCTTTCTGCCCTAAAACAACAACTTATACCAATCAGTTCTGTGCGCGCTCGCGAGGCGAAACACGGCTCGCGAGGCGAAAGTTAAAATCTGGTCTTCAGTGAATGGATCTCTCGCGTGGCGAGAGTTGTTCGCGGGGCGAAACTGAAAGGTTCTTCTCAAATACGCCCGTGATGAGCATCAGGGCCTGGGAGTGATGGCTTCTGTTCCTCAGGCTCGCGAGGCGAGAGACGGTTCGCGTGGCGAGACAGAAATGGTTGTATTTTCTGGCACAGTCAGTCTTCAGTCTCGCGGGGTGAGTAGCCTCTCGCGGGGCGAGCCTTTCCTGTGTCAGCTTCTGACTTTTGCCTTCTGCTCTTCTCAGTTTTCTTCATCATGACCGTGATGGACATCACGGACAAGCCGTGATGGGCTCTGCTTGGCTCATTTTCTTCACTTTTCAAGCTCTATTTCATCCAAGCTCCATCAAGGCTAATTCTGAGCATTTTTCCTTAAATTCCTGGAAAACAACACCAAGAAACCGCTTCACCCATTCCAAAGGAAAAACTAACTAAAATCAAATAAAGAATGCCTAATCTATATGAAAAATGCATGCAAAAATGTACAAGAAACATCATGTAAAATCACACTATCAGTCCGTTCTCGACTCCGTCGATTGTAACACCCGGGTGCCGACGAGGGCGGGGAGTGGTCGCCGGTGCAAGAAGGCATGGACAAGGAGCGGCTCCTGGCAGGCTTCTAGACGGAGGGACACATGAATGAACCGATTACACACCCGGATGAGGGGGAAACTGAGACTGTGTAGGTATGGGACTATACAGTTGAGGAAGGCTTATATGAATTGATTGGTACTACCTATACCAACAAGATGCATCTTCTTTTCGATAGCCCATCACTTAAGAACTCCATAGTTAAGCGAGCTTGAATTGGAGCAATTTTAGGATGGGTGACCTCCTGGGAAGTTTTCCCGGGAAGCGTGTGAGTGAGGACAAAGCACGTTGAAAAGACCCATGTTGGTCTGTGGGGACAGTCATCAATCCATAGAGCAGCCAGGGATGTTACAAATGGTATCAGAGCGACACCTCTCCCAGTATGGTATGGTTCAGGGACGAACCAAGCGGAAGCTGGTGGGCATGTAATGCCCGGGTGCCGACGAGGGCGGGGAGTGGTCGCCGGTGCAAGAAGGCACGGACAAGGAGCGGCTCCTGGCAGGCTTCTAGGCGGAGGGTCACATGAATGAACCAATTACACACCCGAATGAGAGAGATCCTGAGACTGTGTAGGTATGGGACTATACAGTTGAGGATGGCTTATAAGGATTGATTGGTACTACCCATATCAACAAGATGCATCTTCTTTTCGGTAGCCCATCACTTGAGAACTCCACAGTTAAGCGTGCTTGACTTGGAGCAATTATGGGATGGGTGATCTCCTGGGAAGTTTTCCCTGGAAGCATGTGAGTGAGGACAAAGCACACTGAAAAGACCCGTGTTGGTTTGTGGGGACAGTCGTCAATCCACAAAGCAGCTAGGGATGTTACAGGGAGGGGGGTTTACAGGTCATTAAGGGAGAGAGGAGAGAGAAATTCTGATTTTTTTGTATTAGTGGGTACAAAATGAGTGATAGATATTAAGCCTAAAATAAACATGCTTTTGCTTTTTGGAATCTAAAAATATAGATTGATAAATATATGATTTCGAAATTCAAATTAGAGTAAAGATTAATAGTTGAACTGATCAACTAAGAAAATACTCGGTCCAAAATTTAATCTCCGATTTATGTCAAACCAGTTTATTTTCAAATCTAAAATTAAATAGAATGAAAATATGAAAATGCTTTTCTCTTAAACATATTATTTAAAACATTTTTCTGTACTAGTAATAATAGTAACAAGAACGTAAATTATTGTCTAGTAAGCGTGCATTCACTAAAATAAGTCGATCTTCTAACGCACCCAATAAAATAATTTGAAGAGAGTAATTTAATTACTCAAACTAAACCACATAACAAAATAAACATAAACATCCAAATAAAATAATTAATCATATGTGTAAAAACTAAGGTGTTACATCACCAATGTCCTGATTGCTTTTAAACAAAAATTTAGATATTTCTTTAAAATAGTGTAAATATCATTTTGCCCTTGGACCATTTTACCCTTGAACTTTCATTGAAAAGATAAGTTTGCCCCACAATTTGTGGACACAAATCAGTCACATCTCCTTCAATCTCAACCATATAAATTTCATGATTACCTTAGGCAAAATTACCAAAATGTCCTTAAGTCCTAACTTAATCACAAAATTGCCCTAAGTGAAATTACACCTTTGTCCTTAAATGAAAAACAATTTGGACCCTTTAGCCCCCCAATTCCCACGGCCAACACACCACATTAGGCCATTCCATCCATTTTATTAAGTCATCATCTTCTTCCTTTGCTTTGTTCATCATTTTCTCTCAAAGTTCATTAGTTCCATAACCAATATTTGTGAAGGAAATACTTGATCCATTTCTCATTTTAAAATTCTAAGAGGTATACCATACTCATATCACTCAATCATCATCGTGTTCTTTATTCATTTTTGTGATTTGAAGTCTTGATCATATTTTTCAATTCTTAGATCTAGAACTTTGAAAATTCATAGAAAATCATAGAAAAATCCTTTTAAAGTGAAACCAATTTCTATGATCTTAGTATCCTATCTATATTCAAGATCCAAGAGGATACATCAAACAAAAATTTAGTGCCTATTTATTTTGTTGAGACCGAACCCTAACTTGTTGTGGGGGAAGGACTTTGTTCATTTTTTTAAGACTAGTCTTGCTTGATTCAATCTTATGGCTCAAATAGGTATTGAAGTCATGCTTGTTTAATCAAATGAAAATCTCTAAGCCATTATTTTAGTCATGGCCGAAATTATATTCTTGAGGAGCTGGAAGATTTTGTTTCATTTTTCAACTTATGATAGTTTATCTTAACTCTACACTACTCTAAGGTCATGGATCTAAGAGTATGTAAATGTTTTGAATCTCTAGCCTATGTTAAGTGTCATGGCCGAATTAGTGTTTTAAAAGGTTGGAATATTTTATTTCAATCTTTGTGGTTAAGATGGTATTGATTCAATTTTTGTTAAGTAAGCTTTGTTTATGTCTTAATCCTGCTTAAGGATCCTTAATCCAAAAGCTTAGGAATTTTAGAAAATTTTATCCATCCAAACACCTCATGGCCAAACCTATCATATAGGAGTATAGGTATATTTAGTTGTTTGATTGTTAATTATTTATTGTGTTTGGATTGAAGGATAAATTGTTGTGATCCTTAATCCAAAAGCTTAGGAATTTTAGAAAAATTTTATCCATCCAAACACCTCATGGCCGAACCTATCATATAGGAGTATAGGTATATTTAGTTGTTTGATTGTTAATTATTTTTTGTGTTTTGATTGAAGGATAAATTGTTGTGTGAGTCTTGAAGGTGTTTTGCGGAGACCGGACGTTTGACAGAATTTCAATTCGACAAGAAAAATTTTTAAGAGGTAAGGGGAGTACCTGAGGGATTTTTCCGATAACTGTATGTAATTTGTTTGTGGTCTGTATGACTTATTTGGGTGTAATTATTATTTTACGTAGTTAGATTTATCTACTTTTAATGATTTAATTATCTGCATTTAATTGTTATTATATTTTGTTGCATGTCATTAATTGCTATTTGCTATATTATTGGCATGATTGTTATTGATGTTGTTTGTGGAGTGTAAAGCCTGACAGTGGTCAGTGCTCAATTAATAATGAGGTTAAAAGCATTAAAAAGCTTTTTACGGAATAATGAGTTCTTAATTAGTGGAAAATGTGGAAAATAGTAATATATTATTACTAATTATTGGTTTGGTGAAAAATGGATTATAGTGAAAAATAATATTATTTTAATAATTTAACAGCATAAGAGTGTTTTATGAGTCATAGTGAGGACGTAACCGTGAAAATATTTTTGCACTGCTAGTTTATACTTAAGAAATTTCTAAATATTAGAAAATGTTATTTTAGGAAAATAAGTTTCAAAAATAATATTATTATGGTATTGGAAAAATTATGTTACTAGAAAAGTCATTTTTCGACTTATAACGTTTTTTTTTAAAAAACGTCAAACGTCGGACAATTCCGACAATATTTATGGTAGTATTATTAAAAATGGTAATATTAATTAAAATAGAAAATTTGTTTCAACACAATATTTTCAGGTTCAAAATATTGATTTTTTAAAAGAAAATGAATTTTAAGTGATTTTGATGATTTTATAAAACGAATTTCCAACGTAAATGGATTTTTGGTAAAGTGGATTGATACAATGGGTTATTTCCGACAACTTGGATAAGTTAAGGAAATTTTGTTTTTGGATTTCTGTTTCACAGGGCGAAAATGTTGTTAAATTAAAAGACGAACCTAGCTGCCGAGATATCAGTGTCTAGAGTTCTATGATATGGACCCGGGGTCCAAAAAGTGAAGTTATGGACTAGATGTCCTGTAAAAATCTATATTGATTTTTGTGCGCCAAAATCTACGAATCTAAATCTGGTGCACGGATCTGGATTTCGTGATTTGCACATTTTTTGACTTGGAGTCTGTTTGTTTGGTTTGGACTTGGAGTCCTTGTTATGGGTATGGTTGTTAAACTTAAACGTTTAAACCTTGGTTTGGTCGTGAGCCTTTGAGCCTCGACATGGAAAGAATGAACACAAAGAAAATTACGTGAACAAAACGTTTTACATGCATTTTGGGCAGACATGCCTTTGCATAGGACTTGAATGCTTGATGGCAAGTATTCATGTAGTTTGTATCACTGTGCCTTGATGGATATATGACGACGAAACCATATACTATACATTGTAACCACTTTGCCTCGTTTTGGACTCTGGTATGGTTATTTGAACTTTGCCTTATCTGGCAATGATTATCCCTTATTGGCATTGATTCTGCCTTATTCGGCAATGAGAGCCTTATCATCTCATTTATTGGTTGGTTGGAGCTCGGGAGATTAGGTATTAAAGTTAGTTGATGAATATTGAAGTGCCATGGTTTTTAAAGCGGCTACGACTGTCGGGTATGAAACCCTTTGATAAATATATTGTTTATCTTTGAATATTCATGTTAATTGGTATTTGAGAGTCGTTCGTATGGTTATCGTTTTAAAATCCATATATTGCAACTCACCCTTGCATATTCATGTTCTTCTGTCTTGTTGTTGTACCTTGGTACACGAATGCAGATGTTGCAGAAGAGTTCCTTAAGTCACTTGGAGACTTAAGTCCGGATTGCGGGAAAAGATGTGTGATCATAGGGATGATCACGAGGTCTTATCAGTGAGTGTCTTGTAGAGCAACTAGCTTAGGATATTTTAAATTTTGTTGGGTGGTCTGTTTTGAGAAAGTCTGTGTAGGTATTTTGAAAATCTTTATATGGTTGAAATTATGTTGTGAATAAGATGACAATTATTATTATGTTATGCACGTTAGACTCGAAGTATTCATGAGAAATTATTTTACACCCAGATTTTATGACTCCAAATAAATCAATTTTCCGAAAGCAACTAGCAAAATTCTTTTAATTTATTTCCACACGCGTTCACATAGTAATGCCCAAGGGGGGTGTTACAGAGTGGTATCAGAGCTGGTCAAGTCTTTCGGGAACCTTGGGGAATAGGTCTGTTAGGTTTTTGTTGTGTGATCTCTCGTTGGACCTTGCTTGAATTGTTTCTTTGTCGAAACAATGTGTGATTCTGATAGGTTTTGAGGTAGTCGAGACCTTGTAAGAATTTATGAACAGTAGATGGTACCTTGACCGAATTACTTCTTAGAAGTAATGTGTTTTAGAAACATAAGTATACATTTCAGTTTCTGGTTGCGGACTGACTGAGTTGTCTTGTAGATCAGTTATGGAACCAGGAATTGCACAAGGACTTGGATGTGATCGTGAGGGTGGTCGTGATTATGTAAGCAACGAGGATGTGATTGAACAGATGAACTAGGCCGTTCAGGCTATGACTAATGTTGCTACTATCGTAGTTACCCAGAATGAGCCGAACCAGGTTCGGGCTGCACTGGCAGTCGAGGCGAAAAATCTTGCAAACTTCAGGAATCATAATCCTCAATGATTTTATGGAAATGACAATTCTGAGAAGGCTGACTTGTGGATACACGAACTGGAAAGGATTTCGAGCTTATCAACAGCCCTGAAGAATCAAAGGTTCCGTATGCTCTTTCTTTGCTTTTCGGAGATGCAGGATGCTGGTGGGTGGAGATTAGACACATACTAGAAGCGGTTAACCAGGAATTTACTTGGAGTGTTTTCCGCACTGTTTTCTTGGATAAGTATTTTCCCCAACGCCAGAGTTGAGAAGGGACATGAGTTCTTACGATTACAACATAACGAACTATATGTGGATGAATATACTGCAAAGTTTGAATTTCTAGTGAAGTATTTTTGTTTCTTCCAAACTTAATCTGATGAAGGATGGGAATGTAAGAGATTCGAAGGAGGCCTACGATACGGAATCAAAGAGTCTGTACTACCGCTGGGAATTCGTAACTTTCAAGCTTTAGTAGAAGAGTACTGGAAGGTGGAGCAGAAAGGAAAAGATAAAGACTATTGGAGTACTACCGGCGGACCATCTCGATTTCAATTCTGCAAGCAGAATAAGAAGGAGAAGCAAAACCAGAGGAAACCTTATTTCAGAACCCTAGGAAATGCTCAGAATCAGCAACTTTATCATGTCACTGCACCAGGAAGTGGAGGCCAAAAGAACCAAATCCAAGGCCAAGTCAGGAGATGTTATAATTGTGGAGTAATGCAACACCCCGATTTTTCCGCTTTCTATGATCGGTATAAATATAAATAAACGTTTATATTTTTATCTGAAACTTAGAAAATGATTTTGGGAAAACCAAAGTCATATTCATATTATACTAATTTTTATAAGTATATGTGAAATTTTTGGTTGAAAATTCAGACGAAACCCAATCTGCGTTTTCACTGATAGTAAGATTTTACTGATCGGAAAACCTAATTTTGACCCGAGAACAAAATGAATAGATTTTATATCTCATTTCCAACGATATAGGTTATTTTGAAAATTTTCAAAATAAATAGTATTATACTCGATTCGGGCGTAAAACCCTAAATCGGGTAATCGACGGAGTCGAGAATGGACATGCAGAGACAAAACACGACATTGGATGCTGAGATATGGTGCCACCTAGGGTAGTGAGTCATATGGATGAGTCACCAACGTCATGATTGCTTTTAAACAAAAAACTAGATATTTCTTTAAAATAGTGTAAAGACCATTTTGCCCTTGGACCATTTTACCCTTGAACTTTCATTGAAATGACAAGTTTGCCCCACAATTTGTGGACACAAATCAGCCACCTCTCCTTCAATCTCAACCACAATTTGTGAAGGAACTACTTGATATTTTGATCATTTTCAAATTTTAAGAGGTATACCTTACTCATCTCACTCAATCATCATCATGTTCTTCATTCATTTTTTTTTATTTGAAGTCTTGATCATATTTTTCAATTCTTAGATCTAGAACTTTGAAAATTCATAGAAAATCATAGAAAAATCCTTTTAAAGTGAAACCAATTTCTATGATCTTAGTATCCTATCTATATTCAAGATCCAAGAGGATACATCAAACAAAAATTTAGTGCCTATTTATTTTGTTGAGGCCGAACCCTAACTTGTTGTGGGGGAAGGATTTTGTTCGTTTTTTTAAGACTAGTCTTGCTTGATTCAATCTTATAGGTATTGAATCCATGCTTGTTTAATAAAATGAAAATCTCTAAGTCATTATTTTATTCATGGCCGAAATTATATTCTTGAGGAATTGGAAGATTTTGTTTCATTTTTCAACTTATGATAGTTTATCTTAACTGTACACTACTCTAAGGTCATGGATCTAAGAGTATGTAAATTTTTGAAATCTGTAGCCTATGTTAAGTGTCATGGCCGAATTAGTGTTTTTGAAAGGTTGGAATATTTTATTTCAATCTTTGTATTCTAATCTTTGTTTTAGGGTTTCAAGTGATTAGAGATCACTAATCCAAGAGCTTAAGATTTTTAGAAATTTTTAGTCATAAAATTACTCTAAGACCGAAAATCTTAACTTGGTGGTTAAGATGGTATTGATTCAATTTTTGTTAAGTAAGCTTTGTTTATGTCTTAATCCTGCTTAAGGATCCTTAATCCAAAAGCTTAGAAACTTTAGAAAATTTTTATCCATCCAAACACCTCATGGCCGAGCCTATCATATAGGAGTATAGGTATATTTAGTTGTTTGATTGTTAATTATTTGTTGTGTTTTGATTGAAGGATAAATTGTTGTGAGTCGTGTATGTGTTTTGCGGAGACCGGACGTTTGACGGGATTTCAATTCGACAAGAAAAATCTTCAAGAGGTAAGGGGAGTACCTGAGGGATTTTTCCGATAGCTGTGTGTAAGTTGTTTGTGGTCTGTATGATTTATTTGGGTGTAATTGTTATTTTACGTAGTTAGATTTATCAACTTTTAATGATTTAATTATCTACATTTAATTGTTATTATATTTTGTTGCATGTCATTAATTGCTATTTGATATATTATTGGCATGATTGTTATTGATGTTATTTGTGGATTGTAAAGCCTGACAGTGGTCAGTGCTCAATTAATAATGAGGTTAAAAGCATTAAAAAGCTTTTTAAGGAATAATGAGGTTTTAATTAGTGGAAAATGTGGAAAATAGTAACATATTATTACTAATTATTGGTTTGGTGAAAAATGGATTATAGTGAAAAATAATATTATTTTAATAATTTAATAGCATAAGAGTGTTTTATGAGTCATAGTGATGACGTAACTGTGAAAATATTTTTACACTGCTAGTTTATATGTAATAAATTTCTAAATATTAGAAAATGTTATTTTAGGAAAAAAAGTTTCAAAAATAGTTTTATTATGGAATTGGAAGAATTATGTTACTAGAAAAGTCATTTTTGGACTTATAACGTTTTTTTAAAAACGTTAAACGTCGGACAATTCCGACAGTATTTACGATAGTATTATTAAAAATGGTAATATTAGTTAAAACAGAGAATTTGTTTCAACGCAATATTTTCAGGTTCAAAATATTGATTTTTTTTAAAAGAAAATGAATTATAAGTGATTTTGATGATTTTATAAAACGAATTTCCAACGTAAAAGGATTTTCGATAAAGTGCATTTATACAATGGGTTATTTCCGACAACTTGGATAAGTTAAGGAAATTTTGTTTTTGGATTTGTGTTTCACAGAGCGAAAATGTTGTTAAATTAAAAGATGAACCTAGCTACCGAGATGTCGGTGTCTAGAGTTCTATGATATGGACCCGGGGTCCGAAAAGTGAAGTTATGGACTAGATGTCCTATAAAAATCTATATTGAATTTTGTGCACCAAAATCTATGAATCTAAATCTGGTGCACGGATCTGGATTTCGTGATTTGCACATTTTTTGACTTGGAGTCTGTTTGTTTGGTTTGGACTTGGAGTCCTTGTTATGGGTATGGTTGTTAACCTTAAACGTTTAAACCTTGGTTTGGTCGTGAGCCTTTGAGCCTCGACAAGGAAAGAATGAACCCAAAGAAAATTATGTGAACAAAACGTTTTACATGCATTTTGGGCAGACATGCCTTTGCATAGGACTTGAATGCTTGATGGCAAGTATTCATGCAGTTTGCATCACTGTGCCTTGATGGATATTTGACCACGAAACCATATACTAAACATAGTAACCACTTTGCCTCGTTTTGGACTGTGGTATGGTTATTTGAACTTTGCCTTATCTGGCAATGATTCTCCCTTATTGGCATTGATTCTGCCTTATTCGGCAATGAGAGCTTGATCGGCTCATTTATTGGTTGGTTGGAGCTCCGGAGATTAGGTATGAAAGTTAGTTGATGAATATTGAAGTGCCATGGTTTTTGAAACGGCTACGACTGTCGGGTATGAAACCCTTTGATAAATATATTGTTTATCTTTGAATATTCATGTTAATTGGTATTTGAGAGTCGTGCATATGGTTATCGTTTTAAAATCCATATATTGGAACTCACCCTTGCATATACATGTTCTTCTGTCTTGCTGTTGTACCTTGGTACACGAATGCAGATGTTGCAGAAGATTTCCTTAAGTCACTTGGAGACTTAAGTCCGGATTGCGGGAAAAGATGTGTGGTCAAAGGGATGATCATGAAGTGTCTTGTAGAGCGACCAGCTTAGGATATTTTAAATTTTGTTGGGTGGTATGCTTTGAGAATGTCTTTGTAGGTATTTTGAAAACCTTTATATGGTTGAAATTCTGTTGTGAATAAGATGACAATTATTATTGTGGTATGCACATTATACTCGAACTATTCAGGAGAAATTATTTTACACCCAAATTTTCTGACTCCAAATAAATCAATTTTCCGAAAGCAACCAGTAAAATTCTTTTAATTTATTTCCGCACGTGTTCACATAGTAATGCCCAAGGGGGGTGTTACAATTTTTTTTTGCATTAATATGTCCTATTTAGTCTAGATTTTTTACCTAAATATATAATTTCCTTTAAATAATTATAAACACCTAACCTTAAGTATTGATTTTAATTTAATCTAATGACTTAAACTTATCAGGAGATAAAAAAAGTAAAAGTTGCTTAAATTAGGAGAGAAAAACAGTATACATTTAATGGAAATATATATTAAGTATCTTTTTAAAACAAAAATAGGTTTTTTGGTATTTAAAAATAGAATATATTAAAATTAATAAAAAGGTTGTCTTGATTTTTCTTTAAAAGTATAATAGTTATTAAATATATCCTAAATTCATGAAATTTGTTGTATTAATATATATCCTATTTAGTCTTTATTTTTTACCTAAATATATATTTTCCTTTAAATAATCACAAGAGTCTAAATTCATAAACTAGTTATAAATTTTAAGTTCTAGATATTAATAAATAGATATTTTCATATATCAAATTTAGCAAAACTAAGGTAACATACACATTAGAGAATTTTAATTATACAGATATAAATGTACTCTTAGAAATTATCGTATTTGTATTGAAACATTTTCTTTATTTTTATTTGTATTACACGTGCAGATAAAACTATAGTTAATTCAGTGTAGATTTTTAATTCGTAAATATTAGTAAATAAATATTTTTATCGGGGGATAAAAATTAAAAGTAACATTTTGTTTGACGGAGAAATTAAAAGTAAGTTAATTTTTGTTTTTTGAAGGAAAAAGTAACTTAAATTAGGAGATAAAACATTATATATTTAATTGAAAGAAATATTAAGTATTTTTAAAAAAATAAAAAATAGGATATTTGGTATTTAAAAATAGAATATATTATTAGTAAAAACAATAGAATATATTAAAAGTAATTAAAAGGCTATATCCAAAAAAAAGTAATTAAAAGGTTGTCTTTATTTTTCATTAAATTTATAATATTTATTAAATATATCCTAAATTCATGAAATCATTGTATTAATATATCCTATTTAGTATTTATTATTTTACTTAAATATATAATTTCCTTTAAATAATTATAAGAGTTTAGTTTGTATGTAATGTCAGTGTATAGATTTTTACACAGACAACCAATCAGAAATCAGGGGATTGATGACTTTTTAGGTGGTTAAGATAAGAATTAAGTATTTATAATGGTGTGTCAATTTCTGATTTGTTGACTGTGTAAAAAAACTTTACATTGTCAGTGTATATCAATTAAATCATAATTATAAACACAAAACCTTAATGAATGATTTTAGAGCCCGTTTGTTTAAGATTAAAAAATAAATGATTTTGATACAAAATAATTTAGTGACTATTTTTAGAGATTTGAAAGAAAAACAGAAGCAAATGTGTGTTTGTTTACAATAAAAAAAATCATTTTTTTAAATAGCAGTTAGTTATAAAAACTGATTTTTTTCCAAAAGCTAATGAAAGTTGCTTTTCATTTTAACCCTGAAAATGATTTTTTCTGCTTTTCATTATTTTCAAAAGCAAAGACAAATACACTAAAAGTTTTAAAAAATGATTATTCAGTTAAAAAAAATATTTTTTAGTAAAATAAGCAATAACAAAACGCGCTCTTAGAGTTCGTTTGTTTAAGATTAAAAAATAAATGATTTTGATAGAAAATAATTTAGTGATTATTTTTAGAGATTTTAAAGAAAAACATAAGCAGATTTGTGTTTGTTTACAATAAAAAAACAATTTTTTAAACGGTAGTTAGTTATAAAAACTGATTATTTTCCAAAAGCTAATAAAAATTACTTTTCATTTTAGCCCTGAAAATGATTTTTTCTTGCTTTTCATTATTTTCAAAAGCAAAGACAAACACACTAGAAGTTTTAAAAAATGATTATTCAGTTAAAAAATAATTTTTTTAGCAAAATAAGCAATAACAAATGTACTCTTAATCTAATCTAATGACTTAAACTTAGATAAAAAAAACAAAAATAACTTAAATTAGGAGATAGAAACAGTATATATTTAATGGAAAGAGATATTGAGTATATTTTTAAAATAAAAATAGGATTTTGGTATTTGAAAATAGAATATATTAGAAGTAATTAAAAGGTTGTCTTGATTTTTTCTCTAAAATTATAATATTTATTAAATATATCCTAAATTCATGAAATCATTGTATTAATATATCCTATTTAGTCTTATTTTTTACCTAAATATATAATTTCATTTAAATAATTATAAACACCAAATATTAATCATTGATTTTAATTTAGTCTAATGACTTAAACTTATCATGAGATAACGAAAATAACTTAAATTGAGAGAGAAAAACAGTATACATTTAATGGAAAGAGATATTAAGTATTTTTTTAAAAATGAAAATAGGATTTTTGGTTTTTTAAAATAGAATATATTAAAAAGTAATTAAAAGGTTGTCTTGATTTTTCATTAAAATTTTAATATTTATTAAATATATCCTAAATTCATGAAAATTAATGTATTAATAGATCCTATTTAGTCTTGATTTTTTACCTAAATATATAATTTCCTTTAAATAATTATAAGACTCTAAATTTATTAAAAAATTATAAAATTTAATTTATAGATATTAATAAATAGATTTTTATTATATTATAAAACAAAGTAATATACTCACCCAAACATTATTTCATCAAAAAATTTTTTGAGAATTTTAATTATACAGATAAGAATTCTAATATTGGAAATTATCATATTTTTATTAAAACCTTCTTTATTTTTATTTGTAATACGCATGCTGATTTAACAGTTTTTGTTAGTGTATGAATTTTATCTTTATATTTATCATTTGCTGGTAGGGACCTATTTAAAAAAATTAAATGTTAAAAACCTCTAAAGTTTAAACCATAGAGACTTACTTAAAAATCCAAAGAAGTTATCGGGACACAAGAGTAATTTAACAAAACTTAAGTAAAATGATTTTTTCATAAATTTAAAAATTAAGGATTATTTATCTATCTCCAAAAACTGTACAATGTAAATCTCAATAAAATATTAAGTTTGATGTGTAATTATTTTTCATTATTATCCAATCCTTATTGTCAAATTATTATTAAAACAAGACTATTACAATCATTGTTTGGAGAATTTAATTAAATTTTCATAATGCTGTACAAACACATTGTTAAATGATAATGTAAAAATTTGATACTAAGAATATAACAAATTTCTTGATTAAAAAAAAGAATATAACAAATTTAAACTCTATTAAAAAGTCATATCTTTTAGTTTGAGTAAGTGTTTGAAAATGACCTATACTATTCCTCTTAATGTTTCAGATCACCATTAATTAAATTTTATATGTAGAATTGGATAGAGATATATGCTCACAACTCACAAGAAGTGATCTGAACATGCATGTTGTGCAAATTGAAAAACGGATTAAGAAGCAAATTTCAAAAAACATTATAGCATAATCCTAAATAGTACGAAAGTCATTTCATAAAACGTTAATGACCAACGAATGCATTAAACTGCACTTATTTATATGTGTTTTGATATTCAAGTGATTTAGGTTTTATAACATATTCCCTGAATCCATAACTTTTAGCCTTTCATTAAATTTCGTTGGCAACACTTTCACGCTAAATAGCATTTCCGATTTTTATATTATATGATACTCTATTTTCCACACATATAACAACCTTATTCTCTCTTTTAGATTAAGCAATTGCTAAATCTTAGTTTTGGTGACATTAATTGGAGTTCCGATGTTACCAAAACAATTCACAATCCTTAAAAATGTTGGTGCGCACAATCTGGGTAAGTCAATGACTCACCCAATATAACCTTTTTAGATTAGTTCGACCATTTAGGTCAATTCGAATAAATCTCAATCTGATAAAATGATAGGTTAGGAAATATAACTTGTGGATCCAAACCTAAAACTCAACCGCTTTTAGATACTATAAAACTTCATTCTTTTACACTACCTAGTTAGATCTTGCATTTAATTTCATAACTCATCAACCCTGACCTCTCATTGGCGTCCTGGACCCATTCTCCACGACCACTTTTGTTTTATCCCCGACCATCACGCTAACGGTTGATCAGCCGCCATAATGTCTAATTAATTTTTGCTCATCTCAAATATGGTTTGCCATTGTTTTTCAATTGCTTGTTTTTTAGTTATTTATTTTTTGGGTTACATTCATTCAAATTTGGTTTTGTTACCCCCTATTATGATATCGAGTTCGCTCACCCAATATAACCTTTTTCGGTTGGTTCGAGTCATTAGGTCAATTCGAATAAAACTTAATATGATTAAATGATAGGCTGAGAAATATAATCCGTGGGTCCAAACCTAAAACATAACCACTTTTAGATACTATAAACTTCATACTTTTACACTACCTAGTTAGATGTTGCATTTATTTTCATAACTCATCAACCCTAACCTCTCATCGGTGTCCTTGACCCATTCTCCACGGCCACCTTTGTTTTATCCCCGATCATCAGCTGCCATAACGTCTAATTAATTTTTTCTCATCTCAAATATGGTATGCCTTTTTTTTTCAATTGCTTATTTTTTTAGTTTTTTCTTTTTTAGGTTACCTTCATTCAAATTTGGTTTTGTATCCCTCTTGTTATGATATCGAATTTGCTCAGCCAAAAATAAACTATGTTTAATTCTCTTATATTTAGTTATGCTTTCTATTATGATTTTGAACACTAAGATTGAAAAACTATTTTGGCATGTGATTTAATTTTTGCTTAAATGAACCCTCAACAGAAGTTTTAAATGGGAGTCCTTGAGATAATGGTCAACGAATACTGGTTTGCTCAATTTTTTTTGGTTTAGTTATTTTACTTGTTAATTTCTATACATTTTGAAAAATTCTAACAGGTTCTAAACTTCAATGATTTGTATAATTGGGTCCCTAAATTTATAAAAATTTGTAATTGATCAGTTCCTCAACATCTTTGTTAGGGTTCTGTTAGGTTTCCTAAAAATTATAGTGACGTATTTGAATTTTATCAAAAAGCATAGAGATCTACCTAGTTGAATTGTTTCAGAAAGTTTGAGAACCTACAAACGCACGAGTTAATGATCACTTTAAATGTACATGAGTAATGTTGTGTTTTCTGTTTTCTACAGCAAGAGGACAACGATCATATATTCTTTTCATGCCATTTCTTTTAACACCCCCCTTGGGTATTACTTCGTAAACATGTGTGGAAATAAATTAAAAGTAATTCGCTGGTTGCTTTCGGAAAATAATATTTTCTTAAGTTGTTATCATCTCTCAAAACGGTGATAAATAAATTTTCTTTTTCTTTTTCTTTTTCTTTTCAACAACTATATAAGTATAGGTCCTTATTGAAAAACAACAACATACCATAAACAAAACCTAAGCTGATCACGCCTATAAGACAGACATGATAGTTACAAATAAACATCAGCATGCTCTGAACTAAGGGACCTTCTTGTATACATCACATCCCCTGAGCGGTTCATCTGACCTCCCCAAATATAGAGCACAACAGAGAAAATCCAAACAGAATAATGCAAGAGTGAGAAACCAATATATGGATTTAACACGATAACTACATGCACGACACAAAAGAAAACATATATACATATACATTTCTATAAATAAACAAGTAGTCTATCACTAGGTTTCATACCCGATCACTGTCTTTTGAAAACAAATGCATGAACACTTCAACTTTCAACGTCTAACTTTTCACTTAATCTCTGGAGATCCCAACACCGAGTAAATGAGCTGATCAAGCTCGATTGCCAGTTATATTAGGCACAACGTGGCATGGAATACCATACATGGCACCATACATAACAACGTAGCACGAAATACCTTATTTATCAAGGCACCGTACATAACAACGTAACACGAATACCTTATCATTAAGGCATCATACATAACAACGTAGCACGAATACCCTATCATTAAGGCATCATACATAACAACATAGCACAAATACCTTATCATTAAGGCATCATACATGAAAATGTGGGCACATCTACCAATGAATGCATATAAAACATTTTGTTCTCGTCATTTTTCTTTGTGTTCATTCTTCATTTGTCGAAGCTCAAAATGGCTTACGACCATTCGTCATTTTCAACGTATTAGATTTTTTAACGTTAACACAGGACACGAAGTCCGAGTGCTCAGTCACAACACCTTAGACCTTGCAATCACTCTTAGGTTTGTGGTGATAGAAAACAACATTCAACTTTAACAACGTAACCCATAACGTAGATAGGACACAAAGTCCATAACAACGTAACACGGATCAAAGATCTTCGTGCTTATATTAAATAACACTAGTATCACGACGTCTCTGATTCTAGGTTCACGTTTCAACGTTAACACAATTTTCGTTCTGTGAAAAACAAATCCAAAACAAAGTCTCTGCAACTTATCCAAGTTGACGGAATAAAATCGTTGAATAAAATTCATTTATAGAAAATCCTTTCTAACTAAAAATTCTTTTATAAAATCATCAAATTGCTAGAACCTCATTTTCTTCTGAAAATCTTTTTCTGAGAACTCTAATCTTTTATAAAGAAGTAATCTTAAAACAAAATCCATGTGTAAATGATTACTGCTATTTTTATCATTGCCTTCCGTAAATATTTTCGGATCTAGCGTCGTTTAGACTTTTAAAAAAACGTTTTAAGTCGAAATTTGACTTTTTCCACTTAAATAATTTTCTAAAATCATAATTAAGTTATTTTCGAAGATTAATTTCATAAAATAACTTTTTATAATATTACAGAATTTCATACGTAAAAATTAGCAGTACAAAAATAATTTCACGGTTACGTCCTCATTGTGACTCATAGTTTACTTTTACACTGATAAATCATTAAAATAATAATATTTTCCAACATTTCCTATTTTTTTCCAAATAAAATTTTCCATCAAGATTATATTCCAATATTTCACCGTTAAACATTGAATATAATTTTTAAAGCTTCTTAAAGCTTTTATTTGGTTAACTGATTGGGCACTGACCATTGTCAGGCTTCTCAAACAACAATCAACAACATCATAGCAATTATTCCTAGGCAGATCATGCATCACAACATTATAATATATAACTGCAAGTAAACACTTAACCGAAGATAAATAAACACAGATATAAATAACACAACATAAAACAAGTTAAGCAAAACACCACAACCACAGATAAATATACAGACCAACAACAGATAGCACATAGCCATCGGAAAAATCCCTGAGGTAATCCCCTCTTACCTCTCGAAGAATTAAACTTCCGATTGAAAACTCTAACGTGAACCCGGAAATCGTCGACACTCGTACACGGTACAATTCTTTATCCTTCAACAAACCACAATCAACCAATCAAAATCACACAAATACAATCACCTATACACTAAAGATAGGTGACGACCTCAACAAGGTTTTGTCGCTAAAAATTTCTAAAATTGCTTAAGTCATTGGATTAATGATGCTAAGTACTTAAGGCAATAGATTAGTGATTAATCAACAAAGTTTGAATAAAAAACTTCCAAACTTCCAAAGACCTAGGTTCGGCCATGATGTGTAAATGAAGCTAGAGATTTTTGTTTGATGAAATAGCTTGGATTCAACATGAACACATACTAGAAAGATGTAATATCCTTTCCCAAGGATATTTTTGTCATTTCATTATGATTGTGATCACTGGTGTGCTTTAATTCCTTACATCTCATGAGTATGAAAATGTATGAATATGAATTGTTGAGCCTCTCTGTATTATTTTTAGGCCGAGCCGATAAAAATCTTATTTGATTTTTATACAGCGATAATTATTTGTAATTGATAATTATAAAATGGTATTTTATAATTTAGTATCAAATAATATTTATCTTTGGCTAAGAAATATTCTAGTGAGAAAATATAATTATTTGGGGGTTTATAAACGGTAAAATTTATTGATGAAACTACCTAATTTTAATATAACACATTTCATTAAAAGCTGATTTTCTTAAATTTCTAGTCGCACCCCCTATTTAACTGCACACCCCCCTCTCTTTTTACTTAAACCACGAATTCCCCTCCCCATACTCACTTATTCAGTTTTGAAAAACCTAAAAACTCTTCTTCTTCTTCTCTCAAAGAAGCCTCACCACCACCATCACCTCCATTCCACCAAAACCACCACAAACCACCACCAATCTACATCATTTTCCTCCTCATTTCAGTTCCTAACAAAAAATACCACCACACTCCTCTTTAACCAAACCAAAATCTGAGCATGCAAACCTCCCTTCTTCACCTTCAAAACGGGTCATGGAAGGATTGAGGTTTAGATGAAAGTTCTTCCTTTTCTAGCTACAAAAGTGAGCTAATTAAGGAGATAAGAAGCTACTGTTCTCACAATTCCAAGGACTAGGAAGCAAGTGAAGAAATTGATTGATTTATAATTGGGAGAATTTCTCTAAGATCAAGAGAGATAGAGGAAATCACCAAGTCTTCATTTTCTAGCTTCAGTCAGGTGAGTTCCCTTAGTTTTAATGCTTGGTACCCATAAATCCAAGCTTAGGAGTTATTGATATATGCTCTAAATTGGTTGATTTTCTATTTGCATGTTGACCATGAGAAGATTGAACATTGAAATGAGTTGCATGCATGTGAACTGTTTGTGAAATGTCCTAGATGATGTTACTGTCCATAAACCTGTTTTGACATAGGTTCAGTGTTTTGCTTATAATTATTTATGTAGGGATCTGTTGCTAATGATTCTTGATTTGTTAGAAACTAGACTCGATTTTCTACAGTTTAGGCACTGAGTTTCGTGTTTTTCACTGAGTATTGATAAATAAAAACCTTCTACAAGTTAGAGTAAAGTTGCTGTCCATTTTTCGAATGCAGTAGCTTATTGGTTAAAAACTGTACTTTTTGGAAAGCTTTATCCCAAAAATAAAATTATATTTATAAACTACACTTGTTTAGATTTCTATAGAGGGGTCTTTTGTTTAAATCCTACTTCTTTTGGTATTTTAATAAAATCATAGAAGTTGGCTGAAAACCGCAGAAATTCAGCATATGTTACCGATGTATTATTCCTTGTTAAATGCTTGATTGAGGGCTGCTTTGACTGATTTAGAGTGTTTCTGTAGTATAATGATGTATAAAAGTAAACCACCACTTGGCATCCAATAATGATAACCATCCTATATCCGTTATGATTCGATTTAAAATGGTTATCAAGGACATTTCAAATGTCAAGTACAGAATTCCTTTCAGTTTGGAAGGCGAGTATAGAGTCCTTCCCGTTTGGAAGGCAATCACAGAAGTCCTTTCAATTTGGAAGGCAAGTATAGAGTCCTTTAAGTTTTGGAAGGCAAGCAAGTAACTGCAACGCATAGAAGTAAAATTATATTTATAAACTACACTTGTTTAGATTTCTATAGAGGGGTCTTTTGTTTAAATCCGACTTCTTTTGGTATTTTAATAAAATCATAGAAGTTGGCTGAAAACCGCAGAAATTCAGCATATGTTACCGATGTATTATTCCTTGTTAAATGCTTGATTGAGGGCTGCTTTGACTGATTTAGAGTGTTTCTGCAGTATAATGATGTATAAAAGTAAACCACCACTTGGCATCCAATAATGATAACCATCCTATATCCGTTATGATTCGGTTTAGAATGGTTATCAAGGACATTTCAAATGTCAAGTACAGAAGTCCTTTCAGTTTGGAAGGCAAGTATAGAGTCCTTCCCGTTTGGAAGGCAATCACATAAGTCCTTTCAATTTGGAAGGCAAGTATAGAGTCCTTTAAGTTTTGGAAGGCAAGCAAGTAAGTGCAACGCAAGTGGGACGCCGCTTGTGGTCATAGACGTATGTCCTGCCTTACAGTATAGAGCTAGTTCCTCTTAAGTACCTCGGTGTGCGGGGAACGGCGACGTTTTTCACTGACAAAAACCAAAGGGATGTCCAAGTGTGTGAAGTTTAGCCTCATGTATGTATGCCTATATTTAGGTTCTTTTTCATCAAATAATTTAGCCCAAGTAAGGACCCAGTAAAAAGAGTCGGAGATGAAAGGGTGAGTTATAAGAGAATAATTCCATAGTAGTATAGATTTTTACTAGTCTTACTCTAGCTTGCATTAGTCCATGGAGTGTACACTTGGTTAAATAGTTGAGGTGAGTAGGCTATGAAAAACTCTACCACTACATGAGGTTAATCATAGTATGTGTGCATATATTGTATTTCAATGAGGACGATCAAATAGAATATATATATTGATTACTCACATGTTTTGCTTGAAGCAGGAACTCATTGAGATTTATTCTCACTAGGCTCCTTTTGTTTCAGATAACAGGTACATATTGGAAACTGATAAGCAAGTTCCGGAGATTGCTTGACAGTCACCCAATAGTGTCCCAAGATACGTTAGTTTTCATAGCCAGATCAGAGTGGGAGTCTTATTAGGAGTCAATGTTTATATGAGTTTGAATTGTTGTTTAGGAGCTAAATACTTATTTGTATAAAATTAATTTCAATTATATGCTCAATTGGTACAAAATCTTGTAATGATGTCTCTCTTAGTTTCAAAATTTTCTATGTTCAACTATTATTTCATATGCTATAATCAGGTTTATATATATGTTTACTTAGTAGTATCATGATGGAAGTCGGGATGCTACAAAAGATTATATCCAAGATTATTTATGAAGGAAATGAACAAAATCTTCCTCCAACACCACCACCTAGGGTTCAGCCATATCAAAAAGAATGAGGAGGAAAACTTTGTTTACAACAATCTCTTGGATTATGATTATAGGGATGATAATAGGAACATAGAAATTGGTTTCACATTTTTAGGATTTTTCTATGATTTCCTATGAATTATCAAAGTTAAGAACATAAAGGATGAACATGATGATTTAAGCTTGGAAATGGAAAACTTAATGAAGAACATGAAGCTAAATGAAAATGAGAATCATGGTTTACCTCTTGGGATTGAAGAAAAGTGCAAGAATCTACTACTTGCATCACAAACTCAAGGCTATGGAGTTTAGAGAGAATAACAACAAAGATGAAGATTGATGAAGATGGAAGAATGTGTGAGAATGAACTAGAGTCTTCAAGTGGCCTCTTGAACTTACGAGCAAGAGATGGAAGGCCTTGGGCTTGAGAATGGGCTTGGAGAAACCAACAAGGTCCAATTGTTTTTGAAGCTTGTAAAATGGCTTAAAGCTTAATGCTTAACAAGGAAACTTAAGAGCACAAAATGGCTTCATGGAAAATTCACTCACAACCATGATTTTGGACTCCATGGCCGCAACCCTTAATGGCTTTGGATGGCAAGAAATTGGCCCAAAAGCTTATGACAACTTGAAGAATTAACTTAGGACTAAAAAGCAATTAATAGAAAGTTTAAGGACTTATGTGCAAAATCCTTAAAATGTCATCTTAATCATGTGAAAACTTAAAGAATTCACATGAGTGACTCATCCACATGAACCACCTTAAAAATATAAGATAAATTCTTTATCTGCTCCTGGAAACTCCGTAATTCACTCTGTCATTTACCCGATTGAACACAACACCCGATTATAATATATTATTTCACTTTTTGTGAAATAATTCAAAATAATCAAAGTCGTTGGAAAATAATTAAAAACCTTAAGTTTTTCATTCACGAGTAAAAATTAGGTTTTCTGATCAGCATAAATATATTGTCAGTGAAATTCACTGACCGTGTTTCACCTGACTTTTAAACCTAAATTTTAATCGCAACTCTCTACCATCAAGTAGAGTGTAAATAAGGTTTTAGTTTAATTAAAAACATTTTCTAGGTCTCGGATAAAAATATAAACGTATTTATATAAATTTCCGATATTAGAAAGTTGTGAAAAAAATCGGGGTGTTACATTTCTCCTCCTAGGTATGGTCTTACACTTATGCTTGGTTGGGTTGTATGGGGTGATTCATAATGAGTCATTGCAACACTTTGTTCAACATGGTCTCTTCCTTCCCGATAAGCATTTTCACAAGGTTAGATACATTGTCAGGCACTCTGTCACATGGTATCTGCGGCTATTGAGGAATATGATAATTTTTATGGGTGCTTATTTTTATATGACACCGGTGCAATAAGTGCTTTTTACGTCAGTTAAAATTGATTTTATACGTCAGAATATTGTCTGACGTAAATACAGCTGACGTTAATAGTTAATATTTTAACGTCAGTTGTTTAAACAACTGACAACAACTGACGTTAAATATAAAACTATTAACGTCGGTTCTTTAACACAACTGAAGTTAATGTTGTTCAATCTAACGTCAGTTATGTTAAAGAACTGACGTTACGGGTTTTATTTTTAACGTCAGTTTCCTAATACAACTGGCATTAATAGTGTACCGTATATTTTATAAAATACTATTAACGTCAGTTGTTTGATACAACTGACGTTAATAGATTTTTTTTTTAAATTCAGTTTTAAAATATCACTCCCCTCAGCTATCCCTGCATTCAGTAAATATCCCAGTAACACAATATCACACGCATTACAAAATTTCAAACACTACCCTTAAATTTCAATATTAACTAAAAGAAAAGAAATATATAAAGGAACAATGGGGGGACTTAAAACCAAAACCCATGTATAGGAAAAACATAACTATCTACAAGTATATATATATATATATATATATATATTTTATATATATATATATATATATATATATATATATATATATATATATATATATATATATATATATAAATTTTAGTCTCTAATGTCTAAGAACAAAACTACAAATCTAAGTATATATATATATATATATAAATGTTATTAATTAGTTTCTAAAGTCTAACAAAAAAACTATTCATCTAAGTATTGCGGAGGTATCTTGTCAATTCCTTTTTCAGCTGCATACTTGAAGAAGAATTCTGCCAAGCGCATCCTCAAGTCTCTAAACTCATCTTTTTGAAGAGGCAATTGGTTGTTAAATGCCTACACATTCAAATAATAACAATAACATTAACGCAAGTCATCACCAAAACTACAATATATAATTTAACAAGTTGTTTAAATATTACCTTCTTCCATCCATCCATAATAGATGTAGAGACTATGTTCAGCATATGAAGCATCACATAATAGCCGCACGACCACCCGTTAGGTTGAAATCGAGACTACAAACCAAATTAATTTCAATGTCAGTTAAATATACATATAAATTAGTAATTATAATATTAATTATTTGATAAATAAACTACCAAACCTTGAGGATGATCCAATCAGGATTTCCTTTAGCCTTAGAAGTCCTACTTCTCCCGTTGGCGCAACTTATGCTACTCGCCTTCAGTGCGCTATCATAAACAAATAATCATGTCAATTAACAAATTCATATATCATGTGTGTAATAAACTAAAAACAACTGATATTAAAACTTAAATTAAATTGAAGATTAGTTACTTACGTATTTACAGCTTCCACCACCTCCTGTGGCGGGTTTTGGTGGAGAGAACAGAAGAATATGACAGTATGCCTAGACGGGTGAAGTACGAGCAACTGCCAATGGTTATTCATACAGTAGGGAGCCAAATATAATTCTTTTCGATTGTCTCCCATCAAGTTCCCTATGTATTTACTTAATTCATCACCAGCAAAGAATTGAGGCAAAAGGATTGACGGATCTAAGAAGCCATAAACTGATTTGGAGCCCTTATCAAGCTGAAGACGATGGAGATACCTAAGATATGAAAAGGTGTGGATGTTAATTACATAATATATATATTGAAATTAAAATAATTTATTAAATGGAAAAATACCGAAAATAAATAAGTTATAAAATTAAAATTAACTTACGTGCACCAGAGACTCAAAACCGTGCTGGCCATCCACACGTTATCTCTGCAGGCGTGCCCAAGATCTTCACCACATAAGGAAAATATCCTCTCTTGATTTGGGCGTGCCACCCATCTATCGTGCTCCAATGGACATTCAAAAATCTCAAAGGCATAATCCTCACCAAGTGAGAACAAACGAGTGACAGGTGACTGCGACACCGACGTCGACTTGGCCTTCAATTTAGAAAAAATAAAATAGATAAGTTGTTGATAATTAAAAAAAACACAGATTATTTTTAGAAATATCTAGAATGCCATTAGAGAGGAATGGCTTTGCTAGGGTTTTCTCTGTACGTTAACTCCTAGGGCCTTTGGGCTGCTGAACTGTCTTCCATTTGTCCTTGGGGCTTCCTAGCCTCCCCCCCCCCCCCCCTTCTCCTTCTCGCCATGTTGCTCCTCTACTTGACAAATCCTTTGCTCAAGCCTTAAACAATTCTCTGGATGTTTCTCTCTCTCACATTCCCAAACCTTGCAAGATTGGTGATGCCATGTCCATCAAGATTTCGGAAGATGAGTATCTCAAGGGCGTGGATGCCTGAAAATTAAACCTGCATGGTCGCTTGCTTCTCTCAAAAGGGGACAAACCGATGAAGTATATTGAATTGCGTGATAAGCTTGCTGCCCTTTGGAAACCTTTAGGTCATTGGCGTCTGACCTCCCTTGGAAAAGGGTATTTTGAAATTGGTTTCTCTTCTCCAGATGACCTAAGGCATGTCTGGTCTGTAGGGACATGGAATCTCAAGCCTGGGTTGCTTAGGTTATCTCAATGGGCGGCTGACTTCAATCCCAAAAACCAGAAACAAACACATTCTCAATGTTGGATAAGGTTGCATGATTTGCCCCAAGAATATTGGAGACCAAGAATTCTTTTTGAGATTGCATCTGGAATTGGAACCCCTATCTCCATTGACGACATGACCCGCAAGAGGATGTATGGCCACTTTGCAAAAATTCTGGTTGATCTTGATCTCTCTTCGAGCCTACCTTCTGAAATTATGGTTGAAAGGGACGGGTTTTCTTTCTATGTGACAGTGGAATATGAGAAGATCCCATACTTTTGCCATTACTGTCAAACCATTGGTCACTCTGTTGATAACTGCTCCAAGAAAACTAGCCAGAAAACTACTCTGGCCTACAAGAACCAACCTGCTGGGAGGAAAGGTAATCCCCCTGTGGCTCAATGTTATGTTCCAAAAAAGAATGTCATGGTTAATCCTGAATTGGTCAATGGCAATTTAAATAATGTTGTTATTGCTGATCCAGCTACTGGTGTTTCTACCAAGAATGGCTTAAATTCTGATCCTAACCAAATTGACAAACAGCCGCGGTTGGCTCCTGCTCATGCTGCTGTTTTAATCAATGAGGTCGTTGAGACGGAGGAGGTGTTTGAGACGAGTAACAGAAGGGATGTTTTCCTGCCTAATGATGTTCCTTTCGTGTTGGAATCCATTTCAGACTCTCCCTTGGGGAATGGTTTAAACTATAACATGGCTGTTAATAATACTCAGAATGTGGACTCTAGTAATAACCAGGCTCATATGATTGGTTGCCATGGTGCTGCTGCTGTCGTTCCTGTTTCTGCAGCTGTGAATGATTCAGTTATTCCTCAAAGTCCTTTGGCTAATTCAGAGCCTATTTTGATCACACAATTTTATACTTCTGCTGTTGAAGCCAAGTCTGGGCCTGATATTTTATGTGGAGGGGGCCCTGGCCTTAATAGCAACATCCCAGTTTTTTGTGATGTGGAGTCTCCATCTGCAGCTGCTGCTGGTTCGTTGCCTGCAAGTCCAAACTCTTCAAATTCAGTTGGAGTTATGTCTTCTTTGCCTCCTAGAGTGTCTAGAGACTTGGAAATTATGGGCAAATTCTGGGCGGATCAGGTAGAAGAGGAGGAGGAAGTTGATTCTCCTATGGTCAGGAATGTGGCCGTTTGTCCGGACACAGAATTTACTGCAGTTTTGTCTAAGTCCAAGAAGAAAAAACTGCGGCAACAGCTGAAACAGCATAAGAGGCAGACAGTCAAAGTGGATGGTTATAACACCCGGCTTAGGGGTGCTCTTTCTAAAGTGCCCAATGAAGCTCCTGTTTTGGAATGCCAGGGGCCTAGCCAATGAAAACACTAGGCTGTTTCTGAAGAAACTTTGTAACTCTAACAAGCCTGACTTCATTTTCTTAGCCGAGCCTTGGATTCCAATCGCTCAGTTTCCAAACTCCTTTTGGAATCAAACGGGCCTGCAACCATTTTTGGTTAACTCAAGAGGTCATATTCTCCCTAATTTATGGTGTGCTTGTGATAGGTCCTTTTCCCCTACTGTTATTACAACTTCTTCTCAGTTTTGTTCTTTTTCTGTTCTGATTAAAAATACGCCTGTTTTTATTGCTGCTATATATGCTTCTACTTCTTATATTCTGCGCAAACCGCTTTGGTCTGATCTAGCAGCTCTGCAAAGTCAGAATCCGGGTCCCTGGTTGTTCATCAATGACTTTAATGCTACCTTAGGGGCTCATGAACAAAAAGGGGGTGGGAGTCCATCTAGAATCTCCTATGATGATTTTAGGCTTTGGTCTGATAGTAATAATTTGCTGCATCTCCAAACCAAAGGTGCTGAATTGACTTGGACTAACAACAGAATTGGAAGGCAGCACACTGAAAAAAGGCTTGACAGGTCCCTCTGCAATGATTCTTGGATAAATTTTTGGGACAATTCCTCCTGTGGTACTTTGACTAGGATGTTCTCTGATCATTTCCCCCTGCTTATGGTCTTGGATAAAGATGTTAGCAAGTTCCCTGCTCCTTTTCGTTTCCAGCAGATGTGGATTGATCATCCAGGTTGCTTGAATCTTGCGAAAGATGTTTGGTCTAAACAGTGTCCTGGCTGTCCTATGTCTGTCCTTTCTCAGAAGTTATAATCTCTCAAGGTGACTCTTAAGGAGTGGAATAGGAACATTTTTGGAAATGTCCATGAAAATGTTAGCTTATCCTTTTCTATGGTTGTTCAAATTCAGCAGGAAATCGCCTCTGCAGGGTACTCCGATGAGCTTCATGAGGCTGAAGTCAAGTCCCAATTAGATCTCCAACATGCCCTTAATTTTGAGGAAGCCTTCTGGAAGCAAAAATCTAAAGTGGATTGGTTCATTCATGGAGATAGAAACACGGCTTATTTTCATAAGATTGCTAAAATCAGAAGTGCTTCAAAGCAGATGACCATGCTGAAGCTGGGCGATCAGGTTCTGGTTGATAGGCAGCAGATTGAAAATCATGTCATTGACTTCTACACTTCTTTGTATGCCTCTGAAAATAGCTGCACAACAAATGATTGGATCTCTAAAGTTATTCCTTCGTCAGTATCCTTGGATGATAACAATATGCTCACTGCTTTACCCTCATTAGATGAAGTGAAATCTGCCATTTTTTCAATGAATGCTTCCGGTGCTCCTGGTCCTGATGGTTTTGGTGGTATTTTCTATAAGACCTTTTGGGATGTAATAGCTGATGATGTGTACAACTCTGTGATGCAATTCTTTAAACAGAGTTGGATTTTACCAGGAATGAATTCTAACATTGTTTCTCTTATTCCTAAGTTTCCTGGTGAGGACAGACTTGAAAATTATAGGCCAATTGCTTTGGCTAATTTCCAGTTTAAGATCATCACAAAGGTCCTGGCAGATAGACTTTCTAACATTGCCCCAAAGGTCATATCAGATCAGCAAAGAGGATTTATTAAAGGTAGGCATATCTTTGATTGCATTTACATTGCCTCTAAAGCCTCTAATATGCTGGATTCCAGAGCTTTTGGAGGGGACTTAGCCTTGAAATTTGATATTAAAAAGGCCTTTGACACCTTAGATTGGGGCTTTCTGCTAAATGTTCTTGCTGCCTTTGGTTTTGACAGTAAATTCTGTAACTGGGTTAAAGTTATCTTGGAATCTGCTAAGTTGTCTTTTGCTGTGAATGGGAAGCCTGTGGGTTACTTTTCTTGTAAAAGAGGGGTGGGGTGAGGCAAGGTGACCCCCTTTCTCCCCTCTTATTCTATTTTGTTGAGGATGTTTTGAGTAGAGGCATCTCCTATCTTGTCAATCATAATTTTCTAGCTCCTATGTCTGGCCCAAGAGGATTCCAAACTCCTAGCCATTTACTGTATGTTGATGACATCCTTGTCTTCTGCAAGGGAACTAAAAGAAACCTTAGAACTCTCATGAGCTTGTTCAAGGAGTATGGGGACATTTTTGGTCAATTGTTTGGGTTAGACAAATGTAAATTCTTCAGTGGCACATTGACCCCTAGTAGATCAGCTGTAATTTCCGACATACTTGGTTTTGACCCTGGGTCTTTTCCTTTCACCTATCTTGGCATCCCGATCTTTAAGGGCAATCCAAGAATGGCGCACCTGAAGCCTGTTGCAGATAGGATAAGAGCAAAGTTATCTTCTTGGAAGGGATCTCTCCTCTCTATTATGGGCAGGGTCCAACTAGTCAATTATGTCATCACTGGTATGTTATCTTATAGCTTCCATGTTTATCAGTGGCCTGCAGCCCTTCTAAAAACAGTTGATGGCTGATGTTGACACGAGGAAAATTGTTACTGTGGCTTGGAAAACTGTTTGCTCTCCTACTTGTGATGGGGGTCTTGGCCTTAAATCAGTCGCTTCTATTAACAGGGTTGCGGTTTTGAAACTTAGTTGGGATATTATGTACAAGGACAGCCAGTGGTCAGCCTTTTTAAGGTCGAGATTTATTAGGAACAATGTTCCAGTGACCTATCATATCAGATCTTCCATTATCCCTGCTGTAAAATGTCATTTATCTGCTATTAAGGATAATACAACTTGGATTCTGGGAGATGGTAAAAGCATCAATTTATGGAATGATAAGTGGTTGGACAAAACTCTGGTTGATATTCTTCATATTCCTGATTCAGTTGCTAAATCCCTGCAGGCTACTGTCAGTGATTTCATCTTTAATGGCCGCTGGTGCTTCCCACAGGCTCTTTTGGATATTGCCCCGAACCTCCCTCATATCTTCAAAAACATTCAGTTTCCCCTTTATGTGGACTATGACCAACCTGTTTGGTGTGGGTGTGATTCTGGTTTGTTGTCTTTCAAGGAGGCTTATGACTTCCATCACCCTCATGGCCAATGAAAGCACTGGGGTAAATTGATTTGGTCAGGATCAGTTCCTCCTTCTAGGTCTTTCTTGATGTGGAGGTTGATACATGGAAAGCTTCCTACAGATGAGAACCTGCGTGCTAGAGGCTGTGTGTCTGTTTCTATGTGCTGCCTGTGTGGTTCTCATGATGAATCCTCTCAGTATCTTTTCCTTGAATGCCAATTCACCGTCCAAACATGGCTGTGGCTGCAAAGTAAGTTAAACTGCTCTGTTAGCCATGCCTCAGCCTTGGATGTTCTACAAATTTGTGATTCTAAGTGCAGCCCACAATTGAAAGACGTGTATCTTGATGTGGTTCTTAACACAATTTGGTCCATATGGTTTTGCAGGAACCAATGTAGATTTAGTAATGTCAACATCAGTTGGAGTTCAGCCTGCTCTATGATCCTGGCTCAAACCTCCCTAGCTGGTTTGTTATCAAAAGGTCATATGTGCAGTTCTATTGCGGAGTTTCAGGTGCTTAAAAGCTTTCCTGTAACAACTCATGCCCCTAAAGCTCCTACTATTAAACAAGTAGATTGGTTCCCTCCCTCATTTGGTTGGTTAAAGTGTAACACTGATGGGGCGGCCAAGGGATGTCCTGGCCATGCTGGTGCTGGCAGCATTTTCAGAAACTCCCTTGGAGATTCCTTTGGTTGCTTCTCCTCCTATGTCAGAATTACTTCTGCTTTTCTTGCAGAGCTCAGTGCTGTCATGATTGCCATTGAGCTTTCCTCCAAGAAAGGTTGGAAAAACATCTGGTTTGAGTGCGACTCTACCTTGGTTGTTGCTTCATCTAAATTTCATTCTTTAGGTCCTTGGAAAGTCCGAGTCAGATGGAGAAATTGCATGGTGCTTGGTGATCAGTTGAACTTAATTTTTACTCATATTTTTAGGGAGGGCAACCATTATGCTGATAAGCTAGCTTCCTTTGGTGCCTCTGGCTCTGGTTATATTTGGTGGGATAATTTTTCGGACTTTGTAAAGGCTGATTTCTATCATGATAAACTGGGATTACCCCAGTTCAGGTTTAGATAACTTTTCATGGGTATTGGCTTAGTCCCCCCATGCTCTCTCTTTGTAATCTATCTCTTTATATTAATAATATCTTGTGGGTGTGCTGCAGATGATGGGTAGGGTCTGGGGTGACAACCTAGTTGGGATGCCTGCCCCTATTGTGATGCCTTTGCACGCCTAGCCCTTTATTAAAAAAAATACAAGTAATTATTTGACTAATTTGGATATTAATAATGAATACATACCTTTGTTATCATTTCGAGCTCACGGTGTTTGAAGTCCAACTCAAGCTCACGCCTTTGCATTTCCAACTCAAGCTCATGGCGTTGGACTTCCAACTCCCGCTCCCTAGCTGCCAACTCATCGTCCACCACATGTGCCCTACTATAACTCTCTTTTGTGATCACATGTGATGGGTTGGCATGTCCTGCGGTGTCCTGGGATGAACCGACGGAGGAAATCTCTCTAGAAAGCGCCTGCTTGAATTATGGGTTGGATAGGAAGCTTTTCATCAGATGCATTGTAATAGCAGGGTTGGAGATGAACTGCTGAGTCATGGATTCCAAAATTGATGCCTCATCAATGACCCGTTTTCGTAAAGCAGACTTGCCATAATATTCTCTGATGGTCACGTTCCCAGGAACACCGATAACCCTACCAGGATGGTCTTTCTTGCCTAGAGCAGTCATCAAGACGTCCCGCCGTCCAGAAGGGACAAATGAGCCCTGGGAGTATTGTGCTTTAAGATCCATCTACAATGAAGAAATGAAAAAAGGTGCAAGTGAAAAGTGTTAAAAATATCTATACAAATATCAATTGAAATGAAGTTAATTATTTACTTACAATCTTATCTGCCACTTCGCGAGTGGCATCAACTTTAAAAGATCCCGTCTTTGTCATGCGGTCGGCTAACCAGACATCCTCGCGATCGATGTCCGACGGAGGACTTAATGGTGTGCCCTCAGGCACCTCTCCTCTTTCTATCCTAGTCGTGCTCTTCTTGCTTCACCCTCAGCCTATCCGCCATCATCTCCTCGATCCGAGTCTCGTACCCACCCTGAGACATGGTGTGGCGGTGGACGTTCTTCACCTGATTCTGCCTACCCTTCTCTGCCTTAGCCTATTCAAACAAAAACACAAAATTAAATACAGTTAAATGATCTATAAGAAGCATACAAAATTAACTTAATCAACCAACCTGAAATTCTTCATCCTATCGACTCCTAGCCAACATATCCCAAGTATCCTTATCAATCCAGGGATAATCCGAGAACATCTTATCAAGCCGCTTCTTCCCAGATACATAGTACCTGGTAAGATCATGCTTGAACCCATTCCAGCGCTTTGATGCCATTTTCATACATTTCGTACGATGATCGTCGTCATTCGGCACAGTCCAAGCTACCTACACATTAAATACATAACAACTGGATGGATTATAACCTGGATAATTATCTAATAATGTAAATCAAAAGAATGTAAATGTAAAATACCGTGATAGCCTCCTAAATCTGATCCTTAACGTTCTGTGGAATGTCATTCCAATGGTTGTAGTTGATGCTAACGTGCTGCTTCGCTTGTAGAAACAACCACTTTTAAAATTCTTTAGCACGGGGTCCCTGGGGCTTTAGATTAGCATCAAAGCACACCTCAAGCTTCTGTCCGCTTTGCCCGGCCTTATCTAATTTCTTCAAAGTCGTGGCTCTTCTACCCCATTTCCTCTGAGACTGTGATGTCTGTATGGATAAAAAAATGATAAAATAGAGGGTTGTAACATTATAAACTTACATTAAAAAGAAGGGCTAAAGATAGTATATAACATGTAAACTTACACTAGAATCAGACGTAGGCGCGATCAGGTCCTGCGTAGGCCCCACAGTGTCCTCCCGTGCATGTGGGCCATCCGACTGATCCATATGTATGCCTGTTCAAAAACAATATATATTTATTAAAATAGGTTATAACTAAAAATAAATACAGAAGTATAAATAAAAATAAATGTATACTACTTTTAAACTACCTATATCAATATACCTTCGTGATGACCATCACGAGTGGCATATACATTGTCCACCTGTGTCTCCTTGATTATAGTAGGCATGTTTGTTGAAAAAGAAGCAGTCTCAGGAATATCAAGATTTGAATCTTGATTTTCATCACTACCACCGTACATTTCCTCGTATTCAAACACTTGACACAAAGACAACAGAACATTCCATTACTATTAGGAACATTCCTTTGAGTAAATTCTATAAATTCTCCCACCCCCTTCAAATACTCAGCACTAGTGCGCTTACAAACCATCCAACTACGATCCATAACTAGATAGGTTCTATAGATATACAAAACATATATCCAATATAAGGACAATACGGGAGATTGAAAACTAGTTTTTGAAATCCTAATTGAAAACTAGTTTTTAAAATCCCGTCAACCATGTATATCTTATTTGACTAACTGCCTAAAACAAAATTTCCACGGTAATCTCACATCATTCTTCTCATCAAGCAGGAAACAACACATATTAGTACTATTGCTATATCTAGTACTATAACCACTCAGCCATATGAATCGATCAAGAGAGCATGATATATACAAGCAAGGCGTTTAAAAATTATTTCAAATTTACACCATTTTCAGGTTTCTTAAGACAAAAAAGAAATAAGCAGATGAAGATAAATTAACAAAACAGAATTCCAATGAGCAATATATTTTTGATGTCACGTGCTACAAGCAACTCTAAATTTCTTCCCATTTTGAAATAGGTCATGATAGCAGAAGAAAAACAAGAGAAAACATAAAACCCACGACCAGAAATAAAGACATTCCAAACAACTCAAACGCATAGTTTCAAGTTTCAACTACAGAGACTACAGTTTCAACATACACTCAAAACCAAAAATAAAAAAATGTGCCCTAAAGACTCACTAGAAATAGGTGCTCGCGTGGTGGTGGGGAGGGGAGCTCGAGTGGTGGCCAACATTCGATGTGGTTACTGAGAGCAGAGGGACAAGGAGAGTTAGTGCGCGGGAAAGAGAGATGTCAAGTTATTGCAAAGAATGAGCGGGAAAGACTGACTTAGGGTTAAGAGTGTACCTCACGGTGGTGACGAAGAAGCCCTCGCAGTGGTTGCGGTGGAAAGGAGCTCGCGATTAGGGCAGAGTGAGAGTGAGAGTGAGCGTGATGAAAAGAGAAGAACAGAGACGTACAGAGCAAAGTGAAGAAGGCGCGCGGGTGTAATCGTTATAATCAAAAATAAAACAACAGTTTACGTCAGTTGTTTAATACAACTGATGTTATAAGTCATTTTTAACGTAAGTTGTCTTAAACAACTAACGTTAAAAGTCATTGTTTAACGTCAGTTGTATTAAACAACTGACGCTAAAAATAAATATTTTTTATTTTAAAAACACATTTAACGTCAGTTGTTGAAGACAACTGACGTTAAAAGTGTATAAGTTTCTACAAAAACATTCATTCCTTTGACTACTGTGCTACTTACCCATGTACCTTGTAACCGAATCCTCTTAATGAACATTAAGTTTGGAGATCAATGTTGAAGAAAATCAGGTAGTCTCTCTTCTCTATATAAAGTACCATTCTTCTGTATCAGTCTGTAATACACCCTCTTCTTTTCCTCTATATTTCGTGCGTTTTCTATTCCTTCACAATATGGCTCTATCATATTTGAGACTTTTGTTATTTCTTCCTATAACTAGACTTAAAGATTTCTGTCTTAATGGTCAAAAAACTTCTGAGGTTGAGTAAATCACATAACATGGATGGTAAGGTTGAGTGAATCACATAATGCGATTCCCTCACTTTATTTCATCCCCTTCATCCCTTTCACTCCGCTTTGGCAGCAAGTTATTGTGGATTCAGATGGAGCATCAAGGAATTCAAATGAGGGAGGGGATGCATCCATTGGAGTTTCTGAGGACATGACTGAGAATAAAATGACGTTGAAGCAGAAACTTTTTTATATTTTAAGGCTATGTTGCAGAAATTTTTTATCTTTTAATCATGTAATTGTAACTTATGAATCGCTTCAATGAGATACGATTTGATTATACATATAACTTGTTTTATGTTAAGTGTTTATTTATTTTAATTTGCACAAGAATTTGTTTACTAATTCAAGCTAATTAATTAAGATTAAAAATAAACTTGTTTAAAAAAAAGATTAGAAATAAACTGCACTATATATGGAGTGATCTGCGTTGAGTGACAACATGGAGATGACAACGAAAGAAAGATAGGAATGAGTTTCAGATAGGAATATAGGATTATTTACGTCAATTATTTATTTAACTGAATTAAAAATCACACTTTTAACATCAGTTGTATAAATAGCTGACATTAAAAGTGTTAATAATTCTTGCAAATCACTTTTAACGTTAGTTCATTACACAACTGATGCAAATAGTGATTTAATATTTACAAAACTGCCACCACCTCATTTTTAATGTCAAACATATGGTCAACTGACGTAAAACGTTCCCGTATATTACATTATTTCCACTAGTGTGATAGCAATTCTAGATCAGATTAAGATTGTTTCTTGGAGTTTGTTTATCAATAGAGAGGGTAAGGGTTTAGGGTTGAATTTTTTTTATTGGTATTCTAACCCGGTTGAATATCTGAGACTATGTCGTGGCCATCGCTAAGTACTTGATTATTTATATATGGATTTGAGTGCCCCTTGTATTCGTTGAATAAATTCATTTTGCCTATAAAAAATGATCACTTGACGGAACCCTAATGAAAATTTAATGAAACTCTAGTAGAGGATGTACATAAGGGACTCACAATTATAAAGTTTATAATTAAGTTTAGCAAATCAACTCATTACAAACTTTTACAATTCAATGACTATTTTAAATATATTTTTTAAAAGTGTAAGGACAAACAGGAAAAAAAAATCTTTTTTGTTGGAGTGCCTAGCTGCAAAATCACAGATGAATTATGAATAGATGCATGCTAGATTGGATTTTTTTTTCCTTTCCAATTTGCATGTCAGGTTAGCATTTTGAATGTTGTCAACTAAAAGTGTAACACCCCCTTGGGCATTACTTTGTAAACACGTGCGGAAATGAATTTAAAAGGGAATTTCGATGGATGCTTTCGGAAATTAATTTATATAAATATATAAACGCCAGAAAACGGGTATAAAGTTTGTTAAATGCAGTTACGGTAAAATTTAAACCTGTTTTGAAATAGTAACATCACATTTTCACCTATCATGGTACAAATTCTGGTCATATATAGACCATTTGTTATACGATCCAAAACCTAAGCTGTGATCGGCGCACAGACTTACAAACAAAGCCTGGCAAGCCTATTTATTTTCGAAATGTACTTAAATAAAAAGCTTGAATATTTTTACAAAATTTTGACAGAGTCTCCTCTGTAATTGCAACATCCCAAAATAAAAACACCTGTTGAAATATTTCTATTTTCATCCCAGAAATTCCAGTCATACAAAAGAAACATAAAGACGGTATTTTTCTAAAAATATTTACATAAACAAATACCTGACCAAAATGAAGGATTTTAAGCTTTTCATCCAAAAGAAGGGCTCTCCGAGCCATTTACATTCCATCCAAAAATAAAGGTTCTCCGAGCCATAAACGTACATACTAACATTAATCAGCATCGTCTCAAAACCTAAGCTGGTCGTTCTAAAAGATATTCATGGGTAAGACCCCTATGGTTCTTACCATTATACCTGACATTATACATCTTCCAGGATTGGGAATAATATCCCCGAGCGGAACTGGAAACCTCTCCTGCATCTTCTGTACGCGTGTACCAAGGTACAACAGCAAAACCAGAAAACCTATACATGCAAGGGTGAGATACCAATATATGGATTTAAATATGATAACCACGTGCACGACTCTCAATTACCATTTAACATGAATATTCAAAGATAAACAATATATTTATCAAAGGGTTTCATATCCGACAGTCGTACCCGTTTTTAAAAACCATGACACTTCAGTATTTCACAACTAACTTTGAGACCTAATCTCCGGAGCTCCAACCAACAAATAAATGAGCTGATCAGGCTCTAGTTGCCAATTAAGGCAGAATCAATGGCCGATATGGTAAAGTTCAAATAACCATTCCACAATCCAAAACGAGGCAAAGTGGTGACTACATATAGCACATGCTTTTCGTGGTCGTATATCCATCAAGTCATAGTGACGCAAACGTCATGAATACTTGCCATCAAGCATTCAAGTCCTATGCAAAGGCACGTCTGCCCTGGAATGCATGTAAAACATTTTGTTCACGTTGTTTTCTTTGTGTTCAATCTTTATATGTCGGAGCTAAAAAGCAGCACAACCAAATCATCATTTTAAACTTTCAAGTTTAATACCTCTTTCAAAACAATTTGACTTCAAGTCAAAAGTGTGCAAATCACGAAATCTGGACCGATGCACCAGTCTTAGATACGTAGATTTTAGTGCACAAAACAAATAAACCACTTTTAGGACATATAGTCCATAACTTCACCTTTCGGACCCCGGGCCCATATCATTCGGACCCCTGGCCCATATCATAAAACACTAGATCCGACGTCTCGGTTGCTAGGTTCGTTTAAACCATTTTCGTTCTGTGAAATACAAAACAAAACCAAAGTTTCCTCAACTTATCCAAGTTGACGGAAATAACACCATTGTGTAAAACTCATTTCCAGAAATCCTTTCCGTTTGAAATTCATTTATAAAACCATCAAATCATAGAGAAATTCATTTTTCTCAAATCCGTTTTCTTTTTAAAACTCCTTTTTCCGTAACAACTTCAAATCCTCGTAAAATCATTTCCAACTCATTTCTATTTGAAATAATAAAATTGTCCCTCATAGTTTTCGTTGTCAAATACTTTTCTAAAGTATTTTTTGTAGGAAATAAAGTCATTTGTAAATCAAATGATTTTCTCTTTTACAAAAGTTCTTCATAATCATTGTTAAAATATCCTTGACACTTACATTTCATAGAATAACTTTTTGTCTTATTTTTGAATTTGTTTGGAAAAGACACCGTAACCGAAATATTTGTAAGATGTCGTCCTCACTATTTACTTATAAATCACTCTTTTTCCAAAACATCATCAAGTATAAATACTTTCAATATTTTTCTTTCATAAATCAAGTCCTTTGAATTTCTCCTCAAGCTTTTTCAATGCTTTAATCTTTAATTTAATTAAGCACTGACCAATGTCAGGCTTCTCAGTCAATCAACCAACCAACAGATAATCCACACATAGCAAATATCCATACATCATAGGATAATCATGCTTTCACAGAAAACATTAAAAACCACATAACAGTCGTATAACAACTTAATTTAACACCACACATCACAACATATAAACTCAAATACAACGCACAAATAGCATGCAGTTACCGAAAATCCCTCAGGCAGTCTCCCCTTACCTTTGAAGACAAGAATAAGATCACTCATTCCGGGTTCCTCTAACACTTCGCAACGCTTATAACAACTTCGAGATAGCTCCAACCACTTACCCTCTTCTCCTTCAACTATGACCGTCACATCCACATAGATGAAAATTGGCCATCAACATAGCCAATAGCAAGCACAACCAAAAATCAGAAACTCATCATCACAAAACATAAGTTTGTACAACTTAAATAATTAATTCAACTAAGGAAATGATATTGGTTTTTCATTTAAAATGATTGGGGTTTTAGAGTTCTCTAGGAATTTGGGAAAAACCAATTTTGATCAATCAATATGAAATTAGGCTAGGGAATCATAAATTAACAACTTTAATTTCATTAAAACATAATCAAAATTGAGAAATTAACATAATTTGATTAATGTTTCAAGTTGGGAAATTTGGGGTTTTAGTAAGATTGGGGAAAAATCAATTTAGCCCAAGAACAATGAAATTGACTTACAGAATCACTAAGTCACAGTCCCAATAGCATAAAATAAGGTTCAATTTCAGAATTCAAAATAGAAATCAAAGAACTAGGGTTAGGGTTTGTAAACTGATTTGGGGATTTACAAAATAGAAGAGATTAGGGGTAAAACACTTACCCAGAGTGAGGAGAAGAGAACATGGTGGTTGAATGGCCAATCGGCACTGCAGCAGGTGACGGAGCACGGCGGCCAGCGACGGTTCAACCTCACGGCTCCTCCTCCTTGCACGAACGAGTGGCGGCTCCGGTGTTCCAAACAGCACGCGGTGGCTCCGACGTTTTCTCGTGGTAGCAACGCCGTCGTGCGGTGGAGGGCGAAGCAGTGGCCAGGTGCGCGTAGGAGACGAGTTGGGTCGCATCGCTGTCTTCTCCGTGTTGAGCAGCGGCCAAACGGCGTCCCTAGGTGGCACGGCACGTTGCCGGACGATGACTGCGGTGGGAGGTGTCGCTGAACGGAGAGAAGGAAGGAGATGAGCTTGGAGTGGGAGGAGGTTTTGGTGTTTGAGGAAGAAGAAGAAGAAGAAATAAAGGAAAGAAAGAAAGAAAAAAGAAGAAGAAGAGAAGGGGTGGCGTCAGAGTACGGGAGTGGGAGATATAAGGAGGAAAAAAATTTGTGATTAGTAATAATAGGTACAAAATGAGTAGTAAATATTGAGCCTAAAAATAAATATGTTTTTGCTTTTTGATTTAAAAATAATGGTTGACAATTATATACTTTCAAAATTTAAATTAGAGTCAAGATTGATAGTTGAACTGATCAACTAAGAAAATCAGTGGTCCAAAATTAATCTTCGATTAATGTCAAACCAAAATATTTTTAACTCTAAAATTAAATAGAATAAAAATATAACAATAATTTTCTTCCAATCTCATTATTACAAATAAATTTTTCTGAACAAATACTCATAGTGAAAATAACATATAGTATTGTTTAGTAATCGTGCCTATATTGGCATAAGACAGTATTAACGCACTCAAAATTAAATTTTAAATGAGTAATTAAAATTACTCAAACCAAATGACATAGAAATGAACAAAAAAAAACATATACAGATATTTACTATTATCGAAGAATAGTAAAAACCGGGGTGTTACAAAAAGGGTGACACCTCTAAATATCAAAGACAAATTTAACCCAAGAAATGATAGGGATTGTATTTTTTATTTATTTATAAAAAGCTAAGACATGCAAATGCGTCACAATAGGGAAAACGATCCCAACTAGGTTGGCACCATAGACCCTACCAATCATCTGCAGCATACCTAAAGCTAGGGATTGTATTGAAATCACATAATTTATTATAAAAAGATATAATTATTAAATAGAAAATAATTAGTCTGAGTGAAATTAATAATTAATAAAAGTTAAGATGATTATAATTAACACATTAATTTTTTGCATGCATTAAAGGTAAAAAGAAAAAATTAATAAAATATTATTTAAAATATAAAGCATCATAATATTTTATTAAATTCAAAATTACTAAAATTTCGGAACAAAATGTTGGCAGATGAGACACAAGTCTCCAAAATGTAGAAAAAATTAATAAAATATTATTTAAAATATAAAACATCATAATATTTTATTAAATTCAAAATTACTAAAATTTCAGAACAAAATGTTGGCAGATGAGACACAAGTCTCCAAAATGTTGAACCTAATAATGGGGAGTCGTGTCTTGTCCACCAATATATATATATATATATATATCACAACACCAACCCAACCATTTCGTCACCTTTTTCTTCTTCTTACTCATCCGATCTCTGTCTCTTTTCTCTCAAGAATCAATCCACCATGTTGTCATCATCATCATCAAACTCAAAGAAAATCATAACCTTCCGTTGTTCCGACAATGAGATCTTTGAGTTGGATGAAGTGGTGGCACTTCAGTCAGACCTTCAAGCATATGATCGAGGATGGTTGTGCTGACAACATCATTCCTCTGACCACAATTCAAAGCAATATCTTCGCCAAGGTTGTGGAGTATTGCAAGCAGCACACCAACAACGCCGACAGTGATGCTCTAAAGAAATGGGACGATGAATTCATTAATGTTGATCAACCCACCCACTTCGAATTGATCCATGTGGGTGTACTCCACTTAATTGATTATGATCTTCAATATATAATATTAATATTATGATTTAATTTGTCATCTTTGTTTTTTTTAGTTTCTTTATTGTGGATTTATTTGACAACTCTCGCGTTTTGATTTAAGATGCAACATGGTCTTTGTCTAGTTATAATGTTGTGCTGCACTTTAAGATTACAATATAAAGAATTAATCAAGATTTGGGTTTTCTTTTTCTTTTTTAAATTTTCTTTGATTTTCTCACACGTTTTTTTCATTTGACAAAATTGTTTCCCCTTTTCAGGCAGTAAATTTTCTGAGTATCAAAGGCATCTTGGAGTTGACTTGCAAGACTGTGGCAGACATAATTACAAAACATAACCCAGAAGAGATATGCAGAATTTTCAATATCAAGAATGATTTTACTCCTGAGTAAAAAGAGGCTCTTCGCAGGCAGAATCAATGGGCTTTTGATGAGTGATCAGAACAAGGGGACTTAAGTTTTGTTCCCGGTAGTCAGTAGTTAATAATGGGATTAGGATGCTCCCATATTATTCTTTCATTTTCCATTTCATGTTATGAGATAGAAAGACACGAAAACAAATTTTAGCGGACCCTCCACATAAAAATAAATTTGATTTTGAGTCTTCTCTCAAACATGAGAGGGAAAAAGGGAAATGATAGTATAAAAGGAGAGGATCCAAATCTAATAATGGTGATTCCATCCTTTGGTAATTGGTATGGTTTATATAACTTGGGATTTTGCTTTATTCTATTTTTTTCAATAAAGATGTTTTATTTTTAATGCATTATTTATTGTTAAGAAATTCATATTTTATTACTGTTACATTTAGTCTTAACTGCTTATGGATGCTTTGAGTGTGAGTTTTGGTGTTTCATTCTCATTCAAAAGCCTTAGTGTGAGTTTTTGAATATCATTCTCGTTTAATTTGTAAGCCTTAGTTGTAATGAATTATTATTAAAATCATCTAGGCTTAGCAATGGGGTGGATTTTTGCTCGATTCAATATCGTTTATTACTTTTAAATATTTTAATTAATCGATACACTAATCAATCATCATAGCTTTAAATCAATATACTAATTAATATAAATATTAAAAATGTTCAAGTTAAACTTATAATATTAGTAACTAAATCAAGTAAGCTTGAGATGAAGCGAAGTAGATTGACCAAATTCCCAAAACCTGCAACTTAGTGCAAGGGGCTGGCTGATTATGAACTTGTATTCCATGTGGTTTTTTATGCTATAATAAGGCCATTTGGATTGATGGAGATATATAGATAGAATCGAGTAGAATGAATTATAGGAAAAAAATCCTCTATTTCAATTTCTTGTGCCTAATTGATGCCCATTCAATTAAAATGTGGCAATTACACATCATTTGTTTAAATGATTACATTATAAATAATCGTAAATTATCACGCCATTAAAAATACTTTTATAGTAATTTTTAAAAAAAAACACACGTAGGATGATTTTTTATTAGCTAGCACTAATATTATAAAAATTGCACTAATAATGTGTCAAAATTAAACTCCGTAATACATAATTTAATTAAAAAACGAATAACTTAATTTTTACTCATCTAATATTACAAGAGTAGTGATAGTATGATGATACCACAACATGCTATGAAATTGATCCTGAATGCCTCCTCTCTGCAAAGTATTGGAAATAAAAAAAGTCTCGTTAAAAATGAGCTTATATCATAAATGAATAAGTAAGAATATGTATTTTTTTTTTTTTGAAGGGAGAATATGTATTCTTTTAAATCATGAGTTTAATTGGTATACATTGTCAGTGTAAAGATTTTTTACATTATCAACCAATAATCAATCATCACGTCATATTGAAAATCTTTGATTCGTATCCAAATCACCTTAAAAGTCACTTATACCATGAATTGTGTAACACCCGGTCTGCGTTTTCACTGACAGTAAAAATTTACTGCTCAGAAAATCTAATTTTAATTCATGAACGAAATGAATAATGTTTTTATCGCATTTGCTATGATACTGGAAGTTTTGAAAATTTTAGCATAAAAATATAATATTATATTTGCTGCGGGCGAAAACGTCGAGATATCTCTAGGAAAACCAGTCGTGAGTGAACTAGGGGGTCAGCAAAGGAGCTGAGATGACTGATGTGACAGGCATTTATGACGATCCTATCTGAGTTGTCATGTGAATTACAAGCTTTGCCATTGTAATTTTGGACCAAAATACCCCAAAACTCACGGCCCCATTATCATCATCATCACTTATGCAATTTTTCATTTTCATTTCATGCTTTCTTTCTCTCCAAAGTTCATCATTTCTTCAAGAACACCATAGTTAGAACTTAGTGATTTTGTGGAGAACATCATACAAATCATCCATTTCTTTGATCATCAAGAGGTGATTTCTTCTCTCCTTTATCACTTAACTCTTTCTCTTCACAACTTTTATGAGTTTATGCCTTTAATCATCATGTTCATCAATTTCTTCAAAGTTCATGAAGCTTTATTCAAAAATTCATAAGAAATTGTAGAAAAATCCTTTTGACTTGAAACCAATTTCTATGAACTCATCTTGATGCCTATATTCATCATCTAGAAGAATGAACTCAAAAGGAGTTTCTTCCTTATTTTTCAAAGCAAGGCCGAACCTACGTAGTTTAGGTGTTCATGGGTTTTGTTTCAACTTTAAGTCATGATTCATGATTTCATCTCTTAAGACCATGATAGTTATTGTATATAAGTGATTAGAAAACCAAAAATCAAACCCTAGCCTATTTTATTCAAAAGGGCCAAAACCCTAACTTTGGTTGGTTGATAATTTTTTGATTCAAAGTTGTCTTGTGACACTTAAATCCAACTCTATACTATGTATATTTGTTAAATCCAAGAGATGAGAATCAAGTGAAATTTTTAATCTCACTTTTGTGATGAGACCAAAACCCTAGTTCATGGAGCTAGATGAGTTTTATTCAAAGTTCTTAGTTCATGATCTTGGATTAAGTGCTTAAGGATCATAAATCCATAAGTTAGAAAATTTTTAACTTTCCTAACCTAGAAATTTAGAAGAGGCCGAACCCTAATCCTCTTGAATAAGTGTGTTTTTGTTTGATTTTGATTTATTTTGGTTGCAATTCGTTATGAGGAAACCAATCGGATTGAGTTGATCTAAGCCGACGGAGGAAACCGGATCAAAATCGGAAGGTTGTTTGAGAACGTTAGTTTGAATCTCCAAGAGGTAAGGGGAGTTTGCCTAAGGAGTTTAAGATAATCTTATGCTAATTGTTTGAGTTGTCTGTATATTATCCGTAATAATTTCCTGTGATTGAAATTGTTGGTTGTTAATTATTGATTTGATTATGTGTTTAATTAGTTTTTGTGATATGTGGATTTACATGATTATGATTAAATTGTTAAATTATAATTGTGATGTATGCCATGAATTGGATGTATGTCATACTGTTAAATGATGAAATTATCTGCTGTTGAGTGATGAATTGAGAAACCTGACATTGGTTAGTGTTCAATTTAATTTAAAGATAAAAGCTTGAAAAATTAATCAAAGTGATTAGTTTGTGGGAATTTGAGAAAAAGTGGAAAAAATATTATTTTAATAATATTTTAGCAGAAACTGTGTCAATAAGTGACAGTAAGGGCGGAACAGTGAAATTCTTTCACAGGGGCTAGTTTTTCCAAAATAAATTCAATTTTATTATAAAATGTTATTTAAAGTGATTAAGTTCCGAAAATAACGTAATATAGCCGTCAGAACAATTACTTATGGCAGAAAAGTCATTTTAGTTATAAAAAGTTTTTTATGAAATTTTTTGAGAAAAAGGTTTTATTTTATTTTATTTAGAAAGGACTTTTAAGTTGACGTTTATTGAGAACGATTTTCAGAAATGAAGTAAGTGGAAAGAAAAGAATTTATCTATGATTTTCACGTTTTATCAACGTTTTTAACAGAAAAGAATTTCTGTAAGAGAATTTTATTTAGTGAAATTGTTCCGTTAAACTTGGATAAGTTTTCGGAGGTTTGGTTTTTTGTATTTGATTTTCACTGAGCGAAATGTTTTCACGAAGGATAAATGAACCTAGTGATCGAGACGTCGGGGTTCTAGTGTTCTGTGGACACGTAGATCGAGGATCTGTGTCATTGGACTGAGTGTCCTGCAAAGGTTTTGTGCAGTGTGTCCTAAATTTGATGTGGATAATACGAGTTCCTTATCCGTGAGCCTAAGACTGGTGCACCGATTTAGGGCTTTGCGATTGAGCACTCGAACTGTGTGTCCTGTGTTGAGTTTAAAACATTTGGACTGTGTGTCCTATGTTTGTTTAAAGTGAAAAAGTCTTAACATAAAATTAAGCATGGTCGTGAGCTTTGGGCTTCGACAAGGAAAGATTATTACGACAAAGAAAACGAAACGAGAATAAAAGTTTTTCTCATGCATTTTTGGCAGACGTGTCATGTGTTATGATCATTGAGTCTTGAGTGGACCAATGTATCTTTTATGGACTATGTTTCCATTTGATCATTGGGTTTCTGAGTGAGCCAATGTATCTTTACTAGACTTTGTTTCCAATTTAATGCGATAACTATTGAGGTTGAGTGATGCAATAGGTTATGGACAATAAACTCCATTGATCGCAGTAACTATTGTGTTCTGTGTGGACCAATGAGTTACATTTTTGAACAATAACCTTGGGGTACTGAGTAATGATCAGTGTGTTATGTGTTCTTTTGGACATTGTTTTATTTTATTTTTACAATGGACCATGTAAAGAGCTTGATCTGCTCAAAACGAAATAAAATGTTGTGGGATCTCCGAAGATTAGGTATCAAAATAGAGCTGAATATTGAAGTGTCATGCATTTTTATAAAATGATTCGTTATGAAGGAACCAATCGGATTGAGTTGATCTAAGCCGACGGAGGAAACCGGATCAAAATCGAAAGGTTGTTTGAGAACGTTAGTTTGAATCTCCAAGTGGTAAGGGGAGTTTGCCTGATGAGTTTAAGATAATCGTATGCTAATTGTTTCAGTTGTCTGTATATTATCCGTAATAATTTCCTGTGATTGAAACTGTTGGTTGTTGATTATTGATTTGATTATGTGTTTAATTGAGTTTTTGTGATATGTGGATTTACATGAGTATGTTTAAATTGTTAAATTATAATTGTGATGTATGCCATGAATTGGATGTATGTCATGCTGTTCAATGATGAAATTATCTGCTATTGAGTGATGGATAGAGAAACCTGACATTGGTCAGTGTTCAATTTAATTTAAGGATAAAAGCTTGAATAATTAATCAAAGTGATTAATTTGTGTGAATTTGAGAAAAAGTGCAAAAAAAATTATTTTAATCATATTTTTGCAGAAACTGTGTCAATAAGTGACAGTAAGGGCGGAACTGTGAAATTTTTCACAGGGGCTAGTTTTTCCAAAATAAATTCAATTTTACTATAAAATGTTATTTAAAGTGATTAAGTTCCGAAAATAACGTAATATAGCCGTCAGAACAATTACTTATGATAGAAAAGTCATTTTAGTTATAAAAAGTTTTTTTATGAAATTTTTTGAGAAAAAGGTTTTATTTTATTTTATTTAGAAAGGACTTTTAAGTTGATGTTTATTGAGAAAGATTTTCAGAAATGAAGTAAGTGGAAAGAAAAGAATTTATCTATGATTTTCACGTTTTATCAACGTTTTTAACATAAAAGAATTTTTGTAAGAGAATTTTATTCAGTGAAATTGTTCCGTTAAACTTGGATAAGTTTTCGGAGGTTTGGTTTTTTGTATTTATTTTTCACTGAGTGAAATGTTTTCACGAAGGACATAAATGAACCTAGTGACCGAGACGTCGGGGTTCTAGTGTTCTGTGGACACGTAGATCAGGGATCTGTGTCATTGGACTGAGTGTCCTGCAAAGGTTTTGTGCACTGTGTGTCCTAAATTTGATGTGGATAATATAAATTCCATATCTGCGAGCCTAAGAATGGTGCACCGGTTTAGGGCTTTGCGATTGAGCACTCGGATTGTGTGTCCTGTGTTGAGTTTAAAACATTTGGACTGTGTGTACTATGTTTGTTTAAAGTGAAAAATACTTCATATAAAATTAAGCATGGTCATGAGCTTTGGGCTTCGACAAGGAAATATTATCACGACAAAGAAAACGAAACGAGAATAAAAGTTTTTCTCATGCATTTTTGGCAGACGTGTCATGTGTTATGATCATTGAGTCCTGAGTAGATCAATGTATCTTTTATGGACTATGTTTCCATTTGATCATTGGGTTTTTGAGTGAATCAATGTATCTTTACTGGACTTTGTTTCCAATTTAATGCTATAACTATCGAGGTTCTGAGTGATGCAATAGGTTATGGACAATAAACTCCATTGATCGCAGTAACTATTGGGTTCTGTGTGTACCAATGTGTTACATTTTTGAACAATAACCTTGGTGTACTGAGTGATGACCAGTGTGTTATGTGTTCTTTTGGACATTGTTTTATTTCATTTTTACAATGGGCCATGTAAAGAGCTTGATATGCTCAAAACGAAACAGAAAGTTGTGGGATCTCCGAAGATTAGGTATCAAAATAGAGCCTGAATATTAAAGTGTCATGCATTTTTATAAAATGATGATGACTGTCGGGTATGAAACCCTTTGGATAAAATTATTCTGCTGTTTAGATAATTTTTGTATGATGTGAACATCTGGTATATGCTGTTTTGTGGGTCGTGTATAGGGTTGTCTTATCAAAACTCATATATTGGTATCTCACCCTTGCATATATGGTTGTTGTTTCCTCTTCTATGTGGAAATGTATATATATCTGCATTCAGATGAATCTGGACACAGTGGATCTGAACTACTCGGGGGTCGGACCCCTAATGTTTGACAATGCTGATTGTAACACCCCGATTTTTCCGCTTTCGAAGATCGGTATAAATATAAATAAACGTTTATATTTTTATATGAAACTTAGAAAATGATTTTGGGAAAACCAAAGTCATATTCATATTATACTTATATTTTTAAGTATACGGTGAAATTTTTGGTTGAAAATTCAGACGAAACTCGGTCTGCATTTTCGTTGATAGTAAGATTTTACTGATCGAAAAATCTAATTTTGACCTGAGAACAAAATGAACAAATTTTATATCTCATTTCCAACGATATAGGTTATTTTGAATTTTTTAAAAAAAATAGGTTATTATACTTAATTCGGGCGTAAAACCCTAAATCGGGTAATCGACTGAGTCGAGAACGGGCGTGCAGAGACAAAACCCGACATCGGATGCTGAGATATGGTGCCACCTAGGGTAGTAAGTCATATGGATGAGTCACCAATGTCATGATTGCTTTTAACAAAAAAATCTAGATATTTCTTTAAACTAGTGTAAAGACCATTTTGCCCTTGGACCATTTTACCCTTGAACTTTCATTGAAATGACAAGTTTACCCCACAATTTGTGGACACAAATCAGCCACCTCTCCTTCAATCTCAACCACATAATTTTCATGATTACTTTAGGCATGAAATTACCAAAATGTCCTAACTTAATGACAAAATCGCCCTAAGTGAAATTACACCTTTGTCCTTAAATGAAAAACAATTTGGACCCTTTAGCCCCCCAAAACCCACGGCCAACACACCATATTAGGCCATTCCATCCATTTTATTAAGTCATCATCTTCTTCCTTTGCTTTGTTCTTCATTTTCTCTCAAAATTCTCTAAGTTCCATAGCCATTTTTGTGAAGCAACTACTTGATTCATTGCTTATTTTTAAATTCCAGGAGGTATACCACACTCCTCTCACTCAATCATCATCACGTTCTTCATTCATTTTTGTTATTTGAAGTCTTGATCATATTTTTCAATTCTTAGATCTAGAACTTTGAAAATTCATAGAAAATCATAGAAAAATCCTTTTAAAGTGAAACCAATTTCTATGATCTTATTATCCTCTCTATATTCAATATCAAAGAGGATACATCAAACCAAAATTTTGTGCCTATTGATCTTTTTGAGGCCGAACCCTAGTTATTGTGTGTGTGTGTGTGGGGGGGGACTTTGTTCATTTTTTTAAACTAGTCTTGCTTGATTCAATCTTATAATTCATATATATATTGAATCCATGATTATTGAATCAAAAAGAAACCTCTAAGCCATTTTATTTCTCATGGCCGAAATTATTTTCTTGAGAAGTTGAAAGATTTTGTTTCATTTTTCAACTTATGATAGTTTATCTTAACTCTACACTACTCTAAGGTCATGGATCTAAGATTATGTAAATTTTTTAAATCTCTAGCCTATGTTAAGTATCATGGCCGAATTAGGGTTCTTGAAATGTTGGAATATTTTATTTCAATCTTTGTATTCTAATATTTGTTTTAGGGTTTCAAGTGATTAAAGAACACTAATCCAAGAGCTTAGGATTTTTAGAAATTTTTAGCTAATTAATCCCCTCATGGCCGAACCTAGCATATAGGAGTATAGGTGTATTTAGTTGTTTGATTGTTAATTATTTGTTGTGTTTTGATTGAAGGATAAATTGTTGTGTGAGTCGTGTACGTGTTTTACGGAGACCGAACGTTTGAAGAAATTTCAATTCGACAAGAAAAATCTTCAGGAGGTAAGGGGAGTACCTGAGGGATTTTTCCGATAGCTGTATGTAATTTGTTTGTGGTCTGTATGATTTATTTGGGTGTAATTGTTATTTTACGTAGTTAGATTTATCTGATTTTAATGATTTAATTATCTGCATTTAATTGTTATTATGTTTTATTGTATGTCATTAATTGTTATATTTTCTATATTATTGGCATGGTTGTTATTGATATTGTTTGTGGATTGTAAAGCCTGACAGTGGTCAGTGCTCAATTAATAATGAGGTTAAAAGCGTTAAAAAGTTTTTTACGGAATAATGAGTTTTAATTGATGAGAAATAGTAATATAATATTACTTAAGTATTTGGTTGGTTGAAAATGAGAAAAAGTTGAAAATAATATTATTTTAATAATTTAACAATGTAAGAGTGTTTTATGAGTCGTGGTGAGGACGTAACCGTGAAAATATTTTGGTACTGCTAATTTTGATGTAAGAAATTTCTAAATATTAGAAAATGTCATTTTAAGAAAATAAGTTTCAAAAATAATTTTATTATAGTGTTGGAAAAATTATTTTACTAGAAAAGTCATTTTTGGACTTATAACGTTTTTAAAATGTCAAACGTCGGACAATTCCGACAATATTTATGGTAGTATTATTAAAAACGGTAATATTAGTTATAACAGAATTTGTCTCGAAGTAATATTTTCAGGTTCAAAATATTGATTTTTGAAAGAAAATGAATTTTAAGTGATTTTGATGATTTTGTAAAACGAATTTCCAACGTAAAAGGATTTTCTGTAAAGTATTTTTATACAATGGGTTATTTCCGACAACTTGGATAAGTTTAGGAAATTTTGTTTTTGGATTTGTGTTTCACAGAGCGAAAATGTTGTTAAATTAAAAGACGAACCTAGCTACCGAGATGTCGGTGCCTGGAGTTCTATGATATGGACCCGGGGTCCGAAAGGTTAAGTTATATTGATTTTTGTGCGCCAAAAATTGACGAATCTAAATCTGGTGCACAGATCTAGATTTCGTGATTTGCACTTTTTTTTCTTGGAGTCTGTTTGATTTGTTTGGACTTGGAGACCTTTTTATTGGTATTAGTGTTAAACTTAAATGTTTAAACCTTGGTTTTGTTGTGAGCCTTTGAGCCTCGACAAGAAAAGAATGAACACAAAGAAAATTACTTGAACAAAACGTTTTACATGCATTTTGGGCAGACATGACTTTGCATAGGACTTGAATGCTTGATGGTAAGTATTCATGACGTTTGCATCACTATGCCTTGATGGATATATGACCACGAAAACCATGTGCTATACATAGTCACCTTGCCTCGTTTTGGACTGTGGAATGGTTATTTGAACTTTGCCATATCTGGCATTGATTCTACCTTATTTGGTAATTGGAGCCTGATCAGCTCATTTATTGTTGGTTGGAGCTCTGAAGATTAGGTCTCAAAGCTAGTTGATGAATATTGAAGTGTCATTGTTTTTAAACCCATTACGACTGTTGGGTATGAAACCCTTTGACAAATATATATCGTTTATCTTTAATATTCATGTTAAATGGTATTTGACAGTCGTGCATATGGTTATCATTTTAAAATCCATATATTGGAACTCACCCTTGCATATACATGTTCTTCTGTCTTTGCTATTGTACCTTGGTACACGAGTGCAGATGTTGCAAAAGAATTCCTTAAGTCACTTGGAGACTTAAGTCCGGATTGAGGAAAGAGATGTGTGATCATAGGGATGCTCATGAGGTCTTATCAGTGAGTGTTGTGTAGAGCGACCAGCTTAAGATTTTCTTTTGTGGCATGTTTTGAGAAAGTTTGTGTAGGTGTTTTGAAAACCTTTATACGGTTTAAAATTCTGTTGGGAATAATATGTTTTATTTTTACTATTGTGATGAGTACGTTACGTATTGCACTATTCAGAAGAAATTGTTTTACACCCAAAATTTCTGACTTCAAATCAATCAATTTTTTCGAAAGCAACCAGTAAAATTATTTTTAATTTATTTTTGCACGTGTTCGTATAGTAATGCCCGAGGGGGGTGTTATACCGATTAAGGGAACGCCTGGGTGATCGACCCAGGGCCTCGGAGTGCTACCTACACTGGTCCGATGAGGACACTCTGAGGGACTGTAGCTGATGGACCACATCAGCTTATTCATAGCAGGGAGACGATCGAGGTTTCACTACCTCCCATTTGGATGATCCTACGGTAGTCGGTACAACACGGGGACTTAGAGCATCAACCACCTCCGCACGTTCAACCTTTACAGCAGGTAGCCCCGGAGTCACCTCCCGGGCCTATAGTCTTGATCCCGGAGGAGGCACGGGTGGAGATGGAGGAGGATCCCGAGGAGGATCCGATGGTTGATCCGGACTATGTTCCTCTTGAGGATGGTATAGTCCCGAATACTGAAGAGGGGGCTGATGTATCATCTCCATATACACCTCCTGGAGGTGGGCGTGTCTATGCTGGACTCCCCAATGGGTTTTATTAGTGGTGACCAGCTATAGGGCTTAGTCTTTATGGATAGAGTGGGATTTTTAGATAGTCTGACTTTATGGCTACTGAGAGCCATCTTTTTGAGTAGTGTTCTTCAGACTCCCACTGTGATATAGTTAAGTTATTTCAGTTTGATGTGATTTATGTTTGACAGTAGATGGTGACTTGGTAGGAAAAAAGGTCTTATGTAAAACTTTGATGATGCATATGTATGACATATAGAGATGTATATTATGTAATGGTGTTTGGGTGTGTGTACAACAAATAAAAAGGAAAAAAAAATTAACACCATTTTGACAAGAATAAGTAATTAGTAAACTTATTTTGTTTTCCGAAGGAAACCGGCAAATTATTATTTTTGTTAAGTTTGATTTTTGCAACATGTTATTGATTGATTAAGGAATGGGGTGTCGCAAATTGTGATTGATTAACAGTGTAAAAAACTTTACACTGACAATGCATGCGTACCAATTAAACTCTTAAATCATTTAATAAATTGACATTTTTATATATACATGTTATTAAATTAATGATAGATACGTATGTATTTGGTATACAAACTCCTTTTTAAAGAAATTTCATCAAATGTCATATGTATAGTCCATAGACCCGACGACCCTGACATCATTCCAACTTAAAATGGATATTTTTTTTATAATTATTTATAAGTATAATAAGAATTCTTGACATAAATTAATAATAATTTTACAATAACAGGATAATATATTTATAGAGATAGCATCCATTGACAACCGGTGTCAAAATTTTCTCACACCAAATCTTAACCATTGAATTTAATAACTTAAACTTATAAAGAGATAAAAAATCAAAAGTATTTTTTTTTTGTTACAAAAAAGATTAGGTGAGTTGGGTCCCTGGGGCTCACCAGGGTCAGGGCAAGCCTCAGTCCTCATGGTTCAAAGAGCGCTTATAGAGGTACTAACAGATTACCCACCAATGAGGTCCTCACATCGGCGGTGGGATTCGAACTCATGACCTTGTGTGTTATGAGCTGTATGCTTACCAACTGGATCAACCTTCGTTTGTAAAGTAACTTTAATTAGGAGAGAAAATAGTATATATTTATTGGAAAGAGATATTAAGTATTTTTTTAAAAGAAAAATAGAATTTTTTTTAAATAGATTATATTAAAAGTAATTAAAAGGTTGTCTTGATTTTTCATTAAAATTATAAAATTCATTAAATATATCCTAAATTCATGAAAAACTATTGTATTAATATATATCCTATTTAGTCTTTATTTTTTACCTAAATATATGTTTTCCTTTAAATAGTCATAAGAGTCTAAATTCATAAAAAAGTTATAAATTTTAACTTCTAGATATTAATAAAATGATATTTTTTATATATTAAATTTAGCAAAAACAAAGTAACATACACATTAGATAATTTTGATTATACAGATATAAATTCTACTCTTAGAAATTATCGTATTTGTAGTGAAACATTTTCTTTATTTTTATTTGTATTACACATGCAGATAAAACTATAGTTAATTTAGTGTAAAGTTTTAATTCGTAAATATTAGTACATAAATATTTTTAATAGATTGAATTTTCCAGAAAACAATAAAATTTTAAAAATTATCCAACCAAAGTTTAAATATAAAATATTTAATAAATACTAAATATCCATGTAACAAAAAAACTAAATATCCAAAAAATTTAAATATAAATTATTTAATAAATAAATAATTATTATAATTTTAAAGAAAAGTCGATATACTTAGTATCTCTCTCCATTAAATATATTTAATTTTCTCTATTCATATTAAAGTTACTATTAATTATTCCCTCTCCTTAATAGAAATGGTAAATCATATTAAAATCAACGATTAAAAGTTATTGTAAAAGTAAAATTTGACCACATGATGTCACTAATCATGTCTCATTTTTATATGGATATATTATTTATTTTGAATAAATATTATAAATATACATTAATTTTAGTTTTTCCACTTTAATTATATGATTTAACTCTATATAATATTTAAATTTATATGTTTTGTAAACTTATTGTGTCGACCTGTTCTAACCTTTTATTATACCATGATTAGGTCGAGCTCAGATCGAAGAAAATAATCAAATCAAAATATTTAGGATAAAGTCAAACTCATCTTGAGATCCTTCTGATGAACATCATTTTATTAAGTGGGCTTATAAAAAAAAACTTTATTAAGTGGGACTCGGCCTTGTGATTGAAATATCCAACATACACAACAAATCTGGATCCATTAAATCGGGATTAGCTTTTTTTTTATATTTATATTTGTTAGATTCATGTGGTAAGAGAGTACAATTAAGTTATAATTTAAGAGAGTGGGCAAATTCTAGGGTGGGCGAGTGACACAAGTCACTCACCGTGAGAGGACCAATTTTACCGGTCCCAACCTGTTTATTTTTTTTGTTCAAAAAGTTTCGATGGTTCCCACTAAAATTTGATTTTTCAAAGAAGCCCCTCTCACACACACCTGTTTGTCTTCAACCTCCTGTCCACCTCTTAGTTTTCTCTTTTTTAGGTGGTGTTCACCCGTTGAGAGAAAAAAAATGAAAGAATAATTTGTAGAATTTTTTCAAATAAGGACTACTCATTTTTAGTTGTTCTTTCCCTCTCCCTTTCTTGTCCCATTTTTTTATGTGATTTGGAGTTGACAGTGTGTTAGGTGTTTTCCTTTCTAAAATAACTATTTCAATTTCACGCGTTTTTATTTGATTTGTTAAAGAAGCAAGTTAATTTGCCAAAGAGACAAAAAACAATGCTAAAACATTCTCCTAGTCATCACAGTTTTATTAAACTTTAAATAATATTTTATAGCTTTAAAGTTTTTAAAGACATCCTTAAACTTTTACAAATTTTTAAATAAAAATCACTATATTTTAAATAAGCCTTCTTTTAGAAACCCACTAATTATAAAATTTTGTAACTAATGCTATATCTAATATTGCGTAGTTCATTAGAGTTGTTTAACTCCTCTTTTTATGGTCTCCACCATGTCATATCAATTTTTTGGGAAAAGTGTAAACACACCCCCTAAACTTTGACCCATTTGCAAATGGACACCTTTAACTATTTTTTCTTCCCAATTAGTCCTTAAAATACTACTATTAGTAAAATCAATCTTTTAACTATTTTTTCATCTCAATTAGTCCTTAAACTCCTTATATTAGTAAAATTAATCCTTTTATTAGCTTCCAATTAAATCATTAATGGTGAATAAATCTAACCATTCAGTTGTTTAAATACAATTCATTGATTGTAGTTTTTTATTTTTTATTTATTTTTTGAAAAATAAAATAAAAAACAAATCCTTGAGGCTTGTTAGTTGAAGGATTGATGTTACTAATAGGATGAGTTTAAGGACTAATTGGGACGAAAAATTAGTTGAAGGATTGATTTTACTAATAATAGGAGTCTAAGGACCAATTAGGAAGAAAAAATAATTGTAGGTGCCTATTTGCAAATGGACTAAAGTTTAAGGGGTGTGTATGCAATTTTCCTTTTTTTTTTACTTTGTACTACTTTAAGTAGAGGTGGCAAAATTGGTTGGGCCCGACGGGCCAACCCATTTAATCCGACATTTTTAGCGGTTGGATTGAGGTCCCCCGCCCCACCAACCCACTTTGACCCGCCCCACCTAACCCACCAAGAAAATGGGTTGGTGGCCTTTTTACTTTGTACTACTTTAAGCAACCCTCTAATAGTACAATTCTAATAAAATTAGGGTACTTCTATAAGCAACGATGTTTATAGCTGGATGTCATATCATTGATGCTCTACCATGTAAGGATCAATTCTTACTTCTTAAACAATTTCTAATAGAGATGCTCTAAGTGATTGAAAGAAACTTATATAACATAACACAAAATTACTTGCAAATGAATAGTAAACATTTACTAATAGAGCCTAATTCATGGTGGAGTGGTCCCTTTTCCAGTGGGGATCTATTTTAAAAATTTAAAAGTACATTAAAACCTTTGAATTATAGAGACTTATTTAAAAATTCAATGAAATTTTAGGGGTTATAAGAGTAATTTAGCAAAATTTAACTAAAATGTTTTTTTTCATAAATTTCAAAATTAAAGATTATTTGTCTTTCTCCAAAAATAGTAATGTAAATCTCGATAAAATTCTAAAAGATCTAACGAAAATTGAGGGTATATATTAGAATTTAATTTTGATGTGTAATTTTAATTAAATTATTGAATATACAATATTTTTTAATTATACAATATTTAAAATTTTCATTTACATTTAATTAATATACTTTAACTACAAAAAATGATTGGTAGAACCATTTGGCCCAAAGGGCCAATTAGGATGGGTTCCAAACCCAAAAAAAAAACTCAATCTGATTAAATGATAGGTTGAGAAATATAACATGTAGATCCAAAAATAAAACACAATCGCTGTTAGATACTATAAAACTTCATACACTTACACTACCTAGTTAGATATCGTATTTAATTCCATAACTCATCAACTCTAACCTCTTGTCGGTATCCTGGACCCATTCTCCATGACCACCTTTGTTTTATCCCCGACCATCACACTGACGGTTGATTAGTAGCCATAACGTCTAATTAATTTTTACTCATCTCAAATATTGCATGCCTTTGTTTTTCAATTGTTTAGTTTTTAGTTCTTTATTTTTTGGGTTACCTTCATTCAAATTTGGTTTTGTTTCCCCTTTTTATGATATCGAATACTCAGCCAAATATAAAGTATGTTTAATTCTCTTTTATTTAATTATGCTTTCTATTTTGATTTTGAACACTACGACTGAACAACCTATTTTGGCATGTGATTTCATTTTCGGCTTAAATGAACCCTTAACAGAAGTTTTAAATGGAAGGTTTTGAGACAATGGTCAATGAATACTCAATTGCTCGATTTTTTTTTAGGTTTAGTGATACTGCTCATTTCTAGAGTTTTTGAAAAAATTCAAACAGGTTCTGAACTTCGAAGGTTTGTACGATTGGGTCCCCCAATTTCTAAAAATTTTAATTGAGTTTCTCAACATCTCTGTTAGGGTTCCGTTAGGTTTCCTAAAAATTATAGTGACTTATTTGAATTTTCTCAAAAAGTATAGAGATCTACTTAGTTGAATTTTTTTCTTCCATAAAGTTTAAGAACCTACAGATGCACTAGTTAATGATCACTTTAAATGTATATGAGCAATGCTGTGTTTTCTGTTTTTGTAACACCCCGATTTCTACTGTTTCAGCTGTTTTCTGTATCGATAAACAAACATATGTTTATATTTTTTTTATCTAAAACTTAGAAAATGATTTTGGTAAAACCAAAGTCATATTCATATCATACTTATTTTTATAAGTATACTGTGAAATTTTTGGTAGAAAATTCAGACGGAACCCGGTCTGTGTTTTCACTGACAGTAAGATTTTACTGATCAGAAAACCTAATTTTGACCCGGGAACGAAATTGATAGAGTTTATATATCATTTCCAACGATATAGGTTATTTTAAAATTTTCAAAATAAATAAGTTATTATACTCGATTCGGGCGTAAAACCCTAAATCGCGTAATCGACGAAGTCGAGAACGAACGTGCAGAGACAACACCCGACGTCGGATGCTGAGACCTCTTGCCACCTAGGATGGCGAGTCATGTGGACGAGTCACCCATGTCATGATTACTTTTTACAAAATATCTAGATATTTCTTTAAACTAGTATAAAGACCGTTTTGCCCTGGACGATTTTATCCTTGAACTTTCATCGAAATGACAAGTTTGCCCCACAATTTGTGGACAAAAATCAGTCACATCCTCACTCATTTCTCACCACATGTTGGCCATGATTGCTTTTTGGAAAATGACCATTTTGTCCTTATATTGTCATAATACCACAAAAATGCCATTTTGTGAGATTACTACCTTGTCCTTGAATTTTTGTGTGTTGGACCCTTTTACCCCTCAAAGGTCACGACCCTAGGCAGTCAAGAGGCCCATTTTCACTTCTATAAAAGGCTATCTTCATCTTCTCCATCAAGCTTTGCCATTTTTGCCATTAAAGCTCTAAGTACCATAGCTTGATTTTGTGATGGAAGTAGGTGATTCCTTGCCCATTTTTCATTTCCAAGAGGTATACCATGTTTCTCTCACTCAATCATCATCATGTTCTTCATTGATTTTTGTGATTTGAAGTCTTGATCATATTTTTCAATTCCTAGATCTAGAAACTTTGAAAATTCATAGAAAATCATAGAAAAATCTTTTTAAAGTGAAACCAATTTCTATGATCTTAGTATCCTCTCTATATTTAAGATCCAAGAGGATACATCAAACAAAAATTTCATGCCCTTTTATTTTGTCGAGGCCGAACCCTAGTTTCTAGTGGGGGAGGACTTGGTTCATTTTGTTAACTAGTCTTGCTTGATTCAATCTTATAATTCATATATATGTTGAGTCCATGATTTTTGAATCTAAATCGAATCTCTAAGCTATTATTTTATTCATGGCCGAAATTATTTTCTTGAGGAGTTGAAAGATTTTGTTTCATTTTTCAACTTATGATATCTTGTCTTAACTCTACATAGATCTAAGAGTATGTGGAATTTTGAAACCTTGAACCTATTTTCTTAGCTTGGGCAGAAACCATATCCATAGGAAAATAATAGATTTTTTTTTCAGAGTTTAATTAGTTATGTGTTGTGTTGTGAAGGATTGTGTTAGTAGTTGTTGTTTGGAGTTCGTGGAGGAAACCGGATTTGAAAACCGAGACTTCGTTGAATCAGAACTTGAATCTTCAAAGGTAAGGGGAGTTTGCCCGAGGAGCTTCGATAACTATGTGTATAAATTTTTTGGTGTGTCTGTAATCAATGGTTGTAGTTTATGGTGTTTGTTTTACAATTATTTCGTAATATTATGTGATGCATGATTTATCTGTGAAAGCATGCTATAAATTGCGATGTGTGAATTTATTGTTGGTTGTGAAAGCATGTGATAAATTGTGTTGTATGAAATTTTCTGTTGATTTTTATGATTGGCTAGAAGCCTGACACCGGTCAGTGCTTATTGAAAATTAAGGATAAAACTTTAAGAAAATTTAAGGGAAATATTATGTTTTTGAAAATTGGTGGATTTAATTTTTAAGTTAAAAATAATAATATTTTAATGAGTTTTAATAAAAGAATAAGTTAATGAGCAAATCATACAGACGAATCGTGAAAAAATTTCACTTTCGCACTTGTTTCGAAAACGTCGGAAAAAATGGAAATAAAATCTTAATTTTAAGAAAATGTATTTTAAAAAGTTATTTAAGATTGATAATAAATAATTTTTCAAGAAATAAGGGTTTTTGCTTATCTAACGGTAGTATGAGGAAAAACGATATTTTTACATGAGAAAAAAAAATATGGGTTAAAAATGATTTTGGAAAGAATTAACAGATTCTCTAAAATAAAAATAAAGGATTTAAGGGAAAAATGATTTTCATTACGTTTTAAAATGAATTTCATTGGAAAAGGATTTTGTTGGAAAAGAATTTAAGAACAACGGAAATTTCCGACAAACTTGGATAAGTTTTCGAAGTTTTTGTTTTTGGTATTTGTGTTTCACTAAACCAAAATTCTTTGGGGGAAAATCAAGGAAATGATAAGGACCTAGATCGTCGATATGTCGGGCTAGTGTTCCTAAAAGGAAATTTCACTTGGAAAGGAAAGGAATTGGAATACCTGAGGAAGGGTAGTTGGGAGCTTTAAGCCTCGACAGAGGAAAAACAAACGACAAAGAACAATTACGATAACAAAGATTTTACATGCATAGTCTGGCAAACATGCCATATCTGGGCAGACATGCCTTGGTTATCGAGCTACAATTTCACAAAGGGTGAATTGGGTACATTGGTTAGTTATGGACCAAAGATAAATTCTAGAGTCTTTGGATCTTAGGGACATTCGGGCTTTGAAAATCCAGCGAATACTTGGGGCCTTGCAACCCCGGGTCGTGGAATTCGGTTACCCGGCACGAATGTACTCAATAGGGAACTATTCCAATATTATTTTAGGTGCTCCGTCGTGATATTCCCTGAACAATTGGAGCCGAACCTAAATTTAGATACCGATCTCAAGAGACAACTGTGTTAAGGGTATCGCAGCCTAATCATTGCTCGAAGAAGGGAAGTTAGGAATCTCCGGAGAATAAAGTTCAAGACTCATAAGAATGGATATTGAAGTGTCATGCATTTTTGAAAAATTACGATTGGATGATCGGGTATGAATCCCATTGGTAGGAAATATTTATAATATGTATACATGATGTTTGTTTGAGTGTCGTGCATGTAGTTATCATGATGAAACTCAATGATGGTATCTCACCCTTGCTTTATTTATTTTCATGTTGGGTTTCTACTATGCTACTATATATATATTCGAGTACAGATGAGCCAAATGAGTCTGATATCGTACACGGGAATATGTTCCCTGCTCTTTGACGAGGCTGATGACGGAAGCGTGTGGAGGACTAACCTGGATACTTCTGCGGGCGGGGAGTTCTCGGGAGGACTTCCCAATGGGTATTCTTAAGTGTGACCAGCTGTAGGATTCTGATTTGGTTTTACTTTTGGAAAATAGTACCACTACTATATAGGTTTAGTTTATGTGTGTTTTCCTTATGCTATGGCTTAAATAATGATTGTAATAAAAAGGGCCATATGTAAAACCTTATTAATGCATATATATGTATTCGGTTTTTTGTTAATTATAACGGTTTGGGTTGTATCGTTTGAGGAAAATAAAAAGAAAAATCTATCACAAATTTTCAAGGAAGTTAGGAAATAGATAAAATTATATTTTTCCGAAAGCAACCAGCGTAATTATTTTCAGTCTTTTAGTTTCAACATGTAGCGCTAAGGGGGTGTTACAGTTTTCTATGGTAAGAGGACAACAATCATCTATTCTTTTCATGCCCTTTCTCCTCCTACTTATCGTCTTACACTTATGCTTGGTTGGGTTTGTCTGGGGTGTTGAATAATGAGTCGTTGCAACACTTTGTTCAACATGCATGGTCCCTTCCATCCCGGTAAGAATTTTCACAAGGTTAGATACATTGTCTAGCACTCTGTCACATGGTGCTTGTGGTTATTAAGGAATATGATAATTTTTAGGGTACTTGTTTTGATATGATAGCAATTCTAGATCAGAGATTTAGATTGTTTCTTGGAGTTGGTTTGTCAATAGAGAGTGTAGGGGTCTAGGCTTGACTTTTTTCATTGGTGTTCTAACCCGATTGAATGTCTGAGGCTTTGCCGGGGCCATCGCTAACTACTTGATCTTTGTATATGGACTTGAGTACCCTTGTACTCGTTGAATAGATTCATTTTGCCTATAAAAAATGATCACTTGATGGAACCCTAATGAAAATTTAATGAAACTCTAATGGAGATGTATAGAAGGGACTTTATTACAAAGTTTATAATTACATTTAGGAAATTCATTACAAACTTTTACAATTTGATGACCTATTTTATTTTTTAAAAAAAAGCAGTGTAAGGACAAACAGAAAAATTAAACTATTTTTACATTGGAATTAATGCATGTTGGAGTGCTTCTAGCTGCAGAATCAGAGACGAATTATGAATAGATGCATGTTAGATACGATTTGTTTTATTTTAATTTTTTGCAATTTGTATGCCAGGTTACCAAAAAATCCCCCCCCCCAAAAAAAAAGAGAAAAAAATTAAAATATCAAAGACAAATTTATCGCCCAAAAAAAATGATAGGGATTGTCTTGAAATCACATAATTTATTATAAAAAAGATATAATTATTAAATATAATTATAAAAATTAATCTGAGTAAAATTAATTATTAGTAAAAGTTAAAATTGTTATAATAACACATTATTTTTTTCATATATGAAAAGTAAAAAAAAATATAGTTCTAATAAAATATTATTTAAAAAAATCATAATATTTTATTAAATTAAAAAAATACTAAAATTCCTGGAAAAAAATAAATGTATTGTTTAGGGTTGTCTTAATAATATTTTTTATTTTATTTTTTAAGCTTGGGTGGCATCCAATGAGACAGATGACAGAAGTCTCCAAAAGTTAAACCTAATAACAGGGCGCCGTGTCTCGTCCACTCCTATATATACGACAACACCAACCCAACCCTTTCATCACCTTTTTCTTCTTCTTACTCACTCTATCGCTGTCTCTTTTCGCTTGACAATCAATCCACCATGTCATCATCATCATCATCAAACTCAAAGAAAATCATCACCTTTCGTTGTTTCGACAACGAGATCTTTGAGTTGGACGAAGTAGTGGCACTTCAGTCCCAGACCATCAAGCATATGATCGAGGATGGTTGCGCTGATAACATTATTCCTCTAACCACCGTTCAAAGAAACGTCTTCGCCAAGGTTGTGGAGTATTGCAAACAACACACCAACAACGCCGACAGTAATGCTCTGAAGAAATGGAATGAAGAATTCATCGATGTTGATCAACCCACCCTCTTCGATTTGATCCATGTGGGTGTACTCCACTTAATTGATTATGATCTTCATATATAATATTAATATTATGATTTTGTCTTTTTTTTCTTTCTTTCGTTTCTTTATTGTGGATTTATTGACTACTCTTGCGTTTTGATTTAAGATGCAACACGGTCTTTGTCTATTTATAATGTTGCAGCCCTTTAAGATTACAATATAAAGAATTAATCAAGATTTGGGTTTTTATTTTTATTTTTCTTTTTTAAATTTTCTTTGATTTGGTCACATGTTTTTTTTTCACTTGTGAAAAATGTTTCCCCTTTTCAGGTAGCAAATTTTCCGAGTATCAAAGGTCTTTTGGATTTGACATGTAAGACTGTGGCAGATAAAATCACAAAACATACCCAAGAAGAGATACGCAAAAATTTCAACATCCAGAATGATTTTACTCCAGAGGAAGAAGAGGCTCTTCGCAGGCAGAATCAATGGGCTTTTGATGAGTGAGAAGAATGAGACCTGTGTTTTGTTTCCAGTAATTAGTAGTTAATTAATAATTGTGATTCGATCCTTTGTTATGATTTATATAACTTTGGATTTTACTTTATTCTAATGTTTATTTTCATAATAATGCATTATTTATTGTTAAGAAACTCATATTTTATTACTGGTACATTTGGTCTTATGGATGCTTTGAGTGTGAGCTTTTGTGTTTCATTCTCGTTCAAAAGCCATTGTGTGAGTTTTTGAATATATCATTCTCATTTATAAGCCTTAGTAGTAATTAATTATTATTAAAAACATCTAGGCTTAGTAATGGGGTGGATTTTTGCTCGATTCGATATCATTTTATTAATTTAAAATATTTTAATTAATGATACAGTAATCAACCATCGGAGCTTTAAATTAATCTATTATCTCATATAAATTTTAAAATTTTTCAAGTTAAACTAATAATATTAGTAACTAAACTAAGTATCTTGTTCATTTAGACCATAAGCTTGAGACGAAGCGAAGTAGATTGACCCAAGTCCCAAAACCTGCAACTTACAACAGGGGGCTCGCTGAATATGAACTCGTATTCCATGTGGTTTTTTATGTTATAATATGGCCATGTTTCGTTTGATGGAAATATATAGATAGAATCGAGTATAATGAATTATAGGATAAAGATCTTCTATTTCGATTTCTTATGCCAATTTCACGCCCCATTCAATTAAAATGTGATAATTACACATTATTTAGACTAAAAGTTCAAATTAGTCACTAAAAAATTGAGGGATCCACTTTTGATCCTAAAAAAATTAATTTAACCATTTAGTCCCTTAAATTTATAAACCCGGGATATATTAGTCTCTATTTCCACTTCCAACGTCCATTTACTTGCTTATGTATCTCGTTAACCATCCATTTTGACTCGTTAGTGGTCCTGCATGACTTATGACAAATTTCCACCGTGAAAAATGAATGAAAGTGAGAAAATTAAGTCCAAAATTTTAAAATCCAGATACCTGAAAAATTATGCATTTTTTTTTCACTTTTTATTCATTTTTCACAGTAGAAATTTGACATAGGCTAACCATCAACGAGTCAAGCAGGATGGTTAACGGGAGATACAAGCAAGTAAAAAAACATTGGAAGTGGAATGAGAAACTAATATGTCTCGCGTTTATAAATTTGAGGGATTAGGTGATTAATTTATTTTTTCAGGAACCAAAAATGGGTTCCCTATATTTTTCGGGGACCAATTTGAACTGTTATTCTTATTTTTATTTTAAAATTGTTTTTTTATTGATTACATTATAAATAATCATAAAAAGTCACATTATTAAAAATACTCTTATAGTTGCCTAAAAAATGTTTAATCTTATAGTAACTTCCTTAAAAATCACATGTAGGATAATTTTTTGTTAGCTAGCACTGATATTAAAATAAAATTACACTAATAATGTATCAAAACTAAACTTTATAATATATCATTTAATAAAAAAACGAAGAACTTAAATTGTTATCCATCTCATATTATAAGAGTAGTGTTAGTATGATGATACCAAAACATGTTAAAACTGATCCTGAATGCTTACCTCTCTTTAAAGTTTTGAAAATGAAAAAGTCTTGTTAAAAATGATAGATTAATGATATTTAGTAAATTGATATTTTTATATATACATTTTATTAAATTAATGATATATATATACATATGTATTTGATAGACAAACTCCTTTTTAAAGAAGTTTCATCCAATGTCATATGTAACACCTGCTTTTTACTGTTTACTATTTTTATATCAGTAAAATAAACAAAAATGTTTATAATTTTATTTTTAAATATATAAAAGGATTTTGGATAAACCAAGGTCATATTCATACTATACTTTACCGTAGAGAGCTACGATTCGATTTTGGGTCGAAAATTCAGACGAAACCCGGTCTGTGATTTAATGACAGTAAGAATTTTACTGCACAGAAGACCTAATTTTGAATCGTGAACAAAACACTTAAGGTTTTTATGAAGATTCCAACTTCTTTGGCTATTTTAAAATTTTTCACTTAAAAAGTGATATAATATATATTATGCGGGCGTTATAGGATGTCAAATCTTGATGAGTCACAAGGGGTGAGTCGTGGGATGAATACCCTTATTCATGATTACATTTTAGGAGGAAAAGACTAAATTACCCTTTATGTTGGTTTTATTTACAAATTTGCCATTGTACAAGATTACTATTTTACCCCTCAAAATTTGCACTTTGGACCCAAATTCCCTTCAAACCCCACGGCCCAAGCACTCCATGAAGCCATCCTCACTTCTATAAAAGGCTAGAGTCATCATCTTCTCCAAACTTTGCCATTTCCACCATTAAACCCTAAGTTGCCATAGCTTGATTTTGTGAAGGAGGTAGGAGATTTCTTGCTCATTTCTTGATTCCAAGAGGTAAAACTTACTCATCTTCCTTGTTTAGCATCATATTCTTCAATAAGTTTTTCATTTTGAAGTCTTTATCAATATGATGCATTTTAGGGTTTTTAGATTCAAAAATTCATAGAAAATCATAGGAAAATCCAATGAGCATGAAACCAATTTCTATAATCCTATTATTACCTCTATATTCTAGATCTAGAAGCTTGCATCAAACAAAATTTTCTAACCCTTAAAACCTAAAGAGGCCGAACCTATACTCTAGAAAACTAGGGTTTTGTTCCAAATTTTCCTAACTAGTTTGTCATGATTCAATCTTATTAGTTGAATGGGTGTTGAATCTATATTGTATGAACCAAATGAAGGTCTCTAAGCCATTTTATTGATCATGGCCGAAATTCATTTGATGGGGGATTGGAAGATTTAAATTCAATCTTTGTTCAATAACCATTGATTTAGGGTTTTGAGTAATTAGGAGTGACTAATCCAAAAGTTTTGAATTTTTAGAGATTCCTAACCCTAAGGGTAGCCCTTGCCGGAAACCAACATGTAGGATTTTAGGCTTGATATAGTTGTTTGTTTGTTGATTTAGTGTTATGTTTAATGAAGGATAAGCTAAGTTATTGGATACGCGCGTTATCGACGTTACTTGGATTTCCGATGAACTGTTTCTCAGAGATACTTTGCTTTCAGGTAAGGGGAAATCCTGAGGGATTTTTCCGATAGCCATGTGTAATTGTTATTGTGTGTCTTAATTATGGTGTGTAAGTATTTATTTTGTAGTTAGCATTATTTGCTTATTGATTATCTGCTATTAACTATTTGATTTAACTGCATTTAATTATTTGTTGTATTTGGTGATATGTTTTAAATTTCTAGGTGTCATATTATTGATATGAAATGATTGTTGATGTGGATTGTGAGTTTGAAAACCTGATAATGGTCAGAGCTCAATTAAATAAAAGTTAAAAGCAGTTAAAAGTTTTTTTTTATGAATTAATGAGTTTAATTCAATGGAAATAGTAATATAATATTACTTAGTTATTTATTTAATGAAAAATGGGAAAAAGTGAAAAATAATATTATTTTAATCATTTAACAGCGAAAGAGCATTTTATGAGTCATAGTGAGAACGTAACCATATTTTAGCACTGCTAATTTTCATCTAAGTAATTTATAAATATTAGAAAATAATATTTTAAGTGAAAAAGTTTTGAAAATAATTTTATTATAGTGTTGGAAAAATTAATTTACGACAAAGAGTCATATTTTTACCTAAATGCGTCTTGAAACAGCAAACGACGGACAATTCCGCCAATATTTACCAAAGTGTTTTTAAAGAGGGTATTATTGAGAATTTGTCTCAAATAAGGTTTTACAGTTCAAATTATTGATTTTTGAACAAAAATGTTTTAAGGAATTTTGTTAAGTTTACAAAACGAATTTCCAACGTAAAGGGATTTTCCGTAAACCTAGGGTTATTTCCATCAACTTGGATAGGTTGAGGAAACTTTGATTTGTTTTGTTTTTCACAGAACTAAAATGGTTTAAACGAACTTAGCAACCGAGACGTCGGGTCTAGAGTTCTAAGATATGGGCCTGGGGTCCGAAGAGGAAATTATGGACTATAATGTCCTATAAACCGTATATCTGGTTTTGTGCACTAAAATCTAAGCGTCCAAGACTGGTGCATCCGTCTGGATTTCATGATTTGCACACCTATTGACTTGGAGTCAGTTATTTTGGAATGAGGTATTAAACTTGAAAGTTTAAATTGGTGATTTAGTCGTGAGACTTTTAGCTCCGCCACCTAAAGATTGATCACAAAGAAAACAACGAGAACAAAACGTTTTACATGCATTATAGGACAGACGTGCCTTTGCATAGGACTTGAATGCTTGATGGCAAGTATTCATGCAGTTTGCATCACTGTGCCTTGATGGATATACGACCACGTAGACCATGTGCTATATGTAGTCCCTACTCTGCCTTGAGTTGGACTGTGGAATGGTCAATAGAACTTTGCCATATCGGGCATTGATTATGCCTTTATTGGAAACTAGGGCCTGATCAGCTCATTCACTTGTTGGTTGGAGCTCCGGAGATTAGGTCTCAAAGTAAGTTGTGGAATATTGAAGTGTCATGGTTTTTAAAACGGTTACGACTGTCGGGTATGAAACCCATTGATAAATATATATATATATATATATATTGTTTATCTGTGAATATGCATGTTAAGTGGTAATTGAGAGTCGTACATGTGGTTATCGTTTTAAAATCCATATATTGGTACTCACCCTTGCATGTTTTATTGTTGTTCTTCTTTCTGTATGGGTATTGTTATTATCTGAGTTTAGATGGATCCGGCAATGCCGTTGGCACATACGGGGGTTCGAAGCCTCCATTTTGAGGATACAGATAACGTAAACGCATGGGTGATCCACCCGGGAGCCCATGTCGTTCATTATACCGGGCACGTACACACTATAGAGGGCACGATGGAGACGGGACCTCAGAGGGAGCATAGGTCTATGGAGACGATTGAAGTATCTCTACCTCCTTTGTGGCTACTTGTACAGTATCTAGTCGATCATGGACAGCTTGAGGCTCAACCCTTAGCTGAGGCAGCACTTGAGCCAGCTCCAGAGGAGACTGTGGTGGACCCAGAGGAGATGGTTATTGATCCCGAAGAGGATCCATAGGAGTACGTAGAGGATGTACCTGAGTACATACCTTTGGACAATGATGACGATTCACCTGATGAGGGTGTTGCTGTGTCTTCATCCGACTCATCGACGGGGAGTGGGATTGAGCTTGGTCTTCCCAATGGGTACCATTAGTCTATGACCAGCTGAAGGTGGTTACATTTTTGGGGTAGTGGTTTCGTTAGTCTTTCTGGCTACTGAGAGCCATGATTTTTGTATATGGCCTTAGACGTTTCACTATGTGTCCTTATGTTTTTATTTTCTTTCTTAGCTTGCAAAATGGCCTGTTCCGATAAAGGCCCTATATAGTTTATCCCTTGTACAAAAATGATGATATATATATATATATATATATATATATATGGTGTGTTACTTATGTTGTTGTATGATGTTAGACGTGGTCAAGTTAACAAGAAAAGGAAAAAAAAATTTATCACGAATTTGGTATTAAGGGAAGTATTAGAAAACTTTATTTTCCGAAAGTAACCATCATAATTGAATTTTATTTTCCGCAACGTGTTACTGTGTGATGACCCTAGAAAGGGTGTCACATTTGTGGTATCAGAGCTGGTCGAGTCTTTCGAGAATGTTGGGGAATAGGTCTGTTGTGTTAATGTTGTGTGTTCTCTGATTAAGAATTGTTTGAAATTACTTCTTAGAAGTAATGTGTGGTAACGAGTAAGTTTACGTTTCAGTTTCTGGTTTTGGTTTAACTGATTGTGATTTTCAGGTCAGTTATGGAACCAGTTGTTGAACCAGAAGCTAGACGTGGACGTGGTCGTGGACGTGGAAGCGGCCGTGGAAGGGACCGTAGAGGCGGTCGTGTTGGCGGTCGTGGTAATATGAATGAGGATTATGAGGGAGGTGTGGATTATGCGGCTCAGGCAATGGAGAGTGTGGCAGATACAATTGCAAACCAAACTGCATCCATGAATGCTCAGAATCTACAAGCTGTGGAAGGCAAGGCTTTGATGGCGTTTAGAAGCCAAAATCCTTCACAGTTCAGTGTAGATGCTGACCATGAGAAAGGTGATCTATGGATTCAAGAGCTGGAGAAAATTTTTGAGTTAGTGACTACTCCGGCAGAGGTTAGGGTTACCTATGTTGTTTTCCTACTGATAGGAGATGCGGAGTACTGGTGGAGAAGTGCTCAACAGCTGCTGGAAGTTGCTCATCAGAAATTACTTGGGATGTGTTTAAAACCGCATTTCTGAATAAGTATTTTCCAGAAAGTGTTCGGATTGACAAAGAACAAGAGTTTTTGCGATTGTATCAGAGGAATCTGACGGTGGGGGAATATGCGGCGAAGTTCGAGTCGCTTGCTAAATATTTCCGTTTCTTCCAAGCACAACCAAATGAGAGCTGGAAATGTGAGAGGTTCGAAGCTGGTCTGAGGTTCGAGATCAAGGAATCTGTACTACCACTGCAGCTCAGGAATTTTCAAGAGCTAGTTGATATGAGTAGTGTAACACCCCTCCCTTAAGGGTATTACTATGTAACACATGCGAAAGTAAATTAAAAAGATAATTTGCTGGTTGCTTTCAGAAAATTGTTTTCTTTCAAGTCAAAAAACTGGGGTATAAAATTTTTCTTTAAGGATAACTCTGAAATCCATCATACATACATTTAAAATGTAAAGTCACGTTCGTAACAAAGTTACCATGACATACAACATTTCTCTAAGTTCACATTTTCGAAAGGAAAAGTTCAAACTACAGATGGATGTATATAACACTACATTTACAGACCTCTTTAGATATACAACCCAACTCAGACTCCTAAGCTAGTCATTCTATCAAATATTCATTGGAGAGACCCCCAATCAGAATACTTTCCCAACCTCTAACACTAGGTCTTCAAGTGACTTAGAAAGACTCCTCTGCAACATCGGTACTAGAGTACCAAGGTACTACAGCAAAACCCGAAGAGACCTGATATAACTGTAAGAGTGAGACACCGGCAAATGGATATATCATACAACAACCATACACATGATACATACAACACCTTGGCATATTAACATTTTAAACATTACTCATCGGTAAACAACAAGTATTATTTCAATGGGTCTCATACCCGAATCAATCAATCTTATAAAGATAATGCATGACACTTCTATCATCAGGCTCTAACCTTAATCTCACGAGATACCATCACCGTTTTATCATCAAGAAAGAAAGAGTTGATCAGGCTTATACGCCCCGTTTGGCAAGTTGTCTCCGTCACCTCATGCGCCCGGATCAACATCATCACGAATCCCTTATAACGGCCATTCGAATGTATACCTCATTGATGAGCCTCTGTTTGACTGGTTTTATAACTGGTAAAGACCTTGGCTTTGTGCTAATTTTATATCATTTTCACCCAAATTAGACTTGATTGTCCTTAAGTAAGATTTTGAGTCTGTAAAGTGTTTTTAAGCTAATTTAGTTGATTTAGAGTTAAATAAATATTTATGTTATTTTCTTATTTTCAGGTTAATAAAAAGTGAAATAAATCTGGAGCCACTCGCCCCGCGAAGAATATCTCGCCCCGCGAGTCACCCAAGCCAGAAAAGTCAGAGACGATCACGGCTTGCCCGTGTTGAGGATCACGGCTGTGGCAGTTTTTGAAGTTGAAGCGTTCGCCTCGCGAGCATTCATTCGCCTCGCGAGCCCCGGAAGTCAGAAAGCATCACGGTTGGCCCCTGATGTTCATAACGGGCGTAATAAGAAGACCCTTCCAATTCTCGCCTCGCGAAGGTTTGTTCGCCTCGCGAGAAGATCAAAAGTCGCAGACTGTTCACAATTTCCACGTCGCGAGAGAGGCTTCGCCTCACGAACAGGCTGATTCCATAAACGTGTATATAAGACAGTCTTAGGCAGAACTGAGGGGAGTTAGTCATAGTTAGGCTGGGTTGGGAGGACCAGAGTTAGCCAGTTTTGGCTAATCTATGGTAGACAGTAGTAGTAGTTTATTTTCCTTCCTTTTCTTTTATGTTTAATTCTGTAATGGAGAATTAGTCTCCTAGATTAATCTACTGGGATTGGTTTCTATTACATTTGAGGTTCTATAATTCCTGTTTTGTATGCTTTTCTCTTTTCAATGCAATGCTATATGTTTCTGTTTGTTATTTCAGGAATGTATAGTGTTGTATTGATTCATTTCGCTGATGTTATGTTTCTATACTTAATCGCGTTTGTTATTTCGCGTGTGTTCGTTCATGTTCGTTTGTTCATGAGAGCTTAACCCCGTTTGTTATTTCGGGAATAGGAACATACATCCGTAGTATTGATTGCGTTGTTAATTGCTGCTACAACCGGGAGGGGATTAGAATCTGCTTAGGGCTTGGATTTATTTGAACCAATGATAGTGGGAAACCAAGAACAGTAGGTTAATCGTTCTTTAGCTTATTTGTTAATCTTTTAACTGCTTTGTTTTTATTGCTTTGTTTTATTTATTTTAATTGCACTCAATCCAAAACCCCCAAAACTAACTTTTGATTTTCTGTTAATAATAACAACAACTAAAGAGTCCTTGAGAGACGATATCCGAGTTGTCGCTCGATACTACATTATTTTAATAATCGCTCGTTCTTTTTGGCGCGTGGCGACAGCGCGACCACTCATCGAATACCACATCTTAAACGGGTATTCGGATAACTTAAGCACGTATGCTAACGGGAAATGCATATGAATAAAAGACTTTTCATTATCGAGACTTTTCTTTGTGTTCACTCTTTTCCATTGTCGAAGCCCAAAGCTAACGACTATTCACAATTTTCATTACTTGAAAATCAATAACATAGGACACGCAGTCCAAGTGCTCAATCACAACACCTTAGACCGATGCCGCAATCCGAGGTTGTGGTCGTAGAAACAATTATAACTGTATCCATGTTTTATTTCAACATGATAAGGACTCCTAGCCCATAACAACAAAATTATGACACACGGTCCTCAATTCCAAAATTAGGACTCCTAGCCCATAATATCACGATTGGGACCCTTGGTCCATAATTCTTGACACGGATCCTAGATCACGTGCATAAACTGAATGCTAGAGGCGACGTCTCGCGAACTAGTATTCTCTTTCACATGTTCTTACTTTTCGCTCAGTGAAAATCAAAAACCAAAACAAAACCTCGGTCACTTATCCAAGTAACCGGAACGTTTCTAAATCATTTAGGAGGAAATCTTTTCCTTTACAAAGTCTTTTATAAAACATTTGGAAATTCATCTGCTTTTGAAATCCTTGATGGAATAAAGTGAAATATTTTCAAAGGGGTTTTTCCTTCATGAAACACATAGTTCAAAAAAGGTTTTCTCTCGTACAAACTTTGGATCATAAAAAGGTAGTTTCTATAGACTTAAAAACACTTCAACATTCTTTTCAAAACAAGAATCTCATTCTCTTGACGTAAGTGTTTTAAACAAGGAACTTTTATAAATGAAACCAATACTTTCAAAGTTCTATTCAAGGCTTATTAATGGTTTTAATCCTTATAATCATTGTGCACAGACTCAAGTCCGGCTTCTCAAACTTTAATCAATAGTAATATATTCTTAACAATAATATCACAGTTAACGACAATTCATCACATATATACAACTCACAATACTTTAAGGCAAGTAATAAACAACTTCAAGTAATAATCACAATAGTTCAGGTAAATAAGTCATTCAAGTATTTGCTCCATATCATCATAATATTCAAATCACTCAAGTAAACACATACACACACGCATATAGTCATTGAATATCCCTAGGCAATCCCCTCTTACCTTCGGTGAAGGTAAGGAGATTAGATGCTCGAAGAGGTATACCACGAACGTCCTTGTTTCCTCTGCGATGGAAGTCTGAGGTTATGAACACAAAATCACAAGTTAAAATCAAACAAGAACACTAAACCACAAGGTATAGGTTCGACCAAGACTAGTTCTTAGGGTTAGAGATTCCCGAATATTATACAACTCATGGATTTATGATCCTTAAGTGTTAGGAGTTCATAAACAATGATCATTTAACAAAGTTGAATTAAAATCCCTCTAAGTTATAAACTTAGGGTATTCGGCCAAGGCTAGTAAAATAGGCTAGCATTCACTAAACTTTCCAATCTCTTAGGTTTAGCATCCATATGTGTTAAGGAGCTTAAAACCATGATGATTTTGGAAAAATAAGAACAAGGTATCCTAGGTCCACAACCTTCTAGGTTCGGCCTTCATAGGATTTATAGGCTAGAGATCTTTAAACTTTACAATCTCTTAGACTTAGCATCCAAATATTTTATGGAGCTCAAGTCCATGATCATCTTGGAAAAATGAAAGTAACACATACTAGCTTCAATAACATAGAATAAACAAGTTATAAATCCTTAAACTTTCCAATCTCTTAGACTTAGCATCCAAATATCTTATGGAGCTCAAGTCCATGATCATCTTCGAAAAATGAAAGTAACACATACTAGCTTTAATAACATAAACTAAACAAGTTATAAATCCTTAAACTTCCTAATCTCTTAGACTTAGCCTCCAAATATCTTATGGAGCCCAAGTCCATGATCATCTTGGAAAAATGAAAGTAACACATACTAGTTTTAATAACATAAAATAAACAAGTTATAAATCCGTAAACTTTCCAATCTCTTAGACTTAGCATCCAAATATCTTATGGAGCTCAAGTCCATGATCATCTTGGACAAATAAAAACTCAAACATCCTAGCACCTAAACACTAAGTTTCGGCCATCATAGGATGATGAGGAAAGTATTCTTTGTTTAACAATAACTCTTAGGTTTAGAATCACAAGGTATTAAGAGTTCTAAATCCATGATCAATACTTGGAAAGTTAAAACATAGTATCCTAGGCCTACTTATTCATATTTTTTGGCCATCATAGGAACAAGCTATCAAAACTTCCAAGATTTATAGATTCAAGATCAATGGATAGTTAGAAACTCAAACACATGATCATATTCCAAAAGTTGAAACAAAAACTTCCTAGATCACAAATGCAAGCATTCGGACTTCATTGGAAGAGATGGATAGGGATTTTTGTTTTACACAACCTCTTAGTATGTGAAAATATAAGTTAATACAAGACTATAGAAAGAGGTTTCAACTTAAAAGGAGTTTTCTACCATTTTAGAGAGATTTTAGAAGTTTAAAGCATATAAAGAACACATAAAGTAAAGTAAGAAATAAAAGATGAAAGTTGCAAAAAGATTCATATGAGAGCATTACCCTTGGTATAAGGAAGAACTTTAATGAAGAACTTAAGTAGAAAAGATGAATAAAAACTAAAGCTTTAAGAGCTTGAACTTTTAGAAGAAAGAAGAAGATGAACTTTAATGGAGTTTGAAGGAGGAAGATGATGAAGTGAAAATGAAAGGGGTATATATAGAGAGGGGAGAGAGTGGCACGAAATTGAGGAGAGAGGAATGAGCATGAGGAGAAAGTTTTGACCTTGTGCCTTGTTTGGTTGAAGAGGAAAGAGAAAATTAAGTTTTTAGAATATAATATGATATATTTCAAAAAGTGTCATCATGATACTTTTTAGGAGGTAGCTTAGGCCATACCTCTAGTAAGTCACCTCAATCCCTCATCTCACCTCAAGCCTTTTATGTCTCCTATTCTGCTCCATTTCGTACCCGGTTGCATTTCCGATTGTAATTCTTCCGACGTTTTAGCCCGAATAAAATATTTTATTTTATTTTTGAACGAAAATTTTCAAAATAACCAAAGTGGAAGGAAACATAATAAAAACACTAACTATCTCATTCACGGGTCAAAATTAGGTTTTATGCTCAGTAAACTTGTACCGACAGTGAAAACGCAGACCGACTTCCGTCTGAATTTTCAACCGAAATTTTTACCATAACTTCATATGATATAACAAAACAAGAAAATGATTTTAGTTTAATTAAAATAATCCTCTGAATTTAATCTAAAATAAACACATTTAAATATGTATTTACTGTTACATAAAGCATAGAAAAAACAGGGTGTTACAATACTACCCCTCTAAAAAGAATTTCGTCCTCGAAATTACGTAACTTGAAACTAAACAGGATCTCTCACTATCAAGATCATACTACCAGAAGAAAGTATTTGAAAGAACTTCATCAATCCAAAAGAATACAGAAACATTCAGTGTATTAAGATCCTTTAGTAGGTTCAGGAAGGTAAAAATGTATGATCGGTACACGTTTACAATCATGAATCTAAAAAGTTTCTCCTTTCACTAGAATTTCCTGTTCAACAATTTAAAAGAGCAACAGTTTGATAAGAATTCAAAGTGAATCACTCCCACCAAAAGTAAAAGTGATTAGATTAAGTCTCGTCAAGAAACTTCTTTTTTTTTAAACATACCTACCCCATGCAACAACAAGGCAATTCACAGCTCTAGGAAAAGAAAGATTGGATCCAAAGTCTAAACTGACCACAACAATCAAAAAGAGAAGGGGACTGGAATAAATTTCTTAAAGAGACTTTTATTCCTAAAATTCATAAGAAACATACATTCATTGGAAAGACTAGTAACATAGGTGGCCCTAGAGAGTCAAATACTTAAGGGCGTCAAAACATGATTATACTTAGAATCCTATTACAACTTAGCATTATAGACCACTGCCATAAGCTTGGGCAGCGAAGTCCATCCCGCCGTCATAATTCGCATTCATGTTGGCACGACCGCCAATAGGACCACCTATGCGACCACGTCCATGACCTTGTCCACGTCCTCCTACTGGTGCTGGTTCCATAACTGACCTGCCGAACAAATCAGTCAGGCCACAACCAGAAAATGAAACGTGTAAAGGCGTATCAACACACATTACTACTAAGAAGTAATCCAAATAAAACTTAATTCAGAGAAAACACAACGTCAACACAACAGACCTATTTCCCAAAAATCCTGAAAGGCTCGACCAGCTCTGATACCACCTGTAACACCCCTCCCTTAAGGGTATTACTACGTAACACATGCGGAAGTAAATTAAAAAGATAATTTGCTGGTGGCTTTCTGAAAATTGTTTTCTTTTAAGTAAAAAAACTGGGGTATAAAATTTTTCTTTAAGGATAACTCTGAAATCCATCATACATACATTTAAAATGTAAAGTCACGTTCGTAACAAAGTTACCATGACATACAACATTTCTCTAAGTTCCCATTTTCGAAAGGAAAAGTTCAAACTACAGATGGATGTATATAACACTACATTTACTGAACCTCTTTAGATATACAACCCAACTCGGACTCCTAAGTCGGTCATTCTATCAAATATTCATTGGAGAGACCCCAATCGTAATACTTTCCCAACCTCTAACACTAGGTCTTCAAGTGACTTAGAAAGACTCCTCTCGCAACATCGGTACTAGAGTACCAAGGTACTACAAAAAACCCGAAGAGACCTGATATAATCAGAAGAGTGAGACACCGGCAAATTGATATATCATACAACAACCATACACATGATACATACAACACCTTGGCATATTAACATTTTAAACATTACTCATCGGTAAACAACAAGTATTATTTCAATGGGTCTCATACCCGAATCAATCAATCTTATAAAGATAATGCATTACACTTCTATCATCAGGCTCTAATCTTAATCTCACGAGATACCATCACCATTTTATCATCAAGAAAGAAAGAGTTGATCAGGCTCATACGCCCCGTTTGGCAAGTTGTCTCCGTCACCTCCTGCGCCCGGATCAACATCATCACGAATCCCTTATAACGGCCATTCGGATATATACCTCATCGAATACCACATCTTAAACGGGTATTCGGATAACTCAAACACGTCTGCTAAGGGGAAATGCATATGAATAAAAGACTTTTCATTATCGAGACTTTTCTTTGTGTTCACTCTTTTCCGTTGTCGAAGCCCAAAGCTAACGACTATTCACAATTTTCATTACTTGAAAATCAATAACACCGGACACGCAGTCCGAGTGTTCAATCACAACACCTTAGACCGATGCCACAGTCCGAGGTTGTGGTCGTAGAAACAATTATAATTTTATCCATGTTTTATTTCAACATGATAAGGACTCCTAGCCCATAACAACGAAATTAGGACACTCGGTCCTCAATTCCAAAATTAGGACTCCTAGCCCATAATATCACGATTGGGACCCTTGGTCCATAATTCTTGACACGGATCCCAGATCACGTGCATAAACTGAATGCTAAAGGCGACGTCTCACGAACTAGTATTCTCTTTCACATGTGCTAACTTTTCGCTCGGTGAAAATCAAAAACCAAAACAAAACCTCGGTCACTTATCCAAGTAACCGGAACGTTTCTAAATCATTTGGGAATTCGTTTGCTTTTGAAATCCTTGATGGAATAAAGTCAAATATTTTCAAAGGGGTTTTTCATTCATGAAACGCATAGTTCGAAAAGGGTTTTCTCTCGTACAAACTTTGGACCATAAAAAAGTAGTTTCTATTGACTTAAAAACACTTCAACATTTCTTTTCAAAACAAGAATCCCATTCTCTTGAAGTAAGCGTTTTAAACAAGGAACTTTTATAAATGAAACCAATACTTTCAAATTTCTATTCAAGGCTTATTAATGCTTTTAATCCTTATAATCATTGTGCACAGACTCAAGTCCGGCTTCTCAAACTTTAATCAACTGTAATATATTCTCAACAATAATATCACAGTTAACGACAGTTCATCACATATATACAACTCACAATACTTTAAGGCAAGTAATAAACAACTTCAAGTAATAATCACAATAGTTCAGGTAAACAAGTCATTCAAGTATTTGCTCCATATCGTCTTAATATTCAAATCACTCGAGTAAACACATACACACATGCATATATTCATTGAATATCCCTAGGCAATCCCCTCTTACCTTCGGTGAAAGTAAGGAGATTAGATTCTCGAAGAGATATACCACGAACGTCCTTGTTTCCTCCGTGATGGAAGTCTAAGGTTATGAACATAAAATCACAAGTTAAAATCAAACAAGAACACTAAACCACAAGGTATAGGTTTGGCCAAGACTAGTTCTTAGGGTTAGAGATTCCAGAATATTATACAACTCATGGATTTATGATCCTTAAGTGTTAGGAGTTCATAAACAATGATCATTTAACAAAGTTGAATTAAAATCCCTCTAAGTTATAAACTTAGGGTATTCAGCCAAGGCTAGTAAAATAGGCTAGCATTCACTAAACTTTCCAATCTCTTAGGTTTAGAATCCATATGTGTTAAGGAGCTCAAAACCATGATCATTTTTGAAAATAAGAACAAGGTATCCTAGGTTCATAACCTTCTAGGTTCGGCATTCATAGGATTTATAGGCTAGAGATCTTTAAACTCTCCAATCTCTTAGACTTAGCATCCAAATATCTTATGGAGCTCAAGTCCATGATCATCTTGGAAAAATGAAAGTAACCTATACTAGCTTTAATAACATAGAATAAACAAGTTATAAATCCTTAAACTTTCCAATCTCTTAGACTTAGCATCAAAATATCTTATGGAGCTCAAGTCCATGATCATCTTGGAAAAATGAAAGTAACACATACTAGCTTTAATAACATAAAATAAACAAGTTATAAATCCTTAAACTTTCCAATCTCTTAGACTTAGCATCCAAATATCTTATGGAGCTCAAGTCCATGATCATCTTGGAAAAATGAAAGTAACACATACTAGCTTTAATAACATAAAATAAACAAGCTATAAATCCTTAAACTTTCCAATCTCTTATACTTAGAATCCAAATATCTTATGGATCTCAAGTCCATGATCATCTTGGAAAAATGAAAGTAACACATACTAGCTTTAATAACATAAACTAAACAAGTTATTAAGAGTTCTAAATCCATGATCAATACTTGGAAAGTTGAAACATAGTATCCTAGGCCTACTTATTCATATTTTTCGGCCATCATAGGAACAAGCTATCAAAACTTCCAAGATTTATAGATTCAAGATCAAGGGATAGTTAGAAACTCAAACACATGATCATATTCCAAAAGTTGAAACAAAAACTTCCTAGGTCACAAATGCAAGCATTCGGCCTTCATTGGAAGAGGTGGATAGATATTTTTTTTACACAACCTCTTAGTATGTGAAAATATAAGTTAACACAAGACTATAGAAAGTGGATTCAACTCAAAAGGAGTTTTCTACCATTTTAGAGAGATTTTAGAATTTTAAAGCATATAAAGAACACATAAAGTAAACTAAGAAATAAAAGATGCAACTTGAAAAAAGATTCATATGAGAGCATTACCCTTTGTATAAGGAAGAATTTTAATGAAGAAATTAAGTAGAAAAGTTGAATAAAAACTAAAGCTTTAAATGCTTGAACTTTTAGAAGAAAGAGGAAGATGAATGTTTAATGGAGGTTGAAGGAGGAAGATGATGAAGTGAAAATGAAAGGGGTATATATAGAGAGGGGAGAAAGTGGCACGAAATTGAGTAGAGAGGAATGAGCTGGGGAGCAAGTTTTGAACTTGTGCCTTGTTTGGTTGAAGAGGAAAGAGAAAAACAGGTTTTTAGAATATAATATGATATATTTCAAAAAGTCCATCATGACCACTTTTTAGGAGGTAGCTTAGGCCATACCTCTAGTGAGTCACCTCACTCCCTCATCTCACCTTAACCCTTTTATGTCTCCTATTCTGCTCCATTTCGTACCCGGTTGTATTTCCGATCGTAATTCTTCCGACGTTTTCGTCCGAATAAAATATTTTATTTTATTTTTGAACGAAAATTTTCAAAATAATCAAAGTTGAAGGAAACATAATAAAATCACTAACTATCTCGTTCACGGGTCAAAATTAGGTTTTCCGTAAACTTGTACCGGCAGTGAAAACGGAGACCGGTTTCGTCTGAATTTTGAACCGAAAATTTTACCGTGACTTCATATGCTATAACAACACAAGAAAATGATTTTAGTTTAATTAAAATCATCCTGAGTTTAATCTAAAATAAACACATTTAAATATGTATTTACTGCTACATAAAGCATAGGAAAAATAGGGTGTTACAATACTACCTCTCTAAAAAGAATTTCGTCCACGAAATTACGTAACTTGAAACTAAACAGGATCTCTCACTATCAAGATCATACTATCAGAAGAAAGTATCTAAAAGAACTTCATCAATCCAAAAGAATACAGAAACATCCAGTGTATGAAGGTCCTTTAGTAGGTTTAGGGAGGTAAAAATGTATGATTGGTACACGTTTACAATCATGAATCTAAAACGTTTCTCCTTCCACTAGAATTTCCTGGTCAACAATTTAAAAGAGCAATAGTTTGATAAGAATTCAAACTGAATCACTTTCACCAAAAGTAAAAGTGATTAGATTAAGTCTCATCAAGAAACTTCTTTTATAAACATACCCATCCAGTGCAACAACAAGCCAGTACACAACTCTAGGAAAAGCAAGATTGGATCCAAAGTCTAAACTGACCACGACATTCAAAAAGATAAGGTAACTGGAATAAATTTCTTAAAGAGACTTATATTCCCAAAGGTCATAAGAAACATACATTCACTGGAAAGACTAGTAACATAGGAGACCCTAGAGAGTCAAATACTTAAGGGCGTCAAAACACGATGATACTTAGAATCCTATTACAACTTAGCATTATAGACCACTGCCATAAGACCTTCAAATTGCACACTACTTCTGTCTTAAAAGATCATCAGATTGTGAAGCTCCAACGCTAGTCCTGGTGTAAACTCTTCCCTTTGCTATGGGTCTATCAGTCCCTAAGGTGTTGACAGCCCTTTCATACCTTGGTGCATTACAATCCCTTGAAAAGTGTTCTATTTGTCCACAGTTGTAACATTTCATTCCTTTGCGTGGGCAAACATCAGCCATGTGATCTGGGCTTCCACACTTGTAACATCTTCTAAATTGGCCTCGGTTTTGGTTCTGTTGGCCTCCACTTCCCGATTCAGAATTCTGCAAGCTAAGAAAGAAAATAAAAACATAAGGACACATAGTGAAACGTCTAAGCCCATATACAAAAATCATGGCTCTCAGTAGCCAGAAAGACTGACGAACTCACTACCCCAAAAATGTAACCACCTACAGCTGCTCATAGCCTAATGGTACCCATTGGGAAGACCAGGGTCAATCCCACTCCCCGCCGATGAGTCGGATGAAGACGCAGCAACACCATCACCAAGTGAATCGTCATCATCGTCCAAAGGTATGTACTCAGGTACATCCTCTACGTACTCCTTTGGATCCTCCTCGGGATCAATAACCATCTCCTCCGGGTCCACCACAATCTCCTCTGGAGCTGGCTCAGGTGCTGCTGCAGCTAAGGGCTGAGCCTCAAGCTATCCATGATCGACCAGATACTGTACAGGTAGCCACAAAGGAGGTAGAGATACCTCAATCGTCTCCATAGACCTATGCTCCCTCTGAGGCCCCGTCTCTATCGTGCCCTCTACAGTGTGTACGTGCCCGGTATAACGAACGACATGGGCTCCCGGGTGGATCACCCATGCGTTTATGTTATTTGCATCCTCAAAATGGAGGCTTCGAACCCCCGTATGTGCCAACGGCATTGCCGGATCCATCTAAACTCAAATAATAACAATACCCATATAGAAAGAAGAACAACAATAAAACATGCAAGGGTGAGTACCAATATATGGATTTTAAAATGATAACCACATGTACGACTCTCAATTACCACTTAACATGTATATTCACAGATAAACAATATATATTTATCAATGGGTTTCATACCGGACAGTCGTAACCGTTTTAAAAACCATGACACTTCAATATTCCACAACTAACTTTGAAACCTAACCTCTGGACCTCCAACCGACAAGTGAATGAGCTTATCAGGCCCTATTTGCCAATAAAGGCAGAATCAATGCCCGATATGGCAAAGTTCTATTGACCATTCCACAGTCTAACTCAAGGCAAAGTGGTAACTACATATAGCACATGGTCTACGTGGTCGTATATCCATCAAGGCACAGTGACGCAAACTGCATGAATACTTGCCATCAAGCATTCAAGTCCTATGCAAAGGCACGTCTGCCCTGTAATGCATGTAAAACATTTTGTTCTCGTTGTTTTCTTTGTGATCAATCTTTAGGTGTCGGAGCTAAAAGTCTCATGACTAAATCACCAATTTAAACTTTCAAGTTTAATACCTCATTCCAAAATAACTGACTCCAAGTCAAAAGGTGTGCAAATCACGAAATCCAGACCGATGCACCAGTCTTGGACGCGTAGATTTTAGTGCACAAAACCAAATATACGGTTTATAGGACATTATAGTCCATAATTTCCTCTTCGTACCCCAGGCCCATATCTTAGAACTCTAGACCCGACGTCTCGGTTGCTAAGGTCGTTTAAACCATTTTCGTTCTGTGAAAAATAAAAAGTTTCCTCAACCTATCCAAGTTGATGGAAATAACTCTAGGTTTACCAAAAATCCTTTTACGTTGGAAATTCGTTTTGTAACAAAATTCCTTAAAACTTTTTTTTGTTCAAAAATAAATAATTTGAACCGCAAAACCTTATTTGAGACAAATTCTCAATAATACCCTCTTTAAAAACACTTTGGTAAATATTGACGGAATTGTCCATCGTTTGCTGTCTCAAGACGCATTTAAGTAAAAATAGGACTCTTTGTCGTAAATTAATTTTTCCAACACTGTAATAAAATTATTTTCAAAACTTTTTCGCTTAAAATATTATTTTCTAATATTTATAAATTACTCAGGTGAAAATTAGCAGTGCTAAAATATTTTCACGATTACGTCCTCAATATGACTCATAAAACACTTTTTCGCTGTTAAATGATTAAAATAATATTATTTTTAACTTTTTCCCATTTTTCATTAAATAAATAAATAATTAATATTATATTACTATTTCCATTGAATTAAACTCATTAATTCATAAAAAAACTTTTAACTGCTTTTAACTTTTATTTAATTGAGCTCTGACCACTGTCAGGCTTTCAAACTCATAATCCACATCAACAATCATTTCATATCAATAATATGACACTTAGAAATTTAAAACATATCACCAAATACAAAAAATAATTAAATGCAGTTAAATCAAATAGTTAACAACAGATAATCAATAAGCAAATAATGCTACCTACAAAATAAATACTTACACACCATAATTAAGACACACGATAACAATTACACATGGATATCCAAAAAATCCCTCAGGCTTTCCCCTTACCTGAAAGCAAAGTATCTCTGAGAAACAGTTCGTCGGAAATCCAAGTAATGTCGATAACGCGCGTATCCAATAACTTAGCTTATCCTTCATTAAACATAACACTAAATCAACAAACAAACAACTATATCAAGCCTAAAATCCTACATGTTGGTTTTGGCCAAGGGCTACCCTTAGGGTTAGGAATCTCTAAAAATTCAAAACTTTTGGATTAATCACTCCTAATTACTCAAAACCCTAAATCAATGGTTATTGAACAAAGATTGAATTTAAATCTTCCAATCCCCCATCAAATAAATTTCGGCCATGATCAATAAAATGGCTTAGATACCTTCATTTGGTTCATACAATATAGATTCAACACCCATTCAACTAATAAGATTGAATCATGACAAACTAGTTAGGAAATTTTGGAAAAAAACCCTAGTTTTCTAGAGTATAGGTTCGGCCTCTTTAGGTTTTAAGGGTTAGAAAATTTTGTTTGATTCAAGCTTCTAGATGTAGAATATAGAGGTAATAATAGGATTATAGAAATTGGTTTCATGCTCATTGGATTTTCCTATGATTTTCTATGAATTTTTGAATCTAAAAACCCTAAAATGCATCATATTGATAAAGACTTCAAAATGAAAAACTTATTGAAGAACATGATGCTAAACAAGGAAGATGAGTAAGTTTTACCTCTTGGAATCAAGAAATGAGCAAGAAATCTCCTACCTCCACAAAATCAAGCTATGGCAACTTAGGGTTTAATGGTGGAAATGGCAAAGTTTGGTGAAGATGATGACTCTAGCCTTTTATAGAAGTGAGGATGGCTTCATGGAGTGCTTGGGCCGTGGGGTTTAAGGTAATTTGGGTCCAAAGTGCAAATTTTGAGGGGTAAAATAGTAATCGTGTACAATGGCAAATTTGTAAATAAGACCAACATAAAGGGTAATTTAGTCTTTTCCTCCTAAAATGTAATCATGACTAAGGGTAGTCATCCCATGACTCACCCCTTGTGACTCATCATGATTTGACATCCTATTTATCCATTAGCGGGTCTCGCAAATCCCGTTTTCAGCTCCGTCATTTACCCGATTTCGTATAACGCCCGCATAATATATATATTTTCACTTTTTAAGTGAAAAATATTAATATATCCAAAGAAGATGGAAACTTCATAAAAACCCTAAGTGTTTCGTTCACGAGTCAAAATTAGGTCATTTGAACAATAAAATTCTTACTGTCATTAAATCGCAGACCGGGTTTCGTCTGAATTTCCGATCCACAATCGAATCGTAGCTCTCTACGGTAAAGTAGAGTATGAATATAACCTTGGTTTATCCAAAATCATTTTCTAGTTTTAAAAATATAATTATAAACATTTCTGTTTATTTTACTAATATAAAAACAGTAAACAGTAAACAGTAAAAACCGGGTGTTACAATACTACCCCACTAAAAAGAATTTCGTCCTCGAAATTACGTACCTGTGAAAAGTTCAGGGTATTGCAACCTCATCTTGTTTTCCACTTCCCAAGTTGCTTCTCCAGTTGTATTATCCCAAATAACCTTGACTAAGGAAATTTGTTTACCCCTGAGCTGCTTAATAGTCTTGTCCGTCTCATAAGACAAGTTCTCTTTTAATTGTACTACACCGGGTTCGATTACGTGAGATGGATCAGGAATATACTTCCTCGGTTGTGAACCATGAAAAACATCATGGAGATTGGAAAGAAATGGTGGTAAGGCAATTTTATAAGCTACTGGACCTACCCGACAAAGAATTTGGTGAGGTCCAATAAATTTAGGTGTGAGTTTTCTGGATTTAATTACTCTGCCAACTCTAGTCGTTGGCGTGACTCTCAAAAACACATGATCGCCTTCCTCAAACTCAAGAGGTCGTCGCCTTTTGTCTGCATAACTTTTTTGTCTACTTTGAGTTGTCCGCATTTTCTCCTGAATCATCTTTACCTTTTCTGTTGTTTGTTGCACGATACCTGGTCCTAACAGTAGACTTTCACCATCTCGGTACCAACACAAAGGTGTTATGCATCGTCAACCATACAAAGCTTCACAAGGTGCCATTCCTATGCTTGAGTGGAAACTGATGTTGTAGGTGAATTCTATCAATGGCAAAAATTCATCCCAACTTCCAGTATGTTCCAAAACACATGACCTCAACAGGTCCTCCAATGACTGGATTGTCCTCTCTGATTGTCCATCTGTTTGTGGATGATAAGCCTAACTCAATCTGAGTTTCGTTCCTGATGACTCTTGTAAACCTTGCCAAAATCTTGACGTAAATCTCAGATCACGATCCGAAATAATACTCGAAGGTACACCATGTAATTTAACAATCTCTTCAATGTATAACTAAGCTAATCTCTCCATTGAATACCTTATATTAATAGGCAAAAAAGTGAGCCGACTTGGTCAGTCGATCAACTATTATCCATATAGCATCACACCCCTTTTTAGTTCTTGGCAAACTTGTTACCAAGTCCATCGCAATTCCATCCCATTTCCATTCTGGAATGTCCAAAGATTGTAGCATTCCTGCTGGCCTTTGATGTTCAACTTTAGCCTTCTGACAGACTAAACACGAAGCTACATATGCCATTACGTCTTTCTTCATTCCATACCACCAATATAACTGTTTGAGATCTTGGTACATTTTGGTAGCTCCTGGATGTAAACTTAATTTACTCTTGTGAGCTTCCTCCAAAATTAACTTTCTAAGTTCAGCATCTGCAGGTACACAAATCCTTTCGCTGAACCTTAGAATTCCATCCGTTCCTTCTTTAAACTCCGATACCGCTCCTTTTTGTACCAGTTCCCTTTCTCCTTACAGGGATTGATCACTTTCTTGTTTCTCCAGTATTTTTTCCATCAATTGATTGGAAACAGTAATCATACCCAAACAAAGCTTTCCTGGTGACGTCTTAACTATCAACCTCATATCTCGAAATTGTTATAACAATTATTGTTCCTTAATCATCATTGTAGACATATGCATAGACTTTCTACTCAAGGCATCCGCTACTACGTTTGCTTTCCCAGGATGATACTGCAGTTGAAAATCATAATCCTTCAGATATTCCAACCAGCGTCTTTGCCGCATGTTGAGCTCCTTCTGATCAAAAAGATATTTTAAACTTTTATTATCACTGAAAACATTAAACGCCAATCCATACAGATAATGTCTCCAGATCTTTAATGCAAAAACCACCGCTGCTAACTCCAAATTATGAGTAGGGTAATTCCTCTCGTGAGTCTTCAGCTACCTTGAAGCATAAGCTACGACTTTCCGGTTTTGCATTAGTACGCAACCTAACCCTTGATGCGAAGCATCACAGTATACCTCGAAAGGTTCCTTAGGATCAAGTAACACTAACACAGGTGACGTAGTCAACCTTTTCTTTAACTCTTGAAAACTTTCTTCACACGCTTCGATCCATTTGAACGCTTGGTCCTTTCGCGTAAATTGGGTAAGAGGTCCTACTATTTTGGAAAATCCCTCGATGAATCTCCTATAGTATCCAGCTAAAACCACGAAACTTTGGATTTCTGTTACCGTCGTTGGACTTTCCCATTGCACAACAGCTTCAACTTTTGACGGATCCGCCACGATCCCTTCATTCAATATAATGTGACCTAAAAATTGAACTTGGTTTAACCAAAATTCATATTTTTCAGTTTTTGTGTATAAATGTTTCTCCCTTACAATTTGAAGAACCACACTGAGATGTTCAACATGCTTTTCTTCTCTAGGAAAATAAATTAGAATGTATTCTATAAAAACAACAACAAACTGATCTAGATAGGGACGAAAAATCCTATTCATGTAATCCACGAATATAGCAGGAGCATTCGTCACTCCAAATGGCATCACAAGATACTCGTGATGCCCATAGCGTGTCCGAAATGCTGTTTTCGGGATATCCTCCTCCTTCACGCAAATCTGTTGATAACCCGATCGCAAGTCGATCTTTGAGAAAACCGCTGCTCCTCGTAACTGATCCATTAAGTCATCTATCCTCGGAAGTGGATACTTGTTCTTGATCATCACTTTATTCAATTGTCTGAAATCCACACATAAACGAGAAGTCCTGTCTTTTTTCGGTACCAGTAAAACTGGAGCTCCCCATGGAGACATACTGGGTCTAATGAATTCTTTCCTCATCAGTTCCACTAATCGCTTCTTTCAATTCCTCTAGCTCGGATGGCGACATACGATATGGTGCCATGGATATCGGTCCAAAGGCTCGATCAGATCAATCGCGAACTCTATGTCCCGAACAGGCGGTAGTCCAGGTACATCTTCAAGAAAAACTTCCAGGAACTCATTGATGACAGGTATGGACTGTAAGTCTAACTTATTCTTAACGTCTAAGGAAAACAGTAACATGTATCCTTGAGCTCCCTTTTTCAAAGAATCTTTTACTTGACTAGCAGACAAAAATCCATAAATCTATTCTTAGGAAAAATTAAGGTTTTATGGGCACAATCTATAAGAATATGGTTAGAAGATAACCAATCCATGCCTAAAATTACATCTAACTGTATTAAAGGCAAATAGATCAGATCAACAAGAAAATGTCTATCCTGAATAATAATAGGACAGTTCAAGCATATAGTATTGACAGTAACTGGCTTAGCAGTTGGAGTTGAAACAATAAGATAACATGGTAATGAAGAAACAGGCAATTTCAACAGTTTCACACAATCCATCGAAATAAATGAATGCGTCGCACCCGAATCGTAAATTACAGTTAAGAGATTACCGTCAATGTCGCAGTCACCTTGTACAAGATCCTCGGAGTTCGATGCCTCAGCTCCACTCAGAGTGTAAACTGTCCCCTTCACCACCGGTTTATTGGTCCTGGTGTTGTTGACAGCAAATTCACGCTTTGGTGTCGTGCAATCTCTAGCAAAGTGTCCCCAACGATTGCAATTAAAACATTTGATTCCGACTACTGAACACTTATCCGCCATGTGACTTTGATCCCCACACTTATAGCATCTCCTAACTTGGCCATGACTCTGATTCTTTTCGCCTCCACTTGCTGTGGCAGTAACATTTGAATGGTTTTGTTGCTGATTCTGGTTCTGGTTATTTCCCGGTGGTCGGAAATAAGGCTTCCTCTAATCCTCGTCCCCCTTCGACTGCCTTCGATTCCGACATGGCTCTTGGATCGAGAAGGTCCTCCAGTATTTCCTCTGTTGTCTCTTCCCCTTTTCATCAGTTCTATCTTCCTACTTGTAACACCTTGTTTTTCCTATGCTTTTTGTAGCAGTAAATGCATATTTAAATGTGTTTATTTTAGAATAAATTTAGAGGATGATTTTAATTAAACTAAAATCATTTTCTTGTGTTGTTATATCAAATGAAGTTATGGTAAAAATTTCGGTTGAAAAATCAGACGGAAGCCAGTCTGCGTTTTCACTGCCGGTACAAGTTTACTGAGCAGAAAACCTAATTTTGACCCGTGAACGAGATAGTTAGTGTTTTTATTATGTTTTCTTCCACTTTGGTTATTTTGAAAATTTTCGTTCAAAAATAAAATAAAATATTTTATCCGGGTGAAAACGTCGGAAGAATTACAATCGGAAATGCAACCGAGTACGAAATGGAGCAGAATAGGAGACATAAAAGGCTTGAGGTGAGATGAGGGAGTGAGGTGACTCACTAGAGGTATGACCTAAGCTACCTCCTAAAAAGTGGTCATGATGACACTTTTTGAAATATATCATATTATATTCTAAAAACCTATTTTTCTCTTTCCTCTTCAACCAAACAAGGCACAAGGTCAAAACTTGCTCTCCAAGCTCATTCCGCTCTCCTCAATTTTGTGACACTCTCTCCCTTCTCTATATATACCCCTTTCATTTTCACTTCATCATCTTCCTCCTTCAAACTCCATTAAAGTTCATCTTCTTCTTTCTTCTAAAAGTTCAAGCTCTTAAAGCTTTAGTTTTTATTCATCTTTTCTACTTAAGTTCTTCATTAAAGTTCTTCCTTATACTAAGGGTAATGCTCTCATATGAATATTTTTTCAAGTTTCATCTTTTATTTCTTAGTTTACTTTATGTGTTCTTTATATGCTTTAAACTTCTAAAATCTCTCTAAAATGGTAGAAAACTCCTTTTGAGTTTAAACCACTTTCTATAGTCTTGTATTAACTTATATTTTCACATATTAAGAGGTTGTGTAAAACAAAAATCCCTATCCATCTCTTCCAATGAAGGCCGAATGCTTGCATTTGTGACCTAGGAAGTTTTTGTTTCAACTTTTGGAATATGATCATGTGTTTGAGTTTCTAACTATCCATTGATATTGAATCTATAAATCTTGGAAGTTTTGATAACTTGTTCCTATGATGGCCGAAAAATATGAATAAGTAGGCCTACGATACTATGTTTCAACTTTCCAAGTATTGATCATGGATTTAGAACTCTTAATACCTTGTGATTCTAAACCTAAAAGTTATTGTTAAACAAAGAATACTTTCCTCATCATCCTATGATGGCCGAAACCTAGTGTTTAGGTGCTAGGATGTTTGAGTTTTTATTTGTCCAAGATGATCATGGACTTGAGCTCGATAATATATTTGGATGCTAAGTCTAAGAGATTGGAAAGTTTAAGGATTTATAACTTGTTTATTTAATGTTATTAAAGCTAGTATGTGTTACTTTCATTTTTCCAAGATGATTATGGACTTGGGCCAACAGAACCAAAACCAAGGCCAATTTAGAAGATGTTACAAGTGTGGAAACCCAGATCACATGGCTGATGTTTGTCCATGCAAAGGAACGAAATGTTACAACTGTGGACAAATAGGACACTTTTCAAGGGATTGTAATGCACCAAGGTACGAAAAGGCTGTCAACACCTTAGGGACTGATAGATCCATAGCAAAGAGAAGAGTTTACACCATGACTGGCGCTGGAGCTTCACAACTGGATGATCTTTTAAGACAAGTAGTGTGCAATTTGAAGGTCTTATGGCAGTGGTCTAGTGTGCTAAGTTGTAATAGGATTCTAACTATAATCATGTTTGGACCCCCTTAAGTATTTGACTCTCTAGGGTCTCATATGTTACTAGTCTTTCCAGTGAATGTATGTTTCTTATGACTTTTTGAAATAAAAGTCTCTTTAAGAAATTTATTCCAGTTCCCTTCTCTTTTTGATTGTTGTGGTCAGTTTAGACTTTGTATCCAATCTTTCTTTTCCTAGAGTTGTGTACTGCCTTGTTGTTGCACGGATGGGTATGTTTATAAAAGAAGTTTCTTGATGAGACTTAATCTAATCACTTTTACTTTTGATGAAAGTGATTCAGTTTGAATTCTTATCAAGCTGTTGCTCTTTTAAATTGTTGACCAGGAAATTCTAGTGGAAGGAGAAACTTTTTAGATTCATAATTGTAAACGTGTACCGATCATACATTTTTACCTCCCAGAACCTACTAAAGGACCTTCATAAACTGGATGTTTCTGTATTCTTTTGGATTGATGAAGTTCTTTTAGATACTTTCTTCTGATAGTATGATCTTGATAGTGAGAGATCCTGTTTAGTTTCAAGTTACGTAATTTCGAGGACGAAATTCTTTTTAGAGGGGTAGTATTGTAACACCTTGTTTTTCCTATGCTTTATGTAGCAATAAATACATATTTAAATGTGTTTATTTTAGATTAAACACAGAATGATTTTAATTAAACTAAAATCATTTTCTTATATTGTTATAGCATATGAAGTCACGGTAAAAATTTTCGGTTGAAAATTCAAACAAAAGCCGGTCTGCGTTTTCATTGCCAGTACAAGTTTACGGAACAGAAAACCTAATTTTGACATGTGAACGAGATAGTTAGTGTTTTTATTATGTTTCCTTTAACTTTGGTTATTTTGAAAATTTTCGTTCAAAAATAAAATAAAATATTTTATTCGGGCGAAAACATCGGAAGAATTACGATCGGAAATGCAACCGGGTACGAAATGGAGCATAATAGGAGACATAAAAGGCTTGTGGTGAGACGAGGGAGTGAGGTGACTCACTAGAGGTATGACCTAAGCTACCTCCTAAAAAGTGGTCATGATGGACTTTTTGAAATATATCATATTATATTCTAAAACCCTATTTTTCTCTTTCCTCTTCAACCAAACAAGGCACAAGGTCAAAACTTGCTCTCCAAGCTCATTCCTCTCTCCTAAATTTCGTGCCACTCTCTCCCCTCTCTATATATACCCCTTTCATTTTGACTTCATCATCTTCCTCCTACAACCTCCATTAAACCTTCATCTTCTTCTTTCTTCTAAAAGTTCAAGTTCTTAAAGCTTTAGTTTTTATTCATCTTTTCTAGTTAAGTTCTTCATTAAAGTTATTCCCTATACTAAGGGTAATGCTCTCATATGAATCTTTTTGCAACTTTCATCTTTTATTTCTTAGTTTACTTTATGTGTTCTTTATATGCTTTAAACTTCTAAAATCTCTCTAAAATGGTAGAAAACTCCTTTTGAGTTGAAACCACTTTCTATAGTCTTGTGTTAACTTATATTTTCACATACTAAGAGGTTGTTTAAAACAAAAATCTCTATCCACCTCTTCCGATGAAAGCCGAATGCTTGCATTTGTGACTTAGGAAGTTTTTGTTTCAACTTTTGGAATATGATCATGTGTTTGAGTTTCTAACTATCCCTGGATCTTGAATCTATAAATCTTGGAAGTTTTGATAGCTTGTTCCTATGATGGCCGAAAAATATGAATAAGTAGGCCTAGGATACTATGTTTCAACTTTCCAAGTATTGATCATGGATTTAGAACTCTTAATAACTTGTTTATTTTATGTTATTAAAGCTAGTATGTGTTATTTTCATTTTTCCTATATGATCATGGACTTGATCTCCATAAGATATTTGGATGCTAAGTCTAAGAGATTGGAAATTTTAAGGATTTATAACTTGTTTATTTTATGTTATTAAAGCTAGTATGTGTTACTTTCATTTTTCCAAGATGATCACGGACTTGAGCTCCATAAGATATTTGGATGCTAAGTCTAAGACATTGGAAAGTTTAAGGATTTATACCTTGTTTATTTTATGTTATTAAAGCTAGTATGTGTTATTTTCATTTTTCCAAGATGATCGTGGACTTGAGCTCCATAAGATATTTGGATGCTAAGTCTAAGAGATTGGAAAGTTTAAGGATTTATAACTTGTTTATTCTATGTTATTAAAGCTAGTATGTGTTACTTTCATTTTTCCAAGATGATCATGGACTTGAGATCCATAAGATATTTGGATGCTAAGTCTAAGAGATTGGAAAGTTGAAAGATCTCTAGCCTATAAATCCTATGAAGGCCGAACCTAGAAGGTTATGGACCTTGGATACTTTGTTCTTATTTTTTCAAAATGATCATGGTTTTGAGCTCCTTAACACATATGGATGCTAAACCTAAGAGATTGGAAAGTTCAGTGAATGCTAGCCTATTTTACTAGCCTTGGCCGAATGCCCTATGATTTTAACTTAGTGGAATTTTAATTCAACTTTGTTAAATGATCATTGTTTATGAACTCCTAACTCTTAAGGATCATAAATCCATGAGTTGTATAATTTTTGAGAATCTCTAACCCTAAGAACTAATCTTGGCCGAACCTATACCTTGTGGTTTAGTGTTCTTGTTTTGATTTTAACTTGTGATTTTGTGTTCATAACCTTAGACTTCCATCGCGGAGAAAACGAGAACGTTCGTGAATTACCTCTTCGAGCATCTAATCTCCTTACCTTCTCCGAAGGTAAGAGGGGATTGCCTAGGGATATTCAATGACTATATGCATGTGTGTATATGTTTACTTGAGTGATTTGAATATTATTATGATGTGGAGCAAACACTTGAATGACTTGTTTACTTGAACTATTGTGATTATTACTTGAAGTTGATTATTACTTGCCTTAAAGTATTGTGAGTTGTATATATGTGATGAACTTTCGTTAACTGTGATATTATTGTTGAGAATATATTACTGTTGGTTGAAGTTTGAGAAGCCGGACTTGACTCTGCACAATGATTATAAGGATTAAAAGCCTTAATAAGTCTTGAATAGAACTTTGAAAGTATTTGTTTCATTTATAAAAGTTCCTTGTTTAAAACGCTTACTTCAAGAGAATGAGATTCTTGTTTTGAAATGAAATGTTGAAGTGTTTTTAAGTCAATATAAACTACCTTTTTATGATCCAAAGTTTGTTGATAGTGTGATTTTACATGTTGTTTCATGTACACTTTTGCATGCATATTTCATATAGATTAAGCATTATTTAGTTGATTTTGTTAGATTTTCCCTTGGAACGGGTGAAGCGGTTTCTTGATGTTGTTTTGCAGGAATCACTGAAAAATCTGGTTAACTTAGAGCCAAGGGAATGAAGAAACAGTGGAGAATGCAATTCTGGGAATGCTCGCCCCGCGAGAGGCTACTCGCCCCGCGAGATTGAAGACAGCCAGAACCAGCAGAATGTCATCTTTTCTGTCTCGCCCCACGAATCACACCTCACCTCACGAGTCTGACTGATGACTGTGCCAGAAAATGCAACTTGTTCGGTCTCTCCACGCGAACAGCATCTCGCCTCGCGAGAGTTCCAATCACTGAAGACCAGAAGTTTAATATTTGCCTCGCGAGAAACATCTCGCCCCGCGACTGCGCGAAACCCAGAACCACTGTTATAAGCTATTTAAGGCAGAATTGAAAAGGACACCTGGGAGACATTGAAGGCTACGAGTTTGGAAACCCAAAAGGCTCTTGGAACCAGAGGCAGCTTCTGGAGGATTGCCCCCATGGAATACCTTCTCTCCTTCATCTATGTTTCTTTGGTTGTGGCTATTATTATGAGTAGCTAAACCTCCATTGTTGGGGTTAGGGTAGCTATTTCTGAATTCTCATGTATTTGATTTAATCTTGCAATACAGTTTCTGCTTTGTTATTGGGTGATTGATTTCTGTACTTAATGCTTGTTGTGGCTAGCACCCCCATGACTTGTTTAGTGTTTTGATATGCAATTGGAAAATTCATGTTAAAACCGGAATTGAGATTAATCACCTAGTAAGCCTTGTATCTAGGAATGGAACTGGGTTTATTAGCAATCGCATGATCCCTAATCTTAATGTGAATTCACTAATCTAGGCCACCTAAGGAATTAGGGTCTATTAGTGGATTTAGGCTCTTGTCATCCGAGGGATCGGGACTTGAGTAATTTAGTGGATTGATTGTCATAATTGAAGTAGAAACTGTTTGTTAGTTGTTTCATTGCATGAGGATGAAGTTTAGTGAACCTAATCCCAACATCTTTTATCATATTTGAAAACCTTCTTTTATTGCCTTCCAAGTATTTGAGAAAATTACAAAAAGAGTTTGTTTTTCTTATTTTGTTAGTTTTAACTTTTGTTAGCCTAGAACTCTCTTCAATCCATGAATCACTTAGATAGTAGTTGAATTGGTACGTGCTAGTACTTGTTGCAGTCCTCGTGGGAACGATAAAACGGTCTCACCACCGTATTACTTGCACGACTGGGTATACTTGCCCAGATTCGTCAACAAGTTTTTGGCGCCGTTGCCGGGGACTGCGTCTCAATATTAGCATATCTAGTTCGGTTACTAATTTAGGCAAAAATTTTCTGATATAAAATATTTTTTTTGTTTTGTTTTGTTATAAATTTATGTTCTGTTTTTACTATCATTTCTCTGGTGTATTTGCTGTTGTGTGCTAACCTTTACTGCTAACACTCTTGTTTGCTAAACTGTTTGTGTATGCGAGGTACTATTCCAGATGACCAACTCCTATACGATCCAGAAATTGAAAAAACAGCTAGGAAGAATAGGAAGCAAGCAAGACAGCAAAATTTGTTAAGACAACAAGGAGAAGAACAAGAGACTTCCATCTCTCAAGTTTGTCAAGAAGAACTCAAGATGGCAAGCAATGGTGAAGATACTCCACCACCACGGAGGACACTTGGTGACTATGCCAATACAAATGTCAACCGGCATGTCACTAGTATAGTGAGGCCTCCAGTGAACTCCAACAATTTTGAAATCAAGCCAAATCTCATCAATATGGTTTCACAAAATCAGTTTGCTGGGTTGGAGAACGAAGATCCTAACAGTCATGTTTCCACTTTCCTAGAGTTGTGCGATACAGTGAAGATAAATGGTGCCTCTGATGATGCAATTCGCCAGAGGTTGTTCCCTTTTTCTCTAAGAGATAGAGCCAAGTCTTGGCTCCAATCACAACCAAGGGGGAGCTTCACTACATGGGACAACTTAGAGGCAAAATTTCTGGCAAGGTTCTTTCCCACCTCAAGATTTGTAAAGGCAAGGGGTGACATCATGAGCTTTGCTCAACAAGAAGGTGAGACGCTGCATGACGCCTGGGAAAGGTTCAAGGAATTGCTTTGGAGATGCCCAAATCATGGGTTTGATGATCTTACTCAGATGCAAACATTCTGTAATGGATTGAGGCCATCAACCAGGTACATGTTGGATGCCTCAGCTGGAGGATCCATGAACACGAAGACAGCTGAGGAATCCCTGACTTTGATAGAGGCTATGGCCTCTAATGATTATTTGATGCATCATGATCGGGGTCCCACACAAAGAAGGGGAGTGTTGGAGTTAGATTCACAAACTGCATTGTTGGCTCAGAACAAGCTCATGACACAACAACTAGAGTCTCTTACCAAGCAACTAGCTCAACTCCCACAACAACTCCAAACTGTTCAAGGGACAACCATGCCACCCCAACAGGTAATGCGATGTGATTTTTGTGGAGGTGATCATGAGAATGGAAGATGTGAGGCGCCACCTAGTTCCCATGAGGAAGCCAATTATATGGGGAACTATGGGCGGCAGGGCAACAACCAATTCCCTAACGACTACAACCAAGGGTGGAGGAATCAACCAAATTTTGGTTGGAAGCAAGATGCCGGACAAACAAGCAAGCCTCCTCCTACACAACCGCTTCAAGACCGGGTTTCTATCTTGGAGAACACACTCAATCAGTTCATGCAGTTGACCATGGAAAACCAGAAAAATACCGATGCTTCTATAAAAAATTTGGAGGTTCAAGTTGGCCAAATTGCAAAGCACCTAGCGGAGCAAACTAGCAGCGGTTTTTCTGGTAACACTCAAACTAATCCGAAGGAGCATTGCAATGTTGTTGTTTTGAGGAGTGGTAAAAGTCTTGAGAATGTGGGCGGTGAGCCTTTGGTGAAGAATCAGAAAGTTGATGGAAAAATAGAATTGAGTGCTGAGGAAAAAGAAGAAAAAGGTAAAGATGTTATAGTTGAGGAAGAAGAAAAGGTCAGTGAACAAGACAAGAGGGAGAAGCTAGTAGATGAGAATTCAATTTTGAGGAGAACTAAGAGTCAGATTTTGAAGGATGGAGACAAACCTCAAGTGATCCCCTATTACGTGAAGTTGCCCTATCCTCACTTGAGCAAGAAAAAAGAGAAAGAAGAAAATTTTGCCAAGTTCCTTGACATTTTCAAGAGGCTACAGATCAACATATCCTTTGCTGAAGCACTAGAGCAGATGCCCAATTATGCAAAATTCATGAAGGAACAGCTCACGAAGAAAAGAAAGTTTAAAGAAGGCGAAACTGTTGCCTTAACTGAAGAGTGCAGTGCGATACTTCAAAGGAAACTACTCCGAAGCTGAAAGATCCTGGTAGTTTTACAATCCCTTGCACTATTGGGAGTGTTGCTATCAGGAAGGCCTTATGTGACTTGGGAGCGAGTATCAATTTGATGCCGCTTTCCATTTTGAACAAGCTTGGAGGTGGAGAGGTGAAACCAACCAGGATTGCATTGCAACTAGCTGACAGATCAATCAAGAATCCTTATGGTATCTTGGAAGATGTTCTGGTTAAGGTGGATAAGTTTATCTTCCCAGCGGACTTTGTGATTTTAGACATGGAGGAGGATGCAGAAGTTCCAATCATACTGGGGAGACCTTTTCTAGCGACTGGTCGCGCCTTGATAGACGTACAAAAAGGCCAACTGCGATTCAGAGTGCAAGACGAAGAAGTCACTTTCAATGTATTTGAAGATATGCATCACCCAAGCGATGAAGAGGATTGTTTCCGCATGGACATTGTGGATACAGTGGCTAAAGAAGTCGTTGCACATCAGCACCACCCCTCTACTCCTGAGAAGAAGGAAAAGCTCAACATGAAAGCAACTCTAAAGCTCTGCAAGACAAATGATGTATCCGTTGGTGATGAAGTTGGATCTGCTCATCTTGTGAAAACAGAACCTCCGCCGGGAAGGAGTAAGAAAAAGGGTAAGAGGCCCAGAGTGAAAGGGGCAAAGGGGAAGCACAAATGTTGGCCCTATAAGCAAAATCAGCTCTTTCAAGGAGTTCCATGGAAGAAAAGTGCTCTTGCACTTCTATGCCCAGCCAAACCCGGTTAATTGAAAGAAGACCGTCAAGCTAGTGACGTTAAAAAAGCGCTTATTGGGAGGCAACCCAAGTTTCTTAACCCTTCTCTTTAGTTGTTTCCATTTTTTAAATAATTTTGTTTTTGATTTTAACCTCTTGAATAATTTGAGAAGATCAAGAGGAAAAATAATAAATTGAGAATTGCCAAGTGTTTGAAGGGTAAGAAGGAAGGAGGGAAGAGCAAGAAGATAAGAAAAAGCAAAGTCAGCAACCGTCACCGCCTCGGTAAGCCGTTCCAATTTTTCTCCTCTCTCCAACTTGATTGTTTACATTGGGGACAATGTAAATTTTTAAGCTTGGGGTAAGGATATTTTTGCATTTGTTCATATTACATTCATATAGTTTTGCATGATAGCTTTGCATGTTCACATTATTAGATTGCCCCTTGCCTGAATTTTGCATCCAATTGTGAGAACTAAGTGCCCAATAATTTGTGATAGTGAATTGTTGAACCCAATTTGTTATTCTTGTGATATGGCTGCAAATGAAAATGTTTGAGATAATCTGTGATAGTTGATAATTAGCATATGGTTCTATAGATTTGTGTTGCTCACTGATTTTTGAACTACTAAAATGTGAGATTTTGAGCCAAAGGGGTACTCACTAAATCTACCACATTCGTTGTGTTAGAGTGTTATTCCTCTTGGATGTTATTCTCTAGAACTTGACTTGAAACCATTTTGAAGCTTAAAAATTTTTGAAAACATTTTTGAAAATGATTGAGGCATTAGGTATTTTTTTCTGGCCTCCTGAGCTTTGAATGATGAAATGCTACCCCTTAGTTGTCTAATTTTGAGCCTGAAAGAATGAAATACTTTTCTTGGTACCCTGAACTGTTTTGATAAATATGCTTGATAGGATACCTTCTAAAGTATTATAAAAAGGGTGAAAAAGGTAGTCGAAAAAAGTTTGGGATGAAAAGAAAAAAAGAAAAATAATTCTCTTGAGTTGAAAAATCTCCCATTCTTCAAGCAAAATAAAAGAAAAAGAAAAAAAATAGAGAAGGGGATGACAAAAAGAAATGAAAAATAATAGAAAAAGAAAGAAAAGAAAGGTGGCGAAGTTGAATAGAAACCCAAAAAGGTATTTTAGAAGGTGTCATGTTTGCAATGATTGATTTTTGTGTAGCCTTTTGAAAATTTCCTTTTCTTGATTGCCCCACCTAACAATAAATCCCATGGCCCCGTTACAACCAAGTAAAAGACCTCTTGATTCTAAATTGTTTTCATTAATAAAGTAGAAATTTGGTTGATAGTCAAGCCTATGGTAGATGTCATTCCTTGAGGAAAATGGAGCGAATTGTCATATATCCCTAACACTTGAGTGAGGTTAGAAAGAGAGCCAAGCAAATGAACAAGCTTGGGGTGAGCTTCAGGTGAGAAAGAGTGCCCAAATCAGTGAGAACATGAGTCTAAGGAACCTAAGCCTCTAATTGGACTTGAATTGATTGTCTCTTGATAAATTGTTTGAATTGCCTATAGCTTGGATCATTTACTCGAGTTCTTAGTTCACTATCCATGTTCTGTTTATTCTACTGGCCTTGGTGATTGCTTGAGGACAAGCAATTGAATAAGCTTGGGGTGATTTTATAGTGTGATTTTACATGTTGTTTCCTGTACACTTTTGCATGCATATTTCATATAGATTAGGCATTATTTAGTTTATTTTGTTAGATTTTCCCTTGTAACGGGTGAAGCGGTTTCTTGATGTTGTTTTGCAGGAATCACTGAAAAATCTGGTTAACTTAGAGCCAAGGGAATGAAGAAACAGTGGAGAATGCAATTCTGGGAATGCTCGCCCCGCGAGAGGCTACTCGCCCCGCGAGATTGAAGACAACTAGAACCAGCAGAATGTCATCTTTTCTATCTCGCCCCGCGAATCACACCTCGCCTCGCGAGTCTGACTGATGACTGTGCCATAAAATGCAACTTGTTCTGTCTCGCCACGCGAACAGTGTCTCGCCTCGCGAGAGTTCCAATCACTGAAGACCAGAAGTTTAATATTCGCCTCGCGAGAAACATCTCGCCCCGCGAGTGCGCGAAACCCAGAACCACTGTTATAAGATGTTTAAGGTAGAATTGGAAAGGACACCTGGGAGACATTGAAGGCTACGAGTTTGGAAACCCAAAAGGCTCTTGGAACCAGAGGCAACTTCTGGAGGATTGCCCCCATGGAATACCTTCTCTCCTTCATCTATGTTTCTTTGGTTGTGGCTATTATTATGAGTAGCTAAACCTCCATTGTTGGGGTTAGGGTAGCTATTTCTGAATTCTCATGTATTTGATTTAATCTTGCAATACAGTTTCTGCTTTGTTATTGAGTGATTGATTTACGTATTTAATGCTTGTTGTGGTTAGCACCCCCATGACTTGTTTAGCGTTTTGATATGCAATTGGAAAATTCGTGTTAAAACCGGAATTGAGATTAATCATCTAGTAAGCCTTGTATCTAGGAATGGAACTGGGTTTATTAGCAATCGCATGATCCCTAATCTTAATGCGAATTCACTAATCTAGGCCACCTAAGGAATTAGGGTCTATTAGTGGATTTAGGCTCTTGTCATCCGAGGGATCGGGACTTGAGTAATTTAGTGGATTGATTGTCATAATTGAAGTAGAAACTGTTTTTTAGTTGTTTCATTGCATGAGGATGAAGTTTAGTGAACCTAATCCCAACATCTTTTATCATATTTGAAAACCTTCTTTTATTGCCTTCCAAGTATTTGAGAAAATTACAAAAAGAGTTTGTTTTTCTTATTTTGTTAGTTTTAACTTTTGTTAGCCTAGAACTCTCTTCAATCCATGAATCGCTTAGATAGTAGTTGAATTGATACGTGCTAGTACTTGTTGCAGTCCTCGTGGGAACGATAAAACGGTCTCACCACCGTATTACTTGCACGACTGGGTATACTTGCCCAGATTCGTCAACATTTGTACGAGAGAAAACCTTTTTCGAACTATGTGTTTCATCAAGGAAAAACCCCTTGGAAAATATTTGACTTTATTCCATCAAGGATTTCAAAAGACAACGAATTTCCAAATGATAAATGATTTAGAAACGTTCCGGTTACTTGGATAAGTGACCGAGGTTTTGTTTTGGTTTTTGATTTTCCCTGAGCGAAAAGTAAGCACATGTGAAAGAGAATACTAGTTCACGAGACGTCGCCTTTAGCATTCAGTTTATGCACGTGATCTGGGATCCGTGTCAAGAATTATGGACCAAGGGTCCCAATCGTGATATTATGGGCTAGGAGTCCTAATTTTGGAATTGAGGACTGTGTGTCCTAATTTCGTTGTTATGGGCTAGGAGTCCTTATCATGTTGAAATAAAACATGGATAAAATTATAATTGTTTCTACGACCACAACCTCGGACTGCGGCATCGGTCTAAGGTGTTGTGATCGAGCACTCGGACTGCTTGTCCTGTGTTATTGATTTTCAAGTAATGAAAATTGTGAATAGTCGTTAGCTTTGGGCTTCGACAAGAGTGAACACAAAGAAAAGTCTCGATAATGAAAAGTCTTTTATTCATATGCATTTCCCCTTGGCAGACATGCTTGAGTTATCCGAATACCCGCTTAAGATGTGGTATTCGATGAGGTATACATCCGAATGGCTGTTATAAGGGATTCGTGATGATGTTGATCCGGGCGCATAAGGTGACGGAGGCAACTTGCCAAACGGGGAGTATGAGCCTGATCAACTCTTTCTTTCTTGATGATAAAACGGTGATGGTATCTCGTGAGATTAAGATTAGAGCCTGATAATAGAAGTGTCATGCATTATCTTTATAAAATTGATTGATTCGGGTATGAGACCCACTTAAATAATACTTGTTGTTTACCTGTGAGTAATATTAAAATGATAATATTCCAAGGTGTTGTAAGTATCATGTGTATGGTTGTTGTGTGATATATCCGTTTGTCGATATCTCACTCTTACAACTATATCAGGTCTCTTCGGGTTTTGTTGTAGTACCTTGGTACTCTAGTACCGATGTTGCAGAGGAGTCTTTCTAAGTCACTTGATGACCTAGTGTTAGAGGTTGGGAAAGTATTCTGATTGGGGGTCTCTCTAATGAATATTTGATAGAATGACCAGCTTAGGAGTCTGAGTTGGGTTGTATATCTAAAGAGGTTGGTGAATGTCGTGTTATATACATCCATCTGTATTGTAAACTTTTTCTTTCGAAAATGGCAACTTAGAAGAAATGTTGTATGTCATGGTAACTTGGTTATGAATGTGACTTTACATTTTAAATGTGTGTATGATGGATTTCAGAGTTATCCTTAAAGAAAAAAAATTTATACCCCAGTTTTCTGACTTAAAAGAAAACAATTTTCGGAAAGCAACCAGCAAATTATCTTTTTAATTTACTTCCGCATGTGTCAAGTAGTAATGCCCAAGGGGGCGTTACAGGTGGTATCAGAGCTGGTCGAGTATTTCGGGATCTTTGGGAAATAGGTCTGTTGTGTTGACGTTGTGTTTTCTCTGAATTAAGTTTTATTTGGATTACTTCTTAGAAGTAATGTGTGTTGATACTCCTTTACACATTTCATTTTCTGGTTGTGGCCTGACTGATTTGTTCGACAGGTCAGTTATGGAACCAGCACTAGAAGGTGGACGTGGACGAGGTCATAGACGTGGTCGCAGAGGTAGTCCTATTGGCGGTCGTGCCAACATGAATGAGAGTTATGACGACGGGATGGACTTTGTTGCCCAAGCTTTGGCTGACGTTGCTGCTGCCATAGCTCTCCAGACTACCAACGCGGCTGCCCAGAATCAGCAGGAGCAGCAAATCGCTGAACAGGCTACAGAAGGGAAGAATCTGAATGCCTTCCGATGCTAGAATCCATCGCAGTTTGACAGGAACGTAGACCAGACTAAAGCCGATCTTTGGATCCAAGAGCCGGAGAAGATCTTTGAGCTGGTGCACACCCCATAGGGAGCAAAGGTGCCTTATGCAACATTTCAACTGATTGGAGATGCTGAATACTGGTGGAAGGGCACTAGACAACTGCTAGTAGCTGAGCATCAGGCAATCACCTGGGGAGTATTTCGCAACAAATTTTTGGACAAATAGTTTCCCCACAGTGCTCGGACAGAGAAAGAGCAGGAATTCCTGAGGTTGAGTAAGCAGGACATGATGGTGGGGGAATATGCGGCAAGGTTTGAGTCCCTTGCCAAATATTTCCGCTTTTTCCAGAACAACCCCGATGAGGAGTGGAAGTACGAAAAGTTCGAAGCCGGTCTGCGCTTCGGGATCAAGGAATCTGTGATGCCATTGGAAATCCGTAATTTCCAAGCCTTAGTAGAGAAGTGTAGAAAAGTGGAACTAATGAAGAAGGAAAGAGGAAACGGAGAAACTGTTGGAGGACCCACTCGTTCCAAAGACCACTATCAAAATCAGAAGGGGAAGCAGCATCAGAGGGAACCTTATTTCCGACCACAAGGGAATGACCAGAATCAACAACAGCATCGTTCTGATAATTCTGAATCGGGAAGTGGAGGCCAATAGAACCAAAACCGAGGCCAATTTAGAAGATGTTACAAGTGTGGAAACCCAGATCACATGGCTTATGATTTTAATTAAAATAAAATAATTTTCTTATGTTGTTATAGCATATGAAGTCACTGTAAAATTTTCGGTTGAAAATTCAGACGGAAGCCGGTCTGTGTTTTCACTCCCGATACAAGTTTACGGTACAGAAAACCTAATTTTGACCCATGAACGAGATAGTTAGTGTTTTTATTATGTTTCCTTCAACTTTGGTTATTTTGAAAATTTTAGTTCAAAAATAAAATAAAATATTTTATTCGGGGGAAAACATCGGAAGAATTACGATCGGAAATGCAACCGGATACGAAATGGAGCAGAATAGGAGACATAAAAGGCTTGAGGTGAGATGAGGGAGTGAAGTGACTCACTAGAGGTATGACCTAAGCTACCTCCTAAAAAGTGGGCATGATGACACTTTTTGAAATATATCATATTATATTCTAAAAACCTATTTTTCTCTTTCCTCTTCAACCAAACAAGGCACAAGGTCAAAACTTGCTCTCCAAGCTCATTCCTCTCTCCTCAATTTCGTGCCACTCTCTCCCCTCTCTATTTAGTCTTTATTTTTTACCTAAATATATATTTTCCTTTAAATAATCATAAGAGTCTAAATTCATAAACTAGTTACAAATTTTAACTTCTAGGTATTAATAAATAGATATTTTCATATATCAAATTTAGCAAAACTAAGGTAACATACACATTAGAGAATTTTAATTATACAGATATAAACAATACTCTTAGAAATTATCATATTTGTATTGAAACAATTTCTTTATTTTTATTTTTATTTGTATTACACATGCCGATAAAACTATAGTTAATTCAGTGTAGAGTTTTATTTCATAAATATGAGTAAATAAACATTTTTATTAGGGGATAAAAATTAAAAGTAACATTTTTTTTACGGAGAAATTAAAAGTAACTTAATTTTTTTTTGAAGGAAAAAGTAACCTAAATTAGGAGATAAAACATTATATATTTAATTGAAAGAAATATTAATTATTTTTTTAATAAAATAAAAAATATGATTTTTAATATTTAAAAATATAATATATTATTAGTAAAAAAAGAGAATATATTAAAAGTAATTAAAAGGCTATATCCAAAAATAATAATAATTAAAAGGTTGTCTTTATTTTTCATTAAAAATTTAATATTTATTAATCTTATCCTAAATTCATGAAATCATTTGTATTAATATATCCTATTTAGTCTTTATTTTTTTACCTAAATATATAATTTCCTTTAAAAAATTATAAGAGTTTAATTTGTATGCAATGTCATTGTAAAGATTTTTACACTGACAACCAATCAGAAATCAGGGGATTAGTGACTTTTTAGGTGGTTAGGATAATAATTAAGTATTTATAATGGTGTGTCAATTTTTGATCGGTTGATTGTGTAAAAAACCTTTACATTGTCAGTTTTTACCAATTAGATCCTAATTATAAACACAAAACCTTAACGGATGATTTTAGAGCCCGTTTGTTTAATATTAAAAAATAAATGATTTTGATACAAAATAATTTAGTGATTATTTTTAGAGATTTTAAAGAAAAGTGGAAGCAGATTTGTGTTTGTTTACAATAAAAAAATCATTTTTTTAAACAGTAGTTAGTTATGAAAACTGATTTTTTTCCAAAAGCTAATGAAAGTTGCTTTTCATTTTAACCCTGAAAATGATTTTTTTCTGCTTTTCATTATTTTCAAAAGCAAAGACAAACACACTAAAAGTTTTAAAAAATGATTATTCAGTTAATAAAAAGATTTTTTTAGCAAAATAAGCAATAAACAACGCACTCTTATAGCTCATTTGTTTAAGATTAAAAAATAAATGATTTTGATTGAAAATAATTTAGTGATTATTTTTAGATATTTTAAAGAAAAAATAAGCAGATTTGTGTTTGTTTACAATAAAAAAAAACAATTTTTTAAACGGTAGTTAGTTATAAAAACTGATTATTTTCCAAAAGCTAATGAAAGTTACTTTTCATTTTATCCCCGAAATTGATTTTTTTCTACTTTTCATTATTTTTCAAAGCAAAGACAAACACACTAGAAGTTTTAAAAAATGATTATTCAGTTAAAAAATATGTTTTTTAGCAAAATAAGCAATAACAAACGCACTCTTAATATAATCTAATGACTTAAACTTAGATAAAAAAAAAACAAAAATAACTTAAATTAGGAGATAGAAACAGTATATATTTAATGGAAAGAGATATTGAGTATCTTTTTAAAATAAAAATAGGATTTTGGTATTTAAAAACAGAATATATTAGAAGTAATTAAAAGGTTGTCTTGATTTTCACTAAAATTATAATATTTATTAAATATATCCTAAATTAATGAAATCATTGTATTAATATATCCTATTTAGTCTTATTTTTTTACCTAAATATATAATTTCCTTTAAATAATTATAAACACCAAATCTTAATCATTGATTTTAATTTAGTCTAATGACTTAAACTTATCATGAGATAAAGAAAATAACTTAAATTAAGGGAGAAAAAATATATACATTTAATGGAAAGAGATATTGTAGCATCCCGACTTCCATCACGATACTACTAAGTAAATATATACATAAACCTGATTATAGCATATGAAATAATAGTTGAACATAGAAAATTTTGAAACTAAGAGTGACATCATTACAAGATTTTGTACCAATTGAACATATAATTGAAATTAATTTTATACAAATAAGTATTTAGCTCCTAAACAACAATTCAAACTCATATAAACAATGACTCCTAATAAAACTCCCACTCTGATCCGACTGTGAAAACTAACGTATCTTGGGACTATGACACCCTAAACCCGGCATCACATGGTTACCCAATTGCGGAAATAAAACTGATTACAATACTGGTTACCTTCGGAAAGTATCATTCTCTCAATGGATAAGTACACTAAAAACGTTAGTTATTTTTTTTTGAAAGGATGAAACAAGATAAAGGTGATGAACACTCAGAACATGAATTGAAGACAACATATATATTTATATTCATAACATGTTCCAATGAGAGCCAGGTTCTAGTACATAAGTTAGGGCCTTATCAACGGCCATTGCAACAGGATCAGACATCTAGAAGATACAACTTAAAAGAGAGTAAGTAAAGACACGGGGAAAGAGGGACCGGAACCACATCAGGTAATGGATCTATGATGTCGCCGCCCTCATCTATGGAATCATCATCGTCGTCATGATCCATAACGTGATACTCCGGCTCATCTTCCTCCATGACCTCATCGAAGTCCTCCTCAGGGTCCTCCTCGATCGGTGCTGCCTACTCAACGTCTAGAGGTGGTGGCTCCTGTAGCAGTCCGTTAGCACGCAGTGCGTGAAGGTAATACCAAGTCGGAGGCAGAGCTACCCTCCTAGTCTCCACGGTATGGCTCCTACGGATTGGGTCTCCGTCAGCATTTAAATCGGTTGTGGTGATTGCTCCGTGGTACGTGGCAGATGTCGCCCCCGGATGTATCATCCATGCCGCGGCATTCCCCGCATCGTCGAAGACCTCAGTCTTCGACATTGTCGGCACAAGTGGGATATTGGGATCCATCTGAACTCATATACATACGGCGATACCAAAAAGGAAGAGAGAATAACAAGTAGAAAATGAAAGAGTGAGATACCGACAACGGATATATCGCACAACAACCATATACATGATACATACAACACTTTGGCATATTAACATTTTAAACATTATTCATAGGTAAACAACAAGTATTATATCAGTGGGTCTCATACCCGAATCAATCAATTTTATAAAGATAATGCATGACACTTCAATCATCAGGCTCTAAGCTTAATCTCATGAGATACCATCACCGTTTTATCATTAAGAAAGAAAGAGTTGATCAGGCTCATATGCCGCATTGGCAAGTTGTCTCCGTCACCTAATGCACCCGGATCAACATCGTCACGAATCCCTTATAACGGCCATTCGGATGTATACATAATCGAATACCACATCTTAACCGGGTATTCGATAACTCAAGCATGTTTGCTAAGGGAAAATGCATATGATTAAAAGACTTTTCATTATCGAGACTTTTCTTTGTGTTCGCTCTTTTCCGTTGTCGAAGCCCAAAGCTAACGACTATTCACAATTTTCATCACTTGAAAGTCAATAACACAGGACGCGCAGTCCGAGTGCACAATCACAACACCTTAGATCGATGCCGCAGTCCAAGGTTGTGGTCGTAGAAATAATTATAATTTTATCCATGTTTTATTTCAACATGATAAGGACTCCTAGCCCATAACAACGAAATTAGGACACACAGTCCTCAATTCCAATATTAGGACTCCTAGCCCATAATATCACGATTAGGACCCTTGGTCCATAATTCTTGACACGGATCCCAGATCGCGTGCTTATAACTGAATACTAGAGGCGACGTCTCGTAAACTAGATTCTCTTTCACATGTGCTTACTTTTCGCTCAGTGAAAATCAAAACCAAAATAAAACCTCGGTCACTTATCCAAGTAACCGGAATGTTTCTAAATCAATTAGGAGAAAATCTTTTCCTTTACAAATTCTTTTATAAAACATTTAGGAAATTCGTTTGCTTTTGAAATCCTTGATGGAATAAGGTCAAATATTTTCAAAGAGGTTTTTTCTTCATAAAACACATAGTTCGAAAAAGGTTTTCTCTCGTACAAACTTTGGATCATAAAAAGGTAGTTTCTATTGACTTAAAAACATTTCAACGTTTCTTTTAAAAACAAGAATCTCGTTCTCTTGAAGTAAGCGTTCTAAACAAGGAACTTTTATAAATGAAATCAATACTTTCAAAGTTCTATTCAAGGCTTATTAAGGTTTTTAATCCTTATAATCATTGAGCACAGACTCAAGTCCGGCTTCTCAAACTTCAATCAACAGTAATATATTCTCAACAATAATATCACAGTTATCGATAGTTCATCACAACTCACGATACTTTAAGGCAAGTAATAATCAAATTCAAGTAATAATCACAATAGTTCAAGTATACAAGACATTGAAGTATTTGCTCCATATCATAATGATATTCAAATCACTCAAGTAAACACATACGCACATGCATATAGTCATTGAATATCCCTATGCAATCCCCTCTTACCTTTTGTGAAGGTAAGGAGATTAGATGCTCGGAGAGGTATACCACGAACGTCCTCGTTTCCTCCACGATGGAAGTCTAAGGTTATGAACACATAATCACAAGTTAAAATCAAACAAGAACACTAAACAACAAGGTATAGGTTCGGCCAAGACTAGTTCTTAGGGTTAAAGATTCCCAAAAATTATACAACTTATGGATTTATGATCCTTAAGTGTTAGAAGTTCATAAACAATGATCATTTAACAAAGTTGAATTAAAATCCCACTAAGTTATAAACTTAGGGTATTCGGCCAAGGCTAGTAAAATAGGCTAGCATTCACTAAACTTTCCAATCTCTTAGGTTTAGCATACATATGTATTAAGGATCTCAAAACTATGATCATTTTGGAAAAATGAGAACAAAGTATCCTAGGTCCATAACCTTCTAGGTTCGGCCTTCATAGGATTTATAGGCTAGAAATCTTTAAACTTTCCAATCTCTTAGCCTTAGCATCCAAATATCTTATGGAGCTCAAATCCACGATCATTTTGGAAAACAATGGAAACTTAAACATTCCACTCTCTTAGACTTAGCATCTAAATATCTTATGGATCTCAAGTCCATGATCATTTTGGAAAAGAATGGAAACTTAAACATTCCAATCTCTTAGACTTAGTATCCAAATATCTTATGGAGATCGAGTCCAGGATCATCTTGGAAAAATGAAAGTAATACATCCTAGCTTTAATAACATAGAATAAACAAGTTAGAAATCCTTAAACTTTCCAATCTCTTAGACTTAGCATCCAAATATCTTATGGAGCTCAAGTCCATGATCATTTTGGAAAGATAAAAACTCAAACATCGTAGCACCTAAACGCTAATTTTTGGCCATCATAGTATGACGAGGAAAATATTCTTTGTTTAACAATAACTCTTAGGTTTAGAATCACAAGGTATTAAGAGTTCTAAATCCATTATCATACTTCGAAAGTTGAAACATAGTATTCTAGGCCTACTTATTAATATTTTTGGCCATCATAGGAACAAGCTACCAAAACTTCCAAGATTTATAGATTCAAGATCAATGGATAGTTAGAAACTCAAACACATGATCATATTCCAAAAGTTGAAACAAAAACTTCCTAGGTCACAAATGCAAGCATTCGGAATTCATTGGAAGAGATAGGTAGAGATTTTTGTTTTACACAACCTCTTAGTATGTGAAAATATAAGTTAATACAAGACTACAGAAAGTGGTTTCAACTCAAAAGGAGTTTTCTACCATTTTAGAGAGATTTTAGAAGTTTAAGGCATATAAAGAATACATAAAGTAAACTAAGAAATAAAATATGAAACTTGCAAAAAGATTAATATGAGAGCATTACCCTTAGTATAAGGAATAAATTTAATGAATACTTCAAGTAGAAAAGATGAATAAAAACTAAACCTTTAAGAGCTTGAACTTTTAGAAGAAAGGAAGAAGATGAAGGTTTAATGGAGTTTGAAGAAGGAAGATGATGATGTGAAAATGAAAGGGGTATATATAGAGAGGGGGGATGAAGTCCACGACTACAAGGGAAGTGACGGAGAGCTTGTTGAGCAAGCTTGGTGGTTTAATGCTTGATTGGATGGAAGAAGATAGAGAAATGACTTTTTGGATTAGAATAGTATTATAATTTGAAAAGTGTCACGATTACACTTTTGGAGTGTGTCATAGCCTCTTCCATCATGTCTCCTTACTTCTTTTATGTTCCCTAATCTGCTCCATTTCGTACCCGGTTGCATTTCCGATCGTAATTCTTCCGACGTTTTCGCCCGAATAAAATATTTTATTTTATTTTTGAACGAAAATTTTCAAAATAACCAAATTTGAAGGAAACATAATAAAAACATTAATTGTCTCGTTCACGGGTCAAAATTAGGTTTTCTGTACAGTAAACTAGTACCAGCAGTGAAAACGCAGACCGACTTCCGTCTGAATTTTCAACCGAAATTTTTACCGTGACTTCATATGGTATAACAACACAAGAAAATGATTTTAGTTTAATTAAAATCATCCTCTGAGTTTAATCTAAAATAAACTCATTTAAATATGTATTTACCGCTACAGGAAGCATAGGAAAAACAGGGTGTTACAATACTACCCCTCTAAAAAGAATTTCATCCTCGAAATTACGCACCTTGAAATAACTCAGGGTATTGCAATTTCATCTTGTCCTCCGCTTCTCATGTAGCTTCTCCGGTTGTCTCGTTCCAGATGGCTTTGACTAAAGGAATTTGTTTACCTCTGAGCTGCTTCATCATCTTATCCGCGATTCGTACCGGCGAAGTCTCAAAAGACAGGTTCTCTTTTAATTGTACTTTATCAGGTTTAATAACATGTGATGGATCAGGATATACTTTCTCAACTGAGAGACATGGAAAACATCATGGATGTTGGAAAGAAGAGGGGGTAAAGATATTTTGTACGCTACTGGACCTACGCGACGAAGAATTTGGTAGGGTCCAATGAATTTGGGAGTAAGCTTTCTGGATTTTATCACTCTGCCAATCCCAGTCGTTGGTGTGACTCTCAAGAACACATGCTCGCCTTCCTCAAACTCAAGAGGTCGTCATCTCTTGTCAGCGTAACTTTTCTGTTGACTTTGGACCGTCCGCATTTTCTCCTGGATCATCGTCACCTTCTCGGTCGTTTGTTGCACGATCTCTGGTCCTAACAGCAGACTCTCACCATCTTGGTACCAACACAAAGGTGTTCGGCATCGTCGACCATACAAAGCCTCATGGGGTGCCATCCTTATGCTCGAATGAAAGCTGTTGTTGTAGGTGAATTCTATCAATGGTAAGAACTCGTCCCAGCTCCCAGTGTCTTCCAACACTCACGCTCTTAGTAAATCTTTGAATGATTGGATTGTCCCCTCTGACTGTCCGTCAGCTTGTGGATGATATGCAGAACTCAATTTGAGTTTTGTTCCCAACAAGTTTTGTAGTCCTTTCCAAAATTTTGACGTAAACCTTGGATCACGATCCGAAAAGATAATCGAGGGTATACCGTGCAACCTAACAATCTCGTCGATGTACAATTGAGTCAACCTTTTCATTGGGTACTTCAAACTCTTGTGGTCACTGAAAACATTAAAAGTAGCTCCATACAAATAATGCCCCCAGATTTTCAGGGCAAAGACTACCGCTGCTAACTCCAAGTCATGCGTCGGGTAATTCATTTCGTGAATCTTCAAATGCCAAGAAGCATATGCTACAACCTTTCGGTTCTGCATCAGCACACAACCCAACCCCTGATGTGAAGTGTCACAATAAACCTCAAAAGGTTCCTTAGGATCAGGTAGGATCAACACGGGTGAGGTTGTCAACCTTCTCTTTAGCTCTTGGAAACTTCCTTCACAAGTCTCCGTCCAGACAAACACTTGGTCTTTCCAAGTTAACTGGGTAAGGGGTCCCACTATCTTGGAAAATCCCTCAATGAATCTCCTATAGTAGCCCGTTAAACCCACAAAGCTACGGATTTCGGTTGCCGTTGTTGGCCTTTTCCATTCTAAAACAGCCTCAACTTTTGACGGATCCACTGCGATTCCTTCGCATGATATTACATGACCTAAGAATTGCACTTGGTCCAACAAGAATTTGCACTTTTTCGGCTTCGCATAAAGCTGCTTCTCTTTCAAGGTCTGAATAACAATACTAAGATGTTCAGCATGTTTTTCCTTGTATGGAGAATAGATCAGAATATCATCAATGAAGACGACAACAAACTGATCTAAGTAAGTAAGGAAAATCCTATTCATGTAATCCATGAATATGGCAGGAGCATTCGTCACTCCAAACGACATCACCAGGTACTCATAATGCCCATAGCATGTTCAAAACGCTGTCTTTGGGACATCCTCTGCTTTCACACGAATCTGATGGTAGCCTGATCGTAAATCTATTTTCGAGAATACGGCCGCGCCACACAACTGGTCCATGTGATCATCTATCCTTGGGAGCGGATATCTGTTATTGGTTGAGCACAGTCTATCAGGATATGGTTGGAAGATAACCAATCCATGCCTAAAATTACGTCTAGTTGTATTAAAGGTAAACAGATTAAATCTTCAAGAAAGTGCCTATCCTGAACAATGATAGGACAATTTAAGCAAACATAATTAACAGTTACTGGCTCAGTAGTTGGGGTAGAAAAAAATCAAGTTATATGGTAAGGAATAAATAGGCAAGTCTAGAAGTTTCACACGATCCATCGAGATAAAAGAATGAGTTGCACCTGAATTGAAAAGTACAGTTAAAAGATTACCGGCTAAATCGCACTTACCCTGCACCAGATCGGAGGAATTCAATGCTTCAGCTCCACTCATCGTATACACTCGCCCTATAGCAGTCGGTTTGCATGCTTTGGCATGATTGATAGCTGGTTCTCTTTTCGGTGCTTTGCAGTCCCTGGCTAAGTGCCCCATACGATCGCAGTTAAAGCACTTCATCTCTTTCTTTGGGCACGTATTAGGTAGATGACTGGGATCCCCGCACCGGTAACACTTCCTCTCTTGGCCTTGATTATTGTTTCTCTGGCCTCCACTTCCCGTTCCTGAAGTACCGGAACGATGTTGTTGCTGTTGTTTCTGATTGTTACTGGGTGATTAGTAATATGGCTTCCTCTGGTCCTGCTTCCACTTTTGGTTCTGTCCCTGATATTGACTCTTGGGACGAACGGGTCCTCCTACATTCCCTTTGCTATCTCACCCCTTGCGCATCAGTTCTACCTTTCGGTATTTCTCTACCAGTGCTTGGAAATTCCTGATTTCCAAGGGCATCACAGATTCCTTGATCTTGAAGCGCAGACCGGCTTCGAAATTTTCGTACTTCCACTATTCATCAGGGTTGTCCTGGAAAAAGCGAATATATTTGGCAAGGGACTCAAACCTTGCCGCATATTCCCCCGCCGTCATGTCCCGCTGACTCAGCCTCAGGAATTCCTGCTCTTTCTCTGTCCGAGCACTCTGGGGAAAATATTTGTCTAGAAATTTGTTGCAAAATACTCCCCAGGTGATTGCCTGATGCTCAGCCACTAGTAGTTGTCTGGTGCCCTTCCACCAGTATTCAGCATCTCCAATCAGTTGGAATGTTGCATAAGGCACCTTTGCTTCCTCTGGGGTGTGCACCAGCTCAAAGATCTTTTCCGGCTCTTGGATCCAAAGATCGGCTTTAGTCGGGTCTACGTCCCCGTCAAACTGCGATGGATTCTGGCATCGAAAGGCATTCAGATTCTTCCCTTCTGCATCCTGTTCAACTCTTTCCTGCTCCTGTTGATTCTGGGAAGCCGCGTTGGCAGTCTGGAGAGCTATGGCATCAGCAACGTCAGCCAAAGCTTGGGCAGCGAAGTCCATCCCACCATTGCCTCGGCCACGACCGCCATGCCCGCGTGCTCCTCCTGGTTCCATACTGACCTGTAAGACACAATCAGTGAGATGGTAACCAGAAAATGAAAGGTAAACCCGTCGGATAACACATTACTTCTCAGAAGTAATTCAAACAAGACTCGATCAAAGAATACACAACATCGACACAATAGACCTAAACCCAAACATTCCCTAAAGACTCGACCAGCTCTAATACTACTAATGTGACACCCTAAACCCGGCATCACATGGTTACCCAATTGCGAAAATAAAACTGATTACAATGCTGGTTACTTTCGAAAAATATCATTCTCTCGATGGATAAGTACACTAAAAACAGTAGTTATTTTTTTTTTAAAGGATGAAACAAGATAAAGGGGATGAACACTCAGAACATGAATTAAAGACAACATATATATTTATATTCATAACATGTTCCAATGAGAGCCAGGTTCTAGTACATAAGTTAGGGCCTTATCAACGGCCATTGTAACAGAATCAGACATCTAGAAGATACAACTTAAAAGAGAGTAAGTAAAGACACGGGGAAAGAGGGTCCGGAACCACATCCAAAAAGGTAACTCTAGAAAGTCAGAAGATGGAAGACTATCCACAAAACGCTCTGAACTGGATACTGACATTGGCTGCAAGTAGGGTCTCCACAAATGCTCCCACGAGACGAGACATCAGGTAATGGATCTATGACATCGCCGCCCTCATCTAAGGAATCGTCGTCGTTGTAATGATCCATAACGTGATACTCTGGCTCATCCTCCTCCATGACCTCATCGAAGTCCTCCTCAGGGTCCTCCTCGGGATCCTCCTCAGGGTCCTCCTCGATCGGTGCTGCCTGCTCAACGTCTAGAGGTGGTGGCTCATGTAGTAGTCTGTTAGCTCGCAGTGCGTGAAGGTAATACCAAGTCGGAGGCAGAGCTACCCTCCTAGTCTCCACGGTATGGCTCCTACGGATTGGGTCTCCGTCAGCATTTAAATCGGTTGTGGTGATTGCTCCGTGGTACGTGGCAGATGTCGCCCCCGGATGTATCAGCCATGCCCCGGTATTCCCGTGTCATCGAAGACCTCAGTCTTCGACATTGTCGGCACAAGTGGGATATTGGGATCCATCTGAACTCATATATATACGGCGATACCAAAAAGGAAGAGAGAATAACAAGTAGAAAATGAAATTGTGAGTTACCGACAACGGATATATCGTACAGCAACCATATACATGATACATACAACACTTTGGCATATTAACATTTTAAACATTATTCATAGGTAAACAACAAGTATTATTTCAGTGGGTCTTATACCTGAATCAATCAATTTTATAAAGATAATGTATGACACTTCAATCATCAGTCTCTAAGCTTAATCTCATGAGATACCATCACCATTTTATCATTAAGAAAGAAAGAGTTGATCATGCTCATATGCCGCATTGGCAAGTTGTCTCCGTCACCTCATGCACCCGGATCAACATCATTACGAATCCCTTATAACGGCCATTCGGATGTATACATCATCGAATACCACATCTTAAGCGAGTATTCGGTAACTCAAGCACGTCTGCTAAGGGGAAATGCATATGAATAAAAGACTTTTAATTATCGAGACTTTTCTTTGTGTTCGCTCTTTCCCATTGATGAAGCCCAAAGCTAACGACTATTCACAATTTTCATCACTTGAAAATCAATAACACAGGACGCACAGTCCGAGTGCTCAATCGCAACACCTTCTACCGATGCCGCAATCCAAGGTTGTGGTCGTAGAAACAATTAGAATTTTATCCATGTTTTATTTCAACATGATAAGGACTCCTAGACCATAACAACGAAATTAGGACACACAGTCCTCAATTCCAAGATTAGGACTCCTAGCCCATAATATCACGATTAGGACCCTTGGTCCATAATTCTTGACACGAATCCCAGATCACGTGCTTATAACTGAATACTAGAGGCGACGTCTCGCGAACTAGATTCTCTTTCACATGTGCTTACTTTTCACTCAGTGAAAATCAAAACCAAAATAAAACCTTGGGCACTTATCCCAGTAACCGGAACGTTTCTCTATCATTTAGGATAAAATCTTTTCCTTTAAAAATTCTTTTATAAAACATTTAGGAAAGTCGTTTGCTTTTGAAATTCTTGATGGAATAAGGTCAAATATTTTGAAAGGTTTTTTATTCATAAAACACATATTTCGAAAAAGGTTTTCTCTCGTACAAACTTTGGATCATAAAAAGGTAGTTTCTATTGACTTAAAAATATTTCAACGTTTCTTTTAAAAACAAGAATCTCATTCTCTTGAAGTAAGCGTTCTAAACAAGGAACTTTTATAAATGAAATCAATACTTTCAAAGTTCTATTCAAGGCTTATTAAGGTTTTTAATCCTTATAATCATTGAGCACAGACTCAAGTCCGGCTTCTCAAACTTCAATCAACAGTAATATATTCTCAACAATAATATCACAGTTATTGATAGTTCATCACAACTCACGATACTTTAAGGTAAGTAATAATCAACTTCAAGTAATAATCACAATAGTTCAATTATACAAGTCATTCAAGTATTTGCTCCATATCATAATGATATTCAAATCACTCAAGTAAACACATACGCACATGCATATAGTCATTGAATATCCCTATGCAATCCCCTCTTACCTTTTGTGAAGGTAAGGAGATTAGATGCTCGAAGAGGTATACCACGAACATCCTCGTTTCCTCCGTGATGGAAGTCTAAGGTTATGAACACATAATCACAAGTTAAAATCAAACAAGAACACTAAACAACAAGGTATAGGTTCGGCCAAGACTAGTTCTTTGGGTTAGAGATTCCCAAAAATTATACAACTCATGGATTTATGATCCTTAAGTGTTAGAAGTTCATAAACAATGACCATTTAACAAAGTTGAATTAAAATCCCACTAAGTTATAAACTTAGGGTATTCGGCCAAGGCTAGTAAAATAGGCTAGCATTCACTAAAATTTCCAATCTCTTAGGTTTAGCATACATATGTATTAAGGAGATCAAAACCATGATCATTTTGGAAAAATGAGAACAAAGTATCCTAGGTCCATAACCTTCTAGGTTCGGCCTTCATAGGATTTATAGGCTAGAAATCTTTAAAATTTCCAATCTCTTAGACTTAGCATCCGAATATCTTATGGAGCTCAAATCCATGATCATTTTGGAAAACAATGGAAACTTAAACATTCCAATCTCTTAGACTTAGCATCCAAATATCTTATGGTGCTCAAGTCCACGATCCATCGAGATAAAAGAATGAGTTGCACCTGAATTGAAAAGTACAGTTAAAAGATTACCCACTAAATCACACTTACCTTGCACCATATCGGCGAAATTCGATGCTTCAGCTCCACTCATTGTATACACTCGCCCTTTAGCTGTCGGTTTGCTTGCTTTGGCATGATTGATAGCTGGTTCTCTTTTCGGTGCTCTGCAGTCCCTGGCTTAGTGCCCCATACGATCGCAGTTAAAGTGTAACACCCCCTTGGCGCTACATGTTGATACTAAAAGACTGAAAATAATTACACTGGTTGCTTTCAGAAAAATATAATTTTCTCTATTTCTTAACTTCCTTGAAAATTAGTGATAAATTTTTTTTTCTTTTCCTCAAACGATACAACCCAAACCGTTATAATTAACAAACAAACGAATACATATATATGCATCAATAAGGTTTTACATATGGCCCTTTATATTACAATCATTTATTTAAGCCATAGCATAAGGAAAACACACATAAACTAAACCTATATAGTAGCGGTACTACTTTCCAAAATTAAACCCAAATCAGAATCCTACAGCTGGTCACACTTACGAATACCCATTGGGAAATCCTCCCGAGACTCCCTGCCCGCAAAAGTAGCCAGGTTAGTCCTCCAAACGCTTCCATCATCAGCCACGTCAAAATGCAGGGAACGTATTCCCGTGTACGATATCAGACTCATTTGGCTCATCTGTACTCGAATATATATATAGAAGCATAGTAGAAACCCAACATGAAAATAAATAAAGCAAGGGTGAGATACCATCATTGAGTTTTCATCATGATAACTACATGCACGACACTCAAACAAACATCATGTATACATATTATAAATATTTCCTACCAATGGGATTCATACCCGATCATCCAATCATAATTTTTCAAAAATGCATGACACTTCAATATCCATTCCTGTGATTCTTGACCTTTAGTCTCCGGAGATTCATAACTTCCCTTCTTCGAGCAATGATTAGGCTGCGATACCCTTAACACGATTGTCTCATGAGATCGGCCTCTAAATTTAGGTATAGCTCCAATTGTTCAAGGAATATCACGATGGAGCACCTAAAATAATATTGGAATAGTTCCCTATTGAGTACATTCGTGCTGGGTAACCGAATTCCACGACCCGAGGTTGCAAGGCCCTAAGTATTCGTTGGATTTTCGAAGCCCGAATGTCCTTAAGACCCAAAGACCCTAGAATTTTGGCCCGTAACTAACCAATTTACCCAATTCACCCCTTGTGAAATTGTACCTCGATACCCAAGGAATGTCTGCCCAAATATGGCATGTGTTGACAGACTATGCATGTAAAATCCATTGTTATCATAATTGTTCTTTGTCTTTTGTTTTTCCTGTCTAGGCTTAAAGCTCCCGACTATCCTTCCTTAGGTATTCCAATTCCTTTCCTTTCCAAGTGCAATTTCCTTTTAGGAACACTACCCCGACATCTCGGTAATCTAGGTCCTTATCCTTTCCTTGATTTTTCCCCAAAGAATTTTCGTTCAGTGAAACACAAATACCAAAAACAAAAACTCCGAAAACTTATCCAAGTTTGTTGGAAATTTCCGTTGTTCTTAAATTCTTTTCCACAAATCCTTTTCCGATGAAATTCGTTTTTAAAACGTAACGAAAATTATTTTCCCCCTTAAATCCTTTGTTTTTATTTCTGAAAATCTGTTAATTCTTTTTAAAATCATTTCTAACCCATATATTTATTTTTCTCATGTAAAAAGATCGTTTTTCCTCATACTGCCGTTAGGTAAGCAAAAACCCTTATTTCTTGAAAATTTATTTATTATCAATCTTAAAACACTTTTTAAAATACATTTTCTTAAAATTAAGATTGTATTTCCATTTTTCCCGACGTTTTCAAAACAAGTGCGAAAGTGAAATTTTTTCACGGTTACGTATGCGCGGTTGCTCATTAACTTATTCTTTTATTAAAACTCATTAAAATATTATTATTTTTAGCTTAAAAATTAAATCCACCAATTTTCAAAAACATAATATTTCCCTTAAATTTTCTTAACGTTTTTTTCCCTTAATTTTCAATAAGCACTAACCGGTGTCAGGCTTCCAGCCAATCATAAAAATCAACAGAAAATTTCATACAACACAATTTATCACATGCTTTCACAACCAACAATAAATTCACACATCGCAATTTATAGCATGCTTTCACAGATAAATCATGCATCACAAAATATTACGAAATAATTTTAAAACAAACACCACAAACTACAACCATTGATTACAGACACACCAAACAATTTATACACATAGTTATCGAAGCTCCTCAGGAAAACTCCCCTTACCTTTGAAGATTCAAGTTCTGATTCAACGAAGTCTCGGTTTTCAAATCCAGTTTCCTCCACGAACTCCGAGCAACAACTACTAACACAATCCTTCACAAAACAACACATAACTAATTAAACTTTGAAAAAAAAATCTATTATTTCCTATGGATATGGTTTCTGCCCAAGCTAAGAAAATAGGTTCAAGGTTTCAAAATTCCACATACTCTTAGATCTATAACTTTAGAGTAGTGTAGAGTTAAGACAAGTTATCATAAGTTGAAAAATGAAACAAAATCTTTCAACTCCTCAAGAAAATAATTTCGGCCATGAATAAAATAATGGCTTAGAGATTTGATTTTGATTCAAAACTCATGGACTCAACATATATATGAATTATAAGATTGAATCAAGTAAGACTAGTTAACAAAATGAACAAAGTCCTCCCCCACTAGAAACTAGGGTTCGGCCTTGACAAAATAAACGGGCACGATTTTTTTTTTGATGTATCCTCTTGGATCTTAAATATAGAGAGGATACTAAGATCATAGAAATTGGTTTCACTTTAAAATGATTTTTCTATGATTTTCTATGAATTTTCAAAGTTTCTAGATCTAGGAATTGAAAAATATGATCAAGACTTCAAATCACAAAAAACAATGAAGAACATGATGATTATTGAGTGAGAGAATCATGGTATACCTCTTGTAAATGAAAATTGGGTAAGGAATCACCTACTTCCTTCACAAAATCAAGCTATGGTACTTAGAGCTTTAATGGCAAAAATGGCAAAGCTTGATGGAGAAGATGGAGATGGCCTTTTATAGAAGTGAAAATGGGCCTCTTGTCTGCCTAGGGTAGTGGCCTTTGAGGGGTAAAAGGGTCCAACACACAAAAATTCAAGGACAAGGTAGTAATATCACAAAATGGCATTTTTGTGGTATTATGACAACATAAGGACAAAATGGTCATTTCCAAAAAGCAATCATGACCAACATGTGGTGAGAAATGAGTGAGGATGTGGCTGATTTGTGTCCACAAATTATGGGGCAAACTTGTCATTTCGATGAAAGTTCAAGGGTAAAATCGTCCAAGGGCAAAATGGTCTTTACACTAGTTTAAAGAAATATCTAGATATTTTGTAAAAAGTAATCATGACATGAGTGACTCATCCACATGACCCACCATTAAATCCAATTATATACTATGTATATTTGTTGAATCCAAGAGATGAGAATCAAGTGAAATTTGAAATCTCACTTTTGTGATGAGGCCGAAACCCTAGTTCATGGAGCTAGATGAGTTTTATTCAAAGTTCTTAGTTCATGATTTGGATTAAGTGCTTAATCATGTTTAGGTTCCTTAAGGATCATAAATCCATAAGTTAGAAAATTTTTAACTTTCCTAACCTAGAAATTTAGAAGAGGCCTAACCCTAACCCACTTGAATAAGTGTGTTTTTGTTTTATTTTGATTTATATTTATTTTGGTTACAATTTGTTATGAAGGAACCAATTGGATCGAGTTGATCTAAGTCGACGGAGGGAACCGGATCAAAATCGGAAGGTTTTTTGAGAACGTTAGTTTGAATCTCAAAGAGGTAAGGGGAGTTTCCCTGATGAGTTTAAGATAATCGTATGCTAATTGTTTGAGTTGTCTGTATATTATCCGTAATAATTTCCTGTGATTGAAACTGTTGGTTGTTAATTATTGATTTGATTATGTGCTTAATTGAGTTTTTGTGATTTGTGGATTTACATAATTGTGATTAAATTGTAAAATTATAATTGTGATGTATGCCATGAATTAGATGTATGTCATGCTGTTCAATGATGAAATTATCTGTTGTTGAGTGATGGATTGAGAAACTTGACATTGGTCAATGTTCAATTTAATTTAAGGATAAAAGCTTAATAAGCTGCTTGAATAATTAATCAAAGTGATTAATTTGTGGGAATTTGAGAAAAACTGGAAAAATATTATTTTAATAATATTTTTGAAGAAACCGTGTCAATAAGTGACAGCAAGGGCGGAATTGTGAAATTTTTTCACAAGGGCTAGTTTTTCCAAAATAAATTCAATTTTATTATAAAATGTTATTTAAAGTGATTAAGTTCCGAAAATAACGTAATATAGCTGTCAGAACAATTACTTATGACAGAAAAGTCATTTTAGTTATAAAAAGTTTTTTTATGAAATTTTTTGAGAAAAAGGTTTTATTTTATTTTATTTAGAAAAGACTTTTTAATTTGACGTTTATTGGGAATGATTTTCAGAAATAAAGTAAGTGGAAAGAAAAGATTTTATCTATGATTTTCGGAGGTTTGGTTTTTTGTATGAGTTTTTCACTGAGCGAAAGGTTTTCATAAAGGATAAACGAACCTAGTGACTGAGACGTCGGGGTTCTAGTCTTCTGTGGACACGTAGATCGAGGATCGGTGTCATTGGACTTAGTATCCTGCAAAGGTTTTGTGGACTGTGTGTCCTAGATTTGATGTGGATAATGTGAGTTCCATATCCGCGAGCCAAAGACTGGTGCATCAGTTTAGGGCTTTGCGATTGAGCACTCGGACTATGTGTCCTGTGTTGAGTTTAAAACATTTGGACTATGTGTCCTATGTTTGTTTAAAGTGAAAAAGTCTTAATATAAAATTAAGCATGGTCGTGAGATTTGGGCTTGGACAAGGAAAGATTATTATGACAAAGAAAATGAAACGAGAATAAAAGTTTTTCTCATGCATTTTTGGCAGACGTGTCATGTGTTATGATCATTGAGTCCTGAGTGGATCAATGAATCTTTTATGGACTATGTTTCCATTTGATCATTGGGTTTCTGAGTGAGCAAATGTATCTTTGCTGGAGTTTGTTTCCAATTTAATGCGATAACAATTGAGGTTCTGAGTGATGCAATAGGTTATGAACAATAAACTCCATTGATCGCAGTAACTATTGTGTTCTGTGTGGACTAATGAGTTACATTTTTGAACAATAACCTTGGTGTATTGAGTAATGACCAGTGTGTTATGTGTTCTTTTGGACATTGTTTTATTTTATTTTTACAATGGGCCATGAAAAGAGCTTGATATACTTAAAACGAAATAGAAAGTTGTGGGATATTCGGAGATTAGGTATCAAAATAGAGCCTGGATATTTAAGTGTCATGCATTTTTATAAAATGACGATGATTGTCGGGTATGAAACCCTTTGGATAAAATTATTCTACTGTTTAGATAATTTTTGTATGCTGTGAATATCTGGTATATGTTGTTTTGTGGGTCGTGTATACGGTTGTCTTAACAAAACTCATATATTGGTATCTCACCCTTGCATATCTGTTTGTTGTTTCCTCTTCTATGTGAAAATGTATATATATCTGAGTTCATATGAATCCGGAAGCAGTAGATCTGAACTACTTGGAGGTCCGAGCCCTAATGTTTGACAACGCTGATCAAGGGAACGCCTGGGTGATCAACCCAGGGGCTCGGAGTGCTACCTACACTGATGCGATGAGGACACTCCGAGGGACTGTAGCTGACAGACCACAACAGCTTATTCATAGCAGGGAGCCGATCGAGGTTTCACTACCTCCCATTTGGATGATCCTACAGCATTTGGTACAACACGGGGACTTAGAGCATCAACCACCTCCGCACGTTCAGCCTTTACAACAGGTAGCCCCGGAGTCACCTCCTGGACCTATATTCTTGATCCCGGAGGAGGCACATGTGGAGAGAAAGGAGGATCCTGAGGAGGATCCGATAGTTGATCTGGACTATGTTCCTCTTGAGGATGGTATAGTCTTGGATATTGGAGAAGGGGCTGATGTATTCTCTCCAGATACACCTCCTGGAGGTGGGAGTGTCTATGCTGGACTCCCTAATGGGTTTCATTAGTGGGACCAGCTGTAGGGCTTAGTCTTTATGGGTAGAGTGGGATTTTTAGATAGTCTGACTTATTGGCTCCTGAGAGCCATCTTTTTGAGTAGTGTACTTCAGACTCCCACTGTGATATAGTTAAGTTATTTCAGTTTGATGTGATATATGTTTGGCAGTAGATGGTGACCTGGTAGGAAAAAGGTCTTATGTAAAACTTTGATGATGCATATGTATGATATATAGAGATGTATATTATGTAATGGTGTTTGGGTGTGTGTACAGTAAAGAAAAAGGAAAAAAAAAATTAACACCATTTTGACAAGAATAAGTAATTAGTAAACTGATTTTGTTTTCCGAAGGAAACCAGCAAATTATTATTTTTGTTAAGTTTGATTTTTGCAACATGTTACGTAAATGTAATACCCTGAGAATGGGGTGTCGCATTAGTGGTATCAGAGCTGGTCGAGTCTTTAGGGAAATCTTTGGGAATAGGTCTGTTGTGTTGATGTTGTGTGATCTCTGATTGAGATTGTTTGAATTACTTCTTAAAGTAATGTGTGATAGTTAGTAAATTCAAGTTTCATTTTCTGGTTACCATTTAACTGATTGTGTCTTGTAGGTCAGTTATGGAACCAGAAGGTGCACCTGGGCGTGGACGTGGACGCGGCCGTGGAAGAGGTTGTAGAGGTGGTCGTGTTAATGGCCGAGGAAAATTATGAGGAAGAGGGAGGTATGGATTTTGCTGCACAAGCAATGGCGGATGTTGCTACTGCTATTGCACAACAAATTGCTACAATGGATGCCCAGAATTTACAGGAACAACTTCGAGATGAACAGACTGCTGAAGGCAGAAGTGTTACTGCTTTTAGATGCCAGAATCCTCCACAATTTCATGGAGATGTGGATCCTATAAAAGCTGACTTATGGATTCAGGAAGTGGAGAAGATCTTTGAGTTGATCAGTAGTCCAGAAGGAGAGGCACCGGGCAACTACTGGAAGCATAGAATCAGGTGATTACTTGGTTAATATTTAAGAACATGTTTTTGAGCAAGTATTTTCCACAGAGTGCTCTAGCAGAAAAGGAGCAAGAATTTTTACGTCTGTATCGGAGGGATTTATCTGTAGGGGAGTATACAGCCAAGTTTGAGTCACTTTCCAAATACTTATGCTTTTTCCAAAACAATCCAGATGAAGGTAGGAAGTGTGAGCATTTTGAAGCAGGAATGCGATTTGAGATTAATAAGTCTGTATTACCATTGGAAATTAGGAATTTCTAAGCTTTGGTTGAGAAGTGTAGGAAGATAGAGCAACTGAGGAAGGGAAGAGATAACAGAGGAAATGCGGGAGGACCATCAAAATATAAGAGTCAATCTCAGAACCAAAAGGGAAATCAAGTCCAGAACAAACCTTATTACCGAGCAGCGGGGAATAATCAAAATCAACAATCATACTGTCCTATAGCTGCTGCATCAGGTGTTGGAGGTCAGAAGAATCAAAATCAAGGCCCGAACAAGAAGTGTTACAAATATGGAGATCCAAATCATTTAGAAAACAATTGTCCAGTTAGAGGACCAAAATGTTTCAATTGTGGTCAGATGGGACGTTTAGCTAGAGACTGTGGTATGCCAAGGACTGCACCAATTGTCAATACTGTAAAGACCAATAAGCCGACAGCTAAGGGGAGAGTTTACACCATGAGTGGTGCTGAGGCTTCTGAGTCTGACGATATCATACAAGGTAGTTGTGACATAGCTGGTAATCTCTTAACTGTACTTTTTGATTCGAGTGCAATGCATTCCTTTATTGCGATGGATTCTATGAGACATTTGAAATTACCTATTTCTTCTTTATCCTATGACTTGATTGTTTCAACCCCAACTGCTGAGCCAGTTACCGTGAATTCTATATGTCTGAATTGTCCTATTATCATTCAGGATAGATATTTTCTTGTTGATCTGATATGCCTTCCTTTAATACAGTTAGATATGATTTTAGGCATGGATTGGTTATCTTCCAACCATTTCCTATTAGATTGTGCTCATAAGACTTTAATTTTTCCCAATCCTGAGATTTCTGGATTTTTATCTACCAACCAAGTACGAACATTTTCGAAAGAAAGAGATCAGGGATACATTCTTTTAACTAACTTAGAAGTCGAGAGGGAGATCGATTTGAGTACGATGCCTGTAGTAAGAGAATTTCCGGATGTGTTTCCTAATGATGTTCCTGGTTTGCCGCCAGTAAGAGAGATAGAATTCTCCATCGATTTAGTACCAGGAGTTGGACCAATTTCTATTGCTCCATATCGGATGGCGCCTATAGAGCTTGTTGAATTGAAAACTCAATTGGAGGACCTTTTGTCAAAACAGTTCATTCGACCAAGTGTTTCTCCGTGGGGAGCACCAGTTCTTCTAGTGAGGAAGAAAGACAAAGGTTCAAGGCTTTGCGTGGATTTTCGACAACTGAACAAAGTGACGATTAAGAATAAGTACCCTTTACCACGTATAGATGACCTGATGGATCAACTGCGAGCAGTTTTTGTGTTCTCAAAGATTGACTTGAGGATAGGTTATCATCATATTAGGGCAAAAATTGAAGTTAAGTGGTAATTGAGAGACGTACATGTGGTTATCGTTTTAAAATCCATATATTGGTACTCACCCTTGCATGTTTTATTGATGTTCTTCTTTCTGTATGGGTATTGTTATTATCTGAGTTTAGAAGGATCCGGCAATGCCGTTGGCACATACGGGGGTTTGAAGCCTCCATTTTGAGGATGCAAATAACATAAACGCATGGGTGATCCACCCGGGAGCCCATGTCGTTTGTTATACCGGGCACGTACACACTGTAGAGGGCACGATGGAGACGGGGCCTCAGATGGAGCATAGGTCTATGGAGACGATTGAGGTATCTCTACCTCCTTTGTGGCTACTTGTACAGTATCTGGTCGATCATGGACATCTTAAGGCTCAACTCTTAGGCGAGGCAAGACTTGAGCCAGCTCCAGAGGAGATTGTGGTGGGCCCAGAGGAGATGGTTATTGATCCCGAGGAGGATCCAGAGGAGTACGTAGAGGATGTACCTGAGTACATACCTTTGGACGATGATGACGATTCACCTGGTGAGGGTGTTGCTGCGTCTTCATCCGACTCATCGGCGGGGAGTGGGATTGACCCTGGTCTTCCCAATGGGTACCATTAGTCTATGACCAGCTGTAGGTGGTTACATTTTTGGGGTAGTGATTTCGTTAGTCTTTCTGGCTACTAAGAGCCATGATTTTTGTATATGGGCTTAGACGTTTCACTATGTGTCCTTATTTTTTTTCTTTCTTTCTTAGCTTGCAGAATTCTGAATCGGGAAGTGGAGGCCAACAAAACCAAAACCGAGGCCAATTTAGAAGATGTTACAAGTGTGGAAACCCAGATCACATGGCTGATGTTTGCCCACGCAAAGGAACGAAATGTTACAACTGTGGACAAATAGGACACTTTTCAAGGGATTGTAATGCACCAAGGTATGAAAGGGCTGTCAACACCTTAGGGACTAATAAACCCATAGCAAAGGGAAGAGTTTACACAAGGACTAGCACTGGAGCTTCACAATCTGATGATCTTTTAAGACAGAAGTAGTGTGCAATTTGACGGTCTTATGGCAGTGGTCTATAATGCTAAGTTGTAATAGGATTCTAAGTATAATCGTGTTTTGATGCCCTTAAGAATTTGACTCTCTAGGGTCTCCTATGTTACTAGTCTTTCCAGTGAATGTATGTTTCTTATGACTTTTGGGAATATAAGTCTCTTTAAGAAATTTATTCCAGTTCCCTTCTCTTTTTGATTGTTGTGGTCAGTTTAGACTTTGGATCCAATCTTGTTTTTCCTAGAGTTGTGTACTGCCTTGTTGTTGCACGAGATGGGTATGTTTATAAAAGAAGTTTCTTGATGAGACTTAATCTAATCACTTTTACTTTTGGTGAAAGTGATTCAGTTTGAATTCTTATCAAACTATTGCTCTTTTAAATTGTTGACCAGGAAATTCTAGTGGAAGGAGAAACTTTTTAGATTCATGATTGTAAACGTGTACCGATCATACATTTTTACCTCCCTGAACCTACTAAAGGACCTTCATACACTGGATGTTTCTGTATTCTTTTGGATTGATGAAGTTATTTTAGATACTTTCTTTTGATAGTATGATCTTGATAGTGAGAAATCCTATTTAGTTTCAAGTTACGTAATTTCGAGGACGAAATTCTTTTTAGAGGGGTAGTATTTTAACACCCTATTTTTCCTATGCTTTATGTAGCAGTAAATACATATTTAAATGTGTTTATTTTAGATTAAACTCAGAATGATTTTAATTAAACTAAAATCATTTTCTTGTGTTGTTATAGCATATGAAGTCACGATAAAATTTTCGGTTGAAAATTCAGACCAAACCGGTCTGCGTTTTCACTGCCGGTACAAGTTTACGGTACAGAAAACCTAATTTTGACCCGTGAACGAGATAGTTAGTGTTTTTATTATGTTTGCTTCAACTTTGGTTATTTTGAAAATTTTCGTTCAAAAATAAAATAAAATATTTTATTCGGGCAAAAACATTGGAAGAATTACGATCGGAAATGCAACCGGGTACGAAATGGAGCAGAATAGGAGACATAAAAGGGTTGAGGTGAGATGAGGGAGTCAGGTGACTCACTAGAGGTATGGCCTAAGCTACCTCCTAAAAAGTGGTCATGATGTACTTTTCGAAATATATCATATTATATTCTACAAACCTATTTTTCTCTTTTCTTTTCAACCAAACAAGGCACAAGGTCAAAACTTGCTCCCCAAGCTCATTCCTCTCTCCTCAATTTCGTGCCACTCTCTCCCCTCTCTATATATACCCCTTTCATTTTCACTTCATCATCTTCCTCCTTCAACCTTCATTAAACATTCATCTTCCTCTTTCTTCTAAAAGTTCAAGCTCTTAAAGCTTTAGTTTTTATTCATCTTTTCTACTTAAGTTCTTCATTAAAGTTATTCCTTATACTAAGGGTAATGCTCTCATATGAATCTTTTTGCAAGTTTCATCTTTTATTTCTTAGTTTACTTTATGTGTTCTTTATATGCTTTAAACTTCTAAAATCTCTCTAAAATGGTAGAAAACTCCTTTTGAGTTGAATCCACTTTCTATAGTCTTGTGTTAACTTATATTTTCACATACTAAGAGGTTGTGTAAAACAAAAATCTCTATACACCTCTTCCAATGAAGGCCGAATGCTTGTATTTGTGACCTAGGAAGTTTTTGTTTCAACTTTTGGAATATGATCATGTGTTTGAGTTTCTAACTATCTCTTGATCTTGAATCTATAAATCTTGGAAGTTTTGATAGCTTGTTCCTATGATGGCCGAAAAATTTGAATAAGTAGGCCTAGGATACTATGTTTCAACTTTCCAAGTATTGATCATGGATTTAGAACTCTTAATACCTTGTGATTCTAAACCTAAGAGTTATTTTTAAACAAAGAATACTTTCCTCATCATCCTATGATGGCCGAAACTTAGTGTTTAGGTGCTAGGATGTTTGAGTTTTTATTTGTCCAAGATGATCATGGACTTGAGCTCCATAAGATATTTGGATGCTAAGTCTAAGAGATTGGAAAGTTTATGGATTTATAACTTGTTTATTTTATGTTATTAAAGCTAGTATGTGTTACTTTCATTTTTCCAAGATGATCATGGACTTGGGCTCCATAAGATATTTGGATGCTAAGTCTAAGAGATTGGGAAGTTTAAGGATTTATAACTTGTTTATTTTATGTCATTAAAGCTAGTATGTGTTACTTTCATTTTTCCAAGATGATTATGGACTTGAGCTCCATAAGATATTTGGATGCTAAGTCTAAGAGATTGGAAAGTTTAAAGATCTCTAGCCTATAAATCCTATGAAGGCCGAACCTAGAAGGTTATGGACCTAGGATACCTTGTTCTTATTTTTCCAAAATGATCATGGTTTTAAGCTCCTTAACACATATGGATGCTAAACCTAAGAGATTGGAAAGTTTAGTGAATTCTAGCCTATTTTACTAGCCTTGGCCGAATACCCTAAGTTTATAACTTAGAGGGATTTTAATTCAACTTTGTTAAATGATCACTGTTTATGAACTCCTAAGACTTAAGGATCATAAATCCATGAGTTGTATAATATTCGGGAATCTCTAACCCTATGAACTAGTCTTGGTCGAACCTATATCTTGTGTTTTAGTGTTCTTGTTTGATTTTAACTTGTGATTTTGTGTTCATAACCTGACTTCCATCACGGAGGAAACAAGGACGTTCGTGGTATACCTCTTCGAGCATCTAATCTCCTTACCTTCACTAAAGGTAAGAGGGGATTGCCTAGGGATATTCAATAACTATATGCATGTGTGTATGTGTTTACTTGAGTGATTTGAATATTATGATGATATGGAGCAAATACTTGAATGACTTATTTACCTGAGCTATTGTGATTATTACTTGAAGTTGTTTATTACTTGCCTTAAAGTATTGTGAGTTGTATATATGTGATGAACTGTCATTAACTGTGATATTATTGTTAAGAATATATTACTGTTGATTAAAGTTTGAGAAGCCGGACTTGAGTCTGTGCAATGATTATAAGGATTAAAAGCATTAATAAGCCTTGAATAGAACTTTGAAAGTATTGGTTTCATTTATAAAAGTTCCTTGTTTAAAACACTTACTTCAAGAGAATGAGATTCTTGTTTTGAAAAGAAACGTTGAAGTGTTTTTAAGTCAATAGAAACTACCTTTTTATGATCCAAAGTTTGTACGAGAGAAAACCTTTTTTGAACTATGTATTTCATGAAGGAAAAACCCCTTTGAAAATATTTCACTTTATTCCATCAAGGATTTCAAAAGCAGTGAATTTCCAAATGTTTTATAAAAGACTTTGTAACGGAAAAGATTTTCTCCTAAATGATTTAGAAAAATTCCGGTTACTTGGATAAGTGACCGAGGTTTTGTTTTGGTTTTTGATTTTCACTGAGCGAAAAGTAAGCACATGTGAAAGAGAATACTAGTTCGTGAGACGTCGCCTCTAGCATTCAGTTTATGAACGTGATCTAGGATCCGTGTCAAGAATTATGGACCAAGGGTCTTAATCGTGATATTATGGGCTAGGAGTCCTAATTTTGGAATTGAGGACCGTGTGTCCTAATTTTGTTGTTATGGGCTAGGAGTCCTTATCATGTTGAAATAAAACATGGATAAAATTATAATTGTTTCTACGACCACAACCTCGGACTAAGGCATCGGTCTAAGTGTTGTGATTGAGCACTCGAACTGCGTGTCCTGTGTTATTGATTTTCAAGTAATGAAAATTGTGAATAGTCGTTAGCTTTGGGCTTCGACAACGGAAAAGAGTGAACACAAAGAAAAGTCTCGATAATGAAAAGTCTTTTATTCATATGCATTTCCCCTTAGCAGACGTGCTTGAGTTATCCGAATACCCGTTTAAGATGTGGTATTCGATGAGGTATACATTCGAATGGTCGTTATAAGGGATTCGTGATGATGTTGATCCGGGCGCATGAGGTGACGGAGACAACTTGCCAAACGGGGTGTATAAGCCTGATCAACTCTTTCTTTCTTGATGATAAAACGGTGATGGTATCTCGTGAGATTAAGATTAGAGCCTGATGATAGAAGTGTCATGCATTATCTTTATAAGATTGATTGATTCGGGTATGAGACCCATTGAAATAATACTTGTTGTTTACCGATGAGTAATGTTTAAAATGTTAATATGCCAAGGTGTTGTATGTATCATGTGTATGGTTGTTGTATGATATATCCATTTGCCGGTGTCTCACTCTTACAGTTATATCAGGTCTCTTCGGGTTTTGCTGTAGTACCTTGGTACTCTAGTACCGATATTGCAGAGGAGTCTTTCTAAGTCACTTGAAGACCTAGTGTTAGAGATTGGGAAAGTATTCTGATTGGGGGTCACTCCAATGAATATTTGATAGAATGACCAGCTTAGGAGTCTGAGTTGGGTTGTATATTGTTGAGTCACCGGCAAGTGTACCGGTCATCGCAAGTAATAAAATAAACACGGTAAGTAATTACCGAGGTCGAACACAAGGATTGGGCTACCAATTCAACTAATTCGCGAGAAATTCGATAAGTTGGTCAAGTAACAGTAAATGGTTGAGAGGGAGAATATGATCGCAAATGAAATTAACAAATCTAATAGAACTAAGGTATTAAAATCTGGAATTAAAATGTCTAAGGTCTCAAATCCACCTACCCAATCATGCATAGTACCCAAGTGATGATGATTCTTCCCTAAGTTCAATTACAATGTCAACCAGGACCCCCAAATTCTCCTATATCCACTGTCGTGCTCAATAGGACGTATTCAACGATTGGATTAATTACTTACTAGGACTCATAACCCTAATCATCAAACTCTATTAATTATTGTTCCCTATAAGGTTGCACCGATCTTCTATTAACTCTCGTGCAATAGTCGATCGATGATCCCAATTCAAGTTCTAAAACGCGAATTGCCTCCTAAGCCTCATCACGTTTAACTAGTCAATCACGCATGCATATGATCAACGCAATCAAATCAGAATTGGAAAACATTAATTGACAGAAGGGAGAAAAACATACATCACATCGAATTCTACACCGCCATGGGTGGTTTCATTGATCCCTCGAACGAGGGGATTAGTTCCTCATTCTCGTAAAGACAGACAAGCAATCGTACATAACCACCAAAGTAAAATAATAAAAAGAAAAGAGGAGACGCAGGTCCAGAGAACAAGGAATTCGGCCAAAAACGCTACTCTAAACAGTGGAGAATCCAAAAGCTTTCAAATTCTGCCCTAAAATAGCAATATATAGGATTCAGGATCTGCGCGCTCTCGTGAGGCGAGCAGATCAAAAACTTGTTTGTGAACGCCGGCAAGTGTACCGGGTCGTCGCAAGTAATAAAATAAACACGGTAAGTAATTACCGAGGTCGAACTCAGGGATTGGGCTACCAATTCGACTAATCCGCGGGAAATCCGATAAGTTTGGTCAAGTTACAGAAGGTGGTTGAGAGAGAGAGAATAGGATTGTAATCTAAATTAACAAATCTAAATAAAACTAAACTATTAAAATCTGAAATTTAAATGTCCAAGGTCACAATTCCACCTACCCAACATGCATACCCAAGTGATGATGAATTCCTCCCTAAGTTCAATTACGATGTCAACCGGGACCCCTAAATTCTCCTAAATCCACTCTCGTGCTCATTAGGACGTCTTCGACGATTGGATTAATTACTTGCTAGGTCTCATAATCCTAATCTCGAATTTGGTTAATTCTTGTTCCCTATAAGGTTGCACTAATCTCCTTCTCACTCTCGTGTAATATTCGATTAGTGATCCCAATTCAAGTTCTAAAACGCGAATCGCCTCTCGGCCTAAAACACGTTTAACTAGTCAATCATGCAACACATATGATCAACGCAATCAAATCAGAATTGGAAAACATAAATTGAGACAAGGGAGAAAGACATACATCACATCGAATCTACATTGCCATGGGTGGCTTCATTGCTCCCTCGGACGAGGGGATTAGTTCCTCATGCTCATAGACAAACACTCGGACATAATCTCCATATCAAAATAAGAAAAAAGAAGAAGGGGAGACGCAGCTCCAAAGAGAAAAGAAATCTGGCCTAAACACTACTCTACAGTGGAAAAACCCTACTAGGATTCGGATCTCCAAAAGCTCTCCAGCCTCCCCCCAAATTCTGATCTGAGACAGCCTTTAAATAAGGATTCTGTTTCTCGCCCGCTCGCGGGGCGAGCTTACTCTCGCGACGCGAGAATTAAAATTGGCGCGCATTCAATTTGAACTCTCGCGAGGCTAAAGTGTGTTCGCGGGGCGAGTCTTCAATTCTAGGCTGTGATCTTCATCACGGCTGGGCCGTGATAGTCTCTGACTTCCAGGGTCTTCAAACTCTCGCGGGGCGAGATTCTTTTCGCGGGGCGAGATTCTTTTCGCGGGGCGAGACTTCATACCTTAAACTGTCACGGGTGTGGTCTTCATCACGGCTTGGCCGTGATGGTCTCTGTGTTGCAGGTCTTCATGATTCGCGTGGCGAACATATTCTCGCGAGGCGAGACAGAATTGATGACCTTGCTGTTTTATCTGTTCTTCAGGCTCGCGAGGCGAGCATCCACTCGCGAGGCGAGGATATCCAGAAGTGGTTTTTCCACTGCTTCTTGACTTTCCTTGACTCCTGGAGCTTCACTTATTGACCTGAAAACACCAAAAGCAACCAAAAGCATAATTCTATCCAAAATAAGCTAAAAACTACACAAAAGACGCAAAACGAGTCAAAGTCCAACTTAGGAACAAAACAAGGCAAATTTGGGCGAAAACGAGATTGAACTCGAATAATTTGCACAAAAACCACGGTCCATCTAGTTATAAAACTAGATAAGCCGAAGGCTTATCAAAACACCCCAAACTTAAACCTTGCTTGTCCCCAAGCAAGCTTAAAACTCAAAAACGACTCAAGACTTGGCAAGCCTAAAGGAATCAATCGATTTCGCACAAATTTCATGCAATCAAAACAGTTTTTCTCCAATGATCTTCCCCCCTTACATCAATGTAATCCCCACATTCATTTACTTTAAACAATTGAGAACTTCATCATTCATGCAATCATTAGTCCAAGTTGAGGATCAGGGTCACACACGAAAGGAAGATCACCAATTTCAAACAATTGCCTTCCTCACAAGGGTATGTAAAATTTCACTCATTCACTCAATTCGTCAAGGCTATCAACTTTTCACTCAATTTCACGTATCAAAAGCACTTCCCGTGAATTTGATTTTCATCTCAAAAATGGTTCCCACGAAAACATGCATGCAACATCAGAAGGTCTTTTAAAGGTTGTAATGGGGCCTGGCTCAAGGTAGGATATTCAAGGATATTAGGCTTAAGTCCCTAGGAACTAAGAGAGCATGAGCATTAAACACATTTTCCACTCAAATTCCTTTTTCCATTTTTCTTTTTGCCTCGGGTGACTACAACCTTTTCCATGCTATTTTTCTGTTTTGCCCCTTTTCTTTTTGGCAAATATTTTTTTTTTTTTTTGCCTTGGGTTTCAACCTTTATTTTTCTTTTTCTCACCCCAATATGGCACATCACCTTGTAGCCACCCCAAACTTAGTTCCTCACAACCATTCTCTTGCTACGCTTCCATGCTCTCCTAATCCTAAGATTGGGTTAACATGGTTTTTCAGATTTTGGCTCGTAATATAGGGTCATCAAGAAACAATAGGTCAATTGGGCTCAATTTGGCTAACTAGGGAACATGCATTAGGGATGGTCCTATTTAGGCCAAGTGGTTATTCAAAGAAAATGACCTAAATCATTTGATGCAACACATAAACATGCAAACCATATAGAGATTCAAGCAAATTCGGGAAAGTGCAACTTAACAGTGATTCACACATTCAAAAACAGAGTTGGAGGCTCAAATCCTCACCTGGACATTTTGCAAATTGTTTGACCGAGATACGATTCCTAGTGTGTGTACCCCCTCACCCCAAACTTATCATAAATCAAGTAATCACAACAAAATTCTCAAAGTTCAGTTTTCAAATTTTAAGTGGGGATAAACTTTTCTAATTTCAGAACTTAGGGGAAATCATCAATGGTCAAATAATTCATGCAATCAATCTACGCTCGATCTAATTAAAATCCAACACGCTTGCCGACACGACATTTCATACAAAAACTCTTGATCTTCTCAAATTATTCAAGAGTGACAAACAAAAACAAAACGAAAACAAAACAAAACAAAAGTTAGGAGAAGAGAGGGATACCTAACTTGGGTTGCCTCCCAAGTAGCGCTTGTTTAACGTCCCGAGCCTCACTTATTAAGAAGCATCCACCTGGATCCCATAGCTTGTGAAACAAGGGCCAAGAGACGCTCATCATGTGAGATCCTCCACCCGGATCCCATGGTTTATGAAGTGGCCCTCGCAGGAGCAATACGACTCTATCCATGATTCCACCTAGCCCGAGTGTGGAGACTCCATTGACCACTGTAATTATGAACTCACTTCCTCTCGGGTCAAATGATGTTTTCTCGAGGAAGTGTGCCAGATGAGTGGGAAGGTCTAACTTACCCATGTCCACACATGCATGTAAGCCAACATAGTTATCCAATGTAGTAAATTCAGGTTGCTTGGCAAGCATGGTGGAGTCCACTACCACTTTATCTTCATTTTCAACTCTACCCTCTTGCTCCATTGCCTTGTCCTCTGCCAACTCCTCTTCCTTAGGTTGCTCTTCCTCAACATGTGGCTGTTCCGGGGCCTTGTCGATTGTCAATTCCTTTTCCTCCAGTTGTTCTTCCTCAACATGTGGTAGTTCTTCCTCAACTCCCTAAGAACTAGTTACATCCCAGTCATATCCCAACACCCCACTGCTTCTAGTTGTTGTGGCATTGCATTGGTTCTTAGGGTCGTTCTCGGTATCAACTGGGAAAGTCTCTAGGGGATGCTCATTTAGTTGCCTTGCGAGTTGGGCAATCTTCATCTCTAATGCCGCATTCGTCTTCTCAAATGATGTGGCCATCTTATCAATGGCCGCACTTGTCTTATCAATTGCCGCACTTGTCTTATCAATTGTGGCATTTGTCCTCTCAAGAGCCAACTCCCAAGGTTGTTGTTATTGGGCCATCTTAGCAATTGCCGCACTTGTCTTATCAATTGCCGCATTTATCCTCTCAAGAGCCAACTCCCAAGGTTGTGGCTGCCAATTCTGTTGAGGTTGTTGTTGCCAATTTTGTTGAGGTTGTGGTTGCCAGGCTAGACCATCGTCAGCATTACTCCAAGCGAAATCCGGATGGTCTCTACTCATATCACCCCAATACCGATTCTGACTCTGATAGTTGTTCTGGGGCACGCTGTCATAGAATTTATGCCATGGTTCCACATATTCTTGAGAGAAGTAGAACGGACAACTCCAAGTGTCATGGTTCCCATTACAATATTCGCAACCCGGAAGCATTCCTTCGTGTACCTCGCATACAAAACAAGGCAAGACCAAGTGGAATCAAAGAAGTAGAGAGATAATAGTAAAAAAAATAAAAATAAAAGAAAAATAACTTAACCAAATAATCAAACTTCCCTAAAACTAGGAAAATTGGTTGTGCCAATCCCCGGCAACGGCACCAAAAACTTGTTTGTGAACGTCGGCAAGTGTACCGGGTCGTCGCAAGTAATAAAATAAACACGGTAAGTAATTACCGAGGTCGAACTCAGGGATTGGGCTACCAATTCGACTAATCCGCGGGAAATCCGATAAGTTTGGTCAAGTTACAGAAGGTGGTTGAGAGAGAGAGAATAGGATTGTAATCTAAATTAACAAATCTAAATAAAACTAAACTATTAAAATCTGAAATTTAAATGTCCAAGGTCACAATTCCACCTACCCAACATGCATACCCAAGTGATGATGAATTCCTCCCTAAGTTCAATTACGATGTCAACCGGGACGCCTAAATTCTCCTAAATCCACTATCGTGCTCATTAGGACGTATTCGACGATTGGATTAATTACTTGCTAGGTCTCATAATCCTAATCTCGAATTTGGTTAATTCTTGTTCTCTATAAGGTTGCACTAATCTCCTTCTCACTCTCGTGTAATATTCGATTAGTGATCCCAATTCAAGTTCTAAAACGCGAATCGCCTCTCGGCCTCAAACACATTTAACTAGTCAATCACGCAACACATATGATCAACGCAATCAAATCAGAATTGGAAAACATAAATTGAGACAAGGGAGAAAGACATACATCACATCGAATCTACACTGCCATGGGTGGCTTCATTGCTCCCTCGGACGAGGGGATTAGTTCCTCATGCTCATAGACAAACACTCGGACATAATCTCCATATCAAAATAAGAAAAAAGAAGAAGGGGAGACGCAGCTCCAAAGAGAAAAGAAATCTGGCCTAAACACTACTCTACAGTGGAAAAACCCTACTAGGATTCGGATCTCCAAAAGCTCTCCAGCCTCCCCCCAAATTCTGATCTGAGACAACCTTTAAATAAGGATTCTGTTTCTCGCCCGCTCGCGGGGCGAGCTTACTCTCGCGACGCGAGAATTAAAATTGGCGCGCATTCAATTTGAACTCTTGCGAGGCTAAAGTGTGTTCGCGGGGAGAGTCTTCAATTCTAGGCTGTGATCTTCATCACGGCTGGGCCGTGATAGTCTCTGACTTCTAGGGTCTTCAAACTCTCGCGGGGCGAGATTCTTTTCGCGGGGCGAGACTTCATACCTTAAACTGTCACGGGCGTGGTCTTCATCACGGCTTGGCCGTGATGGTCTCTGTGTTGCAGGTCTTCATGATTCGCGTGGCGAACATATTCTCGCGAGGCGAGACAGAATTGATGACCTTGCTGTTTTATCTGTTCTTCAGGCTCGCGAGGCGAGCATCCACTCGCGAGGCGAGGATCTCTAGAAGTGCTTTTTCCACTGCTTCTTGACTTTCCTTGACTCCCGGAGCTTCACTTATTGACCTGAAAACACCAAAAGCAACCAAAAGCATAATTCTATCCAAAATAAGCTAAAAACTACACAAAAGACGCAAAACGAGTCAAAGTCCAACTTAGGAACAAAACAAGGCAAACTTAGGCGAAAACGAGATTGAACTCGAATAATTTGCACAAAAACCACGGCGAGATTGAACTCGAGATTAAAATTGACGCGCTTTCAAATTGGACTCTCGCGAGGCGAGAGTATGTTTCGCGTGGCGAGGCTTCAAATCCTAGTCTTTCACAGCCGTGACCTTCATCACGGCTAGGCCGTGATGGTCTCTGTCCTCCAGGGTCTTCATGATTCGCGAGGCGAGCAGCCTCTCATGAGGCGAGACAGAAAGGATGACTGTTGTTGCTTAGCTGATCTTCAGGCTCGCGAGGCGATCATCCACTCGCGGGGCGAGTATCTCCAGAATGGTAATTTCCACTGTTTTCTTCATTTTCCTTGACTCTAGGAGCTTTACTTCCAACCTAAAACATAAAAAGAAACAAAAAGCGTAATTCTATTCAAACTAAACTAAAAACTACAAACAATGCCTAAAACGAGTCAAAGTCTAACTTAGGAACAAAACAAGGCCAATTTGGGCGAAAACGAGATTGAACTCGAATAATTAGCACAAAAGCCATGGTCTTACTAGTTATAAAACTAGATAAGCCAGAGGCTTATCAAAACACCCCAAACTTAAACCTTGCTTGTCCCCAAGCAAGCTAAAACTCAAAAAGGACTCAAGACTTGGCAAGCCTAAAGGATCTAATCAATTTTGCACAAATTTCATGCGATCTTAACAAAGCAGTTTCTTCTTCAATGATTTCCCCCCTTGCATCAATGTAATCCGCACATTCATTTACTTTAAACAACTGAGAACTTCATCATTCATGCAATCATTAATCTAAGTTGAGGATCAAAGTTACACACACAAAGGAAGATCACCAATTTCAAACAATTGCCTTCCTCACAAGGGCATTTAGTATTTCACTCATTAGCTCAATTGTCTAGGCTATCAACTTTTCACTCAATTTCACATTCCAAGAGCACTTCCCATGAATTCGATTTTCATCTCAAAAATAGTTCCCACGAAAACATGCATGCAACATCAAAAGGTCTTTTAAAGGTTGTAATGGGCTCTGGCTAAGGGTAGGATATTGATAAGCCTTTGGCTTATCTAGTTTTATAACTAGATGGACTGTGGTTTTTGTGCAAATTATTCGAGTTCAATCTCGTTTTCGCCCAAATTTGGCCTTGTTTTGTTCCTAAGTAGACTTTTACTCGTTCTAGGCATTTTTAGTAGTTTTTAGTCTATTTTGAATAGAATTACGCTTTTTGTGTCTTTTTTAGTCTATTTTGAAGCTCCAGAAGTGGAAATTGCCATTCTAGAGATGCTCTCCCCGCGAGTGGATGCTCGCCTCGCGAGTCTGAAGATCAGCTAAGCAGCAACGTCATCAATTCTATCTCGCCCCGCGAGAATACTCTCGCCTCGCGAATCATGAAGACCTGCAAGGCAGAGACCATCGCGGCTAAGCCGTGATGAAGGTCACGGCTGTGATAGATTAAGGTTTGTAGTCTCGCCACGTGAGAAGAATCTCGCCCCGCGAGAGTTTGAAGACCCTGGAAGTCAGAGACCATCACGTCCTAGCCGTGATGAAGGTCACGGCTGTGAGAGATTGAAGTTTGAAGACTCGCCCCGCGAACACACTCTCGCCTCGCGAGAATCCAAAATGAAAGCGCGCCAAAACTAATGTTTGCCTCGCGAAATATGGTTCGCCCTGCGAGTGTCCGAGAACCAGAATCCCTATTTATAGGCTGTTTCAGATCAGATTGAAGAATCCAAGTTTTTCCACTTGTTGAGATCAGTTTAGTTACGAATCCTTGTTTTCTCTGGAGCTGCGTCTCCCTTTTTCTTATTTTATTTTATTATGGAGATTATGTCGGATTGTTTGTGCGTCGTCACGGGCATGAGGAACTAATCCCCTCGTCCGAGGGATCAATGAAGCCGCCCATGGCGGTATAGTGTTCATGTGATGTATGTTTTTCTCCCCTTCTCTCAATGAATGTTTTCCAATTCTGATTTGATTGCGTTGATCATATGTGTTACGTGATTGACTAGTTAAACGTGTTGAGGCTGATCGGCGATTCGCGTTTTAGAACTTGGATTGGAATCACTAATCGAATAATGAGCACGACAGTGGATTTAGGAGATTAGTGCAACCTTATAGGGAACAAGAATTAATAGAATTCGAGATTAGGGTTATGAGACCTAGTAAGTAATTAATCCAATCGTCGAATACGTCCTATTGAGCACGACAGTGGATATAGGAGAAATTGGGGGTCTCGGTTGACATCGTAATTGAACTTAGGGAGGAATTCATCATCACTTGGGTACTATACATGATTGGGTAGGTGGATTTGAGACCTTGGATATTTTAATTTCTGATTTTAAAACCTTAGCGTTATTTGATTTGTTATTGAATTGCGATAATAATCTCTCTCTCTCTCAACCACTTTCTGATACTTGACCAACTTATCGAACGTCCCACGGATTAGTTGAATTGGTAGCCCAATCCCTGAGTTCGACCTCGGTAATTTCTTACCGTGTTATTTTATTACTTGCGACGACCCGGTACACTTGCCGGTGACCCCAACAAGTTTTTGGAGCCGTTGCCGGGGATTGGCACAACCAATTTTCCTAATTTTTAGGAAATTTGATTGATTGGTTAAGTTGATTTTATTTTTATTTTTCTGTTATTTCTTTATTATTTCTCTCTACTTCTTTGATTCCACTTGGTCTTGCCGTGTTTTTGTATGCGAGGTACCCTTTCACAAGAGGACCTGCTATTTGATTCGGAGATCACCAAGACCGAGAAGCGCTTAAGGAAGGAAGTCAGAGAAAGAAAAAGGCTTGAAGAGAGTAATCTTGAGAGGATGGACGAAGAAAATCCTCCTCCTCCTCCTCCTCGTTACAAGCCTCTCTTCGAGTACGATCTACCCAGCTTGGGTGATTGTGATTCTTCTATTGTTAGGGGCAACCTGAATACAGACTCCTTCAGAGTGGAGGGATGTGTCACATTCCAGATCCGTGAGAATCAGTTTGATGGGAGTGGCAAACAGGACCCTCATAGACACATCACTCGCTTCCTTGAAGCTTGTGACTTACAGAAGACAAGAGGAGTCTCACAAGATGAGTTTCGCTTGCGGCTTTTCCCTCTCTCTTAGGGATGTCGCTCACGATTGGGTTGACAGCTTGGATAGGAACAACATCAGAACTTGGGAGCAAATGGCACAAAAGTTCCTAACCAAATATTTTCCCCCTCAGAAGGTGGCACAAGCAAGAATTGTCGTCACATCCTTCAGGCAGACAGAAGATGAAACCTATAATGAGGCCTGGGAGAGGTACAACGGGCTTTTGAGAAGATGCCCTTCAGCGTTCTTTGACCCGGTCTCCAAAGTTCAGCATTTCTTTAACGGGTTGAGGGGACGCTATCAGATGAACTGTGATGCCGCAGCTGGCGGATCTTTTTCCTATTTATCAGCTGAGGATGGATGGGCATTATTGGAAAAGATGTCATACAATGATTACAACCGTGGTAGGGAAACCTCAAGTGGAATCAGTTCAGCGACAATGGAAGCCATTCTCGAGCAAAACAGATTGTTGAATATGCAGAATGAGGCTTTGTCTGGAAGCAAAAGGGTTAATGTGATACACGAGGGGATGCCTCCGGGTTGTGACAATTGTAATGGAGATCATGACACTCATAGTTGTCCGCTCAACTTATCTCAGGAACATGTGGACTCATGCCACAACTTCTATGACACTGTGCCCCAGAATAACTATCGAGAGAAGCATGACGGAATGACTACAATCGGGAATCGAATAGGGGTATATGAGGAGAGACCATCCGGGTTTCGCTTGGAGTGATGCTAATGGTGGTCTAGCCGGTCAACAACATCCTCAACAGAATTGGCAACAACCTCCACAGGGTCTGAGGCCAAACATTGGAATCCAGCAGCGCAATACTCAGCAGGCTCTTCAGGGGCCTAATCAGTTGCAAATAACAGATGGTGGAAGGCACCCTTGGGAATTGGCTTTTGAGAAGATGAATACGGAAATGGAAAAGATGGTAATCAACACAGAGAAGGTGAATACGAAAGTTGACAAGTTGACAACGCATACAGGGGCGACAATGCACAATCTAGAGATGCAGATAGCTCACCGCAAAAGCAACTGAATGAGCGTCCCCCAGGCACTTTCCCAGGTAATACCGAGAACAATCCTAAGAACCATTGCAATGCCATAACAATCAGGAGCGATAAAGTGTTGGGATCTAACAGGGGTGCAACCAGTTCTCAGGAAGACAAGGCCCCGGAACAACCACATGTTGAGGAAGAGCAACCTGAGAAAGAGAAGTTGGCAAATGACAAGGCACCAGAGCAAGGGGGTAGGCTGAAGCTTGTGGATGAAGAGTTCCGAAAGAAGAAGTGGGTTGAACCCCAAGACCTCCCGCCCTACATGAAGGTACCGTATCCTGAAAGATTGAAGAAGCCTCAACAGGATAAGCAGTTCAACAAATTCCTTGATGTCTTCCGCAAACTTCAGATTAACATTCCATTTGCGGAAGCCTTGGAACAGATGCCATCATATGCCCGGTTTATGAAGGAACTTCTCACCAAGAAGCGGAGAATAGTGGATGAGGAAACAGTTGCTTTGACCGAGGAGTGTAGTGCCATTCTTCAATGAAAACTGCCTCCAAAGTTGAAGGATCCCGGTTCTTTTTCGGTACCATGCACTATTGGGGGGATGACTGTAGGGAAGGCATTATGTGATCTAGGGGCAAGCATCAACTTGATGCCCCTCTCTATGATGAAGAGGTTGGGGATCAAAGAATTAAAGGATACACGGATGTCGCTCCAACTAGACGATCGCTCTATAAAATATCCTTATGGGGTGGTCGAAGACTTGTTAGTAAAAGTGGACAAGCTCATATTTCCGGCGGACTTTGTAGTGCTTGATATGGATGAAGACGCCGAGGTCCCTCTCATATTGGGTAGGCCCTTCTTGGCCACTGGGGGTGCCTTGATAGATGTGCGGCAAGGGAAACTCACTCTGAGAGTGCAAGATGATGAGGTAGTCTTCAATCTCTTTGAAGCAATGAAGCACCCTGCAGAGAGGTCGGAAGTGTATCGAGTGGATATGGTGGATCCAACTGTCAAGGCAAAGGCAACTAGAGAAGCCCATGGTTCTTCACTTGCTCAAGTGTTGGTAAAATGCCATGATGATGATAGTGAGAAAAAAGACCCTTTGGGGGGTGAGGGCTATCTCGAGTGGTTGAAAGACATGGAAGCCTTACCGAGTTCCCCAAGGGATGAATGTGCAAGGGAAGAGCGCAACAACAAGGGCATGGAAAAAGAGGATAAAGCACCGAAGTTGAAAGGTGGCACACCCGTGGTGGTCAATGAAAACAACTAGTTGATCCCAAAAGGGACCATCACAGAGTGGAGAGTTCGTGCTGATTATAGAAGGATGCTGGACTTAAAGGAGTTGTCCGGGAACAGCAAGCGAGCATATGAAAGGGCAAGAGCATACAGAAAACGGACTGAGGCATGGCATGGCAAGCAAGATCTTCGTCCGGATTAACCCTTAGGGGGTGACTTAAGTCAGGCTCGGGACGTTAAACAAGCGCTACTTGGGAGGCAACCCAAGCTAGGTATCCTTTATTCTTAGTTTCTGACACTTTCATTTATATTATTAAAAAAAAGAGCTTTATTCGCCACGCGAATACACAGTGGCCGCGCGAGACAGAAGCCCTGAATCTCAGAGGCTTGCTTTCATTTCTGTCTCGCGTCGCGAGATGTACTTTCGCCTCGCTATTCTGGGCATCATCATCTGTTGGAATTCCAGATTCGCCTCATACTAATCGCCTCGTTATTCTGGAAAGTGTGAATAGCAGTTTTCCAGATTCGCCTCGCGAGTGGTCTCTCGCCTCGCGAATCTGCACTTAAGGTTTTAATTTGCAGGAGTTCTTCCAGGATGCTATGCAACAGAAGGGAGCCCGTGAGACCAATTGGATGAGGAGGCAACCATGGAAACTCGATCAGGGAGCACCCTCTCCTTTCCTCACTTTTGTTTTTGTTTTTGTTTTTGTTTTTGTTTTTGTTTTTGTTTTTGTTTTTGTTTTTGTTTGTCACTCTTGAATAATTTGAGAATATCAAGAGTTTGTGTATGAATAGTGTGTCGACAAGCTTGTTGGATTTTGATTAAATTGAGCATAGATTGATTGCATGAATTGTTTTGACCTTTGATGATTTCCCCCTAGGTTCTGAAAATAGAAAATTGATCCCCATGTGAAAAATTGAAAATTGAACTTTGAGAATTTTATTGTGATTACTTGATTTATGATAAGTTTGGGGTGAGGGGGTGCACACACTAGGAATTGTATCTCGGTCAAACAATTTGCAAAATGTCCAGGTGAGGATTTGAGCCTCCAACTTTGTTTTTGATTGTGTGAATCACTTTTAAGTTGCACTTTCCCGGATTTGTTTGAATCTCTTCATGGTTTGCATGTTTATGTGTTGCATCAAATGATTTAGGCAATTTTCTTTGAAATAACTACTTGGCCTAAAAGAGAACCATCCCGAATGCATTTCCCTATTTAGACACGTTGAGCCTAATTAGCCTATTGTTTCTTGATGACCCTATATTATAAGCCAAAATCTGAAAAACCATGTTAACCCGATCTTAGGATTAGGAGAGCATGGAAGCGTAGCAAGAGAAGGGTTGTGAGAAACTAAGTTTGGGGTGGCTACAAGGTGATATGTCATTTTGGGTTGAGAAAAAGAAAAATAAAGGTTGGAACCCAAGGCAATATATAAAAAAATAAAAAAATAAATAAAAATAAAAAATAAAAATATTGCCAAAAGAAAAGGGGCTAAACAGAAAAAAAAAATAGCAAGGAAAAGGCTGTAGTCACCCGAGGCAAAAAGAAAATTGGAAAAAGGAATTTGAGTGGAATATGTGTCAAATGCTCATGCTCTCTTAGTTCCTAGGGACTTAAGCCTAGTATCCTTGAATATCCTACCCTCAGCCAGGCCCCATTACAACCTTTAAAAGACCTTCTGATGTTGCATGCATGTTCTCGTGGGAACTATTTTTGAGATGAAAATCAAATTCATGGGAAGTGCTCTTGATATGTGAAATTGAGTGAAAAGTTTATAGCCTAGACGCATTTGAGCGAATGAGTGAAATTTTACATACCCTTGTGAGGAAGGCAATTGTTTGAAATTGGTGATCTTCCTTTTGTGTGTGACCCAGATCCTCAACTTAGATTAATGATTGCATGAATGATGAAGTTCTCAATTGTTTAAAGTAAATGAATGTGGGGATTACGTTAATGTAGGGGGGAAATCATTGGAGAAAAACTGTTTTGAGTGCATGAAATTTGTGCGAAATCGATTGATTCCCTTAAGCTTGCCAAATCTTGAGTCGTTTTTGAGTTTTAGCTTGCTTGGGGACAAGCAAGGTTTAAGTTTGGGGTGTTTTGATAAGCCTTTGGCTTATCTAGTTTTATAACTAGATGGACTGTGGTTTTTGTGCAAATTATTCGAGTTCAATCTCGTTTTCGCCCAAATTTGGCCTTGTTTTGTTCCTAAGTAGACTTTTACTCGTTCTAGGCATTTTTAGTAGTTTTTAGTCTATTTTGAATAGAATTACGCTTTTTGTGTCTTTTTATTGTTTTTCAGGTTAGAAGTGAAGCTCCGAAGTCAAGGAAAGTCAAGAAATAGTGGAAATTGCCATTCGGAGATTCTCGCCCGCAGTGGATGCTCGCCTCGCGAGTCGAAAGATCGCCTAAGCGAAGAACGTCATCAATTCTATCTCGCCCGCGAGAATACTCTCGCCTCGCGAATCATGAAGACCTGCAAGGCAGAGACCATCACGGCTAAGCCGTGATGAAGGTCACGGCTGTGATAGATTAAGGTTTGTAGTCTCGCCACGTGAGAAGAATCTCGCCCCGCGAGAGTTTGAAGACCCTGGAAGTCAGAGACCATCACGTCCTAGCCGTGATGAAGGTCACGGCTGTGAGAGATTGAAGTTTGAAGACTCGCCCCGCGAACACACTCTCGCCTCGCGAGAATCCAAAATGAAAGCGCGCCAAAACTAATGTTCGCCTCGCGAAATATGGTTCGTCCCGCGAGTGTCCGAGAACCAGAATCCCTATTTATAGGCTGTTTCAGATCAGATTGAAGAATCCAAGTTTTTCCACTTGTTGAGATCAGTTTAGTTACGAATCCTTGTTTTCTCTGGAGCTGCGTCTCCCTTTTTCTTATTTCATTTTATTATGGAGATTTTATCGGATTGTTTGTGCGTCGTCACGGGCATGAGGAACTAATCCCCTCGTCCGAGGGATCAATGAAGCCGCCCATGGTGGTATAGTGTTCATGTGATGTATGTTTTTCTCCCCTTCTCTCAATGAATGTTTTCCAATTCTGATTTGATTGCGTTGATCATATGTGTTGCGTGATTGACTAGTTAAACGTGTTGAGGCTGATCGGCGATTCGCGTTTTAGAACTTGGATTGGAATCACTAATCGAATAATGAGCACGACAGTGGATTTAGGAGATTAGTGCAACCTTATAGGGAACAAGAATTAATAGAATTCGAGATTAGGGTTATGAGACCTAGTAAGTAATTAATCCAATCGTCGAATACGTCCTATTGAGCACGAAAGTGGATATAGGAGAAATTGGGGGTCCCGGTTGACATCGTAATTGAACTTAGGGAGGAATTCATCATCACTTGGGTACTATACATGATTGGGTAGGTGGATTTGAGACCTTGGATATTTTAATTTCTGATTTTAAAACCTTAGCGTTATTTGATTTGTTATTGAATTGCGATAATAATCTCTCTCTCTCTCAACCACTTTCTGATACTTGACCAACTTATCGAACGTCCCACGGATTAGTTGAATTGGTAGCCCAATCCCTGAGTTCGACCTCGGTAATTTCTTACCGTGTTATTTTATTACTTGCGACGACCCGGTACACTTGCCGGTGACCCCAACAGATATTCAAGGATACTAGGCTTAAGTCCCTAGGAACTAAGAGAGCATGAGCATTTGACACATCTTCCACTCAAATTCCTTTTTCCATTTTTCTTTTTGCCTCGGGTGACTACAGCCTTTTCCTTGCTAATCTTTTTGTTTTGCCCCTTTTCTTTTGGCATTTTTTTTTCTTCTTCTTCTTATTATTATTTTTTGCCTTGGGTTTCAACCTTTCTTTTTCTTTTTCTCAACACAAAATGACATATCACCTTGTAGCCACCCCAAAATTAGTTTCTCACAACCCTTCTCTTGCTAAGCTTCCATGCTCTCCTAATCCTAAGATTGGGTTAACATGGTTTTTTTTCCAGATTTTGGCTTATAGTATAGGGTCATCAAGAAACAATAGGCTAATTAGGCTCAATGTGGCTAACTAGGGAACATGCATTAGGGATGGTTCTTTTTAGGCCAAGTAGTTATTTCAAAGAAAATTGCCTAAATCATTTGATGCAACACATAGACATGCAAACCATGAAGAGATTCAAGCAAATTCAGGAAAGTGCAACTTACAAGCGATTCACACAATCAAAAACAAAGTTGGAGGCTCAAATCCTCACTTGGACATTTTTTTTGCAAATTGTTTGACCGAGATACAATTCCTAGTGTGTGCACCCCTTCACCCCCAAACTTGTCATAAATCAAGCAATCACAATAAAGTTTCTCAAAGTTCAATTTTCAATTTTTCACATGGGGATCAACTTTTCTATTTTCAGAACCTAGGGGGAAATCATCGATGGTCAAAATAATTCACGCAATCAATCTATGCTAAATTTAATTAAAATCCCACAAGCTTGCCGACACAACATTCATACACAAACTCTTGATCTTCTCAAATTATTCAAGAGTGACAAACAAAAACAAAAACAAAAACAAAAACAAAACAATTGGTTCCCTCCCCCACACTTAAAGCATACTTTGTCCCCAATGAAAGAACGCAGATATAAAATAAGGGTGAGGAAGAGAGAGGGTGCTCCCTGATCAAGGTGTAGTGTAGGTGGCCACTTCCACGCAAAGCTCTTCTATGGTTGTATCCTCATCCAATTGGTCTCTCGGGCACTCCTTCTGTTGGGCCAAAGGCCTCTCCTGGAAGGAATCCTGCAAATCAAAAACTTAATTGCAGATTCGCGAGGCGAGAGATCACTCGCGTGGCTAATCTGGAAAAATTGTTCTTCACACTTTCCAAAATCGCTAGGCGAGTAGTATATCGCGAGGCGAATATGGAATTCCAACAGATGATGATGCCCAGAATCACGAGGCGAAAGAAGTCCTCGCGTCGCGAGACAGAAGCGTGAGCAAGCTCTGAGATTCAGGGCTTCTGTCTCGCGTGGCCACTGTGGATTCGCGTGGCGAATCAAGCTATTTTTTTATTTTTTATTATTATATATATATATAGATAGATAGATGATAGAAACTAAAAATAAAGGATACCTAGCTTGGGTTGCCTCCCAATAAGCGCTTCTTTAACGTCACTAGCTTGACTTATTAAGAAGCATCCACCTGGATCCCATAGCCTGTGGCATAAGGGCCAAGAGATGCTCATCATGTGAGATCCTCCACCCGGATCCCATGGTTTGTGAAGTGGAAATTGCAGAAGCAATACGAATCTATCCACAATTCCACCTAGCCCGTGTGTGAAAACTCCATTGACCTCTGCAATTATGAACTCACTTCCTCTCGGGTCAAATGGTGTTTTCTCGAGGAAGTGTGCCAGACAAGTGGGAGGGACTAACTTACCAGTGTCCACACATGCATGCAAGCCAACATATTTATTTAATGCAGCAAAATCAGATTGCTCAGCAAGCATGGTGGAGTCCACTACCACTTTACCTTCATTTTGAACTATCCCCCCAACCATATTCCGCTCAGACAATGCTTCATGAGGGTATTGTACTAGCCGTTTGCAAATCTCCCCCACTTGCTCCGGTGCCTTGTCACTTGTCAACTCCTCTTTCTCAGGTTGCTCTTCCTCACATGTGGTTGTTCCGGGGCCTTGTCTTCAATTTCCTGAGAACTAGTTGCATCCCTGTTAGATCCCAACACCCTACCGCTTCTAGTTGTTGTGGCATTGCATTGGTTCTTAGGGTTGTTCTCGGTATCACCTGGGAAAGTGCCTGGGAGACGCTCATTTAGTTGCTTTGCGAGCTGAGCCATCTGCGTCTCTAGATTCTGAATTGCTGACCCTGTATGCGTTGCCAACTTGTCAACTGTCGCATTCATCTTCTCTAACGTTGTGCCTATATAGATTGCCAACTTATCAATTGCCGCATTCGTCTTCTCAAAACCCAACTCCCAAGGTTGCCTTCCACCATCTGTTATTTGCAACTAATTAGGCCCCGGAAGATCCTACTGAGTATTATGCTGATGGATCCCATAGTTAGGCCTCTGACCCTGTGGAGGTTGTTGTTGCCAATTCTGTTGAGGTTGTTGTTGCCCGGCTAGACCACCACTAGCATTACTCCAAGCGAAACCTGGATGGTCTCTCCTCATATAACCCCTATTATGATTCTGACTGTTCCTCTGATAGTTGTTCTGGGGCACGCTGTCATAGAAATTGTGGCTTGAGTCCACATGTTCTCGAGAGAAGTTGAACGGACAACTCTGAATGTCATGATCTCCGTTACAATTTCCACAACCCGGAGGCATTCCCTCATGTATCACATTCACCTTCTTGTTCCCAGATAATGCCGCATTCTGCATCTTCAACAATTTATTCTGCTCTAGAATGGCTTCTATTGTTGCAGCACTGACTCCACTTGAGGTTTCCCTACCACGGTTGTAATCATTGTATGACATATTCTCCAATAATGCCCATCCGTCCTCAGCTGATAAATAGGAAAATGAACCGCCAGATGCGACATCGCAATTCATCTGATAGCGCCCCCTCAACCCGTTAAAGAAATGTTGAACTTTGGAGACCGGGTCAAAGAATGCCGAAGGCCATCTCCTCAAGATCAATTGCTTCAAGCCTCTTTCGCTCTCTGGCTTCTTTCCTTAAGCGCTTTTCGGTCTTGGTGATCTCCGAATCAAATAGCAAGTCCTCTTGTGAGAGGGTACCTTGCATACAAAAACACGGCAAGACCAAGTGGAATCAAAGAAGTAGAGAGATATAATAGTAAATAAAAATAAAAATAAATAAAAATAAATAAAAATAAAAATAACTTAACCAACTAATCAAACTTCCTAAAAATTAGGAAAATTGGTTGTGCCAATCCCCGGCAACGGCGCCAAAAACTTGTTGAGTCACCGGCAAGTGTACCGGGTCGTCACAAGTAATAAAATAAACACGGTATGTAATTACCGAGGTCAAACACAAGGATTGGGCAACCAATTCAACTAATTCGCGAGAAATTCGATAAGTTGGTCAAGTAACAGCAAATGGTTGAGAGGGAGAATAGGATCGCAAATGAAATTAACAAATCTAATAGAACTAAGGTATTAAAATCTGGAATTAAAATGTCTAAGGTCTCAAATCCACCTACCCAATCATGCATAGTACCCAAGTGATGATGATTCTTCCCTAAGTTCAATTACAATGTCAATCAGGACCCCCAAATTCTCATATATCCACTTGTTGGTGTAAGCCCTAGAGGCCAATGTATTTCTTTAGACTTACATTTGTATCTTGCTATTTTATATATATATGATATGAGGCATTCCAGTTTATTGTGTTACTTGTTTAAACATAATAAAGTCCTTAGAATGGAAATTTCAGTTTAATAGAATATCAAGTATATGACTTGATCGTGAGACACTATTGAACAATGAAATCCTATTCTTAAATATCCGTAGTCAAGTATTTTATTAATAAGGACAATAATAATACAATTGAGACTATTATGTGTGCAGACTGATGACCACATCTCACGGGTCATAGATATGAGATATCGAGTTGCCACATAGGTACACATTAAGGTAATGATGTACTGGATTGACCCGCCATGAGAACACTACATGGAGCGTTATGTGAGTGTCATAAGTAGTTCTCATAGTGACAATGGTGCATACAATCCTTCGACCTGAAATCACTACGATCCCTACATGAGGAGTCGTGTGCTTTAATATCGTCAAACGTCATCTGTAATAGGATGATTATAAAGACGGTCATTGGGCATACCACGAGCCATGCAGAGGGATGTGAGTGACCTAGATGGAATTTGTCCCTCCTACATGACAGGAGTAATATCTGTGGGCCCCCTGATAGAGTGAGACTCAGAAAATGCATGGCCATCTTTGAAATGAGTCAATATGAGATATTGACCTCATTTGTTGTTGAGTGTACTCGGGTATCAGGGAACATGATATTGAACCATACAAGGGTGACACATTCTATGCCTTGTGTTCAATATAGATATATGGACAAAGGGATAATAATGCACATGAATATTTGTCACAGAAAGGTTTCGTCAAATCACTGACTTTCTCACTACTTAGGTAGCAGTGATGTATTGCTAGATACCGCTCACTGTTTGTAATATTAAATGGGATTTAATGTTACTGCTAACGTTTTGGGAACCTATAGGGTCACACACATAAGAGCGGATTAAAAGAAGCATTAAAAGGAGAGTTGGACTTTCCTATTGGGCCTAGCGCATAGTACATGGGCTTAGGTCAAGTGCTGCTCACTAACTCACTTAAGGAGGCGCTACTATAAGTAGAACACTTAAGTTGTTGTGCACACAAGGTTGATAACCTAGCCGCACAAAAGGAGTAAGAGTGAACAGTAAGTCTCGGTTTTGAAGCTAGCACTGCAAGACAGAGACGCTTCAGGTTCGTGACGTTGGACGTTCATGGAGTCCGCTCGTGTGGATACCTCTGGAGACACCGTTCGTGCGGTGTTCGTGATAGATGAATTTCAACCAACAACCATCGCTTCAAGAGGTAAACTTTTTAATCATGAATCATGACCATTCGCAAGGATCCTTCGATGGGAATTTTTCCGCTGCGTTTTATTTTGTTTTATACGCAAATTCCCAACACCACTGTCGTGCTCAATAGGACGTATTCAACGATTGGATTAATTACTTACTAGGTCTCATAACCCTAATCATCAAACTCTATTAATTCTTGTTCCCTATAAGGTTGCACCGATCTTCTATTCACTCTCGTGCAATAGTCGATCGATGATCCCAATTCAAGTTCTAAAACGCGAATTGCCTCCTAAGCCTCATCACGTTTAACTTGTCAATCACGCATGCATATGATCAACGCAATCAAATCAGAATTGAAAAACATTAATTGACAGAAGGGATAAAAACATACATCACATCGAATTCTACACCGCCATGGGTGGTTTCATTGATCCCTCAGACGAGGGGATTAGTTCCCCATGCTCGTAAAGACAGACAAGCAATCGGACATAACCACCATAGTAAAATAAGAAAAAGAAAAGAGGAGACGCAACTCCAGAGAACAAGGAATTCGGCCAAAAACGCTACTCTAAACAGTGGAGAATCCAAAAGCTTTCAAATTCTGCCCTAAAACAGCAATATATAGGATTCAGGATCTGCGCGCTCTCGCGAGGCGAATATTAAAATTGGCGTGCTTTCAAATTGGACTCTCGCGAGGTGAGAGTATGTTTCGCGTGGCGAGGCTTCAAATCCTAGTATTTCACAGCCGTGGCCTTCATCACGGCTAGGCCGTGATGGTCTCTATCCTCCAGGGTCTTCATGATTCGCGAGGCGAGCAGCCTCTCGCGAGGTGAGACAGAAAGGATGACTATTGTTGCTTAGCTGATAGGCGATCATCCACTCGCGGGGCGAGTATCTCCAGAATGGCAATTTCCACTGTTTTCTTCATTTTCCTTGACTCTAGGAGCTTCACTTCTAACCTAAAACATAAAAAGAAACAAAAAGCATAATTTTATTCAAAATAAACTAAAAACTACAAACAATGCCTAAAACGAGTCAAAGTCTAACTTAGGAACAAAACAAGGCCAATTTGGGCGAAAACGAGATTGAACTCGAATAATTAGCACAAAAGCCATGGTCTTACTAGTTATAAAACTAGATAAGCCAGAGGCTTATCATATATCTAAAGAGGTCTGTAAATGTAGTGTTATATACATCCATCTGTTGTTTGAACTTTTCCTTTCGAAAATGGGAACTTAGAGAAATGTTGTATGTCATGGTAACTTTGTTACGAACGTGACTTTACATTTTAAGTGTATGTATGATGGATTTTAGAGTTATCCTTAAAGAAAAATTTTATACCCCAGTTTTTTGTCTTAAAAGAAAACAATTTTCCGAAAGCAACCAGCAAATTATCTTTTTAATTTACTTCCGCATGTGTTACGTAGTAATACCCTTAAGGGAGGGGTGTTACACTACTCATCTCAACTAGCTCTTGAAAATTCCTGAGCTTTAGTGGTAGTACAGATTCCTTGATCTCGAACCTCAGACCAGCTTCGAACCTCTAATATTTCTAGCTCTCATTTGGTTGTGCTTGGAAGAAACGGAAATATTTAGCAAGCGACTCGAACTTCGCCGCATATTCCCCCACCGTCAGATCCCTCTGACACAATCGCAAAAACTCTTGTTCTTTCTCAATCCGAACACTTTCTGGAAAATACTTATTCATAAATGCGGTTTTAAACACATCCCAAGTAATTTCCTGATGAGCAATTTCTAGCAGTTGTTGAGCACCTCTCCACCAGTACTCCGCATTTCCTATCAGTAGGAAAACAACATAGGTAACCCTAACCTCTGTCGGAGTAGTCACTAACTCAAAAAATTTCTGCAGCTCTTGAATCCATAGATCAGCTTTCTCATGGTCAGCATCTACACCGAACTGTGAAGGATTTTGTCTTCGAAACGCCATCAAAGCCTTGCCTTCCGCAGCTTGTAGATTATGAGCATTCATGGATGCAGTTTGGTTTGCAATTGTAGCTGCCACACTCTCCATTGCTTGAGTCGCATAATCCACACCTCCCTCATAATCCTCATTCATATTACCACGGCCGCCAACATGACCGCCTCTACAGTCCCTTCCACGGTCGCGAACACGACCGCGACCACGTCCACGTCCAGCTTCTAGTTCAACAACTGGTTCCATAACTGACCTGAAAATCACAATCAGTTAAACCAAAACCAGAAACTGAAACGTAAACTTACTCGTTACCACACATTACTTCTAAGAAGTAATTTCAAACAATTCTTAATCAGAGAACACATAACATTAACACAACAGACCTATTCCCAAACATTCCCGAAAGACTCGACCTGCTATGATACCACAAATGCGACACCCCTTCTAGGGTCATCACACAGTAACACGTTGCGGAAAATAAAATTCAATTATGCTGATTACTTTCGGAAAATAACGTTTTCTAATACTTCCCTTAATACCAAATTCGTGATAATTTTTTTTCCTTTTCTTGTTAACTTGACCACATCTAACATATATATATATATATATATATATAAATATATATATATTTATATATATATATATATATATATATATATATATGCATCATCATTTTTGTACAAGGGATAAACTATATAGGGCCTTTATCGGAACAGGCCATTCTGCAAGCTAAGAAAGAAAATAAAAACATAAGGACACTGGTCGCGCTGTCGCGCACACGCCAAAAAGAACGAGCGATTTATAAAAATGTAGTTTAGGGCGACAACTCGAGTATCATCTCACAAGGACTCTTTGGTTGTTGTTATTAACACAAAAAATTAGTTCTGGGGGGTTTGGATTGAAATAAAATAAAGAAAACAAACAAAAGCAGAGCAATAAAGACAAAGCAGTTAAAGAGATTATCAAATAAACTAAAGCGACTAACCTACTGTTCTCGGTTTCCCACTATCATTGGTTCATGTAAATTCCAAGCCCTAAGCAGATTCTAATCCCCTCCCGGTTGTAGCAACAATTTACAACGAAATCGCTACCACGGATATATGTTCCTATTCCCGAAATAACAAACGGGGTTAAGCCCTCATGAACTAACGAACATGAATGAACACACGCGAAATAAAAAACGCGATTAAGTATAGGAACATAACATCACCGAAATGAATCAATACAACACTATACACTCCTAAAATAACAAACAGAAATGTATAATATCGCATTGAAAAGAGAATAGCAAACAAAACAGGAAATACAGAACCTCAAGTGTAATTGAAACCAATCACAGTAGATTAATCTAGGAGACTAGCTCTCCATTACAGAAATAAACACAAAAGAGAAGAAAAGAAATTGAACTACTGAAAACTACTACTACTACTAAGCTACTAACTATCTAAAAGCTAGATCCCCTCAGTTCTGTCTAAAACAGACTTATATACAACTTCTGGAAACCCCGTACTCGCGAGGCGAACGCACATTCGCGAGGCGAATAATGTGAACAGTCTTCAGCTTTTGGGTTCTCTCGCGAGGCGAGCTTATCATTCGCGAGGCGAGACTCTTCAGATTCCAAACTGTCACAGCCGTGACCTTCAACATGGATAAGGTGTGCTGACTTCTGGTCTTCAGGGTTGGATTACTCGCGAGGCGAGTCATGTCTTCGCGTGGCGAGACAGAAAGGAATGCATTTTCTGGCACAGTCACCTTCAGGTTCGCGAGGCGAACATCTTTCTCGCGGGGCGAAAGCTCCAGATTTATTTCTTTTTATTAACCTGAAAACAGAAAATAGCATAAGTGCTTTATTTAACTCTAAATCAACTAAATTAACCTAAAAATACTTTACAGACTCAAAATGCTGCTTAAAGACAATCAAGTCTAATTTGGGCGAAAATGATATAAAATTAGCACAAAGCCACGGTCATACTAGCTATAAAACTAGATGAGCCAGCGGCTGATCAAAATACCCCAAACTTAAACTTTGCTTGTCCCCAAGCAAACTAAAACTCAAAAACTTAAAAAGACTCAAGACATGGCAAAACATGGCAAGCTTAAAAGATTTGATCAACTTTGCACAAATTTCAAGCAATTTCTTCAAAACAGTTTTTTTCAATGTTCTCCCCTTTCAAGCAAAGTAATCCCCACAATCATTTATTCTAAACATTTGAGAACTTCATCATTCAAACAATCATTAATCTAAGCAGGGGATCCAAGTTACACACAAGAGGGAGATCACCAAATTCAAACAATTGCCTTCCTCACAAGGGAGTTTAGTGTTTCACTCAATCGCTCAGTTTGTCAGGTTAACAACATTTCACTCAATTTCACTTTTAAGAGCACTTCCCATAAATTTGATTTTCATCTCCAAATGATTCCCACAGAAAACATGCAAGCAACATCAGAAGGTCTTTTATGGGTTGTAATGGGGCCTGGCTAAGGGTAGGATATACAAAGGTACAAGGCTGAAGACCCTAGGAACTAAGAGAGCATGAAATTTTTACACTTTGAATTTCCACTCAAGTTCCTTTCTTCATTTTTCTTTATGCTTGGGTGACTACAGCCTTTTTATTCAAATACTTTTTTTTTCTTTTTTTTATTTCTTTTTTATTTTGAATTTTTTTTCTTTTTCTGCTTTTCTTTTGGCCTTTGGCTCCAACCTTTTTATTATATATATTTTTTTCAATCCCAACAACACATCACACCTTGTAGCCACCCCAAACTTAGTTTCTTGCAACCATTCTCCTGCTAAGCTTCCATGCTCTCCTAATCCTAAGATGGGGTTAACATGGTTTTTCAGATTTTAGGCTTGTAACATAAGGTTATCAAGAACAATAAGCTAATTAGGCTCAAAAGGGGCTAACTAGGGAACATGCATTAGGAATGGTTATTTTAGGCTAAGTAGCTATTTACAAAGAAAATGCCTAAATCATTTGAAGCAAACATATAAACATGCAAACCATAAAGAGATTCGAGCAAATTCAGGAAAGTGCAACTTAAAAAATGATTCTCATAGTCAAAAACATGTTGGAGGCTCAAAACCTCACCTGGACATTCATGCAAATTGTTTGACAGAGATTCTATCCCTAGTGTGTGCTTCCTATCACCCCAAACTTATCATAAATCATGCTATCATAACAAAATCTCAAAGTTCAGTTTTCAATTTCACATGGGGATCACTTTTTCAAATTTCAAAACTAGGGGGAAAACAGTCAACAGATAACATGCAATCAATCTGTGAAAAAACCAATAAAATCCAGCAAGCTTGCCAACACAAGACTCAACACAACTCTTGAGCTTCTCAAATTATTCAGGAGTTTTATTTGAAAACAAAACAGAAATAAAGTAAAGTAAAGCAATTAAAAAGAGTAGGGTTCAGAAAAACTCATTGGGGCGGTTCCACCAGGATCCCATTGCTTGTAACATAAGGCCCAAGTGATAGCCAAAGGGTGGGAGTTCATTCCATGCTTCCATAACTTGCAGCCTTGATATGGGAGTGAGTGCTTGATAGTTACGGTGACTCCTTCCAGTGCGGCGTACTTCTCACTCCCTTTTGGGTCAAAGATGACCGCTTTCTCAACAAAATCCTCCCAATAAAATTGGGGTTCAACCCCTTGGACTGGCCATGGTGCAAGATCCAGTGGCTTGAACTCCATCACTGGTGGTTCCACAGTGGGAGGTGGTAAACAGGTAGCTGGGGTTACTGGTGCTGCTTCAACTTCTGCACGTTCTTCATTCACTGTACTATCAAATCCATCACCTGCTAAACCTGCAGAAATTTCAGCACACACCACACAAAGGTTAGTGTTAGTAGAGTCAATACATATATCACAATAAACTGAATCAGTAAAAGCCTGAATGTCTGGAAATTCAGCAATTAGTTCATCCATCCCATCACTCTCAACATATGCATATGAGTTAATTGAATCATCTACTTCCAAAGGTTCTTTATCATCCTCAAGCACGGTGAAGCAGATGTCCTCCTGATCCTCCTGATCCTCATTTTCTATGTTTCCTGGCTGAACAGGGCCCTCAACCTCATATGTCTCCTGTTCCATATGGATGTTTTGCTCTTCATACCTTTCAAAACATGCTATACATAAAGCAGTGTCAGTACAATCAGCACATGAATTATAATAGATAGAATCAGGGGATTCAACACACAGTTCATCAACAGAAACATTATCAAAATTATCATCCTCAGAAGTATTGTCAGGAATAACCACTTGTGAATCTGTATGTTCTTCAAGGAGATGTGGAGTTAGAAGTGCAGCCGAGGTGGCGACAATGTGATCAATTTGAATGGCCAACTTCTGAGATTCAGCTTCTCTCCTCTGATGGTTTTCAAGACTTTGTTCTGCCATTCGTTGATTTTCCTCTATCATTTGCTGAAGGCTTGCTTGGAATTCTGTCATTTGTTGTTGCATCATTTCTTCCATTTGTGCAGTCATTTGCTTGAACAGGTCCTCTAGTGAAGGTCCGAAAGGTGCAGAAGTGGTCACTTGGGGAGGATTCTGTGGTGGTGCCATTAGTTGTTGGTCCTCATACCAAGGGTTTAGATGGGTTCCCCAGCTCAATAGGAAGACTCTCTTCAAATCAACCCAGCTGAAGATGGAATCCGCCTCAAGATTATACAACCAATCCCTTGCAGCGCCTTCAAGTGAGAGATGGAAAGCTCCCATATGGATGTGATCTTCTGTTATTCCTTCAGGTCTCAGCATTATAGAACAAACAGCCTGGAATTCCTTCAGATGCTCCTGCGGATTTTCACCTGCAAGACCATTAAACCTTGGCAACCAGCGCATTAAACCAGCAAAATCAGGATAATAAATGCATGGTGGTTCATAATTAACATTAGGCATGTACCCACACATGTAATTCTCCATGGAAAGCACCAAGATTCACAACCAGACAATGCAGACAAAACTAATTCAGCAAAGAGATTTTTTTTTTAATATTTTTTTTTAAATTTTTTTCTGTCAATAACAATCAAGAGTCCCCGGCAACGGCACCAATTTTTGGTCCCGCTGTCGCGCACGCGCCAAAACGAACGAGCGATTTATAAAAATGTAGTTTAGGGCGACAACTCGAGTATCGTCTCACAAGGACTCTTTGGTTGTTGTTATTAACACAAAAAATTAGTTCTGGGGGGTTTGGATTGAAATAAAATAAAGAAAACAAACAAAAGCAGAGCAATAAAGACAAAGCAGTTAAAGAGATTATCAAATAAACTAAAGCGATTAACCTACTGTTCTCGGTTTCCCACTATCATTGGTTCATGTAAATTCCAGGCCCTAAGCAGATTCTAATCCCCTCCCGGTTGTAGCAACAATTTACAACGAAATCGCTACCACGGATATATGTTCCTATTCTCGAAATAACAAACGGGGTTAAGCCCTCATGAACTAACGAACATGAATGAACACATGCGAAATAACAAACGCGATTAAGTATAGGAACATAACATCACCAAAATGAATCAATACAACACTATACACTCCTGAAATAACAAACAGAAATGTATAATATAGCATTGAAAAGAGAATAGCAAACAAAACAGGAAATACAGAACCTCAAGTGTAATTGAAACCAATCACGGTAGATTAATCTAGGAGACTAGCTCTCCATTACAGAAATAAACACAAAAGAGAAGAAAAGAAATTGAACTACTGAAAACTACTACTACTACTAAGCTACTAACTATCTAAAAGCTAGCTCCCCTCAATTCTGTCTAAAACAGACTTATATACAACTTCTGGAAACCGCGTACTCGCGAGGCGAACGCACATTCGCGAGGTGAATAATGTGAACAGTCTTCAGCTTATGGGTTCTCTCGCGAGGCGAGCTTATCATTCGCGAGGCGAGACTCTTCAGATTCCAAACTGTCACAGCCGTGACCTTCAACATGGATAAGCCGTGCTGACTTCTGGTCTTCAGGGTTGGATTACTCGCGAGGCGAGTCATGTCTTCGCGTGGCGAGACAGAAAGGAATGCATTTTCTGGCACAGTCACCTTCAGGTTCGCGAGGCGAACATCCTTCTCGCGGGGCGAAAGCTCCAGATTTATTTCTTTTTATTAACCTGAAAACAGAAAATAGCATAAGTGCTTTATTTAACTCTAAATCAACTAAATTAACCTAAAAATACTTTACAGACTCAAAATGCTGCTTAAAGACAATCAAGTCTAATTTGGGCGAAAATGATATAAAATTAGCACAAAGCCACGGTCATACTAGCTATAAAACTAGATGAGCCAGCGGCTGATCAGACACATAGTGAAATGTCTAAGGCCATATACAAAAATCATGGCTCTCAGTAGCCAGAAAGACTAACGAAACCACTACCCCAAAAATGTTACCACCTTCAGCTGGTCATAGACTAATGGTACCCATTGGGAAGACCAAGCTCAATCCCACTCCCCACCGATGAGTCAGATGAAGACGCGGCAGGCAACACCCTCATCAGGTAAATCATCATCATTGTCCAAAGGTATGTACTCAAGTACATCCTCTACGTACTCCTCTGGATCCTCCTCGGGATCAATAACCATCTCCTCTGGGTCCACCACAATCTCCTCTGGAGCTGGCTCAAGTGCTGCCTTAGCTAAGAGCTGAGCCTCAAGCTGTCCATGATCGACCAGATACTATACAAGTAGCCACAAAGGAGGTAGAGATACCTCAATCGTCTCCATAGACCTATGCTCCCTCTGAGGCCCCGTCTCCATCGTGCCCTTTATAGTGTGTACGTGCCCGGTATAACGAACGACATGGGCTCCCAGGTGGATCACCCATGCGTTTACGTTATCTGCATCCTCAAAATGGAGGCTTCGAACCCCCGTATGTGCCAACGGCATTGTCGGATCCATCTAAACTCAGATAATAACAGTACCCATACAGAAAGAAGAAGAACAATAAAACATGCAAGGGTGAGTACCAATATATGGATTTTAAAACGATAACCACATGTACGACTCTCAATTACTACTTAACATGTATATTCACAGATAAACAATATATATATATATATATATATATATATATATATATATATATATATATATATATATATATATATATATATATATATATATATATATATATTTATCAATGGGTTTCATACCCGACAGTCGTAACCGTTTTAAAAACCATGACACTTCAATATTCCACAACTTACTTTGAGACCTAATCTCGGGAGCTCCAACCAACAAGTGAATGAGCTGATCAGGCCCTAGTTTCCAATAAAGGCAGAATCAATGCCCGATATGGCAAAGTTCTATTGACCATTCCACAGTCCAACTCAAGGCAAAGTGGTGACTACATATAGCACATGGTCTACGTGGTCGTATATCCATCAAGGCACAGTGATGCAAACTGCATGAATACTTGCCATCAAGCATTCAAGTCCTATGCAAAGGCACGTCTGCCCTGTAATGCATGTAAAACATTTTGTTCTCGGTGTTTTCTTTGTGATCAATCTTTAGGTGTCGGAGCTAAAAGTCTCATGACTAAATCACCAATTTAAACTTTCAAGTTTAATACCTCATTCCAAAATAACTGACTCCAAGTCAAAAGGTGTGCAAATCACGAAATCCAGACGGATGCACCAGTCTTGGACGCGTAGATTTTAGTGCTCAAAACCAAATATACGGTTTATAGGACATTATTGTTCATAATTTCCTCTTCGGACCCCAGGCCCATATCTTAGAACTCTAGACCCGACGTCTCGGTTGATAAATTCGTTTAAACCATTTTCGTTCTATGAAAAACAAAACAAAATCAAAGTTTCCTCAACCTATCCAAGTTGATGGAAATAGCCTAGGTTTACCGAAAATCCTTTTACGTTGGAAATTTGTTTTGTAAACTTACCAAAATTCCTTAAAACATTTTTGCTCAAAAATCAATAATTTGAACTGTAAAACCTTATTTGAGACAAATTCTCAATAATACCCTCTTTAAAAACACTTTGGTAAATATTGATGGAATTGTCCATCGTTTGCTGTTTCAAGATGCATTTAGGTAAAAATAGGACTCTTTGTCGTAAATTAATTTTTCCAACACTATAATAAAATTATTTTCAAAACTTTTTCGCTTAAAATATTATTTTATAATATTTATAAATTACTCAGGTGAAAATTAGCAGTGCTAAAATATTTTCATGGTTACGTCCTCATTATGGCTCATAAAACGCTCTTTCGCTGTTAAATGATTAAAATAATATTATTTTTCACTTTTTCCCATTTTTCAATAAATAAATAACTAAGTAATATTATATTATTATTTCCATTGAATTAAACTCATTAATTCGTAAAAAAGCTTTTAACTGCTTTTAACTTTTATTTAATTGAGCTCTGACCACTATCAGGCTTTCAAACTCACAATCCACATCAACAATCATTTCATATCAATAATATGACACCTAGAAATTTAAAACATATCACCAAATACAACAAATAATTAAATGCAGTTAAATCAAATAGTTAATAGTAGATAATCAATAAGCAAATAATGCTAACTACAAAATAAATACTTACACACCATAATTAAGACACACAATAACAATTACACATGGCTATCGAAAAAATCCCTTAGGCTTTCCCCTTACCTGAAAGCAAAGTATCTCTGAGAAGCAGTTCATCGGAAATCCAAGTAACGTCGATAACGCGCGTATCCAATAACTTAGCTTATCCTTCATTAAACATAATACTCAATCAACAAACAAACAACTATATCAAGACTAAAATCCTACATGTTGGTTTCGGCCAAGGGCTGCCCTTAGGGTTAGGAATCTCTAAAAATTCAAAACTTTTGGATTAATCACTCCTAATTACTCAAAACCCTAAATCAATGGTTATTGAACAAAGATTGAATTTAAATATTCCAATCCCCCATCAAATGAATTTCGGCCATGATCAATAAAGTGGCTTAGAGACCTTCATTTGGTTCATACAATATAGATTCAACACCCATTCAACTAATAAGATTGAATCATGACAAACTAGTTAGGAAAATTTGGAACAAAACCCTAGTTTTCTAGAGTATAGGTTCGGCCTCTTTAGGTTTTAAGGGTTAGAAAATTTTGTTTGATGCAAGCTTCTAGATCTAGAATATAGAGGTAATAATAGGATTATAGAAATTGGTTTCATGCTCATTAGATTTTCCTATGATTTTCTATGAATTTTTGAATCTAAAAACCCTAAAATGCATCATATTGACAAAGACCTCAAAATGAAAAACTTATTGAAGAACATGATGCTAAACAAGGAAGATGAGTAAGTTTCACCTCTTGGAATCAAGAAATGAGCAAGAAATCTCCTACCTCCTTCACAAAATCAAGCTATGGCAACTTAGGGTTTAATGGTGAAAATGGCAAAGTTTGGTGAAGATGATGACTCTAGCCTTTTATAGAAGTGAGGATGGCTTCATGGAGTTCTTGGGCCATGGCGTTTGAAGGGAATTTGGGTCCAAAGTGAAAATTTTGAGGGGTAAAATAGTAATCTTGTACAACGGCAAATTTGTAAATAAAACCAACATAAAGGGTAATTTAGTCTTTTCCTCCTAAAATGTAATCATGAATAAGGGTAGTCATCCCATGACTCACCCCTTGTGACTCATCAAGATTTGACATCCTATTTATCCGTTAGCGGGTCCCACAAATCCCGTTTTCAGCTCCGTCGTTTACCCGATTTCGTATAACGGCCGCATAATATATATTATTTCACTTTTTAAGTGAAAAATTTCAACATAGCCAAAGAAGTTGGAATCTTCATAAAAACCTTAAGTGTTTTGTTCACAAGTCAAAATTAGGTCTTTTGAGCAGTAAAATTCTTACTGTCATTAAATCACAGATCGGGTTTCGTCTGAATTTTCGACCCAAAATCGAATCGTAGCTCTCTACGGTAAAGTATAGTATGAATATGACCTTGGTTTATCTAAAATCATTTTCTAGATTTAAAAATAAAATTATAAACATTTCTGTTTATTTTACTGATATAAAAACAGTAAACAGTAAAAAGCAGGTGTTACATATGACATTGGATGAAACTTCTTTAAAAAGGAGTTTGTTTACCAAATACATACATACATATATATATATATATATATATATATATATATATATATATCATCATCATCATCAATTTAATAAAATGTATATATAAAAATATCAATTTACTAAATATCATTAATCTATCATTTTGAACGAGACTTTTTCATTTTCAAAACTTTAAAGAGAGGTAAGCATTCAGGATCAGTTTTAACATGTTTTGGTATCATCATACTAACACTACTCTTATAATATGAGATGGACAACAATTTAAGTTCTTCCTTTTTTTATTAAATGATATATTATAAAGTTTAGTTTTGATACATTATTAGTGTAATTTTATTTTAATATCAGTGCTAGCTAACAAAAAATTATCCTACATGTGATTTTTAAAGAAGTTACTATAAGATTAAACATTTTTTAGGCAACTATAAGAGTATTTTTAATATCGTGACTTTTTATGATTATTTATAATGTAATCATAAAAAAACAATTTTAAAATAAAAATAAGAATAACAACTGAAATTGGTCCCCGAAAAATATAGGGAACCCATTTTTGGTTCCTGAAAAAATAAATTAATCACTTAATCCCTCAAATTTACAAACGCGAGACATATTAGTTTCTCATTCCATTTCCAATGTTTTTTTACTTGCCTGTATGTCCCGTTAATCATCCTGCTTGACTCGTTGATGGTCCTGTGTAGCCTATATCAAATTTCTACTGTGAAAAATGAATAAAAAGTGAAAAAAAAATGCATAATTTTTCAGGTATCTGGATTTTAAAATTTTGGACTTAATTTTCCCACTTTCATTCATTTTTCACGATGGAAATTTGTCATAAGTCATGCAGGACCACTAACGAGTCAAAATGGATGGTTAACGAGATACATAAGCAAGTAAATGGACGTTGGAAGTGGAAATAGAGACTAATATATCCCGTGTTTATAAATTTAAGGGACTAAATGGTTAAATTAATTTTTTTAGGATCAAAAGTGGATCCCTCAAATTTTTAGTGACTAATTTGAACTTTTAGTCTAAATAATGTGTAATTATCACATTTTAATTGAATGGGGCGTGAAATTGGCACAAGAAATCGAAATAGAAGATCTTTATCCTATAATTCATTATACTCGATTCTATCTATATATTTCCATCAAACGAAACATGGCCATATTATAGCATAAAAAACCACATGGAATACGAGTTCATATTCAGCCAGCCCCCTGTTGTAAGTTGCAGGTTTTGGGACTTGGGTCAATCTACTTCGCTTTGTCTCAAGCTTATGGTCTAAATGAACAAATACTTAGTTTAGTTAGTAATATTATTAGTTTAACTTGAAATTTTTTAAAATTTATATGAAATAATAGATTAATTTAAAGCTCTGATGATTGATTACTGTATCAATTAATTAAAATATTTAAAAGTAATAAAATGATATCGAATCGAGCAAAAATCCGCCCCATTATTAAGCCTAGATGTTTTTAATAAAAATTTTTTTTTAATAAAGGGCTAGGCATGCAAAGGCATCACAATAGGGGCAGGCATCCCAACTAGGTTGGCACCCCAGACCCTACCCATCATCTGCAGCACACCCACAAGATATTATTAATATAAAGAGATAGATTACAAATGGAGAGCATGGGGGACTAAGCCAATACCCATGAAAAGCTATCTAAACCTGAACTGGGGTAATCCCAGTTTATCATGATAGAAATCAGCCTTTACAAAGTCCGGAAAATTATCCCACCAAATATAACTAGAGCCAGAGGCACCAAAGGAAGCTAGCTTATCAGCACAATGGTTGCCCTCCCTAAAAATATGAGTAAAAATTAAATTCAACTGATCACCAAGCACCATGCAATTTCTCCATCTGACTCGGACTTTCCAAGGAACTAAAGAATGAAATTTAGTTGAAGCAACAACCAAGGTAGAGTCGCACTCAAACCAGATGTTTTTCCAACCTTTCTTGGAGGCAAGCTCAATGGCAATCATGACAACACTGAGCTCTGCAAGAAAAGCAGAAGTAATTCCGACATAGGTGGAGAAGCAACCAAAGGAATCTCCAAGGGAGTTTCTGAAAATGCCGCCAAAGACCAAAGATGGGCTGTGGACATCCCTTGGCCGCCCCATTAGTGTTACACTTTAACCAACCAAAGGAGGGAGGGAACCAATCTACTTGTTTAATAGTAGGAGCTTTAGGGGCATGAGTTGTTACAGCAAAGCTTTTCAGCACCTGAAACTCCGCAATATAACTGAACATATGACCTTTTGATAACGAACCAGCTAGGGAGGTTTGAGCTAGGATCATAGAGCAGGCTGATCTCCAACTGATGTTGACATTACTAAATCTACATTGGTTCCTGCAAAACCATATGGACCAAATTGTGTTAAGAACCGCAGCAAGATACACGTCTTTCAATTGCGGGCTACACTTAGCATCACAAATTTGCAGAACATCCAAGGCTGAGCCATGGCTAACAGAGCAGTTTAACTTACTCTGCAGCCACAGCCATGTTTGGATGGCAAATTGGCATTCAAAGAAAAGATGCTGAGAGGATTCATCATGAGAACCACACAGGCAGCACATAGAAACAGACACACATCCTCTAGCACGCAGGTTCTCATCTGTAGGAAGCTTTCCATGTATCAACCTCCACATCAAGAAAAACCTAGAAGGAGGAACTGATCCTGACCAAATCAATTTACCCCAGTGCTTGCATTGCCCACGAGGGTGATGGAAGTCATAAGCCTCCTTGAAAGATGACACGCTGTCGCGCACGTGTCAAAAAGCGAGCGGTTTGTAAAAATATGTAGTTAGGGATTGGGGGGTTTTGGATTTGAAATTAAATAAAGAAAACAAAGCAGAAAGACAATGCAAACTAAATAATTACCAAATAAACTAAAGCGATTAACCTACTGTTCTAGGTTTGCCACTATCATTGGTTTACATAATTCCATGCCCTAAGCAGATTCTAAACCCTTTTCGATTGTAGCATCAATTAACAAGCGAAATCAACGCTACGAGACATATGTTCCTATTCCAGAATTAAGCAAACGGGGTGAAGCACTCATGAACTAAGCGAACATGAACGAACACACGCGAATTAAGCAAATGCGATTAAGTATAGGAACATACAATCATCGAAACAAATCAATACCTATCCTATATAATCCTGAATTAAGCAAACAGAACATACAGAACAAATATTGAAAGAGAATAGCATTAAGTTTAGGAAATACAAAACCTCAAGCGTCAATGGAAACCAATTGCAGTAGATTAATCAAAGGAGACTAATTCTCCATTACAAACATGAACCTAAACCTACTGTTGCAGCCACAACTGTGAAAAGAAAAGAAAAAGAGAAGATAAGCTGATTAGTTCTTCCCTAAAACAGACTTAAATACAGATTCTGGATTCCGCGAGCTCGCGAGGCGAGCATACCTTCGCGAGGCGAATATTATGAACAGTCTTCAGTGTTTGGCTCTCTCGCAAGGCGAGACGAGGATCCGCGAGGCGAGACTCTTCAAATTCCAAACAGTCACAACCGTGACCTTCAACACGGGTAAGCCGTGATGGTCTCTGTCCTTCAGGGTTGGATTTCTCACGGGGCGAGACATTGTTTCGCGGGGCGAGGCAGAGAAGATGACATTTCTGGCACAGTCAGCCTTCAGGTTCGCGGGGCGAATAGCCTCTCGCGGGGCGAAAAACTCCAGAACTGCTTCTCTTTATTACCTGCAAACTAGGATTAATAGTAAGTACTTTATTCGGCTCTAAATCAGCTAAATTAACCTAAAAATACTCTAGAGACTCAAAATGCTGCTTGACGACAATCAAGTCTAATTTGGGCGAAAACAGGATATAATTAGCACAAAACCACGGTCATACTAGTCATAAAACTAGATGAGCCAGCGGCTTATCAAAATACCCCAAACTTAAACTTTCCTTGTCCCCAAGCAAACTAAAACTTAAAAACTCAAAAAGACTCAAGACTTGGCAAGCTTAAAGGATTCAATCAACTTTGCACAAATTTCAAGCAATTCACCAAAATAATTTTTCCTTCAATGTTCCCCCTTTTCAAACAAAGTAATCCCCACATGCATTCACTCTAAACATTTGAGAATTTCATCATTCAAGCAATCATTAATCTAAGCAAGGGATCCAAGTTACACACAAAAGGGAGATCACCAAATTCAAACAATCGCCTTCCTCACAAGGGAATTTAGTGTTCCACTCATTCGCTCAGTTTGTCTAGGCTATCAACATTTCACTCAAATTCACTTTTAAGAGCACTTCCCCTGAATTTGATTTTCATCTCAAAATGGTTCCCGCGGAAAACATGCATGCAACATCAAAAGGTCTTTTAAGGTTGTAATGGGGCTTGGCTAAGGGTAGGATATACAAAGGTACTAGGCTTAAGTCCCTAGGAACTAAGAGAGCATGAAGCTTTTTACACTTTGAATTTCCACTCAAGTTCCTTTTTCCATTTTTTTTCTTTATGCTTTGGGTGACTACAGCCTTTTCCTTTCAAATAGCCTTTTCGACATTTTTGCACTTTTTATTTTTTTTATTTTTCTTTTTCTTTCTTTCTTTCTTTTTTTTTTCATTCTTTTTGCCTTTGGCTCCAACCTTTTTATTATATTTTTTTTCTCACCCCAGAATGACATGTCACACCCTTGTAGCCACCCCAAACTTAGTTTCTTGCAACCCTTTCTCTTGCTAAGCTTCCATGCTCTCCTAATCCTAAGATCGGGTTAACATGGTTTTTCAGAATTTTGGCTTGTAACATAGGGTTATCAAGAAGCAATAGGCTAATTAGGCTCAATGGGGCTAACTAGGGAACATGCATTAGGGACGGTTATTTTCAGGCCAAGTGGTTATTTACAAAGAAAATGCCTAAATCGTTTGATGCAAACACATAGACATGCAAACCATGAAGAGATTCAAGCAAATTCGGGAAAGTGCAACTCAAAAGTGATACACACAGTTAAAAACATGTTGGAGGCTCAAATACTCACCTGGACAATTTTGCAACTTGTTTGACTGAGATTCTATCCCTAGTGTGTGCTTCATATCACCCCAAACTTATCATAAATCATGCAATCATAACAAAATATCTCAAAGTTCAATTTTCAATTTTTCACATGGGGATCACTTTTCAAAAAAAGAAAATTCAACCTAAGGGGAAACATCACATAATCCTGCAATCCATCTATGCAAAATTCAATCAAACCCAGCAAGCTAGCCGACACAAGACTCAACACATATACTCCTGATATTCTCAAATTATTCAGGAGCTAAAAGAAAACAAAACAAAAATAAAGCAACGCAAAGTAATTAAAAAGAGTAAGGTTCAGAGAAAACTCATGGGGGCGGTTCCACCGGGATCCCACTGTCTGTGATACAGCGGCCACGGAATGCCCAAATTGCAGTATCATCCTCCCGGATCCCATGGCATGCAGCATAAGGCCCACGTGATAGACATGGGACGAAAGCTTGTTCCATGGTCCCCTAACTTGTAGCCTTGATATGGAAGTGGGTGTTTGACAATCATGGTGACCTCGCCAAGTGCGGCGGACGTCTCACTCCCTCTTGGGTCAAGGTTGACCTCTTTCTCAACAAAGTCCTCCCAATAAAATTGGGGTTCAACCCCTTGGACTGGCCATGGTGCAAAATCCAGTCTCTCTGGCAGAGGCTTGAACTCCATTGCCGGTTGTTCCACAGTGGGAGGTGGAAAATAGGTAGAGGGGGTCTCTGGTGCTGCTTCATCTTCTGCACGTTCTTCATTCACTGCACTGACAAATCCATCACCTGTTATACATGCAGAATTCTCAGCACACACCACACAAAGGTTAGTGTTAGTACAGTCAGTACATATGGTACAATAAACTGAATCAGTAAAAGCCTGAATGTCCGGAAATTCAGTACACAGTTCATCCACCCCATCACTTTCAACACAAGCATCTAATTCCAAAGGTTCTTCATTATCCTCAAGCATGGTGAAGCAGATGGCCTCCTGATCCTCATTTTCTATGTTTCCTGTCCGAACAGGGCCCTCAACCTCATATGTCTCCTGTTCCATATGGACGCTTTGCTCCTCGCACCCTGAAAAGAATGAGTTTTCAAAACATGCTACACATGAAGGAAAGTCAGTACAATCAGCACATGAAGTATAATAGATAGAATAATCAGGAAAGGTATGACTATCTGGAGTTTCAACACACTGTTCATCAACATAAGTGTTCTTGACATCATTATCAAAATTATCCTCAGAGGAAGTATTGTCAAGAACAACTATCCGTGAATCTGTATGTTCCTCAAGGGAATGTGGAGTTTGCAGTGTAGCCGAGGCGGAAACGATGAGAGCACTTTTAGTGGCAAAGTCCCGCTGACTTGCTTCCATCCTCTGTTGAAATTCGAGATTGTTTGCTTCCATTTGTGCAGTTATCTGTGCAGTCATTTGCTTGAACAGGTCCTCTAGTGAAGGTCCGGAAGGTGCAGAAGTGGTCACTTGGGGAGGATTCTGTGGTGGTGCCAGTGGTAACATCAGTTGTGAGTCCCCATACCAAGGGTTTGGATGGTTTCCCCAGCTGGGGTGGTACTCATCAGTGGAAGGGTCAGGAATGTTGTGCCTGATTGATGCAGCTCTGAAGGCAGGAAAGTATCTCAACAGGAAGACTTTCTTCAAATCAAACCAGGTTGAGATGGAATTCGGCTCGAGACAATACAACCAATCCTTCGCAGCACCTTCAAGTGAGAATGGGAAGGCTCTCATCTTGATGTGGTCTTCTGTCATTCCTTCAGGTCTCAGCATTGTAGAACAAACAATCTGGAATTCCCTCAGATGCTCCTACGGATTCTCACCTGCAAGACCACTAAACCTTGACAACCGATGTATTAAACCAGGAGAGTCAGGATAATATATGCATGGTGGTTCATAATTAACATTAGGTATGTAACCTTGAATATAATCATCCATGGGTAGATTCACACTCAGACCAATTCAGCAAAAAAAAAATTTTAATTTAATTTTCTGTTAATAACAATAAGAGTCCCCGGCAATGGCGCCAATTTTTGACACGCTGTCGCGCACGCGTCAAAAAGCGAGCGGTTTGTAAAAATATGTAGTTAGGGAGCGACAACTCGAGTATCGTCTCACAAGGACTCTTGGGTTGTTGTTAACAGAAAAAGTCAGAATTGGGGGGTTTTGGATTTGAAATTAAATAAAGAAAACAAAGCAGAAAGACAATGCAAACTAAATAATTACCAAATAAACTAAAGCGATTAACCTACTGTTCTCGGTTTCCCACTATCATTGGTTTACATAATTCCATGCCCTAAGCAGATTCTAAACCCTTTTCGATTGTAGCATCAATTAACAAGTGAAATCAACGCTACGAGACATATGTTCCTATTCCCGAATTAAGCAAACGGGGTGAAGCACTCATGAACTAAGTGAACATGAACGAACACACGCGAATTAAGCAAACACGATTAAGTATAGGAACATACAATCATCGAAACAAATCAATACCTATCCTATATAATCCTGAATTAAGCAAACAGAACATACAGAACAAATATTGAAAGAGAATAGCATTAAGTTTAGGAAATACAAAACCTCAAGCGTCAATGGAAACCAATTGCAGTAGATTAATCAAAGGAGACTAGTTCTCCATTACAAACATGAACCTAAACCTACTGTTGCAGCCGCAACTGTGAAAAGAAAAGAAAAAGAGAAGATAAGCTGATCAGTTCTGCCCTAAAACAGACTTAAATACAGATTCTGGATTCAGCGACCTCGTGAGGCGAGCATACCTTCGCGAGGCGAATATTATGAATAGTCTTTAGTGTTTGGCTCTCTCGCGAGGTGAGACGAGGATCCGCGAGGCGAGACTCTTCAAATTCCAAACTGTCACAGCCGTGACCTTCAACACGGGTAAGCTGTGATGGTCTCTGTCCTTCAGGGTTGGATTTCTCGCGGGGCGAGACATTTTTTTGCGGGGCGAGGCAGAGAAGATGGCATTTCTGGCACAGTCAGCCTTCAGGTTCGCGGGGCGAATAGCCTCTCGCGGGGCGAAAAACTCCAGAACTGCTTCTCTTTATTACCTGAAAACAAGGATTAACACTAAGTACTTTATTCGGCTCTAAATCAGCTAAATTAACCTAAAAATACTCTAAAGACTCAAAATGCTGCTTGACGACAATCAAGTCTAATTTGGGCGAAAACAGGATATAATTAGCACAAAACCACGGTCATACTAGTCATAAAACTAGATGAGCCAGCGGCTTATCAAAAGACAACAAACCAGAATCACACCCACACCAAATAGGTTGGTCACAGTCCACAAAAAGGGGCAACTGAATATTTTTGAAGATATGAGGGAGGTTCGGGGAAATATCCAAAAGAGCCTGGGGGAAGCACCAGCTGCCATTAAAGATGAAATCACTGACAGTAGCCTGCAGGGATTTAGCAACTGAATCAGGAATATGAAGAATATCAACCAGAGTTTTGTCAAACCACTTATCATTCCAGAAATTGATGCTTTTACCATCTCCCAGAATCCAACTTGTATTATCCTTAATAGCAGATAAATGACATTTTACAGCAGGGATAATGGAAGATCTGATATGATAGGTCACTGGAACATTGTTCCTAATAAATCTCGACCTTAAAAAGGCTGACCACTGGCTGTCCTTGTAAATAATATCCCAACTGAGTTTCAAAACCGAAGCCCTGTTAATAGAAGCGACTGATTTAAGGCCAAGACCCCCATCACAAGTAGGAGAGCAAACAGTTTTCCAAGCCACGGTAACAATTTTCCTCGTGTCAACATCACCCGACCACACAAAGTTTCTAATCCAGCCATCAACTGTTTTTAGAAGGGCTGCAGGCCACTTATAAACATGGAAGCTATAAGATAACATACCAGTGATGACAGAGTTGACTAGTTGGACCCTGCCCATAATAGAGAGGAGAGATCCCTTCCAACAAGATAACTTTGCTCTTATCCTATCTGCAATAGGCTTCAGGTGCGCCATTCTTGGCTTGCCCTTAAAGACCGGGATCCCAAGATAGGTGAAAGGAAAAGACCCAGGGCCAAAACCAAGTATGTCAGAAATTACAGCTGATCTACTAGGGGTCAATGTGCCACTGAAGAATTTACATTTGTCTAACCCAAGTAATTGACCAGAAATGTCCCCATACTCCTTGAAGAAGCTCATGAGAGTTCTAAGGTTTCTTTTAGTTCCCATGCAGAAGACAACGATGTCATCAGCATACAGTAAATGGCTAGGAGTTTGGAATCCTCTTGGGCCAGACATAGGAGCTAGAAAATTATGATTGACAAGATAGGAGATGCCTCTACTCAAAACATCCTCAGCAAAATAGAATAAGAGGGGAGAAAGGGGGTCACCTTGCCTCACCCCTCTTTTACAAGAAAAGTAACCCACAGGCTTCCCATTCACAGCAAAAGATAGCTTAGCAGATTCCAAGACAACTTTAACCCAGTTACAGAATTTACTATCAAAACCAAAGACAGCAAGAGCATTTAGCAGAAAGCCCCAATCTAAGGTGTCAAAGGCCTTTTTAATATCAAACTTCAAGGCTAAGTTCCCTCCAAAAGCTCTGGAATCCAGCATATTAGAGGCTTTAGAGGCAATGCAAATGCAATCAAAGATATGCCTACCTTTAATAAATCCTCTTTGCTGATCTGATATGACCTTTAGGGCAATGTTAGAAAGTCTATCTGCCAGGACCTTTGTGATGATCTTAAACTGGAAATTAGCATAAGCAATTGGCCTATAATTTTCAAGTCTGTCTGCACCAGGAAACTTAGGAATAAGAGAAACAATGTTAGAATTCATTCCTGGTAAAATCCAACTCTGTTTAAAGAATCGCATCACAGAGTTGTACACATTATCAGCTATTACATCCCAAAAGGTCTTATAGAAAATACCACCAAAACCATCAGGACCAGGAGAACCGGAAGCATTCATTGAAAAAATGGCAGATTTCACTTCATCTAATGAGGGTAAAGCAGTGAGCATATTGTTATCATCCAAGGAGACTGTCGAAGGAATAACTTTAGAGATCCAATCATTTGTTGTGCAGCTATTTTCAGAGGCATACAGAGAAGTGTAGAAGTCAATGACATGATTTTCAATCTGTTGCCTATCAACCAGAACCTGATCGCCCAGCTTCAGCATGGTCATCTGCTTTGAAGCACTTCTGATTTTAGCAATCTTATGAAAATAAGACATTTTTCTATCTCCATGAATGAACCAATCCACTTTAGATTTTTGCTTCTAGAAGGCTTCCTCAAAATTAAGGGCATGTTGGAGATCTAATTGGGCCTTGACTTCAGCCTCATGAAGCTCATCGGAGTACCCTGCAGAGGCGATTTCCTGCTGAATTTGATCAACCATAGAAAAGGATAAGCTAACATTTTCATGGACATTTCCAAAAATGTTCCTATTCCACTCCTTAAGAGCCACCCTGAGAGATTTAAACTTCTGAGAAAGGACAGACATAGGACAGCCAGGACACTGTTTAGACCAAACATCTTTCACAAGATTCAAGCAACCTGGATGATCAATCCACATCTGCTGGAAACGAAAAGGAGCAGGGAACTTGCTAACATCTTTATCCAGGACCATAAGCAGGGGGAAATGATCAGAGAACATCCTAGTCAAAGTACCACAGGAGGAATTGTCCCAAAAATTTATCCAAGAATCATTGCAGACGGACCCGTCAATCCTTTTTTCAGTGTGCTGCCTTCCAATTCTGTTGTTAGTCCAAGTCAATTCAGCACCTTTGGTTTGGAGATGCATCAAATTATTACTATCAGACCAAAGCCTAAAATCATCACAGGAGATTCTAGATGGACTCCTACCCCCTTTTTGTTCATGAGCCCCTAAGGTAGCATTAAAGTAACCGATGAACAACCAGGGACCCGGATTCTGACTTTGCAGAGCTGCTAGATCAGACCAAAGCTGTTTGCGCAGAATATAAGAAGTGGAAGCATATATAGCAGCAATAAAAACAGGCGTATTGTTAATCAGAACAGAAAAAGCACAAAACTGAGAAGAAGTTGTAATAACAGTAGGGGAAAAGGACCTATCACAAGCACACCATAAATTAGGGAGAAGATGACCTCTTGAGTTAACTAAAAATGGTTGCAGGCCCGTTTGATTCCAAAAGGAGTTTGGAAAATGAGCAATTGGAATCCAAGGCTCGGCTAAGAAAATGAAGTCAGACTTGTTAGAGTTACAAAGTTTCTTCAGAAACAGCCTAGTGTTTTCATTGGCTAGGCCCCTGACATTCCAAAACAGGAGCTTCATTGGGCACCTTTAGAAAGAGCACCCCTAAGCCGGGTGCTATAACCATCCACGTTGACCATCTGCCTCTTATGTTGTTTCAGTTGTTGTCGCAGTTTTTTCTTCTTGGACTTAGACAAAACTACAGTAAATTCTATGTCCGGACAAACGGCCACATTCCTGACTATAGGAGAATCAACCTCCTCCTCCTCTTCTACCTGGTCCGCCCAGAATTTACCCATAATTTCCAAGTCTCTAGACACTCTAGGAGGCAAAGAAGACATAACTCCAACTGAATTTGAAGAGTTTGGACTTGCAGGCAACGAACCAGCAACAGCTGCAGATGGAGACTCCACATCACAAAAAACTGGGATGTTGCTATTAAGGCCAGGGCCCCCTCCACATAAAATATCAGGCGCAGACTTGGCTTCAACAACAGAAGTATAAAATTGTGTGATCAAAATAGGCTCTGAATTAGCCAAAGGACTTTGAGGAATAACTGAATCATTCACGGCTGCAGAAACAGGAACGACAGCAGCAGTGACATGGCAACCAATCATCTGAGCCTGGCTATTACTAGTGTCCACATTCTGAATATTATTAACAGCGATGTTATAGTGTAAGCCATTCCCCAAGGGAGAGTCTGAAATGGATTCCAACACAAAAGGAACATCATTAGGCAGGAAAACATCCCTTTTGTTACTCGTCTCAAACACCTCCTCCGTCTCAACGACCTCATTGATTAAAACAGCAGCAGGAGCAGGAGTCAACCGCGGTTGTTTGTCAATTTGGTTTGGATCAGAATTTAAGCCATTCTTGGCAGAGACACCAGTAGCCGGATCAGTAATAACAACATTATTTAAATTGCCATTGACCAATTCAGGATTAACCATGACATTCTTTTTTGGAACATAACATTGAGCCACAGGGGGATTACCTTTCCTCCCAGCAGGTTGGTTCTTGTAGGCCAGTGCAGTTTTCTGGGCAGTTTTCTTGGAGCAGTTATCAACAGAGTGACCAATGGTTTGACAGTAATGGCAAAAGTATGGGATCTTCTCATATTGCACTGTCACATAGAAAGAAAACCCATCCCTTTCAACCATAATTTCAGAAGGTAGGCTCGAAGAGAGATCAAGATCAACCAGAATTTTTGAAAAGTGGCCATACATCCTCTTGCGGGTCATGTCGTCAATGGAGATAGGGGTTCCAATTCCAGATGCAATCTCAAAAAGAATTCTTGGTCTCCAATATTCTTGGGGCAAATCATGCAACCTTATCCAACATTGAGAATGTTTTTATTTCTGGTTTTTGGGATTGAAGTCAGCCGTCCATTGAGATAACCTAAGCAACCCAGGCTTGAGATTCCATGTCCCTACAGACCAGACACGCCTTAGGTCATCTGGAGAAGAGAAACCAATTTCAAAATACCCTTTTCCAAGGGAGGTCAGAGCCAATGACCTAAAGGTTTCCAAAGGGCAGCAAGCTTATCACGCAATTCAATATACTTCATCGGTTTGTCCCCTTTTGAGAGAAGCAAGCGACCATGCAGGTTTAATTTGCAGGCATCCACGCCTTTGAGATACTCATCTTCCGAAATCTTGATGGACACGACATCACCAATCTTGCAAGGTTTGGGAAGGTGAGAGAGAGAAACATCCAGAGAATTGTTTAAGGATTGAGCAAAGGATTTGTCAAGGGGAGGAGCAACCTGGCGAGAAGGAGAAGGGGGGAGAGGCTAGGAAGCCCCAAGGACAAATGGAAGACGGTTTAGCAGCCATGGAGGCAAACAAAGGCCCTAGGAGTTAACGTACAGAGAAAACCCTAAATGAGAATGATATATTCAAAAACTCACACAAAGGCTTTTGAACGAGAATGAAACACAAAAACTCACACTCAAAGCATCCATAAGACCAAATGTAGCAGTAATAAAATATGAGTTTCTTAACAATAAATAATGCATTATTATGAAAATAAACATTAGAATAAAGAAAAATCCCAAGTTATATAAATCATAACAAAGGATCAAATCACAATTATTAATTAACTACTAATTACTGGAAACAAAACATAGGTCTCCTTTTTCTCACTCATCAAAAGCCCATTGATTCTGCCTGCGAAGAGCCTCTTCTTCCTCAGGAGTAAAATCATTCTGGATATTGAAATTTTTACGTATCTCTTCTAGGGTATGTTTTGTGTTTATATCTGCCACAGTCTTACATGTCAAATCCAAAAGACCTTTGATACTCGGAAAATTTGCTGCCTGAAAAGGGGAAACATTTTTCACAAGTGAAAAAAAACATGTGAGCAAATCAAAGAAAATTTAAAAAATAAAAATAAAAATAAAAATAAAAATCCAAATCTTGATTAATTCTTTATATTGTAATCTTAAAGGGCTGCAACATTATAAATAGACAAAGACCGTGTTGCATCTTAAATCAAAATGCAAGAGTAGTAAATAAATCCACAATAAAGAAATGAAAGAAAGAAAAAAAAGACAAAATCATGATATTAATATTATATATGAAGATCATAATAAATTAAGTGGAGTACACCCACATGGATCAAATCGAAGAGGGTGGGTTGATCAACATCGATGAATTCTTCATCCCATTTCTTCAGAGCATCACTGTCGGCGTTGTTGGTGTGTTGCTTGCAATACTCCACAACCTTGGTGAAGACGTTGCTTTGAACGGTGGTTAGAGGAATAATGTTATCAGCGCAACCATCCTCAATCATATGATTGATGGTCTGAGACTGAAGTGCCACTACTTCATCCAACTCAAAGATCTCGTTGTCGGAACAACGAAAGGTGATGATTTTCTTTGAGTTTGATGATGATGATGACGACATGGTGGATTGATTGTCAAACGAAAAGAGACAGCAATAGAGTGAGTAAGAAGAAGAAAAAGGTGATGAAAGGGTTGGGTTGGTGTTGTCGTATATATAGGAGTGGACGAGACACGACGCCCTGTTATTAGGTTTAACTTTTGGAGACTTCCGTCATCTATCTCATTGGATGCCACCCAAGCTTAAAAAATAAAATAAAAAATATTATTAAGACAACCCTAAACAATACATTTATTTTTTTTTCAAGAATTTTAGTATTTTTGAATTTAATAAAATATTATGATTTTTTTAAATAATATTTTATTAGAACTATATTTTTTTTTTACTTTTCATATATGAAAAAAATAATGTGTTATTATAACAATTTTAACTTTTACTAATAATTAGCTCATCTAGTTTCCAGCTAGAAAAGGGGTATATTTTGTGCCTAATTGGGCGAGTCACCCTCGCTAATCTCCCAAATTGGCCTTGTTTTGTTCCTAAGTTAGACTTTGACTCGTTTTATGCATTTTTAGTAGTTTTTAGTTTATTTTGAGTAGAATTACGCTTTTCGTTTTCTTTTATTGTTTCAGGTTAAAAGTGAAGCTCTTGGAGTCAAGGGAATGAAGAAAACAGTGGAAATTGCAATTCTGGAAATATTCGCCCCGTGAAAGGCTACTCGCCTCGCGAGCCTGAAGACCAGCTGAGCAGCAACAGTCATCCTTTCTGTCTCGCCCCGCGAGAGGATACTCGCCTCGCGAATCCTGAAGACCAGCATGTGGTGAGAAGACCCTGAAGGACAGAGACTATCACGGCCTAGCCGTGATGAAGGTCACGGCTGTGACAGACTAGAATTTGAAGTCTCGCCTCGCGAGAATCCAATTTTGAAAGCGCGCCACTTTTAATATTCGCCTCGCAAGAGGCTACTCGCCTCGCGATCGGGCGCAGAATCTGAAAATTATAAGTTGCTGATTTAGGGGCAGATTGAAAAAAAAACTTTTTGTGAGCCACTTGTTTAGATCGGTTTTTGGACGAATCCTTGTTCTCTGGAGCTGCGTCTCCTTATTTTCTTTTTCTATTATACATTCATGATGAATTCCAAGTGTTTGTATCTTGTTACAAGCATGAGGAGCTAATCCCCTTGTCTAAGGGATCGATGAAACCACCCATGACGGTGTAGTTCAGTGTGATGTATGTGTCTCTCCTTCATCTCAATTATTGTTTTCCAATTCTGAATTTATTGCGTTGATCATATGCATGCGTGATTGACTAGTTAACGTGATGAGGCTTAGTAGGCAATTCGCGTTTAGAACTTGAATTGGGATCATTGATTGAATATTGCACGAGAGTGAATAGGAGATCGGTGCAACCTTATAGGAACCAGATTTAATAGAGTTTGATGATTGGGTTATGAGACCTAGTAAGTAATTAATTCAATCGTTGAATACGTCCTATTGAGCACGACAGTGTCATTAGGAGAATTTGGGGGTCCTGGTTGACATTGTAATTGAACTTAGGGAGGAATCATCATCACTTGGGTACTATGCATGATTGGGTAGGTGGATTTGTGACCGTAGATGTTTAATTCCAGATTTTAATACCATATCTTTATTTGATTGTCGATTTGAATTGCGATCCTATTTTCTCTCTCTCCTCAACCACTTGTTGTTACTTGGCCAATGATAAGCCTCTGGCTTATCTAGTTTTATGACTAGATGAACTAGGGTTTATGTGCCAATTAGTCGAGTTCACTCTCGTTTTCGCCCAAATTTTGTCTTGTTTTGTTCCTAAGTTGGACTTTGACTCGTTTTGCGTCTTTTGTGTAGTTTTTAGCTTATTTTGGATAGAATTATGCTTTTGGTTGCTTTTTGTGTTTTCAGGTCAATAAAGTGAAGCTCCGGGAGTCAAGGAAAGCAAAGAAATAGTGGAAATTGAAATTCTGAGACACTCGCCCAGCGAGTGTACTCTCGCCCCGCGAGAGTCTGAAGACCAGCAAAACAGAGACCATCACGGCCTAGCCGTGATGAAGGTCACAGCCCAGAATTGAAGACTCGCCCCGCGAAAGGTGTCTCGCCTCGCGAGTACATGAAGACCATGGAAGACAGAGACAATCACGGTTTAGCCATGATGGATATCACGGCTGTGACAGATTAGGGTTTGAAGACTCGCCCCGCGAATACAAGCTTACCTCGCGAAAATACAAAATTTGAAGCGCGCCAATGCTTAATTTCGCGTCGTGAGAGTAAGCTCGCCCTGCGAGCTGGCGAGAAACAGAATCCTTATTTAAAGGCTGTCTCAGATCAGGATTGGGTATGAAGTTGTTAGCCACAGATCAGAATTGTAGTGTGAATCTTTGTTCCTGGAGCTGCGTCTCCCTTCTCTTTTCTTTTCTTTTCTTCTTTTAGTTTATTATTATGGAGATTATTGCCAATTGTTTGTGCGTCGTCACGGGCATGAGGAACTAATCCCCTCGTCCGAGGGATCGATGAAGCCACCCATGGCTGTGTAGTGTTCATATGATGTATGTGTTCTCCCCTTTTTTTTTAATTGATATATTCCGATTCTGATTTGAATGCTTGATCATATGTATTGCGTGATTAATCAGTTAAAACGTGTTTGAGGCCGAAAGGCGATTCGCGTTTTAGAACTTGAATCGAGATCATAAATGTTTTCCAATTCTGAATTGATTGTGTTAATCATATGTGTTGCGTGATTAACTTGTTAACGTGTTTGAGGCCAAACGGCGAGACGCGTTTTAGAACTTGAATTGGAATCATTAATCGAATAATGAGCACGACCGTGAATTTATTTGATTAGTGCAACCATATAGGGAACATGGTTTAATAGAATTCGAGATTAGGGTTATGAGACTGAACAAGTAATTAATCTAATCGTCGAATACGTCCTATTGTGCACGACAGTGGATATAGGAGAATTTAGGGGTCCCGGTTGACATTAAAATTGAACTTAGGGAGGAATACATCATCACTTGGGTACTTAACATGATTGGGTAGGTGGATTTGAGACCTTGGATGCATTTAATTTCTGACATTAATCACCGTAGCGTTATTTGATTTGATTCTTGAATTGCAATCTCAATCTCTTTCTCTCAACCACCCTCTATTGCTTAACCAACGTATCGGATTTCTTGACAATTTAGTTGAATTGGTAGCCCAATCCTTGTGTTTGACCTCGGTAATATCTTACCGTGTTTTTATTACTTGCGACGACCCGGTACACTTGCCGGAGTCACAACAAGTTTTTGGCGCCGTTGCCGGGGATTGGCACAGCCAATTTTCCTAATTTTTAGGAAATTTGATTGATTGGTTAAGTTGATTTTGCTTTTTATTTTTCTGTTATTTCTTTGTTGTTATTTCTCTACTTCTTTGATTCCACTTGGTCTTGCCGTGTTTTTGTATGCGAGGTACCATCTCACAAGAGGACTTGCTATTTGATTCGGAGATCACCAAGACTGAGAAGCGCTTAAGGAAGGAAGTCAGAGAAAAGAAGAGGCTTGAAGCGATTGATTTTGAGGATATGGCTGAAGAAAATCCTCCTCCTCCTCCTCGTCGTTACAAGCCTCTCTTCGAGTACGATCTACCCAGATTGGGTGATTGTGACTCTTCTATTGTGAGGGGCAACCTGAACACAGACTCCTTCAGAGTTGAAGCATGTATCACATTCCAGATCCGGGAGAATCAGTTTGATGGGAGTGGCAAACAGGACCCTCATAGGCACATCACTCGCTTCCTTGAAGCTTGTGACTTACAGAAGACAAGAGGAGTCTCACAGGATGAGTTTCGCTTGCGACTTTTCCCTCTCTCTCTTAGGGATGTCGCTCGCGATTGGGTTGACAGCTTGGATAGGAACAGCATCAGAACTTGGGAGCAAATGGCACAAAAGTTCCTAACCAAATATTTTCCTCCCCAGAAGGCGGCACAAGCAAGAATAGCCGTCATTTCATTCAGGCAAACGGAGGATGAAACTTATAATGAAGCTTGGGAGAGGTACAATGGCTTATTGAGAAGATGCCCTTCAGCGTTCTTTGACCCCGTTTCCAAAGTACAACACTTCTTTAATGGGTTGAGGGGACGCTATCAGATGAACTGTGATGCCGCAGCTGGCGGCTCGTTCTCTTATTTATCAGCCGAGGATGGATGGGCATTGTTAGAGAAAATGTCATATAATGATTACAACCGTGGAAGGGAAACCTCGAATGGAATCAGTTCTGGGGCAATGGAGGCCATTCTTGAGCAAAACAGATTGTTGAAGATGCAGATTGAAGCCTTGTCTGGAAACAAAAGGGTTAATGTGATACATGAGGGGATGCCTCCGGGTTGTGACAACTGCAATGGGGATCATGACACTCAAAATTGCCCGCTGAATTTCTCTCAGGAACATGTGGATTCATGCCACAACTTCTATGACACTGTGCCCCAGAACAATTATCAGAGAAACAGACAGAATGACTACAATCAGAGTCAGAATAGGGGGTATATGAGGAGAGACCACCCGGGTTTCGCTTGGAGTAATACTAGTGGTGGTCTGGCCGGACAACAACCTCAACAAGGTCTGAGGCCAAACATTGGGATCCAGCAGCGCAATACTCAGCAGGCTCTTCCGGGGCCTAATCAGTTGCAACTGGCAGATAGTGGAAGACAACCGTGGGAGCTGGCTTTTGAGAAGTTGTCAACCTTTACAGGCACCACTTTTGAGAAGATGAATGCAGCAATGGAGAAACTGTCAATCGACATAAATACGAAGGTTGATAAGTTAACAACGCATACAGGGGCGACAATTCACAATCTAGAGACACAGATGGCCCAGCTTGCAAGGCAACTTAATGAGCATCTCCCAGGCACTTTCCCAGGTAATACCGAGAACAACCCCAAGGGACAATGCAATGTCATATCTACTAGAAGCGGAAGGGTGTTGGAACCTAACAGGGGTACAACTAGTTCTCAGGATGACAAGGCCCCGGAACAACCACACATTGAGGAAGAGCAATCTGAAAAAGAAAAGTTGGCAAGCGACAAGGCACCGGAGCAAGGGGGAAGGCTGAAACTTGTAGATGAAGAGTTCCGAAAGAAGAAGTGGGTTGAACCCCAAGACCTCCCACCTTACATGAAGGTACCGTATCCTGAAAGATTGAAGAAGCCTCAACAGGATAAGCAATTCAATAAGTTCCTTGATGTCTTCCGAAAACTTCAGATTAACATTCCATTTGCGGAAGCCTTGGAACAGATGCCATCATATGCCCGGTTTATGAAGGAGCTTCTCACCAAGAAGCGGAGGATAGTGGATGAGGAAACGGTTGCTTTGACCGAGGAGTGTAGTGCCATTCTTCAGAGAAAACTACCTCCAAAGTTGAAGGATCCCGGTTCTTTTTCGATACCATGCACCATTGGGGGAATTACCTTCGGAAAGGCATTATGTGATCTAGGGGCAAGCATCAACTTGATGCCCCTCTCGATGATGAAGAGGCTAGGGATCAAAGAAGTAAAGGATACGCGAATGTCACTCCAACTGACCGATCGTTCTATCAAATATCCCTATGGAGTAGTCGAAGACTTGCTCGTGAAAGTTGACAAGTTCATATTCCCAGTGGACTTTGTGGTGCTCGATATGGATGAAGACGCTGAGATCCCTCTCATATTGGGTAGGCCCTTCTTGGCCACCGGGGGTGCCTTGATAGATGTGCGGCAAGGGAAACTCACTTTACGGGTGCATGATGATGAGGTGGTCTTCAATGTCTTTGAAGCGATTAAGCACCTGGAAGAGAAGTCAGCTGTGTATCGAGTGGATGTGGTGGACCCAACTGAAAAGGTAAAGGCAACTCGAGAAGACCATGATCCTTCACTTGCAACAGTATCGGTAGAATCTCATGAGGAAGACAGTGAGGAGAAAGGCCCTTCGGGGGATGAAGTCTACCTTGAGTGGCTACGAGACATGGAACCCATACCGAGTCTCCCAAGGGAAGAATGTGCAAAGGAAGAGCTCAGCTGCAAGGGCAAGAAAAAGAAGGGTAAAGCACCAAGGTTGAAAGGTAGCACAACCGTGGTGGTCAATAAAGACAACGAGTTGATCCCAAAAAGGACCATCACGGAGTGGAGAGTTCGTGTTGATTATAGAAGGATGCTGGACTTAAATGAGTTGTCCGGGAACAGTAGGAGAGCTTATGAAAGGGCAAGAGCCTACAGAATACGGACTGAGGCATGGAACGGCAAGCAAGATCTACGTCCGGATTAACCCTTAGGGGAGACTTGAGTCAGGCTCGGGACGTTAAACAAGCGCTACTTGGGAGGCAACCCAAGCTAGGTATCTCTCTTTTCCTAACTTTTGTTTTGTTTTTGATTTTCGTTTTGTTTTTGTTTGTCACTCTTGAATAATTTGAGAAGATCAAGAGTTGTTGTATGAATGTCGTGTCGGCAAGCTTGTTGGTTTCTAATTGAATTGAGCACAGATTGCATGAATTATTTTGATCATTGATGATTTCCCCCCTAGATTCTGAAAGTAGAAAAGTTGATCCCCACTTAAAAATTGAAAATTGAACTTTGAGATTTATTGTGATTACTTGATTTATGATAAGTTTGGGGTGAGGGGATGCACACACTAGGAATCGTATCTCGGTCAAACAAATTGCAAACTGTCCAGGTGAGGATTTGAGCCTCCAACTTTGTTTTTGATTGAGTGAATCACTGTTAAGTTGCACTTTCCCGAATTTGCTTGAATCTCTTTATGGTTTGCATGATTATGTGTTGCATCAAATGATTTAGGCAATTTTCTTTGAATTAACTACTTGGCCATAAATTGAACCAACCTTGATGAATGATCCCTAGTTAGCCACATTGAGCCTTGAAGCCTATTGTTCTTGATGACCTTACATCACAAGCCATTAACTCAGAAAAAACCATGATTTTCCCTTATCCTAGGATTTAGGAGAGTATGGAATTTTAGCTTTGTGAGTGTTGTTGTGGAACTAAGTTTGGGGTGGCTACAAGTTCATGAATCATAGTTGAGAAAAAGAAAAACGGAAGTAAGGGCCGAAGGCTTGAAAAAAAAATGGTGATGAAAAGCATTGAAAATGTGCCAAAAAGGGCAAAGAGAAATAAATATAAAAAGGAAGAGGTGTGTAGCCACCAAGTGCAAGGAAGAGAATAGTATGAGAGTGAATTCAATTGGTGTTATATTAGTTTCATGCTCTCATTGATCCTAGGGACTTAGCCTCTATCCTTTGAATATCGTACCTTGAGCCAGGCCTCATTACAACCGTTAAAAGACCTTCTGATGTTGCATGCATGTTTTCGTGGGAACTATGTTTGAGATGAAAATCAAATTCATGGGAAGTGCTCTTAGAATGTGAAAGTGAGTGAAAAGTTGATAGCCTAGACAAACTTGAGCGAACGAGTGAAATACTAAATGCCCTTGTGAGGAAGGCAATTGTTTGAAATAGGTGATCTTCCCTTGTGTGTATCTTTGAGCCTCAACTTAGAGTAATGATGGCATGAATGATCAGTCTCAATTGTTTAAAGTAGATGAATGTGGGGATTACATTGATATAGGGGGGGAGATCATTGGAGAAAAGCTGTTTTGATTGCATTAAATTTGTGCGAAATCGATTGGTTCCATTAGGCTTGCCAAGTCTTGAGTCGTTTTTGAGTTTTAAGCTTGCTTGGGGACAAGCAAGGTTTAAGTTTGGGGTGTTTTGATAAGCCTCTGGCTGATCTAGTTTTATGACTAGATGAACTAGGGTTTATGTGCCAATTAGTCGAGTTCACTCTCGTTTTCGCCCAAATTTTGCCTTGTTTTGTTCCTAAGTTGGACTTTGACTCGTTTTGCGTCTTTTGTGTAGTTTTTAGCTTATTTTGGATAGAATTATGCTTTTGGTTGCTTTTTGTGTTTTCAGGTCAATAAAGTGAAGCTCCGGGAGTCAAGGAAAGCAAAGAAATAGTGGAAATTGAAATTCTGAGACACTCGCCCCGCGAGTGTACTCTCGCCCCGCGAGAGTCTGAAGACCAGCAAAACAGAGACCATCACGGCCTAGCCGTGATGAAGGTCACAGCCCAGAATTGAAGACTCGCCCCGCGAAAGGTGTCTCGCCTCGCGAGTACATGAAGACCATGGAAGACAGAGACAATCACGGTTTAGCCATGATGGATATCACGGCTGTGACAGATTAGGGTTTGAAGACTCGCCCCGCGAATACAAGCTCGCCTCGCGAAAATACAAAATTTGAAGCGCGCCAATGCTTAATTTCGCGTCGCGAGAGTAAGCTCGCCCCGCAAGCTGGCGAGAAACAGAATCCTTATTTAAAGGCTGTCTCAGATCAGGATTGGGTATGAAGTTGTTAGCCACAGATCAGAATTGTAGTGCGAATCTTTGTTCCTGGAGCTGCGTCTCCCTTCTCTTTTCTTTTCTTCTTTTAGTTTATTATTATGGAGATTATTGCCAATTGTTTGTGCGTCGTCACGGGCATGAGGAACTAATCCCCTCGTCCGAGGGATCGATGAAGCCACCCATGGCTGTGTAGTGTTCATATGATGTATGTGTTCTCCCCTTTTTTTTTAATTGATATATTCCGATTCTGATTTGAATGCTTGATCATATGTATTGCGTGATTAATCAGTTAAAACGTGTTTGAGGCCGAAAGGCGATTCGCGTTTTAGAACTTGAATCGGGATCATAAATGTTTTCCAATTCTGAATTGATTGTGTTAATCATATGTGTTGCGTGATTAACTTGTTAACGTGTTTGAGGCCAAACGGCGAGACGCGTTTTAGAACTTGAATTGGAATCATTAATCGAATAATGAGCACGACCGTGAATTTATTTGATTAGTGCAACCATATAGGGAACATGGTTTAATAGAATTCGAGATTAGGGTTATGAGACTGAACAAGTAACTAATCTAATCGTCGAATACGTCCTATTGCGCACGACAGTGGATATAGGAGAATTTAGGGGTCCCGGTTGACATTAAAATTGAACTTAGGGAGGAATACATCATCACTTGGGTACTTAACATGATTGGGTAAGTGGATTTGAGACCTTGGATGCATTTAATTTCTGACATTAATCACCGTAGAGTTATTTGATTTGATTCTTGAATTGCAATCTCAATCTCTTTCTCTCAACCACCCTCTATTGCTTAACCAACGTATCGGATTTCTTGACAATTTAGTTGAATTGGTAGCCCAATCCTTATGTTCGACCTCAGTAATTACTTACCGTGTTTATTTTATTACTTGCGACGACCCGGTACACTTGCCAGTGACTCAACAGGGGGAGGGGGGTTCACCGTTTTGGTTGACAAAATTCAAATTTTTTGTAACCTGGCATACAAATTGCAAAAAATTAAAATAAAACAAATCCTATCTAACATGCATCTATTCACAATTCGTCTCTGATTGTGCAGCTAGAAGCACTCCAACATGCATTAATTCCAATGTAAAAATAGTTTAATTTTTCTATTTGTCCTTACACTGCTTTTTTTTAAAAATAAAATGGGTCATCGAATTGTAAAAGTTTGTAATGAATTTCCTAAACTTAATTATAAACTTTGTAATAAAGTCCCTTCTATACATCTCCATTAGAGTTTCATTAAATTTTCATTAGGGTTCCATCAAGTGATCATTTTTTATAGGCAAAATGATCTATTCAACATGTACAAGGGTACTCAAGTCCATATACAAAGAACAAGTAGTTAGCGATGGCCCCGGCAAAGCCTCAGACATTCAACCGGGTTAGAACACCAATGAAAAAAAGTCAAGCCTAAACCCCTACACTCTCTATTGACAAACCAACTCCAAGAAACAATCTAAATCTCTGATCTAGAATTGCTATCATATCAAAACAAGTACCCTGAAAAATTATCATATTCCTTAATAACCACAAGCACCATGTGACAGAGTGCTAGACAATGTATCTAACCTCGTGAAAATTCTTACCGGGATGGAAGGGACCATGCATGTTGAACAAAGTGTTGCAACGACTCATTATTCAACACCCCAGACAAACCCAACCAAGCATAAGTGTAAGACGATAAGTAGGAGGAGAAAGGGCATGAAAGGAATAGATGATTGTTGTCCTCTTGCCATAGAAAACTGTAACACCCCCTTGGCGCTACAGGTTGAAACTAAAAGACTGAAAATAATTACGCTTGTTACTTTCGGAAAAATATAATTTTATCTATTTCCTAACTTCCTTGAAAATTTGTGATAGATTTTTCTTTTTCTTTTCCTCAAACGATACAACCCAAACCGTTATAATTAACAAAAAAACCTAAAACATATATATGCATTAATAAGGTTTTACATATGGCCCTTTATATTACAATCATTATTTAAGCCATAGCATAAGGAAAACACACATAAACTAAACCTATATAGTAGCGGTACTACTTTCCAAAAGTAAACCCAAACTAGAATCCTACAGCTGGTCACACTTAAGAATACCCATTGGGAAGTCCTCCCGAGAACTCCCCTCCCGCAGAAGTATCCAGGTTAGTCCTCCACACGCTTCCGTCATCAGCCTCGTCAAAGAGCAGGGAACGTATTCCCGTGTACGATATCAAACTCATTTGCCTCATCTGTACTCAAATATATATATATATATATATATATATATATATATATATATATATATATATATATATATATATATATATAGTAGCATAGTAGAAACCCAACATGAAAATAAATAAAGCAAAGGTGAGATACCATCATTGAGTTTCATCATGATAACTACATGCACGACACTCAAACAAACATCATGTATACATATTATAAATATTTCCTACCAATGGGATTCATACCCGATCATCCAATCGTAATTTTTCAAAAATGCATGACACTTCAATATCCATTACTATGAGTCTTGAACTTTATTCTCCGGAGATTCCTAACTTCCCTTTTTTGAGCAATGATTAGGCCGCGATACCCTTAACACAGTTGTCTCATGAGATCGGCCTCTAAATTTAGGTCCGGCTCCAATTGTTCAGGGAATATCACGACGGAGCACCTAAAATAATATTGGAATAGTTCCCAATTGAGTACATTCGTGCCGGGTAACCGAATTCCATGACCCGGGGTTGAAAGGCCCCAAGTATTCGCCGGATTTTCGAAGCCCGAATGTCCCTAAGACCCAAAAACCCTAGAATTTATCTTTGGTCCATAACTAACCAATGTACCCAATTCACCCTTTGTGAAATTGTAGCTCGACACTCAAGGCATGTCTTCCCAAATATGGCATGTTTGCCAGACTATGCATGTAAAATCCTTTGTTATCATAATTGTTCTTTGTCGTTTGTTTTTCCTCTATCGAGGCTTATAGCTCCCAACTACCCTTCCTCAGGTATTCCAATTCCTTTCTTTTCCAAGTGCAATTTCCTTTTAGGAACACTAGCCCGACATATCGACAATCTAGGTCCTTATCCTTTCCTTGATTTTCCCCCAAACAATTTTGGTTCAGTGAAACACAAATACCAAAAACAAAAACTTCGAAAACTTATCCAAGTTTGTCGGAAATTTCCGTTGTTCTTAAATTCTTTTCCAACAAAATCCTTTTCCGATGAAATTCATTTTAAAACGTAACGAAAATCATTTTTCCCTTAAATCCTTTATTTTTATTTCTGAGAATCTGTTAATTCTTTCCAAAATCATTTTTAACCCATATATTTGTTTTTCTCATGTAAAAAGATCGTTTTTCCTCACACTGTCGTTAGATAAGCAAAAACCCTTATTTCTTGAAAAATTATTTATTATCAATCTTAAAAAACTTTTTAAAATACATTTTCTTAAAATTAAGATTTTATTTCCATTTTTCCCGACGTTTTCGAAACAAGTGCGAAAGTGAAATTTTTTCACGGTTACGTACGCGCGGTTGCTCATTAACTTATTCTTTTATTAAAACTCATTAAAATATTATTATTTTTAACTTAAAAATTATATCCACCAATTTTCAAAAACATAATATTTCCCTTAAATTTTCTTAAAGTTTTATCCTTAATTTTCAATAAGCACTGACCGGTGTCAGGCTTCTAGCCAATCATAAAAATCAACATAAAATTTCATACAACACAATTTATCACATGCTTTCACAACCAACAATAAATTCACACATCACAATTTATAGCATGCTTTCACAGATAAATCACGCATCACAAAATATTACGAAATAATTTTAAAACAAACATTACAAACTACAACCATTGATTATAGACACACCAAACAATTTATACACATAGTTATCGAAGCTCCTCAGGCAAACTCCCCTTACCTTTGAAAATTCAAGTTCTGATTCAACGAAGTCTTGGTTTTCAAATCCGGTTTCCTCCACGAACTCCAAACAACAACTACTAACACAATCCTTCACAAAACAACACATAACTAATTAAACTTTGAAAAAAAATCTATTATTTCATATGGATATGGTTTCTGCCCAAGCTAAGAAAATAGGTTCAAGGTTTCAAAATTCCACATACTCTTAGATCTATAACTTTAGAGTAGTGTAGAGTTAAGACAAGTTATCATAAGTTGAAAAATGAAACAAAATCTTTCAACTCAAGAAAATAATTTCGGCCATGAATAAAATAATGGCTTAGAGATTTGATTTTGATTCAAAACTCGTGGACTCAACATATATATGAATTATAAGATTGAATCAAGCAAGACTAGTTAACAAATGAACAAAGTCCTCCCCCACTAGAAACTAGGGTTCGGCCTTGACAAAATAAATGGGCACGAAATTTTTGTTTGATGTATCCTCTTGGATCTTAAATATAGAGATGATACTAAGATCATAGAAATTGGTTTCACTTTAAAAGGATTTTTCTATGATTTTCTATGAATTTTCAAAGTTTCTAGATCTAGGAGGTATACCATGCTTCTCTCACTCAATCTTATGAAGTTTAAAAGTTTATAAGATTGAGTGAGAGAAGCATGGTATACCTCTTGTAAATGAAAAATGGGTAAGGAATCACATACTTCCTTCACAAAATCAAGCTATGGTACTTAGAGCTTTAATGGCAAAAATGGCAAAGCTTGATGGAGAAGATGAAGATGGCCTTTTATAGAAGTGAAAATGGGCCTCTTGGCTGCCTAGGGTCGTGGCCTTTGAGGGGTAAAAGGGTCCAACACACAAAAATTCAAGGACAAGGTAGTAATCTCACAAAATGGCATTTTTGTGGTATTATGACAACATAAGGACAAAATGGTCATTTCCAAAAAGCAATCATGACCAACATGTGGTGAGAAATGAGTGAGGATGTGGCTGATTTGTGTCCACAAATTATGGGGCAAACTTGTCATTTCGATGAAAGTTCAAGGGTAAAATCGTCCAAGGGCAAAACGGTCTTTACACTAGTTTAAAGAAATATCTAGATATTTTGTAAAAAGTAATCATGACCTGGGTGACTCATCCCCATGACCCACCATTAAATCCAATTCTATACTATGTATATTTGTTGAATCCAAGAGATGAGAATCAAGTGAAATTTTAAATCTCACGTTTGTGATGAGGCCGAAACCCTAGTTCATGGAGCTAGATGAGTTTTATTCAAAGTTCTTAGTTCATGATCTTGGATCAAGTGCTTAATCATGTTTAGGTTCCTTAAGGATCATAAATCCATAAGTTAGAAAATTTTTAACTTTCCTAACCTAGAAATTTAGAAGAGGCCTAACCCTAACCCTCTTGAATAAGTGTGCTTTTGTTTGATTTTGATTTAGATTTATTTTGGTTGGAATTCGTTATGAAGGAACCAATCGGATCGAGTTGATCTAAGTCGATGGAGGGAACCGGATCAAAATCGAAAGGTTGTTTGAGAACGTTAGTTTGAATCTCAAAGAGGTAAGGTGAGTTTCCCTGAGGAGTTTAAGATAATCGTATGCTAATTGTTTGAGTTGTCTGTATATTATCCGTAATAATTTCCTGTGATTGAAACTGTTGGTTGTTAATTATTGATTTTATTATGTGCTTAATTGAGTTTTTTGTGATTTGTGGATTTACATAATTATGATTAAATTGTTAAATTATAATTGTGATGTATGCCATGAATTGGATGTATGTCATGCTGTTCAATGATGAAATTATCTGTTGTTGAGTGATGGATTGAGAAACCTGACATTGGTCAGTGTTCAATTTAATTTAAGGATAAAAGCTTAATAAGCTTGAATAATTAATCAAAGTGATTAATTTGTGGGAATTTGAGAAAAAGTGGAAAAATATTATTTTAATAATATTTTTGCAGAAGCTGTGTCAATAAGTGACAGTAAGGGCGGAATTGTGAAATTTTTTCTCAGGGGCTAGTTTTTCCAAAATAAATTCAATTTTATTATAAAATGTTATTTAAAGTGATTAAGTTCCGAATATAATGTAATATAGCTGTCAGAACAATTACTTATGACAAAAAAGTCATTTTAGTTATAAAAAGTTTTTTTATGAAATTTTTTGAGAAAAAGGTTTTAATTTATTTTATTTTATTTAGAAAAGACTTTTTAATTTGACGTTTATTGAGAACGATTTTCAGAAATAAAGTAAGTGGAAAGAAAATATTTTATCTATGATTTTCACGTTTTATCAACATTTTTAACAGAAAAGAATTTCTGTAAGATAATTTTATTCAGTGAAATTGTTCCGTTAAACTTGGATAACTTTTCGGAGGTTTGGTTTTTTGTATGTGTTTTTCACTGAGCGAAAGGTTTTCATAAAGGATAAACGAACCTAGTGACCGAGACGTCGGGGTTCTAGTGTTCTGTGGACACGTAGATCGAGGATCTGTGTCATTGGACCGAGTATCCTGCAAAGGTTTTGTGGACTGTGTGTCCTAGATTTGATGTGGATAATGTGAGTTCCATATCCACGAGCCAAAGACTGGTGCATCGGTTTAGGGCTTTGCGATTGAGCACTCGGACTATGTGTCCTGTGTTGAGTTTTAAACATTTGGACTATGTGTCCTATGTTTGTTTAAAGTGAAAAAGTCTTAATATAAAATTAAGCATGGTCGTGAGCTTTGGGCTTGGACAAGGAAAGATTATTATGACAAAGAAAACGAAACGAGAATAAAAGTTTTTCTCATGCATTTTTGGCATACGTGTCATGTGTTATGATCATTGAGTCTTGAGTGGATCAATGTATCTTTTATGGACTATGTTTCCATTTGATCATTGGGTTTCTGAGTGAGCCAATGTATCTTTGCTGGAGTTTGTTTCCAATTTAATGCGATAACTATTGAGGTTCTGAGTGATGCAATAGGTTATCGACAATAAACTCCATTGATCGCAGTAACTATTGTGTTCTGTGTGGACTAATGAGTTAAATTTTTGAACAATAACCTTGGTGTATTGAGTAATGACCAGTGTGTTATGTGTTCTTTTGGACATTGTTTTATTTTATTTTTACAATGGGCCATGTAAAGAGCTTGATCTGCTCAAAACGAAACAGAAAGTTGTGGGATCTTCGGAGATTAGGTATCAAAATAGAGTCTGAATATTTAAGTGTCATGCATTTTTATAAAATGACGATGACTGTCGGGTATGAAACCTTTTGGATAAAATTATTCTACTGTTTAGATAATTTTTGTATGCTGTGAATATCTGGTATATGTTGTTTTGTGGGTCGTGTATACGGTTGTCTTATCAAAACTCATATATTGGTATCTCACCCTTGCATATCTGTTTATTGTTTCCTCTTCTATGTGAAAATGTATATATATATCTGAGTTCAGATGAATCCGGAAGCAGTAGATCTGAACTACTTGGAGGTCCGAGCCCTAATGTTTGACAATGCTGATCAAGGGAACGCCTGGGTGATCAACCCCGGGGCTCGGAGTGCTACTTACACTGGTGCGATGAGGACACTCCGAGGGACTGTAGCTGACGGACCACAACAGCTTATTCATAGCAGGGAGCCGATCGAGGTTTCACTACCTCCCATTTGGATGATCCTACAGCATTTGGTACAACACGGGGACTTAGAGCATCAACCACCTCCGCACGTTCAGCCTTTACAACAGGTAGCCCCGGAGTCACCTCCTGGGCCTATAGTCTTGATCCCGGAGGAGGCACAAGTGGAGATAAAGGAGGATCCGATGGTTTATCCGGACTATGTTCCTCTTGAGGCTGGTATAGTCTCGAATATTGAAGAAGGGGCTGATGTATTCTCTCCAGATACACCTCCTGGAGGTGGGAGTGTCTATGCTGGACTCCCTAATGGGTTTCATTAGTGGGACCAGCTGTAGGGATTAGTCTTTATGGGTAGAGTGGGATTTTTAGATAGTCTCACTTATCGGCTCCTGAGAGCCATCTTTTTTAGTAGTGTACTTCAGACTCCCACTGTGATATAGTTAAGTTATTTCAGTTTGATGTGATATATGTTTGGCAGTAGATGGTGACCTGGTAGGAAAAAGGTCTTATGTAAAACTTTGATGACGCAAATGTATGATATATAGAGATGTATATTATGTAATGGTGTTTGGGTGTGTGTACAGTAAAGAAAAAGGAAAAAAAAATTAACACCATTTTGACAAGAATAAGTAATTAGTATACTGATTTTGTTTTCCGAAGGAAACCAGCAAATTATTATTTTTGTTAAGTTTGATTTTTGCAACATGTTACGTAAATATAATACCCTGTGAATGGGGTGTCACATTAGTGGTATCAGAGCTGGTCGAGTCTTTAGGCAAATCTTTGGGAATAGGTCTGTTGTGTTGATGTTGTGTGATATCTGATTAAGATTGTTTGAATTACTTCTAAGAAGTAATGTGTGATAGTTAGTAAATTCAAGTTTCATTTTCTGGTTACCATTTAACTGATTGTGTCTTATAGGTCAGTTATGGAACCAGAAGGTGCACCTGGACGTGGACGTGGACGCGGCCGTGGAAGAGGTTGTAGAGGTGGTCGTGTTAATGGCCGAGGAAAATTATGAGGAAGAGGGAGGTATGGATTTTGCTGCACAAGCAATGGCGGATGTTGCCACTGCTATTGCACAACAAACTGCTACAATGGATGCCCAGAATTTACAGGAACAACTTCGAGCTGAACAGGCTGCTGAATGCAGAAGTGTTACTGCTTTTAGACGCCAGAATCCTCCACAATTTCATGGAGATGTGGATCCTATAAAAGCTGACTTATGGATTCAGGAAGTGGAGAAGATCTTTGAGTTGATCAGTAGTCCAGAAGGAGAGGCACTAGGCAACTATTGGAAGCAGAGAATTAGCTGATTACTTGGTCAATATTTAAGAACATGTTTTTGAGCAAGTATTTTCCATAGAGTTCTCTAGTAGAAAAGGAGCACGAATTTTTACGTCTGTATCAGAGGGATTTATCTGTAGGGGAGTATGCTGCCAAGTTTGAGTCACTTTCCAAATACTTCTGCTTTTTCCAAAACAATCCAGATGAAGATAGGAAGTGTGAGCATTTTGAAGCAGGAATGTGATTTGAGATTAATAAGTCTGTATTACCATTGGAAATTAGGAATTTATAAGCTTTGGTTGAGAAGTGTAGGAAGATAGAGCAAATGAGGAAGACAAGAGATAACAGAGGAAATGTGGGAGGACCATCAAAATCTAAGAGTCAATTTCAGAACCAAAAGGGAAATCAAGTCCAGAACAAACCTTATTACCGAGCACCGGGGAATAATCAAAATCAACAATCATACTGTCCTATAGCTGCTGCATCAGGTGTTGGAGGTCATAAGAATCAAAATCAAGGCCCAGACAGGAAGTGTTACAAGTGTGGAGATCCAAATCATTTACCAAACAATTGTCCAGTTAGAGGACCAAAATGTTTCAATTGTGGTCAGATGGGGCATTTAACTAGAGACTGTGGTATGCCAAGGACTGCACCAATTGTCAATACTGTAAAGACCAATAAGCCGACAGCTAAGGGGAGAGTTTACACCATGAGTGGTGCTGAAGCTTCTGAGTCTGACGATCTCATACAAGGTAGTTGTGACATAGCTGGTAATCTCTTAACTGTACTTTTTGATTCGGGTGCAACACATTCCTTTATTGCGATGGATTCTATGAGATATTTGAAATTACCTGTTTCTTCTTTATCCTATGACTTGATTGTTTCAACCCCAACTGCTGAGCCAGTTACCGTGAATTCTATATGTCTGAATTGTCCTATTATCATTCAGGATAGATATTTTCTTGTTGATCTGATATGCCTTCCTTTAATACAATTAGATGTGATTTTAGGCATGGATTTGTTATCTTCCAACCATTTCTTGTTAGATTGTGCTCATAAGACTTTAATTTTTCCCAATCCTGAGATTTCTGGATTTTTATCTACCAACCAAGTACGGACATTTTCGAAAGAAAGAGATCAGGGATGCATGCTTTTAACTAACTTAGAAGTCGAGAGGGAGATCGATTTGAGTACGATGCCTATAGTAAGAGAATTCCCAGATGTGTTTCCTAATGATGTTCCTGGTTTGCCGCTAGTAAGAGAGATAGAATTCTCCATCGATTTAGTACCAGGAGCTGGACCAATTTCTATTGCTCCATATAGGATGGCGCCTACAGAGCTTGTTGAATTGAAAACTCAACTGGAGGACCTTTTGTCAAAACAGTTCATTCGACCAAGTGTTTCTCCGTGGGGAGCACCAGTTCTTCTAGTGAGGAAGAAAGACAGAGGTTCAAGGCTTTGCGTGGATTTTCGACAACTGAACAAAGTGACGATTAAGAATAAGTACCATTTACCACGTATAGATGACCTGATGGATCAACTGCGAGGAGCAGTTGTGTTCTCAAAGATTGACTTGAGGACAGGTTATCATCATATTAGGGCAAAAACTGAAGATATACCAAAGACTGCATTCAGAACTCGTTATGGACATTATGAATATATCGTAATGCCGTTTGGAGTGACGAATGCGCCTGCTATCTTTATGGACTATCTTTATAGATACACCAGTGTTAATACTACCTTAACCAAATGAACCTTATGAGGTATATTGTGATGCTTCTCATCAAGGTTTAGGATGTGTGTTAATGCAACATCGGAAAGTCGTAGCTTACGCATCACATCAGTTAAAGACTCATGAAAGAAATTATCAGACGCATGATCTAGAGTTAGCTGCAGTGGTTTTTGCACTAAAGATATGGAGACATTACTTGTACGGAGCAAAGATCGATGTTTTGGTGACCACAAAAGGAAAAGATCAGTGTGGGAATGATAAAAAATTCTAGTGGATTAATGGAAGAAATCCGAGAACAACAAGTTGCAGATGCCTATCTTCAATAAAAGAATGACTTAATGAAGGAAGGAAGAGTTGCAGAATTTAGTTTGGGACCAGATCAAATTTTGAGGTGCAATGGACGAGTGTGTGTGCCTGATAATCATGTGATGACAAAGATGATTTTAGAGGAATCATACAAGAGTAAGCTAAGTATTCATCTTGGATCAAAGAAGATGTATCAAGATCTGAAACAAAGATTTTGGTGGCCAGGCATGAAAAAGCAAGTAGCAGAGTACGTTGCATCATGTATGACTTGTCAAAAATCGAAGGTAGAACATCAAAGACCCGGGGGTATGCTTACATCATTAGATATACCAGAATGGAAGTGGGATAGCATATCAATGGATTTTGTTGTAAGTTTACCACGAACTTCCAAAGGTTCTGATTCAACTTGGGTGATAGTCGTCAGGCTAACGAAATCGGTACATTTCTTACCTGTTAAGATCAATTATACCGTGGAAAAATTGACTGATGTTTATATCAAGGAAGTGATCATACTTCACGGAGTGCCATCGAGTATTGTGTCAGATCGAGATCCGAAGTTTACTTCACGTTTTTGGGGAAGCTTGCATCAAGCTCTAGGAACCAAGTTAAGATTAAGTTCAGCATATCATCCTCAGACCGATGGACAAACGGAGAGAACGATTCAATCGTTAGAAGATTTACTTAAAGCATGTGTATTAGACCATTGTGGAAGTTGGGATGACCTGCTACCGCTTATCGAATTCACGTATAACAATAGTTTTCATTTAAGTATAGGGATGGCTCCCTCTGAGGCTTTGTACGGAAGAAAGTGTCAAACACCTGTGTGTTGGTATCAGGATGGAAAAAGCATGATTTTAGGTCCTGAAATCGTGCAGCAGACAACGGAAAAGGTTAAACAAATCCGTGAAAAGATAAAAACAGCACAAAGTAGGCAGAAGAGTTATTCGGATCGAAGAAGACGGCCTCTCGAATTTCAAGAAGGTGAACATGTATTTCTGAGAGTCACACCCACGACTGGGGTAGGTAGGGTTATGAAGTCCATAAAACTCACTCCTAAATTCATTGGACCTTACCAAATTCTTCGTCGTATTGGTCCAGTAGCTTATCAAATTTCTTTGCCACCTTCTTTCAAACATTCATTATGTATTCCATGTCTCACAACTAAGGAAGTATATTCCTGATTCATCACATGTAATCGAACCCGACGAAGTACAATTAAAAGAAAACTTGTCTTATGATACTTCGCCTGTACGAATCGAAGATAAGTTGGTTAAGCAACTCAGGGGTAAGCAAATTTCCTTAGTCAAGGTTATTTGGAATGAGACGACTGGAGAAGCAATGTGGGAAGTCGAGGACAAGATGAGATTACAATATCCTGAACTTTTTATAGGTGCGTAATTTCAAGGACGAAAGTTTTTTTAAGTGAGTTAGTAATGTAGCACCCCGATTTTTCGCTGCTTTCAGATGTCGGTAATAAATATATAAATTTTAATATTTTTATCCGAGACTCAAAATGATTTTGGGCAAACCACTGTCATTTTCATGTCATTCTTTATATCATAGAATTACGATTAAATTTTGGGTCAAAAATTCAGACGGAACCCGGTCGGTATTTTCACTAACAGTAAAACTTTACTACTCAGAAAACCTAATTTTAATTCGTGAACGAAATGAATGACGTTTTTATCGTATTTGCTATGATACTGGAAGTTTTGATGAAAATTTTAGCGTAAAAACATAATATTATATTTGCTGCGGGCGAAATCGTCGAGATATCTCTAGGAAAACCCGAGTCGGATGAACCAGGGGGTCAGGAATGGAGCTGAGATGACTGATGTGACGGGCATTTATGACAATCCTATCCGAGTCATAATTGCCATAATGGCACATTAATGACATTAGATATTTTGGCATGGAAAAGACCATTTTACCCTTAAGTTGTCATGTGAATTACAAGGTTTGCCATTGTAATTTTGGACCAAAATACCCCAAAACTCACGGCCCCATTATCATCATCATCACTTAGGCAATTTTTCATTTCATGCTTTCTTTCTCTCCAAAGTTCATCATTTCTTCAAGAACACTATAGTTAGAACTTAGTGATTTTGTGAAGAACATCATACAAATCATCCATTTCTTTGATTATCAAGAGGTGATTTCTTCTATCCTTGATCACTTAACTCTTTTTCTTCACAACTTTTATGAGTTTATGCCTTTAATCATCATGTTCATCAATTTCTTCAAAGTTCATGAAGCTTTATTCAAAAATTCATAAGAAATTGTAGAAAAATCCTTGTGACTTGAAACCAATTTCTATGAACTCATCTTGATGCCTATATTCATCATCTAGAAGCATGAACTCAAAGAAATTTCTTCCTTATTTTTCTAAGCAAGGCCGAACCTATGTAGTTTAGGTGTTCATGGGTTTTGTTTCAACTTTAAGTCATGATTGATGATTTCATCTCTTAAGACCATGATAGTTATTGTATATAAGTGATTAGAAAATCAAAAATCAAACTGTAGCGTATTTTCTTCAAAAGGGACGAAACCCTAACTTTGGTTGTTGGATGAATTTTTGATTCAAAGTTGTCTTGTGACACTTAAATACAACTCTATACTATGTATATTTGTTAAATCCAAGAGGTGAGAATCAAGTGAAATTTTTAATCGCACTTTTGTGATGAGGTCGAAACCCTAGTTCATGGAGCTAGATGAGTTTTTTTCAAAGTTCTTAGTTCATGATCTTGGATTAAGTGCTTAATCATGTTTAGGTTGCTTAAGGATCATAAATCCATAAGTTAGAAAATTTTTAACTTTCCTAACCTAGAAATTTAGAAGAGGCCGAACCCTAACCCTCTTGAATAAGTGTGTTTTTGTTTGATTTTGATTTATTTTGGTTGCAATTCCTTATGAAGGAACCAATCGGATTGAGTTGATCTAAGCCGATGGAGGAAACCGGATCAAAATCGAAAGGTTGTTTGAGAACGTTAGTTTGAATCTCCTAGAGGTAAGGGGAGTTTTCCTGAGGAGTTTAAGATAATCGTATGCTAATTGTTTGAGTTGTCTGTATATTATCCGTAATAATTTCCTGTGGTTGAAACTGTTGGTTGTTAATTATTGATTTGATTATGTGTTTAATTGAGTTTTTGTGATATGTGGATTTACATGATTATGATTAAATTGTTAAATTATAATTGTGGTGTATGCTATGAATTGGATGTATGACATGTTGTTCAATGATGAAATTATCTGTTGTTGAGTGATGGATTGAGAAACTTGACAATGGTCAGTGTTCAATTTAATTTAAGGATAAAAGCTTAATAAGCTTGAATAATTAATCAAAGTGATTAATTTGTGGGAATTTGAGAAAAAGTGGAAAAATATTATTTTAATAACATTTTTGCAGAAACTGTGTCAATAAGTGACAGTATGAGCGGAACTGTGAAATTTTTTCAAAGGGGCTAGTTTTTTCAAAATAAATTCAATTTTATTATAAAATGTTATTTAAAGTGATTACTTATGAAAGAAAAGTCATTTTTGTTATAAAAAGTTTTTTTATGAAATTTTTTGAGAAAAAGCTTTTATTTTATTTTATTTTATTTAGAAAGGGCTTTTTAAGTTGATGTTTATGAAAATTTTTATGAAAATTTTTAAGTTGATGTTTATTGAGAATGATTTTCATAAATGAAGCTAGTGGAAAGGAAAGAATTTATCTATGATTTTCACGTTTTATCAACGTTTTTAACAGAAAAGAATTTCTGTAAGAGAACTTTATTCAGTGAAATTGTTCCGTTAAACTTGGATAAGTTTTCAGAGGTTTGGTTTTTTGTATTTGTTTTTCATTGAGCGAAATGTTTCCACAAAGGAGAAACGAACCTAGTGACCAAGACGTCGGGGTTCTAGTGTTCTGTGGACACGTAGATCAGGGATCTGTGTCATTGGACTGAGTGTCCTGCAAAGGTTTTGTGGACTGTGTCTTAAATTTGATATGGATAATGTGAGTTCCATATCCCGATCCTAAGATTGGTGCACCGGTTTAGGGCTTTGCGATTGAGCATTCGGACTGTGTGTCATGTGTTGAGTTTAAAACATTTGGACTGTGTGTCCTATGTTTGTTTAAAGTGAAAAAGTCTTAATATAAAATTAAGCATGGTCATGAGCTTTGGGCTTCAACAAGGAAAGATTATTACGACAAAGAAAACGAAACGAGAATAAAGGTTTTTCTCATGCATTTTTGGCAGACGTGTCATGTGTTATGATCATTGAGTCCTTAGGGGATCAATGTATCTTTTATGGACTATGTTTCCATTTGATCGTTGGGTTTCTGAGTGAGCCAATGTATCTTTATTGGAATTTGTTTCAAATTTAATGTGATATCTATTGAGGTTCTGAGTGATGCAATAGGTTATGGATAATAAACTCCTTTGATCGCAGTAACTATTGTGTTATGTGTGGACCAATGAGTTACATTTTTTAACAATAACCATGGTGTACTGAGTGATGACCAGTGTGTTATGTGTTCTTTTGGACATTGTTTTATTTCGTTTTTACAATGGGCCATGTAAAGAGCTTGCTCTGCTCAAAATGAAATAGAAAGTTGTGGGATCTCCGGAGATTAGGTATCAAAATAGAGCCTGAATATTGAAGTGTCGTGCATTTTTATAAAATGACGATGACTGTCGGGTATGAAATCCTTTGGATAAAATTATTCTACCGTTTAGATAATTCACTACAAATAAAAACACCTGTTTAGCGACCGGCATATTCGGTCGCTATTTATTTTAGCGACCGAATTAGCGACCGATTAATGGTGGTAGCTGAATACCTGGTCGCTAAGCTTTTAGCGACCAGATTAATATTTCGGTAGACAATATTAACAAATCATTTATAATAAATTACAAGTAAACACTAAATTGTTTTTTTGCTTACAGCATAGTTACGGGCCTTATCGTTGACCCATGTCCCCGACTTCAATTTCTTCGTCCTCTCCACCAACTCCATAGCAGTGGGCCCCTGCTGTTTCTGTGCTTTCTGCACAGAAAAATATAATCTTAAACTCATAAGAATAACTAAAAATGGAAACTAATTAATTAAATAGTATAATAAGTCAAAAGTTTAATGTATTACCAGCTCGTCGTAGTGGGCGGCGGCTGATTTAGACCCGCCGGTCCAAGCACATGCGCCACCATCAGAAGCTCGATTACGCCGAGCTGTGGCCTGGATCTCCTGGAACTTCTCAGTAGCCCAGTACTGGTCCAGCTGCCTCCTGATCTCAGGATCCACCCACTACCCCTTATTCTGACCCTTCCTCGACTTGTTTGTCAGATTCTTCATGACCAGTGAGCCTTTATTCTCCAATATGTCCCTGACGAGAGCCTCTAAAGCTACGTCCCACCTATACTCTTTCTGCAACGTACAGTTGTTAGGCAATTCGTGTGTGTATATATATATATATATATATAATGTAAATTTAATTTAAATAACTTAATAAATTGTTACCTTAAACTCTAGAAACAACTGATCCCTATGGCCCCCTGGGATGGCCTTCCATGTAGGCCATGGACCATCAAACTTGCGCCGCAGGATCTTCGATATCGAATCAGAAGGGCCATTCGCGGGCAGAAAGCTGCAGCAAAATTAGAGCATTAATAAATGTTATAAATAAATTTAAAAAACAAGTAAATAGAAATTAACGATACTTTATATATATTAAAAAATTAAATTAGCTTACTCGTTATCCCCCATGGGGATAAGAAGAATCCTCCTGTCGGATGGACCACGACTCTCCTGTCCCGATGATGATGATGGTCCTGTCGTAGGTGTGGATGATGAGGGTACAGCCTGTGTCCCGACCACATGAGGCTGGGTAGGGGGTGAAACTCCATCACCCTGAGGTGTCCCGTCCACAGAGGTGCTGGTAGGGTGGTCTCGATCTGAAGGTTGTGGGTCGGCCGGCGAAGGGACTCTCGCAGCACGACCTCCACGACGACCCCTACCTCTAGAGGAATCTGTCATCTGTGAAAAAAATGAAAAGATGATTACACAACAGTGTAAATAATACAAAAATAAATTACCTAAGTAGAATGACATTTACACAATGAATTATGACATAAATAAATTACCTAAGTAGAATCTCCGTCACTAAAGTCACCCTCACTATCATCAGTATCACTTGATCGGAATGTACCTTCGCTAGATGTGTCCAACTCGGATTGATCCATTAACTCTCTTTCAACTTCTTCCCCATTTCCGGAAATGTCCGCCAGAGAATTAACAATAATGTCCGACGTAATTTGCAACGGTACGTGGGGTCTTGAAAACTCATCATCTTGGTACGGAGCATCTTTTTCAGGCTGGTTGATTACATTATCAGTAATTATACTGCGAGCCTTTATCTTAATAACACCCAACCAGCCATGATGTCCTTTGGGATATGGCGAGTAATAAACCTGCTCTGCCTGTTGTGAAAAATTGAATGGGTCGTACGCATTATTATACCTTCGAGACAGCCTAACTTGAACAATACCATAATTTTTATCTACTTTTGTCCCTACGTCAAGAGTAGGATCAAACCAATCACACTTGAAGATAACTAACTTCATCACGGGGAAACCGGTATAATCGAGTTCAAGGATGTCAGTTAGAACCCCATAGAAATCATCCTCTACATTGCCATCAGTGGCTCGCACACAAACACCATAGTTACACGTCTGCATTCCTTCATTCCATGTTTTTGTGTTAAATTTATATCCATTTACAATATAAGTATTCCATGATGTAACCCATCTGTTAGGCCCCCATGCCAAATTTGTCAACAATGGATTTTGAACACTGTTTTCTGGATCTAGTACCTAAAAAATCAAATATTATATTATTTTTATACATGCTATATATTTAAAGAGATAAAATTTATTTCAACAAATGAAGATGCTTAACCTACATATTTACTGAACCACGTAGCAAAGTGACAAGTAATTTCTCGATCAACCTGATCATTTGAAATGTCAGGTTGGAGATCCCTTAGAAAATTGCCGTACATCCTACATATGGGAGATTAACAGCAGGACGATTAATAATCATAAATGTCAATTGAACTATAAAAGCCATTGTACAAACTTACTCTAAATATGGCGCCACCTCTTCACAATTTTGAAGGATATACAGATGAGCAGCATTAATGTCACGCTGCTCCAAGAAATATCCTTTTGGTTTGCCACTAAATCTTCCCGGATAGTTGAATATTGATATAGGAGGACTAGTTGAACTTCCTTCGCCCGAATCAACGTTTCTAGGCATCCTTGTCCTTCTCGTGTTAACTTCGTCCGGATAGAAATAAGAGGCAAAAGTGGAAGTCTCCTCTACTAAGTATGCTTCACAAATGGAACCCTCCACTCGTGCCTTGTTCTTGACTTTGTGTTTAAGGGAGTGCATGAACCTATTAAAGAGGGATACATACAAATAATTACTAGTTTTAGGGAAAGCTAAACTATGTTCTCGTGTTCGTGAATTTCATATGTATTAAGAAAAATAGTTGATGTTGTTTACCTCTCAAATGGATACATCCGGCGGTATTGGACTGGGCCACCAACTCTTGCTTCGTAAGGTAGATGAACTGGCAGGTGTTCCATGGAATCAAAGAAACTCTGCGGGAAGATTTGCTCCAGCTTACATAACAAAACGGGTATCTTGACTTCCATATCCTTTAATTGATTCACATTTAGTGTTGTCGATGTAAGCTCCCTGAAAAAGTGGCTAAGCTCAACAAGTGGGTTCCAAATTTGCTTCGGTAATGCGTCGAACGCAATTGGAAGCAACCGTTGCATGAACACGTGGCAATAATGACTCTTCATTCCATGTAACTTTGCTTCCTTAATGTCAACACATCTACCCATATTGGAAGCATACCCATCTGGTAACTTTAGTTCTTTAACTCACTTACAGACGACCACTTTCTGTGTTTTGCTTAGTGTATAACTTGCCTTCGGTTTGATAAGTCTGTCACGACCACCGTCCTGCAACTCAAGCTCCTTCCGATTACAAATGTCAGCCAAATCCAATCGGGCTTTATTTGTATCCTTTGTCCTCTCCTTGATGTCCATCACAGTGTCAAACACATTCAAAAACACGTTCCTATCAGTATACATGACATCAATGTTGTGACGGAGTAGCTGCGTCCTCCAATACGGCAACCTCCAAAATATACTTTGTTTTGTCCAATTATAGTTGACGCCATAATCAGGAATATGTTCTCCTTGGGATTCATGGACGAGCGGTAAGTACTGTACTCTGCGCCATACATTAGGACCAGTCAAACGTGGTGGAGGCGGTGTTGTCTCCGCACAACGCTTCTGGAATGCATTCTTGTTCCGCCTATAAGGATGATCTTCTAGAAGGAATTGACGATGACAATCAAAATATGAGATCTTTCGACTATTTTTAAGCGTGAATGCCTTCGATCGCTCCATACATATTGGGCATCCAAGCTTCCCCGCGGTCATCCAACCCGACATCATCCCATAAGCGGGAAAGTCGTTGATCGTCCACATCAAAGCTGCTTTCATGATGAAATTCTGCCTCAAAGATACGTCATATGTCAACACACCATCATTCCACAAAGATCGCCAACTCATCTATCAACGGCTGCAAGTACACATCAATCTTACCTTTTGGATTAGACGGACCCGAATTATGACTCATAGGAACATAAACTCCCGCTTCATGCACATCCCTCGGGAAGATTGTGCGGAGTCGGGATAACCGCCAACAAGAGTATGCTTTTCCATACTGCCCAAAAGGATTAAATCCATCAGTAGATAATCCCAATCGGACATTGCGATGGTCCTGCGAAAATGCCATATGAACCCTATCAAAATGCTTCCAAGCTTCTCCATCAGATGGATGACACAAGACATCTTGCTCCCTCTCATGATCACTATGCCACCTCATGTGAGCTGCAGTGGCCATCGAAGAGTACAATCTTGTAAGTCTTGGCACGAGCGGAAAGTACCACATTTTTTTTAGCGACCTCTTCTTCTCAATGCCCATCCTAGTGGTTGTCTTATACCGATCCGCACCACAAAATTGACAACATGTTATGCTTTCTGCTGAATCATCCTTATAGTACAACATACATCCATTCGGGCAACAATCAATTTTCAAACACCCTGCACTCCAAATTTTCCACAGACTTCTTAGCATGATAAAAACTAGTAGGCATCCGATTGTCTTCTGGAAACGCCTTGGACACTGACCTGGTGAGGCGATTAAAACAGCCTTCTTGCATATTGTAGTCAGATTTGATACTCAACCATTCCATGCACATCGACAACTCCGTGTACTCCCGACATCCTTCCCACAATGGAGATCGTGCAACACTCAGCATATCATAGAATCTTTGAGCTTCGGGATTCAGATTCTCCTCTATGTATTGGGAACCCATTCCACCATCTTGTCCCCCATCTTCTTCTAGTACAACACCAACCGATGGTCCAGCATGATCCATTATCATCTGCTCGTACGGATTCAATTCTTCCCTCCGGTCACCACTTCCATAGTACGAACCTTCAAACACAATCGACTTTAAATCAGGCAACGTCTCACCATGGTTACTCCACCAATAGTAATCAAGCATGAAGCCCTTCTCATAAAGATCGGCTACAACTCCATCCATGCTTTTGAAAGATTGACACTTGCATCTTTTTCAAGGACACCTCAATTGATCACTGCTCAACCATATAAATCTCTCCTGGCTAACAACAAACTCTATAAACTCACCCACTCCAACTCTATACTCTTCCCTAAGACGTTTATTCCGATCCAACCTACGATACATCCATTTTCGATTCTCCGGAATATCCATTGCTGGCAATTAAATAGCCTGACCAATCCTACAATAACACTTATATATTACGGTGCTTTCCAATAACTCCATCAATCTCGTTCTTATGACAAGGTATGAACCTATCCCATTTGAGAAGAAACCTTTGCCACACTCGGCTAATAATAGTTATTCCCATATTCAAATACCTTATACTTGACAAAATTTTGGCAACATTTCCCATCGGTCTCCAAGTACACGACTCGAGCACGGTGAGAATCACCGCGATCAAGTATGCACCAGGAGAACAAAAGGAAATGCATCAGACCGAGATTTCAACAAGTATATAAGGCATTTGAACATTGAAATGACTATTGTACGAGTGTGAAAAAGGTTTTTTCCCAAACTGTCCCACTAGGACAATTCAAGATTCAATACAATAAGCATGCATACCTTGATAAGTTACGCATGCTCATTAATATTGAATCTCAAATAGGAAACTAAGGCTTTCGTAAATTAATTATTAACTCTCACAAAATAAAACCATTAACCTATAAATATTGCAACATTGTTGAGCTTATATAAATTGCAGCGTAAATCAATACAAACTTAGATTAAATATTGTAGCAAACATCCTATTGAGCTCCTCTCTCCACTAACAAGTAGCAGTTAATTGTCAAACACATGCATAATTTCTAAATTATCAGCACACAACCAGCATCCCGCCTTTTGGACAGGATCACATCCTATTGAGCTCCGCTCTCCACTAACAAACAACACATATTGACAAACACATGCATAAACATTAAATTATCATCATACAATCAGACAAGATCACATCCTATTGAGCTCAGCTCTCCACTACCAAACAACATGATAATTCACATAATACATTAGAAGCACCACACATAGAAGTACCTATTAGACAAAGCAAAACCTTAAAAGAGAGTATTGAGAGAACATACCTATTCGACAAAGCAATACCAAGTAAGGATAAGGGAGGAGCCGCGGACAACGAAGATCAGACAAGGACCTATAATGCATAAATAAAAATAATCGTGTCAGAGCTGAAATGACAACATTTGATAATATTACTTTAACCTTATACTAATTTGATATATATTTTTATAAACCAAATTTCATTTTGAGATTTTCACTTACAAGAGTTATAATTTACTTTTGGATCCATGCAGAGTTGGGAGACCAACCAGTGAATAATTTCCAATGCAGAATCCGTCACGGCCTGGCCGTGATGGCCATCACGGCCGTGACAGACCAACCAGTGAAGAAGTTACAAGGCAGAATCCGTCACGGCCGTGACAAACCAACCAGTGAAGAAGTTCCAAGGCAGAATCCGTCACGGCCTGGCCGTGATGGCCATCACGGCCGTGACGTGCATTACCAAATGTTATACCCAACAAACACCCAAGTAGATAAGCACAAAAAAAAAGGACAAGACATTAGAAAATCAGCTTTTCTATCAAGTTGTAGTGCCCGTGAACACAGCAAGGCCACAATTACCAAATATCTGCTAGCCACACACAACATATAACAAAAACTAGGACCAAGAGGGAGAAACTCCACACGACTTACAAAACAAAGCCAAGACTAATATACATCAAATAGAACATATATCAGAAACCATCTAAGAAAATTATGAAAAAAACACCAAAACTATAACTCAAAAGCACACCCAAGTCATTGCTACCAAGCACATGCCGATGGATCAAGTCTAAAAGATTCAGAAACTTCACAGCTTAAAAATGATCAAAGCGTACATAAATATATACATGTGACATATACAATATCATTGAAATAGTAATTCATTTGCTCGAACAAGCTTCAGCAGATGCAATAAAAGATTGACAAGGAGACCCGGGAGGAGACAAGCCTTGCACAGTTAGCATGGTTTGGCAACCAAATCCATGAACCATTTAAGTCCAGAAATCAAACACGCTTGAGAAAACCGACCATAAAGTTATCAAAATTACATTTGCTTTATTTTAATGACACACAATTCAATATATTGTTAGCAAGTGCAACAGCAACAAGCCAAAATCATAGGAGCTAAACATGAAAATCAAGACAACCCAACGTGGAGACAAGAAAAATAAACCCCACAGTCCAATCAATCGAGAAACAAGAGATGATACAAAACTACACCAAGGGAACAGTCAGAAGAAGAAACTAAAATCATAACACCGTGAAACAAGGTTTAAAACTTAGGCATGCCATCCAACTACTGTTCAGAAAAGCTTGTCATGCATGCCACCTTGTCGACAGGTTAAATTGGTGCACCCCACAATGCTACTTCAATTTGGACGTGTTTTACCTATAAAGGTAGATATGGAGTCTGGACAACCAATCCCATGCCTTTGTATGATAATAGTAAAGGAACACGGGAATCCAACTTAAACCTAAAACTGCACATACTACCCACTACTGTGCTCTAGAAACCACAAACCGAGTAACAATAAGCCCCCCTGTCAGGAGAAAAAGAAAAGACAAGAGGAACAAATCAAGCCAAGTCTATCATAATACACAATGGGCCTGATTGAAAATTTATCACAATGCTACATGATATTACGGAAATATAACAAATAAAGATATGAAGCAGCTAAAACCTCCATGGTAGATGCACCTGATACTTCCACATCAGACTGCTCCAAACTACTTATAGACACACTGTCCCTATGAAACTTACTGTCATTCTACTTTGAAAACAACCTCCTAATTAGCTGAATGTCCAATCTCTAATTAACTCAGCACTGATTCTGAGTTTACATGGCCATTACCCCCAGAATCTCCTTAGCTAAATCTCCCTTACCCTTGCTACCAAATATCCATTCTGTTAGAGAAACAGAGAATGAGAGAAGAGGAGAGAAGACAAGGTAGCTTACCCTTGGTGGTGGTGGTGTCACCGGAGCTGCGGACAGTGGTGGCTCAAGGGAGGTGGCTCAGGTGCGCTACAGAGACAGAGACAGGAGACATCAGAAAGAGAGAGAGAGAGATGGGGGGGAAGGTGGAATCACTCACCGGAGGTGGCCTGGCGGTGACCGGAGCACAGACGTCGCATTGTGGCAGGGAGGAGCAGAGCGTGCGGGAGAGAGAAGAAAAGAGAAGGAATGAGAGAAATAGGGAAGAAAGGGGAAGGGCTCGCAATTTAGGGAATTTAGTTTTAGAGACCGAATTATTCGGTGGCTATATCGGTCGCTAAATGGGTTACTTTGAATTTTGAATTCATAAATTCAGCGACCGATTTAAAATTTGGTCGCTAACACGCTATATCTTAAATTTTTTACGTGCCATTTAGCGACCGATTTAATATCGGTCGCAACTATAAAATATATTTAAACTGTTACATTTAATTCGATCGTCATTTCGGTCGCTAAAAAATCATAATTTTTTGCCTTTTATTTTCCTTCATTTTGCGACCGAAATAGAGACCGATACCTCTGTTATGTTATATTTCCGTCGCTATTTCGGTCGCAATATCAACTCTAATCAGTGTTTGATTTAGATCCTATAATCGGTCGCCATTTCGGTCGCAAACATCAACCACCAAATTCGGTCACTATTTTCGGTCGCTAAATGAGTTTTTTTTTTTGCATTGATTTTTGTATGCTGTGAATATATGGTATATGCTGTTTTGTGGGTCGTGTATTGACACGCTGTCGCGCACGCGTCAAAAAGCGAGCGGTATGTAAAAATATGTAGATAGGGAAAGTGCGACAACTCGAGTATCGTCTCACAAGGACTCTTGGGTTGTTGTTAACAGAAAAAGTCAGATTTGGGGGGTTTTGGTTATGGAATTAAATTAAGAAAACAAAGCAGAAAACTATGCAAACTAAATAACTATCAAATAGCTAAAAACGATCAACCTACTACTTTCAGTTTCCCACTATCATTGGTTCATATAAATCCAATCCCTAAGCGGATTCTACTCTCCTTTCGATTGTAACATCAATTAACAAGCGAAACCAATGCTACGAGACATATGTTCCTATTCCCGAATTAAGCAAACGGGGTGAAGCACTCATGAACTAAGCGAACATGAACGAACACACGCGAATTAAGCAAACACGATTAAGTATAGGAACATACAATCATCGAAATGAATCAATACCTATCCTATATAATCCTGAATTAAGCAAACAGAACATACAGAACAAATATTGAAAGAGAATAGCATTAAGTTTAGGAATTACAAAACCTCAAGCGTAAATGGAACCTGATCACAGTAGATTGATCAAGGAGACTAGTTCTCCATTACAAACATAAACCCTAAACCTACTTGTAGCCGCACTATGAAAAGAAAATAAGAAGAGAAGATAAGATAAAAACTAACTCCTCGGTTCTGCCTTAAAACAGACTTAAGTACAGATTCTGCATTCCGCGAGCTCGCGAGGCGAGCATACCTTCGCGAGGCGAATATTATGAACAATCTTCAGTGTTTGGTTATCTCGCGAGGCGAGCTTATTATTCGCGAGGCGAGACTCTTCAAATTCCAAACTGTCACAGCCGTGACCTTCAACACGGGTAAGACGTGATGATCTCTGTCCTTCAGGGTTGGATTTCTCGCGGGGCGAGACATTGTTTCGCGGGGCGAGGCAGAGAAGATGGCATTTCTGGTACAGTCAGGCTTCAGGTTCGCGAGGCGAGTTGCCTCTCGCGGGGCGAAGAACTCCAGAATTGCTTCTCTTTATTACCTGAAAACAAGGATTAACAGTAAGTGCTTTATTCGACTCCAAATCAACTAAATTAACCTAAAAATACTTTAGAGACTCAAAATGTTGCTTGACGACAATCGAGTCTAATTTGGGTGAAAACGGGATATAATTAGCACAAAACCACGGTCATACTAGTCATAAAACTAGATGAGCCAGATGCTGATCAAAATACCCCAAACTTAAACTTTGCTTATCCCCAAGTAAACTAAAACTCAAAAAGGACTCAAACTTGGCAAGCTCAAAGGTTCAATCAAATTCCGCACAAATTTCAAGCAATTCATCAAAACAATTTTTCCTCAATGATTCCCCCTTTCAACAATGCAATCCCCACATTCATTTACTTTGAACAGTTGAGAATTCTACCATTCATGCAATCATTAATCTAAGTTGAGGATCCAAGTTACACACAAAAGGAAGATCACCAAATTCAAACAATCGCCTTCCTCACAAGGGAATTTAGTGTTTCACTCAATCGCTCAGTTTGTCTAGGCTATCAACATTTCACTCAATTCACCTTTCAAGAACACTTCCCATGAATTTGATTTTCATCTCAATCAAGGTTCCCACGAAAACATGCATGCAACATCAAAAGGTCTTTTAAAGGTTGTAATGGGGCCTGGCTAAGGGTAGGATATACAAAGGAACTAGGCTTAAGTCCCTAGGAACTAAGAGAGCATGAGCATTTGATACATTGAATTTTCACTCAAGTTCCTTTTTCCATTTTTTTCCTTTTTGCCTTGGGTCACTACAGCCTTTTTCTTCTAATACCCTTTTTGACATTTTTGCACTTTTTATTATTTTTTTATTTTTTTCTTTCTTTTTTTTTCCTTAGGCTCCAACCTTTATTCTTTTCTTTTTCTTTTTCTCAATCCCAAACAGCACATCATATCCTTGTAGCCACCCCAAACTTAGTTTCTTGCAACCATTCTCTTGCTAAGATTCCATGCTCTCCTAATCCTAAGATCGGGTTAATATGGTTTTTCCAGATTTTGGCTCATACCATCAGGTCATCAAGAAATAATAGGCTAATTAGGCTCAAAGGGGCTAACAAAGGAACATGCATTAGGAATTGGTTCTTTTTAGGCCAAGTGGTTATTTACAAAGAAAATGCCTAAATCATCTGATGCAACACATAAACATGCAAACCATAAAGAGATTCAAGCAAATTCGGGAAAGTGCAACTTGAAAGTGATTCACACAGTTAAAAACATGTTGGAGGCTCAAATCCTCACCCGGACATTTTTCGCAAATTGTTTGACCGAGATTCTATCCCTAGTGTGTGCTTCCCATCACCCCCAAACTTATCATAAATCATGCCATCATAACAAAATATCTCAAAGTTCAGTTTTCAATTTTTCACATGGGGATCAATTTTCAATTTTCAAGACCTAGGGGGAAATCATCAATGGTCAACACATATCATGAAGTCCATCTATGCAAAATTCAATCAAATTCCAGCAAACTTGCCGACACAAGACTCAACACACAAAAACTCTTGAGCTTCTCAAATTATTCAAGAGCATAAAGAAAACAAAACGAAAATAAAGCAAAGATAAAAAAGAGTAAGGTTTAGAGAAAACTCATGGAGATGGTTCCACCAGGATCCCATTGCTTGTAACATAAGGCCCAAGTGATAGCCAAAGGACGGAAGCTCATTCCATGCTTCCATAACTTGCAGCCTTGATATGGGAGTGAGCACTTGACAGTTATGGTGACCTCGCCAAGTGCGGCGGACTTCTCACTCCCTCTTGGGTCAGAGATGACCTCTTTTTCAACAAAGTCCTCCCAATAAAAATGGGGTTAAACCTCTTGGACTGGCCATAGTGTCTTCATATCCAAGGGTGAAAAATCCAGAGGATTGAACTCCATCACTGGTGGTTCCACAGGGGGAGGTGGCAAATAGGTAGAGAGGGTCTCTGGTGCTGCTTCATTTTCTGCACAATCTTCATTCACTACACTGACAAATCCATCACCTGTTATACATGCAGAATTCTCAGCACACACCACACAAAGGTTAGTGTTAGTACAGTCAGTACATATGGTACAATAAACAGAATCAGAAAAGGCTTGAATGTCTGGAAATTCAGCACACAGTTCATCCATCCCATCACTTTCAACACATACATATGAATTCATAGAATCATCTAATTCCAAAGGTTCTTCATCATCCTCAAGCATGGTGAAGCAGATGTCCTCCTGATCCTCATTTTGTGTTTCTTGGCTGAACAGGGCCCTCAACCTCATATGTCTCATGTTCCATATGGATGTTTTGCTCCTCGCACCCTGAAAAGAATGAGCTTTCAAAACATGCTTCACATGAAGCAAATTCAGTACAATCAGCACATGAAGTATAATAGATAGAATAATCAGGGGAGGCGTGAATATCTGGAGATTCAACACACAGTTCATCAATAGAAGTATTCTTGACATCATTATCAAAATTATCCTCAGAGGAAGTATTGTCAAGAACAACTATTTGTGAATCTGTATGTTCTTCAAGGGGATGTGGAGTTTGCAGTGTAGCTAAGGCGGAAACGATGAGAGCATTTTGAGTGGCAAAATCTTGACGACTTTGCCTCCATCCTCTGTTGAAATTCAAGATTACTTGCTTCCATCCTCTGTTGGAATTCAAGATTTTGTTCTGCCATTTGTTGAAGGCTTGCTTGGAAATGAAGATTTTGTTCTGTCATCTGTTGTTGCGCCAAAGAAGCTATCTCATCCAAGATGCCCTGTCCTCCACTATGTTGGCTATGATAGAAAGGTTGCTCCTCATTCACTCCAATCATGCCAAAATCACTGCTAAACTCATAACTTCCAGCAAAGTTAGGATAACATATGCATGGTGGTGGCTCATCAAAGTTAGGATAATATATGCATGGCGGTGGCTTATGATCAACATTAGGCATATAACCATGCATGTAATTATCCATGGGAAGTACTAAGATTCACAACCAGACAAAGCAGCCGTAACTAATTCAGCAATGCAGTTTTTTTCTTTTTTTTTTCTTTTTTTTTAAATTTTATTTTCTGTTAATAACAACAAGAGTCCTCGGCAACGGCGCCAATTTTTGACGCGCTGTCGCGCACGAGTCAAAAAGTGAGCGGTTTGTAAAAATATGTAGATAGGGAAAGTGCGACAACTCGAGTATCGTCTCACAAGGACTCTTGGGTTGTTGTTAACAGAAAAAGTCAAATTTGGGGGTTTTTGGTTATGGAATTAAATTAAGAAAACAAAGCAAAAAACAATGCAAACTAAATAACTATCAAATAGCTAAAAACGATCAACCTACTGCTTTCGGTTTCCCACTATCATCGGTTCATATAAATCCAAGCCCTAAGCGGATTCTACTCTCCTTTCGATTGTAACATCAATTAACAAGCGAAACCAATGCTACGAGACATATGTTCCTATTCCCAAATTAAGCAAACGGGGTGAGGCACTCATGAACTAAGCGAACATGAACGAACACACGCGAATTAAGCAAACGCGATTAAGTATAGGAACATACAATCATCGAAATGAATCAATACCTATCCTATATAATCCTGAATTAAGCAAACAGAACATACAGAACAAATATTGAAACAGAATAGCATTAAGTTTAGGAATTACAAAACCTCAAGCGTAAATGTAACCTGATCACAGTAGATTGATCAAGGAGACTAGTTCTCCATTACAAACATAAACCCTAAACCTACTTGTAGCCGCACTATGAAAAGAAAAGAAGAAGAGAAGATAAGATAAAAACTAACTCCTCAGTTCTGCCCTAAAACAGACTTAAGTACATATTCTGGATTCCGCGAGCTCGCGAGGCGAGCATACCTTTGCGAGGCGAATATTATGAACAGTCTTCAGTGTTTGGTTATCTCGCGAGGCGAGCTTATTATTCACGAGGTGAGACTCTTCAAATTCCAAACTGTCACAGCCGTGACCTTCAACACGGGTAAGCCGTGATGATCTCTGTCCTTCAGGGTTGGATTTCTCGTGGGGTGAGACATTGTTTCGCGGGGCGAGGCAGAGAAGATGGCATTTCTGGCACAGTCAGGCTTCAGGTTCGCGATACGAGTAGCCTCTCGCGGGGCGAAGAACTCCAGAATTGCTTCTCTTTATTACCTGAAAACAAGGATTAACAGTAAGTGCTTTATTCGACTCCAAATCAACTAAATTAACCTAAAAATACTTTAGAGACTCAAAATGTTGCTTGACGACAATCGAGTCTAATTTGGGTGAAAACGGGATATAATTAGCACAAAACCACGGTCATACTAGTCATAAAACTAGATGAGCCAGAGGCTGATCATGTATACGGTTGTCTTAACAAAACTCATATATTGGTATCTCACCCTTGCATATCTGTTTGTTGTTTCCTCTTCTATGTGGAAATGTATATATATCTGCGTTCAGATGAATCCGGACGCAGTAGATCTGAACTACTCGGGGGTCCAAGCCCTAATGTTCGACAACGTTGATCAAGGGAACACCTAGGTGATCAACCCAGGGGATCGGAGTGCTACCTACACTGGTCCGATGAGGACACTCCGAGGGACTGTAGCTGACGGACCACAGCAGCTTATTCATAGCAGGGAGACGATCGAGGTTTCACTACCTCCCATTTGGATGATCCTACTGTATTTGGTACAACACGGGGACTTAGAGCATCAACCACCTCCACACGTTCAGCCTTTACATAAGGTAGCCTCGGAGTCACCTCCTGGGCCTATAGTCTTGATCTCGGAGGAGACACGGGTGGAGATGGAGGAGGATCCGATGGTTGATCCGGACTATGTTCCTCTTGAGGATGGTATAGTCTCGGATATTGAAGAGGGGGCTGATGTATCCTCTCCAGATACACCTTCTGGAGGTAGGGGTGTCTATCTTTGGACTCCCCAATGGGCTTCATTAGTGGTGACCAGCTGTAGGGCTTAGTCTTTATGGATAGAGCGCGATTTTTAGATAGTCTGACTTATTGGCTATTGAGAGCCATCTTTTTGAGTAGTGTTCTTTAGACTCCCACTATAATACAATTAAGTTATTTCAGTTTGATGTGATATATGTTTGGTAGTAGACGGTGACCTGGTAGGAAAATGGTCTTATGTAAAACTTTGATGATGAATATGTATGATATATAGAGATGTATATTATGTAATGGTGTTTGGGTGTGTGTACAGTAAAGAAAAAGGGAAAAAAATTTAACACCATTTTGACAAGAATATGTAATTAGTAAACTTATTTTGTTTTCCGAAGGAAACCGGCCAATTATTATTTTTGTTAAGTTTGATTTTTGCAACATGTTACGTAAATGTAATACATTGGGAATGAGGTGTCGCAAATTGTAATTGATTGACAGTGTAAAAAACTTTACAATGAGAATGCACGCATACCAATTAAACTCTTAAATCATTTAGTAAATTGACATTTTTATATATACATGTTACTAAATTAATGATAGATACGTATGTATTTGACAAACTCCTTTTTAAAGAAATTTCATCAAATGTCATACAGGTTTGCTAATTTGACACAAAATGCCGGACAACAATACATACATCGTATGAACAGATCTGACGCCGACATGCGGCATTCGTATGCCTGACTTAAAATTTAGTTTTTTTTTTTTTTTTAAATTTAAATTTTTTTTAAATAAATTTTTTGATTAAGTATGGGCATTCACCACATATTTGAAGGCATTCACCAGATAATTGAACTACGTTCACCAGATAATCTAAGGCATCCACAAGCTAATTTAGTATAGGCATTCACCACATATTCGAAGGCATTCACCAGATAAGTGAACTACGTTCACCAGATAATCTAAGGCATCCAAAACTCGGTTTTAGTATGGGCATTCACCAGATATTCGAAGGCATTCACCATATAATTGAACTACGTTCACCAGATACTCTAAGGCATCCAAAACTTGGTTTTAGTATGAGCATTCACCACATATTTGAAGGCATTCACCAGATAATTGAACTACGTTCACCAGATAATCTAAGGCATCCAAAACTTGGTTTTATTATGGGCATTCACCACATATTTGAAGGCATTCACCAGATATTTGTACCCCGTTCACCAGATATTGATACATACTTAATCAAAAAATTTATTTACAAAAAAAAATTAAATTTAAAAAAAAAAAAAAAAGTGCTACAAGTCCTACGATTACGGGCTTACCGCTTCATACGATGTATGTATTGTGTCGCAAAATCTGTGTCAAAAAATCATTTCCGAATGTCATATGTATGGTCTATAGACCCGACGACCCTGACATCATTCCAACTTAAAATTTATATTTTTATTATAATTATTTATAAGTATAATAAGAATTCTTGACATAAATTAATAATAATTTTACAATAACAGGATAATATATTTATAGAGATAGGATATTGGCAACCGGTGTCAAAATTTTCACACCAAATCTTAACCATTGAATTTAATAACTTAAACTTATAAAGAGATAAAAAATCAAAAGTATATATTTTTTTTGTTACAAAAAAGTTTAGGTGAGTTGGGTCTCTAGGGCTCACCAAGGTCAGGGCAGGCCTCAGTCCTCACGGTTCAAGGAGTGCTTATAGAGGTACTAACAGATTACCCACCAACGAGGTCCTCACATCGGCGGTGGGATTCGAACTCATGACCTTGTGTGTTATGAGCTGTATTCTTACCAACTGGACCAACCTTCGTTGGCCAAGTAACTTTAATTAGGAGAGAAAATAATATATATATATATATATTGGAAAGAGATATTAAGTATTTTTTTAAAAGAAAAATAGAATATATTAAAAGTAATTAAAAGGTTGTCTTGATTTTTCATTAAAATTATAAAATTCATTAAATATATCCTAAATTCATGAAAACTGTTGTATTAATATATATCCTATTTAGTCTTTATTTTTTTACCTAAATATATATTTTCCTTTAAATAATCTCATAAGAGTCTAAATTCATAAAAAAGTTATAAATTTTAACTTCTAGATATTAATAAAGTGATATTTTTTATATATTAAATTTAGCAAAAACAAAGTAACATACACATTAGAGAATTTTAATTATACAGATATAAATTCTACTCTTAGAAATTATCGTATTTGTAGTGAAACATTTTCTTTATTTTTATTTGTATTACACATGCAGATAAAACTATAGTTAATTTAGTGTAAAGTTTTAATTCGTAAATATTAGTACATAAATATTTGTAATAGATTGAATTTTCCAGAAAACAATAAAATTTTAAAAATTATCCAACCAAAGTTTAAATATAAAGTATTTAATAAATACTAAATATCCATGTAACCAATAAAAAAAACTAAATATCCAGAAAATTAAAATATAAATTATTTAAGAAATAAATGTTATAATTTTAAAGAAAAGTCAATATACTTAGTATCTCTCTCCATTAAATATATTTAATTTTCCCTATTCATATTAAAGTTACTATTAATTATTCCCTCTCCTTAATAGAAATGGTAAATCATATTAAAATCAACTATTAAAAGTTATTGTAAAAGTAAAATTTGACACATGAAGTCACTAATCATGTATCATATTTATATGGATATATTATTTATTTTGAATAATATTATAAATATACATTAATTTTAGTTTTTCCACTTTAATTATTGATTTAACTATATATAATATTTAAATTTATACATTTTGTAAACTTATTGTGTCGACCTGTTCTAACCTTGTATTATACCATGATTAGGTCGAGCTCAGATCGAAGCAAATAATCAAATCAAAATATTTAGGATCAAGTCAAACTCATCTTGATCCTTCTGATGAACATCATTTTAATAAGTGGGCTTATCAAAAAAATAAAAAAAACTTTATTAAGCAGGACTCGGCCTTGTGATTGAAATATCCAACATACCCAGTAAATCTGGATCCATTAAATCGGGATTTTCTAACCTTGTATTATACCATGATTAGGTCGAGCTCAGATCGAAGCAAATAATCAAATCAAAATATTTAGGATCAAGTCAAACTCATCTTGATCCTTCTGATGAACATCATTTTATTAAGTGGGCTTATAAAAAAAAAACTTTATTAAGTGGGACTCGGCCTTGTGATTGAAATATCCAACATACGCATCAAATCTGGATCCATTAAATCGGGATTAGCTTTTTTTTTTTATATTTATATTTGTTAGATTCAAGTGATAAGAGAGTACAATTAAGTTATAATTTAAGAGAGTGGGCAAATTCTAGGGTGGGTGAGTGACACAAGTCACTCATCGTGAGAAGCCTTCTTTTACCGGTCCCAACCGGTTTATTTTTTTGTTCAAAAAGTTTCGGTGGATCCCACTAAAATTTGATTTTTCAAAGAAGCCCCTCTCACACACACCTGTTTGTCTTCAACCTCGCGTCCACCTCTTCATCGGCAGGCTTCGCCGCCACACCACCATACTGGCGGTGGATCCAAGCCATAAGCCCGTCGCCGCCAAGATCTAGCCCATGACCTTCGCCTCTGCTCCACGTTGCCCACGGCTCGAATCCCCACTTGTACTGATCAACCTCTTCATATCTCTCATGCCGGATGACCATAAATGGTAAACCGGTGATGGCGGCAGACGAAAAGTGTACTGAACAGAGCGTTGAAACTTGAAAGAATCACTATGTCTTCCCCAATCTTGAAAGAATCACTGAATCAAGCTATCCTTAATGTAACACCCTAGTTTTTACACATATGATTAATTATTTTATTTGGATGTTTATGTTTATTTTGTTATGTGGTTTAGTTTGAGTAATTAAATTACTCTCTTCAAATTATTTTATTGGGTGCGTTAGCACTGACTTATTTCAGTGAATGCATGCTTACTCAACAATAATTTACGTTATTGTCACTATTATTACCAGTACAGAAAAATGTTCTAAATAATATGATTAAGAGAAAAGCATTTTCATATTTTCATTCTATTTAATTTTAGATTTGAAAATAAACTGGTTTGACATTAATCGGAGATTAAATGTTGGACCGTGGATTTTCTTAGTTGATCGATTTAACTATCAATCTCTATTTCAAATTTTGAAAGTATATATTTGTCACCCTCTATTTTTAGATTCAAAAACTAAAAACAAATTTATTTTTAGGCTTAATATTTATCACTCATAGTGTACCCACTAATACAAAACTAAATTTTACTCTCTCCTCTCTCCCTTAATGACCCGTAAACACCCCCCCCCCCCCCAGAACTCTTTTCTCTCTTTATTCCCTACTACTTTCTTCTTCTTCCCTTCAACTTAATCTCCTTCCTCCTTTTCCCCACAACTCAGCCATCGCAGGGACGCCGCTCGTCGTCCGGTCATGCCTGGTAGTGGAGGAGACGATGCGTGTTTTGCTCCGTTTCGCTCCCTCCGTTCGCATCGCGCATCAGCATCTCCGCCGCATCGCTATCGCGGTACACCGCCATAGCTGTCGTTCGGACTCAGTCCGGTCACCGTGCCATGGAGGAAGAAGACGAACCCGAGTGTGGATCCGGTGAGCTCGTTCTGGGTCGTCATTTCAATCAGTAAACATCACAGCCACCGCCACGAACCGCCGTCCTCCGCCATGGCTGCCATCACAACCACCACTTTGTCTCTTCCTTGTCATATTGGGTATGTATTCTACCTCTAATCTCTTCTAGACTGAAAATCCCCAAATCTGATTTTGAAACCCTAACCCTAACATTTTGATTTCCGCTTTAGACTTTGAAATTAAATGTGTATTCATGCAATCGAGATAACAAATTGATGTTTTATTAAACTAATTTCATGATTCTAGGATTAGAATGAGTTTTCCCCAATTTAGGATATGAACCCTAAAACCCCAATTTGATTTTTATTGAAATTGGTTATGTTTGGTAAAATTAAGTATGCATTTATGAAATTAGGACTTTTAGTTGATGATTCCTAAGTTCATTTTCATGATACTTTAATCAAAACAAAGTTTCCTCAAAGGATATTATGAAGCTTAAGCTCCAAACATGATTTTCTTTGAAAATGACCTTGTTTGGTAATAAGATTAAGTGCTTAGATCAAATTCGAATGTGTGTTTGATCATGTGTAATTGATTTCTTGATTTCTGGTTGTTGCGAGTTGTTGGATTCCCTCTCTAAGATGTTTGACACGGCTATGCTTGCTTGATGGAGTAGATAGTTACACTCTTGGAGCTAACATGAGCATTAAGACGAGGATCCTTTACTTGTCTTCAAAGGTAAGGGGAGCTTGCCTAGGGATATTCAATAACTATATACATGTGTGTAGGTGTTTAATTGAGTGTTGTGAATATTATTGTGATATTGAGCCAATACTTGAATAACTTGTTTACTTGAACTATTGTGGTTATTACTTGAAGTTGAACATTACTTGCATCAAAGTGATATGAATTATATATATGTGATGAACTGTCATTAACTGTGATATTATTATTGTTAATATTACTGTTGATTGAAGTTTGAGAAGCCGGACTTGAGTCTGTGCCCAATGACTATAAGGATTAAAAGCCTTAATAAGCCTTGAATAGAACTTTGAAAGTTTTGGGTTCATTTATAAAAGTTCCTTGTTTACAGTGCTTACTTCAGAAGAATAAGATCTTTGTTTTTAGAAAAATGTTGAAGTGATTTTAAGATGAAGGAAACTACCTTTTTTGTGATCAAAAGTTTTGTACGAGAGAAAACCTTTTCGAACGGTATGTTTTATGAAGGAAAGACCCTTTGAAAATATTTGACTTTATTCAATCAAGGATTTCAAAAGCAAAGGAATTTCCTAAATGTTTTATAAAAGAATTTGTAAAGGAAAAGATTTTCTCCTAAATGATTTAGAAATGTTCTGGTTACTTGGATAAGTGACTGAGTTTTTATTTTGGTTTTTTATTTTCACTGAGCGAAAAGTAAGCACATGTGAAAGAGAATCTAATTCGCGAGACGTCGCCTCTAGCATTCAGTTATATGCACGCGATCTGGGTTCCATGTCATGAATTATGGACCAGAGGTCCTAATCGTGATATTATGGGCTAGGAGTCCTAATCTTGGAATTGAGGACCGTGTGTCCTAATTTCATTGTTATGGGCTAGGAGTCCTTATCATGTTGAAATAAAACATGGATAAAATTATAATTGTTTCTACGACCACAACCTTGGACTGCGGCATCAATCTAAGGTGTTGTGATTGAGCACTTTCAGTTGCGCGTCTTGTGTTATTGATTTTCAAGTAGTGAATATTATGAATTGTCGTTAGCTTTGGGTTTTGACAACGGAAAAGAGTGAACACAAAGAAAAGTCTCGATAATGAAAAGTCTTTTATTCATATGCATTTCCCCTTAGCAGACGTGCTTGAGTTAACCGAATACCCGCTTAAGATGTGGTATTCGATGAGGTATACATCCGAATGGCCGTTATAAGGGATTCGTGATGATGTTGATCTGGGTGCATGAGGTGACAGAGACAACTTGCCAAACGGGGCGTATGAGCCTGATCAACTCTTTCTTTCTTAATGATAAAACGGTGATGGTATCTCATGAGATTAAGTTTAGAGCCTGAGGATTGAAGTGTCATGCATTATCTTTATAAAACTGATTGATTCGGTTAGACCCACTGATATAACACTTGTTGTTTTATATATGAATAATGCTTAAATGCTAATATGCTAATGTTTTGTATGTATCATGTATATGGTTGTTGTGTGATATATCCATTTTTCGGTATCTCACCCTTACAGATATATCAGGTTTCTTCTGGTTCGCTATTGTACCCTGGGTACTTTAGTAAAGATGGTGCAGAGGAGTCTTCCTAAGTCACTCAGAGACTTAGATCTAGTTGTTTGATGAAGTATTTGATTGTGGAATGACCACGTGAGTTTTCCTCAGAAACAACTTTTAGAACGACCAGCTTAGGGTTTGAGACTTAGATTTTTTGATAGTATGTATGAGTATGGCTCAGAGAGTCTTTATTCTAAAAAGGAATGTTAATGGCTCGGAGGGCATCTCTTTTGAATGAAAACCTAAGTTTTTCCTTTTGGTCATGTATAGCTTATTGATATAACTATTTTTAGCATATTACTTTGCTGGTTGTATTTGGTGTAACTCGGAATTACGGAATGAAATTGTAATTATTTTAGCAGGTGTTCTTTTACTTGGGATGTTCGAATTATAGAGGAGACTCTGTCGAAATTTTTGTAAAAGTACTAGCTTTTATTCAAGTATATCTCTAAATTAAATAGGCTTGCCAGGCTAGGATTGTATGCCGGTGTGCCAATCAAGGCTTAGGTTTGGAGTCGTGACAAATTTTTATACCCAATTTCAGACGCTTATGTACTTAAATAAATTATTTTTTGAAAGCAACCATCAAATTATCTTTTTAATTTAAATTACGCATGTGTTACGTAGTAATACCTAGTGGGGGTGTTACACTTAACAACTCATCTTATCAGAATAAACCATGAAATGCTCCTAAGACCCAATCTTGAACCATGAACAACACAAGACCAAACCAGAGATGGACCATAAGAACAACAACAACCATAAACAAGAAAACCCAGTATGTACCCAGAACAAACCAGTAATCGAACAAACACCTAATAAACCAGAACAAACTAGTCACCAAACTAAACCTCTCAACAAGATCATTAACAACAGCAACGAAAACAACACCTAATCCCGTCGTCGATGACAAGATCATTAAGTTTTGTTAAATTACTCTTGTGTCCCGATAACTTCATTGGATTTTTAAGTAAGTCTCTATGGTTTAAACTTTAGAGGTTTTTAACATTTAAATATTTTAAATAGGTCTCTACCAGCAAATGATAAATATAAAGATAAAATTCATACACTCACAAAAACTTTTAATTCAGCATGTGTATAACCAAAAAAAAAATTACTAAAAATATGATAATTTCCAAGATTAGAATTCTTATCTGTATAATTAAAATTCTCAAATGTTTTTTTATGAAATAAAGTTTAGGTGAGTATATTACTTTTGTTTTCGCTATAATATAATAAAAATCTATTTATTAATATCTATAAATTAAATTTTATAATTTTATAATAAATTTAGAGTCTTATAATTATTTAAAGGAAATTATATATTTAGGTAAAAAAATCAAGACTGTAATACCCGTATAAAATGACTCATTTAATTTTAAAATGTCATTAGATATAATTAATACGAATAGGAAAAAAATTGTCAAATCTGATTTGCATATTATAGTAGTAGGATAAAGTTTGATTATTTAAATTAATAACCGTGTTAACTTATTCGACAGGTTATAAATAAATTTAAAATAAGAATATTAGGAATATTTACATAATAAATATTAATGGGATGAAGGAAAATTAAAATGAAAACAAATAAATAATTATGTATTAATTAATTAATGGATTTTATTTTTTTTCACCCTCTAGCGTCAGGTTAAGAGGTAAGTTAATGCTAGGATCCTATTGTAAAAATAAAGGGGTATAAATAGCAATTGTTAGAGGTTCATTGCCGCAGAGAACCCTAACTTCTAAAACCAGTTTTCTCTGGAGAAAATGGGAAGAAGACCAATGACCATAGAGACGTGCTTTTGGCGCAATGAATAAAATTCCGGGATCTCTTATTCCTTTCTTTTCATCGATTCAGTGAGGGGGTGTAGGTTTCATAGATTGAATTTTAATGGGTTTAATTGGGGGCTAATGGAAGCATGTGATATAGCAAAATTTGATGAAATAATACTAATGATAGTTGGTGAATCTTTATTTTCTGCAATATTAAATTAGGTGATGTTCTTGTTTGATTTTCTCGTCATGATCATGTCTTTGATGCCTTCTGATCGAACCCACTTTGCGTGAACGCATATGACTTTGGGTAGCACCGCCTCAATTTTCAGTCTGTATGCTTGAAGAGTTTATTTTCCCCATTATTGTGTCCTATTAATTCATTGATGCTTTTTATTATTCGATCCATTCTTTATCACATTTGTTTTTTTTTTCGAATTTCTGGACAAAGAATGAATCATTTTTGACTTGGAACTTAAGTGCCTCGATTTCTAAGCATTGGAGAATAAGCGCACCCAATTCATATATAGATGGCACACCGTCACCAGCAGATGGATGTGCTTTCAATATTAGAGTATCCATAAACTAAAATATAATAACAATAATAGAACCTTTTTTTATAAGTATGGAATTTGTCTTTTATTTAAACTGGTGTAATATTGTACCATTGTTTATAGGTTGTTTTTATATATGAGCACAATTAGTGAGTTTGCTCTGATGTCTGTCACGTCAATATGCATATAAAGTATTTGATTTATATATTTTTATTTTATTTATTTACTTTATTATCATCATCAATTTATTTATTTTTAAATGAATGTCATTTGCTCTAAGCAATGCATATGATTTATTTATATTTACATATTGTAGTGTGGTATTGGTAATGAGACCTAGAGTGTAAATGAATAATTATGTATTAGTAAATGTATGAGAAACAAATGTTGATTCTATGTTTAATGATCCTTTTGATTGTGATGAATTCGAAGGTTATGATAATAATATGAGAATTGTTTATTTTGGAATGATTAGCACATTGAGTAAGACTTGGTGTATCCGCCCGGTCAGCGGACTCGATCGGTATATAATGTGACCGTCGGAGATGGGGGACTCTAGTGAAAGAACCCCGGAGTTTGGAGGGTAGTTAAGCAGTGACCGAGGTCACTTGCCGGTCAGCGGATCCGACCGGGGTACAAATATGACCGTCGGAGTGGGAGACTTTAGTGAACAACTCCAAACGGAAAATAAGCATCTTACTCAATGGTTAAATGATTATAATGCAACTTTAGAGTTGCAATGATGGTATGGTTTGAGTATGTTGTAAAGTATGACATGACATATGTATATATATATTTTTAATATATATATTTGATATATATGATTGCATTTGTACACCTCACCGAGTTCGGGACTCACCCCGCCCTTTTTTGTTCGACTCGGTACTCCACTAGGGGATCCATCTCAGGGAGCCCATGCACATGAGTAGTGTGGGTAGTTGCTGCCGCTTGGGTTATTTCTTAGTCATATGAGATACCTCTTCATTTGTTTGAATTTTTGGAACTATTTCCTTTTTTGTTTAAACTCCGGATGTAGACTCAGGGCCACCTTGGCTTGTTATTTGGAATAATCATTTACTCTGATATTTACGTTGGTATTATATAATTACCTATGTTACGATGTGACTTATAAGTGCTTGATAGGCCATGAGAATGAGACATCAGGGTCTTATTCTAGCCGGTCAGGAACGCCTAAGTTGGGTTCTGACAAAGACTAAATAGGATCTATTAATACATTAATTTTCATGAATTTAGGATATATTTAATAAATATTAAAATTTTAATGAAAAATCAAGACAACCGTTTAATTAATTTTTAATATATTCTATTTTAAAAACCCAAAAATCCTATTTTCATTTTAAAAAATACTTAATATCTGTAATATCCTTTCCCAAGGATATTTTAGTCATTTCATTATGATTGTGATCACTAGTATGCTTTAATTCCTTACATCTCATGAGTATGCAAATGTATGAATATGAATTGTTGAGCCTCTCTGTATTATTTTTAGGCTGAACCGATAAAAATCTTATTTGATTTTTATACAGCGATAATTATTTGTAATTGATAATTATAAAATGGTATTTTATAATTTAGTATCGAATAGTATTTATCTTTGGTTAAGAAATATTCTAGTGAGAAAATATAATTATTTTGGGGGTTTATAAAGGGTAAAATTTATTGATGAAACTACCTAATTTTAATATAACATATTTCATTAAAAGTTGATTTTCTTAAATTTCTAGTCGCACCGCATATTTTACTGCACACCCCCCCCGTCCGTTCTTTTTACTTAAACCACGAATTCCCCTCCCCCATACTCAGTTATTCAGTTTTGAAAAACCTAAAAACTATTCTTCTCTCAAAGAAGTCTCACCACCACCATCACCTCCATTCCACCAAAACCACCACAAACCACCACCAATCTACATCATTCTCCTCTTCATTTCAGTTCCTAGCAAAAAATACCACCACACTCCTCTTAAACCAAACCAAAATTTGAGCATGCAAACCTCCCTTCTTCACCTTCAAAATGGGTCATGGAAGGATTTAGGTTTCGATGAAAGTTCTTCCTTTTCTAGCTACAAAAGTGAGCTAATTAGGGAGATAATAGGGTTTGTGCATCGCTTGGGCGACAAGGTTCCTTGGTGCCCATGGCAATCCCCCCAGATTGTCCATGGGGCTTCCTCTTCCCTGAAGCAATAACTCCTTCTTCTTCTCCTCCACCTTCTTCTCATGTGTCTGCCCCAAAGGACGTGATACAATCCAAATCATTCACCCAAGCACTCAGTAACTCATGTGATGTCCCTCTTAGCCAATTGCCAAAGCCGAGGCTCATAGGTGATGAGATCTCTGTCAAGATTCCTGAATCTGAGTATTTGGCTCGTGTTGATGGCTGCAAGAATCACTTGCACGGGAGAATTCTCCTAGTAAAAGGAAACAAACCTTGGAAGATCCCTGACTTGCGTCGCAAGTTACTATCCCTTTGGAAACAGATCGGCTCTTGGAATCTGATCTCACTGGGGAGGGGCTTCTACAAATTTTCTTTCTCCTCTCTGGAGGATATGCACAGTGTTCTTGCTGTGGGCTTGTGGAGTTTGGCCCCTGGGAGCCTTAGATTCTTTTCTTGGACAAAGGACTTTAACCCTCACTCTCTAAAGCAGTCATATGCTCAGGTATGGGTAAGGTTCTTTGGTTTGCCTCAAGAATATTGGCGTCCTAAAATCCTTTTTGCATTGGCTGGCAGTATTGGGATTCCAATTTGTTTGGATAAGGCAACAAGTAAAAGGACCTTTGGTCACTTTGCTAGAGTCTTGGTTGACTTGAACCTAAACTCTAAGCTAAGGGAGAAAATCCAAGTCGAAAGAGAAGACTTTGCTTTTTTTGCCTGGTTAGAATATGAAAAGCTGCCATATTTTTGTTCCTCTTGCCAGTCTATAGGTCATACCTTAGCTAACTGCTCGAAATCATCTGGAAGGATTGAAAAAATGATGCATCAAGAACCTGCTGCTATATCAAGAAAGTAATAGGTCCCTAAGCAAGGGAAAATGGTTGAGGTAATTGATCTGGAGAAACAAATAAACCCTGTGATTGAGGGGACTGTTCCTGATAGTAGGGTGGAGAACAATGCAGCTGAGAATAATGTGGCTGCAGTTAATCTTCTAAAGGAATTAAAGGGAAAAACAATTGCTTCTACAACCCCTTCTGCCTAGCAAAGATTGGATGGGGCTGGTTGTTCTATAGTTCATCCGAATGCCCCCTTTTTGGCCCTTGATCCAGCTGTCGGTCCAGATTTAGTTGGGGATGTCATCCCTTCTTCTAGTGCAGGAAGAAATGATGATCTTCTTGGTCTCCATCAGGAATCCAACCCTTTGTTGGGGTTTGTATCTGAGGCTAACCAAGATCTGGTTCAGCATCCTAAGACCCTTGTGGAACATGGCTTTGTTCGGAATTCCACTCAGTTTCTTCTTTGATGTAGGCAGTGCTTCTAACCTATCTTCTCCTAATAGAGGATTGGTATCAGGTTCTAGGAACCTATCCTCTAAAGAAGCTGTCGACTCAGTAGTGGCAGAATCCTCTTTCTCCTCAGACTTCGGGTCCAAGTCTGATAATCCTGTGCCATTGTATGCTCCAATTCCAAGTACTCCTATGCTGACTCCTATAGCCTAGGTTAATAATCCCAATGTGGTTAATGACATGAGGATCATTGGCAGGCTTTGGAGTGATCAAGTGGAGGATGATATTGAGGTTGACTCTCAGGGAGTGATCCCACCCGACCACGTGGCCAACCAAGATTCTCGAAAAGGATCCTACCCCAGTTCAGAATGTTGATCCCATGTTTACTGTGGTCCTGTCAAAGTCCCAGAAGAAAAAACTGAGAAAGAAAGCTTTGCAAGCAGAGAATGATAGACAAAAAGCCTGTAATAGGGCTGGTCCTAAAAACTTTGCATAATGAAGGTTCTTTACTGGAATTTGAGGGGCATAGGGAACATAGATACAAGGTTAGCCCTGAAAAACTTCTGGTCTGCTAATAAGCCTAGCTTACTGCTTCTGTCTGAGCCTTGGATTCCTCTTGACCAAGTTCCAATCACCTTTTGGAAGCAGATGAAGGTCAGGCCCTTTGTGGTTAATGATAGACAGCAGCATATTCCAAACTTATGGGGGCTTTGTGATGAAAGACTTTCTCCTTCTGTCATATCTGTCTCCTCCCAGCAAGTATCAGTTGCTGTTTGTTGGAATAATCAGCAGGTTTTTATTTCTGCAGTGTATGCCAGTACATCTTTTGTTTTGAGAAGGCAGTTATGGATTGAATTAGTTGCCCTGCAGCAAAGTAATCCAGGCCCTTGGTGTTTCTTAGGTGATTTCAATGCCGTAGTTGGTGCCCTTGAACAAAGGGGTGGCAACCTGCCTTCAAGAATTTCCTGTGAGGAGTTCTTCGAATGCAGTCCGATAGCTGCTCCTTAACCCACCCGCCCACTTTAGGTGATCAATTCACCCGGAATAATGGCGGGAGGGGTAGATGTCATGTAGAGAAAAGGCTTGACAGGGCTATATGCAATGCAGATTGGCTCTCTTTCTGGTCTTCCTCCGTTTGCAGCACTTTGCCAAGAGTCCAATCAGACCATAACCCTTTACTGCTAGTTCTTCAGAAAGGCCCCAAGGCCCATCCCTCCTCCTTTAAGCTTTTCAGCATGTGGTCAGATCATGTTGACTGTGCAAGGCTTATTGCTGATGTTTGGAAAAGGCCTTTTCAGGGCTATCCTATGCTTATTCTTTCTCAAAAGCTAAAAGCTCTTAAAGCTGAGCTTAAATCTTGGAATAAGCTTGTGTTTGGAGACATCCATTTAAGAGTGCAGAATGCTGAGTTGGATTTGAAGTCCATCCAGCAGCAGATTTCCATCGAAGGACCTTCAGATAATCTGTTTCAGAAAGAACATGAGGCTCAAATCCATCTTCAGAATGCTCTCAATTGCCAGGAGGAATTTTGGAAGCAGAAAGTTCGTCTAAACTGGTACATGGATGGTGACAGAAACACTGCTTTCTTTCACAGAGTTTCCCAGATTAAGAATGCCACTAGGCCCATGACTATCTTGAAAAAAGATGATTTGATCTTAGAAGATGCTGCTGATATTGAATCTCATGTGCTGCAATACTTCTCCTACTTATATGCTTCTCCTAACTTGTGCATTGACAATGGTCTCATCGATAAAGTAGTCCCTTCCCTAGTTGCTGCTGATGACAATGCTGCCTTAACTTATCAGCCTTCAGTAGAAGAGATCAAAGCAGCAGTTTTCAGTTTGAATGGCAAGGGGGCTCCTGGTTCGGATGGTTTTGGGGGCTGTTTCTATCAAAGGCACAGGGACATTGTTGGCATGGAAGTTTGTCTTTCTGTTAAGCAGTTCTTCAGTCAGAACTGGCTGCCTCCTAATATGAATTCAAACTTGGTGGTTCTGGTCCCCAAATTCAAGGGTGCAGATAGGATTGAGAATTACAGGCCCATTGCCTTGGCAAATTTTCAGTTCAAGATCATCACTAAGATTCTAGCTGACAGGCTTGCTTCTATTGCTCCTAAGATAATCTCTACTGAGCAGAAGGGTTTTGTTAGAGACAGGAATATCTCTGATTGTATCTGCATTGCCTCAAGCTGTGAATATGGTTGACAATAAGGCCTTTGGAGGTAACATCATCTTGAAATTTGATATTAGAAAAGCCTTTAACACAACTGATTGGTCTTTTCTGTTGAAGGTCTTGGCCTCTTTTGGCTTTGATCCAATCTTTTGCAGGTGGATTGACACTATCTTGTAATCTGCTAAGCTCTCTTTTTCAATCAATGGCAAGTCCTGTGGGTTTTTCCCTTGTAAGAGAGGGGTTAGACAGGGTGATCCCCTCTCTCCTTTGCTCTTTTGCTTAGCTGAGGATGTTTTGAGTAGGGGAATCTCCAATCTAGTGCAGTCTGGCCTTCTGAAAACCATGTCTGGCCCTTGAGGTTTCCAGGTTCCAAGCCACACCCTCTACGCTGATGATGTGATGGTATTCTGCAAGGGAGGAAAGAGACACCTTGCCAATCTTATGGCTCTTTTTCGGCAATATGGTGAGATCCCTGGTCAACTCCTTAGTCTCGATAAGTGTAAATTCTACACTAACTCGTTCGTTAGAAGATCTTTGCCCTATCTCGTTTTCTCTGGTTTAATGCTTGGCGATTGCCCCTTGTTTACCTTGGTGTCCCGTTGTTTAAAGGGAAGCCTAGAAAGTGCCATTTGCAGTCGATTGCTGATAGAATTAGATCGAAGCTCGCATCTTGGAAGGGCTCTCTATTGTCCATCATGGGTAGGATCCAGCTGGTTAAGTCCATTATTCATGGAATGCTCTCCTACAACTTTCATGTGTATGCTTGGCCAGTCTCCCTGTTGAAATTGGTTGATAAATGGATTAGGAACTTTATCTGGTCCGGAGACATTCTTACCAAGAAAGTGGTGACAGTGGCTTGGAGCAAACTTTGTTGTCCCACTATTGAGGCAGGAGTGGGTCTAAAGTCTATTAGAAGCATCAATGAGTATTCCATGTTGAAACTTGCTTGGGAAGCTTGCTCATCTAGCCAGCAGTGGCCTTCTCTGATCAGAGCCAGGTTCTTCAGAAATGGTAAACCCTTGAATCTCTATCTGAAATCCTCTATATGGCCAGGAATCAAACCTTTTTTCAGCACTGTCTTAGAGAACTCTTCTTGGCTGATTGGTTCTGGTGTCAACATTCGCTTCTGGACTGCTGATGGTTGTCCAAACCGATTGTTGATCTCCTTGACCTCCCTGCATCTTGCCATGCCTCCTTGCAATCCAAAGTTGCTGACTTCATCTGTGATGGGAATTGGAATCTTCCTATGGAATTGGCAACCAAATACCCTGCCTTACCTGCTGCAATTGAGCAGATAGTCTTGCCAAAATTCCATGATATTGACCTCCTGGTTTGGGACGGTTCTGCCTCAGGGACCCTTTCTTTTAAGGATGCCTATTCCTTTCTGCATAAGCTGCAGAACCCTGTTGCTTGGGGTAACCTGGTCTGGAACCACTTCACTCCTCCATCTAGGTCTTTCCTTCTTTGGAGAGTGATTCACAATAAGCTTCCAACAGATGAAAATTTAAAGCTGAGAGGCTGCACCACAGTTTCCATCTGCTGTCTCTGTGGTAAGTCAGAAGAGTCGACTCAATATCTATTCTTCAACTGTGATTTTGCTCTTTCTCTATGGAATTGGTTCAGCTCTTCTCTTGACTGCAGGCTGAACCTTACCAACATTAAAGATCTGCTTGCTGTTTGTAACCTTGGCTGGAGCTCCCAAGTCAAAGATGTGGTGTTAGCTGGTATCATCAGCATTGTCTGGTATATCTGGTACAGCAGGAATAAGCTGAGGTTTGATAACAAAATCATCACTGCTAGGTCTGCTATGACCTTGGTCTCAGCTGCTGTGTCTGTTGCAGGTATGGCATCTAAGGGTACAATGTCCTCTTCTGTTCAGGAGCTGCTATTACTTAAAAAATTCACAATCTCTGGCCACCCTTGCAAAGCCCCTTCTATCAGAGAAGTTCTTTGGTACCTCCCTCGTAGTGGTTGGGTTAAGTGCAACACTGATGGTGCTGCTCATGGCTCTCCAAGCCTTGCTGCTGGGGGTGGTATTTTTAGAGGCCACGCGGGAGAGGTGCTGGGCTGCATTTCATCCTTCTTTGGAGTTACTGACTCTCTCCACGCAGAGCTCCTTGCTGCGATCATTTCCATTGAAACTGCCTACGAAAGAGGATGGCATAAGCTTTAGCTTGAAACAGATTCTATCTTAGTGGTGAAAGCTTTTAAATCCTTGGATTTGGTTCCTTGGTCTATCAGAACTCGCTGGTGAAATAGTTTGGAATCTGTTAAGAGCACGACCTTTTTAGTTTCTCATATTTTTAGAGAAGGGAACTCTTGTGCTGACAAGCTTGCTTCATTGGGAATCTCTTCTAGGTGTGATACTTGGTGGAATTTGATCCCCAATTTTGTTCTGGAAGCCTTCTCTAGGAATAAATTAGGCCTTCCTAGCTACAGATTTAGATGACAGGTTCCCCGTTCCTCATGGGTTAGGTCTATGTCCCCCCATGCTCTTTGTTCTCTTTTTCCTTTTTTTAATCTATTCAGGGTATGCTGAATATGATTGATGGGGGTTTGGGTGCCAACCTAGTTGGGATCCTCTCTCCTATAGTGATGCATTAGCATACCTAGCACTTTATCTAAAAAAAAAAAATTAAGGAGATAAGAAGCTACTGTTCTCACCATTCCAAGGACTAGGAAGCAAGTGAAGAAATTGATAGATTGATAATTGGGAGAATTTCTCTAAGATCAAGAGAGATGGAGGAAATCACCAAGTCTTCATTTTCTAGCTTCAGTCAGGTGAGTTCCCTTAGTTTTAGTGCTTGGTAACCATAAATCCAACCTTAGGAGTTGTTGATATATGCTCTAAATTGGTTGATTTTCTATTTGCATGTTGAACATAAGAAGATTGAACATTAAAATGAGTTGCATGCATGTGAACTGTTTGTGAAATGCCCTAGATGATGTTGCTGTACATAAACCCGTTTTGACATAGGTTCAGTGTTCTGCTTATAATTATTTATATAGGGAACTGTTGCTAATGATTCTTGTTTTGTCAGAAACTAGACTCGATTTTCTACAGTTTTGGCACTGAGTTTCCTGTTTTTCACTGAGTATTGATAAAGAAAAACCTGTTACAAGTTAGAGTAAAGTGTTGTCCTGTTTTTGAATGCAGTAGCTTATTGGTTAAGAACTGTACTTTTTGGAAAGCTTTATCCCAAAAATAAAATTATATTTATAAACTAGACTTGTTTAGATTTCCATAGAGGGGTCTTTTGTTTAAATCCGACTTCTTTTGATATTTTAGTAAAATCATAGAAGTTGGCTGAAAACCGCAGAAATTCAGCATATGTTACCGATGCATTATTCCTTGTTAAATGCTTGATTGAGGGCTGCTTTGATTGATTTAGAGTGTTTCTGCAATATAATGATGTATAAAAGTAAATCACCACTTGGAATCCAATAATGATAACCATCCTATATCCGTTATGATTCGATTTAGAATGGTTATCAAGGACATTTCAAATGTCAAGTATAGAAGTCCGTTCAGTTTGGAAGGCGAGTATAGAGTCCTTCCCGTTTGGAAGGCAATCACAGAAGTCCTTTCAGTTTGGAAGGCAAGTATAGAGTCCTTTTAGTTTTGGAAGGCAAGCAAGTAAGTGCAAAGCAAGTGGGACGCCGCTTGTGGTCATAGACGTATGTCCTGCCTTACAGTATAGAGCTAGCTCCTCTTAAGTACCTCGGTGCGCGGGGAACAACGACATTTTTCACAGACAAAAAAACCAAAGGGATGTCCAAGTGAGTGAAGTTTACCCTCATGTATGTATGCCTATATTTAGGTTCTTTTTCATCAAAAAATTTAGCCCAAGTAAGGACCCGGTAAAAAGAGCCGGTGATGAAAGGGTGAGTTATAAGAGAATAATTCCATAGTAGTATAGATTTTTACTAGTCTTACTCTAGCTTGTCCATGGAGTGTACACCTGGTTAAATAGTTGAGGTGAGTAGGCTATGAAAAACTCTACCACTACATGAGGTTAATTATAGTACTGTGCATATATTGTATTTCAATGAGGACGATCAAATAGAATATATATATTGATTACTCACATGTTTTGCTTGAAGCAGGAACTCATTGAGATTTATTCTCATTAGGCTCCTTTTGTTTCAGATAACAGGTACATATTGGAAACTGATAAGCAAGTTCCGGAGATTGCTTGACAGTCACCCAATAGTGTCCCAAGATACGTTAGTTTTCACAGCCGGATCAGAGTGGGAGTCTTATTAGGAGTCAATGTTTATATGAGTTTGAATTGTTGTTTAGGAGCTAAATACTTATTTGTATAAAGTTAATTTCAATTATATGTTCAATTGGTACAAAATCTTGTAATGATGTCACTCTTAGTTTCAAAATTTTCTATGTTCAACTATTATTTCATATGCTATAATCAGGTTTATATATATACTTAGTAGTATCGTGATGGAAGTCGGGATGCTACATTGTGGTATCAGAGCAGTTCGATCCCATTGGACTGTGAGTTGAGTCTCGAGTGATCCGGCTTAGGGTGTCAGTTTAAGTGTTCTGTGAAGTTTGTTAGTTTTCTAAATTCCTAATACAAATTAATGGGGTAGGCCGCCTCAGGTATTTGTTTGGGGAATGGTGAAGGATGACAACTCTCATAATTGTTTCCAAAAGATTGATTTCCAAACAAGATTTCTTGTAAGCCAAAATTTTCAACAAATTTTGCTTGTGCAAGAACGATTATGCTTGTAAAGATAAATGATATATATTATTAGCTTAGACCAATTTCCCAAAGAAATTAGTAGAGGTAATTGAGTTTGTTGAGATGAGTGTGTATGGTTCTAATTTAATATACTACTAGTTTAATGATTTTGATTAATATGTACTAAATGGTCAATGTGTTTGAAATTGCCTTGTATGTTTATTGGTCAAAATCATACCTTGTCCTGATAATTCTGTATGTGATAAATTTTAGGCACGTGTTTGATTAGTATTTAGCTGTGTGATTCTGTTTACATGTTGACTAATAAGAGGATAGTTACTTTGCTTGCTGGAATAACTAAGTTTGACATGCTTGAAATGAGTGTAATGGATATAAATATTGATTATGTGAAGTATTGAATGTGTATTTGAGGAAACTTGTGAAAAACTGAACTTGGTTTCTTTAATTTCTTACTTGTTGGATGTGATTCAAATATGGTCTGATGTGTTTGAGTACTGGATAGTTGTTGGATGAGTAGATTTAAAATAATGTTGAAGTTCAAGAGGGTGAGGTGCTGTCCTCAAGACCTGTATAGACATAGGTCCAATTTTTTGTTCATAACTTTTTCCATGGAACTTCTTTTTAAATGATTCTTATTTTGTTGGAAGCTAGAGTCATTTTCCTTCAGTCTTGTGCACAAATTTCATGGAATTTGACTGGGTATAAATAATTTAAAATGTGTTATAAATTGGAAGGCAGTTTGTTGTCCTATTTTGATCTCTGTATCTTCTTTCAATCAAAACCTTATGTACAAATCCGATTTCTAAAATCTGGGCATAGTTTTAAAAATTAGACTTTCGGGACTTCCATTTAAACATATTACATGATTTGGTTGAGTTATGACCACTGAATTAATTTCCAAAGTTAACAGTTTTCTGATTGTCAAAACCATGCTTTTGGCTTGACCTTGTATCTTCTTTCAGTTATATCCTTTTGTACAAATTATATTTTGGAAAACCAGATATGTGTATGAAAACTAGGCTTGTTCTTTTTCAATTTGAACCCAAATTTCAATGGATTTCACCGAGTATTGATATTTTAAAATGCATCTCTAGTTGAGGGACCATCGTTGTCCTGTTTGCATACTTCAGTGTCTTCATTTGTGAACTATACTAATTGAAGGACTATTTCGTGAAATAAAAGATTTTATTCATAAACTAGACAACCTATGCTTTCCAAAGAGTGGTCATTTACTCAAATCCAATTTTTTTTGGTATTTTATTAAAAGCACCAAAGTTAATGTACATCTGCTATAAATGTTATAGGTGTTGAGGAATTTTTGCACATGTTTTATGAAGATGTATGATTGAGTATTGTATGTTGGTGCATGTAGGTATTCTTCTCAAATATGGTTGACTGTTTTTGTCACTAAACACACACACACACACACACACTTCTTAGTGAAGATGATATAAATATATATAATGCTTGTTATATTGCATCTTGTGAGTTTATAGTGTTGGTATTGACTTTATTACATGTGCATATCTATGTATAATTATTTGTACTGCATATACCTATGCTCAGTATTCTTTTATGCATTGATGCTTTAAAGTTCTATACCATGTACTTGTAGTTTCATTCATAGACGTTACTTTCAAAAACCTTGAGTTCCTTTTAGAATGAGATTAGAATAAAGTCTTTCCTAAAAGTTTGAAGAGTGTGTTAAGGTCAATTGGAGTCCTGGTGAATCCTCCTGATAGTACCAACATTATGTTGTTATGGAATATTTGAATTTTAATATCAGGCGCTTTTCCTAATTTGTTATATTATAGGAGTGCCTGAGAAAAATGTTTTGTCTTATAAACAAAAGAACTTTTTCAAACTTACAAAATTCTTTTGTAACCTAATATTTCTTTAAAACATTATTACTTATTTGATGATATATCCCTTTGGAAACCTTTGAGCCATTCAAAACCTTCTTACATATTTTAATGAGTATAAATCTCCATTTGACTTTCAAAACCAAATAATTCCAGTAAAGGTTTTCTTATAACAGAGTTTAGAGAAGGCTTTCAAGAAAAATTTAAATTCATTGAAAAAATGTATTTGAATAATTTAAAGCGATATTTTTGCTCTATCTCTGATATTGTGGGATGCTCGGGGTAGACTTGTGCTTAGAACATGTCCATATCTTGATATGCTACCATAGTATTGTGTATGTCATTTCCTGACCATGTTCAATATGGATGATTGATAAGAATCATTGGCATGCATCAATTATTAGATTGTGCACATGAATAGGTACCGATCAGTTATTTCCTGTGTATCACATCTTTATGTACATAACCGTGTATGTGTTTGATGTGTTTCTCTAAATTAGTGAAATCTAAAATAATTGGTATAATAAGTACCACTACTATTTGAATAAGATTGTATGTTATACTTTTATTATTATTGTTGTCATAAAGTTTGTCAGTTTGCTATTGATTGGAATATTTGTCATACATGATATTTGGACCCTAGCAAACCTAGTATCAGTGATAACCAAATAGTTAATGATTATGACTTTGTCATCGGAACTCCTTAGGCTCCATGGAAGGAAGTTAGAGTTAACCCTATCACAAGAAACGCCACCAAGATAGAGTTAAACAGGGTAAAAGTGGCAAACTCTAAGAGAACACCAAAGTCTTTCCTTATCGGGTCAACGGGACCTGTATTTCATCAATATGGATTCAAGCTTACAAACAAAACCTTATTGATCAGAGCATGCAGCGGAAGCTTAGTAGCTACTAGATGAAGTATCTTGTAGGAAGCCGTCTAGGAACCTAAATGTAACTCAAAAGCATCAACAATCTTACTTGTACCATAGGACAAATTTGCTTTATTGTACTTTTTAAATGTATATATATACCTATGTGATCCAAATCGAATTTGTTTTGTGTCTTATTTCTCACTTGCATGCTTTTAATTGTCATGATATGGGAAGGTTGCTGAGACAAAAACCGATATTTAATGTGATTTATGAGATTTGCATTATCATTCTATGTTTAAGTGTTTATATTCTTGTATGGGTATTTGAGTTGTCTAAATTTTGAGGATAAATTTTTTTTAAGGGGGGAGTAATGTAATATCCTTTCCCAAGGATATTTTAGTCATTTCATTATGATTGTGATCACTGGTGTGCTTTAATTCCTTACATCTCATGAGTATGTAAATGTATGAATATGAATTGTTGAGCCTCTCTGTATTATTTTTAGGCTGAGCCGATAAAAATCTTATTTGATTTTTATACAACGATAATTATTTGTAATTGATAATTATAAAATGGTATTTTATAATTTAGTATCAAATAATATTTATCTTTGGCTGAGAAATATTCTAGTGAGAAAATATAATTATTTTGGTGGTTTATAAAGGGTAAAATTTATTGATGAAACTACCAAATTTTAATATAACACATTTCATTAAAAGCTTATTTTCTTAAATTTCTAGTCGCACCCCCTATTTTAATGCACACACCCCTCTCTTTTTTAGTTAAACCACGAATTCTCCTCCCCCATACTCACTTATTCAGTTTTTAAAAACATAAAAACCCTTCTTCTTCTTCTCTCAAAGAAGCCTCACCACCACCATCACCTCCATTCCACCAAAACCACCACAAACCACCACCAATCTACATCATTCTCCTCCTCATTTCAGTTCCTAGCAAAAAATACCACCACACTCCTCTTAAAACAAACCAAAATTTGAGCATGTAAACCTCCCTTCTTTACCTTCAAAATGGGTCATGGAAGGATTTAGGTTTAGATGAAAGTTCTTCCTTTTCTAGCTACAAAAGTGAGCTAATTAAGGAGATAAGAAGCTATTGTTCTCACCATTCCAAGGACTAGGAAGCAAGTGAATATATTGATAGATTGATAATTGGGAGAATTTCTCTAAGATCAAGAGAGATAGAGGAAATCACCAAGTCTTCATTTTCTAGCTTCAGTCAGGTGAGTTCCCTTAGTTTTAGTGCTTGGTAGAGAAATGCCGAAAGGTAGAACTGATGCGTAAGGGGCGAGATAGCAAAGGGAATGTTGGAGGACCCGTTCGTCCCAAGAGTCAATATCAGGGACAAAACCAAAAGCGGAAGCTGTTGGGAATTTTGCGTATAAAACAAAATAACGCAGCGGGAAAAAAATTCCCATCGAACGATCCTTGCGAATGGTCATGATTCATGGTTAGAGGATTTACCTCTTGAAGCGATGAGAATTGATTGAAATCATCTATCACGAACACCGCACGAACGGTGTCTCTAAGGTATCCACACGAGCAGATCCCGTGAACGTCCAACGTCATGAACACGAAGTGTCTCTGCCTCACAATGCTAGCTTCGAAAAACGAGACCTGATGCTCACTGTCACTCTCTATGTGCGGCTAGGGTAAAAACCGTGTGTGCATAATAGCTTAAGTGGTCTATTTATAGTAGCACCTCCTTAAGTGAGTTAGTGAGCAGCGTTTGACCCAAGCCCCATGTACTATGCGCTAGGCCCAATAGAAGAGTCCAACTCTCCTTTTAATGCTTCTTTTGATCCGCTCTTATGTGTGTGACCCTATAGGTTCCCAAAACGTTAGTAGTAATATTAAATCCCATTTAATATTACAAACGATGTGAGTATATAGCAATACATCACTGCCACCTAAGTAGTGAGAAAGTCAGTGATTTGACGAAACCTTTCTGTGACAAATATTCATGTGCATTATTATCCCTTTGTCCATATATCTATATTGAACACAAGACATAGAATGTGTCACCCTTGTATGGTTCAATATCATGTTCCCTGATACCCGAGTAGACTTAACAACAAATGAGGTCAATATCTCATATTGACTCATTTCAGCACAGCCATGCATTTTACAGTCTCACTCTATCAGGGGTCCCACAAATATTACTCCTGTTATGTAGGAAGGACAAATTCCATCTAGGTCACTCACATCCCTCTGCATGGCTCGTGGTATGCCCAATGACCGTCTTTATAATCATCCTATTACAGATGACGTTTGACGATATTAAAGCACACGACTCCTCATGTAGGGATCGTAGCGATTTCAGGTCGAAGGATTGCATACACCATTGTCACTATGAGAACTACTTATGACACTCACATAACGCTCCATGTAGTGTTCTCATGGTGGGTCAATCCAGTACATCATTACTCTAATGTGTACCTATGTGGCGACTCGATATCTCATATCCATGACCCGTGAGATATGGTCATCAGTATGCACACATAATAGTCTCAATGTATTATTATTGTCCTTATTAATAAAATACTTGACTACGGATATTTAAGAATAGGATTTCATTGTTCAATAGTGTCTCACGATCAAGTCATGTACTTGATATTCTATTAAACTGAAATTTCTATTCTAAGGACTTTATTATGTTTAAACAAGTAACACAATAAACTGGAATGCCTCATATCATATATATATAATGGCAAGATACAAATGTAAGTCTAAGAAATACATTGGCCTCTAGGGCTTACACCAACAATCTCCCACTAGCACTAGAGCCAATCAGGCATAAATCTAATGCCCATCGATCTAGTGTGACCTTCGTGCTTCTGTTGAGCAAGAGGTTTCGTAAGTGGGTCAGCAACGTTATCAAGTGTTGGTACTCTGCATATTTTCACATCTCCTCTATCGATAATCTGTCGAATGAGATGGAAGTGCCTAAGTATATGTTTGGATCGCTGATGAGATCTAGGTTCCTTAGCTTGTACAATGGCCCCATTGTTATCACAATAGAGATCAATGGGGTCCACAATACTAGGAACTGTACCAAGCTCATCAATGAACTTCCTGATCCAAACAGCCTCCTTTGCTGCATTGGAGGCGGCAATATACTCAGCCTCTGTAGTAAAATCGGCGACTGTCTCTTGCTTTGAACTCTTCCAGCTCACCGCCCCGCCATTCAGGCAGAACACATAACCAGATTGCGATCTGGAATCATCCTTATCGGTTTGGAAGCTAGCATTGGTGTAACCTTTTATAGCAAGCTCTTCCTCGCCTCCATATACCAAGAACGAATCCTTAGTTCTTCTCAAGTACTTAAGGATGTTCTTGACAGCAGACCAGTGATTTTCACCGGGATCAGACTGGTACCTGCTCGTTATGCTTAAAGCATACGATACATCTGGTCGAGTACATAACATGGCATATATGATAGCTCCAATTGCGGATGCATATGGAATCTTACTCATGCGATCCCTTTCTTCTTGAGTGGAAGGGGATTGTGCCTTTGATAGGCATATACCATGTGACATAGGCAAGAGTCCTTTATTGGATTCATGCATGTTAAAGTGTCTCAACACTTTGTCTATGTATGTACTCTGACTTGGGCCAAGCAATTTCAGCGATCCATCCCTATAGATCCTGATTCCCAATACATAGGTAGCTTCACCCAAATCTTTCATAGAGAAGCAATTCCCTAACCATGTCTTTACATTTTGTAGTGTAGGGATGTCATTTCCAATGAGTAATATGTCATCTACATATAACACCAGAAAAACAACAATGCTCCCACTAACCTTATTGTAGACACAAGGTTCATCTTCATTTTTGATGAATCCGTACTATCTTACAGCATCATCAAAACGAAGGTTCCAACTTCTGGAAGCTTGCTTCAATCCATAGATTGATCACTGCAATTTACATACCTTTCCGGCATCCTCTGAAATGGCAAAGCCTTCAGGTTGTGTCATGTACACATCCTCAAGAAGCTTTCCATTAAGGAAAGCAGTTTTGACATCCATCTGCCATATCTCATAATCATGGTATGCAGCAATAGCAAGTAAGATCCGGACGGATTTAAGCATCACAACAGGCGAAAAGGTCTCATCATAGTCGACACCATGAATTTTCTTGAGACCCTTAGCGACCAATCATGCCTTAAAGGTGTGTACCTTACCATCCATGTCAGTTTTCTTTTTGAAAACCCACTTGCACCCTATGGGTTTCACCCTTTCAGGTGGCTCTACCAAGGTCCATACCTGGTTGGTGTACATGGAATCCATCTCAGATTTCATGGCCTCAAGCCACTTCTCAGATTCTGGGCCAGTGATGGCCTCGTGGTAAGTCACAGGCTCATCTTGATCCATGAGCAATACATCACCTTGTGGAGTCATGAGAAATCCATATCTCTCAGACTGGTGACGTATCCTGTTAGACCTACGCTGGTCTTGTGCTACTGGAGCAGGTTGTTCGTCCACAGCATTTCGTGAAGGTTGCTCATGTTCCACCAATGGTAGGTCACTACTCTGTGATTCTTGAATTTCTTCAAGTTCTATCTTCCTCCCACTGGTTCCTATGGAGATAAACTCCTTTTCTAGGAATACACCAATCAGGTGCGACAAACACTTTGCCTTCGGAAGGATTATAGAAATAGTATCCCTTGGTTTCTTTGGGATACCCCACAAAGAAGCATTTATCAGATTTGGGATCAAGCTTATTAGAAACTTGACGCTTTACATATGCTTCACAACCCCAAATCTTCATAAAAGACATGCTGGGTCGTCTACCAGTCCATATCTCATATGGTGTCTTTTCTACCGCTTTGGATGGAACACGGTTAAGTGTAAAAGCTGCTGTTAATAGAGCATGTCCCCGAAAAGAGTTTGGAAGGTTTGCATGACTCATCATAGACCGAACCATGTCCAACAAGGTTCGATTTCTCCTCTCGAAACACCATTCCATTGTGGTGTTCCAGGTGGAGTGAGTTGAGATAAAATTCCACACTCTCTCAGATGATCATCAAACTCTAGGCTCAAATATTCACCACCTCGATCTGAACGAAGAGTTTTAATATTTTTACCAAGTTGGTTTTGTACCTCATTTTTGAATTCCTTGAACTTTTCAAAGGATTCCGATTTATGTTTCATAAGATACACAAATCCATATCTACTGAAATCATCAGTGAATGTGATGAAGTACTGAAAACCACCTCTAGCTAATGTGTTTAGGGGTCCGCATACATCGCTATGTATAAGACCCAAAAGATCATTAGCTCTTTCACCTTTTCCGGTGAATGGAGCTTTAGTCAACTTTCCCAATAAACAAGACTCACATATCTCATATGATTCATAATCAAATGAGTCCAAGAGTCCATCTTTATGGAGCTTCGAAATGCGCTTCTCATTTATATGGCCTAAACGACAATGCCAAAGATAAGACGGGTTCAACTCATTTGGTTTGAACCTCTTAGTATTTATGTTATAGATGGGCATTTCAAGATCAAGGACATAAAGCCCATTACTCATGTGTGCATTAGCATAGAAAATATCATCCAAATAAATAGAACAACTTTTGTTCTTTATTATAAAAGAAAAACCAATCTTGTCCAAACAAGAAACGGAAATGATATTCCCCGCTAATTGCAGGCACAAAATAACAGTTCTCTAACTGAATAGTAAGCCCAGTGGGCAAAGTCAATACATAAGTCCCTACAGCTAAAGCAGCAACCTTTGCTCCATTTCCAACTCGTAGGTCGACTTCGCCCTTTGCCAATGGTCTACTCCTGTTTAGATCCTGCACATTTGTACAAATGTGAGAACCACATCCAGTATCTAATACCCATGATGCAGAAGTAGATAAATTGACTTCTATAACAAACACACCTGAAGTGGAAGTCTCACTTCCCTTCTTCTTCTTGATTTCTTCCAGGTATTTTGGGCAGTTCCTCTTCCAATGTCCGGTCCGACCATAATGGAAGCAATTGCCTTCCTTAACCACACCACCCACAGGCTTCAAGCCAGAAGCACTGGGATTGATCTTGTTGATGGCCTTGCCCTTGCCCTTTTGTTTGTGCGTGGGCTTCTTGGGCTGCTTCTTGCTATTTCCAGCTTGGACCATCAAAATGGCCTTCCCCTTTCCTTTGTTAATATTTTGTTTAGCAGTTCTCAACATGCTCAACAATTCTGGCAAAGGTTTGTCAAGATCATTCATATTATAGTTCATGACAAACTGACTATAGCTCTCAGGCAACGATTGCAGAACTAAGTCGGTGGCCAACTCTTGGCCTAAAGGAAATCCCAGTCTCTCGAGATTCTCAATGTACCCAATCATCTGGAGTACATGAGGACTCACAAGACTTCCTTCTGCCAATTTACACTGGAAAATGGCTCTGGAAACTTCGAACCGCTCATGCCTTGCTTGCTCTTGGTAGAGCAGCTTGAGGTGCACGATCATATCGTACGCCTCCATGGTCTCATGTTGCTTTTGCAGCTCAGAGGTCATGGTAGCAAGCATAAGACATCCAACGTCTAAGGCGTCATCCTGATGCTTCTTATAAGCATCCCTGTCAGCCCTAGGAGCACTTGAAGCCGGTGGCTCCTCAGGAATAGGCTCCTCAAGAACATACAACTTTTTCTCATGTTTGAGGACACAATCCTCAAGTTTCTGTACCAGTCCAGAAAATTTGTTCTGGATAGTTTGTCCTTCTCAAGGACGGATCGCAATGACAGGTTACTTGATGTGTTTGATGCCATGATAATCTACAGAGATAAATATGCAAAATATAAGTATCATGCCATGAAGTTATTTAATAAGGTCTTTAATTAAATACGCCTCCCACTATTTTACTCAAAACAATGACCCTCATCATTGATTCGGAAAATCCTGTTGGAAGATTTTCTAGTGGGCCAAGATCCATGTTTCACCTAGCTTTAAGTCAGCTTTGGCTGATCACTCAAAATTCGGTTATATAGGTAGGAAACACTTTCTGATTGCATCTCATGCAACTCTTGGACAGTTGGGTGAATAACTCTTATTCTAATCCATCACATGGACTAAAGCCCAACTTTTAAGCCTCTAAGCCTTTCAATCCTATTGAAGTTGGCTTAGTTAAGTCAGACCCAATGAATAGCAGTTGAACATTACATTTGTCCCATCGCGTCTTACTATTATAGATAAAGGTACCCCGCTTTGGCGGACCCACACTTAATCGATCATAGTCTTGACGAGTGCCATGCATTGGAAGGCCTTTAAATGTGACTTAATATTTCCTTTTGAAGGATTTGATTAAAATTTGATCTCATCATTTGTTAAACTCTTTAACTTACTATTTACATACATGCATCTCATACATATATTAGTTAAACCCCTTTTAACATACTATATACATACATGCATCTCATACATATATAAGGCAAATAAATGTGATATGGTTATGGCCCCTAACGCATTGATTCTCCCAAGCCAATGAGAGAATCTAAACTGAAACCTAGGAGCGTTCAGGCTTCTCCAAGCATGATCTCCCACAGGATAACGTCTTCTTGTCTCCATCATTACATTACATAAACAGAAACCTCATTTTACATATGAGGGGAGTGAGATGAGAAAAGAATATACATATGGAATATAAGAGAAAGGCACGGCACGCAGGCCGTATTTCAAAATATAAACCAAAAGATTAAAGGACTAAGGCCATAACCATTCACCATACATTACCAAATAAATAGTAACAACCAATAATAATACACAATTATTATTATTATTATTATTATTATTATTATTATTATTATTATTATTATTAATTAGAGATTTCAAAATCTGAATTTTGAAAACATAACTTATATACAATAAATCACATTTATTGTAATTGATGTTACTATAAATCACATTTATTGTAATTGATGTTACTATAAATCATATTTATTGTAATTGATGTTACTATAAATCACATTTATTGTAATTGATGTTGTTATTAAATGGTGACATAAAAATTTCAAAATTGAATTTCGAAATAACACACTACGCAGAGGTAGCACGGGGTTCCCGCTTCCTTAGCGGCTAGGGTTTCAACCTCTCAACCCTAAAACCGCAAGGCCCGTGAACACTTCACGCTGCAAGGAACGGCGGCCAGGGTTTCAACCCTTGGAACCTCAGCCGCAAGAACATGAACTTTTCATGTCTGACACCCTTTATCGCCGCCAACAGAGAACTGAAACCGATCATGTTTAACATCAACACTTGACGCCATCGCAGAACATAATAAGGATTCCAGAACCAATGTACATATCGCATATATACACATAAATTTGATATAGACACATATATCATATACATACGAAAATTACAGAAACAAGGTTTCGCAAAAACGGATGCAAACGATTTTCAGAAAACAATTTTCAGAAAAACGATTCACATTATTAACATGTTATCATACATAACAGGTAAACCACGTAACATAGTCATGGTTTCGCAAGCGGCTCTGGTACCACCGTTGGGAATTTACGTATAAAACAAAATAACGCAGCGGAAAAAAATTCCCATCGAAGGATCCTTGCGAATGGTCATGATTCATGGTTAGAGGATTTACCTCTTGAAGCGATGAGAATTGATTGAAATCATCTATCACGAACACCGCACGAACGGTGTCTCTAAGGTATCCACACGAGCAGATCCCGTGAACGTCCAACGTCACGAACACGAAGCGTCTCTGCCTCACAGTGCTAGCTTCAAAAACCGAGACCTGATGCTCACTGTCACTCTCTATGTGCGGCTGGGGTAAAAACCGTGTGTGCACAATAGCTTAAGTGGTCTATTTATAGTAGCACCTCCTTAAGTGAGTTAGTGAGCAGCGTTTGACCCAAGCCCCATGTACTATGCGCTAGGCCCAATAGAAGAGTCCAACTCTCCTTTTAATGCTTCTTTTGATCCGCTCTTATGTGTGTGACCTTATAGGTTCCCAAAACGTTAGTAGTAATATTAAATCCCATTTAATATTACAAACAGTGAGCGGTATCTAGAAATACATCACTGCCACCTAAGTAGTGAGAAAGTCAGTGATTTGACGAAACCTTTCTGTGACAAATATTCACGTGCATTATTATCCCTTTGTCCATATATCTATACTGAACACAACACATAGAATGTGTCACCCTTGTATGGTTCAATATCATGTTCCCTGATACCCGAGTAGACTTAACAACAAATGAGGTCAATATCTCATATTGACTCATTTCAAAGACTGGCCATGCATTTTACAGTCTCACTCTATCAGGGGGCCCACAAATATTACTCCTGTTATGTAGGAGGGACAAATTCCATCTAGGTCACTCACATCCCTCTGCATGGCTCGTGGTATGCCCAATGACCGTCTTTATAATCATCCTATTACAGATGATGTTTGACGATATTAAAGCACACGACTCCTCATGTAGGGATCGTAGCGATTTCAGGTCGAAGGATTGCATACACCATTGTCACTATGAGAACAACTTATGACACTCACATAACGCTCCATGTAGTGTTCTCATGGTGGGTCAATCCAGTACATCATTACTCTAATGTGTACCTATGTGGCGACTCGATATCTCATATCCATGACCCGTGAGATATGGTCATCAGTCTGCACACATAATAGTCTCAATGTATTATTATTGTCCTTATTAATAAAATACTTGACTACGGATATTTAATAATAGGATTTCATTGTTCAATAGTGTCTCACGATCAAGTCATGTACTTGATATTCTATTAAACTGAAATTTCTATTCTAAGGACTTTATTATGTTTAAACAAGTAACACAATAAACTGGAATGCCTCATATCATATATATATAATGGCAAGATACAAATGTAAGTATAAGAAATACATTGGCCTCTAGGTCTTACACCAACAGAAGCAGGACCAGAGGAAGCCATATTACCAATCACCCAGTAACAATCAGAAATAACAGCAACAACATCGTTCCGGTACTTCGGGAACGGGAAGTGGAGGCCAGAGAAACAATAATCAAGGACATGATAGGAAGTGTTACCGGTGCGGGGATCCCAGTCATCTAGCTAATACGTGCCCAAAGAAAGAGATGAAGTGCTTTATGTAACACCCCGATTTTTGTTGTTTCTACTGTTTTCTGTATCGATAAACAAACATCTGTTTATATTTTTCTTATCTGAAACTTAGAAAATGATTTTGGGAAAACCAAAGTCATATTCATATCATACTTGTTTTTATAAGTATACGGTGAAATTTTTGGTTGAAAATTCAGCCGAAACCCGATCTGCGTTTTCATTCACATTAAGATTTTTATGATCAGAAAACCTAATTTTGACTCGAGAACGAAATGGATAGCGTTTCTATATCATTTCCAATGATATAGGTTATTTTTAAAATTTTCAAAATAAATAAGTTATTATACTCGATTCGGGCGTAAAACCCTAAATCACGTAATCGACGAAGTCGAGAACGGACGTGTAGAGACAAAACCCGACGTCGGATGCTGAGACCTCTAGACAACTTTGAATCAAAAATTCATCCAACAACCAAAGTTAGGGTGTCGGCCCTTTTGAAGAAAATAGGCTAGGGTTTGATTTTTGGTTTTCTAATCACTTATATACAATAACTATCATGGTCTTAAGAGATGAAATCGTGATTCATGACTTAAAGTTGAAACAAAACCCACGAACACCTAAACTACATAGGTTTGGCCTTGCTTAGAAAAATAAGGAAGAAATTTATTTTGAGTTCATGCTTCTTGATAATGAATATAGGCATCAAGATGAGTTCGTTGAAATTGGTTTCAAGTCAAAAGGATTTTTCTACAATTTCTTATGAATTTTTTAATAAAGCTTCATGAACTTTGAAGAAATTGATGAAAATGATGATTAAAGGCATAAACTCTTAAAAGTTGTGAAGAGAAAGAGTTAAGTGATCAAGGAGAGAAGAAATCACCTCTTGATGATCAAAGAAATGGATGATTTGTATAATGTTCTTCACAAAATCACTAAGTTTTAACTATAGTGTTCTTGAAGAAATGATGAACTTTGGAGAGAAAGAAAGCATGAAATGAAAATGAAAAATTGCCTAAGTGATGATGATGATGATAATGGGGCCGTGAGGTTTAGGGTATTTTGGTCCAAAATTATAATGGCAAAGCTTGTAATTCACATGACAACTTAAGGGTAAAATGGTCTTTTCCATTCCAAAATATCTAATGTCATTAATGTGCCATTATGACTCGGTTAGGATTGTCATAAATGCCCGTCACATCAGTCATCTCAGCTCCATTGCTGACCCCCTAGTTCATTTGACTCTGGTTTTCCTAGAGATATCTCGACGTTTTCGCCCGCAGCCAATCTAATATTATATTTTTATGCTAAAATTTTCAAAACTTCTAGTATCGTTGAAAATATGATAAAAACATTATTCATTTCGTTCACGAATTAAAATTAGGTTTTATGAGCAGTAAACTTTTACTTTTAGTGAAACGCAGGCCGGGTTCCGTCTAAATTTTTGACCCAAAATTTAATCGTAACTCTATGATATAAAGCATGACATGAAAATGAAAGTGGTTTACCCAAAATCATTTTTAGTCTCGGATAAAAATATAAACATTTATATATTTATTACCGACATTTGAAAGCAGCAAAAAATCGGGGTGCTACATTACTACCCCACTAAAAAAAAAATTCGTCCTCGAAATTATGCACCTGTAAAAAGTTTAGAATATTGTAATCTCATCTTATCCTCGGCTTCCCACATTGTTTCTCCAGTCGTCTCATTCCAAATAACATTGACTAAGGAAATTTGCTTACCCCTGAGTTGCTTAATCAACTTATCTTCGATTCGTACAGGCGAAGTATCATAAGACAAGTTTTTTTTTAATTGTACTTCATCGGGTTCGATTACGTGTGATGAATCAGGAATATACTTCCTTAGTTGTGAGACATGGAATACATAATGAATGTTTGGAAGAAAAGGCGGCAAAGAAATTTGATAAGATACTGGACCAATACAACGAAGAATTTGGTAAGGTCCAATGAATTTAGGAGTGAGTTTTCTGGACTTCATAACCCTACCTACCCCAGTCGTGGGTGTGACTCTCATAAATACATGTTCACCTACTTGAAATTCGAGAGGTCGTCTTCTTCGATCCGAATAACTCTGCTGCCTACTTTGTGTTGTTTTCATCTTTTCACAGATTTGTTTAACCTTTTCCGTTGTCTGCTGCACGATTTCAGGACCTAAAATCATGCTTTCTCCATCCTGATACCAACACATAGGTGTTTGACACTTTTTTCCGTACAAATCCTCATAGGGTTCCATCCCTATACTTGAACGAAAACTATTGTTATACGTGAATTCGATAAACGGTAACAGGTCATCCCAACTTCCACGATGGTCTAATACACATGCTCTCAGTAAATCTTCTAACGATGGAATCGTTCTCTCTGTTTGTCCATCGGTTTGAGGATGATATGCTGAACTTAATCTTAACTTGGTTCCTAGAGCTTGATGCAAGCTTCCCCAGAAACGTGAAGTAAACTTCGAATCTCGATCTGACACAATACTCGATGGTACTCCATGAAGTCAGACCACTTCCTTGATACAGACATCAGTCAATTTTTCCACAGTGTAATTGATCTTAACGGGTAAGAAATGTTCCGATTTCGTTAGCCTGTCGACTATCACCCAAATTGAATCAAAACCTTTGGAAGTTCGGGGTAAACTTACAACAGAATCCATTGATATGCTATCCACTTCCATTCTGGTATATCTAATGATGTCAGCATACCGCCGGGTATTTGATGTTCTACCTTTGCTTTTTGACAAGTCAGACATGATACAACGTACTCTGCTACTTGCTTTTTCATGCCTGGCGACTGATGAGCCTCTGGTTGACTGGTTTTATAACTAATAAAGACCATGGCTATGTGCTAATTTTATATCATTTTCACCCAAATTAGACTTGATTGTCCTTAAGTAAGATTTTGAGTCTGTAAAGTGTTTTTAAGCTAATTTAGTTGATTTAAAGTTAAATAAAATACTTACTGTTATTTCTTGTTTTCAGGTTAATAAAAAGAAATAATTCTGGTTCGCCCCGCGAAGGATATCTCGCGTCGCGAGTCACCAAGCCCAGAAAGTCAGAGACGATCACGGTTTACCCGTGTTGAAGATCACGGCTGTGGCAGTTTTGAAGTTGAAGCGTTCGCCTCGCGAGAATACATTCGCCTCGTGAGCCTGGAAGTCAGAAAGCATCACGGTTGGCCCCTGATGTTCATAACGGGCGTAATAAGAAGACTCTTCGGATTCTCTCCTCGCGAAGGTGTGTTCGCCTCGCGAGAATACCAAAGGTTGCTGACTGTTCACAAAATTCGCGTCGCGATCTGTGCTTCGCCTCGCGAGCCAGTGAAATCCAGAAATTGTATTTAAGCGTTTTGGACAGAACTAAATAGGAAGCTAGGCTAGGCTGGTGGCTAGTTTTTGGCCAGTAGCTAGTTAGCCAGTTTTGGCTAGTTCTTAGGCAGTAGTAGTAGTTTGTCTTCTTTTCTTAGATATGTTTTGTTTTCCTTTTGTAATGGAGAACTAGTCTCCTAGATTAATCTACTGTGATTGGTTTCCATTTACATTTGAGGTTCCGTAATTCCTGTTTTCACTTACTTTTCTCTTTTCAATACGATGCTATATGTTTCTGTTTGCTTAATTCAGGAATGTATAGTGTTGTGTTGTTTTGTTTCGGTGATGTTATGTTCCTATATATAATCGCGTTTGCTTAATTCACGTGTGTTCATTCATGTTCGCTTAGTTCATGAGGGCTTAACCCCGTTTGCTTAATTCGGGAATAGGGACATATATCTGTAGTAGTGGTTTCGCTTGTAAATTGTTGCTACAACCGGGAGGGGATTAGAATCTGCTTAGGGCTTGGATTTACATGAACCAATGATAGTGGGAAACCGAGAACAGTAGGTTGATCGACTTTAGTTTATTTGTTAATCTCTTTTAACTGCCTTGTTTTCATTGCTTTGTTTTCTTTATTTTATCTCAATCCAAAACCCCCAAAACTAACTTTTGATTTTCTGTTAATAATAACAACACCTAAGAGTCCTTGAGAGACGATACTCGAGTTGTCGCTTCCCTATCTACATTATTTTTGTAAACGCTCGTTCTTTTTGGCGCGTGGCGACAGCGCGACCAAAAATTGGCACCGTTGCCGGGGACTCTTGTTTGTTGTTATTAGCAGAAAATAAATTTTTAAAAAAAAAAAAACTTTGCTGAATTAGTTTTGTCAGTTTTGTCTGGTTGTGAATTTTAGCACCCCCCATGGATAATTATATGCAAGGTTACATGCCTAATGTTTACTATGAACCACCACCATGTATATATTTTCCTGATTTTCTTGGTTTATCACACTGGTTGCCAAGGTTTAGTGGTTTTGCAGGTGAAAATCCGCAGGAGCATCTGAGGGAATTCCAGATTGCTTGTTCTATAATGCTGAGACCTGCAGGAATAACAGAAGATCACATTCAGATGGAAGCTTTCCAGTTCTCACTTGAAGGTGCTGCAAGAGATTGGTTGTATTGTCTTGATGAGAATTCCATCTCAAGCTGGTTTGATTTGAAGGAAGCCTTCCTGTTGAGTTGGGGAAACTATCTAAACCCTTGGTATGGAGACTCACAACTGATGTTACCACTGGCACCACCCCAGAATCCTCCCCAAGTGACCACATCTGCACCTTCCGAACTTTCACTAGAGGACATGCTCAAACAAATGGCTGAGAATAATCAACGGATAGCAGAGCAAAATCTCGAATTCCAACGGAGGATGGAAGCCAGTAATCTCGAATTTCAACAGATGATGGAGGCGAGTAATCTTGAATATCAGAGGAGTGAAGCTGAATCTTAGAAGTTGGCTATGCAAATTGATCAAATTGTTGCCAACTCGGCTGCAATGCTAACTCCACAGCCCCTTGAAGAACATAAAGATTCAAAGAAAGTTATTCCTGAAAATATTTCTGATGATGATTCTGATAATGTTTCTGTTGATGAACTGTGTGTTGAATCCCCTGATTCTAATTCATATACTGATTGTTATTGTGATGGCACTGCTTTGTGTATACACTGTTATGCAGCTTTATTCTGTTCAGGAAACACAAAATGAGGATCAAGAGGACATCTGCTTCCCCGTGCCTGAGGATGATGAAGAACCTTTGGAAGTAGATGATTCAAGTAAATCAATTGCATGTGTTGAGAGTAATGGGGTGGATGAATTAATTGCTGAATTTCCAGACATTCTAGATTTTACTGATTCAGTTTATTGTGATATATGTATTGACTCTACTAACACTAACCCGTGTGCTGTTTGTGGCCAGTTTCTTGATTCTATTTTGCAGGATGATAGTGATAATGATGCTGTTTGTTCAGACGAAGTTCCAGCTATACCATCCATTGAGCAGCCACTTCCCCCTGTGGAACCAAAAGCTCTGGATTTTGCACTCTTGGATTTTGCACCATGGCCGGTCCAAGAGGTTGAGCCCCACTTTTATTGGGAGGATTTTATTGAGGAGGATGAAAAAGAGGCCAACTGTGACCCAAGAGGAAGTGAGAAGTCCGCCGCACTGGGCGAGGTCATCATAATTGTCAAGTGCTCACTCCCATATCAAGGCTGCGAGTTAGGGAAGCATGGAATGAACTACCACCATTTGGCTACCATGTGGGCCTTATGTTACAAGCAATAGGATCCTGGTGGAACCGCCCCTTCAATGAGTTTTTCTTTACCCTGTTCTTTTTAATTTTTTTTTCCTTGATTTATTTCTGTTTTGTTTTCAATAAATCTCCTGAATAATTTGAGAAGCTCAGGAGTATTTGTGTGTTGAGTCTAGTATTGGCAAGTTTATTGGATTTTATTGATTTTGCATAGATTGATTGCATGATAGTGTTGACTGTTTTCCCCCTATGATATAAAATTTTTGAAAAATGATCCCCATGTGATTGAAAACTGAACTTTGAGATTTTGTTATGATGGCATGATTTATGATAAGTTTGGGGTGATAGGAAGCACACACTAGGGATAGAATCTCTGTCAAACAATTTGCAAAAATGTCCAGGTGAGGTTTTGCGCCTCCAACATGTTTTTGACTGTGTGAAATCACTTTTTAAGTTGCACTTTCCTGAATTTGCTTGAATCTCTTTTTGATTTGCATGATTATGTGTTTGCTTCAAATGATTTAGGCATTTTCTTTGTAAATAGCTACTTAGCCTAAAATAACCATCCCTAATGCATGTTCCCTAGTTAGCCCATTGAGCCTAATTAGCCTGTTAATTCTTGTTAACCTTATGTTATAAGCTAAAAATCTGAAAAACCATGTTAACCCGATCTTAGGATTAGGAGAGCATGGAATCTTAGTAAGAAATTTGGTTGCAAGAAATTAAGTTTAGGGTGGCTACCAGGTGCAATATGTTGTTCGGGATTGGGAAAAAGAAAAAAAAAAGAAAAGTGTAAAAATGAATAAAAAAATAAAAAAAAAAGAAAGAAAGAAGAAAAGTGAAAAAAAATGATGGAAAAAAAAGTATTAGAATAAATGGTTGTAGTCACCCAATGCAATTGAAAAGATGAATGAGGAAAGGAACTTGACTAGAATTTCAATGTTTTGAAGTGTTTCATGCTCTCTTAGTTCCTAGGGTCTTCAGCCTAGTTCCTTGTGTATATCCTACCCTTAGTCAGGCCCCATTACAACCCATAAAAGTCCTTTTGATGTTGCTTGCATGTTTTCTGTGGGAATCATTTTTAGATGAAAATCAAATTGATGGGAAGTGCTCTTAAAAGTGAAATTGAGTGCAATGTTGTTAGCCTGACACAAACTAAGCGATGAGTGAAACACAAATTTCCCTTGTGAGGAAGGCAGTTGTTTGAACTTGGTGATCTCCCTTGTATGTGTAACTTAGACCCCCTTCTTAGATTAATGATTGTTTGAATGATGAAATTCTCAACTGTTTAGAATAAATGCATGTGGGGATTGTTTTGTTTGAAAGGGGGGAACATTGAAGAAAAATATTTTGATAAATTGCTTGAAATCTGTGCGAAAGTTGATTGAATCTTTTGAGCTTGCCAGGTCTTTAGTCTTTTTAAGTTTTTAAGTTTTAGTTTGCTTGGGGACAAGCAAAGTTTAAGTTTGGGGTATTTTGATGAGCCTCTGGTTGACTGGTTTTATAACTAATAAAGACCATGGCTATGTGCTAATTTTATATCATTTTCACCCAAATTAGACTTGATTGTCCTTAAGTAAGATTTTGAGTCTGTAAAGTGTTTTTAAGCTAATTTAGTTGATTTAAAGTTAAATAAAATACTTACTGTTATTTCTTGTTTTCAGGTTAATAAAAAGAAATAATTCTGGTTCGCCCCGCGAAGGATATCTCGCGTCGCGAGTCACCAAGCCCAGAAAGTCAGAGACGATCACGGTTTACCCGTGTTGAAGATCACGGCTGTGGCAGTTTTGAAGTTGAAGCGTTCGCCTCGCGAGAATACATTCACCTCGCGAGCCTGGAAGTCAGAAAGCATCACAGTTGGCCCCTGATGTTCATAACGGGCGTAATAAGAAGACTCTTCAGATTCTCGCGTCGCGAAGGTGTGTTCGCCTCGTGAGAATACCAAAGGTTGCTGACTGTTCACAAAATTCGCGTCGCGATCTGTGCTTCGCCTCGCGAGCCAGCGAAATCCAGAAATTGTATTTAAGCGTTTTGGACAGAACTGAATAGGAAGCTAGGCTAGGCTGGTGGCTAGTTTTTGGCCAGTAGCTAGTTAGCCAGTTTTGGCTAGTTCTTAGGCAGTAGTAGTAGTTTGTCTTCTTTTCTTAGATATGTTTTGTTTTCCTTTTGTAATGGAGAACTAGTCTCCTAGATTAATCTACTGTGATTGGTTTCCATTTACATTTGAGGTTCCGTAATTCCTGTTTTCACTTACTTTTCTCTTTTCAATACGATGCTATATGTTTCTGTTTGCTTAATTCAGGAATGTATAGTGTTGTGTTGTTTTGTTTCGGTGATGTTATGTTCTTATATATAATCGCGTTTGCTTAATTCGCGTGTGTTCATTCATGTTCGCTTAGTTCATGAGGGCTTAACCCCGTTTGCTTAATTCGGGAATAGGGACATATATCTGTAGTAGTGGTTTCGCTTGTAAATTGTTGCTACAACCGGGAGGGGATTAGAATCTGCTTAGGGCTTGGATTTACATGAACCAATGATAGTGGGAAACCGAGAACAGTAGGTTGATCGACTTTAGTTTATTTGTTAATCTCTTTTAACTGCCTTGTTTTCATTGCTTTGTTTTCTTTATTTTATCTCAATCCAAAACCCCCAAAACTAACTTTTGATTTTCTGTTAATAATAACAACACCTAAGAGTCCTTGAGAGACGATACTCGAGTTGTCGCTTCCCTATCTACATTATTTTTGTAAACGCTCGTTCTTTTTGGCGCGTGGCGGCAATGCGACCAAGCGACCAAAATCTTTGTTTCAGATCTTGATACATCTTCTTTGATCCAGGATGAATACTTAGCTTACTCTTGTGTGATTCCTCTAAAATCATCTTTTTCATCTCGGGATTATTAGGCACACACACTCGTCCATTGCACCTCAAAATTTGATCTGGTCCCAAACTAAATTCTGCAACTCTTCCTTGTTTCATTAAGTCCTTCTTTTCTTGAAGATAGGCATCCGCGACTTGTTGTTCTCGGACTTCTTCCATTAATCCACTAGAAATTTTGATCATTCCCACACCGATCTTTTCCTTATTTAATTCCATAATTAAATTGAGATCAAGGAACTTCTCAATCAACTCAAGTTCCCTTACCATCATAGCTAAGATATGAATGGCTTTCTGGCTAAGTGCATCAGCTACAATGTTAGCTTTTCCAGGATGCTACTGTAACTTAAAATCGTAATCTTTCAGAAATTCCATCCAACGTCTCTGTTACATGTTGAGTTCCTTCTCATCAAACAGATACTTTTAAATTTTGTGGCCACTAAAGACATCGAACTTTGCTCAGTACAAGTAATGTCTCCATATCTTTAGTGCAAAAACCACTGCAGCTAACTCTAGATCATGCGTCGGATAATTTCTTTCATGAGCCTTTAACTGACGTGATGCGTAAGCTACGACTTTCCGATGTTGCATTAACACACATCCTAAACCTTGATGAGAAGCATCACAATATACCTCATAAGGTTCATTTGGTTCAGGTAGTATTAACACTAGCGAGGTTGTCAACTGTTCTTTAATCCTCTGAAAACTCTCTTCGTACTTATCTGTCCATACAAAAGGTTGATCTTTCCTCGTAAGTAAAGTTAACGGCGCAACTATCTTGGAAAATCCTTCAATAAATCTTCTATAGTAACCGGCTAGACCAACAAAACTTATGATCTCCGTTACTGTCTTTGGTCTTTCCCAAGAAAGTACCTCTTCTACTTTTGTAGGAACAACAACAATACCTTCTTCGGTAATCACATGTCCCAAAAACTTTACTTCCTCGAGCCAAAATTCGCACTTAGATAGTTTTGCATACAAAACTTTCCCACACAGAATTTGTAAAACTTGTCGTAAGTGTTATTCATGTTCCTCATTACTCTTAGAGTAAATAAGAATATCATCAATGAACACGACAACGAACTTATCAAGAAACAGACAAAAAATCCGATTCATGTAGTCCATAAAGATAATAGGCGCATTCGTCATTCCAAACGGCATTACGAGATATTCATAATGTCCATAACGAGTTCTGAACGCAGTCTTTGGTATATCCTCAGTTTTTACCCTAATATGATGATAACATGTCCTCAAGTCAATCTTTGAGAACACAACAGCTCCTCGCAGTTGATCCATCAGGTCATCTTTACGCGGTAAAGGGTACTTATTCTTAATCGTCACTTTGTTCAGTTGTCGTTAATCTACGCAAATTCATGAACCTCCGTCTTTCTTTCTCACTAGAAGAACTGGTGCTCCCCACGGAGAAACACTTGGTTGAATGAACTATTTTGACAAAAGGTCCTCCAGTTGAGTTTTCAATTCAACAAGCTCTGTAGGCGCCATCCGATATGGAGCAGTAGAAATTGGTCCAGCTCCTGGTACTAAATCGATGGAGAATTCTATCTCTCTTATTGGTAGTAAACCAGGAACATCATTAGGAAACACATCCGGAAATTCTCTTACTTCAGGCATCGTACTCAAATCGATCTCCCTCTCGACTTCTAAGTTAGTTAAAAGCATGTATCCCTGATCTCTTTCTTTCAAAAATGTTTGACGCGCTGTCGCACACGGGTCAAAAAGAGAGCGGTTTTATAAAATTGTAGTAGAGCGCGACAACTCGGGTATCGTCTCACAAGGACTCTTGAATTGTTATTCACCACAAAAATCCGTTTTAGGGGGGTTTGGTTTGAAATTCAATTGGAAAACAGAGCAAAAACAGAGCAATAAAAACATAGCAAATTAAGGGATTATCAAATAAACTAAGGACGATTAATCTACTGTTCTCGGTTTCCCAACTATCATCGGTTCATATAAATTCCAAGCCCTAAGCAGATTCTAATCCCCTTTCGGTTGTAGCAACAATTATCAAGCGAAATCGCTAATACGAGATATATGTTCCTAATTCCCGAATTAAGCAAACGGGGTGAAGCTCTCGTGAATTAAGCAAACACGATTGTACACACGCGAATTAAGCAAACGCGATTAAATATAGGAACATAACATCACCGAAATAAATCAACACAAATTCTATACACTCCTGAATTAAGCAAACAGAAATATATAGCATAGTATTGAAAAGGGAAAAGCAAACAAAACGGGAATTACAGAACCTCAAGTGCGGTGGAAACCAATTACAGTAGACTAATCCAAGAAAATTAGTTCTCCATAAAAACGTATCACAACCAGAAAATCTGTAAAAACAATGGATAATCAGAAGTGTCTCCTAATCTGCCCAGAACAGCCATTTATAACTTTCAGGATCTGCGCCCTCTCGCGAGGCAAACACCCACTCGCAAGGCGAATCTTATGAAGAAATCTGAAACGTTTGGACTTCTCGCGAGGCGAAGAATGCCTCACGAGGCGAGGAATTGAAGAGTCTTCTTATTACGCCCGTGATGAGCATCAGGGGCTAACCGTGATGCTTTCTGACTTCCAGGCTCGCGAGGCGAGAAGATGATTCGCGAGGCGACACGGAAAGGTTTGCATTTTTCTGGAACAGTCAGCCTTCAGGCCCGCGAGGCAAGGTGTTGTTCGCGGGGCGAGACGGAGAGGAGGACATTCTGCTGTTCAGCTGGTCTCAGGTTCGCGAGGCGAGTATACTCTCGCGGGGCGAATACTTCCAGGATTGCAGTTTCCACTGTTTCTTTATTCCCTTGACTCTAAGTTAACCTGAAAACAATGAAATAGCCATAAGTTCTTTATTTGACTCAAAACTGGCTAAATTAACCTAAAACTACTTAAACGACTCAAAATGTTGCTTGAGGACAATCGAGTCTAATTTGGTTGAAAACGAAATATAATTAGCACAAAACTATGATCATACTAGCCATAAAACTAGATGAGCCAGAGGCTTATCAAAATACCCCAAACTTAAACTTTGCTTGTCCCCAAGCAAACTAAAACTCAAAAACTCAAAAAGACTCAAGACATGGCAAGCTTAGAGGATTCAATCAACTTTGCACAAATTTCAAGCAATTCATCAAAATAATTTTTCCTTCAATGTTCTCCCCTTTCAAACAAAGTAATCCCCACATGCATTTACTCTAAACATTTGAGAACTTCATCATTCAAGCAATCATGAATCTAAGCAAGGGATCCAAGTTACACACAAAAGAGAGATCACCAAATTCAAACAATCGCCTTCCTCACAAGGGCATTTAGTGTTTCACTCAATCTCTCAGTTTGTCTAGGCTATCAACATTTCACTCAATTTCACTTTTAAGAGCACTTCCCATAAATTTGATTTTCATCTCGAAATGGTTCCCACGAAAACATGCATGCAACATCAAAAGGTCTTTTAAGGTTGTAATGGGGCCTGGCTAAGGGTAGGATATTCAAAGGTACTAGGCTTAAGTCCCTAGGAACTAAGAGAGCATGAGCATTTTTACACATTGAACTTCCACTTAGTTTCCTTTTTCCATTTTTCTTTATGCTTTGGGTGACTACAACCTTTTTCTTTAGATATCCTTTTTTGACATTTTTGTTCTTTTATTTCCCCCTTTTTTTTTCTTTTTCTTTTTTCTTTTTTTTTCTTCTTCCTTGCCTTTGGCTCCAACCTTTTTATTATATATATTTTTTCTCACCCCAGAATGACATGTCACATCCTTGTAGCCACCCCAAACTTAGTTTCTTACAAACCTTCTCATGCTAAGCTTCCATGCTCTCCTAATCCTAAGATCGGGTTAACATGGTTTTTTCCAGATTTTAGGCTCATAACATAAGGTCATCAAGAATTAACAGGCTAATTAGGCTCAATGGGCTAACTAGAGAACATGCATTAGGGATGGTTATTTTTCAGGCCAAGTGGTTATTTACAAAGAAAATCTGCCTAAATCATCTGATGCAATCACATAAACATGCAAACCAAGAAGAAATTCAAGCAAATTCGGGAAAGTGCACCTCAAAAGTGATTCACACAGTTAAAAACATGTTGGAGGCTCAAATCCTCACCCGGACAATTTTGCAACTGTTTGACCGAGATTCTATCCCTAGTGTGTGCTTCCCTTCACCCCAAACTTATCATAAATCATGCAATCATAACAAAATATCTCAAGGTTCAGTTTTCAATTTTTTTCACATGGGGATCACTTTTGAAAAAAAAATTCAACCTAGGGGGAATCATCACATAATCATGCAATAAATCTGTGCCAAATCAATCAAAACCAATCAAGCTCACCGACCAAAGACTCACACAATTTATTCAAGAGCTAAAAGAAAAAACAAGACAAAACACAAAACGAAGCTACAATTGGTTCCCTCCCCCACACTTAAAACATACATTGTCCTCAATGAAACAACATAACTATAAAATCAGAGTGCGGGAAAGGAAAGGGTGTTCCCTGATCAAGTAGAAGTGTAGGTGGGAGCTTCCAAGGAGAGCTCCTCAACAGTAGCATCCTCAGGCACCAAGCTCTCATGGAATAGCTTCAGCCGCTGCCCGTTAACCTTGAAGGCCTTGTTGCTACCTGCACTTTTAATCTCTACTGCACCATAAGGAAAAACATTAGTAACAACAAATGGGCCAATCCACTTGGATCGAAGTTTCCCAGTCATCACTTTCAGGCGGGAGTTAAACAGTAAGACCTTTTGGCCCACAGAAAATTCTTTCCTAGCAATCATTCTATCATGGAAATGCTTGGTTTTCTCTTTATAAATCCGGGATCTTTCATAGGCTTCTAGCCTAAGCTCCTCAAGCTGCTGTAATTGGAGTTTCCTTTCAATGCCAGCTTTTTTCATTTCCAAATTACAGCACTTGACCGCCCAATATGCACGGTGCTCAACTTCCACAGGGAGATGACATGCCTTACCGAATACAAGCCTAAAGGGGGACATCCCTATTGGTGTCTTGAAAGCGGTCCTCTGAGCCCACAGTGCGTCTTCTAGACGGCGGCTCCAGTCCTTCCTATTCGGCTGCACCACTTTTTCTAAGATCTGCTTGATCTCCCTGTTTGATATCTCAGCCTGGCCATTGGTCTGGGGATGGTAAGCAGTGGAGACTCTATGCACAACTCCATACTTCCGGAGTAAGGCTTCCATGGTGCGGTTGTAGAAGTGAGTGCCCTGGTCACTGATGATGGCACGAGGTATGCCGAACCTGCAAAAAATATTGGACCTAACAAAATTTGAAACAACTTTAGAATCGTTAGTCCTAGTGGGGATAGCTTCCACCCACTTTGAAACATAGTCAACAGCCAAAAGAATGTATAGAAAGCCAAAAGATGCAGGGAAAGGACCCATAAAGTCAATTCCCCACACATCAAACACCTCACAGAAAAGCATGGGCTGCTGAGGCATTTCACTCCTACGAGTGATGGCAGTGCCTGCTGTTTGACACTCCTTACAAGTCCGGTAGACCTCATAAGCATCTTTAAAAATGGTGGGCCAGTAGAACCCAGAGTCTAGGACTTTTCTTGCAGTCCTCTGTGGCCCAAAGTGTCCCCCTACTTGAGAGGCATGAGAAAAGTACAAGATAGACTCAATCTCATAGTCGGGGACACACCTCCGAATTACCTGATCACTGCCAAACTTCCAAAGGTACGGATCATCCCAAACATAGTACTTGGAATCACTCTTGAGTTTGTGGATCTGTGATCTAGTTGCACCTGCAGGAAAAACACAAGCAACAAGATAGTTAACAATGTCAGCAAACCAAGGAGTTACCCCATGCAGATGTAGAAGCTGCTCATCAGGAAAGTCATCCTGGATGGGAGAAGGATCCTCATCCCTTGCTATTCTGCTCAAGTGATCAGCTACTAAATTTTCAGCTCCACTCTTATCTTTTATCTCCACATTGAACTCTTAGAGCAACAGCATCCACCGAATCAATCTCGGCTTCGCTTCTGGTTTCTTCAACAGGTACTTCAGAGCTGCATGGTCAGTGAAAACAATAACCTTGGAACCTAGCAAATATGACCTAAATTTATCAAGAGCAAAAACAACAGCTAGAAGTTCCTTTTCAGTGGTGGTGTAATTAGATTGTGCAGCATCTAAAGTCCTAGAAGCATAATGAATGACATGGGCAGCCTTGCCCACCCTTTGTGCCAGGACCGCTCCCACAGCATAGTTAGAAGCATCACACATGACCTCAAAAGGGAGGGTCCATTCAGGGGACTGGATGATGGGGTAGAGGTCAATGCCCTTTTTAGGAAGTCAAATGCCTTCTTGCAGTTGTCATCAAAGTTGAACATGGCATCATTCTTCAGCAAGTTTGACAGAGGAAGAGCTATCTTGCTGAAGTCCTTAATGAAGCGCCTGTAGAATCCTGCATGACCAAGAAAAGAACGAATCTCGCGAACGCAAGATGGATAAGGCAATGTAGAAATCACATCAATTTTAGCAGGATCTACTTAAATACCCTCTTTAGAAATAACATGCCCCAAAACAATCCCCTGTTCAACCATAAAGTGACATTTTTCATAATTCAAAACCAGGTCAGTTTCAATGCATCTTTCTAGAACCAAATTCAGACTGTGCAAGCATGCATCAAATGAGGAGCCATATACAGTGAAATCATCCATGAACACTTCCATGCAATTTTCAATAAATTCAGTAAAAATGCTCATCATGCATCTCTGGAAAGTGCCAGGAGCATTGCAAAGACCAAATGGCATCCTCCTGTAAGCAAACGTGCCGAAGGGGCACGTGAAAGTGATCTTTTCCTGATCCTCTGGTGCAATGTGGATCTGTAAATATCCGGAAAAGCCATCAAGAAAACAGTAGTGGGATTTACCAGCCAGTCATTTGAGAATTTGATCGATGAATGGCAAAGGAAAGTGATCCTTTCGAGTGGCCTGGTTCAACCTCCTATAATCAATACAGACTCTCCAGCTATTCTGGACTCTAGTGGGGACAAGCTCATAATTATCATTTCTTACCACTGTGAGGCCGGACTTCTTTGGTACAACTTGCATTGGGCTCACCCAAGTACTATCAGAGATGGGGTATATGATACCCGCATGCAGAAGTTTTGTCACCTCCTTCTTCACAACATCCAGAATCAATGGATTGAGCCGCCTTTGGGGCTGGCTAACTGGTTTAGCCCCATCCTCCAACAGAATTCTATGCATACATCTGGAGGGGCTAATTCCTGAGATGTCAGTCAAGGTCCACCCAATCGCCTTCTTGTGCTTCTTCAGAACCTCTAAGAGCTTAGCTTCCTGATCAGAGTCAAGGTTGGAGGAAATAATGACTGGGAGTTTTTCATTCCTCTCCAAGTAAGCATACTTCAGATTCTCAGGAAGTGACTTGAGCTCTAAGGAGGGTGGATGCTCAATGGATGGTATATTTGGAGCAGCCATGATGTCAAGAACTTCAGCTGGACAGACAGCTTCACTCACACTATCACCCTGCAAAGTAGAATCAATGAACTCAGCACAAACAGCACAAGGGTTAGTGTCAGTACAGTCAGTACATGAATAAATATCATCAAAGCCAGAAACAAATGGAAAATCAGAAACCAGGTCATCATAGGTGTCATCAATAATTTCAGAGAGCAACTCTATTTGAAAGACAGAGTGCTCTTCCAAGGGATGCTTCATAGCATCGAAGATGTTAAACTTTGCAACAATGTCACCAAACTCCATGGACATGGTTCCATCATCAACATCAATCTTTGTCTTTGCCGTCTTCATGAACGGTCTGCCCAGGATGATTGGTGATCTACTTGAATTTGTTTCCCCTTCCATGTCCAGGATGTAAAAGTCAGCAGGGAAAATCAACTCATCAACTTGTACCAGCACATCTTCTACCATTCCCATGGGGCGAGCATTGGTCCTGTTGGCCAACTGGATAGTGAGACCCGTATGCTGCAAGGGACCAAGATCAAGGTTGTTGAAAACAGAGGTGGGCATGACATTTATGGAGGCTCCCAAATCCAACATGCAATTGTCGAATTTGCTATCCCCAATGGTGCATGGAATAGCAAAAGTGCCCGGATCCTTGCACTTCTGTGGCAGTGCCTGAGTGAGGGCTGAAACAGTAACCCTTTCAAGTGTAGGCTTAGGCTGAATGAGGGCTGAAACATTTCGCCCCAAATTGACTCTCTCATTGCCTTTCAACCTCCTCTTGTGTGTATACAAATCCTTTAGAAACCTTGCATATTTGGGCACCTGCTTAATCACATCTATGAGTGGAATGTTTACCGCCACCTTTCTAAACACATCTAAAATTTCCCTCTCCTTATTTTCCCCATCAATCTTCTTATTTTTCTGCACACTTTGCGGGAAGGGGATCGGTGGCACATACACTTTCTCAGCTTCAACAACTACAGAAGGCTCAGGAGTTACCTCAACAGTTTCTTCATCTTTTTCATGGGCTGCCTCTACAACTTTCCCGGATCTCAAAGAAATGGCACTCACATTAGGATTGGAGACATTGGGATTCACCACTGTTTGTGCAGGTAGTTGGTTTGATCCTTGAGTTTGCTGCATGGTATTCATGGAAGTGGCAAGCTGTCCAATCTGTGTCTGCAAGGCGTGGATGCTAGCATCCGTTCGCTGCTGAAACTGACCAATCTGTCCAACCTGTGTTTGCAAAGTATTAATGCTAGCATCCGTTCGCTGCTGTAACTGTCCAAATTGCTGCTGAAACTGGAGATTTTGTGCATTTATTTGTGCAGTTATTTGTGAAGTCATTTTCTTGAACATGTCATCTAGTGAAGGTCCGGAAGGTGCAGAAGTGGTCACTTGTGGAGGATTTTGTGGTGGTGCCATCGGTTGTTGTTGTGATGAGTTTCCATACCGAAGGTTGGGATGATTCCTTCAGTTGGGGTGGTACTTATTTGTGGAGAGGTCAGGAGTGTTGTACCGGTTCTGATTGTTGCCTTGATTGTAAGGATTGACTGCATACGCTTGAGGCAAATCAGTGTTTGACTCTTCTTTCAGAATGGGGCATGCATCTGACAGGTGCTCAGGAGAGCTACACATGCCACACAACCTTGCCGACTGAACCTTATCCATTGCCAGTTGCTTCACCAAAGACATGAGCTCATCAATTCTATTCTCAAGGGTCGGGTTGGAAGAAGAGCTGTGGACCTCATTCACACCCCTTGTCTCAACAGAATTTCTCCTGGTTGTAAACTGCTGGGAGTTCAGTGACATATTTTCAATCAATTTCTTGATAGCAGCCGGAGTCTTATCAACAAGTGCTCCCCCACTAGCAGCATCCAAAATATTTCTATCCATCGGTAGTAACCCCTCATAAAAATACTGAATAAGGAGCTGCTCGTAAATTTGATGCTGAGGGAAACTGGATACCAACTGCTTGAATCCCTCCCAATACTCAGCCAATGACTCATTGCCTTATCTGATGCCATATATTTCCTTCCTGATTGATGCAGCTCTGGAGGCAGGAAAATATCTCTCTAAAAAGACCTTCTTCAAATCGTTCCAGGTGGTAACAGAGTTTGGCTCAAGATAGTACAACCAATCCTTTGCAGCGCCCTGTAGTGAGAACGGGAAGTCTCTCAGCTTGATGTGATCCTCAGTTATTCCCTCTGGTCTCAAGGGTGTAGAGCAGACAACCTGGAATTCCTTCAGATGCTTATGTGGATCCTCACCTGCAAGACCACTAAACCTTGGCAACAAGTGTATTAAACCAGATTTCAATTCAAAGGGAGTAACAACACCATCATATTCAATACACAAGTCATTATAATTAACATCAGGGGCAGCAAGGTGTCTTAATGTCCTTTGGTCACCCATGTTATCAAAAGCAGTTTCAGAATTAAAATCACCACTAGTGCTAGCCCGAATTGCTCTACGGCGTGTGTGCAGTGTTCTTTCAATTTCAGGATCAAAATCACACAAGTCAGGGCAAGTAGACCTAGTAGCCAGACTAATTCAAAACAAAAACGAAAAAGAAACAAAAAATGCGAAAATAACAAACAAGAGTCCCCGGCAACGGCGCCAATTTTTGACGCGTTGTCGCACACGGGTCAAAAAGCGAGCGGTTTTATAAAATTGTAGTAGAGCGCGACAACTCGGGTATCGTCTCACAAGGACTCTTGAATTGTTATTCACCACAAAAATCCGTTTTAGGGGGGTTTGGTTTGAAATTCAATTGGAAAACAGAGCAAAAACAGAGCAATAAAAACATAGCAAATTAAGGGATTATCAAATAAACTAAGGACGATTAATCTACTGTTCTCGGTTTCCCAACTATCATCGGTTCATATAAATTCCAAGCCCTAAGCAGATTCTAATCCCCTTTCTGTTGTAGCAACAATTAACAAGCGAAATCTCTAATACGAGATATATGTTCCTAATTCCCGAATTAAGCAAACGGGGTGAAGCTCTCGTGAATTAAGCAAACACGATTGTACACACGCGAATTAAGCAAACGCGATTAAATATAGGAACATAACATCATCGAAATAAATCAACACAAATTCTATACACTCCTGAATTAAGCAAACAGAAATATATAGCATAGTATTGAAAAGGGAAAAGCAAACAAAACGGGAATTACAGAACCTCAAGTGCGGTGGAAACCAATTACAGTAGACTAATCCAAGAAAATTAGTTCTCCATAAAAACGTATCACAACCAGAAAATCTGTAAAAACAATGGATAATCAGAAGTGTCTCCTAATCTGCCCAGAACAGCCATTTATAACTTTCAGGATCTGCGCCCTCTCGCGAGGCGAACACCCACTCGCGAGGTGAATCTTATGAAGAAATCTGAAATGTTTGGACTTCTTGCGAGGCGAGGAATTGAAGAGTCTTCTTATTACGCCCGTGATGAGCATCAGGGGCTAACCGTGATGCTTTCTGACTTCCAGGCTCGCGAGGCGAGAAGATGATTCGCGAGGCGACACAGAAAGGTTTGCATTTTTCTGGAACAGTCAGCCTTCAGGCCGGCGAGGCAAGGTGTTGTTCGCGGGGCGAGACGGAGAGGAGGACATTCTTCTGTTCAGCTGGTCTCAGGTTCGCGAGGCGAGTATACTCTCGCGGGGCGAATACTTCTAGGATTGCAGTTTCCACTGTTCTTTATTCCCTTGACTCTAAGTTAACCTAAAAACAATGAAATAGCCATAAGTTCTTTATTTGACTCAAAACTGGCTAAATTAACCTAAAACTACTTAAACGACTCAAAATGTTGCTTGAGGACAATCGAGTCTAATTTGGTTGAAAATGAAATATAATTAGCATAAAACTATGGTCATACTAGCCATAAAACTAGATGAGCCAGAGGCTTATCAATGTTCGTACTTGGTTGGTAGATAAAAATCCAGAAATCTCTGGATTGGGAAAAATTAAAGTCTTATGAGAACAATCTAACAGGAAATGGTTGGAAGATAACCAATCCATGCCTAAAATCACATCTAACTGTATTAAAGGAAGGCATATCAGATCAACAAGAAAATATCTATCCTGAATGATAATAGGACAATTCAGACATATAGAATTCATGGTAACTGGCTCAGCAGTTGGGGTTGAAACAATCAAGTCATGGGATAAATAAAAAACAGGTAATTTCAAATGTCTCATAGAATCCATCGCAATAAAGGAATGCGTTGCACCCGAATCAAAAAGTACAGTTAAGAGATTGCCAGCTATGTCACAACTACCTTGTATGAGATCATCAGACTCAGAAGCCTCAGCACCACTCATGGTGTAAACTCTTCCCTTAGCTGTCGGCTTATTGGTCTTTACAGTATTGACAATTGGTGCAGTCCTTGGCATACCACAGTCTCTATCTAAATGCCCCATCTGACCACAATTGAAACATTTTGGTCCTCTAACTGGACAATTGTTTGCTAAATGATTTGGATCTCCACACTTGTAACACTTCTTGTTTGGGCCTTGATTTTGATTCTTCTGACCTCCAACACTTGATGCAGCAGCTATAGGACAGTATGATTGTTGATTTCGATTATTCCCCGGTGCTCGGTAATAAGGTTTGTTCTGGACTTGCTTTCCCTTTTGGTTCTGAAATTGACTCTTAGATTTTGATGGTCCTCCCACATTTCCTCTGTTATCTCTTCCCTTCCTCATTTGCTCTATCTTCCTACACTTCTCAACCAAAGCTTAGAAATTCCTAATTTCCAATGGTAATACAGACTTATTAATCTCAAATCGCATTCCTGCTTCAAAACGCCCACACTTCCTATCTTCATCTGGATTGTTTTGGAAAAAGCAGAAGTATTTGGAAAGTGACTCAAACTTTGCTGCATACTCCCCTACAGATAAATCCCTTTGATAAAGACGTAAAAATTCTTGCTCCTTTTCTGCTCGAGCACTCTGTGGAAAATACTTGTTCAAAAATATGTTCTTAAATATTAACCAAGTAATCACCTGATTCTCTGCTTCCAGTAGTTGCCTAGTGCATCTCCTTCTGGACTATTGATCAACTCAAAGATCTTCTCCACTTCCTGAATCCATAAGTCAGCTTTTATAGGATCCACATCTCCATGAAATTGTCGAGGGTTCTGGCGTCTAAAAGCAATAACACTTCTGCCTTTAGTAGCCTGTTAAGCTCGAAGTTGTTCCTGTAAATTCTGGGCATCCATTGCAGCAGTTTGTTATGCAATAGCAGTGGCAACATCCGCCATTGCTTGTGCATCAAAATCCATACCTCCCTCTTCCTCATAATTTTCCTCGGCCATTAACACGACCACCTTTACAACCTCTTCCAAAATCGCGTCCACGTCCAGGTGCACCTTCTGGTTCCATAACTGACCTACAAGACACAATCAGTTAAATGGTAACCAGAAAATGAAACTTGAATTTACTAACTATCACACATTACTTCTAAGAAGCAATTCAAACAATCTCAATCAGAGATCACACAACATCAACACAACAGACCTATTCCCAAAGATTTCCCCAAAGACTCGACCAGCTCTGATACCACTAATGCCACACCCCATTCTCAGGGTATTACATTTACGTAACATGTTGCAAAAATCAAACTTAACAAAAATAATAATTTGCTGGTTTCCTTCGGAAAACAAAATCAGTTTACTAATTTCTTATTCTTGTCAAAATGGTGTTAATTTTTTTTCCTTTTTCTTTACTGTACACACACCCAAACACCATTACATAATATACATCTCTATATATCATACATATGCATCATCAAAGTTTTACATAAGACCTTTTTCCTACCAGGTCACCATCTACTGCCAAACATATATCACATCAAACTGAAATAACTTAACTATATCACAGTGGGAGTCTGAAGTACACAACTCAAAAAGATGGCTCTCAGGAGCCAATAAGCCAGACTATCCAAAAATCCCACTCTACCCATAAAGACTAAGCCCTACAGCTGGTCCCACTAATGAAACCCATTGGGGAGTCCAGCATAGACACCCCCACCTCCAGGAGGTGTATCTGGAGAGAATACATCATCCCCTTCTTCAATATCCGAGACTATACCATCCTCAAGAAGAACATAGTCCGGATCAACCATCGGAACCTCCTCCATCTCCACCTGTGCCTCACCGGGATCAAGACTATAGGTCCAGGAGGTGACTCCGGGGCTACCCGCTGTAAAGGCTGAACGTGCGGAGGTGGTTGATGCTCTAAGTCCCCGTGCGTTACCAAATACCGTAGGATCATCCAAATGGGAGGTAGTGAAACCTAGATCGTCTCCCTGCTATGAATAAGCTGCTGTGGTCCGTCAGCTACAGTCCCTTGGTGTGTCCTCATCGCACCAGTGTAGGTAGCACTCCGAGCCCCTGGGTTGATCACCCAGGCGTTCCCTTGATCAGCATTGTCAAACATTTGGTCTCAGACCCCCGAGTAATTCAGATCCACTGCGTCTGGATTCATCTGCACTCAGATATATATACATTTCCACATAGAAGAGGAAACAACAAACATATATGCAAGGGTGAGATACCAATATATGAGTTTTGATAAGACAACCGTATACACGACCCACAAAACAGCATATACCAGATATTCATAGCATACAAGAATTATCTAAACAATAGAATAATTTTATCCAAAGGGTTTCATACCCGACATAGGTTCGGCCTTGCTTATAAAAATAAGGAAGAAATTTCTTTTGAGTTCACGCTTCTAGATGATGAATATAGGCATCAAGATGAGTTCATAGAAATTGGTTTCAAGTCAAAAGGATTTTTCTACAATTTCTTATGAATTTTTGAATATAGCTTCAAGAACTTTGAAGAAATTGATGAACATGATGATTAAAGGCATAAACTCATAAAAGTTGTGAAGAGAAAGAGTTACGTGATCAAGGAGAGAAGAAATAACCTCTTGATGATCAAAGAAATGGATGATTTGTATGATGTTCTTCACAAAATCACTAAGTTCTAACTATGGTGTTCTTGAAGAAATGATGAACTTTGGAGAGAAAGAAAGCATGAAATGAAAATGAAAAATTGGATAAGTGATGATGATGATAATGGGGCTGTGAGTTTTGGGGTATTTTGGTCCAAAATTACAATGGCAAAGCTTGTAAACCACATGACAACTTAAGGGTAAAATGTGACATTATGACCATTATGACTCGGATAGGATCGTCATAAATGCCTGTCACATCAGTCACATCGATCATCTCAGCTCTGTTGTTGTCCCCCTGGTTCACCTGACTCAGGTTTTCCTAGAGATATATCGACGTTTTTGCCCACATCAAATATAATATTATATTTTTATGCTAAAATTTTCAAAACTTCCAATATCATAGAAAATACGATAAAAACATTATTCATTTCGTACACGAATTAAAATTGGGTTTTCTAATCAGTAAACTTTTACTGTTAGTGAAAATGCAGACCGGGTTCCGTCTTAATTTTTGACCCAAAATTTAATCGTACCTCTATGACATAAAGCATGACATGAAAATGACAGTGGTTTACCCAAAATCATTTTGAGTCTCGGATAAAAATATAAACATTTATATATTTATTACCAACATTTGAAAGCAGTGAAAAATCGGGGTTTTACACAAAACTTTCAATATCCAGAATGATTTTACTCCTGAGGAAGAAGAGGCTCTTCGCAGGCAGAATCAATGGGCTTTTAATAGGTTAGAAGAAGGAGACCTATGTTTTGTTTCCAGTAATTAGTAGTTAATTAATAATTGTGATTCGATCCTTTGTTATGATTTATATAACTTGGGATTTTACTTTATTCTAATGTTTATTTTCATAATAATTCATTATTTATTGTTAATAAACTCATATTTTATTACTGCTACATTTGGTCTTATGGATGCTTTGAGTGTGAGTTTTTGTGTTTCATTCTCGTTCAAAAGCCTTCGTGTGAGTTTTTGAATATATTATTCTCATTTATAAGCCTTAGTTGTAATGAATTATTATTAAAAACATCTATTTTAACACCCCCATTGGGCATTACCTCGTAAACACGTGCAGAAATAAATTAAAAAGAAATTTGTTGGTTGCACTAGTGCAAAATAGGTAATAAACAGGTAAGGTTAACGTCTGTTAAGTAAAACTTAGATGTTATAAAGGAGGCGGTGACAGTTCTGTAATTATCAGGTTCATTTAAATGACTTTTTTACGTCAGTTGTATAAACAACTGGCGTAAAAAGTGACACGGTTCACCTTTTATGTCAGTTGTTTAAACAACTGACGTTAAAAGTTCATCTTTTACGTCAGTTGTTTATACAACTATCTTAAAAGATGACCTTTTAACGTCGGTGGTATAAACAACTGATGTAAAAAGTGGAATCAAATTAGAATGTATATGTTACACATAAACCCGCGCGCCTTCCTTCTTCACCCTACACTTTCGCTGCTCTCTGCCTCTCTTCTTCCCTAACCCTTATCAAGCACCGTGACCGCGATCGAGGTCTTCACCACCACCACCACTGCGAGTTCTTCTTAGCCACCATCGCGACAGTATTTGATCAGCCTCTGGCTTGACTAGTTTTTGACTAGTAAAGACCATGGTTTTATTCGAGTTTAATCTCGTTTTTGCCCAAATTTGGATGTATTTGTCCTCAAGCAAAATTTTGAGTCTCTAAAGTAGTTTTAGGGTAATTTAGCTGATTTAGAGTCAAATAAAGCACTTACTGCTATTTCTTGTTTCAGTTTAATAAAGAGAAGCAATTCTGGAATTATTCGCCTCGTGAGAGGGTACTCGCCTCGCGAGCCTGAAGCCTTGCTGTGCCAGAAATGCCATCCTCTCTGTCTCGCCACGCGAACCATGTCTCGCCTCGCGAGCCTGGAAGTCAGAAAGCATCACGGTCAGCCCGTGATGCCCATCACGGGCATGATGAGAAGACCCTGAAGGACAGAGACCATCACGGCTTAGCCGTGATGAAGGTCACGGCTATGACAGATTGGAATTTGTAGCCTCGCCCCGTGAATCATCCTCTCGCCTCGCGAGAGCCCAAATTTGAACTAGCGCCTCTTTTAATATTCGCGTCGCGAGAGGCTTCTCGCCTCGCGAGCGCGCGCAGAGTCTGAAGCTATAAATTGCTGTTTAGGGCAGATTAGGGATCCATCTTCTTTATCATCTTTTTCTTCTCTCCCATTTTGACGGCTGCGAATTTGTTCGTAGGTTTTGTCATAGTTGTTAATGGAGAAATAGTCTCCTTTGATTGATCTACTGTAACCGGTTTGCTCTGCCACTTGAGGTTCTGTAATTCCTAATCTCATTGCTATTCTCTTTCAATATTATTCTGTATGTTCTGTTTGCTTAATTCAGGATTATATAGAATATATATTGATTTGTTTCGATGATTGTGTGTTCCTAAACTTAATCGTGTTTGCTTAATTCGCGTGTGTTCATTCGTGTTTACTTAATTCACGAGCGCTTCATCCGTTTGCTTAATTCGGAATTAGGAACATATGTCTCGTAGTATCGATTTCGCTTGTTAATTGCTGCTACAATCGAAAAGAGATTAGAATCCTCTTAGGGCATGGAATTATATGAATCGATGATAGTGGAAACCAAGAACAGTAGGTTAATCATTCTTAGAATATAGATAATCACTTAGTTTGCATTGTTGTTTCTAATCATTTACTATTTGCATCTTTAATTCTACACCCCCCCCCCCAAACTAACTGATTTTGTGTTAATAACAACCCAAGAGTCCTTGTGAGACGATACTCGAGTTGTCACTCCCTAACTACATATTTTTACAAACTGCTCGCTTTTTGACGCGTGCGCGACAACGTGTCAAAATTGGCGCCGTTGCCGGGGACTCTTGTTGTTATTAACAGAAAAAAAAAAATACTGCTGAATTGGTTTGGCTACTAGGTCTGATTGTGAATCTTCCCATGGATAATTTCATGCATGGTTATATGTCTGATGTTGACTATAAGCCACCACCATGCATATATTACCCTAACTTTGATGGAGGTTATGAGTTTAGTAGCGATTTTGGCATGTTTGGAGTGAATGATTATTCTTGCCAACATGGTGGAGATCAAGGCAGCCTGGATGAGTTAGCTTCTCTGATACAACAAATGGCAGAGAACAATCAACGGATGGCAGAGAACAATCAACGGATGGCAGAACAAAATCTTGAATCCCAACAGAGGATAGAAGCTGGTTTTCAGAAGTTGGCCATTCAAATCGATCACATTGTCTCCACCTCGGCTACACTGCAAACTCAACATCTCCTTGAAGAACATACAGATTTGCAAATAGTTGTTCTTGACAATACTTCCTTTGAGTATAATTTTGATAATGATGTCAAGAATACTTCTATTGATGAACTGTGTGTTGAATCTCCAGATATTCACACCTTCCCTGATTCTGTCTGTTATACTTCATGTGCTGATTGTAATGAATTTGCTTCGTGTGTAGCATGTTTTGAAAGCTCATCCTTCTTAGGGTATGAGGAGCAAAACGTCCATATGGAACATGAGACACATGAGGTTGAGGACCCTGTTCGGCCAAGAAACATAGAAAATGAGGATCGGGAGGACATCTGCTTCACCATGCTTGAGGATGATGAAGAACCTTTGGAATTAGTTGATTCTATTAATTCATATGCATGTGTTGAATGTGATGGGATGTGAGACACCCCGTTGTACCCCATTGTATTATTACATTAAAACCTTAATATTTATTTACTTAATCGCGCGCTTACTGTTGAAAATACGTAAAAATTAAAACTTAAATAATAATCATATAACTTCTACAAATACAAAACACACCAAAAATATATTACATAAATACACACATAATTATCCTTTATTTTACACAACACGGTTTAGGGTATCCTCTCAGTAGGATCCCACACCGGTACTTATTTATACAAACATGCTTATAACTAACTGAAAACAAGAAATGTTTTATATGACTCACTGGCCCTAAACTTACTACTTTATATTATTAGAATCAGTAGGTTGTTCTCCAGCGTCATCTTCATACGGAATGTCATTCAACTCCTCAACAACCTCCGTCTCGTACAAGGCTCCATCCATCTCCTCAAAGAACATACTCGTCCTTCTGGTCTTCTAACGTAACAAAGTAGACATACACAAAAATACAGAAATAGGGAGATAAGAAACAGTTCTATCATCATAAGTGGAAAAGATTCATAGCATATAATACAATAATAGTCACAGACACGCATCATTCAAAATCAACAATCATCCTCAATTCACTATATCATCCTCTACCCTCCAACTCATGCAACTAAACCTTTATGCTGACGTGGCCACTGCTAATCCTGTCACACATCCCTCGTTAGGAATGTCAGCCAGTCGTCCAAGTGACACGTTCCCAACGCCGGTGCACATTCACACCCATGGTGTACATCCATGGTGAGAATGCTCATGCAAAGCAATGACACTATAGCTGCACAGTACCGCCGGTGCACACCCTGGTTCTCTCTCTCAACTCAGTCAAGGGTGCTCATGCATAGCAATGACACTATAGTTGCACAACTTAAATTATAATTTGGAACGGTCCACGAGAACTTCGGACCTCGTGTATCTCAAATACACGGTTATGAACACCAATGCAACATATGATTCTCACTGACTTTTATCAATAACAACCTAGTACCTCAAGATTTTCCTCATAACCTCCACTTACATACTATATCATATTACTTCTATACCATAATAGCGAGGCACTTCTAATTCATATTCAAAACTCTTACCCAAACAAAATACCTCCGAGCAATATATATCTTTCCTTAAAATAATCTAAGCATAGTATTAAACACGGGCAGATCATGCATAACACATTAATCAACAGAATATTCAAACATCTCAATATCATATAATTATTCAAACACCGAAACAATACGTCACATGCAGATGGAGTACCTCAACCAGCGTATCACAAACAGTCAAAAGTAAACAATTCAAACATCCTCAAATATGAATAATCAACCTAAGGTGATATACCTACAATTCCCAAATCGTCATTGGTTTTACGAAAAAGATTCCAATACGATTTTGGTATTGTCGATTACTCGACCACTAGTAGGGTTTAGGTCGCCCTACACCATTATTATAAATTATATACTACTTATCGGTTCCGACGATGGAATGGTTCTTTCCCCCACCTGAGTTATCACCGGAAACATGTACACGACGATCCTCGTTATCCCGCCACGAGTTAACACAACCACCTTCATTCAAACAACTTAACTATAATTAATCAACTAACAACCATCTATGACACTTTAGGGATAGGTTCGGCCAAGACTTAGAAAATAGGTTTAGGATTATCTTCTTAATGCCATCTTTTGGATCCTAGTTACTAGAGTCTTAACTAACATAGATTACTTATTACAAGACTAAAATTTGAAACAAAATCCTCTAACCTTTAGGGTTAGGGTTTCGACCCATATTAGGAATTTAAGCTAGGGATTTTTGTTGGACCTAAGCTCTTGGATTTAAGCTATACATGTATTATAGAACTTAAGTCAAGTACTAACTTTCAAAACAAACAACAAAACACCAAACCCATTTTCCTACCTAGGTTCGGCCATTAATGGTTAATAGGGAAGGAAAATGATTTTGATCACATGTTCTTGGATAAATAAAGGAGGGATCATAACTAGATCATAGAAATTGGTTTCATATTTTTATGATTTTCCTACAATTTTCTAGAATTAATTGAAGTTCTAGATCTAAGAAATGAAAACTCAAGAAATATGAAAAACAAGAGCTTAAAAAGAGATGAGATGATCATGTTACCTCAAGTGTATGAAGAATATGGAGAAAAGATGATGATCTTGACAAGTTCTTCAATGGAAGCACTTGGAGCTCTTGAAGAAGAAAATGGAGTTTTGGGTGATTTGTGAAGAAATGAAGACAAATGAAGAAGAAGAAGAAGATGAGTGAATTGGTGAGGGAGGCCACGGTTTGGAGGCTATATATAGGAGTAATCTTATGCCTTGTTTGGTTATTAACTCTTAGATTAATGGGTTTTATGATTTAATTAATATAAGCTTAACCATAGTTAATAATTAACTTAACTAGGGTTACTGTGCTTAACTATGGTTAATAAATATGTGGCTCACATTTGATGGAGGTGAGGCTGATTTTGAGCCACACAAAGTGACTCACTAATGAGTCACCGATCTTATCCGTTAGCGGTTCCCGGAAATTTCGTACGCAGCTCGGTCGTTTACCCGATTTCGGTTTTTGAGAGGAAAATAATGAAACGAAAGCAAAATGAAATAGGTAAGATTTATTGGAGGTGGATGCACGAAATTGGAGAGATGTGGGAGGTTTTCAACCACGTAAAATGAGTGGTTAAGAGTGCGTAGATGCGTCTTGTTAATACCCGCAAAAGCTTGGGGGTATTTTGGTCTTTTTACCTAAATGTCATGATTACATGCATTTAATGCTCATAAATGCTTGGTGACTCATCCTCCATGAGTCATCATGTATGACTCATTGTCCCGATCTCTTCATGGTTCTCTGCACTTCCCTTCTTGACTCCGTCGGTTTCCCGATTAGGGTTTTACGCCTGCGTAAAAGCGTAATATTTCGTTTTCGACTGAAAATTTTCAAACTAACCAAACTCGTTGGAAATATGATTTAAATATAAACCATTTCGTTCACGAGTCAAAATTAGGTTTTCTGCTTCAAAGAAAATTATACTGTCAGTGAAAACGCAGACCGGGTTCCGTCTGAATTTTCAACCCAAATTTTTATCGTAAGCTTCTACCCTAAGATAGAGTATGAATATGATTTTTATTTCATAAAAATCAATCTCCATGAACTCGGATAAAAATATAAATAAATACATTTATACCGGTTAATACAGCGAAAATATTTTTACTGAAAAAAATCGGAAAATAAAAAGTAGGGTGTTACATTACTACCCCTCTTAGAAAAAAATTCCGTCCTCGGAATTTCTTAACTCAAAACTAGACATCATCTTGCAATCGTATCTTAATCTAAAGATCTCACATTATATTTCTCATCGCTGTTTTTCCCCTACGTAACAACGGTAACTTCATAACATAATTCATTCGTATATCATTCTATTTATCCTCGAACTTATCCATCATTGTATTTTATTCATTGTTCTTAACCTTTCCAACTTGATCTAACATCCTTAAAGGACATAATCAAAACTTAATCCCTTCCTCTTCTTACTACTGATCCACTAAAGAATCTTATTTCAACATCTAACAGCCGTAATTAACACCCCAATTGAACTACCCTAACTTCCTACTTCATGTATCCAATCACAGTCTTAGTTCCTTAGAATGTATTTCACTATTATGGATTATATCAAAATCACACCTTTCAAATCTCCAAATAAACATCTCAACACTCCGTAAGATAAATTGCAATCAAAAGATCAACACCTGTTAGGATTATCTAACTTAACAAATTTGAATTTCTCTAGTAACCTCAATTTAAATCAGAAATCATCTTTTCTGCTCATATTCATCTTAGGTGAAAGCTCATATTCAACTTAGGTGAAATTACTATATACACTTTCGTTTACTCTTCCCAAACTCATACAATCCATCTTAACTACGATCATTAATCATTGCCCTAGATTCCATAATGATACTATGCCTCGATCAACATTTGATTTATAGTAATTGTCTTACTCACTGATACTGATCTTAATCTTACCAGTCATATCTATATCTCAAAACTCCCATCACTTCCTATTTATCCTACTATAGGGAAACAATACTTAGGTACTATACCTAGATTATATGTTGCTCAATCAAGTCTTAATTGTAATCCATAACCATCAGAGCTTAAGGTGAAATCCTAACTCGCCATTTAAACAAGAACAACATATCATTATAACCATTATCTCAAAAATAAAAGGCTACAAAGCTTCAACCAAATGAATCCTATACTAGATAAGCTCCAAACTAATTCGTTATCTCTTTATTATTTTCAAGGACTACCCATACTATCCAAATATATCAATCACTTAATATAAAGTTCCCTTAATACCAATTATCCCACAACAATATATACTTTCACTATCCGCAATCTCTAGCTATATGACCAGGTTTTCCACAGTGGAAGCAACTAGGTTTCTCCTTGCAATTTCTAACATGATGAGGTCCTCCGCATCTAAAGCAAACCAAGCTCTTTTGCGGCTCCTGACCTGCTCCTGGATCTCTTCTCCTAGCTTCACCTCCATAACTTCCAGCTCTTTTACCAGCAGTTACAGTCTGCTGCCTATTTCTCTTTCTACTCTTACGAGCATAATGACCTGGTTTACCACAATGGAAACAACTAGGTTTTTCCGTGAAATCTCTAAAATGATGCGATCCTCCGCATCCGAAGCAAGCATAAACTTGTTGTTGTTGATCCGATCTAACCACTAGTGTTGGTGCAGCTGTCTGCACTGGTTTAGTATATGGTCCCCATCTCCCTTGAGAACCACTCTCTACCCTCCTTGGAGAACCTGATCGATTAGGGCCTCCACTTCTTGGTTGTTTCATCTCAGTATCTTGCCTCTGGTCTATGCTTTCTATAGCACTGCAACTATCAACCAACTCCGGAAAACACTGAATATCTAAATACACTACAGCTCTTCGCAGCTCATGTCGCAATCCTTCTTCAAACCTTCTACACCGCCAATCCTCATCTGGGAATCTCTGATAGAATTCTGAAAACTTAATCAGAGCCTCAAAGCGTGATACATAATCACCTACAATCATGTTTCCTTGTCGGAGACTAGTAAACTTCCTCTCCTTCGCACGTCGGACTACATTCGGAAAATACTTCTCGAAGAAGCATTCAGTAAACAACTGCCAGCAGATAATCCTACCCTCTAACACCAGTATTCTTATCTTACCTCTCCACCAAGACTCTGCTTCTCCAGTTAACATGTATGCAGCATAAGTCACTTTCCTCTCCTCCATGCAGCACATGGTGTCAAATATCTTCTCTATCTCTTATACCCACCATTCTGCCTTCTTTGGGTCATAGTCCCCTCGGAACTGTGGTGGCTTCCCTTTTAGGAAAGTAATCAATTCTGCCTCTTCGCTTTCAATGGCTGTTATTTGATTTTGCGCGTTCCTCTTTGCTCTTTGTTTATTTGTAACATCTTCGTATTCTGCTGTGTTTGTAATAACAAGGCAGCAGCTATCGTTTCCATGATATTGGGAGTCACGGGTGACTCTCCTCCATTTCCAGTAGGATTAACCTCACCGTTGTCAGCTCCAATGGTTCCCTCAGGAGATCCGTCACCACTAATAATCGGACTTATTCTTTCATGATCCATGATTCTGTAACAGAAATCATCCTTTCCCATTAGTATGACATATAATACTACATAGATAGGTATATAAATACCATATGCCACACTAATGTTAATTATCGCATTGGATTCAGACACACTACCCATCTTCTAAGCATCGTTAAAATCCGATGTGGACTCAACTAGACACGGCCAGTAACACATCCTAGACCTCATAGTCCGATTAGAATCGAACTGCTCTGATACCACCAAATGAGACACCCCGTTGTGCCCCATTGTATTATTACATTAAAACCTTAATATTTATTTACTTAATCGCGCTTCATCGTTGAAAATACGTAAAAATTAAAACTTAAATAATAATCATATAACTTCTACAAATACAAAACACACCAAAAATATATTACATAAATACACACATAATTATCCTTTATTTTACACAACACGGTTTAGGGTATCCTCTCAGTAGGATCCCACACCGGTACTTATTTATACAAACATGCTTATAACTAACTGAAAACAAGAAACGTTTTATATGACTCACTGGCCCTAAACTTACTACTTTATATTATTAGAATCAGTAGGTTGTTCTCCAGTGTCATCTTCATAGGGAATGTCATTCAACTCCTCAACAACCTCCGTCTCGTACAAGGCTCCATCCATCTCCTCAGCAACATACTCGTCCTTCTGGTCTTCTAACGTAACAAAGTAGACATACACAAAAATACAGAAATATGGAGATAAGAAACAGTTCTATCATCATAAGTGGAAAAGATTCATAGCATATAATACAATAATAGTCACAGACACGTATCATTCAAAATCAACAATCATCCTCAATTCACTATATCATCCTCTACCCTCCAACTCATGCAACTAAACCTTTATGCTGACGTGGCCACTGCTAATCCTGTCACACATCCCTCGTTAGGAATGTCAGTCAGTCGTCCAAGTGACACGTTCCCAACGCCGGTGCACATTCACACCCATGGTGTACATCCATGGTGAGAATGCTCATGCAAAGCAATGACACTATAGCTGCACAGTACCGCCGGTGCACACCCTGGTTCTCTCTCTCAACTCAGTCAAGGGTGCTCACGCATAGCAATGACACTATAGTTGCACAACTTAAATTCTAATTTGGAACTGTCCACGAGAACTTTGGACCTCGTGTATCTCAAATACACGGTTATGAACACCAATGCAACATATGATTCTCACTGACTTTTATCAATAACAACCTAGTACCTCAAGATTTTCCTCATAACCTCCACTTACATACTATATCATATTACTTCTATACCATAATAGCGAGGCACTTCTAATTCATATTCAAAACTCTCACCCAAACAAAATACCTCCGAGCAATATATATCTTTCCTTAAAATAATCTAAGCATAGTATTAAACACGGGCAGATCATGCATAACACATTAATCAACAGAATATTCAAACATCTCAATATCATATAATTATTCAAACACCGAAACAATACGTCACATGCTGATGGAGTACCTCAACCAGCGTATCACAAACAGTCAAAAGTAAACAATTCAAACATCCTCAAATATGAATAATCAACCTAAGGCGATAAACCTACAATTCCCAAATCGTCATTGGTTTTACGGAAAAGATTCCAATACGATTTTGGTATTGTCGATTACTCGACCACTAGTAGGGTTTAGGTCGCCCTACACCATTATTATAAATTATATACTACTTATCGGTTCCGACGATGGAATGGTTCTTTCACCACCCGAGTTATCACTGGAAACATGTACACGACGATCCTCGTTATCCCGCCACGAGTTAACACAACCACCTTCATTCAAACAACATAACTATAATTAATCAACTAACAACCATCTATGACACTTTAGGGATAGGTTCGGCCAAGACTTAGAAAATAGGTTTAGGATTATCTTCTTAATGCCATCTTTTGGATCCTAGTTACTAGAGTCTTAACTAACATAGATTACTTATTACAAGACTAAAATTTGAAACAAAATCCTCTAACCTTTAGGGTTAGGGTTTCGGCCCATATTAGGAATTTAAGCTAGGGATTTTTGTTGGACCTAAGCTCTTGGATTTAAGCTATACATGTATTATAGAACTTAAGTCAAGTACTAACTTTCAAAACAAACAACAAAACACCAAACCCATTTTCCTACCTAGGTTCGGCCATTAATGGTTAATAGGGAAGGAAAATGATTTTGATCACATGTTCTTGGATAAATAAAGGAGGGATCATAAATAGATCATAGAAATTGGTTTCATATTTTTATGATTTTTCTACAATTTTCTAGAATTAATTGAAGTTCTAGATCTAAGAAATGAAAACTCAAGATAAATGAAAAACAAGAGCTTAAAAAGAGATGAGATGATCATGTTACCTCAAGTGTATGAAGAATATGGAGAAAAGATGATGATCTTGACAAGTTCTTCAATGGAAGCACTTGGAGCTCTTGAAGAAGAAAATGGAGTTTTGGGTGATTTGTGAAGAAATGAAGACAAATGAAGAAGAAGAAGAAGATGAGTGAATTGGTGAGGGAGGCCACGGTTTGGAGGCTATATATAGGAGTAATCTTATGCCTTGTTTGGTTATTAACTCTTAGATTAATGGGTTTTATGATTATTTAATTAATATAAGCTTAACCATAGTTAATAATTAACTTAACTAGGGTTACTGTGCTTAACTATGGTTAATAAATATGTGGCTCACATTTGATGGAGGTGAGGCTGATTTTGAGCCACACAAAGTGACTCACTAATGAGTCACCGATCTTATCCGTTAGCGGTTCCCGGAAATTTCGTACGCAGCTCCGTCGTTTACCCGATTTCGGTTTTTGAGAGGAAAATAATGAAACGAAAGCAAAATGAAATAGGTAAGATTTATTGGAGGTGGATGCACGAAATTGGAGAGATGTGGGAGGTTTTCAACCACGTAAAATGAGTGGTTAAGAGTGCGTAGATGCGTCTTGTTAATACCCGCAAAAGCTTGGGGGTATTTTGGTCTTTTTACCTAAATGTCATGATTACATGCATTTAATGCTCATAAATGCTTGGTGACTCATCCTCCATGAGTCATCATGTATGACTCGTTGTCCCGATCTCTTGACGGTTCTCTGCACTTCCCTTCTTGACTCCGTCGGTTTCCCGATTAAGGTTTTACGCCTGTGTAAAAGCGTAATATTTCGTTTTCGACTGAAAATTTTCAAACTAACCAAACTCGTTGGAAATATGATTTAAATATAAACCATTTCGTTCACGAGTCAAAATTAGGTTTTCTGCTCAGTAAAATTATACTGTCAGTGAAAACGCAGACCGGGTTCCGTCTGAATTTTCAACCCAAATTTTTATCGTAAGCTTCTACCCTAAGATAGAGTATGAATATGATTTTTATTTCATAAAAATAAATCTCCATGAACTCGGATAAAAATATAAATAAATACATTTATACCGGTTAATACAGCGAAAATATTTTTACTGAAAAAAATCGGAAAATAAAAAGTAGGGTGTTACAGGATGGATGAACTGTGTGTTGAATTTCCAGACATTCAAGCCTTTTCCGATTCGGCTTATTGTACTATATGTGCTGATTGTACTAACACTAACCTTTGTGTGGTGTGTGCTGAGATTACTGCATGTATAGCAGGTGATGGATTTGTTAGTGCAGTGAATGAAGATCGTGCAGAAGTTGAAGCAGCACCAGTAACCCTCCCCACTTGTTCATCACCTCCCACTGTGGAACAACCAGCAATGGAGTTCAAGCCTCTGCCTGTGAGACTGGATTTTTCATCCTTAAATTTGAAGGCTCCATGGCCAGTCCAAGAGGTTGAACCCCATTATTATTGGGAGGACTTTGTTGATCGGGAGGTCATCTTTGACCCAAGAGGGGGTGAGAAGTCCGCCGCACTTGGCGAGGTCACCATGATTGCCAAGCGCTCACTCTCATGCTTATGCTGCATACCATGGGATCCGGGAGGATCATATTGCATTTTGGGCATTCCTTGGCCGCTGTATCACACAGACAGTGGGATCCCGGTGGAACTGCCTCCATGAGTTTCTCTAAATCTTCTTCTCTTTAATTATCTTTTCCTTGCTTTGTTTTTGTTTTGTTTTCTTTTAGCTCTTGAATAATTTGAGAAGATCAAGAGTATGTGTGTCAGTCTTGTGTCTGCAAGCTTGATTGGGTTTTGTCAAATTTTGCATAGATGGATTGCATGATATTTGTTGACCATTGATGATTTCCCCCTAGGTCTTGAAAATTGAAAATTGATCCCCATGTGAAAAATTGAAAATTGAACCTTGAGATATTCTGTTATAATTGCATGATTTATGATAAGTTTGGGGTGAAGGGATGCACACACTAGGGATAGAATCTCGGTCAAACAATTTGCGAAAAATGTCCAGGTGAGGATTTGAGCCTCCAACATGTTTTTAACTGTGTGAATCACCTTTGAGCTGCACTTTCCCGAATTTGCTTGAATCTCTTCATGGTTTGCATGTCTATGTGTTTGCATCAAATTATTTAGGCAATTTTCTTTGAATTAACCACTTGGCCTGAAAAGAACAATCCCTAATGCATGTTCCCTAGTTAGCCCCTTTGAGCCTAATTAGCCTATTGTTTCTTGATGACCTTATGTTATGAGCCTGAAATCTGGAAAAACCATGTTAACCCGATCTTAGGATTAGGAGAGCATGGATGCTTAGCAAGACAAAGTTTGCAAGAAACTAAGTTTGGGGTGGCTACAAGGATATGATGTGTTGTTTGGGATTGAGAAAAAGAAAAAAAAATAAAGGTTGGAGCCAAAGGCAAAAAGAAAAAGAGAAAAGTGCAAAAATGTCAAAAAAGGGGTATTGGAAGAAAAAGGCTGTAGTCACCCAAGGCAAAAGGAAAAAAAATGGAAAAAGCAACTTGAGTGGGAATTCAATATGTCAAAATGCTCATGCTCTCTTAGTTCCTAGGGACTTAAGCCTAGTACCTTTGAATATCCTACCCTTAGCCAGGCCCCATTACAACCTTTAAAAGTCCTTCTGATGTTGCATGCATGTTTTCATGGGAACTTTGTTGAGATGAAGATCAAATTCACGGGAAGTGCTCTTAAAAGTGAAACTGAGTGAATTGTTGATAGCCTAGACAAATTGAGCGAATGAGTGAAACATTAAATACCTTTGTGAGGAAGGCGATTGTTTGAATTTGGTGATCTTCCTTTTTTGTGTAACTTGGATCCTCAACTTAGATTAATGATTGTATGAATGATGGAATTCTCAATGTTTTAAAGTAAATGAATGTGGGGGTTACATTGTTACGGAGGAGGGGAAACATTGAAGAAAAATTGTTTTGTTGAAACTACATGAAATTTGTGCGGAATTGGTTGAATCCTTTAAGCTTGCCAAGTTTGAGTCCTTTTTGAGTTTTAGTTTGCTTGGGGACAAGCAAAGTTTAAGTTTGGGATATTTTGATCAGCCTCTGGCTCGACTAGTTTTTGACTAGTAAAGACCATGGTTTTATTCAAGTTTAATCTCGTTTTCGCCCAAATTTGGATGTATTTGTCCTCAAGCAACATTTTGAGTCTCTAAAGTAGTTTTAGGGTAATTTAGCTGATTTAGAGTCAAATAAAGCACTTACTGCTATTTCTTGTTTTCAGGTTAATAAAGAGAAGCAATTCTGGAATTATTCGCCTCGCGAGCCTGAAGCCTTGCTATGCCAGAAATGCCATCCTCTCTGTCTCGCCACGCGAACCATGTCTCGCCTCGCGATCCTGGAAGTCAGAAAGCATCACGGTCAGCCCGTGATGCCCATCACGGGCATGATGAGAAGACCCTGAAGGACAGAGACCATCACGGCTGTGACAGATTGGAATTTGTAGCCTCGCCCCGCGAATCATCCTCTCGCCTCGCGAGAGCCCAAATTTGAACTAGCGCCTCTTTTAATATTCGCGTCGCGAGAGGTTTCTCGCCTGGCGAGCGCGCGCAGAGTTTGAAGCTATAAATTGTTGTTTAGGGCAGATTAGGGATCCATCTTCTTTATCATCTTCTTCTCTCCTATTTTGACGGCTGCGAATTTGTTCGTAGGTTTTGTCATAGTTGTTAATGGAGAACTAGTCTCCTTTGATTTACCTACTGTAACCGGTTTGCTCTGCCACTTGAGGTTCTGTAATTCCTAATCTCATTGCTATTCTCTTTCAATATTATTCTGTATGTTATGTTTGCTTAATTCAGGATTATATATAATATATATTGATTTGTTTCGATGATTGTGTGTTCCTAAACTTAATCCCATTTTCTTAATTCGCGTGTGTTCATTCGTGTTTGCTTAATTCACGAGCGCTTCATCCGTTTGCTTAATTCGGAATTAGGAACATATGTCTCGTAGTATCGATTTCGCTTGTTAATTGCTGCTACAATCGAAAAGAGATTAGAATCAGCTTGGGGCATGGAATTATATGAATCGATGATAGTGGAAACCGAGAACAGTAGGTTAATCATTCTTAGAATATAGATAATCACTTAGTTTGCATTGTTGTTTCTAATCTTTTACTATTTGCATCTTTAATTCTACACCCCCTCCCCCAAACTACTGATTTTGTGTTAATAACAACCCAAGAGTCCTTGTGAGACGATACTCGAGTTGTCTCTCCCTAACTACATATTTTTACAAACCGCTCGCTTTTTGACGCGTGCGCGACAGCGTGTCAGTATTCTCTTGTGAGTGCTCTTCTCCCTACTCTTCTCTCCCCTCTCTTCTCTTCTCTCTTCTCTCTTATCTTCTATCTCATTTAAGGGTACTTTTCTTTCTCATTTAAGGTTCTTATTCACTCTCCTTCACCACTGAGCGCTAACAGAATCCACTCTCCTTCACCACTGAGCCCTAACAGAAGCGGCCGTATTCTCTGGTAATGCCCTAACTTTGTGAACTGTGTGAAAATATGTCAGAGTCTTTGTCTCTGTTTCTTCTTTCTGATAAATGTTTGTAAATAGTAATGTTGAAATAGTGATGTGGTATAAGTTGTGTTATTGTGTTTATCTCTGTTATATGTATGGAGGGTATTTTGTTGATAACTGGTATTTGATGGAGTTTGATAATGGTGATAGGGAATTTTGATTTGTTTAGGTTCATAAAACCAGTAGGAAAACCATGTGTTTGAAATGGTGCCTGGACTCTGATAAGTTATTTTCTACACTTTACATATGACTGCTAAAGAGACTAATCTATTGTTAAAAAATTTCAAAATTCTGTTGATGGTCCGAGAATATATGCAAAAAGTTCACTAAAGAGAGGGATAGGAACCTCATTTTTTTATGGAATGCCTAATAGTAACGGAATGTTCTATTGTCCTTGTGTCAAGTGTTTGAATACGAGGAAATGTATTTATCTATTTATCTTTAGTTATCCATGTTAAAAAAACATATTTTAATATATACCATTTCTGAACAGGCATACACATGGATCACTCGGACCCGCATGCACGGGAGGACACTATGAGGCCTACGCAGGACACTGTGGGGACTATGCCTGATGATACTGTAAGTTTACATGTTATACACTATCTTTATTCTTTATTTATAATGTAAGTTTAAGTTCTTTATATATTCTTTATTTATCCTTGTTATGCATAACCCTCTAATTTAACATTTTTTTGTCCAAACAGACATCACAGTCTCGGAGGAAACGGGGTAGAGGAGCCACGTTATTGAAGAATTTAGAGAAGGCTAGGCAAAGTGGTCAGCCTCTTGAGGTGTCCTTTGATACTAAACTAAAGCCCCAGGGCCCCCGTGCTAGAGAATTTAAATCGTGGGTGATTCTACAAACCAAGCAGCACGTTAGCATCCTATACAACCATTGGAATGACGTTCCACAACGTTAAGGATCAAATTTGGGAGGCTATCACTGTATTTTACTTTTACATTCTTTAGATGTACATTATTAAATAATTATTCGAGTTCTAATTCATCCTGTTTGTTATGTATTTAATGTGTAGATAGCTTAGACCGTGCCAAATGACGAACATCATCGGGCGAAATGACTCTCATTGGGGGCAAGACGCTGGAGAGGGTTCAAGCATGATCTTACCAGGCACCATGTATCTGGGAAGAAGAAGCTTAATAAGATGTTCTTGGATTACCCCTGGATTGATAGGGAGACGTGGGATAAATTTGTTAGCATTCGACATGGGGACACATTTCAGGTTAGTTGATGAAGTTAATTTATTTATGCTTCTTAGAGATCATTTAAGTAAAGAAATTAAATGTATTTAACTCTATTAATTATGTGTTTTTGTTTAAAGAGGCTAAGGCGGAGATGGGTAGGCAAAATCAAGCTAAGAACGTCCACACCCAGACCTTGTCTTAGGGTGGGTACGCCACTAGGATTGACGAGATGATGGCGGAGAAGCTTAGGGTGAAGCAGGAGGAGCTGGCTGCGAGGATAGCAGCTGGAGAGGTGCCTGAGGGCACACCTGTTGATCCTCCATCTCCTATCCCTCTCGAGGATGTTTGGTTGGACGGCCGAATGACAAAGAAAGGCTCTTTTAAAGCTGAAGCCACTCGCGATGTGGTAGATAAGATTGTAAGTAACTACCTATATACATTTATAGTTGATATTTGTATATGGTTGATATTTTTAAGGAACACCTTTCTCTTACACGTTTTTTCAATTCTTCATTGTAGATGGAGATTAAGGAAAAATGCTCCCAAGGCTCATTTGTCCCTTTTGGTCATCAGGACATATTGCTCACTGCTCTAGGCAAGGACGAACATCCTGGTCGGGCGATCGGTATTCTAGAGACGAAAGGCATCAAAGAATATTATGGCAAGTCTACTTCACGAAGGCGGGTCATCGATGAGGTTGCACTTACAAAAACCATTACACAAAAGCTCCTTTCTGACCCTGCCATTACAGACCAGCTGATGAGCCGCTTCTTATCCAACCCAGGTTTCAAGCAGGCGCTTTTTAGGGAGCTTGCCTCCGTGGGTTCCCAAGACACCGCGGGAGCTGCCAACCCTTCACATGTGATCATAAAAGAGAGCTATAATAGGACACATGTGGATGTGGATGAGTTGGCAGAAAGGGAGCGAGACTTGGAGGTCCGACGCCGTGAGCTTGAGTGTGAAGCGAAACAGTGGGAGTTTGAGCTGGCGCAGTGGGAGCTCGAGTTGGCACGGAAGGTATATATTCATTATTAATGTACAAAATTTTCAATTAATTACTTATGTTTTTTTTAATTATCAACAACTTATATACCTGGTTTATTTAATATTGAAGGCAAAGGCGGGTAAGATTTCTCAAATGACTCGGTTGTTCTCGATTGGCGAGGATTATGCCCCCGTGCTTTTTCAATGGGAGTTGGAGCATGATGGTTGACTGGCAATCCCACTTCATGAGCATGAGCTTGGATTTATATTTAGTGGTGACAATATTGGGTATTTTTGCAATGATGGCTAGCAACTATCCACCGCGGTTGTGAGTCTTTGGTCGACGTAAGTATGCTTTATAATTTTATAATTAATTAAATTTATATATTTTATTTGAATTTTATGATCTACTGTATTCATATCGTAGGCATCTCCATCGTCTTCAACTCGAGAGGGGTGACAACCTATTCGGTTTCTTAGAGCCCTACTCCCTTCAGTCTGAATTCTTTGACAATCACAATGAAGTCACAGCGCACTTAATGAGATTACTAGGAAGTGATGATCGCAAGGAGCTATATCTGGCACCGTACATAATGAACAGGCATTGGCAGTTGCTCGTAATTCATCCTGCCAGGCATACTGTCATCTTCCTATGCTCTCTCCACAATAACCCGCCACGGGAGGTGGTGGAACCTATCAATAGGTTAGTAATTAATCTTCTATTTAATTTAAGTTTTAACATTTACTTTAATTTTTATGCAACAAATGATGAATTGGTTAATTGACATGAATATTCTGTTTATGATAGTGCACTCAAGACTTGTAGTTTGAGTTGTGCCAACGGGAGGAGTAGGACTCCTAAGTCTAAAGGAAATCCTGATTCGATTATCCTCAAGGTTGGTAGTTTGTTAAATAGTATATAATATTAGAATTACTAATTACTAATTCCAAATATATATGTTTATTTAACTGACATTAAATTTCATTTCTTTTGTAGTCTCGATATCAGCTAGACGGTTGGTCGTGTGGATATTATGTGATGTAACATATGCTGAACATAGTCTCTGCATCTATTACGGAAGGATGGGATAGGGTAATAATACTTAATTAAACAACTTATTTAATTATATATTATAGTTTTCATTTTCATTGCGTTAATTAATGTTACCGTCATTTATTTGAACATGTGCAGGCTTTTAACAGCGACCAATCTCCTCTAAACAAAAAAGAGTTCAAAGACGTAAGGACGTGGTTTGTAGAACCCCTTGTTCCTTTGTATATATATACTTTTATTTTATTAATGAAATTTAAGTGAAATATTGGACTGTTACTCAACTGTTTACTGGACTGGGCTGTTTACTGAATGCAGGGATAGCTGGGGGAAGGGATATATTGTAACAGAATTTTTAAAAAAGAAACAAATCCTTTAACGTCAGTTGTTTAGTACAACTGACGTTAAATAAAAAAAATTGGCTTTTAACGTCAGTGGTAATAAAAAACTGACGTTAAACATTAAGCTTTTAACGTCAGTTGAATGAAATAACTAACATTAAAAGTTATTTTTTAAAAAAAAATGGCTTTTACCATCCGTTTTGTAATCAACTGACATTAAAAGTGTAGACGTAAAAAGTTACACTTTTAACGACTGCTCCAATAACGTTGGGATTATTCAGACGTCAAAAATCAATTTTGACTGACATAAAAAGCACTTCCTACACTAGTGTTACTTTTAGAAATTTATTTACTTTAGAAATGTACTTGAATACAAAGAAAGAATTTTTTCTTTTACAAAATTTTCGGATGAGTCTCCTATGAAATTCCAACATCCCAGAATAAAAACACCTGCTAAAATATTTAAATTTTTTTCCTAGAAGTTCCAGTCATACAAAATAAATCAATATGGTGTTATTCTGAAAATATTTACATCAACAAACTATACATGACCAAAAGGAAAAATCTTACATTTTTCATCCAAAAGAAAAGCTCTCCGAGCCATAAACATTTCATTCAAAATAAAGGCTCTCCAAGCCATAAGCATATATACTATCATTAATCAATAACATCTCAGAAACCTAAGTTGGTCCTTCTAAAAGATGTTCCTGGGGAAGACCCCTATGGTCCTCACCATTATACCTGACATTAGACCTCTTCAAGGATTAAGACTAATATCCCCGAGTGAAACTGAAAACCTCTTCTGCACCATCTGTACGTGTGTACTAGGGTACGACAATAAAACCAAAAAAAAAAAAAAGAAACATGCAAGGGTGAGATACCAATATATGGATTTAAATACGATAACTACATGCACGACTCTAAAATACCATTGAACATGAATATTCAAAGATAACAATATATTTATCAAAGGGTTTCATACCCGACAGTGGTAGCCATTTTAAAAACCATGGCACTTCAATATCAACTAACTTTGATACCTAATCTCCGGAGCTCCAACCAACAAATAAATGAGCTGATCAGGCTTTCATTGCCAAATAAGGCAGAATCAATGCGAGATAAGGCAAAGTTCAAATAACCATACTACAGTCCAAAACGAGGCAAAGTGGCGACTACGTATAGTATATGGTTTTCATGGTCATATATCCATCAAGGCACAATGATGCAAACTGCATGAATACTTGCCATCAAGCATTCAAGTCCTATGCAAAGGCACGTCTGCCCTGAAATGCATGTAAAACGTTTTGTTCCCGTTGTTTTCTTTGTGTTCAATCTTTATGTGTCGAAGCTAAAAGTCTCACGACCAAATCACCATTTTAAACTTTCAAGTTTAATACCTCATTCAAAACTAACTGACTCCAAGTCAAAAGTGTGCAAATCAGGAAATCTAGACCGATGCACCAGTCTTAGATACGTAGATTTTAGTGCAGAAAACCAATACACCATTTATAGGACATCTAGTCCATAACTTCACCTTTTGGACCCCTGGCCCATAGCATTCCATAACTTCACCTTTTGGACCCCTGGCCCATATCATAGAACACTAGATCCCAACGTCTCCGCAGCTGGGTCCGTTTTTCATCTTGAAAACCATTTTCGTTCTGTGAAACACAAAACAATACAAAATTTCCTCAAATGTCAAATCCTTTCCGTTTGAAATTCATTCATAAAACGTCAAATCATAGAGAAATCCATTTTTCTCAAATTCATTTTCTTTTGGAAACTCTTTTTTTCCGAAACAACTTCAAATCCTCATAAAATCCTTTCCAACCCATTTCTATTCGACATAATAAAATTTCTCCTCATTGTGACACCCTAAAACCCGGCATCACATGGTTACCCGTTGCGGAAAAGAAACTTATTTAAAATGCTAGTCGCTTTCGAAAAAATAACCTTTTTTATAGGGTTACTGAAAAATGGTACTCAATTTTTTTTTTTGTTTAAAGTAGTTAAGAAAAGGTGATGAAGACTCAAAACATAAAAATAAACATCATACATCTAAATATAACTGTCCCACTTGGGATCTTAGGTTTGATTACAAAACAGGCCTTGTCGAACTGACCAACATACACTAAAACAGCTACTGAAGAAACAGGTAAAAAAAGAAACATCAAACCGGGGATAGGGAATTGGGTACAAGACTCAAAAGATGGGTCTAAAAGCCTGGGGACTATCGGGACAACTCCAAAAGCCAACGAACGATCTACCAATGCCTCCTGCATGCAGAGTGACCACAAACGCTACCCCCAGACGAGATATCAGATGCCGGATTGATAACGTCACCGCCATCATCGATAGAGACGTCGTCATCTCTGGGATCCTGCTGATGGTACTTTGGCTCGTCCTCCTCCTCGTCCTCGACCTCTATCAGCTCAAGAGGTTCTTCCTTGGGGTCCTCTTCAAGATCCTCCTCCACTGGATCCTCCGCAAGCGATTCAACTGAATCAAAATTCTCATGAAGGTGACCGGTGACTTGCAGCATATGAAGGTAGTACCATGGAGGTGGAAGCACCACATTCCTCGTCTCCACTGTATGAATCCTTCGTACGGGCACTCCGTTAGCATTCTTCTCGGTAGTTGTGACTATTCCTCGATATGTCGCGGTCGTCGTACCATCATGTATAGTCCAGTTCCCTGCCATCCCAGCATGATCAAACACTTCGCTCCTCGAGCTCGACTGTGCCAAGGGAACGTTCGGATCCATCTAAAAGCACGCGCATACCGGATACAAGAAGAAAATAACAGAACATACAGATGTGCAAGAGTGAGATACCGTCATAAGATATATCCCACAACAACCATGTATATGATACATACATCACATAATCATATAAGCAGTTAAATCATGCATATACATAACATAAAAGTGTTATATCGAAGGGTCTCAAACCCGCACAATCAATCTTTGAAAATATACATGGCACTTCAATTTCAGGCTCTAACTTAATCTCATGGGATATCAACACCGTTTTCCACTGGAGAAGAATTAGAGTTGGTTAATCTCTATCCCACCGGGCAGTTGCCTCCATACCCTCATGCATTTAAGGTCTCAGGACGAGCAACGTCACATGTGCCTCTGAATCGGTCACATGGACTGACTCCCAAATACCACCTTGTATCTGATATGTAAGAAAGCATGTCTTCCTGGGGAAATGCACATGAGAAAATATTTCATTCAAAAGGTTTTCTTTGTATTCATTCTTTTTCGCTATCACAGCTCAAAGCTAACGACTTAATCATTATTTCCCCATCACTTGAAAACTTATAAACATAGGACACACAGTCCGAATGCTCAATCACAATGCCCGAGACCGATGCCGCAGTCAAGGGTTGTGGTCATATAAATCACTTATTCTTTTATTCATGTTTTGAACTTAACATGATAAGGACAATAGCCCACAACAACGAAATCAAAACACACTGTCCTAAATTTCGAGAATTGGACTCTCAGTCCAAAACATCATGAATAGGACTCATGGCCCCTAATTAACACTGATCCAAGATCACGTGCGTATAACTGAATACTAGAGGCGACGTCTCACGTTCTAGATTCTCTTTCTTAAGTACTTATTTTTCGTTCAGTGAAAATCGAATTCAAAACCGAATCCTCGATAACCTATCCAGGCTTTCGGAAAGTTTCTAAATCATTTAGGAAAAAACATTTTCTTTGAAAATATTTTATAAAGCATCTTTGGAATACTTTTATCTTTGAAAATCCCCAATAGGATATTGCCAAATAATCTTGAAAGTTTTCACTTGAAGACACATAGTTCGAAAAGGATTTTTCTCTTGTATAACAATAGTTCACCAAAACCATTTCAACATTTAAAACAAGTACTTTAAGTTAATGAGCTTTTGGAAAAGAACACCTATCCTTTCATCTTCAAAGCTTATTAAGGCTTTTAATCCTTATAACAGTTGAGCACAGACATGAGTTTGGCTTAGCAAACTTTCAATCAACATCAGTATATATTCTCAGTTCAATGCTAATATCAAAGTTGAAAGCATTTCATCACAGATATATATATTAACATTTAGAACAAGCACAGTTCAACATCAGATAATAGCATAACAGTTCAAGTTCATTAGATAACCAAGTAAGCTCAATCAACATATAAATATCCAGTTAAACACATACACACATGCATACAGTTACTGAATATCTTTAGGAAATCCCCTCTTACCTCACATCGGAGTTAAGAGTCTTGGATTTGAAAAGAAGGTTCACAAACGTCTGATTCGTGGTCGTACACGGGTCAAAATAATATAGTAATTAAAAAAATTGCAGTACAAGGCAAAACAACCTTGGTCGTCTCACGAGGATCATTAAAATCCTTAGCCAATCAAGAATGTTAAAGAAAGGAGGTTTTCAAAATTCGTTGGGAGAAAACAAATTGCAATTAAAAAAAAGAAATTCAATTAATTATAAACATCAATCCAAGACGTCAAGTTCTTTGATAGAATTCGTCATTGTTCCAAAAGATATAAATTCATTTGCCCTCCTCCTCTGTTAATTTAAAATCTAATACATGATCATGTAGGGTTTAAATAACAAAATTGGAGTCACAATCGCAATCCCTAATAATGTTGATTTATATACAAATTCAATTAACCTAGGTTACCAATCGGTTCCCTAATCTCTATTAGATTTTTGGATTAATCAATCCTAATTCCTTATTCCAATTAAATCATGAAAACTGAATCTACATCTAATCAGACATAGATCAAACGTAATCACACTCACAACACAGAAATCATAATTGAAAGAAGAGAAAAGGAGAAGAAGCAATTGAAAAACAATTAAAAGTAAGGAACTTGGAATTCAAACCAAATTACTTGAATGTCTAGGATTGATAAAAGGTTTAGCCTTCCATAGTCATCACCATTGGAGAATCTTTAACAGCAAAACATCCAACAAAGTGCAAAAAACTAAAAAGGGGAGAAGAGAGGGGAAGAGAATTCGAAAACTTGCAAAAACAAGGATTGCAAAAGTGTCTAGTTTGCATCTCTCTGACTTGTGCAGCTGTAAAATGCTATTTATGCTTATTAATCCTGACCTAACCCTAGACTAAATTAAGGACCTCTGAATAATCTTTCCAACAAGGTATCATATGCCTTAGTTGGGCTTAAGATGAGTAAGTTATGCCCATTTAAGTGAAGGAACATCATAGACTGGGCACTGATCCACGTCAGAGAAATCAGGACCCAATTTAGCCTTGATTTTGGCCTAATTTGACAATTCTTGTAAAACCTAAAATTGTAGGTCTCTTCCTTATCTTTCGAGGGACGGTAATATCACCAAAATCCGATATCTGTAGCTCTAGTTATGCTCTGTGTAAGGCAACAAGGTCAGGATAAGTGAAAAATCCGAAAATTAACAATGTTTAGCAATTAGACCCAATTAAGCCCAATAATGTAAAACTCAGCCAAATAACCAATATTAAACACATATAACAATTAATTAGGTCAAGTATACACACTAAAAGGTAACTCAAAAATGAGTTATCAACGTCCTCGCTTCTTCGGCGATGGAAGTCTAAGGTTACCAACATAAAATCATGAGTTAAAAAAAAATCAACTCGAGAACACTAACCACAAGGTATAGGTTCAGTTCATACAATAAACTAGGATTAGGGGTTTCCGAAATTTATGCGACTCTTGGATTTATGATCCTTAAGTGCTAGAAGTTCATAAACAACAATCTTTTAACAAAGTTGAATTAAAAATCCCACTAAGTACTTGACTTAGGGTTTCGGCCAAGCATGGGTAAATAAGCTAGGAATTTCTAAACTTTATAATCTCTTTAGGTTAGCATCCATACAAAGTAAGGAGCTTGAAACCATGATCATTTCGGAAAATGGAAAAATCAAATGTCTTAGACCATGAACTCTTAGGTTCGGCCTTAACAAGTTTGTGAGGTTAGAGATCTTTAAATCATCCAATCTTTTGGACATAGCATCCTTTAACATGAAGGAGCTTTAATCCATAATCATCTTGGAAAACAAAATAAAATAACACATCCTAGGTCAAATGTTACATTCGGCCATCATAGGAAAATAAAGCAAGAAAATATTTTAAACTTTCCAATCACTTAGACATAGCATCCTTTAACATAAGGAGCTTTTTAGTCCATGATCACTTTGGAAAACAAATCTTTGCCATAACCATTCAAGGTTTCGGCCTCCTTAGGAAGAAGGGGTTAGAAAACTTTGTTTTACACAACCTTTTAGTATGTGATAGTATGAGTAAATACAAGAATATAGAAAGTGGTTTCAACTCAAAAGGAGTTTTCTACCATTTTTGAGAGGTTTTAGAAGTTAAAAGCACATAAAGGACATATGAATAAAACTTTGAAATAAAAGATGAAACTTTGAAAAAAGAACTACATAGAAGTATTACCCTTAACAAGATGAACAACTTTGATGAAGAACTCTAAGAGAAAAGCTTGATAAAAATGTAAACTTTGTAAGAGAGAAGAAGAAGAAGAAGAAATGTAGTAAAGTGTAAATGTGAGAAATGGAGGAAAGTGATGAAGTGTGGAAATGAAGAGTTTTTATAGTGAGTGATAGGAGAGGGTCACGGTTTTGGGAGAGGAAGAAAGAAGAGAAGAAAGAAGGTGGGTTGCTTGTAGAGAGGATAAGGAGTTAAGGTGATGTGATGTGATTAGAGAGAGAAAGATGAAAAAGTGAGATTTTTGAAAAAAAAGTCATGATTCACCTTTTGAGGTTTGTCATAACCTTCACATCAAGTCACTTCATGTCACTTCATCCTCTCGATGCTCTGCTCCATTGCGTATCAGATGACTTCCCCGATCGTATTTCCCGACGATTTTGCCCGGGAAATCCCTAAGATTTGGCCCCGAACAAGATTTTTCGAAAAACTCCAAACCCACACAAAACAACATAAAAACACTAACCGTCTCATTCACGAATTAAAATTTGGTCTCTAGCTCAGAAAACTTGTACTGGCAGTGAGAACCCAGACCAGTTTTCGTTTGAATTTTCGACCGAAAATTTTATTGCGACTTCATACGGTAAAACAACACAAGAAAATGATTTTATTTTAAATAAAATCATCCTCTGGATTTTATAAAAAATAAACACATTAAATCATGTATTTACTGATAAAGAACCATACGAAAAACAGGGTGTTACAACTCTACCCCTCTAAAAATAATTTCGTCCTCGAAATTACGTACCTTGAAATAACTCAGGATACCGCAACTTCATCTTGTCCTCAGCTTCCCACATTGCTTCTCCGGTTGTCTCATTCCAGCTGACTTTGACCAAAGGAATTTGCTTACCTCTGAGCTGCTTTGTCATCCTATCCGCGATTCGTGCCGGTGAAGTCACAAAGGACAGGTTCTCTTTTAACTGTACTTTATCATGCTTTATGATATGTGATGGATCAGGAATGTATTTTCTCAACTGAGAGACATGAAAGACATCATGGATATTGGAAAGAAAGGGTGGTAAAGATATTTTATAAGCTACTGGACCTACACGACAAAGAATTTGGTAGGGTCCAATGAACTTGGGAGTAAGCTTCCTGGACTTTAGTGCTCTGCCAATCCCAGTCATTGGCGTGACTCTCAAGAATACATGTTCGCCTTCCTCAAACTCTAGAGGTCGTCATATCTTGTTCGCGTAGCTCTTCTGTCGGCTCTGAGTAGTCCTCATTTTCTCCTGGATCATCTTCACATTTTCTGTCGTTTGTTGCACGAAGTCTGGACCCAACAACAAACTCTCACCATCGTGGTACCAACACAAAGGCGTCCGACATCGTCGACCGTACAGAGCTTCATAAGGTGCCATTCCAATTCTTGAATGGAAACTATTATTGTAGGTGAATTCTATCAACGGTAGGGACTCTTCCCAACCCCCGACATCCTCCAAAACACAAGCTCTCAGCAAGTCCTTTAGTGACTGGATTGTCCTTTCCGTTTGTCCATCAGTCTGTGGATGATATGCGGAACTCAAACTGAGTTTCGTTCCAAGCGATTTTTGCAAACTCTTCCAAAACCTCGATGTAAACCGCGGGTCTCGGTTTGAAACAATGCTCGAAGGCACACCATGCAGTCTAACAATCTCTCCGATGTACAGTTGGGTTAACTTCTCCATAGAGTATCTCATATTGATTGGCAAAAAGTGAGCTGACTTAGTCAGTCGGTCCACTATTGCCCATATAGCCTCATAACCCTTCTTAGTCCTTGGTAAACTAGTCACGAAATCCATCAAGATTCCATCCCATTTCCATTATGGAATATCTAAAGACTATAACATTCATGCTAATCTCTGGTGTTCCATTTTGGCTTTCTGATATACAAAACAAGAAGCGACGTATTCCATTACATCTCTCTTCATCCCATGCCACCAGTACAACTTCTTAAGATCTTGATACATCTTCGTGGTCCCTGGGTGCATACTCAACCTACTCTTATGAACCTCTTCTAAAATCAGCTTCCTCAGCTCAGCATCATCAGGTACACAGATTCTCTTGCCAAACCTCAAGATTTCATCTGTTCCTCTTCTAAACTTTGACAGAGCTCCTTGACGTACTAAGTCTCTTTCTGTCTGCAGATACTGATGAGTCTCTTGCTTCTCCTTTATCTTCTCCATTAATCCATTTGACACGGTGGTCCTGTTCAGACACAGTTTTCCTGGCATACTCTCAACTGACAAACTTAGATCTCGGAATTGTTCTAGCAATTCCTGCTCTTTAACCATCATCACTGATGCGTGAATTGACTTTCTGCTCAAGGCATCAGCCACTACATTTGCCTTTCCAGGGTGATACTGTAGTTGAAAGTCATAATCCTTCAGGAATTCTAACCAACGTCTCTAATGCATATTCAACTCCTTCTGATTAAACAGGTACTTCAAGCTCTTATGGTCACTAAAAACATTAAAAGTAGCCCTGTACAAGTAATGTCTCCAGATTTTTTTAAAGCAAAGACCACAACAGCCAGTTCTAAATCGTGCGTCGAATAGTTCCTCTCATGAATCTTCAACTGCCTCGAAGCATAAGCTACAACTTTTCGATTTTGCATCAGCACACAGCCCAAACCTTGATGCGAAGCATCACAGTAAACCTCAAAAGATTCCTCGGGATCAGGTAGGATCAATACCGGTGAGGTTGTCAACCTCCTTTTCATCTCTTGGAAGCTTCTCTCACAGGCTTATGTCCACACAAACGTTTGGTCCTTACGAGTCAACTGGGTGAGAGGTCCTACATTCTTGGAAAATCCCTCAATGAACCTCCTGTAGTAGCCAGTCAAACCCACAAAACTACGGATTTTTGTTGCCGTTGTCGGTCTTTCCCATTCCAAAACAGCCTCGACCTTCGTTGGATCCACATCGATTCCTTCGCGGGATATTACGTGACCCAAGAATTGAACTTGATCCAACCAAAACTCACACTTCTTTGATTTTGCATAGAGCTGTTTCTCTCTCAGGATCTGAAGACCAATGCTAAGGTGTTCAGCATGAGTCTCCTTGTCCAGAGAATAGATCAGAATGTCATCAATGAAGACGACTATGAACTGATCCAAAAAGGGACGAAAGATCCTATTCATATAGTCCATGAATATAGTAGGTGCATTCATCACTCCAAACGGCATCACCAAATACTCATAATGCCCATAGTGTGTTCGAAACGCTGTCTTAGGAACATCTTCTGCTTTTACTCGTATCTGGTGGTATCCTGACCGCAGATCTATCTTTGAAAACACTGTTGCGCCACGCAACTGATCCATAAGATCATCTATCCTTGGAAGACGATATCTGTTTTTAATCGTGACTTTGTTTAACTGACGAAAGTCCACACACAGCCTAGCAGTTCCATCTTTCTTCTTAACTAGCAGGACTGGAGCTCCCCACGGTGACACACTAGGTCGTATAAACTCTTTCCTCATCAGCTCCTCAAGTTGGTCCTTCAAGGTTTCTAACTCTGATGGCGACATGCGATATGGTGCCATGGATATTGGTCCAGTGCCTGGAATCAGATCAATTACGAACTCGATTTTCGGAACAGGTGGCAATCCAGGTACATCCTCAGGGAAAACCTCCGAAAACTCTCGAACGATAGGTACGGATTCCAAGTCAAACTCGCTCTCGACGTCCAAGGAAAGCAGCAGCATGTAACCTTGAGTTCCTTCTATCAAAGAAGCTCTTACCTGACTAGCAGATAAAAATCCAGAAATCTCCTCCCTAAAGATTAAGGTTTTCTGAGCACAATCTATTAGGATATGGTTGAAAGATAACCAATCCATGCCTAAGATTACATCTAACTGTACTAAAGGCAAACAGATCAAGTCTACAAGGAAATGTCTATTCTGAACGATGATAGGACAGTTTAAGCAAACAAAATTAACGGTTGATGAGTGTGATTTCACATCGTCTTTGTCTATCATTTTGCATGCATTTTTCATGTAGTTTAGGCATTTTTAATTAGATTTTAGGTTAATTTTCCTTTGGAACGGGTAAGGCGGTTTTCGTGGTGTTGTTTTGCAGATATCAAGGGTAAAATGCTCAAGATCAACCATGATGAAGTTTGGATGAAGATGGAGCTTTAAAAGTGAAGAAAATGAGCCAAACAGAGCCCATCACGGCCTAGCCGTGATGCCCATCACGGCCATGATCGAGCAAAACTGAAAAAGAACAAAGGCTGAAGTCAGAGTCTGTCACGGCCTGGCCGTGATAGCCATCACGGCCGTGACCCAAAACCACCACAAGTCAGAGACCATCACGGCCACAGCCGTAATTCAGAACACGGCCACAAAAGGAATACTCGCGTCGCGAGCAATATCTTCGCGTCGCGAACAAATGGAACTTCCAGAAATACCAGAAACAGAGACCATCACGGCCTGCCCGTGATGGCCATCACGGCCGTGACGCGCATTACTTGGATCAGAAGCAACCGAAATAGATCAGATTTTGAGTTGGATTGGGACTCTAACTTCCCAATTTCTATAAATATGGACCAGGCAGATGCAGAAGGATCGATCCATCATCATCTAGGACACTTTTGGCTACATTTTAGAATCATCTTCTTCTCCTACTCTCATTCTGATTTTGTAATTTTTCATTATGTTGTCAACCCAGCTTGTCATCTCCATGGCAAGACTGGAGTAGTAACTTAGTTTCTAGGGATTGGGGCTCTGCCCAAGTTTTGTTTACAATGTTGAATTCGATGTAATATCTTTGTAATTACAATTTTGCTTTAGATCTGATTTCTAGTGTGTTAATCACTCGTAAACTCGGCGACCGCTTATTTGCGTGACGTAGACGTTCTAAGGAGGAACCTAGCGGTGAACTTAGGATTTCTAGGGTGTTTCACTCGTAAAATCCGGCGGCTGTTTGTTTGTGAGATGTGGATGATCTAAGGAGGAACCTAGCGGTGAACTTAGGATTATTTGCATGACTTAGACATTTTAAGGAGGAACCTAGCGGTGAACTTAGATGTCGGATCTATAGAAGTCAGACTTGGGACTGAAATCACGAGAGTTAGAAGCCGTCCCTCGAGGAGCAACGAGTTGTCACGGAACACAAAGGGTCCAATCTGGGTTCGACTACCACGAGAGTAGGGGTCGGGTCAATTGGGCACGGCTTTTGTAACCCGAGAGGGAGCTTAAGCTATCAGAGGATAAACTCGCCTTCAAGGCAATTTCGCTAATCATCAAGGGTAATCAACTTAACAACGTAAACGATCTTGTTGGTAACCTAAATCCCTAGGAACCCATTTAGATCAAAACCCCAAAAAGATTTGTTTTATGTTTTATTTGATTCTGTTTGTTCATCTCTCAACTCAAACCTTTTTCAAAAACCCTCTAAAAAGTCCAGATTTACTCGATTTGATAATTGATTGCGATTCGGGAACACAGTCTCTGTGGGTTCGATATCTTTTATTACTTGACGGCAATCCGGTACACTTGCCGGAATCGCAGGAGAGCGGCGCTCGACCACACGCGCGTCGCAACGCGCTGTCAAGTTTTTGGCGCCGTTGCCGGGGACTGTGCCTTTTCGAATTTCAATTAGTTTTTAAATTGATTTTTCTGGAAATTTTCTTTTTATTTGATTTTTAATTTCAAAAAAAAAATTCAAAAATTTCTTTTCCTTCTATTGTATCCATCTCTGTGTGTTATAGGCAAAGATCCCTAAGTCTTGGGACCTTGGTGAAGTTGATCCGGAGATCGAGAGGACCTTCCACAGACGTAGAAGACTACAAAGAGAGGGAGAAAGGTCGATTCCCATTCCACTCATGGCGAATCAACCGGATACAAAGCCTTTGAAGGACTACGCAGCCCCAAATGCGAGAGGCTTGCGAACTGGGATTGCAAGGCCAGAGATTGAGGCGGAGAACTATACCATACCGCCCATGCTAATCAACATGATTAGGCAACATCAATTCGGAGGATTGCCTTTGGAGGACCCGACCGATCACATAGAGACATTCTTAGAGTTCACCGATGCAATCAGGATTAATGGAGCCTCGGTCGATGTTGTACGTTTGAGACTGTTCCCCTCATCTCTCACTGGAAAGGCGAAGGCCTGGCTTAAGCAAATTCCCGCTAACACTTTGTCCACTTGGGACCAACTGGAGCAGGCGTTCTTGGAGAAATTCTTCCCTCCATCCAAGACGGCCTACATAAGAACCCAGATCACCGGCTTCTTCCAGAAAGACGGAGAATCATTGTCGGAAGCTTGGGATCGTTACAAGGGACTGCTGGAGTCTTGCCCGCACCATGGACTCGAGAGGTGGTTAATAGTGCACACCTTCTATAACGGATTGGATTACTCTTCGAAGGTGTCACTTGATTCTGCAGCCGGTGGAGCATTTATGAATAGGCCTCTGACTGAGGCATTCAACATCATCGAGAATGTCGCCACCAACTACCACCAATGGGGATCCGAAAGAGGTAATAACCCGAACAAGATTTCGGGGGGTAAGTTTGAAGTAAATAGCACTGATCTTATAATGTCAAAGATAGACTCACTTAATAAACGTTTTGATCGGCTTGAAAGAGCTAATGTGAGTGCATTAGGTGCTACTAACACTGTTTGTGAGATTTGTGGAATGCAGGGACATGACATGATGGAATGCCCACATGGTATCGCTCATGGATCCGGCGCTTCGGGTGAACAAGTGAACTCTTGTCACAACTTCTACGATACAAACCCGAAGCTGCCCAACTATGCTCCCCCAAATCCCTACAACCAAAGGAGGAACAACCCTTACCTCTCCTACGGCAACTACAGCAACACGCTCAACCATGAGTTCCAAGAGGGTCAAGGTAATAAGAGAGCAGCACCGGGGTATCCTCAGGTACAAAGATCTAAACTCGAGACTTTATTTGAAAGTTTTGTTGAAACTCAGACAAAACAGAATGAGGAGTTTAGACAACAAGGAAGGGCAGTGAGTGAGGTAATAAAAGAGCTAGCATCCAAGGTAGACAACTTAGCCACTCATAGCAAGATGCTAGAAACACAAATTGCCCAACAAGCCAGCACATACACTAGACCTAAGGGTACATTCCCGGGTCAACCCGAAGCTAATCCCATTGAGCATTGCAATGCGATACACTTAAGGGATGATAAGCTTGGGGTGGGGGTAGCTGAAATGGAGGTGGAACCGGAGGAGGACACGAGCGAAAAGGAAGAGCCTGAACCAAAGTACGTCCCTCCACCACCGTACCAACCCCCGATACCTTTCCCACAAAGGTTGGTCAAGAGAAAGCAAGTGGAAGAAGAAACTAAGAGCTTAACTGAGGAGCCAATTATCATGGAAAAATCTAATATGCCTCCTAAACTAAAAGACCCAGGTAGTTTCTCTATCGCTTGCTCGATTGAAAAAGTGCAAATAGACCAAGCCTTGTGTGACTTAGGGGCTAGCGCGAGCTTGATGTCCCTCACTATCATGGAAGGGTTGGGAAGCAAAGAGTTAAGACCATTCAAATTCTCCTTACAATTTGCGGATGGCTCAACTAGGACTCCTCTAGGCATACTAGAGAATGTTCCTGTAAAGGTAGGGAAATTCTTCATCCCTACCGACTTCCTGGTATTGGATATGAAAGGGAATTCTGAATTCCCCATCATTTTAGGAAGGTCATTCTTGGCAACCGCTGGGGCAGTAATAGACGTAAGGAATGGTAAACTCTCTCTAAATGTAGAGGAAGGTAGGGTAAATTTTCAATTGACTAACTCTTATAACAACCCTCCTTTTGAGAGCCATGTGTGCAGAATTGATGTAACGTCTCCAGTGGTAAAAGAAGAGCTGAACATGGAAGCAACTCCGAAGATATGCATGGCTAATGATGCACCCAGCAGTGATGGAATTGGAGTTGCTGTCCATGCAGAAGCAAAACTTCCGCCGGGAGGAAGGAAGGCTAGGAAGCTCCGAGGGAAAAGAGCGAAGCGGAAGCGTTATTGGCCGTATGAGCAGAAACGGCTTTTTGAAGGAGTTCCATGGAAGAGAAGTGTTCCGGCACATCTATGCCCAGCCGACCCCGGTTGATTAAAGGAAGTATGGTCGAGCTTAAGACCATAAATAAGCGCTTCTTGGGAGGCAACCCAAGTTTTCTTTCCCTTTTTCCTTTTGTTTTGATTTAACCTCTTGAATAATTTGAGAAGATCAAGAGGCAAACAAATATCATTAATAGGTTTGTCTAGTGTTTTCAGGTTGAGAAAGGGAAGAAGAGCAGAGAAAAATAAAGTCAGAAGCCATCACGCCCTGGCCGTGACAGTGGTCACGGCCGTGATGAACTAATACAAGGGCACAGAAAGGATCACGGCCTAGCCGTGATATCCATCACGGGCGTGATGAGTAGGATGCCAAGGACAGAATTGATCACGGCCTGCCCGTGATACGCCTCACGGCCGTGATGCTATTTCCACCCAAGTTTTGACTGGAATGCAAGCCAACACCCGCTACCCCCTCGGTAAGTTGTTCCAATTTTTCTCCTCTCTCCGACTTGATTATTTACATTGGAGACAATGTAAGTAATCAAGCTTGGGGTGGGGGTATTTTTGCATTATTTTTGCATTTGCATTGTTGCATTCATATTGCATTCTCACAGGCATAGATTAGTATGATCACATTCTTTAGATTGCCCCTCACTTAGAACATGCATCCAATTGTGAGAACTTGGAGCCAAATGAATTGAGATAGTGAATTTTTGAACCCAGATTTTTCATTATTCTTGTGATATGGCTAAAAATAAAATTTCTTGAGATAATCTTTTGATAGTTGATAATTAGCATGTGGTTCCTTAAGTTTGTGTACCTCACTGATTTTTGAACTACTAAATGTAAGATTTTGAGCCAAAAGGGGTATTCACTAAATCTACCCCATTTCTTGTGATAGAGTGTTGTAATTCCTCTTGGACTGTATTTTCTAGAACTTGACTTGAAACCGTTTCGAAACTTAAAAATTTTTGAAAACACTTTTGGAAATGATTGAGGCACTAGATATTTTTCCGGACTCCCGAGCTTTGAATGTTTAAATGCTACCCCTTAGTTGCCCAATTTTGAGCCTAAAAGAAAAAAAAAATACTTTTCTTGGTACCTTGAATTACTTTGATAAATAATGCTTGGTATGGCACCTTTTAAAGTATTACAAAAAGGGCAAAATGGTAGTTGGAAAAAGTATGGGATGAAAAAGCTATAAAGTAATTTCTCTTGAGCTATAAATCTCCCCTTCTCCAAACAAATAAAATGAAATAAACAAAAAAAAAATGGAGAAGGGGATGACAAAGAAAGTGAGAAATGAAAATAAAAGAAAGAGAAAAAGAAAAAAATAGAAGGAAGAAAGGTGGAAAAGTAAATCAAAGCCCAAAAAAGGGGTATTTTAGAAGGTGTCATGCTTTGCAATGTTTGATAATTTGTTTATCCTTCTTGAATTTCCCTTTTCTTGATTTCCCCACCTAACAATTAATCCCATGGCCACATTACAACCAAAGTGAAAGACCTCTTGATTCTTAAGTGTTTTCATTAATAAAGTAGAGATTTGGTTAATAGTCAAGCCTATGGTAAAATACTTTCCTTGAGGAAATGGAGTGAATTGTCATATACCCTAAAACAATTGAGTGATGAGATGAGTGCCTGGTCGCGCTGTCGCGCACGCGCCAAAAAGGACGAGCGGGTTTAAAAGTGTAGTATAGTGCGACAACTTGGATGTCGTCTCTCAAGGACTCTGAGAGTATTACTTTTCACAAAAATCAGTTTTGGGGGGGTTGGGATTGGAGTGCAAAATAAGAAACAACAAAACAGAGCAATCAAAAACAAGGCAGTTGAAAAGGGATTATCAATTATCAAACAACGATTAATCTACTGTCAAGAATTCCCAACTATCCCTGGTTAATGTAAACCCAAGCCCTAAGCGATTCTTATCCCTCCCGGTTGTAGTAGCAATTTACAAGCGAAACTACTACCACAGATACATGTCCCTATTCCCGAATTAAGCAAACGGGATTAAGCCCTTCGTGAACTAAGCGAACACGAAATGTACACACGCAAATTAAGCAGATGCGATTAATTATAGGAACATGATATCACCAGAGATAAATCAATACAATACAGTATACTCCTGAATTAAGCAAACAGAAATACAAAGTATGGTATTGAAAAAGGAAAAGCAATTAAAATAGGGATTACATAACCTCAAGTATATGGGATCCTCAAACAGTAGACTAATCCTAAGAATTTAGTTCTCCATTACAGACAGAAGGAAAACTCAAAAGTGTAATGTAAAGTAGTGAAAAACTGGATGATTTCTGTCTGCTTTTATAAGAGGCTGCGCATCACGACCGTGATGGCTGTCACGGCCAGGCCGTGATCGTCTCTGCCAAGGGTGACTTTTCGCATTCTGGTACGTTACGGCCGTGATGGCTATCACGGGCAAGCCGTAATACATTCTGACTTTTGGTTTCTCTCTTGTCACGGCCGTGATCTTCATCACGGCCAGGCCGTGATCCTTTCTGACTTTTTGCATTTCTTTATCACGCCCGTGATGTGTATCACGGCTGGGCCGTGATCGCTTCTGACTTTTCATGATCTTCTCATCACGGCCGTGACCAGTGTCACGGCCTGGGCGTGATAGCCTCTGCTTCAGATACACTTCCTTACTTGCTCTTCTTATTATCCTGAAACAACAAAATAACCATAAGCTTTATTTTATTCAAAACTAGATAAATTAACCTAAAACTACGCAAACGACTCAAAACCTTGCTTGAGGACAATCTAATCTAATTTGGGTGAAAGTAGGATATAATTTGCACAAAACCCTGGTCATACTAGCCATAAAACTAGATGAGCCAGAGGCTTATCAAAATACCCCAAACTTAAACTTTGCTTGTCCCCAAGCAAACTAAGACTCAAAAATCAAAAAGACTCAAGACCTGGCAAGCTCAAAAGATTCAATCAACATTGCACACACTCAAGCAATACATCAAAAACAGTTTTTCTTCATTGTTTCCCCCTTTTCAAACAGAGCAATCCCCAAATTCATTTATTCTAAACAATTGAGAGTTTCATCATGAAAACAATCAGAAATCTAAGCAGGGGATCTAAGTCACACACAAGAGGGAGATCACCAAATCCAAACAACTGCCTTCCTCACAAGGGCATTATTTGTTCACTCAGTCACTCAGTTTATGTCAGGCTAACAATTTGCACTCAGTTTTACTTTTCAAGTACACTTCCCAAAAGATTTGATTTTCACCTCAAAATGGCTCCCACAGAAAACATGCAAGCAACATCAGAAGGTCTTTCATGGGTTGTAATGGGGCCTGGCTAAGGGTAGGATATACAAAAGGAACTAAGCTGAAGACCCTAGGAACTAAGAGAGCATGAACTATTTTTACACCTTGAAATTCACTCAAGTTCCTTTCTTTATTTTTTTTCCTTTACACTTCTGGGTGGCTACAGCTCTTTTTATTTCTTTTTGGCATTTTTGTATTTTTTTGTATTTTTTTTTCTTTTTTTCCATCATTTGTACACTTTTTCTTTCACAAGCTTTTGGCTCCAACTCTTTTTTTCTTTTTCTTTTTTTTCTTTTTTGTTTTTTTTTCTTTTTTTTTTTTCAATCCCAACAACATATTACACCTTGCAGCCACCCCAAACTTTAGTTTCTTGCACCCATTCTAAGATTACATGCTCTCCTAATCCTAAGATCGGGTTAACATGGTTTTCCAGATTTTTGGGCTTATAACATTAGGTTATCAAGAACTAATAGGCTAATAGGCTCAAAAGGGCTAACTAGGGAACATGCAATAGGAATTAGTTTATTCAGGCCAAGTAGCTATTTACAAAGAAACTGCCTAAATCATTTGCTACACACATATAATCATGCAAACCAAAAAAAGATTCAATCAAATCCAGGGAAGTGTAACTTGAAAGTGATTTTCACACATTTTAAAACATCTTGGAGGCTCAAAACCTCACCTGGACATTCATGCAAATTGTTTGAAAGAGATACTATCCCTAGTGTGTGCTCCCTATCACCCCAAACTTATCATTCATCATGCTATCATAACAAAATCCCAAAGTTCAATTTTCAATTTCACATGGGAATCACAAATTTTTTTCAAAATTTTTCAGCCTAGGGGGAAATCATTACATATCAATCATGCAAGCAATCTGTGCAACATCAATCAAAATCTAGCAAACTTGCCAACTAAAAACTTAACACACAAATGCTCCTGAGCTTCTCAAATTATTCAGGAGCTTTATTCAAAGAAAAGAAAAACAAATTTTTTCAGCCTAGGGGGAAATCATTACATATCAATCATGCAAGCAATCTGTGCAACATCAATCAAAATCTAGCAAACTTGCCAACTAAAAACTTAACACACAAATGCTCCTGAGCTTCTCAAATTATTCAGGAGCTTTATTCAAAGAAAAGAAAAACTACAACTAGTTCCCTCCCCCACACTTAAAACATGCATTGTCCCCAATGAACAACAGAATTATAAGATCATAGTGAGGGAAAGGAAAAGAGTACTCCCTGATCAAGCATCATTGTAAGGTGGAGCATCCAAAGATAGCTCCTCAACATTAGCATCCGCAGGGTCAGCAGCATCCACACCATGGAACGGCTTCAACCTTTGCCCGTTAACCTTGAAAGTCTTGTTGGTACCTGTACTTTGAATCTCCACTACACCATAAGGAAACACATTAGTCACAACAAAAGGGCCATCCCATTTAGACCTAAGCTTCCCAGCCATCAATCTCAGGCGGGAATTAAACAATAAGACTTTCTGACCCACAAAAAATTCTTTCCTAACAATCATTCTATCATGAAATAGTTTTGTTCTCTCTTTATACATCCTGGAGCTCTCATAAGCTTCAAGCCTAAGCTCCTCAAGTTGCTGCAATTGCAGTTTTCTCTCAACACCAGATTTCTTCATGTCCAAGTTGCAACACTTTACTGCCCAATATGCTCTATGCTCAACTTCCACCGGGAGGTGGCATGCCTTGCCAAAAACTAGCCGGAAGGGGGACATCCCTATAGGTGTCTTAAAAGCAGTCCTCTGGGCCCACAAAGTCGTCTTCCAGACGGCGGCTCCATTCCCTTCTGTTTGGCTGCACCATCTTCTCCAGAATTTGCTTAAGCTCCCTGTTTGATATTTCTGCCTGGCCATTGGTTTGGGGAGGGTCAGCTGTAGACACTCTATGTACAATCCCATATTTTCTGAGTAAGGCCTCCAAGGTTCTCATTGCAAAAATGTGTGCCCTGGTCACTGATGATGGCCTTGGGTATGCCAAACCTGCAAAAGATGCTGGACCTAACAAATTTTGAAACAATCTGAGCATCGTTAGTCCTAGTGGGGATTGCTTCCACCCACTTTGAAACATAATCTACAGCCAACAAAATATATACAAAACCAAAAGAAGGAGGGAAGGGACCCATGAAGTCCATCCACCACACATCAAAGACCTCACAAGAAAGCATTGGTCGCGAGGCATCTCACTCCTACGAGTGATTGCAGGGCCTGTTATTTGGCATTCTTTACAGTTCTTGTATACCTCATATGAATCCCTGAAAATTGTGGGCCAGTAGAACCCGGAGTCCAGGACTTTTCTTGCTGTCCTTTGAGGTCCAAAATGTCCTCCGACTGGAGATGCATGTGAGAAATGCAGGATGGACTCCTTCTCATGATCGGGTACACACCTCCGAATGACTTGGTCACTGCAAAACTTCCACAGATAGGGGTCATCCCACACATAATACTTTGCATCGCTCTTCAGCTTGTGGAACTTTTGTCTACTTGTACCTGCAGGAACAACACCAGCAACTAGAAAATTTACAATGTCAGCAAACCAGGGGGTTACCCCATACATATGTAACAATCTCATCAGGGAAATCATCTTGGATGGGAAATGTATCCTCATCCCTTGCTATCCTACTCAAATGATCTCGCTACGCATTTTCAGCTCCACTTTTATCCTTTATCTCCACATTGAATTCCTGAAGCAAAAGCATCCACCGGATCAGTCTTGGCTTAGCTTCTGGCTTCTTCAACAAATATTTCAAAGCTGCATGGTCAGTAAAAACAGTTACCCTAGAACCTAGCAAATAAGACCTAAACTTGTCAAGTGCAAATACAATAGCTAGCAGCTCTTTCTCAGTGGTTGTGTAATTTTCCTGAGCGGCATCTAGGGTCCTAGAAGCATAGTGAATTACATGGGCAACCTTGCCCACCCTTTGTGCCAGAACTGCCCCCACAGCAAAATTTGAAGCATCACACATCAGTTCAAACGGGAGTGTCCAGTCTGGGGGCTGGATGACAGGGGTAGAAGTTAACGCCTTCTTCAGATGGTCAAATGAATCTTTGCACTTTTCATCAAACTGGAACAGGGCATCATTTTTCAGCAGATTTGACAATGGCAGTGCTATCTTGCTGAAGTCCTTTATAAAGCGCCTGTAGAAACCTGCATGTCCAAGAAAGGAACGGATCTCGCGTACGCAAGATGGGTAAGGCAATGAAGCAATTAAATTTATTTTTGCAGGATCCACAGAAATACCCTCTTTGGAAATTACATGACCCAATACTATCCCCTGTTCTACCATGAAATGACATTTCTCATAATTAAGAATCAAATCAGTATCAATGCATCTCTGAAGGACTAGATCTAGACTATGAAAACAAGCATCAAAAGAGGAGCCATACACAGTAAAATCATCCATAAACACCTCTATGCAGTTTTCAATAAAATCAGAGAAAATACTTAACATGCATCTTTGAAAGGTGCCAGGAGCATTACAGAGGCCAAATGGCATCCTCCTATAAGCAAACGTACCGAAGGGGCACGTGAAGGTGGTCTTTTCCTGATCCTCAGGGGCAATATGAATCTGGAAATACCCGGAAAAGCCATCTAGAAAACAATAATGGGACTGACCAGCCAGCCGATCTAGCATCTGATCTATGAACGGCAAAGGAAAATGATCCTTTCGGGTGGCCTGGTTTAGCTTCCTATAGTCTATACAAACTCTCCAGCTATTCTGGACTCTAGTAGGCACAAGTTCATTATTCTCATTCCTAACTACTGTTAAACCAGATTTCTTTGGTACAACTTGAACCGGACTTACCCAAGAACTATCGAAAATGGGATAGATAATACCCGCTGTAGAAGCTTGGTCACCTCTTTCTTTACCACATCCGGAATCGGTGGGTTAAGTCGCCTTTGGGCTCTGCTCCTGATCAAGCTTAGCCCCATCCTCCAAGAAAAATCTGTGCATGCATCCGGAGGGGCTAATTCCCGGAATATCGGCCAATGTCCACCCAATGGCCTTCTTGTTCTTCCTCATAACTTCTAAAAGCTTGTCTTCCCGATCGATTGAGTTGAGGCTGGAGGAAATGATGATCGGCAATGTTGCATCCCTCCCCAAGTAGGCATACTTTAAGTTCTCGGGAAGTGGTTTGAGTTCCACAGAGGCGGCCGCTCAACGGATGGAGCATTGGGAGCAGCCATAGGGTCAAGGACTTTTGCTTGAGTAAACAACTCTTCACTCTCATTATCACTTTCACTATCATCCTCACCCCGCAATGTTAAATCCAAAAACTCGGAACAAACAGAACATGGGTTAGTGTTAGTGCAGTTAGTACAAGTATATACATCATCAAAACCAAAAATAACAGGAAAATCAGAAATAAGGTCATCATGAGTGTCCTCAATGAGCTCGGATAAAGAAACTCTAAGTGGAATACGAGTGCTCCTCTCACTGGGGTGCTTCATAGCATCAAAAATCTTGAATTTGGCCACAATACCACCAAACTCCATCGACATAGTCCCATCATAAACATCAATCTTGGTCTTGGATGTCATCATGAATGGTCTCCCCAAGATTATGGGTGATCTATCGGATCGAGTCTCTCCTCGCCATGTCTAGGATGTAGAAAGTCTGCAGGGAATATCAAATCATCAACTTGCACTAGGACATCCTCTACCATCCCCATGGGTCGAGCATCTGGTCCCGTTAGCCAACTGGATGGTAAGACTCGTATACTTGCAATGGCCCCGGATCAAGGTTATTAAAGATGGAGGTAGGCATGACATTGATTGATGCTCCCAAGTCCAAAGATGCGCTTCTCAAACTTCTTGTCCCCAATAGTGCATGGGATAGTGAAGGTGCCTGGATCCTTGCACTTTTGTGGCAGTACTTGATTAGGACCTATAGAAGCAACTTTCTCTATCTTTGACTGGATAAGCGCTGAGACATTCATTCCCAAGTCAACCCTCTCATTAGTCTTCATCTTCCTCTTGTTAGTGCATAGGTCCTTCAGAAATTTAGCATATCCGGGCACTTGCTTGATCACATCCAACAGTGGAATATTAATGACTACTTTTCAAAACATCAAGAATCTCCTTCTCTTTATTCTCACCACCCATCTTCAAATTTTTCTCAATTCTGTGTGGGAATGGAATGGGTGGTCTATATACTCTCTCGCTTTCAACTTCAACCACGAGGCTCGGGAGTAGCCTTAACAGCTTTCTTCATCCTTTCCGGAAGTGGCCTCAACAACCTTTCCGGATCTCAGAGAGATGACACTCACATTAGGGTTGGAGGCATTAGGATTTATCACTGGCTGTGCAGGCAGCTGGTTTGTCCCTTGACCTTGTTGTATGCTATTCATGGATGTAGCCAACTGTCCAATCTGAGTCCTCAAATCTTGAATACTAGCATCTGTCCTCTGCTAAAACTGTACACTAGATGCAGCCATTTGCTTTACCAAGTCTTCTAATGATGGTCCAGAAGGTGCAGAAGTGGTCACTGGAGGATGATTCTGAGGTGCCATCGGCTGTTGTTGGGAAGAATTCCCATACCGCAGATTGGGGTGATTTCTCCAGCTAGGATGGTACCTATTAGTAGAGAGGTCTGGAATACTGTACCGATTCTGACTGCCTCCTTGATTATAGGGGTTCACTGCAAAAGCCTGAGGTACTTCACTGACAAATTCTTCTCTCTGGATCGGGCATGGATCAAATGGATGCTCAGGTGCATTGCACATGCTACATAACTTTGCAGGCTGAACCTTGTCTATTGCCAATTGTCTCACAAAGGAGGTCAGCTCATCCAATCTATTCTCAAGGGCGGCCTGGTTAGAAGATGAACTATGAATCTCATGCACACCTCTTGGCTCAACTGAATTTCTTCTTGTAGAAAACTGCTGGGAATTCAATGACATGTTCTCAATAAGTTGCTTAGCAAAGCCCTGGGGTCTTATCAACTAATGCTCCCCCACTAGCAAAGATCCAATGATTCCTATCCATAGGCAACAATCCTTCATAAAAGTATTGGACCAGGAGTTGTTCAGAAATTTGATGCTGGGGGCAACTAGATACCAAATGTTTGAACCTTTCCCAGTATTCAGCTAGTGACTCGTTCCCTTGCCTTATGCCACATATCTCTTTCCTTATTGAAGCAGCTCTTGAAGCAGGAAAATACCTTTCTAGGAACACCCTCTTCAAATCATTCCAAGTTGTGATGGAGTTAGGCTCAAGGTACAATAGCCAATCCTTTGCAGCTCCTTGGAGTGAAAATGGAAAAGCCTTCAGCTTAATACTGTCCTCAGTGACTCCCTCTGCTCTCGAGGTTGTGGAGCATACAACTTGGAATTCTTTCAAGTGCTTGTGTGGGTCCTCACCTGCAAGACCATTAAACTTGGGCAACAGGTGAATAAAACCAGATTTTAGTTCAAAAGGGGTGTCAGCACCAGGATAAGAAATACATAATCCATTATAGTTGACATCAGGGGCAGCAAGCTGCCTTAATGTCCTCTGGTCTCCCATGTTTTCAAAAGCAGTTTTAAAATTGGAATTACTACTAGTGCTAGCCCGAAATTCCCTACGGAGTGTGTGCAATGTTCTTTCAATTTCCGGGTCAAAATCACACAGTTCAGGGCAATGAGACCTAGTAGCCAGACCAATTCAAAACAGAACAGAAATTAAAAGAAAGAAAAGAAAATAAAATATAAAAAAATTGAGAAAAATAACAACTCAGAATCCCCGGCAACGGCGCCAATTTTTGGTCGCGCTGTCGCGCACGCGCCAAAAAGGACGAGCGGGTTTAAAAGTGTAGTATAGTGCGACAACTCGGATGTCGTCTCTCAAGGACTCTGAGAGTATTACTTTTCACAAAAATCAGTTATGGGGGGGAGTTTGGATTGGAGTGCAAAATAAGAAACAACAAAACAGAGCAATCAAAAACAAGGCAGTTGAAAAGGGATTATCAATTATCAAACAACGATTAATCTACTGTCAAGAATTCCCAACTATCCCTGGTTAATGTAAACCCAAGCCCTAAGCAGATTCTTATCCCCTCCCGGTTGTAGTAGCAATTTACAAGCGAAACTACTACCACAGATACATGTCCCTATTCCCGAATTAAGCAAACGGGATTAAGCCCTTCGTGAACTAAGCGAACACGAAATGTACACACGCAAATTAAGCAGATGCGATTAATTATAGGAACATGATATCACCAGAGATAAATCAATACAATACAGTATACTCCTGAATTAAGCAAACAGAAATACAAAGTATGGTATTGAAAAAGGAAAAGCAATTAAAATAGGGATTACATAACCTCAAGTATATGGGATCCTCAAACAGTAGACTAATCCTAAGAATTTAGTTCTCCATTACAGACAGAAGGAAAACTCAAAAGTGTAATGTAAAGTAGTGAAAAACTGGATCATTTCTGTCTGCAGCGTTTCTGCTTTTATAAGAGGCTGCGCATCACGGCCGTGATGGCTGTCACGGCCAGGCCGTGATCGTCTCTGCCAAGGGTGACTTTTCGCATTCTGGTACGTTACGGCCGTGATGGCTATCACGGGCAAGCCGTAATACATTCTGACTTTTGATTTCTCTCTTGTCACGGCCGTGATCCGTGATCCTTTCTGACTTTTTGCATTTCTTTATCACGCCCGTGATGTGTATCACGGCTGGGCCGTGATCGCTTCTGACTTTTCATGATCTTCTCATCACGGCCGTGACCAGTGTCACGGCCTGGGCGTGATAGCCTCTGCTTCAGATACACTTCCTTACTTGCTCTTCTTATTATCCTGAAACAACAAAATAACCATAAGCTTTATTTTATTCAAAACTAGCTAAATTAACCTAAAACTACGCAAACGACTCAAAACCTTGCTTGAGGACAATCTAATCTAATTTGGGTGAAAGTAGGATATAATTTGCACAAAACCCTGGTCATACTAGCCATAAAACTAGATGAGCCAGAGGCTGATCAGTGCCCAAATCAGTGAGAATATGAACTTGAAAAACCTAAGCTTCTAATTGGACTTGAACTTGATTATCTCTTGAGTGCTTATTAAATATGCTTGTCGCTTGGATTTAGTTGCTAGGGTTCTTGGTTCATTATCCATGCTTTGATTGATATATCTTATGGCCTGAGTAATTGCTTGAGGACAAGCAAAGTTTTAAGCTTGGGGTGATTTGATGAGTGTGATTTCACATCATCTTTGTCTATCATTTTGCATGCATTTTTCATGTAGTTTAGGCATTTTTAATTAGATTTTAGGTTAATTTTCCTTTGGAACGGGTAAGGCGGTTTTCGTGGTGTTGTTTTGCAGATATCAAGGGTAAAATGCTCAAGATCAACCATGATGAAGTTTGGATGAAGATGGAGCTTTAAAAGTGAAGAAAATGAGCCAAACAGAGCCCATCACGGCCTAGTCGTGATGCCCATCACGGCCATGATCGAGCAAAACTGAAAAAGAACAAAGGTCAAGTCGAGTCTCCATCACGGCCTGGCCGTGATAGCCATCACGGCCGTGACCCAAAACCACCACAAGTCAGAGACCATCACGACCACAGCCGTAATTCAGAACACGGCCACAAAAGGAATACTCGCGTCGCGAGAAATATCTTCACGTCGCGAACGAATGGAACTTCCAGAAATACCAGAAACAGAGACCGTCACGGCGTGCCCGTGATGGCCATCACGGCCGTGACGTGCATTACTTGGATCAGAAGCAACCTAAATAGATCAGATTTTGAGTTGGATTGGGACTCTAACTTCCCAATTTCTATAAATATGGACCAGGCAGATGCAGAAGGATCGATCCATCATCATCTAGGACACTTTTGGCTACATTTTAGAATCATCTTCTTCTCCTCCTCTCATTCTGATTTTGTAATTTTTCATTATGTTGTCAACCCAGCTTGTCATCTCCATGGCAAGACTGGAGTAGTAGCTTAGTTTCTAGGGATTGGGGCTCTGCCCAAGTTTTGTTTACAATGTTGAATTCGATGTAATATATTTGTAATTACGATTTGCTTTATATCTGATTTTTAGTGTGTTAATCACTCGTAAACTCGGCGACCGCTTATTTGCGTGACGTAGACGTTCTAAGGAGGAACCTAGCGGTGAACTTAGGATTTCTAGGGTGTTTCACTCGTAAAATCTGGCGGCTGTTTGTTTGTGAGATGTGGATGATCTAAGGAGGAACCTAGCAGTGAACTTAGGATTATTTGTATGACTTAGACATTTTAAGGAGGAACCTAGCGGTGAACTTAGATGTCGGATCTATAGAAGTCAGACTTGGGACTGAAATCACGAGAGTTAGAAGCCGTCCCTCGAGGAGCAACGAGTTGTCACGGAACGCAAAGGGTCCAATCTGGGATCGACTACCACGAGAGTAGGGGTCGGGTCAATTGGGAACGGCTTTTGTAAACCGAGAGGGAGCTTAAGCTATCAGAGGATAAACTCGCCTTCAAGGCAATTTCGCTAATCATCAAGGGTAATCAACTTAACAACGTAAACGATCTTGTTGGTAACTGTTGTGACTCCGGCAAGTGTACCGGGTCGTCGCAAGTAATAAAACACGGTAAGAGTCTACCGAGGTCGAACACAAGGATTGGGCTACCAATTCGACTAATTTCGCGAGAAATTCGATAGGTTTAGTTAAGCGAAGAAAGTTGTTGTGAGAGAGAGATTAAGATCGCAATTCAAATAAGAAATCGATTAAAGCTAAGGTGATTAAATTCAGAAATTTAAAATATCTAGGGTTTCAAATCCACCTACCCAATCATGCATAGCACCCAAGTGATTATGTATTCCTCCCTAGGTTCAATTACAATGTCAACCGGGACCCCCAATTTCTCCTAAATTCACAGCCGTGCTCAATAGGATGTATTCAACGATTAGGATTAATCACTTGTTCGGTCTCATAATCCTAACCCTCGAATTCTATTAAATCTTGTTCCCTATAAGGTTGCACTAATCGCCTAAATTCACGGTCGTGCTCATTATTCGATTAGTGATTCCAATACAAGTTCTAAAACGTGAATCGCCGATCCGTCTCAGCACGTTAACTAGTTAATCATGCAACACATATGATCAACACAATCAATTCAGAATTGGAAAACATTTATTGAGAAAAGGGGAGAAACACATACATCATATGAACACTACACAGCCATGGGTGGCTTCATCGATCCCCTAGAAGAGGGGATTAGTTCCTCATGCCCGTGACGACGCACAAACAATCGGCAATAATCTCCATAATAATAAACTAAAAGAAGAAAAGAAAAGAAAAGGGAGACACAGCTCCAGAAACAAGGATTCGCACTACTGTTCTAAACAAGTGGATACCAACTTGATACCAAATTCTGATCTGAGACGGCCTTTAAATAAGGATTCTGTTTCTCGCCCACTCGCGGGGCGAGCTTACTCTCGCGACGCGAAATTTAGTATTGGCGCGCTTCAAATTTTGGATTTTCGCGAGGCGAGATTGTATTCGCGGGGCGAGTCTTCAAACCTCAATTTGTCACAGCCGTGACCTTCATCACGGCTAGGCCGTGATGGCCTCTGTCTTCCAGGGTCTTCAAACTCTCGCGGGGCGAGATTCAATTCTAGGCTGTGACCTTCATCACGGCTAGGCCGTGATGGTCTCTGACTTCCAAGTCTTCATTCTCTCGCGAGGCGAGCTGTCTCTCGTGGGGCGAGTCTTTAAACCTCAATTTGTCACAGCCGTGACCTTAATCACGGCTATGCCGTGATTATCTCTGTCTTCCAGGGTCTTCAGGGACTCGCGAGGCGAGACACATCTCGCGGGGCGAGTGTCTCCAGAATTGCAATTTCCACTATTTATTGGCTTTCCTTGACTCCCGGAGCTTCACTTATTGACCTGAAAACACAAAAAGCAACCAAAAGCATAATTCTATCCAAAATAAGCTAAAAACTACACAAAAGACGCAAAACGAGTCAAGGTCCAACTTAGGAACAAAACAAGGCAAAATTTGGGCGAAAACGAGAGTGAACTCGACTAATTGGCACATAAACCCTAGTTCATCTAGTCATAAAACTAGATAAGCCAGAGGCTTATCAAACACCCCAAACTTAAACCTTGCTTGTCCCCAAGCAAGCTTAAGACTCAAAAACGACTCAAGACTTGGCAAGCCTAAAGGAATCAATCGATTTCGCACAAATTTCATGCAATCAAAACAATTTTTCTCCCATGATCTCCCCCCTACATCAACGTAATCCCCACATTCATCTACTTTAAACAATTGAGAATTTATCATTCATGCCATCATTAATCTAAGTTGAGGATCAGGGTCACACACAAAAAGGAAGATCACCAATTTCAAACAACTGCCTTCCTCACAAGGGTATGTAAAATTTCACTCATTCGCTCAAGTTTGTCTAGGCTATCAACTTTTCACTCACTTTCACATTCTAAGAGCACTTCCCATGAATTTGATTTTCATCTCAAACATAGTTCCCACGAAAACATGCATGCAACATCAATAGGTCTTTCAAAGGTTGTAATGGAGCCTGGCTAAGGTAAGATATTCAAAGGATAGAGGCTAAGTCCCTAGGATCAATGAGAGCATGAAATTAATATCACACAATTGAATTCACTCTCATATTATTCTATTCCTTGCATTTGGTGGCTACACACCTCTTCCTTTTTATATTTATTTTTCTTTGCCCTTTTTGGCATATATTCAATGCTTTTCATCACTCTTTTTTTTTTTTCAAGCCTTCGGCCCCTTACTTCCGTTTTTCTTTTTCTCAACTATGATTCATGAACTTGTAGCCACCCCAAACTTAGTTCCACAACAACACTCACAAAGCTAAAATTCCATACTCTCCTAAATCCTAGGATAGGGGAAAATCATGGTTTTTCTGAGTTAATGGCTTGTAATGTAAGGTCATCAAGAACAATAGGCTTCAAGGCTCAATGTGGCTAACTAGGGATCATTCATCAAGGTTGGTTCAATTTATGGCCAAGTAGTTAATTCAAAGAAAATTGCCTAAATCATTTGATGCAACACATAATCATGCAAACCATAAAGAGGTTCAAGCAAATCCGGGAAAGTGCAACTTAAAAGTGATTCACACAATCAAAAACAGAGTTGGAGGCTCAAATCCTCACCTGGACATTTTGCAAATTGTTTGACCGAGATACAATTCCTAGTGTGTGCACCCCCTCACCCCAAACTTATCATAAATCAAGCACTCATAATAAATCTCAAAGTTCAATTTTCAATTTTTACGTGGGGATCAACTTTTCTATTATTAGAACCTAGGGGGGATCATCAATGGTCAAATAATTCATGCAATCAATCTATGCTCAATTTAATCAAAATCCAACAAGCTTGTCGACACGACATTCATACAACAACTCTTGATCTTCTCAAATTATTCAAGAGCGACAAACAAAAACAAAAACAAAAACAAAAAGAAAACAAAAGTTAAGAGAGGAGAGGGATACCTAGCTTGGGTTGCCTCCCAATTAGCGCTTGTTTAACGTCCCGAGCCTGACTTATTAAGAAGCATCCACCTGGATCCCATAGCCTGTGAAATAAGGGCCAAGAGACGCTCATCATGTGAGATCCTCCACCCGGATCCCATGGTTTATGAAGTGGCCCTCGTAGGAGCAATATGACTCTATCCATACTTCCACCAAGCCCGTGTGTGAAAACTCCATTGACCTTTGTAATTATGAATTCACTTCCTCTTGGGTCAAATGGTGTTTTCTCGAGGAAGTGTGCCAGAAGAGTGGGAGGGTCTAACTTACCAATGTCCACGCATGCATGCAAGCCGACATAGTTATCCAATGCAGCAATTTCAAGTTGCTTGACAAGCATGGTGGAATCCTCTACCACTTCATCTTCATTTTGCTCTCTACCCCCTTGCTCCGGTGCCTTGTCCTTTGCCAACTCCTCTTCCTTAGGGGGCTCTTCCTCAACCTGTGGCTGTTCCTGGGCCTTGTCGCTTGTCAATTCCGTTTCCTCTAGTTGTTCTTCCTCAACATGTGGTAGTTCTTCCTCAACTCCCTGAGAACTAGTTACATCCCTGTTAGATCCCAACACCCCACTGCTTCTAGTTGTTGTGGCATCGCATTGGTTCTTAGGGTGGTTCTCGGTATCTCCTGGGAAGGTCTCTGGGGGATGCTCATTTAGTTTCTTTGTGAGCTGGGCAATCTGCATCTCTAATGCCGCATTCGCCTTCTCAAATGATGTGGCCATCTTATCAATGGCTGCGTTTGTATTGATTGACGCTTTCTCAATTGTCGCACTCAACTTCTCAAGAGCCAACTTCCAAGGTTGTGGTTGCCAACTTTGTTGAGGTTGTGGCTTCCAGGCTAGACCATCGTCAGCATTACTCCAAGCGAAATCCGGATGGTCTCTACTCATATCACCCCAATACTGATTCTGACTCTGATAGTTGTTCTGGGGCACGCTGTCATTATGCCATGGTTCCACATATACTTAAGGGAAGTAGAACGGACAACTCCAAGTGTCATGGTTCCCATCACAATATTCGCAACCCGGAAGCATTCCTTCGTGTACCTCGCATACAAAACAAGGCAAGACCAAGTGGAATCAAAGAAGTAGAGAGAGATAGTAGAAAATAAAAAGAAAATAATAAAAATAAAAAATAAAAAAAAATAAGAACAAAAATAACTTAACCAAATAATCAAATTCCCTAAAATTAGGAAAATTGGTTGTGCCAATCCCCGGCAACGGCGCCAAAAACTTGTTGTTGACGCCGGCAAGTGTACCGGGTCGTCGCAAGTAATAAAACACGGTAAGAGTCTATCGAGGTCGAACACAAGGATTGGGCTACCAATTCGACTAATTTCGCGAGAAATTCGATAGGTTTAGTTAAGCAAAGAAAGTTGTTGTGAGAGAGAGATTAAGATCGCAATTCAAATAAGAAATCGATTAAAGCTAAGGTGATTAAATTCAGAAATTTAAAATATCTAGGGTTTCAAATCCACCTACCCAATCATGCATAGTACCCAAGTGATTATGTATTCCTCCCTAGGTTCAATTACAATGTCAACCGGGACCCCCAATTTCTCCTAAATTCACAGCCGTGCTCAATAGGACGTATTCAACGATTAGGATTAATCACTTGTTCGGTCTCATAATCCTAACCCTCGAATTCTATTAAATCTTGTTCCCTATAAGGTTGCACTAATCGCCTAAATTCACGGTCGTGCTCATTATTCGATTAGTGATTCCAATACAAGTTCTAAAAGGTGAATCGACGATCCGTCTCAACACGTTAACTAGTTAATCATGCAACACATATGATCAACACAATCAATTCAGAATTGGAAAACATTTATTGAGAAAAGGGGAGAAACACATACATCATATGAACACTACACAGCCATGGGTGGCTTCATCGATCCCCTAGACGAGGTGATTAGTTCCTCATGCCCGTGACGACGCACAAACAATCGGCAATAATCTCCATAATACTAAACTAAAAGAAGAAAAGAAAAGAAAAGGGAGACGCAGCTCCAGAAACAAGGATTCGCACTACTGTTCTAAACAAGTGGATACCAACTTGATACCAAATTCTGATCTGAGACGGCCTTTAAATAAGGATTCTGTTTCTCACCCGCTCGCGGGGCGAGCTTACTCTCGCGACGCGAAATTTAGTATTGGCGCGCTTCAAATTTTGGATTTTCGCGAGGCGAGATTGTATTCGCGGGGCGAGTCTTCAAACCTCAATTTGTCACAACCGTGACCTTCATCACGGCTAGGCCGTGATGGCCTTTGTCTTCCAGGGTCTTCAAACTCTCGCGGGGCGAGATTCAATTCTAGGCTGTGACCTTCGTCACGGCTAGGCCGTGATGGTCTCTGACTTCCAAGTCTTCATTCTCTCGCGAGGCGAGCTGTCTCTCGCGGGGCGAGTCTTCAAACCTCAATTTGTCACAGCCGTGACCTTAATCACGGCTATGCCGTGATTGTCTCTGTCTTCCAGGGTCTTCAGGGACTCGCGAGGCGAGACACATCTCGCGGGGCGAGTGTCTCCAGAATTGCAATTTCCACTATTTATTGGCTTTCCTTGACTCCCGGAGCTCCACTTATTGACCTGAAAACACAAAAAGCAACCAAAAGCATAATTCTATCCAAAATAAGCTAAAAACTACACAAAAGACGCAAAACGAGTCAAGGTCCAACTTAGGAACAAAACAAGGCAAAATTTGGGCGAAAACGAGAGTGAACTCGACTAATTGGCACATAAACCCTAGTTCATCTAGTCATAAAACTAGATAAGCCAGAGGCTTATCAGTAACCTAAATCCCTAGGAACCCATTTAGATCAAAACCCCAAAAAGATTTGTTTTCTGTTTTATTTGATTCTGTTTGTTCATCTCTCAACTCAAACCTTTTTCAAAAACCCTCTAAAAAGTCCAGATTTACTCGATTTGATAATTGATTGCGATTCGGGAACACAGTCTCTGTGGGTTCGATATCTTTTATTACTTGACGGCAATCTGATACACTTGCCGGAATCGCAGGAGAGCGGCGCTCGACCACACGCGCGTCACAACTCACTATCAACGGCCACAGGTTCAACAGTTGGGGTAGAAACAATAAGATTATATGGCAAGGAAGAAACATGAAAGTCTAGAATCTTCACACGATCCATCGAAATAAAATAATGAGTTGCACCTGAATCGAAAAGCACAGACAAGAGATTACCAGCAATGCCGCACTTACCTTGCACAAGATCAGCGGAGTTCGATGCCTCAGCACCACTAATGGTATACACTCTTCCCTTAACGGTTGGCTTGTTTACTCTGGCATGGTTGACAGAATGCTCCCTCTTCAGTGTACGACACTCCTTTGCCAAGTGTCCTACACGGTCACAGTTGTTACACTTGTAATCCTTCTTCGGGTAAGCATTGGCCAGGTGGCTCGGATCTACACACCTGAAACATCTCCTTTCTTGGCCTTGATCGTTGTTTCTCTGGCCTCCACTTACTGTCCTCGAAACACTGGGACGAGCTTGTTGTTGTTTCTGGTTGTAGCTAGATGCCTGGTGATACGGCTTCCTCTGGTTCTGCTTCCATTTTGAATTCTGGCCTTGATTCTGGCTCTTAGGACGAGCAGGTCCTCCTGCGCTTCCCTTGTTTTCCCTTCCTTTGTGCATCATCTCAATTTTCTGGCACTTCTCCACTAGTGCTTGGAAGTTCCTGATCTCCAACGGCAATACCGATTCTTTAATCTCGAAGTGCAGACCGGCTTCAAACTTCTCACACTTCCATTCCTCACTGGGATTGTCTTGAAAGAAACGAAAATACTTGGCAAGGGATTCAAACCTAGCCGCATACTCCCCTACTGTCAGGTCTCGCTGACTCAGCCTCATGAACTCCTACTCCTTCTCTTTTTGGGCACTCTGGGGAAAGTATTTGTCTAGAGACTTGCCACAAAATACTCCCCAGGTGATCGCCTGGTGCTCAGCCTCCAACAACTGTCTGGTGCCCTTCCACCAGTACTCAGCATCACCCACTAGCTGGAACACGAAATAGGGAACCTTAGATTCCTCTGGAGTGTGTACCAAATCGAAGATCTTTTCTAGCTCCTGAATCCAAAGATCGGCCTTTATTGGATCCACGTCTCCATCAAACTGTGATGGATTCTGACGTCGGAAAGCGTCCAGATGCCTTCCCGCTGCAGCTTGTTCTGCCCTCTGTTGCTCCTGTTGGTTCTGGGTAGCAGCATTAGCCGTTTGAAGAGCTATGGCGGCAGCCACGTCAGCCAGCGCTTTGTAACACCCGCCTTGGGCATTACTTTGTAAACACGTGCGGAAATGAATTTAAAAGGGAATTTCGCTGGTTGCTTTCGGAAATTAATTTATATAAATATATAAGCGCAAGAAAACGGGTATAAAGTTTGTTAAATGCGGTTACGGTAAAATTTAAATCTGTTTTGAAATAGTAACATCACATTTTCACCTAACATGGTACAAATTCTGGTCATATATATAGACTATTTGTTATACGACCCAAAACCTAAGTCGTGATCGGCGCACAGACTTACGAACCTAGCCTGGCAAGCCTATTTATTTTCGAAATGTACTTAAATAAAAAGATTGAATATTTTTACAAAAGTTTTGACAGAGTCTCCTCTGTAATTGCAACATCCCAAAAAAAAAAACCTGTTGAAATATTTCTATTTTCATCCCAGAAACATAAAGACGGTATTTTTCCGAAAATATTTACATAAACAAATACCTGACCAAAATGAAAGATTTTACATTTTTCATCCAAAAGAAGGGCTCTCCGAGCCATTTACATTCCATCCAAAAATAAAGGCTCTCCGAGCCGTAAACATACATACTAACATTAATCAACATTGTCTCAAAACCTAAGCTGGTCGTTCTAAGAGATATTCACGGGTTGTCACCATTATACCTGACATTATACATCTTACAGGATTGGGAATAATATCCCGAGCGAAACTGGAAACCTCTTCTGCATCTTCTGTATGCGTATACCAAGATACAATAGCAAAACCAGAAAAACAGATACATGCAAGGGTGAGATACCAATGTATAGATTTAAACACGATAACCACATGCACAACTCTCAAATACCATTTAACATGAATATTAAAAGACAACAATATATTCATCAAAGGGTTTCATACCCGACAGTCGTAACCGTTTTCAAAACCATGACACTTCAATATTCATCAACTACCTTTGATACCTAATCACCGGAGCTCCAACCATCAAATAAATGAGCTGATCAGGCTCCAATTGCCAAATAAGGCAGAATCAATACCCGATATGGCAAAGTTCTATTGACCATTCCACAGTCCAACTCAAGGCAATGTGGTGACTACATATAGCACATGGTCTACGTGGTCGTATATCCATCAAGGCATAGTGACGCTAACGTCATGAATACTTGCCATCAAGCATTCAAGTCATATGCAAAGGCACGTCTGTCCTAGAATGCATGTAAAACATTTTGTTCTCGTTGTTTTCTTTGTGTTCAATCTTTATGTGTCGGAGCTAAAAGTCTCATGACCAAATCATCATTTTAAACTTTCAAGTTCAATACCTCTTTCAAATATAATTGACTCCAAGTCAAAAGTGTACAAATCACGAAATCTAGACCGATGCAGCAATCTTAGATACGTAGATTTTTGTGCACAAAACCAATAAACCACTTATAGGACATCTAGTCCATAACTTCACCTTTTGGACCCCGCGCCCATATCATTCGGACCCCTGGCCCAAATCATAGAACACTAGATTCGACGTCTCGGTTGCTAGGTTCGTTTAAACCATTTTAGTTCTGTGAAATATGATGAGTGTGATTTCACATCATCTTTGTCTATCATTTTGCATGCATTTTCATGTAGTTTAGGCATATTTTTTATTAGATTTTAGGTTAATTTTCCTTTGGAACGGGTAAGGCGGTTTTCGTGTGTTGTTTTGCAGAAATCAAGGGTAAAATGCTCAAGATCAACCATGATGGAGTTTGGATGAAGATGGAGCTTTAAAAGTGAAGAAAATGTGCCAAACAGAGCCCATCACGGCCTAGCCGTGATGCCCATCACTGCCATGATCGAGCAAAACTGAAAAAGAACAAAGGCTGAAGTCAGAGTCTGTCACGGCCTAGCCATGATGCACATCACGGCCGTGACCCAAAACCACCACAAGTCAGAATCCATCAGCCGTGATGGAGATCACGGCCATGAAATGGAAGCTCGCGACGCGAAGGGTAGCTCGCCACGCGAGAGACCGAAAATTTCGAATCGCAGTAAATGAGACCGTCACGGCCTGCCGTGATGGCCATCACGCCGTGACGCGCATTACTTGGATCAGAGCAACAACCGAAATAGATCAGATTTTGAGTTAGATTGGGACTCTAACTTCCCACATCTATAAATAAGGACCAGGCAGAGGCAGAAAGGAGCATCATTCATCATCCATCACATCCATAACAACTAGGACTCTAGGCATAGATCTCTCTTCTCCTCCTCTCTTCTCTTTTCTGATTTTTCATGATGTTGTCAACCAAGCTTGTCATCTCCATGACAAGACTTGAGTAGTAGTTTGTTTCTAGGGATTGGGGCTCTGCCCGAGTTTTGTAAATGTTGTTGATTTGATGTAAAATCGTTGTTCATTTCGTTATTTTTTTAGATCTGATTTCTAGTGTGTTAATCTCTCATAAATTCGGTGACCGCTTATTTGCGTGACGTAGACGTTCTAAGGAGGAACCTAGCGGTGAACTTAGGATTTCTAGTGTGTTTCACTCGTAAAGTCCGGCGGCCGCTTATCTGCGAGATGCGGATATTCTAAGGAGGAACCTAGCGGTGAACTTAGGTTATTTGCATGACTGAGACATTCTAAGGAGGAACCTAGCGGTGAACTTAGGTGTCGGACCTATAGAAGTCAGACTTGGGACTGAAATCACGAGAGTTAGAAGTCGTCCCTCGAGGAGCAACGAGTTGTCACGAAGCGCAAAGGGTCCAATCTGGGATCGACTACCACGAGAGTAGGGGTCGGGTCAATTGGGCACGGCTTTTGTAACCCGAGAGGGAGCTTAATCTATTAGAGGATAAACTCGCCTTCAAGGCAATTTCGGTAATCAACAAAAGTAAATCAGATTAGTAACATAAACAGCCTCAAAGGTAACCCAAATCCCTAGGAATCCATTTAGATCAAAACCCCAAAAAGATTTGTTTTCTGTTTTAATTGTTTTCTGCTCATCTATCTTTTAATTTCAAATTCAAAACCCTTTTCACTCAAAACATAAAAATCCTTTTAAAAAGTCCATATTTAACCAATTCGAAAACCGATTGCGATTCGGGAACACAGTCTCTGTGGATTCGATATCTTTTATTACTTGACGGCAATCCGGTACACTTGCTGGAATCGCAGGAGAGTCGCCGACCACACGCCGCCGTCACGCGCGCCTCATCAAGTTTTTGGCACCGTTGCCGGGGTCGGTGCCATTTCGAATTTCAATTGATTTTGAAATTTATTTTTTTGGAAATTTTCTTTTTATTTGATTTTTATTTCTGATAAAAAAAATTCAAAAATTTCTTTTCCTTCTACTGTATCCATCTCTCTGTGTGTTATATGCAAAGATCCCTAAGTCTTCGGAGCCTTGGTGAAGTTGATCCGGAGATCGAGAGGACCTTCCACAGATGTAGAAGACTACAAAGAGAGGGACAAAGGTCGATTCCCATTCCACTCATGGCGAATCTCCCGGATACAAAACCTTTAAAGGACTACGCAGCCCCAAATGTGAGAGGCTTGCGAACTGGGATTGCTAGGCCAGAGATTGAGGCGGAGAACTATACTATACCTCCCATGCTAATCAACATGATTAGGCAACATCAATTCGGAGGATTGCCTTCGGAGGACCCGACCGATCACATAGAGACATTCTTAGAGTTTACCGATGCAATCAGGATTAATGGAGCCTCAGTCGATGTTGTGCGTTTGAGACTGTTCCCCTCATCTCTCACTGGAAAGGCGAAGGCTTGGCTAAAGCAAATACCCGCCAACACCTTATCTACTTGGGACCAACTGGAACAGGCGTTCTTGGAGAAATTCTTCCCTCCATCCAAGACGGCCTACATATGAACCCAGATCACCGGCTTCTTCCAAAAAGACGGAGAATCCTTATCGGAAGCTTGGGATCGCTACAAGGGACTGCTGGAGTCTTGCCCACACCATGGACTCGAGAGGTGGTTAATAATGCACACCTTCTATAACGGATTGGATTACTCTTCGAAGGTGTCACTTGATTCTCACAGCGGTGGAGCATTTATGAATAGGCCTCTAATCGAGGCATTCAACATCATTGAGAATGTCGCCACCAACTACCACCAATGGGGATCCGAAAGAGGTAATAACCCGAACAAGATTTCGGGGGTAAGTTTGAAGTAAATAGCACTGATCTTATAATGTCAAAAATAGACTCACTTAATAAACGTTTTGATCGGCTAGAAAGAGCTAATGTGAGTGCAATAGGTGCTATTAACCTTGTTTGTGAGATTTGTGGAATGAAGGGACACGACATCATGGAGTGCCCACGTGGAATTGCTCATGGATCCGAACAAGGGGGTGGGAACAGCGTGTCACAACTTCTACGACACAAACCCGAAGTTGCCCAACTATGCTCCACCAAATCCCTACAACCAAAGAAAGAACAACCCTTGCCTCTCTTACGGTAACTACAGCAACACGCTCAACCATGAGTTCCAAGAGGGCCAAGGTAATAGGAAACCCGCGCCGGGGTATCCTCAAGTACAAAGATCCTAAACTCGAGTCTTTATTGGAAAGTTTTGTCGAAACTCAAACAAAACAAAATGAGGAGTTTAGACAACAAGGCAGGGCAGTGAACGAGGAAATAAAAGAGCTAGCATCCAAGGTAGACAACTTAGCAATCCACAACAAGATGCTAGAAACACAAATTGCCCAACAAGCCAGCATATACACTAGACCTAAGGGTACGTTCCCGGGTCAATCCGAAGCTAATCCCATTGAGCATTGTAATGTCATACACTTGAGGGATGATAAGCTTGGGGTGGGGGTAGCTGAAATGGAGGTGGAACCGGAGGAGGACACGAGCGAAAAGGAAGAGCCAGAACCGAAATATGTCCCTCCACCGTACCAACCCCCGATACCTTTCCCACAAAGGTTGGTCAGGAAAAAGCAAGTAGATGTAGAGACTAAAATGCCTACTAAACTGAAAGACCAAGGTAGTTTCTCTATCTCTTGCTCGATCGAACAAGTGCAAATTGACCAAGCCTTATGTGACCTAGGGGCTAGTGCGAGCTTGATGCCTCTCACTATCATGGAAAGGTTGGAAAGTAAAGAGTTGAGACCGTTCAAATTCTCCTTACAATTTGCGGATGGCTCAACTAGGACTCCTCTAGGCATACTAGAGAACGTTCCTGTGAAGGTAGGGAAATTCTTCATCCCTACCGACTTCCTGGTATTGGACATGAAAGGGAATTCTGAATTTCCCATCATTTTAGGAAGGCCATCCTTGGCCACCGCTGGAGCAGTAATAGACGTAAGGAATGATAAACTCTCTCTAAATGTAGAGGAAGGTAGGGTCAATTTTCATTTTACTAACTCTTATAATAACCCTCCTTTTGAGAACCATGTGTGTAGAATTGGTATCACGTCTCCAGTGGTAAAAGAAGAGCTCAACATGGAAGCAACTCCGAAGATATGCATGGATGATGATGCACCCTACAGTGACGAAGTTGGAGTGGCTTACCATATGGAAACAAAACTTCCGCCGGGAGGAAGGAAGGCTAGGAAGCTCCGAGAGAAAAGAGCGAAGCGGAAGCATTATTGACCGTATGAGCAGAAACGGCTTTTTGAAGGAGTTCCTTGGAAGAGAAGTGTTCCGGCACATCTACACCCAGCCGACCCCGGTTGATTAAAGGAAGTATGGTCAAGCTTAAGACGATAAATAAGTGCTTCTTGGGAGGCAACCCAAGTTTTCTTTCCCTTTTTCCTTTTGTTTTGATTTAACCTCTTGAATAATTTGAGAAGATCAAGAGGAAAAAAATATCATTAATAGGTTTGTCTAGTGTTTTCATGTTGAGAAAGGGAAGAAGAGCAGAGAAAAATAAAGTCAGAAGCCATCACGGCCTGCCCGTGATGAGCCTCACGGCCGTGATAAGCTATCCAAGGAGAACAGAAAGGATCACGGCCCAGCCGTGACAACCATCACGGGCGTGATGAGTAGGATGCCGAGATCAGAGAGCATCACGGCCTGCCCGTGATAAGCCTCACGCCCGTGATGCAATCTCCACCCAAGTTTTGACTGGAATGTGAGCCAACACCCGCTACCGACTCGGTAAGTTGTTCCAATTTTTCTCCTCTCTCCAACTTGATTATTTACATTGGAGACAATGTAAGTAATCAAGCTTGGGGTGGGGGTATTTTTGCATTTGCATTGTTGCATTCATATTGCATTCTCATAAGCATAGTTTGGTATGATCACATTCTCTAGATTGCCCCTCGCTTAGAATATGCATCCAATTGTGAGAACTTGGTGCCACATGAATTGAGATAGTGAATTTTCGAACCCAATTTTTCATTATTCTTGTGATATGGCTAAAAATAAAAATTCTTGAGATAATCTTTTGATGGTTGATAATTAGCATGTGGTTCCTTAGATTTGTGTACCTCACTGATTTTTGAACTACTAAATGTAAGATTTTGAGCCAAAAGGGGTATTCACTAAATCTACCCCATTTCTTGTGATAGAGTGTTGTAATTCCTCTTGGACTGTATTTTCTAGAACTTGACTTGAAACCATTTCGAAACTTAAAAATTTTTGAAAACATTTTTGAAAATGATTGAGGCACTAGGTATTTTTACGGCCTCCCGAGCTTTGAATGTTTAAATGCTACCCTTAGTTGCCCAATTTTGAGCCAAAAAGAAAAAAAATACTTTTCTTGGTACCTTGAATTACTTTTATAAATAATGCTTGGTATGGCACCTTTTTAAGTATTACAAAAGGGTAAAAAGGTAGTTTGAAAAAGAATGGGATGAAAATATTTCTCTTGAGCTAAAAAGCTCCCCTTCTCCAAATAAATAAAATTAAACAAAAAAAAATGGAGAAGGGAATGACAAAAGAAAGTGAGAAATGAAAATAAAAAAAAAAAAAAAAAAGAGAAGAGAGGTGGAGAAGTGAATCAAAGCCCCAAATAGGTATTTTAGAAGGTGTCATGCTTTGCAATGTATGATAATTTGTCTAGCTTTCTTGAAATTCCCTTTCCTTGATTTTCCCACCTAACAATAAATCCCATGGCCACATTACAACCAAAGTGAAAGACCTCTTGATTCTTATGTGTTTTCATAAATAAAGTAGAGATTTGGTTAATAGTCAAGCCTATGGTAGAATACTTTCCTTGAGGAAATTGAGTGAATTATCTTAAACCCTAAAACACTTGAGTGAGGTGAGATGAGTGCCCAAATCAGTGAGGACATGAACTTGAAAAAACCTAAGCTTCTAATTGGACTTGAAATTGATTGTCTCTTAAGAGCTTATTGAATATGCCTATCACTTGGATTAGCTTTTAGGGTTCTTGGTTCACTATCCATGCTTTGAATGATTTATATCTTATGGCCCGAGTAATTGCTTGAGGACAAGCAAAGTTTTAAGCTTGGGGTGGTTTGATGAGTATGATTTCACATCATCTTTGTCTATCATTTTGCATGCATTTTCATGTAGTTTAGGCATATTTTTTATTAGATTTTAGGTTAATTTTCCTTTGGAACGGGTAAGGCGGTTTTCGTGTGTTGTTTTGCAGAAATCAAGGGTAAAATGCTCAAGATCAACCATGATGGAGTTTGGATGAAGATGGAGCTTTAAAAGTGAAGAAAATGTGCCAAACAGAGCCCATCACGGCCTAGCCGTGATGCCCATCACGGCCATGATCGAGCAAAACTGAAAAAGAACAAAGGCTGAAGTCAGAGTCTGTCACGGCCTAGCCGTGATGCACATCACGGCCGTGACCCAAAACCACCACAAGTCAGAATCCATCACGGCTTAGCCGTGATGGAGATCACGGCCATGAAATGGAGGCTCGCGACGCGAAGGGTAGCTCGCCACGCGAGAGACTGAAAATTTCCAGAACTGCCCGAAACAGAGACCGTCACGGCCTGCCCGTGATGGCCATCACGGCCGTGACGCGCATTACTTGGATCAGAAGCAACCGAAATAGATCAGATTTTGAGTTAGATTGGGACTCTAACTTCCCACATCTATAAATAAGGACCAGGCAGAGGCAGAAAGGAGCATCATTCATCATCCATCACATCCATAACAACTAGGACTCTAGGCATAGATCTCTCTTCTCCTCCTCTCTTCTCTTTTCTGATTTTTCATGATGTTGTCAACCAAGCTTGTCATCTCCATGGCAAGACTTGAGTAGTAGTTTGTTTCTAGGGATTGGGTCTCTGCCCGAGTTTTGTAAATGTTGTTGATTTGATGTAAAATCGTTGTTGATTTCGTTATCGTTTTAGATCTGATTTCTAGTGTGTTAATCTCTCGTAAATTCGGTGACCGCTTATTTGCGTGACGTAGACGTTCTAAGGAGGAACCTAGCGGTGAACTTAGGATTTCTAGTGTGTTTCACTCGTAAAGTCTGGAGGCCGCTTATCTGCGAGATGCGGATATTCTAAGGAGGAACCTAGCGGTGAACTTAGGTTATTTGCATGACTGAGACATTCTAAGGAGGAACCTAGCGGTGAACTTTGGTGTCGGACCTATAGAAGTCAGACTTGGGACTGAAATCACGAGAGTTAGAAGTCATCCCTCGAGGAGCAACGAGTTGTCACGAAGCGCAAAGGGTCCAATCTGGGATCGACTACCACGAGAGTAGGGGTCGGGTCAATTGGGCACGGCTTTTGTAACCCGAGAGGGAGCTTAAGCTATTAGAGGATAAACTCGCCTTCAAAGCAATTTCGGTAATCAACAAAGGTAAATCAGATTAGCAACATAAACAGCCTCAAAGGTAACCCAAATCCCTAGGAATCCATTTAGATCAAAACCCCAAAAAGATTTGTTTTCTGTTTTAATTGTTTTCTGCTCATCTATCTTTTAATTTCAAATTCAAAACCCTTTTCACTCAAAACATAAAAATCCTTTTAAAAAGTCCAGATTTAACCAATTCGAAAACCGATTGCGATTCGGGAACACAGTCTCTGTGGGTTCAATATCTTTTATTACTTGACGACAATCCGGAACCACACGCGCGTCGCACGCGCCTCATCAAAATACAAAACAAAACCAAAGTTTCCTCAACTTATCCAAGTTGACGAAAATAATACCATTGTGTAAAACTCGTTTACAGAAATCCTTTCCGTTTGAAACTCATTTATAAAACCATCAAATCATAGAGAAATCCATTTTTCTCAAATCCGCTTTCGCTTGAAAACTCCTTTTCCATAACAACTTCAAATCCTCGTAAAATCATTTCCAACTAATTTCTATTTGAAATAATAAAATTGTTCTCATAGTTTTCGTTGTCAAATACTTTTCTAAAGTATTTTTCATTGGAAATAAAGTCATTTGTAAATCAAATGATTTTCTCTTTTACAAAAGTTCTTCATAATCACTGTTAAAATATCCTTGACACTTACATTTCTTAGAATAACTTTTTGTCTTATTTTTGATTTTTTTAAAAAGACAACGTAACTGAAATATTTCCAAGATGTCGTCCTCACTATTTACTCATAAATCACTCTTTTCTCCAAAACATCATCAAATATAAATACTTTCAATATTTCTCTTCCATAAATCAAATCCTTGGAATTTCTCCTCAAGCTTTTTCAACGCTTTTATCTTTAATTTAATTGAGCACTGACCAATGTCAGGCTTCTTAGTCAATCAACCAAACAACAGATAATCCATACATAGCAGATATCCATACATCACAGTATAATCATGCTTTCACATAAAACATTAAAAACCACATAACAGTCATATAACCACTTAATTTGACACCACACATCACAACTGATAAACTCAAATACGACACACAAATAGCAAGCAGTTACCGAAAATCCCTCAGGCAGTCTCCCCTTACCTTTGAAGACAAGAGAAGGATCACTCATTCCGGGTTCCTCTAACACTTCGCAACGCTTATAACAACTTCGAGATAGCTTCAACCACTTACCCTCTACTCCTTCAACTATGATCGTCACATCCACATAGATGGAAATTGGCTATCAACATAGCCAATAGCAAGCACAACCAAAAATCAGAAACTTATCATCACAAAACATAAGTTTGTACAACTTAAATAATTAATTCACTAAGGAAACGGTATTGGTTTTTCATTTAAAATAATCGGGGTTTTAGAGTTCACTAGGAATTTGGGAAAAACCAATTTTGATCAAAGAAATATGAAATTAGACTAGGGAATCATAAATTAATAACTCTAATTACATTAAGACATAATCAAGTTTGAGAAATCAACATAATTTGACTAATGTTTCAAATTGGGAAATTAAGGTTTTAAACAAAATTGAGGAAAATCTGATTTGATTAGAGTATCATGAAATTGACATTTAAAATCTTAATTACACTAAAACAGAGTCAATTTCAGGATTAGAGTATGATGACAAATTAGGTTTTTGAGTGAATTTGGGGGAATCCGAATTTAAAGAGGATTTGAGCAATTAGCATAGGGAGTTTGAAATTGACATATCCAATTTGAAATCAATACCATCAATTTGGGGATTTAGGATCCAATTTCGAAATGAGGGTTAGAGTTTCAAAATTGGGGTTTTGAATGATGGACAAGGAAAGATGAAATCCACTCACCTAAGATGAGGAAGAAGCACGCGGTGGTGCTGTGATGGACTCGCGGCGGCGGCGGCAGCAACGAGATGGAGAGGCGGCGGGGCTCCGTTCTGCAACCACCATGACCAAACAAGAAGAGCTAAGCTTCATAGAAGAAAGGAAGAGATTTTAAAACACAAAAGGATAGTGGAACCACCAAGAAAGGGTGGCGAAAATCCTTAATGCGACGGAGATCGAGAACACAGCGACGGAGGGCTCATTTTTGTGCGGCTGCAGAGGTGAACGTGTGCAGGTAGAGCATCTTCCCTTCCCTGCGGCGACGAGCGGCAGACGATGAGTTCCCAGGGGCGACGTGCGATCGAGTCAGTGAAGGGAGAAGGGAGGAGGTTTTGGTGTTTGAGGAAGAAGAAGAAATCAGAAGTAAAAGAAGGGAAAAAGGGAAAGAGAGAAAAGAAGGGGGGTCGACGCTGATAAGAGAGTGGAGAGAGAAAAAATGTTTTATTTCCTTTGTCTTTTAGTTAATAATAGATAAATGTGTGGTTGAGATTGAGTTTAAAATAAAAGGAATAATATTAACCCTTAGATCTAAAACTAGTTAGTGACAAAAATATACTTTCAAAATTTTATTTAGGATCAAGAGTGATAGTTGAACTGATCAACTAAGAAAATCAACGGTCCAAAATTAATCTCTGATTAATGTCAAACCAAAATATTTTTAACTCTAAAATTAAATAGAATAAAAATATAACAATATTTTTCTTCCAATCTCATTATTACAAATATTTTTTTTCTAAACAAATACTCATAGTGAAAATAACATAATAGTATTGTCTAGTAATCGTGCCTATACTGACATAAGACAATATTAACGCACTCAAAAATAAATTTAAATGAGTAATTAAAATTACTCAAACCAAATCACATAAAACTAAACAAAAAAAATAAACATATACAAATATTTACTATTATTGAAGAATAGTAAAAAACCGGGGTGTTACAGGCTTGGGCAGCGAAATCCATTCCTCCGTAGCCTCGGCCACGTCCACGAGCACCTCTCTGGTTCATACTGATCTATACCACACAAGCAATCAGATAACAGCCAGAAAAGGGATGTGAACCACGGGTCATCACACATTACCTCAAAGAAGTAATTCAAACAACATCCAGACAGAGAAAAATACAACTTCAACACAACAGACCTAAACCCAAACATTCCCGAAAGACTCGACTAGCTCTGATACCAACTAATGTGACACCCTAAAACCCGCCATCGCATGGTTACCCGTTGCGGAAAAGAAACTTATTTAAAACACTGGTCGCTTTAGGAAAAATAACCTTTTATATAGGGTTACTGAAAAAGGGTACTCAAATTTTTTTTTTTTGTTAACAGAAGTTAAGAAAAGGTGATGAACACTCAACATGAAAATAAACATCATACATATAAATATAACTGTCCCACTTGGGATCTTAGGTTTGATTACAAAACAGGCCTTGTCGAACTGACCAACATACACTAAAACAGCTACTGAAGAAACAGGTAAAAAAAGAAACATCAAACCGGGGATAGGGAACTGGGTACAAGACTCAAAAGATGGCTCTAAAAGCCTAGGGACTATCGGGACAACTCCAAAAGTCGACGAACGATCAACCAATGTCCCTGCATGCAGAGTGACCACAGATGCTACCCCCAGATGAGATATCAGATGCCGGATCGATAATGTCACCACCATCATCAATAGGGACGTCGTCATCTCCAGGATCCTGGGGATGGTATTCTGGCTCCTCCTCGTCCTCGACCTCTATCAGCTCAAGAGGTTCTTCCTCGGGATCCTCCTCCACTGGATCCTCCGCAAGCGGTTCAACTAGATCAAAATGCTCATGAAGGAGACCGGTGACTTGTAGCATATGAAGGTAGTACCATGGAGGTGGAAGCGCCACATTCCTCGTCTCGACGGTATGAATCCTTCGTACGGGCACTCCGTTAGCATTCGTTTCGGTAGTCATGACTGGTCCTCGATACATCATGGTCGTCGCACCCTCAAGTATAGTCCAGTTCCCTGCCGTCCCAGCATGATCAAACACTTCGCTCCTCGAGCTCGACTGTGCCAAGGGAACGTTCGGATCCATCCAAAAGCACGTGCATACCCGATACAAGAAGAAAATAACAGAACATACAGATATGCAAGAGTGAGATACCGTCATAAGATATATCCCACAACAACCATGTACATGATACATACATCACATAATCATATAAGCAGTTAAATCATGCATATACATAACATAATAGTGTTATATCAAAGGGTCTCAAACCCGCACAGTCAATCTTTGAAAATATGCATGGCACTTCAATATCAAGCTCTAACTTAATCTCATGAGATATCAACACCGTTTTCCACTGGAGAAGAATTAGAGTTGGTCAATCTATATCCCACCGGGCAGTTGCCTCCATACCCTCATGCATTTAAGGTCTCAGGACGAGCAACTTCACATGTTCCTCTGAACCGGTCACATGGACTGAATCCCAGATACCACCTTGTATCTGATATATAAGAAAGCACGCCTGCCTGGGGAAATGCACATGAGAAAATATTTCATTCAAAAGGTTTTCTTTGTGTTCATTCTTTTTCGCTGTCGCAGCTCAAAGCTAACGACTTAATCATTATTTCCCCATCACTTGAAAACTTAGAAACATAGGACACACAGTCCGAATGCTCAATCACAACGCCCGAGACCGATGCCGCAATCAAGGGTTGTATTCATATAAACCACTTATGCTTTTATTCATGTTTTGAACTTAACATGATAAGGACAATAGCCCACAACAATGAAATCAGAACGCACTGTCCTCAATTTCGAGAATTGGACTCTCAGTCCAGAACATCATGAATAGGACTCATGACCCTGAATTAACACTGATCCAAGATCACGTGCGTATAACTGAATACTAGAGGCGACATCTCGCGTACTAGATTCTCTTTCTTAAGTACTTATTTTTCGTTCAGTGAAAATCAAATTCAAAATCAATCCTCGATAACCTATCCAGGCTATCGGAAAAGTTCTAAATCATTTAGGAGAAAACCTTTTCTTTGAAAATCTTTTATAAAGCATCTTTGAAATACATTTATCTTTGAAAATCCCCAATAGGATATTGCCAAATAATCTTGAAAGTTTTCACTTGAATACACATAGTTTGAAAAGGATTTTTCTCTTGTATAACAATAGTTCACCAAAACCATTTCAACATTTAAAACAAGTACTTTAAGTTAATGAGCTTTTGGAAAAGAACATCAATCCTTTCTTCTTCAAAGCTTACTAAGGTTTTTAATCCTTATAACAGTTGAGCACAGACACAAGTCTGTCTTAGCAAACTTTCAATCAACAAAGATATATATTCTCGGTTCAATGCTAATATCACGCTTGAAAGCGAGTTCATCACAGATATGCATTATAACATTTAGAACAAGCACAGTTCAACATCAGATAATATCATAACAGATCAAGTACATTAGATAACCAAGTAATCCCAATCAACATATAAATATCCAGTTAAACACATACACACATGCATACAGTTATTGAATATCTTTAGGAAATTCCCTCTTACCTCACGTCGGAGTTAAGAGTCTTGGATTTGAAAAGAAGGTTCACGAACGTCCTCGCTTCTCCGGCAATGGAAGTCTAAGGTTACCAACATAAAATCATGAGTTAAAAAAAATCAACTCGAGAACACTAACCACAAGGTATAGGTTCGGTTCATACAATAAACTAGGATTAGGGGTTTCCGAAATTTATTCGACTCTTGGATTTATGATCCTTAAGTGCTAGAAGTTCATAAACAACAATCTTTTAACAAGGTTGAATTAAAAATACCACTAGGTACTTGACTTAGGGTTTCGTCCAAGCATAGGTAAATAGGCTAGGAATTTCTAAACTTTCCAATCTCTTTAGGTTAGCATGCATAGTAAGGAGCTTGAAACCATGAACATTTCGGAAAATGGAAAAAATCAAATGTCTTAGACCATGAACTCTTAGGTTCGGTCTTAACAGGTTTGTGACGTTAGAGATCTTTAAATCATCCAATATTTTGGACATAGCATCCTTTAACATGAAGGAGCTTTAATCCATAATCATCTTGGAAAACAAAATAAAATAACACATCCTAGGTCAAATGTTACATTCGGCCATCATAGATAAATAAAGCAAGAAAATATTTTAAACTTTCCAGTCACTTAGATTTAGCATCCTTTAACATAAGGAGCTTTTTAGTCCATGATCACTTTGGAAAACAAAAGTCAACATCTTTTCCATAACCATTTAAGGTTTCAGCCTCCTTAGGAAGAAGGGGTTAGGAAACTTTGTTTTGCACAACCTTTTAGTATGTGATAGTATGAGTAAATATAAGAATATAGAAAGTGGTTTCAACTCAAAGGGAGTTTTCTACCATTTTTGAGAGGTTTTAGAAGTTAAAAGCACATAAAGGACATATGAAGAAAACTTTGAAATAAAAGATGAAACTTTGAAAAAGAACTACATAGAAGTATTACCCTTAACAAGATGAAGAACTTTGATGAAGAACTCTAAGAGAAAAGCTTGATAAAAATGTAAACTTTGTAAGAGAGAAGAAGAAGAAGAAGAAGAAGAAGAAATACAGTAAAGTGTAAATGTGAGAAATGGAGGAAAGTGATGAAGTGTGGAAATGAAGAGTATTTATAGAGAGAGAGAGGAGAGGGTCACGGTTTTGGGAGAGGAAGAAAGAAGAGAAGAAAGAAGGTGGGTTACTTGTAGAGAGGATAAGGAGTTAAGTTGATGTGATGTGATTGGAAAGAGAAATATGAAAAAGTGAGATTTTTGAAAATAAAAGTCATGATTCACCTTTTGAGGTGTGTCATAACCTTCACATCAAGTCACTTCATGTCACTTCATCCTCTTGATTCTCTGCTCTATTACGTATCAGATGACTTCCCCGATCGTATTTCCCGACGATTTCGCCCGGGAAATCCCTAAGATTTGGCCCCGAACAAATTTTTTGAAAAACTCCAAACCCACACAAAACATCATAAAAACACTAACCGTCGCGTTCACGAATTAAAATTTGGTCTCTAGCTCAGTAAACTTGTACTGGCAGTGAGAACCCAGACCGGTTTTCGTCTGAATTTTCGACCGAAAATTTTACTGTGACTTCATACGGTAAAACAACACAAGACAATGATTTTATTTTAAATAAAATCATCCTCTGGATTTTATAAAAATAAACATATTAAAGCATGTATTTATTGATAAAGAAGCATACGAAAAACAGGGTGTTACACTCATAATTTTCGTCGTCAAATACTTTTCCAAAGTATTTTTCGTTGGAAATAAAGTCATTCATTAATCAAATAATTTTATCTTTTTCAAAAATTTCTTCATAATCACTTTAAAAATATCCTTGACACTTTAATTTCTTGGAATAACTTTTCATCTTATTTTTGAATTTATTTTGAAAAAGGATAGCGTAACTGAACTATTTTCAATGTTTTTCTTCCGCTTTCATAACCAAATCCTTTAAATTTATCCTTAAGCTGTTTAAAGATTTTATCTTTCATTTAATTGGGCACTGACCACTGTCAGGCTTTCAATCAGTCAATCAAACCAACAGATAATCCATACATCATATACATAATCACGCTTTCACAGAAAACATTAAAACCACATAACAATCGTATAACAACTTAATTTTTAACTCCATACATCACAACAACTCAACTACATATGACACACAGATAGCATGTAGCTATCGAAAATCCCTCAGGCAGTCTCCCCTTACCTTTGTAGACCAGAAAAGATCATTTATCTCAGATTCCACAACTTACTCCATGTCCAACGAAACTTTACAAGACTAGATGCCTACTAACAACTTGAAGCCTTGTAATACACCAAGTAACTCAGAACAATTTCTTAACATGAAGTTCATGTTTCCTCTAAACTAGTGCAATCACGATCAACATCCAAGAGAGCGTCCAAGCACATTCAATCAGTCAAACGAAATAATCCTAAATTAATAATCCTCAAAATAGAAAATCAAAGGAAACTATATATTTAATTTAACAAAATAGAATTGATTTCTGAATAAGATCAAATTGGGTAAAAAGGGTCCATCATTAGGATTGGGGAAACTTTTGATTTAATTTGAAAATCATGGATTTAACTATAGAAATCATAAATTAAAGGTCCTAATTGCAATAAAAATAGTTAATTTTACAAAAATATAACCAATTTTTATTAAAAACAAATTTGGCCTTTAGGGTTCATAACCTAAATTGGGGAAAATCCAATTGAGCCAAAGAACAATCAATTTGACTTAGAGAATCACTAATTCACAGTCCCAATAGCATAAAATAAGGTTCAATTTCATAATTCAAAATAGAAATCAAAGAACTAGGGTTAGGGTTTGTAAACTGATTTGGGGATTTCCAAAATAGAAGAGATTAGGGGTAAAACACTTACCCATGGTGAAGAAGAGAGAACATGATGGTTGGATGGCCAACCGGCGCGGTGGTTGACGACCCAGACGCGGCAGCAGCGACAGGGACGCGTTTTCTGGGACATTCAAGAACAATGGGATAAGTTTTTAGAAAGAAAGGAAAAAGGTTTAGCAACCTAAGGTGGCAGAACCACCATCAACAGCGGCGGAGATGGTTCTTTGCGCTACGGATGTAACGCCCCGATTTTTTTGTTTGTCTGTAATCTGTGATTATGTGAATAATTAAGTGTTTAATTATTATAAATCATGAAGAATTATTTTGATAAACCAAATTTCATTATTATAATTTATTTTATATTGTGGGGTTGAATTTTCCAGCACAAAAATTTCAGACGTTTCTAGTCTGAGTTTTTCACTGTCAGTAAAAATCTATTGACCCGAAAAATAATTTTCTTTATGCAAAATAAATTTTAATTTCTATAACCCAATTTTAATTAATTTTATGATTTTTGAATTTATTTCTTTAGATATAAAAAAGTTTTCGGGGGAAAATTGACGAAGTAAAATACGATCGGTTTTTATGGTTAAGAGATAAAAGGAACCGGGACGAGAAAAATTTATCTAAAATAAATTTTATGCAGTTGGATGTGATCTTGAATAGTGTAGCCTCCAAATCACACCATCGTTCATTATACCGGGCACATACACACTATAGAGGGCACGATGGAGACGAGGCCTCAGAGGGAGCATAGGTCTATGGTGACGATTGAGGTATCTCTACCTCCTTTGTGGCTACTTGTACAGTGTCTGGTCGATCATGGACAGCTTGAGGCTCAGCCCTTAGCTGAGGCAGCACTTGAGCCAGCTCTAGAGGAGATTGTGGTGGACCCAGAGGAGATGGTTTTTGATCCCGAGGAGGATTCAGCGGACTACGTAGAGGATGTACCTGAGTACATACCTTTGGACAATGATGACGATTCACCTGATGAGGGTGTTGCTACGCCTTCATCCGACTCATCGGCGAGGAGTGGGATTGAGCCTGGTCTTCCCAATGGGTACCATTAGTCTATGACCAGCTGTAGGTGGTTACATTTTTGGGGTAGTGATTTCGTCAGTCTTTCTGGCTACTGAGAGCCATGATTTTTGTATATGGCCTTAGACGTTTCACTATGTGTCCTTATGTTTTTATTTTCTTTCTTAGCTTGCAGAATGGCCTGTTCTGATAAAGGCCCTATATACTTTATCCCTTGTACAAAAATGATGATGCATATATATATATATGGTGTGTTACTTATGTTGTTGTATGCTGTTAGACGTGGTCAAGTTAACAAGAAAAGGAAAAAAATTTATCATGAATTTGGTATTAAGGAAAGTATTAGAAAAAGTTATTTTCCGAAAGTAACCAGCATCATTGAATTTTATTTTCCGCAACATGTTACTGTGTGATGACCCTAGAAGGGGTGTCGCATTTGTGGTATCAGAGCTGGTCGAGTCTTTCAGGAATGTTGGGGAATAGGTATATTGTGTTAATGTTGTGTGTTCTCTAATTAAGAATTGTTTGAAATTACTTCTTAGAAGTAATGTGTGGTAACTAGTAAGTTTACGTTTCAGTTTCTGGTTTTGGTTTAACTGATTGTGATTTTCAGGACAATTATGGAACCAGTTGTTGAACCAGAAGCTGGACGTGGACGTGGCCGTGGAAGGGACCGTAGAGGCGGTCGTGTTGGCGGCCATGGTACTATGAATGAGGATTATGATGGAGGTGTGGATTATGCGGCTCAGGCAATGGAGAGTGTGGCAGCTCCAATTGCAAACCAAACTGAATCCATGAATGCTCAGAATCTACAAGCTGTGGAAGGCAAGGCTTTGATGGCGTTTTGAAGCCAAAATCCTTCACAGTTCGGTGTAGATGCTGACCATGAGAAAGTTGATCTATGGATTCAAGAGCTGGAGAAAATTTTTGAGTTAGTGACTACTCCGGCAGAGTTTAGGGTTACCTATGATGTTTTCTTACTGATAGGAGATGCGGAGTACTGGTGGAGAGGTGCTCTACAACTGCTGGAATTTGCTCATCGGGAAATTACTTGGGATGTGTTTAAAACTGCATTTCTGAATAAGTATTTTTCAGAAAGTTTTCGGATTGAGAAAGAACAAGAGTTTTTGCGATTGTATCAGAGGGATCTGACGGTGGGGGAATATGCGGCGAAGTTCGAGTCGCTTGCTAAATATTTCCGTTTCTTCCAAGCACAACCAAATGAGAGCTGGAAATATGTGAGGTTCGATGATGGTCTAAGGTTCGAGATCAAGGAATCTGTACTACCACTGCAGCTCAGGAATTTTCAAGAGCTAGTTGAGATGAGTAGTGTAACACCCCTCCCTTAAGGGTATTACTACATAACACATGCGGAAGTAAATTAAAAAGATAATTTGCTGGTTGCTTTCGGAAAATTGTTTTATTTTAAGTCAAAAAAATGGGGTATAAAATTTTTTTCTTTAAAGATAACTCCGAAATCCATCATACATACATTTAAAATGTAAAGTCACATTCGTAACAAAGTTACCATGACATACAACATTTCTCTAAGTTCCCATTTTCGAAAGGAAAAGTTCAAACTACAGATGGATGTATATAACACTACATTTACCAACCTCTTTAGATATACAACCCAACTCAGACTCCTAACCTGGTCATTCTATAAAATATTCATTGGAGAGACCCCCAATCAGAATACTTTCTCAACCTCTAACACTAGGTCTTCAAGTGACTTAGAAAGACTCCTCTGCAACATCGGTACTAGAGTACCAAGGTACTACAGCAAAACCCGAAGAGACCTGATATAACTGTAAGAGTGAGACATCGGCAAATGGATATATCATACAACAACCATACACATGATACATACAACACCTTGGCATATTAACATTTTAAACATTACTCATTGGTAAACAACAAGTATTATTTCAGTGGGTCTCATACCCGAATCAATCAATCTTATAAAGATAATGCATGACACTTCTATCATCAGGCTCTAATCTTAATCTCACGAGATACCATCACCATTTTATCATCAAGAAAGAATGAGTTGATCAGGATCATACGCCCCATTTGGCAAGTTGTCTACGTCACCTCATGCACCCGGATCAACATCATCACAAATCCCTTATAACGGCCATTCGGATGTATACCTCATCGAATACCACATCTTAAACAGGTATTCAGATAACTCAAGCACGTATACTAAGGGGAAATGCATGTGAGTAAAAGACTTTTCATTATCGAGACTTTTCTTTGTGTTCACTCTTTTCCATTGTCGAAGCCCAAAGCTAACGACTATTCACAATTTTCATTACTTGAAAATCAATAACACAGGACACGCAGTCCGAGTGCTCAATCACAACACCTTAGACAAATGCCGCAGTCCGAGGTTGTGGTAGTAGAAACAATTATAATTTTATCCATGTTTTATTTCAACATGATAAGGACTCCTAGCCCATAACAACGAAATTAGGACACACGGTCCTCAATTCCAAAATTAGGACTCCTAGCCCATAATATCACGATTGGGACCCTTGGTCCATAATTCTTGACACGGATCCCAGATCACGTGCATAAACTGAATGCTAGAGGCGACATCTCGCGAACTAGTATTCTCTTTCACATGTTCTTACTTTTCGCTCAGTGGAAATCAAAAACCAAAACAAAACCTCGGTCACTTATCCAAGTGACCGGAACGTCTCTAAATCATTTAGGAGAAAATCTTTTCCTTTACAAAGTCTTTTATAAAACATTTGGAAATTCGTTTGCTTTTGAAATCCTTGATGGAATAAAGTCAAATATTTTCAAAGGGGTTTTTCCTTCATGAAACACATAGTTCGAAAAAGGTTTTCTCTCGTAAAAACTTTGGATCATAAAAGGTAGTTTCTATTGACTTAAAAACACTTCAACATTTCTTTTCAAAACAAGAATCTCATTCTCTTGAAGTAAGCGTTTTATACAAGGAACTTTTATAAATGAAACCAATACTTTCAAAGTTCTATTCAAGGCTTATTAATGCTTTTAATCCTTATAATCATTGTGCACAGACTCAAGTCCGGCTTCTCAAACTTTAATCAACAGTAATATATTCTCAACAATAATATCACAGTTAGCGACAGTTCATCACATATATACAACTCACAATACTTTAAGGCAAGTAATAAATAGCTTCAAGTAATAATCATAATAGTTCAGGTAAAAAAGTCATTCAAGTATTTGATCCATATCATCATAATATTCAAATCACTCAAGTAAACACATACGCATATGCATATAGTCATTGAATATCCCTAGGCAATCCCCTCTTACCTTCGGTGAAGGTAAGGAGATTAGATGCTCGAAGAGGTATACCATGAACGTCCTTGTTTCATCTGCGATGGAAGTCTAAGGTTATGAACACACAATCAAACAAGAACACTAAACCACAAGGTATAGGTTCGGCCAATACTAGATCTTAGGGTTAGAGATTCCCGAATATTATACAACTCATGGATTTATGATCCTTAAGTGTTAGGAGTTCATAAACAATGATCATTTAACAAAGTTGAATTAAAATCCCTCTAAGTTATAAACTTAGGGTATTCGGCCAAGGCTAGTAAAATAGGATAGCATTCACTAAACTTTCTAATCTCTTAGGTTTAGCATCCATATGTGTTAAAGAGCTCAAAACCATGATCATTTTGGAAAAGTAAGAACAAGGTATCCTAGGTCCATAACCTTCTAGGTTCGGCCTTCATAGGATTTATAGGCTAGAGATCGTTAAACTTTCCAATCTCTTAGACTTAGCATCCAAATATTTTATGGAGCTAAGTCCATGATCATCTTGGAAAAATGAAAGTAACACATACTAGCTTTAATAACATAGAATAAACAAGTTATAAATCCTTAAACTTTCCAATCTCTTAGACTTAGTATCCAAATATCTTATGGAGCTCAAGTCCATGATCATCTTGGAAAAATGAAAGTAACACATACTAGCTTTAATAACATAAAATAAACAAGTTATAAATCCTTAAACTTCCCAATCTCTTAGACTCAGCATCCAAATATCTTATGGAGCCCAAGTCCATGATCATCTTGGAAAAATGAAAGTAACACATACTAGCTTTAATAACATAAAATATACAAGTTAAAAATCCTTAAACTTTCCAATCTCTTAGACTTAGCATCCAAATATCTTATGGAGCCCAAGTCCATGAACATCTTGGACAAATAAAAACTCAAACATCCTAGCACCTAAACACTAAGTTTCGGCCATCATAGGATGATGAGGAAAGTATTCTTTGTTTAACAATAACTCTTAGGTTTAGAATCACAAGGTATTAAGAGTTCTAAATCCATGATCAATACTTGGAAAGTTGAAACATAGTATCCTAGGCCTACTTATTCATATTTTTCGGTCATCATAGGAACAAGCTATCAAAACTTCCAAGATTTATAGATTCAAGATCAATGGATAGTTAGAAACTCAAACACATGATTATATTCCAAAGGTTGAAACAAAAACTTCCTAGGTCACAAATGCAAGCATTCGGCCTTCATTGGAAGAGATGGATAGGGATTGTTTTTTAGACAACCTCTTAGTATGTGAAAATATAAGTTAATACAAGACTATAGAAAGTGGTTTCAACTCAAATGGAGTTTTCTACCATTTTAGAGAGATTTTAGAAGTTTAAAGCATATAAAGAACACATAAAGTAAACTAAGAAATAAAAGATGAAACTTGCAAAAAGATTCATATGAAAGCATTACCCTTAGTATAAGGAAGAACTTTAATGAAGAACTTAAGCAGAAAAGATGAATAAAAACTAAAGCTTTAAGAGCTTGAACTTTTAGAAGAAAGAAGAAGATGAAGGTTTAATGGAGGTTGAAGGAGGAAGATGATGAAGTGAAAATGAAAGGGTATATATAGAGAGGGGAGAGAGTGGCACGAAATTGAGGAGAGAGGAACGAGCTTGGGGAGCAAGTTTTGACCTTGTGCCTTGTTTGGTTGAAGAGGAAAGAGAAAAATAGGTTTTTAGAATATAATATGATATATTTCAAAAAGTCCATCATGGCCACTTTTTAGGAGGTAGCTTAGGCCATACCTCTAGTGAGTCACCTCACTCCCTCATCTCACCTCAAGCCGTTTAGGTCTCCTATTCTGCTCCATTTCGTACCCGGTTGCATTTTCGATCGTAATTCTTCCGACGTTTTCGCCCGAAGATAATATTTTATTTTATTTTTGAACGAAAATTTTCAAAATAACCAAAGTTGAAGGAAACATAATAAAAACACCAACTATCTCGTTCACGTGTCAAAATTAGGTTTTATGTACCGTAAACTTGTACCGGCAGTGGAGACGCAGATCGGCTTCCGTCTGAATTTTCAACCGAAAATTTTACCGTGACTTCAGATGTTATAACAACACAAGAAAATGATTTTAGTTTAATTAAAATCATCCTCTGAGTTTAATCTAAAATAAACACATTTAAATATTTATTTATTGCTACATAAAGCATAGGAAAAACAGGGTGTTACAATACTACCCCTCTAAAAAGAATTTCGTCCTCGAAATTACGTAACTTGAAACGAAACAGGGTCTCTCACTATCAAGATCATACTATCAGAAGAAAATATCTAAAAAAAATTCATCAATCCAAAAGAATACAGAAACATCCAGTGTCTGAAGGTCCTTTAGTATGTTCAGGGAGGTAAAAATGTATGATCGGTACACGTTTACAATCATGAATCTAAAAAGTTTCTCCTTCCACTAGAATTTCCTGGTCAACAATTTAAAAGAGCAACAATTTGATAAGAATTCAAACTGAATCACTTTCACCAAAAGTAAAAGTGATTAGATTAAGTATCATCAAGAAACTTCTTTTATAAACATACCCATCCCGTGCAACAACAAGGCAGTACACAACTCTAGGAAAAGAAAGATTGGATCCAAAGTCTAAACTGACCCCAACAATCAAAAAGAGAAGGGAACTGGAATAAATTTCTTAAAGAGACTTTTATTTCCAAAAGTCATAAGAAACATACATTCACTGGAAAGACTAGTAACATATGAGACCCTAGAGAGTCAAATACTTAAGGGCGTCAAAACACGATTATACTTAGAATCCTATTACAACTTAGCATTATAGACCACTGCCATAGGACCTTCAAATTGCACACTACTTCTGTCTTAAAAGATCATCAGATTGTGAAGCTCCAGCGCCAGTCATGGTTTAAACTCTTCCCTTTGCTATGGGTCTATCCGTCCCTAAGGTGTTGACAGCCCTTTCATACCTTGGTGCATTACAATCCCTTGAAAAGTGTCCTATTTGTCCATAGTTGTAACATTTCGTTCCTTTGCATGGGCAAACATCAGCCATGTGATCAGGGTTTCCACACTTGTAACATCTTCTAAATTGGCCTCGGTTTTGGTTCTGTTAGCCTCCACTTCCCGATTCAGAATTCTGCAAGCTAAGAAAGAAAATAAAAACATAAGGACACATAGTGAAACGTCTAAGCCCATATACAAAAATCATGGTTCTCGGTAGCCAGAAAGACTAACGAAATCACTACCCCAAAAATGTAACCACCTACAGCTGGTCATAGACTAATGGTACCCATTGGGAAAACCAAGGTCAATCCCACTCCCCGCCAAGGAGTCGGATGAGGACGCAGCAACACCCTCACCAGGTGAATTGTCATCATCGTCCAAAGGTAGGTACTCAGGTACATCCTCTACGTACTCCTCTGGATCCTCCTCGGGTACAATAACCATCTCCTCTGAGTCCACCACAATCTCCTCTGGAGCTGGCTCAGGTGCTGCCGCAGCTAAGGGCTGAGCCTCAAGCTGTCCATGATCGACCAGATACTTTACAAGTAGCAACAAAGGAGGTAGAGATACCTCAATCGTCTCCATAGACCTATGCTCCCTCTGAGGCCCCGTCTCCATCGTGCCCTCTATAGTGTGTACGTGCCCGGTATAACGAACGACATGGGCTCCCGGGTTGATCACCGATGCGTTTACGTTATCTGCATCCTCAAAATGGAGACTTCGAACCCCCGTATGTGCCAACGGCATTGCCGGATCCATCTAAACTCGGATAATAACAATACCCATACAGAAAGAAGAACAACAATAAAACATGCAAGGGTGAGTACCAATATATGGATTTTAAAATGATAACCACATGTACGACTCTCAATTACCACTTAACATGTATATTCATAGATAAACAATATATATTTATCAATGGGTTTCATACCCGACAGTCAATAACTGCGTTTTAAAAACCATGACACTTCAATATTCCACAACTAACTTTGAGACCTAATCTCCGGAGCTCCAACCAACAAGTGAATGAGCTTATCAGGCCCTAGTTGCCAATAAAGGCAGAATCAATGCCCGATATGGCAAAGTTCTATTGACCATTCCACAGTCCAACTCAAGGCAAAGTGGTGACTACATATAGCACATGGTCTACGTGGTCGTATATCCATCAAGGCATAGTGACTCAAACTGCATGAATACTTGCCATCAAGCATTCAAGTCGTATGCAAAGGCACGTCTGCCCTGTAATGCATGTAAAACATTTTGTTCTCGTTGTTTTCTTGGTGATCAATCTTTAGGTGTCAGAGCTAAAAGTATCACGACTAAATCACTAATTTAAACTTTCAAGTTTAATACCTCATTCCAAAATAACTGACTCCAAGTCAAAAGGTGTGCAAATAACAAAATCCAGACCGATGCATCAGTCTTGGACGTGTAGATTTTAGTGCACAAAACCAAATATACGGTTTATAGGACATTATAGTCCATAATTTCCTCTTCGGACCCCAAGCCCATATCTTAGAACTCTAGACCCGACGTCTATGTTGCTAAGTTCGTTTAAACCATTTTCGTTCTGTGAAAAACAAAACAAAATCAAAGTTTCCTCAACCTATCCAAGTTGATGGAAATAACTCTAGGTTTACTGAAAATCCTTTTACGTTGGAAATTCGTTTTGTAAACTTAACAAAATTCCTTAAAACTTATTTTTGTTCAAAAATCAATAATTTGAACTGTAAAACCTTATTTGAGACAAATTCTCAATAATACCCTCTTTAAAAACACTTTCGTAAATATTGATGGAATTGTCCGTCGTTTGCTGTTTCAAGACGCATTTAGTTAAAAATAGGACTCTTTGTCGTAAATTAATTTTTCCAACACTATAATAAAATTATTTTCAAAACTTTTTTGCTTAAAATATTATTTTCTAATATTTATAAATTACTAAGGTGAAAATTAGCAGTGCTAAAATATTTTCACGGTTACGTCTCACTATGACTCATAAAACGTTCTTTCGCTGTTAAATGATTAAAATAATATTAATTTTCACTTTTTCCCATTTTTCATTAAATAAATAACTAAGTAATATTATATTACTATTTCCATTGAATTAAACTCATTAATTCATAAAAAAGCTTTTAACTGCTTTTAACTTTTATTTAATTGAGCTCTGACCACTGTCAGGCTTTCAAACTCACAATCCACATCAACAATCATTTCATATCAATAATATGACACTTAGAAATTTAAAACATATCACCCAATACAACAAATAATTAAATGCATTTAAATCAAATAGTTAACAGCAGATAATCAATAAGCTAATAATGCTAACTACAAAATAAATACTTACACACCATAATTAAGACACACAATAACAATTACACATGGCTATCCGAAAAATCCCTCAGGCTTTCCCCTTACTTGAAAGCAAAGTATCTCTGAGAAACAGTTCATCGGAAATCCAAGTAACGCCGATAACGCGCGTATCCAATAACTTAGCTTATCCTTCATTAAACATAACACTCAATCAACAAACAAACAACTATATCAAGCCTAAAATCCTACATGTTGGTTTTGGCCAAGGGCTGCCCTTAGGGTTAGGAATCTCTAAAAATTCTAAACTTTTGGATTAATCACTCCTAATTACTCAAAACCCTAAATCAATGGTTATTGAACAAAGATTGAATTTAAATATTCCAATCCCCCATCAAATGAATTTCGGCCATGATCAATAAAATGGCTTAGAGACCTTCATTTGGTTCATACAATATAGATTCAACACCTATTCAACTAATAAGATTGAATCATGACAAACTAGTTAGCAAAAAGTGGAACAAAACCCTAGTTTTCTAGAGTATAGGTTCATCCTCTTTAGGTTTTAAGGGTTATAAAATTTTGTTTGATTCAAGCTTCTAAATCTAGAATATAGAGTTAATAATAAGATTATAGAAATTGGTTTCATGATCATTGGATTTTCCTATGATTCTCTATGAATTTTTGAATCTAAAAACCCTAAAATGCATCATATTGATAAAGACTTCAAAAAGAAAAACTTATTGAAGAACATGATGCTAAACAAGGAATATGAGTAAGGTTTACATCTTGGAATCAAGAAATGAGCAAGAAATCTCCTACCTCCTTCACAAAATCAAGCTACGGCAACTTAGGGTTTCATGGAGTGCTTGGGCCGTGGGATTTGAAGGACATTTGGGTCCAAAGTGCAAATTTTGAGGGGTAAAATAGTAATCTTGTACAATGGCAAATTTGTAAATAAAACCAACATAAAGGGTAATTTAGTCTTTTCCTCCTAAAATGTAATCATGACTAAGGGTAGTCATCCCACGACTCACCCCTTGTGACTCATCATGATTTGACATCCTATTTATCCGTTAGCAGGTCCCGCAAATCCCGTTTTTAGCTCCGTCATTTACCCAATTTCGTATAACGCCCGCATAATATATATTTTTTCACCTTTTAAGTGAAAAATTTTAAAATAGTCATAGAAGTTGGAAACTTCATAAAAACCTAAGTGTTTCGTTCACGAGTCAAAATTAGGTCATTTGAGCAGTAAAATTATTACTGTCATTAAATCGCAAACCGGGTTTCGTCTGAATTTTCGATCCAAAATCGAATCATAGCTCTCTACGATAAAGTAGAGTATGAATATAACCTTGGTTTATCCAAAATCATTTTCTAGATTTAAAAATAAAATTATAAACATTTCTATTTATTTTACTGATATAAAAACAGTAAACAGTAAAAATCGGGTGTTATAATACTACCCCACTAAAAAGAATTTCGCCCTCGAAATTACGTACCTGTGAAAAGTTCAGGTTATTGTAATCTCATCTTGTTTTCCACTTCCCAAGTTGCTTCTCCAGTTGTATTATCCCAAATAACCTTGACTAAGGAAATTTGTTTACCCCTGAGTTGCTTAATCGTCTTGTCCGCGATTCGTACAGGCATAGTCTCATAAGACAAGTTCTCTTTTAATTGTACTACATCGGGTTCGATTACGTGAGATGGATCAGGAATATACTTCCTCAGTTGTGAAACATGAAAAAAATCATGGAGATTGGAAAGAAATGGTGGTAAGGCAATTTTATAAGCTACTGGACCTACCCGACAAAGAATTTGGTGAGGTCCAATAAATTTAGGCATGAGTTTTCTGGATTTATTTACTCTCCCAACCCTAGTCGTTGGCGTGACTCTCAAAAACACATGATCGCCTTCCTCAAACTCAAGAGGTCGTCGCCTTTTGTCTGCATAACTTTTCTGTCTATTTTGACTTGTCCGCATTTTCTCCCGAATCATCTTTACCTTTTCTGTTGTTTGTTGTACAATATCTGGTCCTAACAGTAGACTTTAACCATCTTGGTACCAACACAAAGGTGTTATGCATCGTCGACCATACAAAGCTTCACAGGGTGCCATTCCTATGCTTGTGTGGAAACTGTTGTTGTCGGTGAATTCTATCAATGGCAAAAATTCATCCCAACTTCCAGTATGTTCCAAAACACATGCCCTCAATAGGTCCTCCAATGACTGGATTGTCCTCTCTGATTGTCCATCTGTTTGTGGATGATAAACCGAACTCAACCTGAGTTTCGTTCCCAGCGACTCTTGTAAACCTTGCCAAAATCTTGACGTAAACTGAGCTAATCTCTCCATTTAATACCTTATATTAATAGGCAAAAAGTGAGCCGACTTGGTCAGTCAATCAACTATTATCCATATAGCATCATACCCCTTTTTAGTTCTTGGCAAACTTGTTACAAAGTCCATCGCAATTCCATCCCATTTCCATTCTGGAATGTCCAAAGATTGTAGCATTCCTGCTGGCCTTTGATGTTCAACTTTAGCCTTCTGACAGACTAAACACGAAGCTACATATGCCATTACGTCTTTCTTCATTCCATACCACCAATATAACTGTTTGAGATCTGGGTACATTTTGGTAGCTCCTGGATGTAAACTTAATTTACTCTTGTGAGCTTCCTCCAAAATTAACTTTCTAAGTTCAGCATCTGCAGGTACACAAATCCTTTCGTCAAACCTTAGAATTCCATCTGTTCTTTCTTTAAACTCCGATACCGCTCCTTTTCGTACCAATTCCCTTTCTCCTTGTAGGTATTGATCACTTTCTTCTTTCTCCAGTATTTGTTCCATCAATTGATTGGAAACAGTAATCATACCCAAACAAAGCTTTCCTGGTGACGTCTTAACTATCAACTTCATATCTCAAAATTGTTCTAACAATTCTTGTTCCTTAATCATCATTGTAGACATATGCATAGACTTTCTACTCAAGGCATCCGCTACTACGTTTGCTTTCCCGGGATGATACTGCAGTTGAAAATCATAATCCTTGAGAAATTCCAACCAGTGTCTTTGCCGCATGTTGAGCTCCTTCTGATCAAGAAGATATTTTAAACTTTTATGATCATTGAAAACATTAAACAGCAATCCATACAGATAATGTCTCTAGATCTTTAACGCAAAAACCACCGCTGCTAACTCCAAATTATGAGTAGGGTAATTCCTCTCGTGAGTCTTCAACTGCCTTGAAGCATAAGCTATGACTTTCTGGTTTTGCATTAGTAAGCAACCTAACCCTTGATGGGAAGCATCATAGTATACCTCGAAAGGTTCCTTAGGATCAGATAACACTAACACAGGCGACGTAGTCAACCTTTTCTTTAACTCTTGAAAACTTTCTTCACACGCTTCGGTCCATTTGAACGCTTGGTCCTTTTGCGTCAATTGGGTAAGAGGTCCTACTATTTTGGAAAATCCCTCGATGAATCTCCTATAGTATCCAGCTAAAACCACGAAACTACGGATTTCAGTTACCATCGTTGGTCTTTCCCAATGCACAACAACTTCAACTTTTGACGGATCCACCGCGATCACTTCATTCAATATAACATGACCTAAAAATTGAACTTGGTTTAACCAAAATTCACATTTTTCAGGTTTTGCGTATAACTGTTTCACCATTAAAATTTGAAGAACCACACTGAGATGTTCAGAATGCTTTTCTTTACTAGGAGAATAAATTAGAATGTCGTTGTTGTGACACCGGCAAGTGTACCGGGTCGTCGCAAGTAATAAAATAAACACGGTAAGTAATTACCGAGGTCGAACTCAGGGATTGGGCTACCAATTCGACTAATCCGCGGGAAATCCGATACGTTTGGTCAAGTTACAGAAGGTGGTTGAGAGAGAGAGAGATTAATATCAAATTTTCAATTAACGAATCTAATAAACTAATTAACTAAAAATCAGAAATTAAAATGTCCAAGGTCTCAAATCCACCTACCCAATCATGTATAGTACCCAAGTGATAATGTATTCCTCCCTAGGTTCAATTATGATGTCAACCGGGACCCCTAAATTCTCCTAAATCCACGGTCGTGCTCATTAGGACGTATTCGACGATTGGATTAATTACTTGCAGGTCTCATAACCCTAATCTCGAATTCTATTAATTCTTGTTCCCTAAATGGTTGCACTAATCTCTTAATTCCACGGTCGTGCTCATTATTCGATTAGTGATTCCAATCCAAGTTCTAAAACGTGAATCGTCGTTTGGCCTTAACACGTTTAACTAGTTAATCACGCAATACATATGATCAACGCATTCAAATCAGAATTGGAAAACATTTATTGAGAGAAAGGGAGAAAAACATACATCACAAGAACACTACACCGCCATGGGTGGCTTCATTGATCCCTCGGACGAGGGGATTAGTTCCTCATGCTCATAGACAAACACTCGGACATAATCACCATCGTAAAATAAATCAAAAAGAAAAAGGGAGACGCAGCTCCAGAAACAAGGATTCGTACAAATCTGATCTAAACTAGTGGCAAAACCTTCTGCATTCGGCTCCCCAAATCTGATCTGCAACAGCCTTTAAATAAGGATTCTGTTTCTCACCCGCTCGCGGGGTGAGCTTATCCTCGCGACGCGAATTTTAGTTTGGCGCGCATTCAAATCTTGGATCTCGCGGGGTGAGAGACCATTCGCGAGGCGAATTGCAGTTTTGGCTCCATCCTGAGTTTGAATGATCATGTGGCGAATTGTGATTGGCGAGGCGAGTCTCCAAACCCTAATCTGTCACAGCCATGATATTCATCACGGCTAGGCCGTGATGGTCTCTGTCTTCCAGGGTCTTCAGGATCTCGCGAGGCGAGACACCTCTCGCGGGGCGAGACTTCAATTCTAGGCTGTGACCTTCATCACGGCTAGGCCGTGATTGTCTCTGACTTCCAGGTCTTCATGTGTCGCGGGGCGAGAATATGTTAGCGGGGCGAGCCAGAAGTGATGACTTTTACTGCTTTGTTGACCTTCAGGCTCGCGGGGTGAGCATCCACTCGCGAGGCGAGTGTCACCAGAATTGCAATTTCCACTGCTTTTTGACTTTCCTTGACTCCCGGAGCTTCACCTATTGACCTGAAAACACCAAAAGCAACCAAAAGCATAATTCTATCCAAAATAAGCTAAAAACTACACAAAAGACGCAAAACGAGTCAAAGTCCAACTTAGGAACAAAACAAGGCAAATTTGGGTGAAAACGAGAGTGAACTCGACTGATTGGCACATAAACCCTAGTTCATCTAGTCATAAAACTAGATAAGCCAAAGGCTTATCAAAACACCCCAAACTTAAACCTTGCTTGTCCCCAAGCAAGCTAAAACTCAAAAACGACTCAAGACTTGGCAAGCTTAAGGGAACCAATCGATTTCGTACAAATTTCATGCACTCAAAACAGTTTTTCTCCAATGATCTCCCCCCCTTGCATCAACGTAATCCCCACATTCATTTACTTTAAACAATTGAGAACTTCATCATTCATGCAATCATTAGTCTAAGTTGAGGTTCAAAGATACACACAAAGGAAGATCACCTATTTCAAACAATTGCCTTCCTCACAAGGGCATTTAGTATTTCACTCATTCGCTCAAATTCGTCAAGGCTATCAACTTTTCCCTCAATTTCACGTATCAAGAGCACTTCCCATGAATTTGATTTTCATCTCAAAAATGGTTCCCACGAAAATATGCATGCAACATCAGAAGGTCTTTTAAAGGTTGTAATGAGGCCTGGCTCAAGGTAGGATATACAAGGATACTAGGCTTAAGTCCCTAGGAACTAAGAGAGCATGAGAATTTGACATACATTCCACTCTAATTCCTTTTTCCATTTTTCTTTTTGCCTCGGGTGACTACAGCCCTTTCCTTGCTAATCTTTTTTGTTTTGCCCCTTTTCTTTTTGGCATTTTTTTTATCAACCTTTATTTTCTTTTTCTCATCCCAATGTGACATATCACCTAGTAGCCACCCCAAACTTAGTTTATCACAACCATTCTCTTGCTCACTTCCATGCTCTCCTAATCCTAAGATCGGGTTAACATGGTTTTTCAGATTTTTGGCTTATAATATAGGGTCATCAAGAAACAATAGGTCAATTAGGCTCAATGTGGCTGACTAGGGAACATGCATTAGGGATGGTTCATTTTTAGGCCATATAGTTATTCAAAGAAAATTGCCTAAATCATTTGATGCAACACATAAACATGCAAACCATATAGAGATTCAAGCAAATTCGGGAAAGTGCAACTTAACAGTGATTCACACATTCAAAAACAGAGTTGGAGGCTCAAATCCTCACCTGGACATTTTGCAAATTGTTTGACCGAGATATGATTCCTAGTGTGTGCATCCCCTCACCCCAAACTTATCATAAATCAAGCAATCTCAATAAATCTCAAAGTTCAATTTTCAATTTTTAAGTGGGGATCAACTTTTCTATTATTAGAACCTAGGGGAAATCATCAATGGTCAAATAATTCATGCAATCAATCTATGCTCAATTAAATCAAAATCCAACAAGCTTGCCGACACGACATTCATACAACAACTCTTGATCTTCTCAAATTATTCAAGAGTGACAAACAAAAACAAAAACATAAACAAAAACAAAACAAAATTTAGGAGAAGAGAGGGATACCTAGCTTGGGTTTCCTCCCAAGTAGCGGTTGTTTAACGTCCCGAGCTTGACTTATTAAGAAGCGTCCACCTGGATCCCATAGTCTGTGGTACAAGGGCCAAGAGACGCTCATCATATCAAATCCTCCACCCGGATCCCATGGTTTGTGAAGTGGCCCTTGTAGGAGCAATATGACTCTATCCATACTTCCATCTAGTTTGAGTGTGAAAACTTCTTTGACCTCCGCAATTATGAATTCACTTCCTCTCGGATCAAATGGTGTCTTCACGAGGAAGTGTGCCAGACAAGTGGGAGGGTCCAACTTACCGGTGTCCACACATGCATGCAAGCCAACATATTTATTTAACGCATCAAAATCAGGTTGCTTGGCAAGCATGGTGAAATCCTCTACCACTTTATCTTCATTTTGCTCTCTACCCCCTTGCTCCGGTGCCTTGTCCTTTGCCAACTCCTCTTCCTTAGGCTGCTCTTCCTCAACATGTGGCTGTTCCGGGGCCTTGTCGCTTGTCAATTCCTTTTCCTCCGGTTGTTCTTCCTCAACATGTGGTAGTTCTTCCTCAACTTCCTGAGAACTAGTCGCATCCCAGTCAGATTCCCACACCCTATCGCTTCTAGTTGTTATGGCTTCGCATTGGTCCTTAGGGTTGTTCTTGGTATCACCTGGGAAAGTGCCTGTGAGACGCTCATTTTGTTGCTCTACGAACTGACCCAACTTCTCTACTGCCGCATTCGCCTTCTCAAGTGCTGCATTTACCCTCTCAAGACGCAACTCCCAAGTTTGTTGTTGTTGGGCCATCTTATCAATTGTCGCATTTGTCCTCTCAAGAGCCAACTCCCAAGGTTGTGGCTGCCAATTCTGTTGAGGTTGTTGTTGCCAATTTTGTTGAGGTTGTGGCTGCCAGGCTAGACCACCGCCATCATTACTCCAAGTGAAATCCGGATGGTCTCCCCCCATATCACCCCAATACCGATTCTGACTCTGATAGTTGCCCTGGGGCATGCTGTCATAAAAATTATGGGAGGAGTCCACATATTCTTGAGCGAAGTAAAACGGATAGCTCCAAGTGTCATGGTCTCCATTACAATATTCGCAACCCGGAAGCATTCCCTCGTGTACCTCGCATACAAAACAAGGCAAGACCAAGTGGAATCAAAGAAGTAGAGAGAGATAATATCAAATAAAAAATAAGAAATAAAAATGAAAAGAAAAATAACTTAACCAAATAAACAAACTTCCCTAAAATTAGGAAAATTGGTTGTGCCAATCCCCGGCAACGGCGCCAAAAACTTGTGACACCGGCAAGTGTACCGGGTCATCGCAAGTAATAAAATAAACACGGTAAGTAATTACCGAGGTCGAACTCAGGGATTGGGCTACCAGTTCGACTAATCCGCGGGAAATCCGATACGTTTGGTCAAGTTACAGAAGGTGGTTGAGAGAGAGAGAGATTAATATCAAATATTCAATTAACGAATCTAATAAACTAATTAACTAAAAATCAGAAATTAAATTGTCCAAGGTCTCAAATCCACCTACCCAATCATGTATAGTACCCAAGTGATAATGTATTCCTCCCTAGGTTCAATTATGATGTCAACCGGGACCCCTAAATTCTCCTAAATCCACGGTCGTGCTCATTAGGACGTATTCGACGATTGGATTAATTACTTGCAGGTCTCATAACCCTAATCTCGAATTCTATTAATTCTTGTTCCCTAAATGGTTGCACTAATCTCTTAATTCCACGGTCGTGCTCATTATTCGATTAGTGATTCCAATCCAAGTTCTAAAACGTGAATCGTCGTTTGGCCTTAACACGTTTAACTAGTTAATCACGCAATACATATGATCAACGCATTCAAATCAGAATTGGAAAACATTTATTGAGAGAAAGGGAGAAAAACATACATCACAAGAACACTACACCGCCATGGGTGGCTTCATTGATCCCTCGGACGAGGGGATTAGTTCCTCATGCTCATAGACAAACACTCGGACATAATCACCATCGTAAAATAAATCAAAAAGAAAAAGGGAGACGCAGCTCCAGAAACAAGGATTCGTACAAATCTGATCTAAACTAGTGGCAAAACCTTCTGCATTCGGCTCCCCAAATCTGATCTGCAACAGCCTTTAAATAAGGATTCTATTTCTCACCCGCTCGCGGGGCGAGCTTATCCTCGCGACGCGAATTTTAGTTTGGCGCGCATTCAAATCTTGGATCTCGCGGGGCGAGAGACCATTCGCGAGGCGAATTGCAGTTTTGGCTCCATCCTGAGTTTGAATGATCGCGTGGCGAATTGTGATTGGCGAGGCGAGTCTCCAAACCCTAATCTGTCACAGCCGTGATATTCATCACGGCTAGGCCGTGATGGTCTCTGTCTTCCAGGGTCTTCAGGATCTCGCGAGGCGAGACACCTCTCGCGGGGCGAGACTTCAATTCTAGGCTGTGACCTTCATCACGGCTAGGCCGTGATTGTCTCTGACTTCCAGGTCTTCATGTGTCGCGGGGCGAGAATATGTTAGCGGGGCGAGCCAGAAGTGATGACTTTTGCTGCTTTGTTGACCTTCAGGCTCGCGGGGCGAGCATCCACTCGCGAGGCGAGTGTCACCAGACTTGCAATTTCCACTGCTTTTTGACTTTCCTTGACTCCCGGAGCTTCACCTATTGATCTGAAAACACCAAAATCAACCAAAAGCATAATTCTATCCAAAATAAGCTAAAAACTACACAAAAGACGCAAAACGAGTCAAAGTCCAACTTAGGAACAAAACAAGGCAAATTTGGGCGAAAACGAGAGTGAACTCGACTGATTGGCACATAAACCCTAGTTCATCTAGTCATAAAACTAGATAAGCCAGAGGCTTATCAAAACACCCCAAACTTAAACCTTGCTTGTCCCCAAGCAAGCTAAAACTCAAAAACGACTCAAGACTTGGCAAGCTTAAGGGAACCAATTGATTTCGCACAAATTTCATGCACTCAAAACAGTTTTTCTCCAATGATCTCCCCCCCTTGCATCAACGTAATCCCCACATTCATTTACTTTAAACAATTGAGAACTTCATCATTCATGCAATCATTAGTCTAAGTTGAGGTTCAAAGATACACACAAAGGAAGATCACCTATTTCAAACAATTGCCTTCCTCACAAGGGCATTTAGTATTTCACTCATTCGCTCAAATTCGTCAAGGCTATCAACTTTTCCCTCAATTTCACGTATCAAGAGCACTTCCCATGAATTCGATTTTCATCTCAAAAATGGTTCCCACGAAAATATGCATGCAACATCAGAAGGTCTTTTAAAGGTTGTAATGAGGCCTGGCTCAGGGTAGGATATACAAGGATACTAGGCTTAAGTCCCTAGGAACTAAGAGAGCATGAGAATTTGACATACATTCCACTCTAATTCCTTTTTCCATTTTTCTTTTTGCCTCGGGTGACTACAGCCCTTTCCTTGCTAATCTTTTTTGTTTTGCCCCTTTTCTTTTTGGCATTTTTTTTTATCAACCTTTATTTTCTTTTTCTCATCCCAATGTGACATATCACCTCGTAGCCACCCCAAACTTAGTTTCTCACAACCATTCTCTTGCTCACTTCCATGCTCTCCTAATCCTAAGATCGGGTTAACATGGTTTTTCAGATTTTTGGCTTATAATATAGAGTCATCAAGAAACAATAGGTCAATTAGGCTCAATGTGGCTGACTAGGGAACATGCATTAGGGATGGTTCATTTTTAGGCCATATAGTTATTCAAAGAAAATTGCCTAAATCATTTGATGCAACACATAAACATGCAAACCATATAGAGATTCAAGCAAATTCGGGAAAGTGCAACTTAACAGTGATTCACACATTCAAAAACAGAGTTGGAGGCTCAAATCCTCACCTGGACATTTTGCAAATTGTTTGACCGAGATACGATTCCTAGTGTGTGCATCCCCTCACCCCAAACTTATCATAAATCAAGCAATCTCAATAAATCTCAAAGTTCAATTTTCAATTTTTAAGTGGGGATCAACTTTTCTATTATTAGAACCTAGGGGAAATCATCAATGGTCAAATAATCATTGCAATCAATCTATGCTCAATTAAATCAAAATCCATCAAGCTTGCCGACATGACATTCATACAACAACTCTTGATCTTCTCAAATTATTCAAGAGTAACAAACAAAAACAAAAACATAAACAAAAACAAAACAAAATTTAGGAGAAGAGAGGGATACCTAGCTTGGGTTGCCTCCCAAGTAGCGCTTGTTTAACGTCCCGAGCTTGACTTATTAAGAAGCGTCCACCTGGATCCCATAGTCTGTGGTACAAGGGCCAAGAGACGCTCATCATATCAAATCCTCCACCCGGATCCCATGGTTTGTGAAGTGGCCCTTGTAGGAGCAATATGACTCTATCCATACTACCATCTATTCTGAGTGTGAAAACTTCTTTGACCTCCGCAATTATGAATTCACTTCCTCTCGGATCAAATGGTGTCTTCACGAGGAAGTGTGCCAGACAAGTGGGAGGGTCCAACTTACCGGTGTCCACACATGCATGCAAGCCAACATATTTATTTAACGCATCAAAATCAGGTTGCTTGGCAAGCATGGTGAAATCCTCTACCACTTTATCTTCATTTTGCTCTCTACCCCCTTGCTCCGGTGCCTTGTCCTTTGCCAACTCCTCTTCCTTAGGTTGCTCTTCCTCAACATGTGGCTGTTCCGGGGCCTTGTCGCTTGTCAATTCCTTTTCCTCCGGTTGTTCTTCCTCAACATGTGGTAGTTCTTCCTCAACTTCCTGAGAACTAGCCGCATCCCAGTCAGATTCCCACACCCTATCGCTTCTAGTTGTTATGGCTTCGCATTGGTCTTTAGGGTTGTTCTTGGTATCACCTGGGAAAGTGCCTGTGAGACGCTCATTTTGTTGCTCTACGAACTGACCCAACTTCTCTACTGCCGCATTCGCCTTCTCAAGTGCTGCATTTACCCTCTCAAGACGCAACTCCCAAGTTTGTTGTTGTTGGGCCATCTTATCAATTGTCGCATTTGTCCTCTCAAGAGCCAACTCCCAAGGTTGTGGCTGCCAATTCTGTTGAGGTTGTTGTTGCCAATTTTGTTGAGGTTGTGGCTGCCAGGCTAGACCACCGCCATCATTACTCCAAGCGAAATCCGGATGGTCTCCCCCCATATCACCCCAATACCGATTCTGACTCTGATAGTTGCCCTGGGGCATGCTGTCATAAAAATTATGGGAGGAGTCCCCATATTCTTGAGCGAAGTAAAACGGACAGCTCCAAGTGTCATGGTCTCCATTACAATACTCGCAACCCGGAAGCATTCCCTCGTGTACCTCGCATACAAAACAAGGCAAGACCAAGTGGAATCAAAGAAGTAGAGAGAGATAATATCAAATAAAAAATAAGAAATAAAAATGAAAAGAAAAATACTTAACCAAATAAACAAACTTCCCTAAAATTAGGAAAATTGGTTGTGCCAATCCCCGGCAACGGCGCCAAAAACTTGTTGTGACACCGGCAAGTGTACCGGGTCGTCGTAACTAATAAAATAAACACAGTAAGTAATTACCGAGGTCGAACTCAGGGATTGGGCTACCAATTCGACTAATCCGCGGGAAATCCGATACGTTTGGTCAAGTTACAGAAGGTGGTTGAGAGAGAGAGAGATTAATATCAAATATTCAATTAACAAATCTAATAAACTAATTAACTAAAAATCAGAAATTAAAATGTCCAAGCTCTCAAATCCACCTACCCAATCATGTATAGTACCCAAGTGATAATGTATTCCTCCCTAGGTTCAATTATGATGTCAACCGGGACCCCTAAATTCTCCTAAATCCACGGTCGTGCTCATTAGGACGTATTCGACGATTGGATTAATTACTTGCAGGTCTCATAACCCTAATCTCGAATTCTATTAATTCTTGTTCCCTAAATGGTTGCACTAATCTCCTAATTCCACGGTCGTGCTCATTATTCGATTAGTGATTCCAATCCAAGTTCTAAAACGTGAATCGCCGTTTGGCCTTAACACGTTTAACTAGTTAATCACGCAATACATATGATCAACGCATTCAAATCAGAATTGGAAAACATTTATTGAGAGAAAGGGAGAAAAACATACATCACAAGAACACTACACCGCCATGGGTGGCTTCATTGATCCCTCGGACGAGGGGATTAGTTCCTCATGCTCATAGACAAACACTCGGACATAATCACCATCGTAAAATAAATCAAAAAGAAAAAGGGAGACGCAGCTCCAGAAACAAGGATTCGTACAAATATGATCTAAACTAGTGGCAAAACCTTCTGCATTTGGCTCCCCAAATCTGATCTGCAACAGCCTTTAAATAAGGATTCTGTTTCTCACCCGCTCGCGGGGCGAGCTTATCCTCGCGACGCGAATTTTAGTTTGGCGCGCATTCAAATCTTGGATCTCGCGGGGTGAGAGACCATTCGCGAGGCGAATTGCAGTTTTGGCTCCATCCTGAGTTTGAATGATCGCGTGGCGAATTGTGATTGGCGAGGCGAGTCTCCAAACCCTAATTTGTCACAGCCGTTATATTCATCACGGCTAGGCCGTGATGGTCTCTGTCTTCCAGGGTCTTCAGGATCTCGCGAGGCGAGACACCTCTCGCGGGGCGAGACTTCAATTCTAGGCTGTGACCTTCATCACGGCTAGGCCGTGATTGTCTCTGACTTCCAGGTCTTCATGTGTCGCGGGGCGAGAATATGTTAGCGGGGCGAGCCAGAAGTGATGACTTTTGCTACTTTGTTGACCTTCAGGCTCGCGGGGCGAGCATCCGCTCGCGAGGAGAGTGTCTCCAGACTTGCAATTTCCACTGCTTTTTGAGTTTCCTTGACTCCCGGAGCTTCACCTATTGACCTGAAAACACCAAAAGCAACCAAAAGCATAATTCTATCCAAAATAAGCTAAAAACTACACAAAAGACGCAAAACGAGTCAAAGTCCAACTTAGGAACAAAACAAGGCAAATTTGGGCGAAAACGAGAGTGAACTCGACTGATTGGCACATAAACCCTAGTTCATCTAGTCATAAAACTAGATAAGCCAGAGGCTTATCAGTCGTCTATAAAAACAACGACAAACTGATCTAGATAGGGATGAAAAATCATATTCATGTAATCCATGAATATAGCAGGAGCATTCGTCACTCCAAATGGCATCACAAGATACTCGTAATGCCCATAGCGTGTCCGAAACGCTGTTTTCGGGATATCCTCCTCCTTCACGCGAATCTGTTGATAACCCGATCGGAAGTCGATCTTTGAGAAAACCGCTGCTCCTCGTAACTGATCCATTAAGTCATCTATCCTCGGAAGCGGATACTTGTTCTTGATCGTCACTTTATTCAACTGTCAGAAATCCACACATAAACGAGAAGCCCCGTCTTTTTTCCGTACCAGTAAAACTGGAGCTCCCCATGGAGACACATTGGGTCTAATGAATTCTTTCCTCATCAGTTCCACTAACTGTTCTTTCATGTCCTCTAGCTCAGATGGCGACATACGATATGGTGCCATGGATATCGGTCCAGTGCCCGGTACCAGATCAATCGCGAACTCTATGTCCCGAACAGGCGGTAATCCAAGTACATCTTCAGGAAAAACTTCCAGGAACTCATTGATGACAGGTATGGGCTGTAAGTCTTACTTATTCTTAACATCTAAGGAAAACGGTAACATGTATCCTTGAGCTCCCTTTTTCAAAGAAGCTTTTACTTGACTGGTAGACAAAAATCCAGAAATCTCATCCTTAGGAAAAATTAAGGTTTTATGGGCACAATCTATAAGAATATGGTTAGAAGATAACCAATCCATGCCTAAAATTACATCTAACTGTATTAAAGGCAAACAGATCAGATCAACAAGAAAATGTCTATCCTGAATAATAATAGGACAGTTCAAGCATATAGTATTGACAGTAACTGGCTTAGTAGTTGGAGTTGAAACAATAAGATAATATGGTAATGAAGAAACAGGCAATTTCAACAGTTTCACACAATCCATCGAAATAAATGAATGCATCGCACCCGAATCGTAAATTACAGTTAAGAGATTATCGTCAATGTCGCAGTCACCTTGTACAAGATCCTCGGAGTTCGATGCCTCAGCTCCACTCAGAGTGTAAACTCTCCCCTTCACCGTCGGTTTATTGGTCCAGGTGTTGTTGACAGCAAATTCACGCTTTGGTGTCGTGCAATCTCTAGCAAGGCACTACAGCAAAACCCGAAGAGACCTGATATAACTGTAAGAGTGAGACATCGGCAAATGGATATATCATACAACAACCATACACATGATACATACAACACCTTGGCATATTAACATTTTAAACATTACTCATCGGTAAACAACAAGTATTATTTAAGTGGGTCTCATACCCGAATCAATCAATCTTATAAAGATAATGCACGACACTTCTATCATCAGGCTCTAATCTTAATCTCACGAGATACCATCACCGTTTTATCATCAAGAAAGAATGAGTTGATCAGGCTCATACGCCCCATTTGGCAAGTTGTCTCCGTCACCTCATGCGCCCGGATCAACATCATCACGAATCCCTTATAACGGCCATTCGGATGTATACCTCATCGAATACCACATCTTAAACGGGTATTCGGATAACTCAAGCACGTATGCTAAGGGGAAATGCATATGAGTAAAAGGCTTTTCATTATCGAGACTTTTCTTTGTGTTCGCTCCTTTCCGTTGTTGAAGCCCAAAGCTAATGACTATTCACAATTTTCATCACTTGAAAATCAATAACACAGGACGCGCAGTCTGAGTGCTCAATCACAACACCTTAGACCGATGCCGCAGTCCAAGGTTGTGGTCATAGAAACAATTATAATTTTATCCATGTTTTATTTCAACATGATAAGGACTCTTAGACCATAATAACGAAATTAGGACACACAGTCCTCAATTCTAAGATTAGGACTCCTAGCCCATAATATCACGATTAGGACCCTTGGTCCATAATTCTTGACACGGATCCCAGATCGCGTGCTTATAACTGAATACTAGAGGCGATGTCTCGCAAACTAGATTCTCTTTCACATGTGCTTACTTTTCACTCAGTGAAAATCAAAACCAAAATAAAACCTCGGTCACTTATCCAAGTAAACGGAATGTTTCTATATCATTTAGGAGAAAATCTTTTCCTTTACAAATTCTTTTATAAAACATTTAGGAAATTCGTTTGATTTTGAAATCCTTGATGGAATAAGGTCAAATATTTTCAAAGGTTTTTTCTTCATAAAACACATAGTTCGAAAAAGGTTTTCTCTCGTACAAACTTTGGATCATAAAAAGGTAGTTTCTATTGACTTAAAAACATTTCATCGTTTCTTTTCAAAACAAGAATCTCATTATCTTGAAGTAAGCGTTCTAAACAAGGAACTTTTATAAATGAAATCAATGCTTTCAAAATTCTATTCAAGGCTTATTAAGGTTTTTAATCCTTATAATCATTGAGCACAGACTCAAGTCCGGCTTCTCAAACTTCAATCAACAGTAATATATTCTCAACAATAATATCACAGTTAACGACAGTTCATCACAACTCACGATACTTTAAGGCAAGTAATAATCACAATAGTTCAAGTATTTGCTCCATATCATAATGATATTCAAATCACTCAAGTAAACACATACACACATGCATATAGTTATTGAATATCCCTAGACAATCCCCTCTTACCTTCTGTGAAGGTAAGGAGATTAGATTCTCGAACAGGTATACCACAAACGTCTTCATTTCCTCCGTGATGGAAGTCTAAGGTTTTGAACACAAAATCACAAGTTAAAAACAAACAAGAACACTAAACCAAAAGGTATAGGTTCGGCCAAGACTAGTTCTTAGGGTTAGAGATTCCCGAAAATTATACAACTCATGGATTTATGATCCTTAAGTGTTAGAAGTTCATAAACAATGATCATTTAACAAAGTTGAATTAAAATGACACTAAGTTATAAACTTAGGGTATTCGGCCAAGGCTAGTAAAATAGGCTAGCATTCACTAAACTTTCCAATCTCTTAGGTTTAGCATCCATATGTATTAATGAGCTCAAAACCATGATCATTTTGGAAAAATGAGAACAAAGTATCCTAGGTCCATAACATTCTAGGTTCGGCCTTCATAGGATTTATAGGCTAGAAATCTTTAAACTTTCCAATCTCTTAGACTTAGCATCCAAATATCTTATGAAGCTCAAGTCCATGATCATTTTGGAAAACAATGGAAACTTAAACATTCCAATCTCTTAGACTTAGCATCCAAATATCTTATGGAGCTCAAGTCCACGATCCATCGAGATAAAAGAATGAGTTGCACCTAAATCGAAAAGTACAGTTAAAAGATTACCGGCTAAATCACACTTACCTTGCACCAGATCGGGGAATTCGATGCTTCAGCTCCACTCATCGTATAAACTCGCCCTTTAGAAGTCAGTTTGCTTGCTTTGGCATGATTGATAGCTGGTTCTCTTTTTGGTGCTCTGTAATCCCTGGCTAAATGCCTCATACGATCGCAGTTAAAGTGTAACACCCCCTTGGTGCTACATGTTGAAACTAAAAGTATTAAAATAATTACGCTGGTTGCTTTCAGAAAAATATAATTTTCTCTATTTCTTAACTTCCTTGAAAATTAGTGATAATTTTTTTTTTCTTTTCCTCAAACGATACAACCCAAACCGTTATAATTAACAAACAACCGAATACATATATATGCATCAATAAGGTTTTACATATGGCCCTTTATATTACGATCATTTATTTAAGCCATAGCATAAGGAAAACACACATAAACTAAACATATATAGTAGCGGTGCTACATTCCAAAATTAAACCCAAATCAGAATCCTACAGCTGGTCACACTTAAGAATACCCATTGGGAAATCCTCCCGAGAGTTCCCGCCCGTAGAAGTACCCAGGTTAGTCCTCCACACGCTTCCGTCATCAGCCTTGTCAAAGTGCAGGGAACGTATTCCCGTGTATGATATCAGACTCATTTGGCTCATCTGTACTCGAATATATATATAGAAGCATAGTAGAAACCCAACATGAAAATAAATAAAGCAAGGGTGAGATACCATCATTGAGTTTTCATCATGATAACTACATGCACGACACTCAAACAAACATCATGTATACATATTATAAATATTTCCTACCAATGGGATTCATACCCGATCATCCAATCGTAATTTTTCAAAAATGCATGACACTCCAATATCCATTCCTATGATTCTTGACCTTTATTCTCCGGAGATTCCTAACTTCCCTTCTTCGAGCAATGATTAGGCTGTGATACCCTTAACCCAATTGTCTCATGAGATTGGCCTCTAAATTTAGGTCCGGCTCCAATTGTTCAGGGAATATCACAATGGAGCACCTAAAATAATATTGGAATAGTTCCCTATTGAGTAAATTCGTGCCGGGTAACCGAATTCCATGACCCGAGGTTGCAAGGCCCCAAGTATTCGCTGGATTTTCGAAGCCCGAATGTCCCTAAGACCCAAAGACCCTAGAATTTATCTTTGGTCTGTAACTAACCAATTTACCCAATTCACCCTTTGTGAAATTGTAGCTCTATACCCAAGGCATGTCTGCCCAAATATGGCTTGTTTGCCAGACTATGCATGTAAAATCCTTTGTTATCGTAATTGTTCTTTGTAGTTTGTTTTTCCTCTGTCAAGGCTTAAAGTTCCCGACTACCATTCCTTAGGTAATCCAATTCCTTTCCTTTCCAAGTGCAATTTCCTTTTAGGAACACTAGCCCGACATCTCGGCAATCTAGGTCCTTATATTTTCCTTGATTTTTCCCCAAAGAATTTTCGTTCAGTGAAACACAAATACCAAAAACAAAAACTCCGAAAATTTATCCAAGTTTGTTGGAAATTTCTGTTGTTCTTAAATTATTTTCCACAAATCCTTTTCCGATGAAATTCATTTTTAAAACGTAACGAAAATAATTTTTTCCCCTTAAATCCTTTGTTTTTATTTCTGAAAATCTGTTAATTCTTTTTAAAATCATTTCTAACCCATATATTTATTTTTCTCATGTAAAAAGATCGTTTTTCCTCATACTGCCGTTATGTAAGCAAAAACCCTTATTTCTTGAAAAAGTTTTTATTATCAATCTTAAAACACTTTTTAAAATACATTTTCTTAAAATTAAGATTTTATATCCATTTTTCCCGACGTTTTCAAAACAAGTGCGAAAGTGAAATTTTTTCAAGGTTACGTACGCACGGTTGCTCATTAACTTATTCTTTTATTAAAACTCATTAAAATATTATTATTTTTAGCATAAAAATTAAATCCACCAATTTTCAAAAACATAATATTTCCCTTAAATTTTCTTAACATTTTTTATCCCTTAATTTTCAATAAGCACTGACCGGTGTCAAGCTTCCAGCCAATCATAAAAATCAACAGAAAATTTCATACAACACAATTTATCACATGCTTTCACAACCAACAATAAATTCACACATCACAATATATAGCATGCTTTCACAGATAAATCATGCATCACAGAATATTATGAAATAATTTTAAAACACACACTACAAACTACAACCATTGATTACAGACACACCAAACAATTTATACTCATAGTTATCGAAGCTCCTCAAGCAAACTCCCCTTACCTTTGAAGATTCAAGTTCTGATTCAACGAAGTCTCAATTTTCAAATCCGATTTCCTCCACGAACTCCGAACAACAACTACTAACACAATCCTTCACAAAACAACTCATAACTTATTAAACTTTGAAAAAAAAATCTATTATTTCCTATGGATATGGTTTCTGCCCAAGCTAAGAAAATAGGTTCAAGGTTTCCAAATTCCACATACTCTTGGATCTATAACCTTAGAGTAGTGTAGAGTTAAGACAAGTTATCATAAGTTGAAAAATGAAACAAAATCTTTCAACTCCTCAAGAAAATAATTTCGGCCATGAATAAAATAATGGCTTAGAGATTTGATTTTGATTCAAAAATCATGGACTCAACATATATATGAATTATAAGATTAAATCAAGCAAGACTAGTTAAGAAAATGAACAAATTCCTCCCCCACTATAAACTAGGGTTCGGCCTTGACAAAATAAACGGGCACGAAATTTTTGTTTGATATATCCTCTTGGATCTTAAATATAGAGAGGATACTAAGATCATAGAAATTGGTTTCACTTTAAAAGGATTTTTCTATGATTTTCTCTGAATTTTCAAAGTTTCTAGATCTAGGAATTGAAAAATATGATCAAGACTTCAAATCACAAAAATCAATGAATAACATGATGATGATTGAGTGAGAGAAGCATGGTATACCTCTTGTAAATGAAAAATGGGCAAGGAATCACCTACTTCCTTCACAAAATCAAGCTATGGTACTTAGAGCTTTAATGGCAAAAATGGCAAAGCTTGATGGAGAAGATGAAGATGGCCTTTTATAGAAGTGAAAATGGGCCTCTTGGCTGCCTATGGTGGTGGCCTTTGAGGGGTAAAAGGGTCCAACACACAAAAATTCAAGGACAAGGTAGTAATCTCACAAAATGGCATTTTTGTGGTATTATGACAACATAAGGACAAAATGGTCATTTCCCAAAAAGCAAGCATGACCAACATGTGGTGAGAAATGAGTGAGGATGTGGCTGATTTGTGTCCAAAAATTGTGGGGTAAACTTGTCATTTCGATGAAAGTTCAAGGGTAAAATTGTCCAAGGGCAAAACGGTCTTTACACTAGTTTAAAGAAATATCTAGATATTTTGTAAAAAGTAATCATGACATGGGTGACTCATTCACATGACTCACCATCCTAGGTGGCAAGAGGTCTCAGCATCCGACATCGGGTTTTGTCTCTGCACGTCCGTTCACGACTCCGTCGATTGCGCGATTTAGGGTTTTATGCCTGAATTGAGTATAATAACTTATTTATTTTGAAAATTTTAAAAATAACCTATATCATCGGAAATGATATATAAATGCTATCCATTTCATTCACATGTCAAAATTAGGTTTTCTGATCAGTAAAATCTTACTGTCAGTGAAAACGCAGACCGGGTTCCGTATGAATTTTCAACCAAAAATTTCACCGTATACTTCTAAAAATAAGTATGATATGAATATGACTTTGGTTTTACCAAAATCATTTTCTAAGTTTCAGATAAAATAAAATAAACAGATGTTTTTTTATCGATACAGAAAACAGCAGAAACAACAGAAATCGGGGTGTTACATAAAGCACTTCATCTCTTTCTTTGGGCACGTATTAGCTAGATGGCTGGGATCCCCGCACCGGAAACACTTCCTCTCTTGGCCTTGATTATTGTTTCTCTGGCCTCCACTTCCCGTTCCCAAAGTACCGGAACGATGTTGTTGCTGTTGTTTCTGATTGTTACTGGGTGATTGGTAATATGGCTTCCTCTGGTCCTGCTTCCGCTTTTGGTTCTGTCCCTGATATTGACTCTTGGGGCGAACGGGTCCTCATACGTTCCCTTTGCTATCTCGCCCCTTGAGCATCAGTTCTACCTTTCGGCATTTCTCTACCAAGTACTAAAACTAAGGGAACTCACCTGACTGAAGCTAGAAAATGAAGACTTTGTGATTTCCTCTATCTCTCTTGATATTAGAGAAATTCTCCCAATTATCAATCTATCAATTTCTTCACTTGCTTCCTAGTCCTTGGAATGGTGAGAACAGTAGCTTCTTATCTCCTTAATTAGCTCACTTTTGTAGCTAGAAAAGGAAGAACTTTCATCTAAACCTAAATCCTTCCATGACCCATTTTGAAGGTGAAGAAGGGAGGTTTGTGTGCTCAGATTTTGGTTTGGTTTAAGAGGAGTGTGGTGGTATTTTTTGCTAGGAATTGAAATGAGGAGGAGAATGATGTAGATTGGTGGTGGTTTGTATGGAGGTGATGGTGGTGGTGAGGCTTCTTTGAGAGAAGAAGAAGAAGGGTTTTTAGGTTTTTCAAAACTGAATAAGTGAGTATGGGGGAGGGAAATTCGTGGTTTAAGTAAAAAAAGAGGGGTGTGCAGTAAAATAGGGGGTGCGACTAGAAATTTAAGAAAATCGGCTTTTAATGAAATGTGTTATATTAAAATTAGGTAGTTTTCATCAATAAATTTTACCCTTTATAAACCCCCAAAATAATTATATTTTCTCACTAGAATATTTCTTAGCCAAAGATAAATATTATTTGACACTAAATTATAAAATACCATTTTATAATTATCAATTACAAATAATTATCGTTGTATAAAAATCAAATAAGATTTTTATCCGCTCAGCCTAAAAATAGTACAGAGAGGCTCAACAATTCATATTCATACATTTGCATACTCATGAGATGCAAGGAAATAAAGCACACCGGTGATCACAATCATAATGAAATGACTAAAATATCCTTGGGAAAGGATATTACATTACTCCCCCCTTAAAAAAAATTGTCCTCAAAATTTAGACAACTCAAATACCCATACAAGAATCTAAACACTTAAACATAGAATGATAATGCAAATCTCATAAATCACATTAAATATCGGCTGTTGTCTCAGCAACCTTCCCATATCATGACAATTAAAAGCATGCAAGTGAGAAAGAAGACACAAAACAAATTCAATTTGGATCACATATATATATATACATTTAAAGCTTACAATAAAGAAAATTTGTCCTATGGTACAAGTAAGATTGTTGATGCTTAAGAGTTACATTTAGGTTCCTAGATGGCTTCCTACAAGATACTTCGTCTAGTAGCTACTAAGCTTTCGCTGCATGCTCTGATCAATAAGGCTTTGTTTGTAAGCTTGAATCCATATTGATGAAATATAGGTCCCGTTGACCCGATAAGGAAAGACTTTGGTGTTCTCTTAGAGTTTTCCACTCTTACCCTGTTTAACTCTATCTTGGTGACGTTTCTTGTGATAGGGTTAACTCTAACTTCCTTCCATCGAGCCTAAGGGGTTCCGATGACAAAGTCATAATCATTAACTATTTGGTTATCACTGATACTAGGTTTGCTAGGGTCCAAATATCATGTATGACAAATATTCCAATAAATAGCAAGCTGACAGAAACTTTATGACAACAATAATAATAAAAGTATAACATACAATCTTATTCAAATAGTAGTGGTACTTATTATACCAATCATTTTAGATTTCACTAATTTAGAGAAACACATCAAACACATACATGGTTATGTACATAAAGATGTGATACACAGGAAATAACTGATTAATACCTATTCATGTGCACAATCTAATAATTGATACATGCCAATGATTCTTATCAATCATCCATATTGAACACGGTCAGGAAATGACATATACAATACTATGGTAGCATATCAAGATATGGACATGTTCTAAGCACAAGTCTACCCCGAGCATCCCACAATACTAGAGATAGAGCAAAAATATCACTTTAAATTCTTCAAATACATTTTTTCAATGAATCTAATTTTTTCTTGAAAGCCTTCTCTAAAACTCTGTTATAAGAAAACCTTTACTGGAATTATTTGGTTTTGAAAGCCAAATGGAGATTTATTCTCGTTAAAATCTATAGGAAGGTTTTGAATGGCTCAAAGGTTTCCAAAGGGATATATCGTCAAATAAGTAATAGTGTTTTAAAGAAATATTAGGTTACAAAAGAATTTTGTGAGTTTGCAAAAGTTCTTTTGTTTATAAGACAAAACATTTTTGTCAGGCACTCCTATAATATTAAAATTCAAATATTTCATAACAACTTAATGTTGGTACTATCAGGAGGATTCACCAGGACTCCAAGTGACCTTAACGCACTCTTCAAATTTTTAGGAAAGACTTTATTCTAATCTCATTCTAAAAGGAACTCAAGGTTTTTGAAAGTAACGTCTATGAATGAAACTACAAGTACATGGTATAGAACTTTAAAGCATCAATGCATAAAAGAATACTAAGCATAGGTATATGCAGTACAAATAACTATACATACATTTGCACATGTAAGAAAGTCAATACCAACACTATAAACTCACAAGATGCAATATAACAAGCAATATATATTTATATCATCTTCACTAAGAAGTATATATATATATATATATATATATATATATATATATATATATATATATATATATATATATATATATATATGTGTGTGTGTGTGTGTGTGTGTGTGTGTATGTGTGTGTGTGTGTGTGTGTGTGTGTGTGTGTGTGTGTGTGTGTGTTTGTGTGTGTGTGTTTAGTGACAAAAACAGTCAACCATATTTGAGAAGAATGCCTACATGCATCAACATACAATACTCAATCATACATCATCATAAAACATGTACAAATTTTCTCAACACCTATAACATTTACAGCAGATGTACATTAACTTTGGTGCTTTTAATAAAATACCAAAAAAATTTGGATTTGTGTAAATGATCACTCTTTGGAAAGCATAGGTTGTCTAGTTTATGAATAAAATCTTTTATTTCATGAAATAGTCCTTCAATTAGTGTTGTTCACAAATGAAGACACTGATGAACGTAAACAGGACAACGATTGTCCCTCAACTAGAGATGCATTTTAAAATATCAATACTCAGTGAAATCCATTGAAATTTGGGTTCAAATTGAAAAAGAACAAGTCTAGTTTTCATACATATATCTGGTTTTCCATAATATAATTTGTACAAAAGGATATAACTGAAAGAAGATACAAGGTCAAGCCAAAAGCATGGTTTTGACAATCAGAAAACTGTAGCTTTGGAAATTAATTCAGTGGGTCATAACTCAACCAAATCATGTAAATGATATGTTTAAATGGAAGTCTCGAAAGTCTAATTTCTAAAACTATGCCCCGATTTTAGAAATCGGATTTGTACATAAGGTTTTGATTGAAAGAAGATACGGAGATCAAAACAGGACAACAAACTATCTTCCAATTTATAACACACTTTAAATTATTTATACCAAGTCAAATTCCATGAAATTTGTGCACAATACTGAAGGAAAATGACTCTATCTTCCAACAAAATAAGAATCATTTAAAAAGAAGTTCCATGGAAAAAGTTATGAACAAAATATTGGACCTATGTCTATACAGGTCTTGAGGACAGTACCTCACCCTCTTGAACTTCAACATTATTTTAAATCTATTCATCCAACAACTATCCAGTACTCAAACACATCAGACCATACTTGAATCACATCCAACAAGTAATAAATTAAAGAAATCAAGTTCAGTTTTTCATAAGTTTCCTCAAATACACATTCAATACTTCACATAATCAATATTTATATCCATTACACTCATTTCAAGCATGTCAAACTTAGTTATTCCAGCAAGCAAAGTAACTATCCTCTTATTAGTCACCATGTAAACAGAATCACACAGCTAAATACTAATCAAACACATGAATTAAAATTCATCACATACAGAATTATCAGGACAAGGTATGATTTCGACCAATAAACATACAAGACAATTTCCAACACATTGACCAGTTAGTACATATTAATCAAAAGCATTAAACTAGTAGTATTTTAAATTAGAACCATACACACTCATCTCAACAAACTCAATTACCTCTACTAATTTCTTTGGGAAATTGGTCTAAGAAAATAATATATATCATTTATCTTTACAAGCATAATCGTTCTTGCACAAGCAAAATTTGTTGAAAATATTTGGCTAACAAGAGATCTTGTTTGGAAATCAATCTTTTGGAAACAATTCTGAGAGTTGTCATCCTTCACCATTCCCCAAACAAATACCTGAGGCGGTCTACCCCATTAATTTGTATTGGGAATTTAGAAAACTAACAAACTTCACAGAACACTTAAACTGACACCCTAAGCCGGATCACTCTAGACTCAACTCACAGTCCGATGGGATCGAACTGCTCTGATATCACAATGTAGCATCCTGACTTCCATCACGATACTACTAAGTAAGTATATATATAAACCTGATTATAGCATATGAAATAATAGTTGAACATCGAAAATTTTGAAACAAAGAGTGACATCATTACAAGATTTTGTACCAATTGAACATATAATTGAAATTAACTTTATACAAATAAGTATTTAGATCCTAAACAACAATTCAAACTCATATAAACATTGACTCCTAATAAGACTCCCACTCTGATCCGGCTGTGAAAACTAACGTATCTTGGGACACTATTGGGTGACTGTCAAGCAATCTCCGGAACTTGCTTATCAGTTTCCAATATGTACCTGTTATCTGAAACAAAAGGAGCCTAGTGAGAATAAATCTCAATGAGTTCCTGCTTCAAGAAAAACATGTGAGTAATCAATATATATATTCTATTTGATCGTCCTCATTGAAATACAATATATGCACACGTACTATAATTAACCTCATGTAGTGGTAGAGTTTTTCATAGTCTACTCACCTCAACTATTTAACCAGGTGTACACTCCATGGACAAGCTAGAGTAAGACTAGTAAAAATCTATACTACTATGGAATTATTCTCTTATAACTCACCCTTTCATCACCGGCTCTTTTTACCAGGTCCTTACTTGGGCTAAATTATTTGATGAAAAAGAACCTAAATATAGGCATACATACATGAGGGTAAACTTCACGCACTTGAACATCCCTTTGGTTTTTTTGCCAATGAAAAATGTCGCTGTTCCCCGCGCACCGATGTACTTAAGAGGAACTACCTCTATACTGTAAGGCAGGACATACGTCTATGACCACAAGTGGCGTCCCACTTGATTTGTACTTACTTGCTTGCCTTCCAAAACTAAAAGGACTCTATACTTGCCTTCCAAACTGAAAGGACTTCTGTGATTGCCTTCCAAATGGGAAGGACTTTATACTCGCCTTCCAAACTGAAAGGACTTCTGTACTTGACATTTGAAATGTCCTTGATAACCAATCTAAATTGAATCATAACGGATATAGGATGGTTATCATTATTGGATGCCAAGCGGTGGTTTACTTTTATACATCATTATACTGCAGAAACACTCTAAATCAGTCAAAGCAGCCCTCAATCAAGCATTTAACAAGGAATAATGCATCGGTAACATATGCTGAATTTCTGCGGTTTTCAGGCAACTTCTATGATTTTACTAAAATACCAAAAGAAGTCGGATTTAAACAAAAGACCCCTCTATGGAAATCTAAACAAGTCTAGTTTATAAATATAATTTTATTTTTGGGATAAAGCTTTCCAAAAAGTATAGTTTTTAACCAGTAAGCTACTGCATTCAAAAACAGGACAACACTTTACTCTAACTTATTGTAACAGGTTTTTCTTTATCAATACTCAGTTAAAAACAGGAAAATCAGTGCCTAAACTATAGAAAATCGAGTCTAGTTTCTAAAAAAATAAGAATCATTAGCAACAGTGCCCTACATAAATAATTATAAGTAGAACACTGAACCTATGTCAAAACGGGTTTATGGACAACAACATCATCTAGGACATTTCACAAACAGTTCACATGCATGCAACTCATTTCAATGTTCAATCTTCTCGTGGTCAACATGCAAATAGAAAATCAACCAATTTAGAGCATATATCAACAACTCCTAAGCTTGGATTTATGGTTACCAAGCACTAAAACTAAGGGAACTCGCCTGACTGAAGCTAGAAAATGAAGACTTGGTGATTTCCTTTATCTCTCTTGATCTTAGAGAAATTCTCCCAATTATCAATCTATCCATTTCTTCACTTGCTTCCTAGTCCTTGGAATGGTGAGAACAGTAGCTTCTTATCTCCTTAATTAGCTCACTTTGTAGCTAGAAAAGGAAGAACTTTCATCTAAACCTAAATCCTTCCATGACCCATTTTGAAGGTGAAGAAGGGAGGGATGCATGCGCAGATTTTGGTTTGGTTTAAGAGGAGTGTGGTGGTATTTTTTACTAGGAACTGAAATGAGGAAGAGAATGATGTAGATTGGTGATGGTTTGTGATGGTTTTGGTGGAATGGAGGTGATGGTGGTGGTGAGGCTTCTTTGAGAGAAGAGTTTTTAGGTTTTTCAAAACTGAATAAGTGGGTATGGGGGAGGGGAATTTGTGGTTTAAGTAAAAAGAGAGGGGGTGTGTGCAGTAAAATAGGGGGTGTGACTAAAAATTTAAGAAAATCAGCTTTTAATGAAATGTGTTATATTAAAATTAGGTAGTTTCATCAATAAATTTTACCCTTTATAAACCCCCAAAATAATTATATTTTCTCACTAGAATATTTCTTAACCAAAGATAAATATTATTTGATACTAAATTATAAAATACCATTTTATAATTATCAATTACAAATAATTATCGCTGTATAAAAATCAAATAAGATTTTTATCGGCTCAGCCTAAAAATATTACAGAGAGGCTCAACAATTCATATTCATACATTTGCATACTCATGAGATGTAAGGAATTAAAGCACACCAGTGATCACAATCATAATGAAATGACTAAAATATCCTTGGGAAAGGATATTACAGATATTAAGTATTTTTTTAAATGAAAATAGGATTTTTGGTTTTTTAAAATAGAATATATTAAAAAGTAATTAAACGGTTGCTTGATTTATCATTAGAATTTTAATATTTTTTAAATATATCCTAAATTCATGAAAATTAATGTATTAATAGATCCTATTTAGTCTTTATTTTTTACCTAAATATATAATTTCCTTTAAATAATTATAAGACTCTAAATTTTTTATAAAATTATAAAATTTAATTTATAGATATTAATAAATAGTTTTTTATTACATTATAGCGAAAACAGAGTAATATACTCACCTAAACTTTATTTCATAAAAAAAAACATTTGATAATTTTAATTATACAGATAAGAATTCTAATCTTGGAAATTATCATATTTTTAGTAAAAAAAAAATTTTGTTTTTGTAATACGCATGCTGAATAAACAGTTTTTGTGAGTGTATGAATTTTATCTTTATATTTATCATTTGATGGTAGGGACCTATTTAAAAGATTTAAATGTTAAAAACCTCTAAAGTTTAAACCATAGAGACTTACTTAAAAATCCAATGAAGTTATCGGGACACATGAGTAATTTAACAAAACTTAATGATCTTGTCATCGACGACGGGATTAGGTGTTGTTTTCGTTGCTGTTGTTAATGATCTTGTAGAGAGGTTTGGTTTGGTGACTAGTTTGTTCTGGTTTATTAGGTGTTTGTTCGATTACTGGTTTGTTCTGGTTACATACTGGTTTTTCTTGTTTATGGTTGCTGCTGTTCTTCTGGTCCCTCTCTGGTTTGGTCTTGTGTTGTTCATGGTTCAAGATTGGGTCTTAAGAGCATTTCATGGTTTATTCTGATAAGATGAGTTGTTAAGTATAACACCCCCACTAGGTATTACTACGTAACACATGCGGAATTTAAATTAAAAAGATAATTTGCTGGTTGCTTTCAAAAAATAATTTATTTAAGTACATAAGCGTCTGAAATTGGGTATAAAAACTTGTCACGACTCCAAACCTAAACCTTGATCGGCACACCGGCTTACAATCCTAGCCTGGCAAGCCTATTTAATTTAGAGATATACTTGAATAAAAGCTAGTACTTTTACAAAAATTTCGACAGGGTCTCCTCTATAATTCGAACATCCCAGGTAAAAGAACACCTGCTAAAATAATTACATTTTCATTCCAGAATTCCAATTACACCAAATACAACCAGACAGTAATATGCTAAAAATAGTTATATCAATAAGCTATACATGACCAAAAGGAAAAGCTTAGGTTTTCATTCAAAAGAGATGCCCTCCGAGTCATAAACATTCCATTTTAGAATCAAGACTCTGTGAGCCATACTCATACATACTATCAAAAAATCTAAGTCTCAAATCCTAAGATGGTCGTTCTAAAAGTTGTTTCTAAGGAAAACTCACGTGGTCATTCCACAATCAAATACTTCATCAAACAACTAGATCTAAGTCTCTGAGTGGCTTAGGAAGACTCCTCTGCACCATTTGTACTAAAGTACCCAGGGTACAATAGCGAACCAAAAGAAACCTGATATATCTGTAAGGGTGAGATAACGACAAATGGATATATCACACAACAACCATTTACACGATACATACAAAACATTGGCATATTAGCATTTAAGCATTATTCATAGATAAAACAACAAGTGTTATATCAGTGGGGCTACCCGAATCAACCAGTTTTATAAAGATAATGCATGACACTTCAATCATCAGGCTCTAAACTTAATCTCATGAGATACCATCACCGTTTTATCATTAAGAAAGAAAGAGTTTATCAGGCTCATACGTCCCGTTTGGCAAGTTGTCTCCGTCACCTCATGCACCGGGATCAAAATCATCATGAATCCCTTATAACGGCCATTCGGATGTATACCTCATCGAATACCACATCTTAAGAGGGTATTCGGTTAACTCAAGCACGTCTGCTAAGGGGAAATGCATATGAATAAAAGACTTTTCATTATCGAGACTTTTCTTTGTCTTCATTCTTTTCCGTTGTCGAAGCCCAAAGCTAACGACTATTCACAATTTTCATTACTTGAAAATAAATAACACAGGATGCGCAGTCCGAGTGCTCAATTACACCACCTTAGATCGATGCCACGGTCCAAGGTTGTGGTCGTAGAAACAATTATAATTTTATCCATGTTTTATTTCAACATGATAAGGACTCCTAGGCCATAACAACGAAATTAGGACACACAGTCCTCAATTCCAAGATTAGGACTCCTAGCCCATAATATCACGATTAGGACCCCTGGTCCATAATTCTTGACACGGAACCCAGATTGCGTGCATATAACTGAATGCTAGAGGCGACGTCTCGCTAACTGGATTCTCTTTCACATGTGCTTACTTTTCGCTCAGTGAAAATAAAAAACCAAAATAAAACCTCGGTCACTTATCCAAGTAACCGAAACGTTTCTAAATCATTTAGGAGAAAATCTTTTCCTTTGCTTTTGAAATACTTGATGGAATAAAGTCAAATATTTTCAAAGTGTCTTTCCTTCACAAAACACACCGTTCGAAAAGGTTTTCTCTTGTACAAAACTTTTGATCATAAAAAACGTAGTTTCCTTCATCTTAAAATCACTTCAACACTTTTCTAAAACCAAAGATCTTATTCTTCTAAAGTAAGTACTGTAAACAAGGAACTTTTATAAATGAGCCCAAAACTTTCAAAGTTCTATTCAAGGCTTATTAAGGCTTTTAATCCTTATAGTCATTGGGCACAGACTCAAATCCGGCTTCTCAAACTTCAATCAACGGTAATATATTCACAACAATAATAATATCACAGTTAATAACAGTTCATCACATATATATAATTCATAACACTTTAATGCAAGTAATGTTCAACTTCAAGTAATAACCACAATAGTTCAAGTAAACAAGTTATTCAAGTATTGGATCAATATCACAATAATATTCACAACACTCAATTAAACACCTACACACATGCATATAGTTATTGAATATCCCTAGGCAAGCTCCCCTTACCTTTTAAGACAAGTAAAGGATCCTCGTCTTAATGCTCATGTTAGCTCCAAGAGTGTAACTATCTACTCCATCAAGCAAGCATAGCCGTGTCAAACGTCTCAGAGAGGGAATCCAACAACTCGCAACAACCAGAAATCAATTATACATGATCAAACACACATTCTAATTTGATCTAAGTACTTAATCTTATTACCAAACAAGGTCATTTTCAAAGAAAATCATGTTTGGAGCTTAAGCTTCACAATACCCTTTGAGGAAACTTTGTTTTGATTAAAGTATCATGAAATGAACTTAGGAATCATCAACTAAAAGTCCTAATTTCATAAATGCTTACATAATTTTACCAAACATAACCAATTTCAATAAAAATCGAATTAGGGTTTTAGGGTTCATATCCTAAATTGGGGAAAACTCATTCTAATCCTAGAATCATGAAATTAGTTTAATAAAACATCAATTTGTTGTCTCAATTGCATGAATACACATTTAATTTCAAAGTCTAAATCGGAAATCAAAATGTTAGGGTTAGGTTTTCAAAATCAGATTTGGGGATTTTCAATCTAGAAGAGATTAGAGGTAGAATACTTGCCCAAGATGACAAGGAAGAGACAACGTGGTGGCTGTGACGACAGCCATGGAGGAGGACGGCGGTTCGTGGCGGTGGTTGTGATGTTTACTGATTGAAATGACGACCCATAACGAGCTCACCGGATCCACACTCGGGTTCATCTTCTTCCTCCATGGCACGGTGACCGGACTGAGTCCGAATGGCAGCTATGGCGGCGCACCGCGACAGCGATGCGGCGGAGATACTGATGCAAGATGCGAACGGAGGGAGCGAAACGGACTAGAACACGCATCGTCTCCTCCACTACCAGGCATGACCGGACGACGAGCGGCGTCCCTGCGGTGGCTGTTGGGAGGTGGCTGAGTTGTGGGGAAAAGAAGGAAGAAGATTAAGTTGAAGGGAAGAAGAAGAAAGTAGCAGGGAAGAAAGAGAGAAAAGAGTTGGGGCGTGGGGTGGGGTGGGGGGGGGTTTACGGGTCATTAAGGGAGAGAGGAGAGAGTAAAATTTAGTTTTGTATTAGTGGGTACAGTATGAGTGATAAATATTAAGCCTAAAAATAAATTTGTTTTTTGTTTTTGAATCTAAAAATAAAGGGTGACAAACATATACTTTCAAAATTTGAAATAAAATAGAGATTGATAGTTAAATCGATCAACTAAGAAAATCCACGGTCCAACATTTAATCTCCGATTAATGTCAAACCAGTTTATTTTCAAATCTAAAATTAAATAGAATGAAAATATGAAAATGCTTTTCTCTTAACCATATTATTTAAAACATTTTTCTGTACTGGTAATAACAGTGACAATAACGTAAATTATTATCGAGTAAGCGTGCATTCATTGAAATAAGTCAGTGCTAACGCACCCAATAAAATAATTTGAAGAGAGTAATTTAATTACTCAAACTAAACCACATAACAAAATAAACATAAACATCCAAATAAAATAATTAATCATATGTGTAAAAACTAGGGTGTTACATTAAGGATGGTTTGATTCAGTGATTCTTTCAAGATTGGGGAAGACATAGTGATTCTTTCAAGTTTCAACGCTCTGTTCAGTACACTTTTCGTCCGCCGCCACCACCGGTTTACCATTTATGGTCATCCGGCGTGAGAGATATGAAGAGGTTGATCAGTACAAGTGGGGATTTGAGCCGTGGGCAGGGTGGAGCAGAGGCGAAGGTCATGGGCTAGATCTTGGCGGCGACGGGCTTCTGGCCTGGATCCACCGCCTGTATGGTGGTGTGGCGGCGAAGCCTGCTGATGAAGAGGTGGACGCGAGGTTGAAGACAAACAGGTGTGTGTGAGAGGGGCTTCTTTGCAAAATCAAATTTTAGTGGGATCCACCGAAACTTTTTGAACAAAAAAATAAACCGGTTGGGACCGGTAAAATAGGGCCTCTCACGGTGAGTGACTTGTGTCACTCGCCCACCCTAGAATTTGCCCACTCTCTTAAATTATAACTTAATTGTACTCTCTTACCACATGAATCTAACAAATATAAATATAAAAAAAATTAAAGCTAATCCCGATTTAATGGATCCAGATTTGCTGTGTATGTTGGATATTTCAATCACAAGGCAGAGTCCCGCTTAATAAAGTTTTTTTTATTTTTTTGATAAGCCCACTTAATAAAATGATGTTCATCAGAAGGATCAAGATGAGTTTGACTTGATCCTAAATATTTTGATTTGATTATTTGCTTCGATCTGAGCTCGACCTAATCATGGTATAATACAAGGTTAGAACAGGTCGACACAATAAGTTTACAAAATATATAAATTTAAATATTATATATAGTTAAATCATATAATTAAAGTGGAAAAAGTAAAATTAATGTATATTTATAATATTTATTCAAAATAAATAATATATCCATATAAATATGATACATGATTAGTGACATCATATGTCAAATTTTACATTTACAATAACTTTTAATCGTTGATTTTAATATGATTTACCATTTCTATTAAGGAGAGGGAATAATTAATAGTAACTTTAATATGAATAGAGAAAATTAAATATATTTAATGGAGAGAGATACTAAGTATATTGACTTTTCTTTAAAATTATAACATTTATTTCTTAAATAATTTATATTTTAATTTTCTGGATATTTAGTTTTTTTTATTGGTTACATGGATATTTAGTATTTATTAAATACTTTATATTTAAACTTTGGTTGGATAATTTTAAAAAATTTATTGTTTTCTTGAAAATTCAATCTATTACAAATATTTATGTACTAATATTTACGAATTAAAACTTTACACTAAATTAACTATTGTTTTATCTGCATGTGTAATACAAATAAAAATAAAGAAAATGTTTCACTACAAATACGATAATTTCTAAGAGTAGAATTTATATCTGTATAATTAAAGTTATCTAATGTGTATGTTACTTTGTTTTTGCTAAATTTAATATATCAAAAATATCACTTTATTAATATCTAGAAGTTAAAATTTATAACTTTTTTTATGAATTTAGACTCTTATGATTATTTAAAGGAAAATATATATTTAGGTAAAAAAAAAAGACTAAATAGGATCTATATTAATACAACAGTTTTCATGAATTTAGGATATATTTAATGAATTTTATAATTTTAATGAAAAATCAAGACAACCTTTTAATTACTTTTAATATATTCTATTTAAAAAAATCTATTTTTCTTTTAAAAAAATACTTAATATCTCTTTCCAATATATATATATATATATATATATATATATATATATATATATATATATATATATATATATATATATATATTCTCTCCTAATTAAAGTTACTTGGCCAACGAGATTGGTCCAGTTGGTAAGAATACAGCTCATAACACACAAGGTCATGAGTTCGAATCCCACCGTCGATGTGAGGACCTCGTTGGTGGGTAATCTGTTAGTACCTCTATAAGCACTCTTTGAACCGTGAGGACTGAGACATGTACTGACTCTGATGAGCCCTAGGGACCCAACTCACCTAAACTGTGACATCGGTTGCCAATGGATCCTATCTCTATAAATATATTATCCTGTTATTGTAAAATTATTATTAATTTATGTCAAGAATTCTTATTATACTTATAAATAATTATAATAAAAATATAAATTTTAAGTTGGAATGATGTCAGGGTCGTCGGGTCTATAGACTATACATATGACATTTGATGAAATTTCTTTAAAAAGGAGTTTGTCTACCAAATACATACGTATCTATCATTAATTTAGTAACATGTATATATAAAAATGTCAATTTACTAAATGATTTAAGAGTTTAATTGGTATGCATGCATTGTCAGTGTAAAGTTTTTTACACTGTCAATCAATCACAATTTGCGACACCCCATTTCCAGTGTATTACATTTACGTAACTTGTTGCAAAAATCAAACTTATCAAAAATAATAATTTGCCGGTTTCCTTCGAAAAACAAAATAAGTTTACTAATTACATATTCTTATCAAAATGGTGTTTTTTTTTTTTTCCTTTTTCTTTACTGTACACACACCCAAACACCATTACATAATATACATCTCTATATATCATACATATGCATCATCAAAGTTTTACATAAGACCGTTTTCCTACTGTTGAGTCACCGGCAAGTGTACCGGGTCGTCGCAAGTAATAAAATAAACACGGTAAGAATTTACCGAGGTCGAACACAAGGATTGGGCTACCAATTCAACTAATTCGCGATAAATTCAATAAGTTGGTTAAGTGACAGCAAATGGTTGAGAGAGAGAAAATAGGATTGCAATTCAATTAACAAATCTAATAAAACTAAAGTATTAAAATCTGAAATTAAAATATCTAAGGTCTCAAATCCACCTACCCAATCATGCATAGTACCCAAGTGATGATGACTCTTCCCTAAGTTCAATTACAATGTCAACCAGCACCCCCAAATTCTCTTATATCCACTGTCGTGCTCAATAGGACATATTCGATGATTGAGTTAATTACTTATTAGGTCTCATAACCCTAATCATCAAACTCTATTAAATCCGGTTCCTATAAGGTTGCACTGATCTCCTACTCACTCTCGTGCAATAGTCGATCGATGTTCCCAATTCAAGTTCTAAAACGCGAATTGCCTACTAAGCCTCAACACGTTTAACTAGTCAATCAGGCATGCATATGATCAACACAACAAGTTCAGAATTGGAAAACACAATTGAGAAAAGGGAGAGAAACATACATCACATCGAATCTACACCGCCATGGGTGGTTTCATTGATCCCTTAGACGAAGGGATTAGTTCCTCATGCCCATGAAGACACACAAGCAATCGGTCATAATCACCATTGTAAAATTAGAAAAATAAAAGAGGAGACGCAGCTCCAGAAACACAAGGATTCGTCCCGAAACACTACAAAATAGTGGTAACCAAAAGCTACTAAATTCTGCTCTAAAACAGCAATATATAGGACTTATAATCTGCGCGCGCTCGCGAGGCGAGTAGACTCTCGCGAGGCGAATATTAAAAATGGAGAGCTTTCAAATTGGACTCTCGCGAGGCGAGAGCATGTTTCACGTGGCGAGGCTTCAAATCCTAGTCTGTAACAGTCGTTACCTTCATCACGGCTAGGCCGTGATGGTCTCTGTCCTCCAGGTCTTCATGATTCGCGGGGCGAGACAGAAAGGATGACTGTTGTTGCTCAGCTGGTCTTCAGTCTCGCGGGGCGAGCAGCCTCTCGCGAGGCGAGTATCTCCAGAATGGCAATTTCCACTGTTTCTTGACTTTCCTTGACTCTCAGAGCTTCACTTCTAACCTGAAACAATAAAAAGAAGCAAAAAGCGTAATTCTATTCAAAATAGACTAAAAACTACAAAAAATGCCTAGAACGAGTCAAAGTCTAACTTAGGAACAAAACAAGGCCAAATTTGGGCGAAAATGAGATTGAACTCGAATAATTAGCACATAAACCACAGTCTTACTAGTTATAAAACTAGATAAGCCAGAGGCTTATCAAAACACCCCAAACTTAAACCTTGCTTGTCCCCAAGCAATCTAAAACTCAAAAAGGACTCAAGACTTGGCAAGCCTAAAGGATCTAATCAATTTCGCACAAATTTCATGCGATCTTAACAAAGCAGTTTTTTCTTCAATGATTTCCCCCCTTGCATCAATGTAATCCCCACATTCATTTACTTTAAACAACTGAGAACTTCATCATTCATGCAATCATTAATCTAAGTTGAGGATCAAAGTTACACACACAAAGGAAGATCACCAATTTCAAACAATTGCCTTCCTCACAAGGGTATGTAAAATTTCACTCATTCGCTCAAATTCATCTAGGCTATCAACTTTTCACTCAATTCCACATATCAAGAGCACTTCCCATGAATTTTATTTTCATCTCAAAAATAGTTCCCACGAAAACATGCATGCAACATCAAAAGGTCTTTTAAAGGTTGTAATGGGGCCTGGCTAAGGGTAGGATATTCAAGGATACTAGGCTTAAGTCCCTAGGAACTAAGAGAGCATGAGCATTTGACACATCTTCCACTCAAATTCCTTTTTCCATTTTTTCTTTTTGCCTCGGGTGACTACAGCCCTTTCCTTGCTAAGCTTTTTGCTTTGCCCCTTTTCTTTTGGTAAATTTTTCTTTCTTTTTTTTTTCTTTTTGCCTTGGGTTTCAACCTTTATTTTTCTTTTTCTCAACCCAAAATGACATATCACCTTGTAGCCACCCCAAACTTAGTTTCTCACAACCCTTCTCTTGCTAAGCTACCATGCTCTCCTAATCCTAAGATTGGGTTAACATGGTTTTTTCCAGATTTTGGCTTATAGTATAGGGTCATCAAGAAACAATAGGCTAATTAGGCTCAATGCGGCTAACTAGGGAACATGCATTAGGGATGGTTCTTTTTAGGCCAAGTAGCTATTTCAAAGAAAATTGCCTAAATCATTTGATGCAACACATAGACATGCAAACCATGAAGAGATTCAAGCAAATCCGGGAAAGTGCAACTTAAAAGTGATTCACACAGTCAAAAAAACAAGTTGGAAGCTCAAATCCTCACCTGGACATTTTGCAAATTGTTTGACCAAGATACAATTCCTTGTGTGTGCACCCCCTCACCCCAAACTTGTCATAAATCAAGCAATCACAATAAAGTTTATCAAAGTTTCAATTTTCAATTTTTCACATGGGGATCAACTTTTCTATTTTCAGAACCTAGGGGGAAATCATCAATGGTCAAAATAATTCATGCAATCAATCTATGCTAAATCTAATTAAAATCCACCAAGCTTGCCGACACAATATTCATACACAAACTCTTGATCTTCTCAAATTATTCAAGAGTGACAAACAAAAACAAAAACAGAAACAAAAACAAAAGCAAGGCAATTGGTTCCCTCCCCCACACTTAAAGCATACATTGTCCTCAATGAAAGAACACATATAAAATAAGAGTGAGGAAAGGAGAGGGTGCTCCCTGATCAAATTGTTGTGTAGGTGGCCGCTTCCACGCAAAGCTCTTCTATGGTTGCATCCTCATCCAATTGGTCTCTCGGGCACCCCTCTGCTGGGCCAAAGGCCTCTCCTGGAAGAAATCCTGCAAATCAAAAACTTAATTGCAGATTCGCGAGGCGAGAGATCACTCGCGAGGCGAATCTGGAAAATTGTTCTTCACACTTTCCAGAATCGCGAGGTGAGTAGTATCTAGCGAGGCGAATCTGGAATTCCAACAGATGTTGATGCCCAGAATCGTGAGGCGAGAGTAGCCCTCGCGACGCGAGACAGAAGCATGAGCAAGCCTCTGAGATTCAGGGCTTCTGTCTCGCGTGGCCACTGTGGATTCGCGTGGCGAATCAAGTTTACATATATATATATATATATATATATATATATATATATATATATATATATATATGACAGAAACTAAAAATAAAGGATACCGAGCTTGGGTTGTCTCCCAATAAGCGCTTCTTTAACGTCACTAGCTTGACTTATTAAGAAGCATCCACCTAGATCCCATAGCCTGTGGCATAAGGGCCAAGAGATGCTCATCATGTGAGATCCTCCACCCGGATCCCATGGTTTGTGAAGTGGCAACTGCAGAAGTAATACGACTCTTTCCACAATTCCACCTAGCACGTGTGCGAAAACTCCATTGACCTCTGCAATTATGAACTCGCTTCCTCTCGGGTCAAATGGTGTTTTCTTGAGGAAGTGTGCCAGACAAGTGGGAGGGACTAACTTACCAGTGTCCACACATGCATTTAAGCCAACATAGTTATCCAATGCAGCAATTTCAGGTTGCTTGGCAAGCATGGTGAAATCCACTACCACATCATCTGCATTTTGATCCATCCCCCCAACCATATTCTGCTCAAACAATGCTTCATGTGGGTATTGTACTATTCGTTTGAAAATCTCCCCCACTTGCTCCGGTGCCTTGTCACTTGTCGACTCCTCTTTCTCAGGTTGCTCTTCCTCAACATGTGGTTGTTCCGGGGCCTTGTCTTCCTGAGAACTAGTTGCACCCCTGTTAGATCCCAACACCTTACCGCTCCTAATTGTTATGGCATTGCATTGGTTCTTAGGGTTGTTCTCGGTATCACCTGGGAAAGTGCCTGGGAGACGCTCATTTAGTTGCTTTGCGAGCTGAGCCATCTGCGTCTCTAGATTCTGAATTGCTGACCCAGTATGCGTTGCCAACTTGTCAACTGCCGCATTCATCTTCTCTAATGTTGTGCCTGTATAGATTGCCAACTTCTCAATTGCCGCATTCGTCTTCTCAAAACCCAACTCCCAAATTTGCCTTCCACCATCTGTTATTTGCAACTGATTAGGCCCCGGAAGAGCCTGCTGAGTATTATGCTGATGGATCCCATAGTTAGGCCTCTGACCCTGTGGGGGTTGTTGTTGCCAATTCTGTTGAGGTTGTTGTTGCCCGGCTAGACCACCACTAGCATTACTCCAAGCTAAACCCGGATGGTCTCTCCTCATATAACCCCTATTCTGATTCTAACTGTTCCTCTGATAGTTGTTCTGGGGCACACTGTCATAGAAATTGTGGCATGAGTCCACATGTTCTCGAGAGAAGTTGAACGGACAGATCTGAATGTCATGATCTCCATTACAATTTCCACAACCCGGAGGCATTCCCTCGTGTATCGTATTAACCTTCTTGTTCCCGGACAAAGCCTCATTCTGCATCTTCAACAGTCTATTTTGCTCTAGAATGGCTTCTATTGTTGCAGAACTGACTCCACTTGAGGTTTCCCTACCACGGTTGTAATTATTGTATGACATTTTCTCCAATAATGCCCATCCAACCTCAGCTGATAAATAGGAAAAGGAACCGCCAGCTGCGGCATCACAATTCATCTGATAGCCTCCCCTCAACCCGTTAAAGAAATGTTGAACTTTGGAGACCGGGTCAAAGAACGCCGAGGGACATCTCCTCAAGATCAATTGCTTCAAGCCTCTTTCGCTCTCTGTCTTCTTTCCTTAAGCGTTTCTCGGTCTTGGTGATCTCCGAATCAAATAGCAAGTCCTCTTGTGAGAGGGTACCTCGCATACAAAAACAAGGCAAGACCAAGTGGAATCAAAGAAGTAGAGAGAAATAATAGTAAATAAAAATAAAAAATAAAAATAAAAATAACTTAACCAACTAATCAAACTTCCTAAAAATTAGGAAAATTGGTTATGCCAATCCCCGACAATGGAGCCAAAAACTTGTTGAGTCACCGACAAGTGTACCGGGTCGTCGCAAGTAATAAAAGAAACACGGTAAGAATTTACCGAGGTCGAACACAAGGATTGGGCTACCAATTCAACTAATTCGCGAGAAATTCGATAAGTTGGTTAAGTGACAGCAAATGGTTGAGAGAGAGAAAATAGGATTGCAATTCAATTAACAAATCTAATAAAACTAAGGTATTAAAATCTGAAATTAAAATATCTAAGGTCTCAAATCCACCTACCCAATCATGTATAGTACCCAAGTGATGATGATTCTTCCCTAAGTTCAATTACAATGTCAACCAGGACCCCCAAATTCTCCTATATCCACGGTCGTGCTCAATAGGACGTATTCGATGATTGAGTTAATTACTTACTAGGTCTCATAACCCTAATCATCAAACTCTATTAAATCTGGTTCCTATAAGGTTGCACCGATCTCCTACTCACTCTCGTGCAATGGTCGATCGATGTTCCCAATTCAAGTTCTAAAACGCGAATTGCCTACTAAGCCTCAACACGTTTAACTAGTCAATCACGCATGCATATGATCAACACAACAAGTTCAGAATTGGAAAACACAATTGAGAAAAGGGAGAGAAACATACATCACATCGAATCTACACCGCCATGGGTGGTTTCATTGATCCCTTAGACGAAGGGATTAGTTCCTCATGCCCATGAAGACACACAAGCAATCGGTCATAATCACCATTGTAAATTAAGAAAAAGAAAATAGGAGACGCAGCTCCAGAAACACAAGGATTCGTCCCTAAACACTACAAAAAAGTGGTAACCAAAAGCTACTAAATTCTGCTCTATAACAACAATATATAGGACTCAGAATCTGCGCGCGCTCGCGAGGCGAGTAGACTCTCGCGAGGCGACTATTAAAAATGGCGCGCTTTCAAATTGGACTCTCGCGAGGCGAGAGCATGTTTCGCATGGCGAGGCTTCAAATCCTAGTATGTCACAGCCGTTACCTCCATCACAGCTAGGCCGTGATGGTCTCTGTCCTCCAGGTCTTCATGATTCGCGGGGCGAGACAGAAAGGTTGACTGTTGTTGCTCAGCTGGTCTTCAGTCTCGCGGGGCGAGCAGCCTCTCACGGGGCGAGTATCTCCAGAATGGCAATTTCCACTGTTTCTTGACTTTCCTTGACTCTCAGAGCTTCACTTCTAACCTGAAACAATAAAAAGAAACAAAAAGCGTAATTCTATTCAAAATAGACTAAAGACTACTAAAAATGCCTAGAACGAGTCAAAGTCTAACTTAGGAACAAAACAAGGCCAAATTTGGGCGAAAATGAGATTGAACTCGAATAATTAGCACATAAACCACAGTCTTACTAATTATAAAACTAGATAAGCCAGAGGCTTATCACCTACTAGGTCATCGTCTACTGCCAAACATATATCACATCAAACTGAAATAACTTAACTGTATCATAGTGGGAGTCTTAAGAACACTTCTCAAAAATATGGCTCTCAATAGCCAATAAGTCACACTATCTAAAAATCGAACTCTATCCGTAAAGACTAAGCCCTACAGCTGGTCACCACTAATGAAGCCCATTGGGGAGTCCAGCAAAGACACCCCCCACCTCTAGGAGGAGTATCTGGAGAGGATACATCAGCCCCCTCTTCAATATCTGAGACTATACCATCCTCAAGAGGAACATAGTCCGGATCAACCAACGGATCCTCCTCAGGATCCTCCTCCATCTCCACCTGTGCCTCCTCCGGGATCAAGACTATAGGCCCAGGAGGTGACTCCGGGGCTACCTTATGTAAAGGCTGAACGTGTGGAGGTGGTTGATGCTCTAAGTCCCCATGTTGTACCAAATACAGTAGGATCATCCAAATGGGAGGTAGTGAAACCTTGATCGTCTCCCTGCTATGAATAAGCTGCTGTGGTCCGTCAGCTACATTCCCTCGGAGTGTCCTCATCGGACCAGTGTAGGTAGCACTCCGATCCCCTGGGTTGATCACCCAGGTGTTCCCTTGATCAACATTGTCAAACATTAGGGCTCGGACCCCCGAGTAGTTCAGATCCATTACGTCCGGATTCATCTGAACGCAGATATATATACATTTCCACATAGAAGAGGAAACAACAAACAGATGTGCAAGGGTGAGATACCAATATATGAGTTTTGATAAGACAACCGTATACACGACCCACAAAACATCATATACCATATATTCACAGCATACAAAAATTATCTAAACCGTAGAATAATTTTATCCAAAGGATTTCATACCCGACAATAATCGTCATTTTATAAAAATGCATGACACTTCAATATTCAGGCTCTATTTTGATACCTATTCTCCGGAGATCCCACAACTTTCTATTTCATTTTGAGCAGATTAAGCTCTTTACATGGCCCATTGTAAAAACAAAATAAAACAATGTCCAAAAGAACACATAACACACTGGTCATCACTCAGTACACCAAGGTTGTTGTTCAAAAATGTAGCTCATTGGTCCACACATAACACAATAGTTACTACGATCAAAGGAGTTTATTGTCCATATCCTATTGCATCACTCAGAACCTCAATAGATATCACATTAAATTTGAAACAAAGTCCAATAAAGAAACATTGGCTCACTCAGAAACCCAATGATCAAATGGAAACATAGTCCATAAAAGATATATTGATCCCCTAAGGACTCAATGATCATAACACATGACACGTCTGCCAAAAACGCATGAGAAAAACCTTTATTATCGTTTTGTTTTCTTTGTCGTAATAATCTTTCCTTGTCGAAGCCCAAAGCTCACGACCATGCTTAATTTTATATTAAGACTGTTTCACTTTAAACAAACATAGGACATATAGTCCAAATGTTTTAAACTCAACACAGGACACACAGTCCGAGTGCTTAATCGCAAAGCCCTAAACCGGTGCACCAGTCTTAGGCTCGGGGATATGGAACTCACATTATCCATATCAAATTTAGGACACACAGTCCACAAAACCTTTGCAGGACACTCAATCCAATGACACAGATCCCTGATCTACATGTCCACAGAACACTAGAACCCCGGCGTCTCAGTCACTAGGTTCTTTTATCCTTTGTGAAAACATTTCGCTCAATGAAAAACAAATACAAAAAACCAAACCTCCAAAAACTTATGCAAGTTTAACGGAACAATTTCACTGAATAAAATTCTCTTACAGAAATTCTTTTCTGTTAAAAACGTTGATAAAACGTGAAAATCATAGATAAATTCTTTTCTTTCCACTTGCTTCATTTATGAAAATCGTTCTCAATAAACATCAACTTAAAAAGTCCTTTCTAAATTAAATAAAATAAAAGCTTTTTCTCAAAAAAAAATCATAAAAAAACTTTTTATAACAAAAATGACTTTTCTGTCATAAGTAATCACTTTAAATAAAATTTTATAATAAAATTGAATTTATTTTGAAAAAACTAGCCCCTGTGAAAAAATTTCACAGTTCCGCTTTTACTGTCACTTATTGACACAGTTTCTGCCAAAATATTATTAAAATAATATTTTTTCCACTTTTTCTCAAATTCCCACTAATTAACCACTTTGATTAATTATTCAAGCTTATTAAGCTTTTATCCTTAAATTAAATTGAACACTGACTGATAAGCCTCTGGCTCGTCTAGTTTTATAACTAGTAAGACCATGGCTTTTGTACTAATTATTCGAGTTTAATCTCGTTTTCGCCCAAATTTGGATTTAATTGTCCTCAAGCAACATTTTGAGTCTCTTAAGTAGTTTTAGGACATTTTAGTTAATTTTGAGTCAAATAAAACATTTACTGCTATTTCATATTTTCAGGTTAATAAGAAGAGCAAAAAGGGAAGGACACCTAAAGCAGAAGCCATCACGGCCAGGCCGTGGCACTGGTCACGTCCGTGATGAGCTACCCATGAAGACCAGAAAGCATCACGGCCCAGCCGTGATACCCATCACGGGCGTGATGAGAAGACCCTGAAAGTCAGAAAGCATCACGGCCCAGCCGTGATACCCATCACGGGCGTGATGAGAAGACCCTGAAAGACAGAAAGCATCACGGCCCAGCTGTGATACCCATCACGGGCCTGATAAGAGAACCACGAAGAACAAAATTGATCACGGCCTGGCTGTGATGGAAGTCACGGCCGTGACAGATCAGCACCCATGGACAGAATTGATCATGGCCTGGCCGTGATGGGCATCACGGCCGTGACAGGCTAGAATTTGAATGCGCGCCCTTGGCAGAATGCGTCACGGCCTGGCCGTCATGGCCATCACGGCCGTGACGCGAATCCTGATGTATAAAAAGGCACCAGGGCAGACGCAAAATACATAGAATTTTCACTATTTACAATTGATTTCAAAGTTTTTGTTATGTTTGTGATTGAGACCTAATCACCAGGGATTAGTCTGTTGTAATCAGTTTCCACCAACACTTGAGGTTCCATAATTCCCGATCAATTTGCTTGTCTCTTTCAATATTATGCTATATGCCTTGTTTGCTTAATTCAAGTTATATAGAATAAGTATTGATTAATTTCGATGATTCTATGTTCCTATACCTTGATCGCATTTGCTTAATTCGCGTGTGTTTGATCGTGTTTGCTTAATTCACGAGAGCTTCAATCCGTTTGCTTAATTCGGATATTAGGAACATATATCTCGTAGTGTCAATTGCGCTTGTTTAATTACTGCTACAATCGAAAAGGGATTAGAATCCGCTTAGGGCATGGAATTTATGTGAATCAATGATAGTTGGGAAACCGAAACAGTAGATTAATCGTTCTAGCTTTTTGATAATCAATTAATTGCACTGTTTTCTTAATTGAATCTTAATCTACCCCCCCCCCCCCCCCCCCAAAATCGAATCTTAGGTTAATAATAATCTAAGAGTCCTTAAGAGACGATACTCGAGTTGTCGTTCCCTAACTGCAGTTTTTCTTCCAATCACTCGTTTTTGACCCGTGTGCGACAGCGGATCAAATTGGCGCCGTTGCCGAGGACTCTTGTTGTTATTAACAAATTTGTTGATTAATTTCTGAATTAGTTCTGGCTACTAGGTCTGGTTGTTCTGACCTGTTTGATTTGGATCCTGAAATTGAGAGAACCCTGCACACACGCCGTAGAGCAATTCAGGCCAGCACTAGTTTACCAACCAATAGGGATAACATGGCCGATCAAAGAACACTAAGACAGCTTGCTGCTCCTGATGTTAATTACAATAGTTTATGTATTGAATATGCTGATGTCGTTGCTCCTTTTGAATTGAAATCTGGTTTAATACACTTGTTGCCAAGGTTTAGTGGTCTTGCAGGTGAGGATCCGCATAAGCATCTGAAAGAATTCCAGGTTGTTTGTTCTACACCTTTGAGACCTGAAGGAATAACAGAAGACCATATCAAGCTGAGAGCCTTCCCATTCTCACTTCAAGGTGCTGCGAAGGATTGGTTGTATTATCTTGAGCCGAATTCCGTTACAACCTGGAATGATTTGAAGAAAGTCTTCCTAGAGAGATACTTCCCTACCTCCAGAGCTGCATCAATCAGAAAAGAGATATGTGGTATTATACAAGGCACTGAATCATTGGCCGAGTATTGGGAGAGATTTAAGAAGTTGGTGTCCAGTTGCCCTCAACACCAGATTTCTGAGCAGCTGCTTATTCAGCACTTTTATGAGGGATTGCTACCAATGGACAGAAACATTTTAGATGCTGCTAGCGGGGGAGCACTTGTTGATAAGACTCCAGCTGCTGCCAAGTCATTGATTGAGAACATGTCACTCAACTCCCAACAGTTCACAACCAGAAACAATTCTGTCGAGACAAGGGGTGTGAATAAGATCCATGTTTCTTCTTCCAACAAAGCCCTTGAAACCAGACTTGATGAGCTTACTTCTTTAGTGAAACAGTTGGCAGTGGATAAAGCTTAAACAGCAAGGCTGTGTGGTATTTGTACTTCTCCTGAACACCTGACCGATACATGTCCCATTCTGAAAGATGAGTCGGTCACTGACTTGCTTCAAGCATATGCAGCCAATCTTTACAATCAAGGCAACAATCAGAACAGGTACAACATTCCTGACCTTTCTACTAATAAGTACCACCCCAGCTGGAGAAACCATCCAAACCTTCGGTATGGAAACTCATCCACACAACAACAACAGCTGATGTTACCGCTGACACCACCACAGAATTCTCCCCAAGTGACCACCTCTGCACCTTCTGGACCTTCACTAGAGGACCTTGTTAAGTAAATGGCTGCAAACAATCCCCAGTTTCAGCAGCGAACGGATTCTAGTATTCATACTTCGCAGACACAGATTGGACAGCTTGCCACTTCGATGAATGTCATCCAGCAAGCTCAAGGATCGAACCAACTACCTGCACAAACAGTAGTGAATCCTAATGTCCCTAATCCTAATGTGAGTGCAATTTCTTTGAGATCCGGGAAGGTTGCAGAACCAACCCCTGAAAAAAATAAAAAAATTTGTTGAGGTAACACCTGAACCTTCTGTTGTTGTTAAGGCTGAAAAAGAGTATGTGCCACCAATTCCCTTCCCGCAAAGAGTACTGAAAAATAAAAAGGTTGATGAGGAAGACAAAGAGAGAGAGATTCTGGATGTATTCATAAAAGTGGCGATAAACATTCCGCTTCTTGATGTGATTAAGCAGGTTCCGAAATACGCGAAGTTTCTGAAGGATTTGTGAACACACAAGAGGAGGTTGAAGGGAAATGAGAGAGTCAATTTGGGACTAAATGTTTCAGTCCTCATTCATCCTAAACCTGCACCTGAAAAGGTTACCGTTTCAGCCCTCAATCAGGCAATGCCACAGAAATGCAAGGATCCGGGAACTTTTGCTATTCCATGTACCATTGGGGATAATAAATTCGACAATTGCATGTTGGATTTAGGAGCTTCTATTAATGTCATGCCTACTTCTGTTTTCAACAATCTTGATCTTGGTCCTTTGCAGTATACAGGTCTTACTATTCAGTTGGCAAACAGGACCAATGCTCGCCCCATTGGAGTAGTAGAAGATGTGCTTGTTCAAGTCAATGACTTGATTTTCCCTGCTGATTTTTACATTCTGGACATGGCAGGGGAAACGAATTCAAGCAGATCACCAATCATTATGGGCAGACTGTTCATGAAAAAGGCGAAAACAAAGATTGATGTTGACGATGGAACCATGTCCATGGAATTTGGTGACATTGTTGCGAAATTCGACATTTTTGATGCTATGAAACATCCCTTGGAAGAGCATTATGTTTTTCAAATAGATTTGCTTTCTGAAATTGTTGATGACACTTATTATGATTTGGTTGCAGCGGCTGATTTTCCATCTGTTTCTGGTTTTGATGATGTTTACTCATGTGCTGATTGTGCTAACGCTGACCTTTGTGCTGTTTGTACTGAGATTGATGCTGCCTTGCAGGGTGACAATGCAAATGAAGCTGTTTATTCAGCTGAAGTTCTTGACAGCACGACTGTCCCAAACATACCATCTATTGAGCAGCCACCCTACTTGGAGCTTAAGCCACTTCCTGAAAATCTGAAATATGCTTATTTAGAGAGGAATGAAAAACTTCCGGTTATAATTTCCTCTAACCTTGATTTTGACCAGGAAACTAAGCTCTTGCAGGTTTTGAAGAAGCATAAAAAGGCGATTGGGTGGACCTTGGCCGACATACCAGGTATTAGCCCATCCAGGTGCATGCATAGGATTCTGTTGGAGGATGGGGCTAAAACAGTTAGGCAGCCCCAAAGGCGGCTTAACCCCTTGATTCTTGATGTTGTGAAGAAGGAGGTAACAAAACTATTGCATGCAGGTATCATATATCCTATCTCTGACAGTAATTGGGTGAGTCCAGTGCAAGTTGTACCTAAGAAATCTGGACTCAGTGGTAAAAAATGAAAACAATGAACTTGTTCCCACTAGAGTTCAGAATAGCTGAAGAGTTTTTATTGATTACAGGAGATTGAACCAGGCTACTAGAAAGGATCACTTTCCTTTGCCGTTCATCGATCAGATGCTTGAACGACTAGCTGGTAAATCACACTATTGTTTTCTTGATGGTTTTTCAGGTTACTTTCAAATCCACATTGCACCAGAGGATCAAGAAACGACAACTTTTACGTGCCATTTCGGCACTTTTGCTTACAGGAGGATGCCATTTGGTCTTTGCAATGCTCCTGGCACATTCCAGAGATGCATGATTAGTATTTTTACTGAATATATTGAGAATTGCATGGAAGTGTTTTTGGATGATTTTACTGTTTATGGTTCCTCATTTGATGCATGCTTGGATAGTTTGAATCTGGTTTTGGAGAGATGCATTGAAACTGACCTTGTTTTGAATTATGAAAAATGCCAATTTATGGTTGAACAGGGAATTGTTTTGGGGCATATTATTTCCGAAAAAGGTATTTCAGTAGATCCTGCTAAGATTGAGGTGATTTCTACACTGCCTTACCCATCTTGCGTTCGCGAGATTCGCTCTTTTCTTGGTCATGCAGGTTTTTACAGGTGCTTCATAAAGGATTTCAGCAAGATAGCTCTTCCTCTGTCAAACTTGTTGAAGAATAATGTCATTTTCAACTTTGATGACAACTTCAAAAAGGCGTTTGATTTCTTGAAGAAAGCATTGACCTCTACTCCCATCATCCAGCCTCCTGACTGGACCCTCCCTTTTGAGAATATGTGTGATGCCTCTAACTATGCCATGGGGGCGGTCCTTGCACAAAGGGTGGACAGGGCTGCCCATGTGATTTATTATGCTTCTAGAACTTTAGATGCTGCACAGGCTAATTACACCACTACTGAAAAGGAACTTCTAGCTATTGTTTTTGCTCTTGATAAATTCATATCATATTTGCTAGGTTCCAAGGTTGTTGTTTTCACTGACCATGCAGCTTTAAAGTACTTGTTGAAGAAACCAGAAGCAAAACCGAGATTGATTCGGTCGATGTTGTTGCTCCAAGGAGATTAAAGATAAAAGTGGAGCTGAGAATTTAGTGGCTGATCACTTGAGCAGAATAGAGAGGGATGAAGATCCTTCTCCCATTCAGGATGACTTTCCTGATGAGCAGCTTTTACAGTTACATGGGGTAACTCCTTGGTTTGCTGATATTGTTAATTATCTTGTTGCTGGTGTTTTTCCGACAGGTGCAACTAGGTCACAAATTCACAAACTCAAGAGTGACGCCAAATATTATGTTTGGGATGATCCATATCTTTGGAAATTTGGTAGTGGTCAGGTAATTAGGAGATGTGTCCCCGACTATGAGATTGAATCTATTTTGCATTTTTCTCATGCCTCTCAAGTAGGGGGACATTTTGGGCCACAAAGGACTGCAAGAAAAATCCTAGATTCAGGTTTTTATTGGCCCACCATTTTTAAAGATGCTTTTGAGATTTACTGCACTTGTAAAGAGTGTCGGACAGCAGGTACAGCCATCACTCATAAGAGTGAAATGCCTCAACAACCTATGCTTTTCTGTGAGGTGTTTGATGTGTGGGGAATTGACTTCATGGGTCATTTCCCTGCATCTTTGGGTTTTCTCTATATTCTACTTGCTGTTGATTATGTTTCAAAGTGGGTGGAAGCTATCCCCACTAGGACTAATGATTCTAGAGTTGTTGCAAATTTTGTCAGGTCCAATATTTTCTGCAGGTTCGGAATACCTCGTGCTATCATAAGTGATCAAGGCACTCATTTCTATATCCGCACCATGGAAGCTTTACTCTGAAAGTATGGAGTTGTGCACAGGGTCTCCACTGCATATCATCCCCAAACTAATGGGCAAGCTGAGATCTCAAACAGAGAAATCAAACAGATCTTAGAGAAAGTGGTGCAGCCAAATAGGAAGGATTGGAACCGCCGTCTAGAAGACGCACTTTGGGCTCAAAAAACAGCTTTCAAGACACCAATAGGGATGTCTCCCTATAGACTTGTGTTCGGTAAGGCATGTCATCTTCCTGTAGAGATTGAGCACCGTGCTTATTGGGCGGTCAAAAGCTGTAATTTGGAAATGCAAAAAGCAGGCATTGAAAGGAAACTCCAATTACAGCAGCTTGAAGAGCTTAGGTTAGAAGCCTATGAAAGCTCCCGAATTTATAAAGAGAAAACTAAGCACTTCCATGATAATATGATTTCTAGGAAGGAATTCTATGTGGGCCAACAGGTTTTATTGTTTAACTCCCGCCTAAAAGTGATGGCTGGGAAATTTCGATCCAAGTGGATTGGCCCATTTATTGTTACTGATGTTTTCCCTCATGGTGCGGTAGAAATAAAAAGTGCAGGTAGCAACAAGGTTTTTAAGGTTAATGGGCAGTGCTTGAAGCTTTTCCATAAGAGCTCGGTGTCTGAAGATGCAACCGTTGAAGAGCTCTCCTTGGAAGAGCCCACCTACACTACAACTTGATCAGGGAGCACCTCCTCCTTTCCCTCACTCTTATTTTACATTTATGTTCTTTCATTGAGGACAATGTATGTCTTAAGTGTGGGGGAGGGAACCAATTGCTTTGTTTTTGTTTTGTTTTCCTTGTTTGTGTTGCTTTGTGTCGTATGTGTGTGAGTCTTGTGTCAGTGAGCTTGAATGGATTCTAATTAAATTTAGCATAGATTGAGTGCACGATATTTGTTAACAGTTGATGATTTTCCCCCTAGGTTTTGAAAATTGAAATTGATCCCCATGTGAAAAATTGAAAATTAAACTTTAAGATATTTTGTTGTGGTTGCATGATTTATGATAAGTTTGGGGTGAAGGGATGCATACACTAGGGATTGAACCTCGGTCAAACAATTTGCGAAAAATGTCCAGGTGAGGATTTGAGCCTCCAACATGTTTTTAATTGTGTGAATCACTTTTAAGTTGCACTTTCCCGGATATGCTTGAATCTCTTCATGGTTTGCATGCTTATGTGGTTGCATCAAATGATTTAGGCAATTTTCTTTGAAATAACAACTTGGCCTAAAAAGAACCACCCCTAATGCATGTTCCCTAGTTAGACACATTGAGCCTAATAATCCTATTGTTTCTTGATGACCTTATGTTATAAGCCAAAAATCTGGAAAAAACATGTTAACCCAATCTTAGGATTAGGAGAGCATGGAAGCTTAGCAAGAGAAGGGTTGCAAGAAAGTAAGTTTGGGGTGGCTACAAGGTTTGATATGTCATTCTGGGTTGAGAAAAAGAAAAAAATAAAGGTCGAAGCCAAGGGCAAAAAGAAAAAAAAAAGTACAAAAATGTCAAAAAAGGGTATTACAAGGAAAGGGTTGTAGTCACCCAAAGCATCAAAAAGAAAAATGGAGAAAGGAATTAGAGTGAAAATAATGGTGTATAGGCTTCATGCTCTCTTAATTCCTAGAGATGTAAAGCCTAGTGCCTTTGAATAATCCTACCCTTAGCCAGGCCCCATTACAACCTTTAAAAGACCTTTTGATGTTGCATGCATGTTTTCGTGGGAACTATTTTGAGATGAAAATCAAATTCATGGGAAGTGCTCTTGAAATGTGAAATTGAGTGAAAAGTTGATAGCCTAGACAAATTGAGCGAATAAGTGAAATATTAAATGCCCTTGTAGGAAGGCAATTGTTTGAAATTGGTGATCTCCCTTTTGTGTGTAACTTGGATCCTCAACTCAGATTACTGATTGCATGAGTGATGGAATTCTCAATTGTTTAAAGTAAATGAATGTGGGGATTACATTGTTGCAAAGGGGGAAAACATTGAAGAAAAATTATTTTGTTAAAATTGCATGAAATTTGTGCGAAATTGGTTGAATCCTTTAAGCTTGCCAAGTTTGAGTCTTTTTGAGTTTTAGTTTGCTTGGGGACAAGCAATGTTTAAGTTTGGGGTATTTTGATAAGCCTCTGACTCGTCTAGTTTTATAACTAGTAAGAACATGGCTTTTGTACTAATTATTGGAGTTTAATGTAACACCCCGATTTTTTATGCTTCGTAATATAGGTAATAAATATATAAATATATATTTTATCCGGGACTTAGAAAATGATTTTGGATAAACCAAGGTCATTTCCATGTTATACTTATTATCATGGGGTTACGGGGAAGTTTTTGGTTGAAAATTAAGACGGAAACCGGTCTGCCGTTTTCTGTGTTTTCACTGACAGTAAAAGTTTATTGCTCAGAAGACCTAATTTTAACTCGTGAACGGGATGAAAAATGTTTTTATCGTATTTACTACGATACTGGAAGTTTTGAAAATTTTGGTGAAAAAAATTAAAATATTATATTTGTTGCGGGAATATACGTCGAGATATCTCTAGGAAAAGCTTGCGCCAGATGAACCAAGGAGTCGGCAACGTAGCTGAGGTGATGGACTTGACCGACTTGACGAGCATTTATGACGAGCTTATCCGCGTCATAATGGACATAATGGCGCATTTATAGCGAAAGGAATATTTTGCCTGGAAATGATCATTTTACCCTTGGCTCTTCATGAAAATTACAAGCCAATGCCATTGATAACTTTGACCAAATCCACCCAAAACCCACGGCTCCAACTTGTCACCTTCACTTAAGCAAGTTTCATTTCCATTTTCAAGCCCTTTTCTCTCAAAGTTAAGCTTTTGCCTTGAGAACTCCAAGAACATTCATAAGTGTTCATATTTGTCAGATTTTGGCTAGCGATTCTGACCATTTTCTATTCTGAATCTCGGAAAACTTTAAACATGAAAGTTGTTCATCTTTCTCTCTTCTTTCCAACGACATAAAGAACTCCAAAAACGGATAAGTATATTGAGAGATATCTCCAAATTACCAAAACTGCTATAAACTTTTCAAGAACACAAAAGCTTGATTTTGTGAAGTAAGTCCATGGATTTTCACTTGTTTTTGATCTTCAAGAGGAATCGATCGGGATGGTTTGACCTAAACCCGACGGAGGAAACCCAATCAAATTAAGAGATTGTTTGAAACCATTAGTTCGAGTCTTCAAGAGGTAAGGGGAGCTTACCTGATGGAATTTTCTCAATAACTAATTGCTTTTATTGTGGTTTATATGATTTATATGTGGTTGTGGTTATTTGTTTATGTTGTTTACGTGGTGTTGTTTATCTGTGTATTGGTGATTTATCTGCTTTTAAAATTTTTTAATTATCTGCAGTAGTATATTATATTGCTATGATGCATGATCTGCCTAGTGATATAATTTTGATGATATTGTTGAATGTTGTTTGAGAGGCCTGACAATGGTCAGTGCACAACTGATTAATTAGATAAAAGATTTAATAAGCTGTGAAAATTATATTCAATGTTTTATGGGAAAATGTTGGAATATAATAATGGTGGAAAATATTATTTTGGAAAAATAATGAGTTTTTGAGAAATATTATTATTTTAATGATTTATTAGTGTAAAAGTAATTTATGAGTCACGGTGAGAGCGTAACCGTGAAATTTTTTTAGTACTGCTAATTTTTACGTAAGAAATTACATAATATTATAAAAAGTTATTTTGTGAAATTAATATTCGAAAATATCTTATTTATTAAAAAAAATTAATAATAATAAAATATTACAAAAAAAGAAGAAGTCAAAGTTTGACTTTAAAACTCTTTCTTGGAAAATGATAAACGACGGCAAGTTTCGAAATTATTTACGGTGAAAGTTTAAAAACAGCAGTACTTATTTTGGAAAGAGATTTAATTTGAATTGATTTAATTTTTAGAGCTGAAGTTTCAGTAAAAGAGTTTTGATGATTTGACGTTTTACAAACGAATTTCAAGTAGAAAGGATTTTCTGTAAATGAGTTTACTCAATGACGATATAAAACTTAGTAACCGGGATGTCGGGGTACTAGTTTTCTTATGACGTTGTCTTATTTTGAGTTTGTTTTTCACAGACCAAAACGATGTAAAACGATGTTATGGAACTTAATAACCGAGACGTCGGGGTATTAAGGTTCGTTGTGTTGTAGACTGGGTATCTACGTAAAGAAGTTAAAACGATTTGAGATGTTTTCTATTACCACGAACCTAAGACTGATTGCAACGGTCTAGGGGCTTCGTGATTGAGCACTCGGACTTTGAGGTACTGTGTTGTTAATAAAAGTTGTAAAGATGTTTAAAACGATGATGCTTTTGAGAGCATTTGATGTTTAAAACGATGATGCTCTCAAGAGCATTTGATGTTTAAAACGATGATGCTCTCAAGAGCATTTGATGTTGAAAACGATGATGCTTTTGAGAGCATTTGATGTTTAAAACGATGATGCTTTTGAGAGCATTCGATGTTGAAAACGATGATGCTTTTGAGAGCATTCGATGTTTAAAACGATGATAAGTTGAAAGCTTTTGAGAGCTTTGATGTTTAAAAACGATGATGGGTCGAAAGCTTTTGAGAGCTTTGACAAATAAAGATATAACACAAAGAAAAGTGTTGAGAACAAAATGTTTTTCTTGCATGCATTTGGCAGACGTGCCATGATCAAACGAGTGATTACCTTGCGGCGTCATGGTAGATCATAAAGATGTTTTTATTGTGCCTGGTGAACAATGAGGCTCCATCTACGTTGTTAGCTCTCTGTGCCACGATGTTGGACAGTGTGTGATGGGTTTTATATGAGTGATTACCTTGCGGCGTCATGGTAGATCATAAAGATGTTCTTATTGTGCCTGGTGGACAATGAGGCCCCATCTACATTGTGACACCTGTGCCACGATGTTGGACAGTGTGTGATGGGTTTTAGCTGTGTGCCTGTGGCTATCGAGTCTGATCAACTCGCCACGAAGTTGGGGATATCTCATGAGATTAGGTATGAATGTTTAGATGATGTTTTGAAGTGTTCATGCATAGTTTATCAACGTTGATGTTTGGGGTGTGAAACCCATTGACAAACGATGTGATATAATATGAATGAGTATGTTGTTATAAATATGTGTATGTGTATGTGCCTTCTTTTGTGTTGCGCATTTAGTTATGGTGATAAATCCATATATTGGTGTCTCGCCCTTACAACACATCTCAGAGACGTACAAGGGGTATGATCCCTACAAGAAGAGGAAAGTTGTCTAGTTGGAAGCGTGATGTGCTGCTCCTATTGGCTGTAGTGTCTGTTAGTTACGACCAGCTTAGGACCTATTATGTTTTGAGGATAAAACGGAAAATGATTTAGGTATGAAAACATATGAGGCAGTATAGTTGTATGACTAATATACATTGTGTATTTAAGTGTAATTTGATTACGTTGTTGTTGTTATGAGGTTAAAAGAAAAAAAAAATTATCACCATATTTTGAAAAGATGGACGTTGAGAAAACATTATTTTCCGAAAGTAACCAGCATATTAAGTTTTATTTCCGAAAACGGGTATCCATGTGACGACCCGAGTTTAGGGTGTCACATTAGTGGTATCAGAGCTGGTCGAGTCTTTTTGGAATGTTGGGAAATAGGTCTGTTGTGTGGATGTTGTGTGTTCTCTGATTAAGATCTGTTTGGAATTACTTCTTAGAAGTAATGTGTGGTAATGACTATGTTTACGTTTCAGTTTCTGGTTTTTGGTTTAACTGATTGTGGTTTATAGGTCAGTTATGGAACCAGTTGTTGAACCAGAAGCTGGACGTGGACGGGGACGGGGACGCGGCAGTGGAAGAGGCCTTAGAGGTGATCGTGTTGGCGGTCGTGGTAACATGAATGAAGATTATGAAGAAGGAGTGGATTATGCAGCTCAGGCAATGGAAAATGTAGCAGCTGCGATTGCTAATCAGACTGCATCCATGAATGCCCAGAACCAGCAGGCACAGATTCGAGCTGAACAGGCTGTTGAAGGCAAGAATTTAACTGCTTTTAGGCGTCAAGATCCATCACAGTTTTCATGGAGATGTGGATCCTGTGAAAGCTTACTTATGGATTCAGGAGTTAGAGAAAAATTTTAAGCTGATTCATAGCCCTGAGGGAGTGAAGGTATCTTATGCCACTTTTCTGTTGGTGGGTGATGCTGAGTATTGGTGAAGGGCACCGAACAGCTGCTGGAAGTCGAGAATCAGGAGATTACTTGGGAAGTATTTCGAACCAGGTTCTTAAACAAGTATTTTCCTCAAAGTACACAAGCTGAGAAGGAGCAAGAATTTCTGCAACTTCAACAGGGGGATTTAACTGTTGGAGAGTACGCGGCGAGGTTTGAATCACTTGCTAAGTATTTTCGCTTTTTCCAGAACAATCCAAGTGAAGATTGGAAGTGCGAGCGTTTTGAAAAAGGATTGCGTTTCGAGATTAAGGAATCAGTACTACCATTGGAAATCCGGAATTTCAATGCCTTAGTCGAGAAATGTAGGAAGGTGGAGCTAATGAGGAAAGAAAGAGACAATGGAGGAACTGTTGGAGGACCCTCTCGTTCCAAGAACCAGAATCAGAATCGGAAAGAGGAACGAAATCAGCAGAAGCCTTATTTCCTTCCACCAGGAAATGACCAGAATCGACAACAACATCATTCGAATTTTGTTGCATCGGGGAGTGGTGGCCAAACGAACCAAAGTCAAGGCCAACTTAGAAGGTGCTACAGATGTGGAGATCCAAGTCACATGATGAATACTTGCCCTGAAAAGGGGATTAAGTGTTTCAATTGTAATCAAGTGGGACATTTGGCGAGAGATTGCAATGCGCCAAGGCATGGATCGACTGTCAATAACACCAATGCTGTCAAGCCAAAGACTACGGGTAGAGTATATATTGTGTGAGGAGCTGAGACTTCAAACCAAGACGGTAACCTCTTAACTATACTATTTTAAACTTGGGTACAATTCATACTTGTTTCGATGGATTGTGTGTGGATATGTTGAAATTTTCTGTTTCTTTTAAACTTCATGGTGGAATTCTATATGTTTAGACTATCCTATTGCTGTTCAGGATAGTCACTTTCTTGATAAAAGGAGTTTCTTGATGAGACTTAGTCTAGTCACTTTTACGTTTGGTAGAAAGTGATTTTGTCCGAATTCTTGACGGACCATCGTTCTTTTAAATTGTTGGCAAGGAAATTCTTGTGAGGGAAGAAACTTTATTAGATTCAAGTTTGTAAACATGTACCGATCATACATTTTTACTCCCCTGAATTTGTTAAAGAATCTTTATGTACAGAATATTCTTGTATTCTTATCAGATTGATGAAATTCTTTTATATACCTTCTTGTGAGAGTATTACCTTGGGATTAAAAGATCCTATTCAGTTTCGAGTCACGAATTTTCTAGGACGAAATTTTTTTTTAGTGGGGTAGTAATGTAACACCCCGATTTTCGATGCTTCGTAATATCACTAATAAATATATATTTTTATCCGGGACTTAGAAAATGATTTTGGATAAACCAAGGTCATTTCCATGTCATACTTATTATCATGGGGTTACGGGGAAGTTTTTGGTTGAAAATTCATACGGAAACCGATCTGTCGTTTTTTGTGTTTTCACTGACAGTAAAAGTTTACTGATCAGAAGACCTAATTTTAACTCGTGAACGAGATGAAAAATGTTTTTATCGTATTTACTACGATACTGGAAGTTTTGAAAATTTTGGTGAAAAAAATTAAAATATTATATTTGTTGCGGGTGTATACGTCGAGATATCTCTAGGAAAAGTTTGCGCCAGATGAACCACGGAGTCGGCAACGTAGCTGAGGTGATGGACTTGACCGACTTGACGAGCATTTATGACGACCTTATCCGCGTCATAATGGCCATAATGGCACATTTATGGCGAAAGGAATATTTTGCCTGGAAATGACCATTTTACCCTTGGCTCTTCATGAAAATTACAAGCCAATGCCATTGAGAACTTTGACCAAATCCATCCAAAACCCACGGCTCCAACTTGCCACCTTGACTTAAGCAAGTTTCATTTCCATTTTCAAGCCATTTTCTCTCAAAGTTAAGCTTTTGCCTTAAGAACTCCAAGAACATTCATAAGTGTTCATATTCGTCAGATTTTGGCTAGCAATTCTGACCATTTTATATTATGAATCTCGGAAAACTTTCAACATGAAAGTTGTTCATCTTTCTCTCTTCTTTCCAACGACATAAAGAACACCAAAAACGGATAAGTATATTGAGAGATATCTCCAAATTACCAAAACTGCTCTAAACTTTTCAAGAACACAAAAGCTTGATTTTGTGAAGCAAGTCCATGGATTTTCACTTGTTTTTGATCTTCAAGAGGAATCGATCGGGTTGGTTTGACCTAAAGCCGACGGAGGAAACCGAACCAAATTAAGAGATTGTTTGAAACCATTAGTTCGAGCCTTCAAGAGGTAAGGGGAGCTTACCTGAGGGATTTTTCTCAATAACTAATTGCTTTTATTGTGGTTTATATGATTTATATGTGGTTGTGGTTATTTGTTTATGTTGTTTACGTGGTGTTGTTTATCTGTGTATCGGTGATTTATCTGCTTTTAAATTTTTTTAATTATCTGCAGTAGTACATTATATTGCTATGATGCATGATCTGCCTGGTGATATAATTTTGATGATATTGTTGAATGTTGTTTGAGAGGCCTGACAGTGGTCAGTGCACAACCGATTAATCAGATAAAAGATTTAATAAGCTGTGAAAATTATATTCAATGTTTTATGGGAAAATGTTGGAATATAATAATGGTGGAAAATATTATTTTGGAAAAGTAATGAGTTTTAGAGAAATATTATTATTTTAATGATTTATTAGTGTAAAAGTAATTTATGAGTCACGGTGAGAGCGTAACCGTGAAATTTTTTTAGTACTGCTAATTTTTACGTAAGAAATTACGTAATATTATAAAAAGTTATTTTGTGAAATTAATATTCGAAAATATCTTATTTATTAAAAAATTAATAATAATAATAATAATAATAATAATAATAATAATAATAATAATAAATTATTAGAAAAAAAGAAGAAGTCAAAGTTTGACTTTAAAACTCTTTCTTGGAAAATGATAAACGGCGGCAAGTTTCGAAATTATTTACGGTGAAAGTTTAAAAACAGCAGTACTTATTTTGGAAAGAGATTTAATTTGAATTGATTTAATTTTTAGAGCTGAAGTTTCAGTAAAAGAGTTTTGATGATTTGACGTTTTACAAACGAATTTCAAGTAGAAAGGATTTTCTGTAAATGAGTTTACTCAATGACGATATAGAACTTAGTAACTGAGATGTCGGGGTACTAGTTTTCTTATGACGTTGTCTTATTTTGAATTTGTTTTTCACAGACCAAAACGATGTAAAACGATGTTATGGAACTTAATAACCGAGACGTCGGGGTATTAAGGTTCGTTGTGTTGTAGACTGGGTATCTACATAAAGAAGTTAAAACGTTTTGAGATGTTTTCTATTACCACGAACCTAAGACTGATTGCAACGGTCTAGGGGCTTCGTGATTGAGCACTCGGACTTTGAGGTCCTGTGTTGTTAATAAAAGTTGTAAAGATGTTTAAAACGATGATAAGTTGAAAGCTTTTGAGAGCTTTGATGTTTAAAAACGATGATGGGTCGAAAGCTTTCTAGAGCTTTGACAAATAAAGATATCACACAAAGAAAAGCGTTAAGAACAAAATGTTTTTCTTGCATGCATTTGGCACACGTGCTATGATCAAACGAGTGATTACCTTGCGGCGTCATGGTAGATCATAAAGATGTTTTTATTGTGCCTGGTGGACAATAAGGCCCCATCTACGTTGTTTGCACTCTGTGCCACGATGTTGGACAGTGTGTGATGGGTTTTATACGAGTGATTACCTTGCGGCGTCATGGTAGATCATAAAGATGTTCTTATTGTTCCTGGTGGACAATGAGGCCCCATCTACATTGTGACACCTGTGCCACGATGTTGGACAGTGTGATGGGTTTTGGCTGTGTGCCTGTGGCTATGTGCTGGTAACTATCGAGTCTGATCAACTCGCCACGAAGTTGGGGATATCTCATGAGATTAGGTATGAATGTTTAGATGATTTTTTGAAGTGTCCATGCATAGTTTTTCAACGTTGATGTTTGGGGTGTGAAACCCATTGACAAACGATGTGATATAATATGAATGAGTATGTTGTTATAAATATGTATATGTGTATGTGCCTTCTTTTGTGTTACGCATTTAGTTATGGTGATAAATCCATATATTGGTGTCTCACCCTTACAACACATCTCAGAGACGTACAAGGGGTATGATCCCTACAAGAAGAGGAAGGTTGTCTAGTTGGAAGTGTGATGTGCTGCTCCTATTGGCTGTAGTGTCTGTTAGTTACGACTAGCTTAGGTCCTATTATGTTTTGAGGATAAAACTGAAAATGATTTAGGTATGAAAACATATGAGGCAGTGTAGTTGTACGATTTATATACATTGTGTATTTAAGTGAAATTTGATTACGTTGTTGTTGTTATGAGGTTAAAAGAAAGAAAAATTTATCACCATATTTTGAAAAGATGAACGTTGAGAAAACATTATTTTCCGAAAGTAACCAGCAAATTAAGTTTTATTTCCGCAAACGGGTAACCATGTGACGACCCGAGTTTAGGGTGTCACATTAGTGGTATCAGAGCTGGTCGAGTCTTTTGGGAATGTTGGGAAATAGGTCTGTTGTGTGGATGTTGTGTGTTCTCTGATTAAGATCTGTTTGGAATTACTTCTTAGAAGTAATGTGTGGCAATGACTACGTTTACGTTTCAGTTCTGGTTTTTGGTTTAACTGATTGTGGTTTATAGGTCAATTATGGAACCAGTTGTTGAACTAGAAGCTGGACATGGACGGGGACGGGGACGTGGACGTGGCCGTGGAAGAGGCCTTAGAGGCGATTGTGTTGGCGGTCGTGGTAACATGAATGAAGATTATGAAGAAGGAGTGGATTATGCAGCTCAGGCAATGGAAAATGTAGCAGCTGCGATTGCTAATCAGACTGCATCCATGAATGCCCAGAACCAGCAGGCACAGATTCGAGCTGAACAGGCTGTTGAAGGCAAGAATTTAACTGCTTTTAGGCGTCAAGATCCATCACAGTTTCATGGAGATGTGGATCCTGTGAAAGCTTACTTATGGATTCAGGAGTTAGAGAAAATTTTTAAGCTGATTCATAGTCCTGAGGGAGTGAAGGTATCTTATGCCACTTTTCTGTTGGTGGGTGATGCTGAGTATTGGTGAAGGGCACCGAACAGCTGCTGGAAGTCGAGAATCAGGAGATTACTTGGGAAGTATTTCGAACCAGGTTCTTAAACAAGTATTTTCCTCAAAGTACACGAGCTGAGAAGGAGCAAGAATTTCTGCAACTTCAACAGGGGGATTTAACTGTTGGAGAGTACGCGGCGAGGTTTGAATCACTTGCTAAGTATTTTCGCTTTTTCCAGAACAATCCAAGTGAAGATTGGAAGTGCGAGCGTTTTGAAAAAGGATTGCGTTTCGAGATTAAGGAATCAGTACTACCATTGGAAATCCGGAATTTCAATGCCTTTGTCGAGAAATGTAGGAAGGTGGAGCTAATGAGGAAAGAAAGAGACAATGGAGGAACTGTTGGAGGACCCTCTCGTTCCAAGAACCAGAATCAGAATCGGAAAGAGGAACGAAATCAGCAGAAGCCTTATTTCCTTCCACCAGGAAATGACCAGAATCGACAACAACATCATTCGAATTTTGTTGCATCGGGGAGTGGTGGCCAAACGAACCAAAGTCAAGGCCAACTTAGAAGGTGCTATAGATGTGGAGATCCAAGTCACATGATGAATACTTGCCCTGAAAAGGGGATTAAGTGTTTCAATTGTAATCAAGTGGGACATTTGGCGAGAGATTGCAATGCGCCAAGGCATGGATCGACTGTCAATAACACCAATGCTGTCAAGCCAAAGACTACGGGTAGAGTATATAATGTGTGAGGAGCTGAGACTTCAAACCAAGACGGTAACCTCTTAACTATACTATTTTAAACTTGGGTACAATTCATACTTGTTTCGATGGATTAAGTGTGGATATGTTGAAATTTTCTGTTTCTTTTAAACTTCATGGTGGAATTCTATATGTTTAGACTATCCTATTGCTGTTCAGGATAGACACTTTCTTGATAAAATGAGTTTCTTGATGAGACTTAGTCTAGTCACTTTTACGTTTGGTAGAAAGTGATTCTGTCCGAATTCTTGACGGACCATCGTTCTTTTAAATTGTTGGCAAGGAAATTCTTGTGAGGGAAGAAACTTTCTTAGATTCAAGTTTGTAAACATGTACCGATCATACATTTTTACTCCCTTGAATTTGTTAAAGAATCTTTATGTACAGAATATTCTTGTATTCTTATCAGATTGATGAAATTCTTTTATATACTTTCTTGTGAGAGTATTACCTTGGGATTAAAAGATCCTATTCAGTTTCGAGTCACGAAATTTCTAGGACGAAATTTTTTTTTAGTGGGGTAGTAATGTAACACCCCGATTTTCGATGCTTCGTAATATCAGTAATAAATATATATTTTTATCCGGGACTTAGAAAATGATTTTGGATAAACCAAGGTCATTTCCATGTTATACTTATTTCAACGTTGATGTTTGGGGTGTGAAACCCATTGACAAACGATGTGATATAATATGAATGAGTATGTTGTTATAAATATGTATATGTGTATGCGCCTTCTTTTGTGTTGCGCATTTAGTTATGGTGATAAATGCATATATTGGTGTCTCACCCTTACAACACATCTCAGAGACATACAAGGGGTACGATCCCTACAAGAAGAGGAAGGCTGTCTAGTTGGAAGCGTGATGTGCTGCTCCTATTGGCTGTAGTGTCTGTTAGTTACGACCAGCTTAGGTCCTATTATGTTTTGAGGATAAAACTGAAAATGATTTAGGTATGAAAACATATGAGGCAGTATAGTTGTATGACTTATATACATTGTGTATTTAAGTGTAATTTGATTACGTTGTTGTTGTTATGAGGTTAAAAGAAAGAAAAATTTATCACCATATTTTGAAAAGATGAACGTATAGAAAACATTATTTTCCGAAAGTAACCAGAAAATTAAGTTTTATTTCCACAAACGGGTAACCATGTGACGACCCGAGTTTAGGGTGTCACATTTAATCTCGTTTTCGCCCAAATTTGGATTTAATTGTCCTCAAGTAACATATCGAGTCTCTTAAGTAGTTTTAGGACATTTTTGTTAATTTTGAGTCAAATAAAGCATTTACTGCTATTTCATATTTTCAGGTTAATAAGAAGAGTAAAAAGGGAAGGACACCTAAAGCAGAAGCCATCATGGCCAGGCCATCGCACTGGCCACGGCCGTGATGAGCTACCCATGAAGACCAGAAAGCATCACGGCCCAGCCGTGATACCCCTCACGGGCGTGATGAGAAGACCCTGAAAGTCTGAAAGCATCACGGCCCAGCCGTGATACCCATCACGGGCGTGACGAGAAGACCCTGAAGTCAGAAAGCGTCGCGGCCCTGTTGTGATACCCACCACGGGCGTGATGAGAGAACCCTGAAGAACAGAATTGATCAAGGCCTGGCCGTGAAGGAAGTCACGGCCGTGACAGATCAGCACCCATGGACAGAATTGTTTGTGGCCTGGCCATGATGGTCATCACGGCCGTGACAGACTGGAATTTGAATGCGCGCCTTGGCAGAATGCATCACGACCGTGATGCGAATCCTGATCTATAAAAAGGCACCAGGGCAGATGCAAAATACACAGAATTTTCACTATTTACAATTGATTTCAAAGTTTTTGTTATGTTTGTGATGGAGAACTAATCACCAGGGATTAGTCTGCTGTAATCGGTTTCCGCCAACACTTGAGGTTCCATAATTCCTTATCAATTTGCTTGTATCTTTCAATATTATGCTATATGCCTTGTTTGCTTAATTCAAGTTATATAGAATAAGTATTGATTAATTTCGATGATTCTATGTTCCTATACCTTGATCGTGTTTGCTTAATTTGCGTGTGTTTGATCGTGTTTGCTTAAATCACGAGAGATTCAATCCGTTTGCTTAATTCGGAAATTAGGAACATATATCTCGTAGTGTCAATTGCTCTTGTTTAATTGCTGCTACAATCGAAAAGGGATTAGAATCCGCTTAGGGCATGGAATTTATGTGAATCAATGATAGTTAGGAAACCGAAACAGTAGATTAATCGTTTTAGCTTATTGATAATCACTTAATTGCACTGTTTTCTTAATTGAATCTTAATCTAACCCCCCCCCCCCCCCAAATCGAATCGTAGGTTAATAATAATCCAAGAGTCCTTGAGAAACGATACTCGAGTTGTCGTTCCCTAACTGTAGTTTTTCTTCCAATCACTTGTTTTTGACCCGTGTGCGACAACGGATCACTGACCAATGTCAATTTTCTCAATTCATCACTCAACAACAGAGAATTTCATCATTGAACAACATGACATACATCCAATTCATGGCATACATCACAATTATAATTTAACAATTTAATCATAATCATGTAAATCCACATATCACAAAAACTCAATTAAACACATAATCAAATCAATAATTAACAACCAACAATTTCAATCACAGGAAATTATTACGGATAATATACAGACAACTCAACAATTAGCATACGATTATCTTAAACTCCTCATGCAAACCCCCCTTACCTCTTGGAGATTCAAACTAACGTTCTCAAACAACCTTTTGATTTTGATCCGGTTTCCTCCGCCGGATTATATCAACTCAATCCGATTGGTTCCTTAATAAGGAATTGCAACCAAAATAAATCAAAATCAAACAAAATCACACTTATTCAAGAGGGTTAGGGTTCGGCCTCTTCTAAATTTCTAGGTTAGGAAAGTTAGAAATTTTCTAACTTATGCATTTATGATCCTTAAGCAACCTAAACCTGATTAAGCACTTAATCCAAGATCATGAACTAAGAACTTTGAATAAAACTCATCTAGCTCCATGAACTAGGGTTTCGACCTCATCACAAAAGTGCGATTAAAAATTTCACTTGATTCTCATCTCTTGGATTTAACAAATATACATAGTATAGAGTTGGATTTAAGTGTCACAAGACAACTTTGAATCAAAAATTCATCCAACAACCAAAGTTAGGGTTTCGGCCCTTTTGAAGAAAATAGGCTACAGATTGATTTTTTATTTTCTAATCACTTATATACAATAACTATCGTGGTAGTAAGAGATGAAATCATGAATCATTACTTAAAGTTGAAACAAAACCCATGAACACCTAAACTACATAGGTTCGGCCTTGCTTAGAAAAATAAGGAAGAAATTTCTTTGATTTCATGCCTCTAGTTGATGAATATAGGCATCAAGATGAGTTCATAGAAATTGGTTTCAAGTCTAAAAGATTTTTCTACAATTTCTTATGAATTTTTGAATAAAGCTTCATGAACTTTGAAGAAATTGATGAACATGGTGATTAAAGGTATAAACTCATAAAAGTTGTGAAGAGAAATAGTTAAGTGATCAAGGATAGAAGAAATCACCTCTTGATAATCAAAGAAATGGATGATTTGAATGATGTTCTTCACAAAATCACTAAGTTCTAACTATGGTGTTCTTGAAGAAATGATGAACTTTGGAGAGAAAGAAAGCATGAAATGAAAAATTGCCTAAGTGATGATGATGATAATGGGGCCGTGAGTTTTGGGGTATTTTGGTCCAAAATTATAATGGCAAACCTTGTAATCCACATGACAACTTAAGGGTAAAATGGTCTTTTCCATTCCAAAATATCTAATGTCATTAATGTGCCATTATGGCCATTATGACTCAGATAGGATCGTCATAAATGCCCGTCATATCAGTCACATCAGTCATCTCATCTCCGTTGCTGACCCCCTGGTTCATCCGACTCAGGTTTTCCTAGAGATATCTCGACGTTTTCGCCCACAGCAAATATAATATTATATTTTTACGCTAAAATTTTCAAAACTTCCAGTATCATAGCAAATACGATAAAAACGTCATTCATTTCGTTCACTAATTAAAATTAGGTTTTCTGAGCAGTAAACTTTTACTGTCAGTGAAAATGCAGACCGGGTTCCGTCTGAATTTTCGACCCAAAATTTAATCGTAATACTATGATATAAAGCATGACATGAAAATGACAGTGGTTTACCCAAAATCAGTTTGAGTCTCGGATAAAAATATAAATATTTATATATTTATTACCGACATTTGAAAGCAGCGAAAAATCGGGGTGTTACATTACTAACCCACTTAAAAAAAAAATTTCCTCGAAATTACGCACCTATAAAAAGTCCAAGATATTGTAATCTCATCTTGTCCTCGACTTCCCATTTTGTTTCTCCAGTCGTCTTATTCCAAATAACCTTGACTAAGGAAATTTGCTTACCCCTGAGTTGCTTAACCAACTTATCTTCAATTCGTACAGGCGAAGTATCATAAGACAAGTTTTCTTTTAATTGTACTTCGTCAGGTTCGATTACGTGTGATGAATCAGGAATATACTTCCTTAGTTGTGAGACATGGAATACATAATGAATGTTTGAAAGAAGGCGGCAAAGAAATTTGATAAGCAACTGGACCAATACGGCGAAGAATTTGGTAAGGTCCAATGAATTTAGGAGTGAGTTTTATGGACTTCGTAACCCTACCTACCCCAGTCGTCGGTGTGACTCTCAGGAATACATGTTCACCTTCTTGAAATTCGAGAGGTCGTCTTCTTCGATCCGAATAACTCTTCTGCCTATTTTGTGATGTTTTCATCTTTTCACGGATTTGTTTAACCTTTTTCGTTTATCTCCTGCGCAGGATTTCAGGACCTAAAATCATGCTTTCTCCATCCTGATACCAACACACAGGTGTTTGACACTTTCTTCCATACAAAGCCTCATAGGGAGCCATCCCTATACTTGAATGAAAACTATTGTTATATGTGAATTCGATAAGCGGTAACAGGTCATCCCAACTTCCACAATGGTCTAATACACATGCTCTCAGCAAATCTTCTAACGATTGAATCGTTCTCTCTGTTTGTCCATCGGTCTGAGGATGATATGGTGGACTTAATCTTAACTTGGTTCCTAGAGCTTGATGCAAGATTCCCCAGAAACGTGAAGTAAACTTCGGATCTCGATCTGACACAATACTCGATGGTACTCCGTGAAGTATGATCACTTCCTTGATATAAACATTAGTCGATTTTTCCATGGTGTAATTGATCTTAACAATTAAGAAATGTGCCGATTTCGTTATCCTGACGACTATCACCCAAGTTGAATCAGAACCTTTGAAAGTTCGTGGTAAACTTACAACAAAATCCAATGATATGCTATCCCACTTCCATTCTGGTATATCTAACGATGTAAGCATACCCCCTGGGTCTTTGATGTTCTACCTTCGGTTTTTGACAAGTCGGACATGATGCAACGTACTCTGCTACTTCCTTTTTAATGCTTGGCCACCAAAATCTTTGTTTCAGATCTTGATACATCTTCTTTGATCCAAGATGAATACTTAGCTTACTCTTGTGTGATTCCTCTAAAATCATCTTTGTCATCTCATGATTATCAAGCACACACACTCGTCCATTGCACCTCAAAATTTGATCTGGTCCCAAACTAAATTATGAAACTCTTCCTTGCTTCATTAAGTCATTCTTTTATTGAAGATAGGCATCTGCAACTTGTTGTTCTCAGATTTCTTCCATTAATCCACTAGAATTTTTTATCATTCCCACACTGATCTTTTCCTTATTTAATTCCATAATTAAATTGAGATCACATAACTTCTCAATCAACTCAAGTTCCCTTACCATCATTGCTGAGATATGAATGGCTTTCCGGCTAAGTGCATCAACTACAACGTTAGCTGTTCCAGGATGATACTGTAACTTAAAATCGTAATCTTTCAGAAATTCCATCCAACGTCTCTGTCTCATGTTGAGTTCCTTCTGATCAAATAGATACTTTAAAATTTTGTGGTCACTAAAGACATCGAACTTTGCTCCGTTCAAGTAATGTCTCCATATCTTTAGTGCAAAAACCACTGCAACTAACTCTAGATCATGCGTCTGATAATTTCTTTCATGAGTCCTTAACTGACGTGATGCGTAAGCTACGACTTTTCGATGTTGCATTAACATACATCCTAAACCTTGATGAGAAGCATCACAATATACCTCATATGGTTCATTTTGTTAAGGTAGTATTAATACTGGTGTATCTATAAAGATAGTCCATGAAGATAGCAGGCGCATTCGTCACTCCAAATGGCATTATGAGATATTCATAATGTCCATAACGAGTTCTGAACGCAGTCTTTGGTATATCTTCAGTTTTTGCCCTAATATGATGATAACCTATCCTCAAGTCAATCTTTGAGAACACAACAGCTCCTCGCAGTTGATCCATCAGGTCATCTATACGTGGTAAAGGGCACTTATTCTTAATCGTCACTTTGTTCAGTTGTCGAAAATCCACGCAAAGCCTTGAACCCCCGTCTATCTTTCTCACTAGAAGAACTGGTGCTCCCCACGGAGAAACACTTGGTCGAATGAACTGTTTTGACTAAAGGTCCTCCAGTTGAGTTTTCAATTCAACAAGCTCTGTAGGCGCCGTCTGATATGGGGAAATAGAAATTGGTCCAGCTCCTGGTACTAAATCGATGGAGAATTCTATCTCTCTTACTGGCGGCAAACCAGGAACATCATTAGGAAACACATCCGGAAATTCTCTTACTACAGGCATCGTACTCAAATCGATCTCCCTCTCGACTTCTAACTTAGTTAAAAGCATGTATCCCTGATCTCTTTCTTTCGAAAAAGTTTGTACTTGGTTGGTAGATAAAAATCCAGAAATCTCAGGATTGGGAAAAATTAAAGTCTAATGAGCACAATCTAACAGGATATGGTTGGAAGATAACCAATCCATGCCTAAAATCACATCTAACTGTATTAAAGGCATGCATATCGGATCAACAAGAAAATGTCTATCCTGAATGATAATAGGACAATTCAGACATATAGAATTCACGGTAACTGGCTCAGCATTTGGGGTTGAAACAATCAAGTCATAGGATAAAGAAGAAACAAGTAATTTAAAATGTCTCATAGAATCCATCGTAATAAAGGAATGCGTTGCACCCGAATCAAAAAGTACAGTTAAGATATTACCAGCTATGTCACAACTACCTTGTATGAGATCGTCAGACTCAAGCCTCAGCACCACTCATGGTGTAAACTCTCCCCTTAGCTGTCGGCTTATTGGTCTTTACAGTATTGACAATTGGTGCAGTCCTTGGCATACCACAGTCTCTTGCTAAATGCCCTATCTGACCACAATTGAAACATTTTGGTCCTCTAACTGGACAATTGTTTGATAAATGATTTGGATCTCCACACTTGTAACACTTCTTGTCTGGGCCTTGATTTTGATTCTTCTGACCTCCAACACCTGATGCAGCAGCTACAGGACGATATGATTGTTGATTTCGATTATTCCCAGGTGCTAGGTAATAAGGTTTGTTCTGGACTTGCTTTCCCTTTTGGTTCTGAAATTGACTCTTAGATTTTGATGGTCCTCCCACATTTCCTCTGTTATCTCTTCCCTTCCTCATTTGCTCTATCTTCTTACACTTCTCAACCAAAGCTTGGAAATTCCTAATTTCCAATGGTAATACAGACTTATTAATCTCAAATCGCATTCCTGCTTCAAAAGGCTCACACTTCCTATCTTCATCTGGATTGTTTTAGAAAAAGCAGAAGTATTTGGAAAGGGACTCAAACTTGGCTGCATACTCCCCTACAGATAAATCCCTCTGATATAGACGTAAAAATTCTTGCTCATTTTCTGTTCGAGCACTCTATGGAAAATACTTTCTCAAAAACATGTTATTAAATATTAACCAAGTAATCACCTGATTCTCTGCTTCCAGTAGTTGCCTAGTGCCTCTCCACCAAGATTTCAAGATCCCCTAACAAAGAGATGAGTAGCATAAGGCACCTTCACTCCTTCTGGACTATTGATCAACTCAAAGATCTTCTCCACTTCCTAAATCCATAAGTCAGCTTTTATAGGATCCACATCTCCATGAAATTGTGGAGGATTCTGGCGTCTAAAAGTAGTAACACTTCTGCCTTCAGCAGGCTGTTCGGCTCGAAGTTGTTCCTCTAAATTCTGGGCATCCATTGTAGCAGTTTGTTGTGCAATAGCAGCGGCAACATCCGTCATTGCTTGTGCAGCAAAATCCATACCTCCCTCTTCCTCATAATTTTCCTCGGCCATTAACACGACCACCTCTACGACCTCTTCCACGACCGCGTCCACGTCCACGTCCAAGTGCACCTTCTGGTTCCGTAACTGACCTACAAGACACAATCAGTTAAATGGTAACCAAAAAATTAAACTTGAATTTACTAACTATCACACATTACTTCTAAGAAGTAATTCAAACAATCTCAATCAGAGATCACACAACATCAACACAACAGACCAATTACCAAAGATTTCCCGAAAGACTCGACCAGCTCTGATACTACTAATGCCACACCCTATTCTCAGGGTATTACATTTACGTAACATGTTGCAAAAATCAAACTTAACAAAAATAATAATTTTATGGTTTCCTTCGGAAAACAAAATAAGTTTACTAATTACTTATTCTTGTCAAAATGGTGTTAATTTTTTTTTCCTTTTTCTTTACTGTACACACACCCAAACACCATTACATAATATACATCTCTATATATCATACATATGCATCATCAAAGTTTTACATAAGACCTTTTTCCTACCAGGTCACCATCTACTGCCAAACATATATCACATCAAACTGAAATAACTTAACTATATCACAGTGGGAGTCTGAAGTACACTACTCAAAAAGATGGCTCTCAAGAGTCAATAAGTCAGACTATCTAAAAATCCCACTCTACCCATAAAGACTAAGCCCTACAGCCGGTCCCACTAATGAAACCCATTGGGGAGTCCAACATAGACACCCCCACCTCCATGAGGTATATCTGGAGAGCATACATCAGCCCCCTCTTCAATATCTGGGACTATACCATCCTCAAGAGGAACATAGTCCGGATCAACCATCGAAACCTCCTCCATCTCCACCTGTGCCTCCACTGGGATCAAGACTATAGGCCCAGGAGGTCACTCCGGGGCTACCCGCTGTAAAGGCTGAACGTGCGGAGGTGGTTGATGCTCTAAGTCCTCGTGTTGTACCAAATACCGTAGGATCATCCAAATGGGAGGTAGTGAAACCTCGATCGTCTCCCTGCTATGAATAAGCTGCTGTGGTCCGTTAGCTACAGTCCCTCGGAGTGTCCTCATTGCACCGGTGTAGGTAGCACTCAGATATATATACATTTCCACATAGAAGAGGAAACAACAAACAGATATGCAAGGGTGAGATACCAATATATGAGTTTTGATAAGACAACCGTATACACGACCCACAAAACAAAGATATACCGGATATTCACAAAGATACAAAAATTATCTAAACAAGAGAATAATTTATTCCAAAGGGTTTCATACCCGATACCATCATCATTTTATAAAAATGCATGACACTTCAATATTCAGGCTCTATTTTGATACCTAATCTCCGGAGATCCCACAACTTTCTGTTTCGTTTTGAGCAGATCAAGTCTTTATATGGACCATTGTAAAAACGAAATTAAACAATGTCCAAAAGAACACATAACACACTAGTCATCACTAAGTACACCAAGGTTATTGTACCAAAATGTAACTCATTGGTCCACACAGAACACAATAGCTATTGCGATCAATGGAGTTTATTGTCCATAACCTATTGCATCACTCAGAACCTCAATAGTTATCGCATTAAATTGGAAACAAAGTCCAGTAAAGATATATTGGCTCACTCAGAAACCCAATGATCAAATGGAAACATAGTCCATAAAAGATACATTGATCCATTCAAGACTCAATGATCATGACACATGACACGTCTGCCAAAAATGCATGAGAAAAACTTTTATTCTTGTTTCGTTTTCTTTGTCATAATAATCTTTACATGTCCAAGCCCCAAGCTCACGGCCATGCTTAATTTTATATTAAGACTTTTTCACTTTAAACAAACATAGGACACATAGTCCAAATGTTTTAACTCAACACAGGACACATAGTCCGAGTTCTCAATCGCAAAGCCCTAAACCGATGCACCTGTCTTAGGCTCGCGGATATGGAACTCACATTATCCACATCAAATTTAGGACACACAGTCCACAAAACCTTTGCAGGATAGTCAGTCCAATGACACAAATCCCTGATCTACGTGTCCACAAAACACTATAACCCTGACGTCTCGGTCACTAGGTTCGTTTATCCTTTGTGAAAACATTTTGCTCAATGAAAAACACATACAAAAATCCAAACCTCCGAAAACTTATCCAAGTTTAACGGAACAATTTCACTGAATAAAATTATCTTACAGAAATTCTTTTCTGTTAAAATCGTTGATAAAACGTGAAAATCATAGATAAAATCTTTTCTTTCCACTTACTTTATTTCTGAAAATCGTTCTCAATAAACGTCAACTTAAAAAAGTCCTTTCTAAATAAAATAAAATAAAACCTTTTTCTCAAAAATTTCATAAAAAAACTTTTTATAACTAAAATGACTTTTCTGTCATAAGTAATTGTTCTGACGGCTATATTACGTTATTTTCGGAACTTAATCACTTTAAAAAACATTTTATAATAAAATTGAATTTATTTTGGAAAAACTAGCCCGTGTGAAAAAATTTCACAATTCCGCCCTTACTGTCACTTATTGATACAGTTTCTGCAAAAGTATTATTAAAATAATATTTTTCCACTTTTTCTCAAATTCCCAGAAATCAACCACTTTGATTAATTATTCAAGATTATTAAGCTTTTATCCTTAAATTAAATTGAACACTGACCAATGTCAGGTTTCTCAATCCATCACTCAACAGCAGATAATTTCATCATTGAACAGCATGGCATACATCCAATTCATGGCATACATCATAATTATAATTTAACAATTTAATCATAATCATGTAAATCCACAAATCATAAAAACTAAATTAAACACATTATCAAATCAATAATTAAGAACCAACCGTCTCAATCACTGGAAATTATTACGAATAATATACAGACAACTCAAACAATTAGCATACGATTATCTTAAACTCCTCAGGTAAACTCCCCTTACCTCTTGGAGATTCAAACTAACGTTCTCAAACAACCTTCCGATTTTGAACCGGTTTCCTCCGTCGGCTTAGATCAACTCAATCCGATTGTTTCCTTCATAATGAATTGCAACCAAAATAAATCAAAATCAAACAAAAACACACTTATTCAAGAGGGTTAGGGTTCGGACTCTTCTAAATTTCTAGGTTAGGAAAGTTAAAAATTTTCTAACTTATGGATTTATGATCCTTAAGCAACCTAAACATGATTTAGCACTTAATCCAAGATTATGAACTAAGAACTTTGAATAAAACTCATCCAGCTCCATGAACTAGGGTTTGGGCCTCATCACAAAGTGAGATTGAAAATGTCACTTGATTCTCATCTCTTGGATTCAACAAATATACATAGTATAGAGTTGGATTTAAGTGTCACAAGACAACTTTAAATCAAAAATTCATCCAACAACCAAAGTTAGGGTTTCGGCCCTTTTGAAGAAAATAGGCTAGGGTTTGATTTTTTGGTTTTCTAATCACTTATATACAATAACTATCATGGTCTTAAGAGATGAAATCATGATTCATGACTTAAAGTTGAAACAAAACCCATGAACACCTAAACTACATAGGTTCGGCCTTGCTTAGAAAAATAAGGAAGAAATTTCTTTTGACTTCATGCTTCTATATGATGAATATAGGCATCAATATGAGTTCATAGAAATTGGTTTCAAGTCAAAAGGATTTTTCTACAATTTCTTATGAATTTTTGAATATAGCTTCAAGAACATTGAAGAAATTGATGAACATGATGATTAAAGGCATAAAATCATAAAAGTTGTGAAGAGAAAGAGTTAAGTGATCATGGAGAGAAGAAATAACCTCTTGATGATCAAAGAAATGGATGATTTGTATGATGTTCTTCACAAAATGACTAAGTTCTATCTATGATGTTCTTGAAGAAATGGTGAACTTTGGAGAGAAATAAAGCATGAAATGAAAATGAATAATTGCATAAGTATTGATGATGATAATGGGGCCGTGAGTTTTGGGGTATTTTGGTCCAAAATTACAATGGCAAAGCTTGTAATTCACATGACAACTTAATGGTAAAATGGTCTTTTCCATTCCAAAATATCTAATGTCATTAATGTGCCATTATGGCCATTATCACTCGGATAGGATCGTCATAAATGACCATGATATCAGTCACATCGATCATCTCAGCTCCGTTGCTGTCCCCCTGGTTCATCTGACTCAGGTTTTCCTAGAGATATCTCGACGTTTTTGCCCACGTCAAATATAATATTATATTTTTATGATAAAATTTTCAAAACTTCCAGTATCGTAGAAAATACGATAAAAACATTATTCATTTCATTCCCGAATTAAAATTGGGTTTTCTAAGCAGTAAACTTTTACTGTCAGTGAAAACGCAGACCGGGTTCCATCTGAATTTTCGACCCAAAATTTAATCGTAACTCTATGATATAAAGCATGACATGAAAATGACAGTGGTTTACCCAAAATCATTTTGAGTCTCGGATAAAAATATAAACATTTATATATTTATTATCGACATTTGAAAGCAACGAAAAATCGGGGTTTTACACAAAACTTTCAATATCCGGAATGATTTTACTCCTGAGGAAGAAGAGGCTCTTCGCAGGCAGAATCATGGGCTTTTGATGGGTGAGAAGAAGGAGACCTATGTTTTGTTTCCAGTAATTAATAGTTAATTAATAATTGTGATTCGATCCTTTGTTATGATTTATATAACTTGGGATTTTGCTTTATTCTAATGTTTATTTTCATAATAATGCATTAGTTATTGTTAAGAAACTCATATTTTATTACTGCTACATTTGGTCTTATGGATTTTTTGAGTGTGAGTTTTCGTGTTTCATTCTCGTTCAAAAGCCTTCGTGTGAGTTTTGGAATATATCATTCTCATTTATAAGCCTTAGTTGTAATGAATTATTATTAAAAATATCTAGTGTAACACCCCCATTGGGCATTACCTCGAAAACACATGCGGAAATAAATTCAAAAGAAATTTGCTGGTTGCACTAGTGCAAAATAGCTAATAAACAGGTAATGTTAACGTCTGTTAAGTAAAACTTAGACGCTAAAAAGGAGGCGATGATAGTTCTGTAGTTATCAGGTTCATTTAAATGACTTTTTACGTCATTTGTATAAACAACTGGCGTAAAAAGTGACACGGTTCACCTTTTACGTCAGTTGTTTAAACAACTGACGTTAAAAGTTCATCTTTTACGTCAGTTGTTTATACAACTGACATAAAAGATGACCTTTTAACGTCAGTTGTATAAACAACTGACGTAAAAAGTGGAATCAAATTAGAAAATATATGTTACACATAAACCCGCGCGCCTTCCTTCTTCACCCTGCACTTTCACTACTCTTTGCCTCTCTTCTGCCCTAACCCTTGTCAAGCACCGTGACCGCGATCGAGGTCTTCTCCACCACCACCACCACTGCGAGTTCTTCTCCACCACCACCGCGACAGTATTCTCTCGTGAGTCATCTTCTCCCTACTCTTCTCTCCTCTCTCCTCTCTTCTCTATTCTCTCTTCTCTCTTCTCTCTTATCTTCTATCTCATTTAAGGGTACTTTTCTTTCTCATTTAAGGTTCTCCTTAACTTTCCTTCACCATTGAGCCCTAACAGAATCCACTCTCCTTCACCACTGAGCCCTAACAGAAGCGACCGTATTCTCTGGTAATTCCCTAACTTTGTGAAGTGTGTGAAAATATGTCATAGTCTTTGTCTCTGTTTCTTCTTTCTGATAGATGGTTTGTAAATAGCAATGTTGAAATAGTGATGTGGTATAAGTTGTGTTATTGTGTTTATCTCTGTTATATGTATGGAGGGTATTTTGTTAGTAACTGGTATTTGATGGATTTTGATAATGGTGATAGGGAATTTTGATTTTTTTAGGTTCATAAAACCAGTAGGAAAACCATGTGTTTGAAATGGTGCCTGGACTCTGATAAGTTATTTTCTACACTTTACATATAAGTGCTAAAGAGACTAATCTATTGTTAAAAAATTTCAAAACTCGATTGATAGTCCGAGAATATATGCAAAAAGTTCACTAAAGAGAGGGATAGGAACTTCATTTTTTATGGAATGCCTAATAGTAACGGAATGTTCTATTGTCCTTGTGTCAAGTGTTTGAATACGAGGAAATGTATTTATCTATTTATCTTTATCTTCATTTAACCATGTTAAAAAAACAATATACCGTTTCTGAACAGGCATACACATGGATCACTCGGACCGGCATGCACGGGAGGACATTATGGGGCCTACGCAGGACACTATGGGGACTACGCCTGATGATACTGTAAGTTTACATGTTATACACTATCTTTATTATTTATTTATAATGTAAGTTTAAGTTCTTTATATATTCTTTATTTATCCTTGTTATACATAACGCTCTAATTTAACATTTTTTTTGTCCAAACAGACATCACAGTCTCGGAGGAAACGGGGTAGAGGAGCCACGTCATTGAAGAAGTTGGAGAAGGCTAGGCAAAGTGGTCAGCCTCTTGAGGTGTCCTTTGATACTAAACTAAAGCCTCAAGGCCACCGTTCTAGAGAATTTAAATCGTGGGTGATTCTACAAACCAAGCAACACGTTAGCATCCTATACAACCATTGGAATGATGTTCCACAACGTTAAGGATCAGATTTGGGAGGCTATCACTGTATTTTACTTTTACATTCTTTTGATGTACATTATTAAATAATTATTCGAGTTCTAATTCATCCTGTTTGTTATGTATTTAATGTGTAGAAAGCTTGGACCGTGCCGAATGACGAACATCATCGAGCAAAATGACTTTCATTGGGGGCAAGGCACTGGAGAGGGTTCAAGCATGATCTTACTAGGCACTATGTATCTGGGAAGAAGAAGCTTGATAAGATGTTCTTGGATTACCCCTGGATTGATAGGGAAACGTGGGATAAATTTGTTAGCATTCAACATGGGGACACATTTCAGGTTAGTTGATGAAGTTAATTTATTTATGCTTCTTAGAGATCATTTAAGTAAAGAAATTAAATGTATTTAACTCTATTAATTATGTCTTTTTGTTTAAACGGGCTAAGGCGGAGATGGGTAGGCAGAATCAAGCTAAGAACGTCCACACCCACACCTTGTCTCAGGGTGGGTACGCCACTAGGATTGACGAGATGATGAAGGAGAAGCTTAGGGTGAAGCAAGAGGAGCTGGCTGCGAGGATAGCAGCTGGAGAGGTGCCTGAGGGCACACCTGTTGATCCTCCGTCTCCTATCCCGCTCGAGGATGTTTGGTTGGACAGTCGAGTTACAAAGAAAGGCTCTTTTAAAGCTGAAGCCACTCGCGATGTGGTAGATAAGATTGTAAGTAACTACCTATATGCATTTATAGTTGATATTTGTATATGGTTGATATTTTTAAGGAACACCTTTCTCTTACAAGTTTTTTCAATTCTTCATTGTAGATGGAGTTTAAGGAAAAATGCTCCCAACGCTCATTCGTCCCTTCTGGACACCGGGACATATTGCTCACTGCTCTAGGCAAGGACGACCATCCTGGTCGGGTGATCGGTGTTCCAGAGACGGTGGGCATCAAAGAATATTATGGCGAGTCTACTTCACGAAGGCGGGTCGTCGATGAGGTTGCACTTACAGAAACCATTACACAAAACCTCCTTTCTGACCCTGCCATTACAGACCAGCTGATGAGCCGCTTCTTATCCAACCCAGATTTCAAGCAGGCGCTTTTTAGGGAGCTTGCCTCCGTGGGTTCCCAGGACACCGCAGGAGCTGCGAACCCTTCACATTTGAGCACAAAAGAGAGCTATAATAGGACACATGTGGATGTGGATGAGTTGGCAGAGAGGGAGCGGGAGTTGGAGGTCCGACGTCGTGAGTTTGAGTGTGAAGCGAAACGGTGGGAGTTTGAACTGGCGCAGCGGGAGCTCGAGTTGGCACGGAAGGTATATATTCATTATTAATGTCCAAATCTGACAATTAATTACTTATGTTTTTTTTAATTATCATCAACTTATATACCTTGTTTATTTAATATTGAAGGCAAAGGCGGGTAAGATTTCTCTCATGACTCGGTTGTTCTCGATTGGCGAGGATTATGCCCCATGCTTTTTCAATTGGAGTTGGAGCATGATGGTTGACTGACACGCCCACTTCATGAGCATGAGCTTGGATTTATATTGAGTGGTGACGGTATTGTGTATTTTTGCAATGATGGCCAGCAACTATCCACCACCATTGTGAGTCTTTGGTCGACGTAAGTATGCTTTATAATTTTATAATTAATTCAATTTTTATATTTTATTTGAATTTTATGATTTACTGTATTCATATCGTAGGCATCTCCATCGACTTCAACTCGAGAGGGGTGACAACCTATTCGGCTTCTTAGAGTCCTACTCCCTTCAGCCTGAATTCTTTGACAATCACTACGAAGTCACAGCGTACTTAACAAGATTACTAGGAGGTGATGATCACAAGGAACTATATCTAGCACTGTACATAATGAACAGGCATTGGCAGTTGCTCGTAATTCATCCTACCAAGCATACTGTCATCTTCCTATGCTCTCTCCACAATAACCCGCCACGGGAGGTGGTGGAACCTATCAATAGGTTAGTAATTAATATTCTATTTAATTTAAGTTTTAAAATTTACTTTAATTTTATGCAACAAATGATGAATTGGTTAATTGACATGAATATTCTGTTTATGATAGTGCGCTCAAGACTTGTAGTTTGAGCTGTGCCAACGAGAGGAGTAGGGCTCCTAAGTCTAAAGGAAATCCTAATTGGATTATCCTCAAGGTTGGTAGTTTGTTAAATAGTATATAATATTAGAATTACTAATTACTAATTCCAAATATATATGTTTATTTAACTGACATTAAATTTCATTTCTTTTGTAGTCTCGATATCAACTAGACGGTTGGTCGTGTGGATATTATGTGATGCAACATATGCTGAACATAGTCTCCGCATCTATTACGGAAGGATAGGAGAGGGTAATAATACTTAATTAAACAAATTATTTAATTATATATTATAGTTTTCATTTTCATTGCGTTAATTAATGTTACCGTCATTTTTTTGAACATGTGCGTGCTTTTAACAATGGACCAATCTCCTCTAAACAAAAAAAGAGTTCAAAGACTTAAGGACGCGGTTTGCAGAATTGTTCCGTTGTATATATATACATTTATTTTATTATTGAAATTTAAGTGAAATATTGGACTGTTACTTTCATCATTTTACATCGGATCGGATCATTTCTTCAATGCGGGGATAGTCTGGGGAAGGGATATATTGTAACAGAATTTTTAAAAAAGAAACAAAACCTTTAAAGTCAGTTGTTTAGTACAACTGACGTTAAACGTTAAGCTTTTAACGTCAGTTGAATGAAACAACTGATGTAAAAAGTTATTTTAAAAAAAAAATTGGCTTTTACCATCCGTTATGTAATCAACTGACATTAAAAGTGTACTTTTAACGCCAGTTTTGAACTGACATAAAAAGTTACACTTTTAACGACTGCTACAATAACGTTGGGATTATTCAGACGTCAAAAATCAAATTTGACTGACGTAAAAAGCACTTCCTGCACTAGTGTTACTTTCAGAAATTTATTTACTTTAGAAATGTACTTGAATACAAAGCTAGAATTTTTTCTTTTACAAAATTTTCGGATGAGTCTCCTCTGTAATTCCAACATCCCAGAATAAAAACACCTGCTGAAATATTTAAATTTTTTTCCCATAAGTTCCAGTCATACAAAATACATTAATATGGTGTTATTCTGAAAATATTTACATCAACAAACTATACATGACCAAAAGGAAAAATCTTACATTTTTCATCCAAAAGAAAATCTCTCCGAGCCATAAACATTTCATTCAAAATAAAGGCTCTCTGAGCCATAAGCATATATACTATCATTAATCAATAACATCTCAGAAACCTAAGCTGGTCGTTCTAAAAGATATTCCTGGGGAAGACCCCTATGGTCCTCACCATTATACCTGACATTAGACCTCTTCAAGGATTGAGACTAATATCCCCGAGTGAAACTGAAAACCTCTTCTGCACCTTCTGTACGTGTGTACCAAGGTACCACGGCAAAACCAAAAAAAAATATACATGCAAGGGTGAGATACCAATATATGGATTTAAATACGACAACTACATGCACGACTCTCAAATACCATTTAACATGAATATTCAAAGATAATATATTTATCAAAGGGTTTCATACCCAACAGTCGTAGCCGTTTTAAAAACCTTGGCACTTCAATATCAACTAAATTTGATACCTAATCTCCGGAGCTCCAACGAACAAATAAATGAGCTGATTAGGCTTTCATTGCCAAATAAGGTAGAATTAATGCTAGAAAAGGCAAAGTTCAAATAACCATACCACAGTCCAAAATGAGGCAAAGTGGTGACTACGTATAGTATATGGTTTTCATGGTCATATATCCATCAAGGCACGGTGATGCAAACTGCATGAATACTTGCCATCAAGCATTCAAGTCCTACGAAAAGGCACGCCTGCCCTGAAATGCATGTAAAATGTTTTGTTCCAGTTGTTTTCTTTGTGTTCAATCTTTATGTGTCGGAGCTAAAAGTCTCACGAACAAATCACCATTTTAACCTTTCAAGTTTAATACCTCATTCAAAATTAACTGACTCCAAGTCAAAAGTGTGCAAATCATGAAATCTAGACGATGCACCAGTCTTAGATACGTAGATTTTAGTTCACAAAACCAATACACCATTTATAGGACATCTAGTCCATAACTTCACCTTTCGGACCCGTGGCCCATATCATTCCATAACTTCACCTTTTGGACCCCTGGCCCATATCATAGAACACTAGATCCCGACGTCTCCGCAACTGGGTCCGTTTTTCATCTTGAAAACCATTTTCGTTCTGTGAAACACAAAACAATACAAAATTTCCTCAAACGTCAAATCCTTTCCATTTGAAATTCATTCATAAAACGTCAAATCATAGAGAAATCCATTTTTCTCAAATCCGTTTTCTTTTGGAAACTCTTTTTTTTCGGAAACAACTTCAAATCCTCGTAAAATCCTTTCCAACCTATTTCTATTCGAAATAATAAAATTGCTCCTCATTGTGACACCCTAAAACCCGGCATCACATGGTTACTCATTGCGGAAAAGAAACGTATTTAAAACACTGGTCGCTTTCGGAAAAATAACATTTTATATAGGGTTACTGAAAAAGGGTACTCAAACTTTTTTTTGTTAAAAGAAGTTAAGAAAAGGTGATGAACACTCAACATGAAAATAACATCATACATATAAATATAACTGACCCACTTGGGATCTTAGGTTTGATTACAAAACAAGCCTTGTCGAACTGGCCAACATACACTAAAACAGCTACTGAAGAAAAAGGTAAAAAAAGAAACATCAAACCGGGGATAGGGAACTGGGTACAAGACTCAAAAGATGGCTCTAAAAGCCTAGGGACTATCGTGACAACTCCAAAAGCCAACGAACAATCTACCAATTCCTCCTGCATGCAGAGTGACCACAGACGCTACCCCCATACGAGATATCAGATGCGGATCGATAACGTCAGCGCCATCGTCGATAGGGACGTCGTCATCTCCGGGATCCTGCGGATGGTACTCTGGCTCCTCCTCCTCATCGTCCTCGACCTCTATCAGCTCAAGAGGTTCTTCCTTGGGGTCCTCTTCAGGATCCTCCTCCACTGGATCCTCCGCAAGCGGTTCAACTGGATCGAAATGCTCATGAAGGAAACCGGTGACTTGCAGCGTATGAAGGTAGTACCATGGAGGTGGAAGCACCACATTCCTCTTCTCGACAGTATGAATCCTTCATACGGGCACTCCATTAGTATTCGTCTCGGTAGTCGTGACTGGTCCTCGATATGTCGCAGTCGTCGCACCCTCGTGTATAGTCCAGTTCCCTGCCATCCCAGCATGATCAAACACTTCGCTCCTCGAGCTCGACTGTGCCAAGGGAACGTTCGGATCTATCTAAAAGCACGTACATACCCGATACAAGAAGAAAAGAACAGAACATACAGATGTGCAAGAGTGAGATACCGTCATAAGATATATCCCACAAAAACCATGTACATGATACATACATCACATAATCATATAAGCAGTTAAACCATGCATATACATAACATAACAGTGTTATATCAAAGGGTCTCAAACCCGCACAGTCAATCTTTGAAAATATGCATGGCTCTAACTCAATCTCATGAGATATCAACACCGTTTTCCACTGGAGAAGAATTAGAGTTGGTCAATCTCTAGCCCACCGGGTAGTTGCCTCCATACCCTCATGCATTTAAGGTCTCAGGACGAGCAACGTCACATGTGCCTCTGAATCGGTCACATGGACTGACTCCCAGATACCACCTTATATCTGATATGTAAGAAAGCACGTCTGCCTAGGTAAATGCACATGAGAAAATATTTCATTCAAAAGGTTTTCTTTGTGTTCATTCTTTTTTGTTGTCGCAGCTCAAAGCTAATTAACGACTTAATCATTATTTCCCCATCACTTGAAAACTTAGAAACATAGGACACACAGTCCGAATGCTCAATCACAACGCCCGAGACCGATGCCGAAGTCAAGGGTTGTGGTCATATAAATCACTTATGCTTTTATTCATGTTTTAAACTTAACACGATAAGGACAATAGCCCACAGCAACGAAATTAGAACGCATTGTCCTCCGTTTCGAGAATTGGACTCTCAATCCAGAACATCATGAATAGGACTCATGGCCCCGAATTAACACTGATCCAAGATCACGTGCGTATAACTGAATACTAGAGGCGACGTCTCGCGTACTAGATTCTCTTTCTTAAGTACTTATTTTTCATTCAGTGAAAATCAAATTCAAAACCGAATCCTCGATAACCTATCCAGGCTATTGGAAAGTTTCTAAATCATTTAGGAGAAAACCTTTTCTTTGAAAATATTTTATAAAGAATCTTTGAAATACTTTTATCTTTGAAAATCCCCAATAGGATATTGCCAAATAATCTTGAAAGTTTCACTTGAAGGCACATAGTTCGAAAAGGATTTGTCTCTTGTATAACAATAGTTCACCAAAACCATTTCAACATTTGAAACAACTACTTTAAGTTAATGAGCTTTTGGAAAAAAACACCAATCCTTTCATCTTCAAAGCTTATTAAGGTTTTTAATCCTTATAACATTTGAGCACAGACACAAGTCTGGCTTAGCAAACTTTCAATCAACAGTAGTATATATTCTCAGTTCAATGCTAATATCACAGTTGAAAGCAGTTCATCATAGATATGCATTATAACATTTAGAACAAGCACGGTTCAACATCAGATAACAACATAACAGTTCAAGTACATTAGATAACCAAGTAAGCTCAATCAACATATAAATATCCAGTTAAACACATACACACATGCATACAGTTATTGCAAATCTTTAGGAAATCCCTTCTTACCTCACGTCAGAGTTAAGAGTCTTGGATTTGAAAAGAAGGTTCACGAACGTCTGATACGTGGTCGTACACGGGTCAAAATAATATAGTAATTAAAAAAACTGCAAGACAAGGCAAAACAACCTTAGTCGTCTCATGAGGATCTTTAAAATTATTAGCCAATCAAGAATGTTAAAGAAAGGAGGTTTTCAAAATTCGTTGGGAGAAAACAAATTGCAATTTAAAAAAAGAAATTCAATTAATTATAAACATAAAACCAAGACGTCAAGTTCTTTGGTAGAATTCGTCATTGTTCCAAAATATATAAATTTGTTTGCCCTCCTCCTCTATTAATTTGAAATCTACTACATGATCATGTAGGGATTAAACAACAAAATTGGAGTCACAATCGCAATCCCTAATAATGTTGATTTATTTACAAATTCAATTAACCTAGGTTACCAATCGGTTCCCTAATCTCTATTAGATTTTTGGATTAATCAATCCTAATTCCTAATTCCAATTCAATCATGAAAACTGAATCTACATCTAATCAGACATAGATAAAGCGTAATCACACTCACAACACAAAAATCATTATTGAAAGAAGAGAAAAGGAGAAGAAGCAATTGAAAAACAATTAAAAGTAAGGAACTCGGAATTCAAACCAAATTACTTGAATGTCTAGGATTGATAAAAGGTTTAGCCTTCCATAGTCATCACCATTGGAGAAGCTATAACAACAAAACATCCAACAAACTGAAGAAAACTAAAAAGGGGAGAAGAGAGGGGAAGAGAATTCCAAAACTTGCAAAAACAAGGATTGCAAAAGTGTCTAATTTTCGTCTCTCTGACTTGTGCGGATGTAAAATGCTATTTATGCTTATTAATCCTGACCTAACCCTATACCAAATTAAGGGCCTCTGAATAAGCATTCCAACAAGGTATCATATGACTTAATTGGGCTTAAGATGAGTAAGTTAGGGCCATTTAAGTGAAGGAACATCATGGGTTGCGCACTAATCCGCGCCATAGAACTCAGGACCCAATTTAGCCTTGATTTTGGCCTAATTTGACAATTCTTGTGACACCTGAAATTGTAGGTCTCTTCCTTATCTTTCTAGGGACAGCAGGTTCACCAAAATCCGATATCTGTAGCTCTAGTTATGCTCTGCGCAAGGCAACAACGTCAGGATGAGTGAAAAATCCGAAAATTAACAATGTTTAGCAATTAAGCCCAATTAAGACCAATAATGTAAAACTCAGCCAAATAACCAATATTAAACACATATAAAAATTAATTAGGCCAAGTATACACACTAAAAGGTAACTCAAAAATGAGTTATCAACGTCCTCGCTTCTCCGGTGATGGAAGTCTAAGGTTACCAAAATAAAATCATGAGTTAAAAAAAAATCAACTCGAGAATACTAACCACAAGGTATAGGTTCGGTTCATACAACAAACTAGGATTAGGGGTTTCCGAAATTTATGCGACTCTTGGATTTATGATCCTTAAGTGCTAGAAGTTCATAAACAACAATATTTTAACAAAGTTGAATTAAAAATCCCACTAAGTACTTGACTTAGGGTTTCGGCCAAGCATAGGTAAATAGGCTAGGAATTTCTAAACTTTCCAATCTCTTTAGGTTAGCATCCATACATAGTAAGGAGCTTGAAACCATGAACATTTTGGAAAATGGAAAAATCAAATGTCTTAGACCATGAACTCTTAGGTTCGGCCTTAACAAGTTTGTGAAGTTAGAGATCTTTAAATCATCCAATCTTTTGGACATAACATCCGTTAACATGAAGGAGATTTAATCCATAATCATCTTGGAAAACAAAATAAAATAACACATCCTAGGTCAAATGTTACATTCGGCCATCATAGGAAAATAAAGCAAGAAAATATTTTAAACTTTCCAATCACTTAGACATAGCATCCTTTAACATAAGAAGCTTTTTAGTCAATGATCACTTTGGAAAACAAAACTCAACATCTTTGCCATATACATTTAAGGTTTCGGCATCCTTAGGAAGAAGGGGTTAGGAAACTTTGTGTTACACAACCTTTTAGTATGTGATAGTATGAGTAAATACAGGAATGTAGAAAGTGGTTTCAACTCAAAAGGAGTTTTCTACCATTTTTTAGAGGTTTTAGAAGTTAAAAGCACATAAAGGTCATATGAAGAAAACTTTAAAATAAAAGATGAAACTTTGAAAAAGAACTACATAGAAGTATTACCCTTAATAAGATGAACAACTTTGATGAAGAACTCTAAGAGAAAAGCTTGATAAAAATGTAAACTTTGTAAGAGAGAAGAAGAAGAAATGTAGTAAAGTGTAAATGTGAGAAATGGAGGAAAGTGATGAAGTGTGGAAATGAAGAGTGTTTATAGAGAGTGAAAGGAGAGGGTCACGGTTTTGGGAGAGGAAGAAAGAAGGTGGGTTGCTTGTAGAGAGGATAAGGAGTTAAGGTGATGTGATGTGATTGGAGAGAGAAAGATGAAAAAGTGATATTTTTGAAAAAAAGTCATGATTCACCTTTTGAGGTTTGTCATAACCTTCACATCAAGTCACTTCATGTCACTTCATCCTCTTGATGCTCTGCTCCATTGCGTATCAGATGACTTCCCCGATCGTATTTCCCGACAATTTCACCCGGGAAATCCTTAAGATTTGGCCCCGAACAAGATTTTTCGAAAAACTCCAAAACCACACAAAACATCATAAAAACACTAACCGTCTCATTCACGAATTAAAGTTTGGTCTCTAGCTCCGTAAACTTATACTGGTAATGAGAACCCATACCAGTTTTCGTTTGGATTTTCGACCGAAAATTTTACTGTGACTTCATACGGTAAAACAACACAAGAAAATGATTTTATTTTAAATAAAATCATCCTATGGATTTTATAAAAAATAAACACATTAAAGCATGTATTTACTGATAAAGAAGCATACGAAAAACAGGGTGTTACAACTCTACCCCTCTAAAAAGAATTTCGTCCTCGAAATTACGTACCTTGAAATAAATCAGGGTACCGCAACTTCATCTTGTCCTCAGCTTCCCACGTTGCTTCTCCGGTTGTCTCATTCTAGATGACTTTGACCAAAGGAATTTGCTTACCTCTGAGCAGCTTTGTCATCCTATCCGCAATTTGTGCCAGCGAAGTCACAAAGGACAGGTTCTCTTTTAACTGTACTTTATCAGGCTTTATGATATGTGATGGATCAGGAATGTATTTTCTCAACTGAGAGACATGAAAGACATCATGGATATTGGAAAGAAAGGGTGGTAAAGATATTTTATAAGCTACTGGACCTACACGATGAAGAATTTAGTAGGGTCCAATGAACCTGGGATTAAGCTTTCTGGACTTTATTGCTCTGCCATCCCAGTCGTTGGCGTGAATATCAAGAATACATGTTCGCCTTCCTCAAACTCTGGAGGTCGTCGTCTCTTGTTCGCGTAGCTCTTCTGTCGGCTCTGAGTAGTCCTCATTTTCTCCTGGATCATTTTCACCTTTTCTGTCGTTTGTTGCACGAAGTCTGGACCCAACAGCAAACTCTCACCATCCTGGTACCAACACAAAGGCGTCCGACATCGTCGACCGTATAGGGCTTCATAAGGTACCATTCCAATTATTGAATGGGAACTATTATTGTAGGTGAATTCTATCAACGGTAGGGAATCGTCCCAACACCCGACATCCACCAAAACACAAGCTCTCAGCAAATCCTCTAGTGACTGGATTGTCCTTTCCGTTTGTCCATCAGTCCGCGGATGATATGTGGAACTCAATCTGAGTTTCGTTCCAAGCGATTTTTGCAAACTTTGCCAAAACCTCGATGTAAACCGCGGGTCTCGGTCTGAAACAATGCTCGAATGCACACCATACAGTCTAACAATCTCTCCGATGTACAGTTAGGTTAACTTCTCCATAGAGTATCTCATATTGATTGGCAAAAAGTGAGCTGACTTAGTCAGTCGGTCCACTATTACCCATATAGCCTCATAACCCTTCTTAGTCCTTGGTAAACTGGTCACGAAATCCATCAAGATTCTATCCCATTTCCATTCTGGAATATCTAAAGACTGTAACATTCCTTCTGGTCTCTGGTGATCCACTTTGGCTTTCTGACATACAAAACAAGAAGCGACATATTCCATTACATCTCTCTTCATCCCATACCACCAGTACAACTTCTTAAGATCTTGATACATCTTTGTGGCCCCAGGGTGCATACTCAACCTGCTCTTATGAGCCTCTTCTAAAATCAGCTTCTTCAGCTCAGCATCATCAGGTACACAGATTCTCTTGCCAAACCTCAAGATTCCATCTGTTCCTTCTCTAAACTTTGACAGAGCTCCTTGACGTACTAAGTCTCTTTCTGTTTGCAGATACTGGTCAGTCTCTTGCTTCTCCTTTATCTGCTCCATTAATCCATTGTACACGGTGGTCCTGTTCAGACACAGTTTTCCTGGCGTACTCTCAACTTACAAACTTAGATCTCGGATTTGTTCTAGAAATTCCTACTCTTTAACTATCATCACTTATGCGTGAATTGACTTTCTGCTAAAGGCGTCAGCCACTACATTCGCCTTTCCAGGGTGATACTGTAGTTGAAAGTCATAATCCTTCAGGAATTCTAACCAACGTCTCTAACGCATATTCAACTCCTTATGATTAAACAGGTACTTCAAGCTCTTATGGTCACTGAAAACATTAAAAGTAGCCCCGTACAAGTACTGTCTCCAGATTTTTTTAAAGCAAAGACCACAACAGACAGTTCTAAATCATGCGTCGGATAGTTCCTCTCATGAATCTTCAACTACCTCGAAGCAAAAGCTACAACTTTCCGATTTTGCATCAGCACACAACCCAAACCTTGATGCGAAGCATCACAGTAAACCTCAAAAGATTCCTTGGGATCAGGTAGGATCAATACCGGTGAGGTTGTCAACCTCCTTTTCAGCTCTTGGAAGCTTCTCTCATAGGCTTCTGTCCACACGAACGCTTGGTCCTTATGAGTCAACTGGGTGAGAGGTCCTACAATCTTGGAAAATCCTTCAATGAACCTCCTGTAGTAGCCAGTCAAACCCACAAAACTACGGATTTCTGTTGCCGTTGTCGGTCTTCCCCATTCCAAAACAGCCTCGACCTTCGTCGGATCCACAGCGATTCCTTCGCGGGATATTACATGACCCAAGAATTGAACTTGATCCAACCAAAACTCACACTTATATGCTTTCGCATAGAGCTGCTTCTCTCTTGGGATCTGGAGACCAATGCTAAGGTGTTCAGCATGAGTCTCCTTGTCCAGAGAATAGATCAGAATGTCATCAATGAAGATGACTACGAACTGATCCAAAAAGAGATGAAAGATCCTATTCATATAGTCCATGAATATAGAAGGTGCATTCGTCACTCCAAATGGCATCACCAAATACTCATAATGCCCATAGCGTGTTCGAAACATTGTCTTAGGAACATCTTCTGCTTTTACTCGTATCTAGTGGTATCCTGACCGTAGATCTATCTTTGAAAACACTGCCGCGCCACGCAACTAATCCATAAGATCATCTATCCTTGGAAGAGGATATCTGTTTTTAATCGTGACTTTGTTTAACTGACGAAAGTCCACACACAGCCTAGCAGTTCCATCTTTCTTCTTTACTAGCAGGACTGGAGCTCCCCACGGTGACACACTAGGTCGTATAAACTCTTTCCTCATCAGCACCTCAAGTTGGTCCTTCAAGGTTTCTGACTCTGTTGGCGACATGCGATATGGTGCCATGGATATTAGTCCAGTGCCTGGAATCAGATCAATTGCGAACTCGATCTCACGAACAGGTGGCAATCCAGGTACATCCTCAGGGAAAACCTCCAGAAACTCTCGAACGATAGGTACGGATTCCAAGTCAAACTCGCTCTCGACGTCCAAGGAAAACAAAGAAGATGTAACCTTGAGCTCCTTCATTCAAAGAAGCTCTTACCTGACTAGCAGATAAAAATCCAGAAATCTCCTCCCTAAAGATTAAGGTTTTCTAAGCACAATCTATTAGGATATGGTTGAAAGATAACCAATCCATGCCTAAGATTACATCTAACTGTACTAAAGGCAAACAGATCAAGTCTACAAGGAAATGTCTATTCTGAACAATGATAGGACAGTTTAAGCAAACAGAATTAACAGTCACAGGTTCAGCAGTTGGGGTAGAAACAATCAGATTATATGGCAAGGAAGAAACAGGCAAGTCTAAAATCTTCACACGATCCATCGAAATAAAAGAATGAGCTGCGCTTGAATCGAAAAGTGCAGGCAAGAGATTACCAGCAATGTCGCACTTACCTTGCACAAGATCAGCGAAGTTCGATGCCTCAGCACCACTCATGGTATACACTCTTCCCTTAACGGTTGGCTTGTTTACTCTAGCATGGTTGACAGAATGCTCCCTCTTCGATGTACGACACTCCTTTGCCAAGTGTCCTACACGGTCACAGTTGTTACACTTGTAATCCTTCTTCGGGTAAGCATTGGCCAGGTGGCTCGGATCTCCACACCTGAAACATCTCCTTTCTTGGCCTTGATCGTTGTTTCTCTGGCCTCCACTTCCTGTCCTCGAAACACTGGGACGAGCTTGTTGTTGTTTCTGGTTGTAGCTAGATGCCTGGTGATATGGCTTCCTCTGGTTCTGCTTCCATTTTGAATTCCGGCCTTGATTCTGGCTCTTAGGACGAACAGGTCCTCCTGCGCTTCCCTTATTATCCCTTCCTCTGTGCATCATCTCAATTTTCCGGCACTTCTCCACTAGTGCTTGGAAGTTCCTGATCTCCAACGGCAATACCGATTCTTTAATCTCGAAGCGCAGACTGGCTTCAAATTGCTCACACTTCCATTCCTCACTGGGATTGTCTTGAAAGAAACGGAAATACTTGGCAAGGGATTCAAACCTTGCCGCATATTCCCCTACCGGCAGGTCCCGCTGACTCAGCCTCATGAACTCCTGCTCCTTCTCTTTCCAGGCACTCTGGGGAAAATATTTGTCTAGAAACTTGCCACGAAATACTCCCCAGGTGATCGCCTGGTGCTCAGCCTCCAAAAACTGCCTGGTGCCCTTCCACCAAGATTTCAAGATCGCCCACTAGATGGAACGCGGAATAAGGAACCTTAGATTCCTCTGGAGTGAGTACCAGATCGAAGATCTTCTCTAGCTCCTGAATCCAAAGATTGGCCTGTATTGGATCCATGTCTCCATCAAACTGCGATGGATTCTGACGTCGGAAAGCTTCCAGATGCCTTCCCGCTGCAGCTTCTGCCCTCTGTTGCTCCTGTTGGTTCTGGGTAGCAGCATTAGCCGTTTGAAGAGCTATGGCAGCAACCACGTCAGCCAGCGCTTTATAACACCCCCCTTGGGCATTACTTTGTAAACACGTGCGGGAAATGAATTTAAAAGGGAATTTCGCTGGTTGCTTTCGGAAATTATTTTATATAAATATATAAGCGCCAGAAAACGGGTATAAAGTTTGTTAAATGCGGTTACGGTAAAATTTAAACCTGTTTTGAAATAGTAACATCACATTTTCACCTAACATGGTATAAATTCTGGTCATATATAAATACCATTTGTTATACGACCCAAAACCTAAGCCGTGACCGGCGCACAGACTTACGAACCTAGCCTGGCAAGCCTATTTATTTTTGAAATGTACTTAAATAAAAAGCTTGAATATTTTTACAAAAAAATTGATAGAGTCTCCTCTGTAAATGCAACATCCCAAAAAAAACACATGTTGAAATATTTCTATTTTCATCCTAGAAATTCCAGTCGTACAAAGAAACATAAAGACGGTATGTTTCTGAAAATATTTACATAAACAAATACCTGACCAAAATGAAAGGTTTTACATTTTTCATCCAAAAGAAGGGCTCTCCGAGCCATTTACATTCCATCCAAAAATAAAGGCTCTCTGAGCCATAAACATACATACTAACATTAATCAACATTGTCTCAAAACCTAAGATGGTCACTCTAAGAGATATTCACGGGTTCTCACCATTATATCTGACATTATACATCTTCCAGGATTGGGAATAATATCCTCGAGCTAAACTGGAAACCTCTTCTACATCTTCTGTATGCGTATACCAAGATACAATAGCAAAACCAGAAAAACAGATACATGCAAGGGTGAGATACCAATATATGGATTTAAACACGATAACCACATACACGACTCTCAAATACCATTTAACATGAATATTAAAAGACAACAATATATTTATCAAAGGGTTTCATACCCAACAGTCGTAACCGTTTTCAAAACCCTGACACTTCAATATTCATCAACTACCTTTGATACCTAATCTCCGGAGCTCCAACCATCAAAGAAATGAGCTGATCAGGCTCCAATTGCCAAATAAGGCAGAATCAATGCCCAATATGGCAAAATTCTGTTGACCATTCCACAGTCCAACTCAAGGCAAAGTGGTGACTACATATAGCACATGGTCTACGTGGTCGTATATCCATCAAGGCACAGTGACGCAAACGTCATGAATACTTGCCATCAAGCATTCAAGTCCTGTTCAAAGGCACGTATGCCCTGGAATACATGTAAAACGTTTTGTTCTCGTTGTTTTCTTTGTGTTCAATCTTTATGTGTCAGAGCTAAAAGTCTCACGACCAAATCATCATTTTAAACTTTCAAGTTTACTACCTCTTTCAAATATAATTGACTCCAAGTCAAAAGTGTGCAAATCACGAAATCTAGACCGATGCACCAGTCTTAGATATGTAGATTTTAGTGCACAAAACCAATAAACCACTTATAGGACATCTAGTCCATAACTTCACCTTTCGAACCCCGGGCCCATATCATTCGGACCCCTGCCCATATCATAGAACACTAGATCCGACGTCTCGGTTGCTAGGTTCGTTTAAACCATTTTCGTTCTGTGAAATACAAAACAAAACCAAAGTTTCCTCAACTTATCCAAGTTGACAGAAATAACACCATTCTGTAAAACTCGTTTATAGAAATCCTTTCCATTTGAAACTCATTTATAAAACCATCAAATCATAGAGAAATCCATTTTTCTCAAATCCGTTTTCTTTTGAAAACTCCTTTTTCCATAACAACTTCAAATCCTCGTAAAATCATTTCCAACTAATTTCTATTTGAAATAATAAAATTGTTCCTCATAGTTTTCGTTGTCAAATACTTTTCTAAAGTATTTTTCGTTGGAAATAAAGTCATTTGTAAATCAAATGATTTTCTCTTTTACAAAAGTTCTTCATAATCATTGTTAAAATATCCTTGACACTTACATTTCTAAGAATAACTTTTTGTCTTATTTTTGAATTTGTTTGAAAAAGACAACGTAACTGAAATATTTTCAAGATGTCGTCCTCACTATTTACTCATAAATCACTCTTTTCTCCAAAACATCATCAAATATAAATACTTTCAATATTTTTCTTCCATAAATCAAATCCTTGGAATTTCTCCTCAAGCTTTTTCAATGCTTTTATCTTTAATTTAATTGAGCACTGACCAATGTCAAGCTTCTCGATCAATCAACCAACCAACGGAGTAATCCATACATAGCAGATATCCACACATCACAAAGATAATCATGCTTTCACATAAAACATTAAAAACCACATAACAGTCATATAATCACAATTTGACACCACACATCACAACAGATAAACTCAAATACGACACACAAATAGCATGCAGTTACCGAAAATTCCTAAGCAGTCTCCCCTTACTTTTGAAGACAAGAGAAGGATCACTCATTCCGGGTTCCTCTAACACTTCGCAATGCTTATAACAACTTCGAGATAGCTTCAACCACTTACCCTCTTCTCCTTAAACTATGACCGTCACATCCACATAGATGGAAATTGGCCATCAACATAGCCAATAGCAAGCACAACCAAAAATCAGAAACTTATCATCACAAAACATAAGTTTGTACAACTTAAATAATTAATTCACTAAGGAAATGATATTGGTTTTTCATTTAAAATAATGGGGGTTTTAGAGTTCACTAAGAATTTGGGAAAAACCAATTTTGATCAAAGAAATATGAAATTAGACTAGGGAATCATAAATTAATAACTCTAATTACATTTAAACATAATCAAGTTTGAGACATCAACATAATTTGACTGATGTTTCAAATTGGGAAATTAAGGTTTTAAAAAAAATTGGGGAAAATCTAATTTGATTAGAGTATCATGAAATTGACATTAAAAAAAATTAATTTAAAATCTTAATTACACTAAAACAGAGTCAATTTCAGGATTAGAGTATGATGACAAATTAGGTTTTTGAGTGAAATTGGGGGAATCCAAATTTAAAGAGGATTTGAGCAATTAGCATAGGGAGTTTGAAATTGACATATCCAATTTGAAATCAATACCATCAATTTGGGGATTTAGGATCCAATTTCGAAATGAGGGTTAGGGTTTCAAAATTGGGGTTTTGAATGATGGACAAGGAAAGATGAAATCCACTCACCTAAGATGAGGAAGAAGCATGCGGTGGTTCTGTGATGGAATCGCGGCGGCGGCGGCAACAACACGATGGAGAGGTGGCGGGGCTCCGTTCTGCAACCACCATGACCAAACAAGAAGAGCTAAGCTTCTTAGAAGAAAGGAAGAGAGTTTAAAACACAAAAGGATAGTGGAACCACCAAGAAAGGGCGTTGGAAATCCTTACCGTGACGGAGGGCTCGTTTTTGCGCGGCTTCAAAGGCGAACGTGTGCAGGTGGCACGTATTCCCTTCCCTGCGGCGGCCGATGAGTTCCCAAGGGCAGCGCGCGATCGAGTCCGTGAAGGGAGAAGGGAGGAGATGAGCTTGGAGTGGGAGGGGGTTTTGGTGTTTGAGGAAGAAGAAGAAATCAGAAGTAAAAGAAGGGAGAAAAGGAAAGAGAGAAAAGAATGGGGGGTCGACGCTGATGAGAGGGTGGAGAGAGAAAAAAAATGTTTTATTTCCTTTGTATTTTAGTTAATAATAGGTAAATGTGTGGTTGAGATTGAGTTTAAAATAAAAGGAATAATATTAACCCTTAGATCTAAAAATAGTTAGTGACAAAAATATACTTTCAAAATTTTATTTAGGATCAAGAGTGATAGTTGAACTGATCAACTAAGAAAATCAACGGTCCAAAATTAATCTCTGATTAATGTCAAACCAAAATATTTTTAACTCTAAAATTAAATATAATAAAAATATAACAATAATTTTCTTCCAATCCCATTATTACAAATATTTTTTTTCTAAACAAATACTCATAGTGAAAATAACATAATAGTATTGTCTAGTAATCGTGCCTATACTGACATAAGACAGTATTAACGCACTCAAAAATAAATATTAAATGAGTAATTAAAATTACTCAAACTAAATCACATAAAACTAAAAAAAAAATAAACATATACAGATATTTACTATTATTGAAGAATAGTAAAAAACCGGGGTGTTACACGCTTGGGCAGCAAAATCCATTCCTCCGTAGCCTCGTCCACGTCCACGAGCACCTCTCTGGTTCATACTGATCTATACCACACAAGCGATCATGATAACGACCAAAAAGGGGATGTGAACCATGGGTCATCACACATTACCTCAAAGAAGTAATTCAAACAACATCCAGACAGAGAAAAACACAACTTCAACACAACAGACCTAAACTCAAACATTCCCGAAAGACTCGACTAGCTCTGATACCAACTAATGTGACACCCTAAAACCCGACATCGCATGGTTACCCGTTGCGGAAAAGAAACTTATTTAAAACGATGGTCACTTTCGGAAAAATAACCTTTTATATAGGGTTACTGAAAAAGGGTACTCAAAAATTTTTTTTGTTAAAAGAAGTTAAGAAAAGGTGATGAACACTCAGAACATGAAAATAAACATCATACATATAAATATAACTGTCCCACTTGGGATCTTAGGTTTGATTACAAAACAGGCCTTGTCAAACTGACCAACATACACTAAAATAGCTACTGAAGAAACATGTAAAAAAAGAAACATCAAACCGGGGATAGGGAACTGGATACAAGACTCAAAAGATGGCTCTAAAAGTCTAGGGACTATCGGGACAACTCCAAAAGCCGACGAACGATCTACCAATGCCTCCTGCATGCAGAGTGACCACAGACGCTACCCCCAGACGAGATATCAGATGCCGGATCGATAACATCACTGCCATCATCGATAGGGACGTCGTCATCTACTCTGGATCCTCCTCCTCCTCGACCTCTATCAGCTCAAGAGGTTCTTCCTCGGGATCCTCCTCCACTGGATCCTCCGCAAGCTGTTCAACTGGATCAAAATGCTCATGAAGGAGACCGGTGACTTATAGCATATGAAGGTAGTACCATGGAGGTGGAAGTGCCACACTCCTCATCTCGATGGTATGAATCCTTCGTACGGGCACTCCATTAGCATTCGTATCGGTAGTCGTGACTGGTCCTCGATACGTCGCGGTCGTCGCACCTTCATGTATAGTCCAGTTCCCTGCCGTCCCAGCATGATCAAACACTTCGCTCCTCTAGCTCGACTGTGCCAAGGGAACGTTTGGATCCATCTAAAAGCACGCGTATACCCGATACAAGAAGAAAAGAACACAACATACATATATGCAAGAGTGAGATACTGTCATAAGATATATCCCACAACAACCATGTACATGATACATACATCACATAATCATATAAGCAGTAAATCATGCATATACATAACATAACAGTGTTATATCAAAGGGACTCAAACCCGCACAGTCAATCTTTGAAAATATGCATGGCACTTCAATATCAGGCTCTAACTTAATCTCATGAGATATCAACATCGTTTTCCACTGGAGAAGAATTAGAGTTGGTCAATATGTAGACCACCGGGCAGTTGCCTCCATATCCTCGTGCATTTAAGGTCTCAGGATGAGCAACGTCACATGTGCCTCTGAACCGGTCACATGGACTGACATCCAGATACCACCTTGTATCTGATATGTAAGAAAGCACGTCTGCCTGGGGAAATGCACATGAGAAAATATTTTAGTCAAAAGGTTTTCTTTGTGTTCATTCTTTTTCACTGTCGTAGATCAAAGCTAACGACTTTATCATTGTTTCCCCATCACTTGAAAACTTAGAAACATAGGACACATAGTCTGAATGCTCAATCACAACACCCGAGACCGATGCCGCAGTCAAGGGTTGTAGTCATATAAATCACTTATGCTTTTATTCATGTTTTCAACTTAACATGATAAGGACAATAGCCCACAGCAACAAAATCAAAACGCACTGTCCTCAATTTCGAGAATTGGACTCTCAGTCCAAAACATCATGAATAGGACTCGTGGCCCCGAATTAACACTGATCCAAGATCACGTGCGTATAACTGAATACTAGAGGCGACGTCTCGCGTACTAGATTCTCTTTATTAAGTACTTATTTTTCGTTCAGAGAAAATCAAATTCAAAACTGAATCCTCGATAACCTATCCAGACTATCGGAAAAGTTCTAAATCATTTAGGATAAAACCTTTTCTTTGAAATCTTTTATAAAGCATCTTTGAAATATTTTTATCTTTGAAAATCCCTAATAGGATATTGCCAAATAATCTTGAAAGTTTTCACTTGAAGACACATAGTTCGAAAAGGATTTTTCTCTTGTATAACAATAGTTCACCAAAACCATTTCAACATTTAATACAAGTACTTTAAGTTAATGAGCTTTTGGAAAAGAACACCAATCATTTCATTTTCAAAGCTTATTAAGGTTTTTAATCCTTATAACAGTTGAGCATAGACACAAGTCTGTCTTAGCAAACTTTCAATCAATAGTAGTATATATTCTCAGTTCAATGCTAATATCACAGTTGATCAAGCAGTTCATCACAGATATGCATTATAACATTTAGAACAAGCACAGTTCAACATCAGATAATAGCATAACAGTTCAAGTACATTAGATAACCAAGTAAGCTCAATCAACATATAAATATCCGGTTAAACACATACACACATGCATACAGTTATTGAAAATCTTTAGGAAATCCCCTCTTACCTCACGTCAGAGTTAAGAGTCTTGGATTTGAAAAGAAGGTTCACGAACGTCCTCACTTCTCCTGCGATAGAAGTCTAAGGTTACAAACATAATATCATGAGTTAAAAAAAATCAACTCGAGAAGACTAACCACAAGGTATAGGTTCGGTTCATACAATAAACTGGGATTAGGGGTTTCCGAAATTTATGCGACTCTTGGATTTATGATCCTTAAGTTCTAGAAGTTCATAAACAACAATATTTTAACAAAGTTGATTTAAAAATTCCACCGAGTACTTGACTTAGGGCTTCGGCCAAGCATAGGTAAATAGGCTAGGAATTTCTAAAATTTCCAATCTCTTTAGGTTAGCATCCATACATAGTAAGGAGCTTGAAACCATGAACATTTTGGAAAATGGAAAAATCAAATGTCTTAGACCATGAACTCTTAGGTTCAGCCTTAACAAGTTTGTGAGGTTAGAGATCTTTAAATCATCCAATCTTTTGGACATAGCATCCTTTAACATGAAGGAGCTTTAATCCATAATCATCTTGGAAAACAAAATAAAATAACACATCCTAGGTCAAATGTTACATTCGGCCATCATAGGAAAATAAAGCAAGACAATATTTTAAACTTTCCAATCACTTAGACATAGCATCCTTTAACATAAGTTGCTTTTTAGTCCATGGTCACTTTGGAAAACAAAACTCAACATCTTTGCCATAACCATTTAAGGTTTCGGCCTCCTTAGGAACAAGGGGTTAGGAAACTTTGTTTTACCCAACCTTTTAGTATGTGATAGTATGAGTAAATACAAGAATATAGAAAGTGGTTTCAATTCAAAAGGAGTTTTATACCATTTTTGAGAGGTTTTAGAAGTTAAAAGCACATAAAGGACATATGAAGAAATATTTGAAATAAAAGATGAAACTTTGAAAAAAGAACTACATAGAAGTATTACCCTTAACAAGTTGAACAGCTTTGATGAAGAACTCTAAGAGAAAAGCTTGATAAAAATGTAAACTTTGTAAGAGAGAAGAAGAAGAAGAAATGTAGTAAAGTGTAAATGTGAGAAATGGAGGAAAGTGATGAAGTGTGGAAATGAAGAGTGTTTATAGAGAGTGAGAGGAGAGGGTCACGATTTTGGGAGAGGAAGAAAGAAGAGAAGAAAGAAGGTGGGTTACTTGTAGAAAGGATAATGAGTTAAGGTGGTGTGATGTGATTGGAAAGAGAAAGATGAAAAAGTGAGATTTTTGAAAAAAAGTAATGATTCACCTTTTGAGGTGTGTCATAACCTTCACATCAAGTCACTTCATATCACTTCATCCTCTTGATGCTCTGCTCCATTGCATATCAGATGACTTCCCCGATCGTATTTCCCGACGATTTCGCCCGGGAAATCCCTAAGATTTGGCCCCGAACAAGATTTTTCGAAAAACTCCAAACCCACACAAAACATCATAAAAACACTAACCGTCTCGTTGACGAATTAAAATTTGGTCTTTAGCACAGTAAACTTGTAATCGGCAAAGGAGAACCCAGATCGATTTTCGTCTGAATTTTCGACCGAAAATTTTACTGTGACTTCATGCGGTAAAGCAACACAAGAAAATGATTTTATTTTAAATAAAATCATCCTTTGGATTTTATCAAAAATAAACACATTAAAGCATGTATTTACTGATAAAGAAGCATACGAAAAACAGGGTGTTACACTCATAATTTTTGTCGTCAAATACTTTTCCAAAGTATTTTTCGTTGGAAATAAAGTCATTCATAAATCAAATGATTTTCTCTTTTAAAAAAAATTCTTCATGATCACTTTTAAAATATCCTTGGCACTTAAATTTCTTTGAATAACTTTTCATCTTATTTTTGAATTTATTTTGAAAAAGGATAGCGTAACTAAACTATTTTCAATTTTTTTTCTTCCGCTTTCATAAACAAATCCTTTAAATTTATCCTTAAGCTTTTTAAAGCTTTTATCTTTTATTTAATTGGGCACTGACCACTGTCAGGCTTTCAATCAGTCAATCAAACAAACAGATAATCCATACATCATATACATAATCACGCTTTCACAGAAAACATTAAAACCACATAACAATCATATAACAACTTAATTTTTAACTCCATACATCACAACAACTCATCTACATATGACACACAAATAGCATGTAGCTATCGAAAATCCCTCAGGCAGTCTCCCCTTACCTTTGTAGACCAGAAAAGATCATTTATCTCATATTCTACAACTTACTCCATGTCCAACGAAACTTCACAAGACTAGATGCCCACTAACAACTTGAAGCCTTGTAATACACCAAGTAACTCAAAACAATTTCTTAACATGAATTTCATGTTTCTTCTAAACCAGTGCAATCACGATCAACATCCAAGAGAGCGTCCAAGCACATTCAATCAGTCAAACGAAATAATCCCAAATTAATAATCCTCAAAATATAAAATCAAAGGAAACTATACATTTAATTTAACAAAATAGAATTGATTTCTGAATAAGATCAAATCGGGTAAAAAGGGTCCATCGTTAGGATTGGGGAAACTTTTGATTTAATTTGAAAATCATGAATTTAACTTTAGAAATCATAAATTAAAGGTCCTAATTGCAATAAAAATAGTTAATTTTACAAAAATATAACCAATTTTTATTAAAAACAAATTTGGGCTTTAGGGTTCATAACCTAAATTGGGGAAAATCCAATTTAGCCAAAGAACAATCAAATTGACTTAGAGAATCACTAATTCACAGTCCCAATAGCATAAAATAAGGTTCAATTTCAGAATTCAAAATAGAAATCAAAGAACTAGGGTAATGGTTTGTAAACTGATTTGGGGATTTCCAAAATAGAAGAGATTAGGGGTAAAACACTTACCCATGGTGAAGAAGAGAGAACATGATGGTTGGATGGCCAACCGGTGCGGTGGTTGACGGCCCAGACACGACGGCAGCGACAGGGATGTGTTTTCTGGGACATTCAAGAACAAAGGGATAAGTTTTTAGAAAGAAAGAAGAAGGTTTAGCAACCCAAGGTGGCAAAACCACCATCAACAGCGGCTGAGAACACTCACCGCGACGGCTCACTGCAGTGGAGATGGTTCTTTGCGCTACCGATGTAACGCCCCGATTTTTCTGTTTGTCTGTAATCTGTGATTATGTGAATAATTAAGTGTTTAATTATTATAAATCATGAAGAATTATTTTTATAAACCAAATTTCATTATTATAATTTATTTTATATTGTGCAGTTTAATTTTCCGGTAGAAAAATTTCAGACGTTTCTGATCTGAGTTTTTCACTGTCAGTAAAACTCTACTGACCCGAAAAATAATTTTCTTTACGCAAAATAAAATTTTAATTTCTATAACCCAATTTTAATTAAGTTTATGATTTTGAATTTATTTCTTTTAATATAAAAAAGTTTTCGGGGGAAAATTGACGAAGTAAAATACGATCGGTTTTTACGGTTAAGGGATAAAAGGAACCGGGACGAGAAAATTTTATCTAAAATAAATTTTATGCAGTTGGATGTGATCTTGAATAGTGTAGCCTCCAAATCACACCGTCATTATTTTTCATATAATGATTTCATCAATTTTTACAAGAAATCCATCATTTTCTCCAAACGTACAATTTTGCTCTAACAATGAGGATTTTTATCAAACAAAATTGATGCAGATTTTTCAGATTTGATGTGAATAGTGATTTTGATGAATTGAAATGAATAGTTCTTACCATTAAAGCCATCATCATTTTCTCCATTTTTGCAAGAAAAACCTTATTTAATTATTATTGTTTTTTTTTAAGTTTAAATAAAGAAAAAAAAATGAAAAATATCTCCTCCCACTAAGTACACCAGCTGCCCCCCCTCCCTACAAATACCCCTCACCACCACTTTCATTCACTTTTTACATTTTTTCTAAATTCTCTCAAAAATTCCAAGTTACTATTCATCATCTTCAACCTCTAGATTTTCTTTAAAAACTTGAAGGCCAAGGAGCTATCTCATCTTCATCATCATCTAGAGGGTATAAACTCTCTACTCTTACTCTTTTCTTTCTTAAGAACATAGAAATTCATACATGCATGATTTTTCTTTAACTTTATGTTCATGTTCTTAACTTAAAGAAAATTCTTTTTTTTAACAAGAGATGAATTGTTTTACTCATCATCATCTTTATGGATTGCATGTGATGAAGAAAATCTTTTAAGCCTGGTGTTATCAACATGCATGTAAGTGATTTCTATTGCAAATTAATTTTCTATCAATGCATGTTCATTAAACCAATTTATTTCAACTCATTATCATCCTTACTCTCAATTTCTAAACTTGTATGTAACTACAACATTCTTCAAAGCCAATTTTAAGGGTATGGCCGAAACCCTATAAGGAGAAAAAGTGGAGTTTTTATTGTATTTTCAACTTGCATGTCCTTAAAACCAAATTGCATGTGAGTTTTATGTTTTTGAGTTTTATAAAAATTAAGTTTTTATCCTTTTTGAGTTGATTAGGGCCGAAACCCTAATTGTTTGGATTAAAAAGACTCAACTTTGATTTTCATGAAACTATGTTGCTTTGGTCCTTATGTTTCCAACATGCATGTAATGCTAAATGTGAAAGTAGTTGTTCTTGAGTTTTTGAGAATGAAAAAGTATTTCTAACATTTTATTGATTCCTTGCATGTTGATGAAAAGTTGGAGAAATTTTGAGTTATAGTGGTTTTAATAAAAATACTTACTATTAGCTTTATTTTGATGCATGCATGTGTTGATAAATGTTGAAAAACTTGAATTCTAGCCTATGATTTTTAGTAGGCCGAATGTAATGTTTTTGAGGTTAAGAAAGTGTTGTTTTAAAAAGTTTAGAAAGTTCATGTGTTGAAAACTATCATTTTGGTGACATGCATGCAAGTGCAAAGTTAGAAAATCAAGTTCCTAACCTTTTATTTTCATGGAGGCCGAAACTCCATTGGAAGAGTTAAGGAGGCCTTGTTCAATTTGGTTTAGGAGGATGTTTACTTAAAACATCATTTTATTTACATGCATGTAGTTAGAAAATTAAAAATCAAAATATTTACACACTTTTATGTGTAGGCCGAAAATCACTTTTAAAATGAAGTTAGGAGATTAAAAATTGTTTCTAAGTTTTAAACCTTTATTTTATCTCTATGATGTTTAAGGATTTTAAATCCAAAAAGCTTGTGAAGATCTAGAATTTTTACATTTATTAGCATGTTACAACCGAAGCATGCATAAGAGTTTTGAAGTAAATTTTATCAAATTTTAACTTGTAAACTTAATCTTGCTTAGATCCGAGCCCGCGACTTCGAAATCAAGTTCGTTTTCCTTGAACACGAAAGGGCTACGGTCTCTTTACTACTCGTTTTGAGGTAAGGGGAGACAGCATGAGGGATATTTAATTATCATAACTATATGTTTAATTATGATAACTATATGTATTGTATTGTATGTATTGTATGTGTTTGTATGTGTTTTGAAAATATTTTATGAACGGAAAACGTGAAGAGAAAACAAATTGATTTCTTAGTTCTAAAAAGATTTTATTTAAAAACTTCAAGTGTTTTCAGAAAAATAAAATTTTCCAAATAAAAATAGATTTTTAAGGAATGGATTTCCTATAAACTTAGAGTTTTCTTTTTTTAAAATGAATTTCAGACAATGAGTTTTCCTTTAAAGCGCTATTTAAATGAAAATATCCGATAACTTGGATATGTTACGGAAAAATATTTTGTTATGTATTTAGATTTCACCGAACGAAAAATAACCTTGAAAAGTGAACCTAGTAACCGAGACGTCGGGATACTAGAGTTGCTAAGCACGTTGATCTATGATCCGTGTCACGTTGTTGTGGACTGTGTGTCCTATATACGTTGTTGTGGACTGTGTGTCCTATACACGTTATATTAAAACGTGGTGAATGTGGTAAAAAGGTGAAATTTTTTTCTATGACCACAACGTCCAAAACTGGTGCATCGGTTTAGGACGGTTGTGATTAGACACTCGGACTTTCATGTCCTGTGTTGATATTAAAAGTTTAAAACGTTGAAAGATTTTGGGTGGTCATGAGCCTTGAGCCTCGAAGAAGGAAAGAATGAAACACAAAGAAAAACAATGAAAACAAAAATGTTTTTACATGCATTTGGCAGACGTGCCCAAGTTGTTTTGTGTGAATACCTTTAAGGGGAAGGTATCTCATGCGACGTTGTATCCATGGTGCCTTGATTGACCATGATTTCCAAGGGCCTTGTTCGCTATGCCTTGTGTAGGACAGTGTGCTCTGGAACCCACAGGTGTTGATCACTGTGCCTTGAGTTGGACAGTGCTGTGGGAATGAATTTGTGCCATGTGTAACATCCCTGGCTACTTTATGGATTGACGATTGTCCCCAGTGTGATTTGTCCTCACTCACACGCTTCCCGGGAAAACTTCCCAGGAGGTCACCCATCCCAGAATTGCTCCAAGTCAAGATCGCTTAACTGTGGAGTTCTTAAGTGATGGGCTACCGAAAAGAAGATGCATCTTGTTGGTATAGGTAGTACCAATCCATTCATATAAGCCTTCCTCAACTGTATAGTCTCATACCTACACAGTCTCAGGATCCCTCTCATTCGGGTGTGTAATCGGTTCATTCATGTGTCCCTCCGCCTAGAAGCCTGCCAGGAGCCGCTCCTTATCCATGCCTTCTTGCACCGGCGACCACTTCCCGCCCTCGTTGGCACCCCGGTGTTACATGCCCACCAGCTTCCGCTTGGTTCGTCCCCGAACCACACCGTACTGGGAGAGGTGCCGCTCTGATACCATTTGTAACATCCTTGACTGCTTTATGGATTGACGACTGTCCCCACAAACCAACACGGGTCTTTTCAGCGTGATTTGTCCTCACTCACACGCTTCCCAGGAAAACTTCCCAGGAGGTCACCCATCCCAGAATTGCTCCAAGTCAAGATCGCTTAACTGTGGAGTTCTTAAGTGATGGGCTACCGAAAAGAAGATGCATCTTATTGGTATAGGTAGTACCAATCAATTCATATAAGCCTTCCTCAACTGTATAGTCCCATACCTACACAGTCTCAGGATCCCTCTCATTCAAGTGTGTAATCGGTTCGTTCATATGTCCCTCCGCCTAGAAGCCTGCCAGGAGCCGCTCCTTGTCCATGCCTTCTTGCACCGGCGACCACTCCCCGCCCTCGTTGGCACCCGGGTGTTACACCATGTGTTGGCTATTTAAGCCTGATCAGCTCACTTTTTTTTAAAATGAAGTTGGGACCTCCAGAGATTTAGGATAGATTGTGAATTATAGAAGTACCGTGGATTTTCCAAAATAACGATGATTGTAGATGTTACTGTATTATGTTGAAAATCTTATTCTGTATGTAACTGTTTATTTGTACATGCTGTTTTGTGTGTAGTACGAGTAGTTGTCATGAATCATCCATATATTGGTATCTCACCCTTGCATTTTCTTTTCTCTATCTGGTACCTATATCTGCTTGAATATAGATGGATCCGAACATGCCCCTAGCGCACTCGAGGGTGCGGGCCATTATCTTTGATAATGTGCATGATCCGGATGCATAGGTCTTTCATCAGGGGACCCAGACGGCTAAGTATACTGGCCCTGTCTGCACGGTTGATGGCACTGAGGTAGGTGGACCCGAGAGGAGAATGCATACCTTTGAGACTATTCAGACTTCGTTACCACCGATGGAATCCTATTTGCAGCATATGGCTGCTCAGGGACTTTTGGTGTTAAATCATCTCCCGGACGTTCATCAACCAGATCCAGTACCAGCTCCGCCTGTAGAGGAGGATCCTCGGGAGATGGTTGAGGAGGACCCTGTTGAGGTTATAGAGGAGGACCCACAGTACTACCCGCTCAGTGATGATGATGATGATTCTCCTGACACGGGAGTTGGAGGAGTTGTGTCTTCACCAGACATGCCTCTAGAGGATGGGGATGACCATCACGGTCTCCCTAATGGGTACTGGTAGTCTGTCTGACCAGCTGTAGGATTCATTTTGTCTTTTAGGGTAATGTTGTTAGGATAGTCGTTTCTTTCCTCTGAAAACTGTAGTTTCTTTTGACTTAGAACTTGCTAAATCAGTTTGACTTTGTTAGTGTATATTCAACCTTTAACTCTTTATCACTGTACAAACTGACTTTTCACTCGTGTAAGTTCTGTCAAGTGGCCTATCTCAAAGAAGGCCTTATGTCTAATATATATAAGGTGTTTTGTATCTTTGACTCAACTACGTTTTATTTATTTATGTTATTTGATGCAAGAAGGAGAAAGTCTTATAATGACTAAGGATGAAGTTAATTTCACAAATATGTATTTCCGAAAGTAATTGATAATCTATTAAACGTTTTATTTTTCGCTTAATAAAGTAATTAATGTGATGCCCGGGTTAAGGGTGTCAAAACGGAGATAGCGAGCGTCCGGAGTAGGAACACGCGTCTTCTCCCTTGCCAGGCGATCGGCGGCGGTCCAAGGGCAGTGGCTCGTGGCTGAGTTATGGAGAAGGAGGAGAGAACTTGACTTAGATGAAGAAGGAAGGAGGAAGAAGATGAAGTGGGAATGAAGAAGAAGAAGGAAAGGAAAGAGGAGAAGAAGAAGAAGAAGAAGAAGAAGAAGAAGAAGAAGAAGAAGAAGAAGAAGAAGAAGAAGAAGAAGAAGAAGAAGAAGAAGAAGAAGAAGAAGAAGGGGTTTTCTATCGCGTACGGGGCAGGGAGATAAAAGGAGGGAAAAAAATTTTGATTAGTAATAGTAGGTACAAAATGAGTGGTAAATATTGAGCCTAAAAATAAACATGTTTTTTGTTTTTGGATCTAAAAATAATGACTGACAATTATATACTTTCAAAATTTAAGTTAGAGTCAAGATTGATAGTTGAACTGATCAACTAAGAAAATTAACGGTCCAAAATTTAATCTCCGATTATTTTTAAACCAGCGTATTTTCAAATCTAAAATTAAATAGAGCCAAATAGGAAAATAATTTTCTTTAAATCATATTATTTAAAATGTTTTTCTAAATAAACATTACTAATGACAATAACATAATATTATTGTCTAGTAATCATGCATACACTGACATAAGACAGTATTAACGCACTCAAAAACTAATTTTAAATGAGTAATTAAAATTACTCAAACCAAACAACATAAAAATAAACAAAAATAAACATTCAGATAATTAATCACTCCAATTAAAATAATATAACTTACTATATATTCTTCGATATTTAAGAACAGTAAAAATCGGGGTGTTACATCTAGGCTTAGTAATGGGGCGGATTTTTGCTCGATTTGATATCATTTTTAATACTTTTAAATATTTTAATTAATTGATACAGTAATCAATCATCAGAGCTTTAAATTGATCTATTATTTCATATAAATTTTAAAAATGTTCAAGTTAAAATAGTAATATTAGTAACTAAACTAAGTATCTTGTTCATTTAGACCATAAGCTTAAGACGAAGTGGAGTAGACTGACCCAAGTCCCAAAACCTGCAACTTACAGCAGGGGGCTGACTGAATATGAACTCGTATTCCATGTGGTTTTTTATGTTATAATAAGGCCATGTTTCGTTTGATAGAAATATATAGATAGAATTGACTATAATGAATTATAGGATAAAGATCTTCAACTTCAATTTCTTGTGCCAATTTCATGCCCCGTTCAATTAAAATGTGATAATTACACATTATTTAGACTAAAAGTTCAAATTAGTCACTAAAAATTTTAGGGATCCACTTTTGATCCTAAAAAAATTAATTTAACAATCTAGTCCCTTAAATTTATAAACCCGGGATATATTTGTCTCTATTTCCATTTCCAACGTCCATTTACTTGCTTATGTATCTCGTTAACCATCCATTTTGACTCGTTAGTGGTTCTGTGTCACTTATGACAATTTTCCACCGTGAAAAATGAATGAAAGTGGGAAAATTATGTCCAAAATTTTAAAATCCAGATACTTGAAAATTTATGCATTTTTTTTCACTTTTTATGCATTTTTCACAATAGAAATTTGACATAGGCTACGCCGGACCATCAACGAGTCGAGCAGGATGGTTAACGGGACACACAGGCAAATAAACACACATTGGAAGTGGAATAAGAAACTAATATGTCTCGCGTTTGTAAATTTGATGGATTAAGTGATTGATTTATTTTTTCAGGAACCAAAAATGGGTTCCCTAAATTTTTCGGGGACCAATTTGAGCTGTTATTCTTATTTTTATTTTAAAATTGTTTTTTTTACTGATTACATTATAAATAATTATAAAATGTCACGTTATTAAAAAATACTCTTATAGTTGCCTAAAATTTTTTTTAATCTTATAGTAACTTCCTTAAAAATCACATGTAGGATAATTTTTTATTAGCTAGCACTGATATTAAAATAAAATTACACTAATAATGTATCAAAACTAAACTTTATAATATATCATTTAATAAAAAAAAACAAAGAACTTAAATTGTTATCCATCTCATATTATAAGAGTAGTGTTCGTATGATGATACCAAAACATGTTAAAAATGATCCCGAATGCCTACCTCTCTTTAAAGTATTGAAAATGGAAAAGTCTCGTTAAAAATGATAGATTAATGATATTTAGTAAATTGATATTTTTATATATACATTTTATTAAATTAATGATAGATATATATATATATATGTATTTGCTAGATAAACTCCTTTTTAAAGAAGTTTCATCCAATGTCATATGTATAGATCCGATCCTGACATCATTTAACTTAAAATTTAGCTTTTTTTATAATTATTTATAAGTATAATAAGAATTCTGGACATTAATTAATAATAGTTTTACAATACATGATAACATATTTATAGAGATAGGATCCATTGACATCATTTGTCAAATTTTACCCTTACACCAAATTTTGACCATTGATTTTGATTTAATCTAATAATTTAAACTTATGAAGAGTTAAAAATGAAAATTAACTTTCTTATAAAAAAAATGTAAATTACCTTTAATTAGGAGAGAAAATAGTACATATTTAATGGAAATAAATATTAAGTATTTTTTAAAAATAAAAATAGGATTTTCAGTATTTTTAAATAGAATATATTAAAAGTAATTAAAAAGGTTGTCGTGATTTTTCATTAAAATTATAATATTTATTAAATATATCCTAAATTCATGAAAATTATTGTATTAATTAATATATATATATATATATATATCCTATTTAGTCTTTATTTTTTACCTAAATATATATTTTACTTTAAAAAATTATAAACACCTAACCTTAACTATGGATTTTAATTTAATCTAATGAGTAACTAAAATTAGGAGAGAGAAATAATATATATTTAATGGAAAGAGATATTGAGTATCTATTTTAAAATAAAAATAGGATTTTTGGTATTTGAAAATATAATAAATTAAAAGTAATTAAAAGGTTGTCTTGATTTTTCATTAATATTATTATATTTATTAAATATATCCTAAATTCATGAAAATTATTGCATGAATATGTCCTATTTAGTCTTATTTTTTACCTAAATATATAATTTCCTTTAAATAATTATAAACACCTAACCTTAACTATTGATTTTAATTTAATCTAATGACTTAAACTTATCAGGAGAGAGAAAAATAAAAGTAACTTAAATTAGGAGAGAAAAACAGTATACATTTAATGGAAAGATATATTAAGTATCTTTTTAAAATAAAAATAGGTTTTATGGTATTTAAAAATAGAATATATTAAAATTAATTAAAAGGTTGTCTTGATTTTTCTTTAAAAGTATAATAGTTATTAAATATATCCTAAATTCATGAAATTTATTGTATTAATATATATCCTATTTAGTCTTTATTTTTTACCTAAATATATATTTTCCTTTAAATAATCATAAGAGTCTAAATTCATAAACTAGTTATAAATTTTAACTTCTAGATATTAATAAATAGATATTTTCATATATCAAATTTAGAAAAACTAAGGTAACATACACATTAGATAATTTTAATTATACAGATATAAATTATACTCTTAGAAATTATCGTATTTGTATTGAAACATTTTCTTTATTTTTATTTGTATTACACATGCAGATAAAACTATAGTTAATTCAGTGTAGAGTTTTATTTCGTAAGTATTAGTAAATAAATATTTTTATCAGGGGATAAAAATTAAAAGTAACTTTTTTTGACGGAGAAATTAAAAGTAACTTAATTGTTTTTGAAGGAAAAAGTAACTTAAATTAGGAGATAAAACATTATATATTTAATTGAAAGAAATAATAAGTATTTTTTAAAAAATAAAAAATAGGATTTTTGGTATTTAAAAATCGAATATATTATTAGTAAAAAAAATAGAATATATTAAAAGTAATTGAAAGGTTGTTTTTATTTTTCATTAAAATTATAATATTTATTAAATATATCCTAAATTCATGAAATCATTGTATTAATATATCCTATTTAGTCTTTATTGTTTTTACCTAAATATATAATTTCCTTTAAATAATTATAAGAGTTTAATTTGTATGCAATGTTAGTGTAAAGATTTTTACACTGATAACCTCTAAGAGTTTAGTTAGGAGCATGCCGATGTGTTATCTGCTACTATTATTCTGTCTTATAGGTGTGACGAGCTTAGGTTTTATTTATGGTATATTGTTGTTTTTCAATAAGGACATATACTTATAAAGGTCTAGGTGTGAAAACAGTATGATGCAGTATAGTTGTATGATGTTATATATATATATATACAATTATACTTACATTGTTTTTGTGTGTATCGAAAAAGAAAAGATAAGGAAAAAATTTATCACCATTTTGAGACAGGACTATAACTTAAGAAAATATTATTTTTCGAAAGCAACCAGCGAATTACTTTTAAAATTATTTCCGCACGTGTTACAAAGTAATGCCCAAGGGGGTGTTACAAATAGGACACAAAGTCTATAACAACGTAACACTGATCAAAGATCTTCGTGCTTATATTAAATAACACTAGTATCGCGACGTCTCTGATACTAGGTTCCCGTTTCAACGTTAACACTGTTTTCGTTCTATGAAAACAAATCCAAACAAAGTCTCCGCAACTTATCCAAGTTGACGGAATAACATCGTTGAGTAAAATTCGTTTATAGAAAATCCTCTCTAACTAAAAATTCTTTTATAAAATCATCAAATTGCTAGAACCTCATTTTCTTCTGAAAATATTTTTCCGAGAAACTCTAATTTTTTAGAAAGAAGTAATCTTAAAACAAAATCCATGTGTGAATGATTACTGCTATTTTTATGATTGCCTTCGGTAAATATTTTCGGATTTAGCCGTCGTTAAGCCTTTTAAAAAACGTTTTAAGTCGAAATTTGACTTTTACCACTTAAATAATTTTCTAAAATAATAATTAAGTTATTTTCAAAGATTAATTTCATAAAATAACTTTTTATAATATCATAGAATTTCTTACGTAAAAATTAGCAGTACAAAAATAATTTCACAATTACGTCCTCACTATGACTCATAGTTTACTTTTATACTGATAAATCATTAAAATAATAATATTTTCCAACATTTCCTATTTTTTTCCAAATAAAATTTTCCATTAAGATTATATTCCAATATTTCACCGTTAAACATTGAATATAATTTTTAAAGCTTCTTAAGGCTTTTATCTGGTTAATTGATTGTGTACTGGCCGAGGAGTAAAACTCGGCCACCGAGCTTGGATACCCGATCCGATATAAGCGGAAAGATAAGATCACGATACTATCTCAAATAACCTTATCTGGTTACAAGAGATAAATCCCACTAATTAAGGAAATCATATATCCCGAAGAAGATTTAAAGAGATAAATCCAATCTCTAAGAGATAAGGGGATCCTATTATAAAAAGAGGAGAACCCCAAGGGAAAGACACTTTCACTAACCTAGGTGAATCTCCCTTAAGCGTATTAGAGAACCTAGCTTGACCAAGAGACTATTGAAGAGTCCTTGCTCACTGGTATTCATCATATACAAGATTAGGGGATTGAGATCACTGTATGACCAAGGGTTGAACCAAGAACTACGTCTGGCTTAGATTCCCATTGGGATACGTAGGACCAGAATACAATACTCTGTCAAGCTATAATCTAAAACAACCCCCATTGTTCACTCTTGGTTTGACGTTCTACGGCGAGATTTCGGCAAGTCGGATCTCGACAGGAACATTTGGTGCCCACTGTGGGGCTGAGGAAAAACTTTTCCCCGGTTCTGTAAGAAAGCTTGATGGTGACTACACGGAATGGACTGAGGGGAGGGGCGAACAACGCGAACCATATGATCATGAGGCTTCGAATAGGAACCAAAACCATGACAATCACCCACCCCCACCCCTCAATGAAGATAACCCCCAGCTGGGAGAGGTTATGGCACAGTTAAGGCAGTTGCGTCAGGAGAACGAGAGGATACGTGCTCAGAATCAAAAGCTGTTAAGAGCTCGGAAAAGGGAAAGATCAGTAACACCTTCCGAGGAAGAGCAGTCCTCGCCCGAGGATAGCCAAAAGGACCCGTCGTATATACCTTCTCATCATGATACAATTCGACCTTCCAAGACCAAACCTCGGCCAGAGGGTTTGGGAGTTAAATCTCGTGCGGAAGGCACTATTCAGAAAGAAAGGCTAACAGATCGACGACTGAGGTTGCCCTTCACGGATGACATAGATGAGGTAATCATGCCTAGACATTTTAAGCCCCTTAACATTGATAAATTTAATGGCACCACTAACCAAACTGAGCATGTGGAATCTTTTATTTCTTCTGTTTACTTGGTGACCGATTCGGAAGCCGCCATGTGCAAAAATTTTCCAACTACTCTACAAGGCTCTGCCTTGACCTGGCTTACGAATCTTCCACCTCGGTCAATTGATTCTTTTGATGTTCTTCTAACTAAGTTCACTACAAAATTCGCAGCGAGCCGAAAGCATAAAAGGCACTCGGTCTCGCTGGTGAATTTTAAACAAGAAAAGAATGAATCACTTAGATATTACATGGCTCATTTTTAATCCTCGATATGAGCTCGTTACTCTGTCTCCATACCGTCATGGGCGGTTTGAAGCTGGGGCCTTTCTTTGAGTATTTATCTCAAAAACCACCGAGAGATTTTGAAGAATTGTAGGAAAAAGCCACAGGTTTCATGAACTCGGAAGAGATGGTAGAATCCAAAAAGAGGGAAAGAGGTTTTGAGGACAAGAGCTCGGTCCCGAGCAAAGAAAGTGACAAAGGGGCCAATCCACAAAGGGACCAAAAGAGCAATGAAAGGGGGTTCTCAGAGAGGCAACCCAAGTACCAATCTTATACACCGCTAAACCGATCCAGAGCAGCCATTCTCCAGGAGGTGTGCAATGTGACACCTGATGAGTGTGATTTCACTTCATGATTCATTGACATTTTGCATGCATTTTCCTATAGTTTAGGCATATTTAATTTGATTTTTGGTTAGTTTTTATCTTGGAACGGGTAAGGCGGTTTCGTGGTGTTGTTTTGCAGGAATTAAGGATAAAATGCTCGAGATTGACCATGATGGAGCTTGCATGAAGATAGGGCTTGAAAAGTGAAGAAAATGAGCCAAACAAAGCCCATCACGGCCTAGCCGTGATGACCATCACGACCATGATCGAGCAATAACTGAAAAGAAAGAAGTCAAAAGTCAGAACTGGTCACGGCCTATCCGTGATGCCCATCACGGTCGTGACATGTCAGCTGAACCAGACCCTCAACAGGCAGAACTGGTCACGGCCTAGCCGTGATGAGTATCACGGCCGTGACAGAAATCAGTAAAGAAACGCCCAAGGCAGAATCCGTCACGGCCTGGCCGTGATGGCCATCACGGTCGTGACGTGCATTACTTGGATCTGAAGCAACCGATTTTGATCTGAATTTGTATTTGATTAGGATTAAAATTACCCTAATCTATAAATAGGGCAGTTAGGCAGAGACTCAGGGGACTTTTGGGCTGCTACACTTAGGCAAATTTTTAGGATCTCTCTTCTTCTTCTTCTCTTCTCTTAGGATTTATTTTATGTTGTTGTTAATCAAGCTTGTCATCACCATGACAATGCTTGAGTAGTAGCTTAATTTCTAGAGATTGGGACTATGCCCAAGATCTGATTTATGTTGTTGAATTGATGTTTTACCTTTGTTAATTTCGATTTCGCTTTAGATCTGATTTCTATTGCTTTAACTACTTGTAAATCTGGTGCGCACTTATTTGCATGTCATAGATATTCTAAGGCGGAACCTAGCTGTGAACTTAGGTATCGGATCTATAGAATCAGACTTAGGACTTAAATCACGAAAGTTAGAAGCGGTCCTTCGAGGATTCACGAATTGTCACAAAGCGTAAAGGGTTCAATCTAAATTCAACTACCACGAGAGTAGGGGTTGGTTTAATTGGGCACGGTTTTTGTAACCCGAGAGGGAGCATTAACTAATTTAGGATAAATTCGCCTTCAAAGAAATTTTGGTAATTAACAAAGGGTAGTCAATTTAGTAACTTGAACAATCTTGTCGGTAGCCCAATTCCTAGGAATGTCTTTAGATCTGAAAACCCCTAAATTGATTTACTTTTCTGTGTTGTTTAATTGCAATTTCAAATTTGATTGTTACTCGATTCGTATTTCAAAAATCAAAATCTTTTCAAAATCCTTTTATATAGTCCAGTTTTATCGATTTAGTAATTAGTTGCGATTTGAGATCACGGTCCCTGTGGGATCGATCTTTTTATTACTTGGCGACGAATCCGGTGCACTTGCCGGAATTCCAGCACATTAAGTTTTTGGCGCCGTTGCCGGGGGCTGTGCTTTCTTGAATCTCAATTTAATTTTTGAATTGATTTTTCTGGACTTTTTCTTTTTATTTAATTTAAAAAAAATATTTCATCTCTTTTCCTTCTAGAGTATCTATCTCTGTGTTTTTCTCTTTTATGCAAAGATCCCTAAGTCTTGGAAGCCTTATTGAGGTTGACCCCGAAATCGAGAGGACCTTTCATAGACGTAGGAGACTACAGAGAGAGAGAGAAAGGTTGATTCCCATTCCACTCATGGTGAATCTACCAGATACGAAACCATTGAAGGACTACGCAGCCCCAAATGCTAGGGGTTTGCGAACTGGGATTGCTAGGCCAGAGATTGAGGCAGAGAACTACACTATACCGCCTATGCTAATTAGCATGATTAGGCAACATCAATTCGTAGGATTGCCCTCGGAGGACCCGACTGATCACGTGGAGACATTCTTGGAGTTCACCGATGCAATTAGGATTCATGGTGCCCCGGTCGATGCTATACGTTTGAGGTTATTCCCCTCCTCTCTGACTCGAAAGGCCAAGGCTTGGTTGAAGCAAGTGCCCGCTAATACATTGTCAACTTGGGACCAACTGGAGCAGGCATTCTTGGAGAAATTCTTTCCTTCATCCAAGACGGTTTACCTACGAACCCAGATCACCGACATTTCAAAAGGACGGAGAATGCTTATCCGAATCTTGGGATCGCTACAAGGGATTGCTGGAGTCTTCCCCACATCATGGACTCGAGAGGTGGTTATTAGTGCACACCTTCTACAACGGATTGGACTACTCTTCGAAGGTGTCACTTGACTCAGCAGCTGGTGGAGCCTTTACGAATAGGCCTCTGACTAAGGCATTCAACATCATTGAAAACGTGGCCACCAACTACCACCAATGGGGTTCAGAAAGAGGTAATAACCCGAAAAATATTTCGGGGGGTAAGTTTGAAATGAATAGCACTGATCTTATAATGTCTAAAATTGACTCACTGAATAAACGTTTTCATCAGCTCAAAAGGGCTAAAGTGAGTTCAATAGGTTCTACTAAAATTGTTTGTGAGATTTGTGGAATGCAGGGTCATGACATAATGGAGTGCCCACGTGGTATTGCTCATGGATCCGGTGCTTCGGGGGGAAAAGTGAACTCTTGTCACAACTTCTACGACACGAACCCAAAGTTGTCAAATTATGCTCCTCCAAATGCTTACAACCAAGGAAGGAAGAACAGCCCTTACCTCTCCTACGGGAACTACAGCAACACTCTGAACCATGAGTTCCAAGAAGGCCAAGGTAATAGGAAACCTGCATCGGGGTATCCTCATGTACAAAAATCTAAACTCGAGTCTCTATTGGAAAGTTTTGTTGAAACTCAAACAAAACAAAATGAAGAGTTTAGACAACAAGGTAGGGCGGTCAATGAGGCAATAAAAGAGCTAGCATCTAAGGTAGACAACTTAGTCATCCATAACAAGATGCTAGAAACTCAGATTTCCCAACAAGCCTGCACATACTCTAGACCTAAGGGTACGTTTCCGGGACAACCCGAAGTTAATCCCAATGAGCACTGTAATGCCATATACTTGAGGGATGATAAGCTTGGGGTAGCTGAAAAGGATGTGGAATGTGAGGAGGACATGAGCGAAGATGAAGATATGGAGCCAAAGTATGTCCCTCCACCACCGTACCAACCCCCAATACCTTTCCCACAAAGGTTGGTCAAGAGAAAGCAAGTAGGAATAGAAACTAAGAGCTTAATTGAGGGGCACAATGTCATGATAAAAACTAATATGCCTCCTAAACTAAAAGATCCAGGTAGTTTCTCTATTGCTTGCTCAATCGGAGAAGTGAAAATAGACCAAGCCTTATGTGACTTAGGGGCTAGTGCAGGCTTGATGCCGCTTACTATCTTAGAGAGGTTGGGAACAAAGGAATTGAGTCCATCCAAATTCTCTTTACAATTTGCGGATGTCTCAACTAAAACTCCTCTAGGCATACTAGAGAATGTTCCCGTAAAGGTGGGGAAATTTTTCATTCCCACCGATTTCATGGTGTTGGATATGAACGGGAATTCTAAATTCCCCATCATTCTAGGAAGGCCTTTCTTGGCCACCGCTGGAGCGATAATAGACGTAAAGAATGGCAAACTCTCTCTGAATGTAGAGGAAGGTAGGGTAGATTTTGATTTGACTAACTCATATAACAACCCTCCTTTTGAGAGTCATGTGTGCAGGATCGATCTAATGTCTCCAGAGGTGAAGGAAGAGTTCAACATGGAAGCGACTCCGAAGCTTTCCAAGATAAGTGATGCACCAAATGGTGATGAAGTTGGAGTTTCTCCTCATGAGGATATAAAACTTTCACCGGGAGGAAGTAAGGCCATGAAACTCAGAGTGAAAAGAGCAAAGCGAAAGCGCAATTGGCCATACGAACAAAATCGGCTCTTTGAAGGACTTACATGGAAGAGAAGTGTTCTTGCACTTCCAGGCCCAGTCGATCCCGGTTGATTGAAAGAAGCATGGTCAAGCTTAAGACCGTAAATAAGCGCTTCTTGGGAGGCAACCCAAGTTTTCTTTCCCTTTTCCATTTGTTTTTGAATTTTGTTTTTGAATAATTTGAGAAGATAAGAAAAGAAAGATCACTAATAGATGGTTTTGCCAAGTGTTTTCAGGTTATGAAGGAAGGAAGAGCAAAAGGGCAAGGACAAATAAAGTCAGAAGTCATCACGCCCAGGCCGTGATAGTGGTCATGGTCGTGATTAGCTAACTAAAGAAGATCAGAAAGGATCACGGCCTAGCCGTGATATCCATCACGGGCGTGATGAGAAGGACCCTATGGACCAGAATTGGTCACGGCCTAGCAGTGATGAACATCACGGACATGACAGGCCAGCTCCTATGGACCAGAATTGATCACGGCCAGGCCGTGATAGTGGTCATGGCCGTGACAAATTTTTTTCAGCATCTCTATGATTGGCATGTGATCCAGCACCCTCTACCACCTCGGTGAGTTGTTCCATTTTTCTCCTCTCTCCGACTTGATTATTTACATTGGGGATAATGTAAGTTTTTAAGCTTGGGGTAGGGGTATTTTTGCATTTTTTTTCAATTTTCATGTTGCATTCATATAGGCATAGTTTTGCATGATCACATGATTAGATTACCCCCTTGCTTAGGGTTTGCATCCAATTGTAAAAAACTTGGTGCCAAATGAATTGAGATAGTGAATTTTTGAACCCAATTTTTGTATTCTTGTGATAAGGCTAAAAATAAAATGCTTGAGATGATATCTTGATAGTTGATAATTAGCATGTGGTTCCTTAGATTTGTGTTTCTCATTGATTTTACACCACTAAATGTGAGATTTTTGAGCCAAAAAGGGGTACTCACTAAATCTACCCCATTCTTTGTGATAGAGTGTTATATTCCTCTTAGATTGTACTCTCTAGAACTTGACTTGAAACCATTTTGAAACTTCAAAATTTTTGAAAACATTTTTGGAAATGATTGAGGCACTAGGTATTTTTCTGTCCTTCTGAGCTTTGATTGATTAAATGCTACCCCTTAGTTGCCCAATTTTGAGCCTAAAAGAATAAAATACTTTTCTTGGTACCTTGATTTGTTTTGATGAATGATGCTTGGAATGAGACCTTTTAAAGTATTGCACAAAGGGCAAAAAAGGTAGTTTGAAAATTTGTGGGATGAAAAAGTTAGAAAAATATTTCTCTTGAATTGAAAATCTCCCCTTCCCCAAATAAATAAAATAAAATAAAATAAAAAAAGGGGAGAAGGGGATGAGAAAAAGAAAGTGAGAAATACAAAAATAGAAAGTAAAAGGGAAGAAAGAAAGAAAGGTGGAAAAGTGAACTAAAAAGCCCAAAAAGGTATTTTAGAAGGTTGTCATGCTTTGCATTATTTGATATTTTGTCTAGCCTTCTTGAAGTTTCCTTTTCTTGATTTCCCCACCTAACAATTAATCTCATGGCCCCCATTACAACCAAAGTAAAAGACCTCTTGATTCTTATGTGTTTTCATTAATAAAGTAGAGATTTGGTTAATAGTCAAGCTTATGGTAGAATACCTTCCTTGAGGAAATTGAGCGAATTGTCATATACCCTTAAACACTTGAGTGAGGTGAGAGGAGTGCCCGAATCAGTGAGAGATATGAATCTAGAAAACCTAAGCTTCTAATTGGACTTGAAATTGATTGTCTCTTGGATACCTATTGAATATGCCTGTTACTTGGATTAGTTACTCGGGTTCTTGGTTCATTATCCACGCTTTGATTGTTTATCTTGACTGGCCTTAGTGATTGCTTGAGGACAAGCAAAATCTTAAGCTTGGGGTAGTTTGATGAGTGTGATTTCACCTCATGATTCATTAACATTTTGCATGCATTTTCATATAGTTTAGGCATATTTAATTTGATTTTTTGTTAGTTTTTATCTTGGAATGGGTAAGGCGGTTTCGTGGTGTTGTTTTGCAGGAATTAAGGATAAAATGCTCAAGATTGACCATGATGGAGCTTGCATGAAGATAGGGCTTGAAAAGTGAAGAAAATGAGCCAAACAGAGTCCATCACAGCCTAGGCGTGATGACCATCACGGCCATGATCGAGCAATAACTGAAAAGAAAGAAGGAAAAAGTCAGAACTGGTCACGGCCTAGCCGTAATGCCCATCACGGTCGTAACATGTCAGCTGAACCAGACCCTCAACAGGCAGAACTGGTCACGGCCTAGCCGTGATGAGTATCACGGCCGTGATAGAGAAATCAGTAAAGAAACGCCCAAGGCAGAATCCGTCACGGCCGTGACTCGCATTACTTGGATCTGAAGCAACCGATTTTGATCTGAATTTGTATTTGATTAGGATTCAAATTACCCTAATCTATAAATAGGGCAGTTAGGCAGAGACTCAGGGGACTTTTTGGGCTACTACACTTAGGCAAATTTTTAGGATCTCTCTTCTTCTTCTTCTTCTCTTCTCTTAGGATTTATTTTATGTTGTTGTTAATCAAGCTTGTCATCACCATGACAATGCTTGAGTAGTAGCTTAATTTCTAGGGATTGGGGCTATGCCCAAGATCTGATTTATGTTGTTGAATTGATGTTTTACCTTTGTTAATTTCGATTTCGCTTTAGATCTGATTTCTATTGCTTTAACTACTTGTAAATCAGGTGCGCACTTATTTGCATGTCATAGATATTCTAAGGAGGAACCTAGCGGTGAACTTAGGTATCGGATCTATAGAATCAGACTTAGGACTTAAATCACGAGAGTTAGAAGCGGTCCTTCGAGGATTCACGAATTGTCACAAAGTGTAAAGGGTTCAATCTAAATTCAACTACCACGAGAGTAGGGGTTGATTTAATCGGGCACGGTTTTTGTAACCCGAGAGGGAGCATTAACTAATTTAGGATAAATTCGCCTTCAAAGCAATTTTGGTAATTAACAAGGGGTAGTCAATTTAGTAACATGAACAATCTTGTCGGTAGCCCAATTCCTAGGAATGTCTTTAGATCTGAAAACCCCTAAATTGATTTACTTTTCTGTGTTGTTTAATTGCAATTTCAAATTTGATTGTTACTTGATTCGTATTTCAAAAATAAAATCTTTTCAAAATCCTTTTATATAGTCCAGCTTTATCGATTTAGTAATTAGTTGCGATTTGAGATCACGGTCCCTGTGGGATCGATCTTTTTATTACTTGGCGACGAATCTGGTGCACTTGCCGGAATTCCAGCACTTCAACACCCTAAACCTGGCATCACATGGTTACCCAAATGTGGAAATATTTCTGATTTACAAAACTGGTTACTTTCGGAAAGTATCATTTACTCGATGGACGAGTACACTAAAAACGGAAGTTTTTTTTTTAGATGAAGGAATGAAACAAGATAGAGGTGATGAACACTCAGAACATAAATTGAAGACAACATATATATATATATATATATATATATATATATATATATATATAACATGTCCCAATTAGAGCCAAGTTTCAGTACATAAGATAAGGCCTTATCAACGGCCATTGCAACAGAGTTAGACATCCAGAAGATACAGCTTAAAAGAGAGTAAGTAAAGACACAGGGAAAGAGGGTCCGGAACCACATCCAAAAGATAACTCTAGAAGTCAGATGATGGAAGATTAACCACAAAACGCTCCGAACTGGTTACTGACACTGGCTGCAAGCAGGATCTCCACAAAGGCTCCCACGAGATGAGACCTCAAGTAATGGATCTATAACGTCGCCGCCCTCATCTATGGAATCGTCGTTGTCGCCATGATCCATAACGTGATCCTCCGGCTCATCCTCCTCCATGATCTCATCCAAGTCTCCCTCAGGGTCCTCCTCGGGATCCTCCTCAATCGGCATGGCCGGCTCTGCATCTAGAGGTGGTGGCTCATGCAGCAGTCCGTGAGCTCGCAGTGTGTGAAGGTAGTACCAAATCGGAGGCAAAGCTACCCTCCTAGTTTCCACAGTGTGGCTTCTATGGATTGGGTCTCCGTCAGCATTTAAATCAGTCGTGGTGATTGCTCCGTGGTATGTGGCAGATGTCGCCCCTAGGTGTATCTGCCATGCCCCAGCATTCCCTGCGTCATCGAAGACCTCAGTCTTCGATGTTGTCGGCACAAGCGGGATATTGGGATCCATCTGAACTCATATACGTACGGCGATGCCAAAAAGGAAGAGAGAATAACAAGTAGAAATGAAAGAGTGAGATACCGACAACAAATATATCGCACAACAACCATACACATGATACATACAACACCTTGGCATATTAACATTTCAAACGTTACTCATAGGTAAACAACAAGTATTATTTCAGTGGGTCTCATACCCGAATCAATCAATCTTCTAAAGATAATGCATGACACTTCTATCATCAGGCTCTAATCTTAATCTCACGAGATACCATCACCGTTTTATCATCAAGAAAGAATGAGTTGATCAGGCTCATACGCCCCGTTTGGCAAGTTGTCTCCGTCACCTCATGCGCCCGGATCAACATCATCACGAATCCCTTATAACGGCCATTCGGATGTATACCTCATCGAATACCACATCTTAAACGGGTATTTGGATAACTCAAGCACGTATGCTAAGGGAAAATGCATATGAGTAAAAGGCTTTTCATTATCGAGACTTTTCTTTGTGTTCGCTCCTTTCCGTTGTCGAAGCCCAAAGCTAACGACTATTCACAATTTTCATTACTTGAAAATCAATAACACAGGACACGTAGTCCGAGTGCTCAATTACAATACCTTAGACCGATGCGGCAGTCCGAGGTTGTGGTCTTAGAAACAATTATAATTTTATCCATGTTTTATTTCAGCATGATAAGGACTTTAGCCCATAACAACAAAATTAGGACACACAGTCCTGAATTCCAAAATTCGGACTCCTAGCCCATAATATCACGATTAGGACCCTTGGTCCGTAATTCTTGACACGGATCCCAGATCACGTGCATAAACTGAATGCTAGAGGCGACGTCTCGTGAACTAGTATTCTCTTTCACATGTGCTTACTTATCACTTAGTGAAAATCAAAAACCAAAATCAATAACGACTATTCACAATTTTCATTACTTGAAAATCAATAACACAGGACACGCAGTCCGAGTGCTCAATCATAACACCTTAGACCGATGCTGCAATCCGAGGTTGTGGTCTTAGAAACAATTATAATTTTATCCATATTTTATTTCAGCATGATAAGGACTCTAGCCCATAACAACAAAATTAGCACACACAGTCCTCAATTCCAAAATTCGGACTCCTAGCCCATAATATCACGATTAGGACCCTTGGTCCGTAATTCTTGACACGGATCCCAGATCACGTGCATAAACTGAATGCTAGAGGCGATGTCTCGCGAACTAGTATTCTCTTTCACATGTTCTTACTTATCTCTTAGTGAAAATCAAAAACCAAAACAAAACCTCAGTCACTTATCCAAGTAACCAGAACGTTTCTAAATCATTTAGGAGAAAATATTTTCCTTTACAAAGTCTTTTATAAAACATTTGGAAATTCGTTTGCTTTTGAAATCCTTGATGGAATAAATTCAAATATTTTCAAAGGGGTTTTTCCTTCATGAAACACATAGTTCGAAAAAGGTTTTCTCTCGTACAAACTTTGGATCATAAAACGGTAGTTTCTATTGACTTAAAAACACTTCAACGTTTCTTTTCAAAACAAGAATCTCATTCTCTTGAAGTAAGCGTTTTAAACAAGGAGCTTTTATAAATGAAACCAATTCTTTCAAAGTTCTATTCAAGGCTTATTAAGGCTTTTAATCCTTATAATCATTGTGCACAGACTCAAGTCCGACTTCTCAAACTTCAATCAACAGTAATATATTCTCACAATAATATCACAGTTAATGACATTTCATCACATATATACAACTCACAATACTTTAAGGCAAGTAATAATCAACTTCCAGTAATAATCACAATAGTTCAAGTAAACAAGTCATTCAAGTGTTTGCTCCACATCATAATAATATTCAAATCACTCAAGTAAACACATACACACATGCATATAGTCATTGAATATCCCTAGGAAATCCCCTCTTACTTTTTGTGAAGGTAAGAAGATTAAATGCTCGATGAGGTAAGTCACGAACGTTATCGTTTCCTCCGCGATGGAAGTCTAAGGTTATGAACACAAAATCACAAGTTAAAATCAAAACAAGAACACTAAACCACAAGGTATAGGTTCGGCCAAGACTAGTTCTTAGGGTTAGAGATTCCCAAAAATTATACAACTCATGGATTTATGATCCTTAAGTGTTAGGAGTTCATAAACAATGATCATTTAACAAAGTTGAATTAAAATTCCACTATGTTAAAAACATAGGGCATTCGGCCAAGGCTAGTAAAATAGGCTAGCATTCACTAAACTTTCCAATCTCTTAGGTTTAGCATCCTTATGTGTTAAGGAGCTCCAAACCATGATCATTTTAGAAAAATAAGAACAAGGTATCCGAGGTCCATAACCTTCTAGGTTCGGCCTTCATAGGATTTATAGGCTAGACATCTTTAAACTTTCCAATCTCTTAGACTTAGCATCCAAATATCTTATGAAGCTCAAGTCCATGATCATCTTGGAAAAATGAAAGTAACACATACTAACTTTAATAACATAAAATAAACAAGTTATAAATCCTTAAACTTTCCAATCTCTTAGACTTAGCATCCAAATATCTTATGGAGCTCAAGTCCATGATCATCTTGGAAAAATGAAAGTAGCACATACTAGCTTCAATAACATAAAATAAACAAGTTATCAATCCTTAAACTTTCCAATCTCTTAGACTTGGCATCCAAATATCTCATGGAGCTCAAGTCCATGATCATCTTGGAAAAATGAAAGTAACACATACTAGCTTTAATAACATACAATAAACAAGTTATTAAGAGTTCTAAATCCATGATCAATACTTGGAAAGTTGAAACATAGTATCCTAGGCCTACTTATTCATATTTTTCGGCCATCATAGGAACAAGCTATCAAAACTTCCAAGATTTATAGATTCAAGATCAAGGGATAGTTAGAAATTCAAACACATGATCATATTCCAAAAGTTGAAACAAAAACTTCCTAGGTCACAAATACAAGCATTCGGCCTTCATTGGAAGAGATGGATAGAGATTTTTGTTTTACACAACTTCTTAGTATGTGAAAATATAAGCTAATACAAGACTATAGAAAGTGTTTTCAACTCAAAAGGAGCTTTCTACCATTTTAGAGAGATTTTAGAAGTTTAAAGCATATAAAGAAGACATAAAGTAAACTAAGAAATAAAAGATGAAACTTGCAAAAAGATTTATATGAGAGCATTACCCTTAGTATAAGGAAGAAATTTAATGAAGAACTTAAATAGAAAGGATGAATAAAAACTAAAGCTTTAAGAGCTTGAACTTTTAGAAGAAAAGAAGAAGATGAACTTTAATGGAGGTTGAAGGAGGAGGATGATGAAGTGAAAATGAAAGGGGTATATATAGGGAAAAGGGGGAGAGTTCACGGCCAAAGGGGGGTGATGGGAAGCTTGTTGAGCAAGCTTGGTGGTTTAATGCTTGATTGGATGGAAGAAGAGAGAGAAATGACTTTTGGATTAGAATGGTATTATAATTTGAAAAGTGTGATGAGTGTACTTTTAGAGTGTGTCATAGCCCCTTCCATCATGTCTCCTTACTTCTTTTATGGTCCATAATCTGCTCCATTTGGTACCCGGTTGCATTTCCGATCGTAATTCTTCCGACGTTTTCGCCCAAATAAAATATTTTATTTTATTTTTGCACGAAAATTTTCCAAATAACCAAGGTTGAAGGAAACATAATAAAAACACTAACTATCTCGTTCACGGGTCAAAATTAGGTTTTCTATACAGTAAACTTGTACCGGTAGTGAAAACGCAGACCGGCTTCTGTCTGAATTTTCAACCAAAAATTTTACCGTGAATTCATATGATATAACAACACAAGAAAATGATTTTATTTTAATTAAAATCATCCTCTGAGTTTAATCTAAAATAAACACATTTAAATATGTATTTACTGCTACAAAAAACGTAGGGAAAACAGGGTGTTACATGCAATGCCGAGTTACTCACCTTACCTCGGCCGTCTAAAACTCCAGCCAATGCTGACATAAGTAAAGAGTGTAAGTGGCATAAAAACTATGGTCACTCCACTGGAGACTGTTGCAGCCCAGGAAAAAATTGAGGACTTGGTACAAGCAGGCCGTCTTGACCGGTTCGTTCGCCGAGATGATAATGGAGGCGGACGAGCTGTCCGACGACGAGGAAGACGAGGTTATGAAAATCGTAATCGAGATGCGAACCAGCAAGGTAATAATCAGAACGGAGACCGGGCACACAACCAGAGAGCTCCTAACGATGAAGCAGAGGGAGGAGTCGGATGGGTCATTAATACTATTTCAGGAGGTTTTGCATGAGGAGGTACAACGAGTTCAGCTATGAGGCGTTATACAAAATCTATCCGACCTGTCAACTCGGTGTTTGGAAAACCTACAAGGTCGAAACCCCCCATTACTTTCTCAGATGATGACTTCGAAGGGCTGGATCCTAATCAAGATGACCCGATGGTGATAACGGTAGAATTATCCAACTACTCGGTCAAACGAACACTTGTTGGTCAGGGTAGCTCGGCTTACATTTTGTACTTGCCAACCTTTAAAAAGCTTGGAATTCCATAAACGTTGATAAAAGAACAGGAGGACAAGCTAGTAGGGTTCGTCGGAGAGCAGGTAAAGACCCGAGGTTACATAGACCTCTTGACAACATTTGGTGAGGGCAAGCTTGTTCGAACCATATCAGTCAGGTATGTTATCGTGGATGCCAACACATCCTACAACATCCTCATTGGAAGGCTAACTCTGAATAAACTCGAAGCAATTGTCTCAACCCCCCACCTCACCATGAAATTTCCAACTGATTCGGGAGAGATAGCTACCGTTTGAGCTGACCAGAGGACGGCTAGACAGTGTTATGCGGATAGTCTAAAGGTGACCAGAGAGCCAGATATCACAAAAAATTCTAAAGATGATATAGCATAAGTGGTAAGTTCAGTCAGTTCAGTTAGCCCGGCAAGCTCGGCCAGTATGTTTGAATTGGATCCGAGAATGGAGATGTATGAGTCCAGAGCTGAACCAACGGAGTCTTTAGTGGAGTTCCAACTGGGAGCCCAAGCCGAACAGTGCACCAAGGTCGGCAATCAGCTTGACCCCTTGCTCAAACAGCAGATTCAAGCTGTTATAAAGAAGAATACCGATTTGTTTTCTTGGAAGACATCGGATATGCCTGGCATAGACCCCAATTTTCTGTGCCATAGGCTATCTATATGTCTTGAGGCCAAGCCTATAGTTCAAAGGAAAAGAAAGCTCGGTGAAGAAAGGCGCAAGGCAGTAGCCGAGGAGACTGCGAAGCTGATCAAAGTAAATTTCATCAGAGAGGTGAAATACACTACTTGGCTAGCTAACGTGGTGTTAGTGAGAAAGGCCAACGAAAAGTGGAGAATGTGCACCGACTACACCGATCTCAATAAAGCATGTCCAAAGGATTCTTATACTATTCCCAACATTGACAGATTGGTGGATGGGGCTCCTGGTTACAGAATCTTAACTTTCTTGGATGCATCAAATAAGGATGTATCCACCCGATGAAGAAAAAATGGCATTTATGACTGAGGGGGCAAACTAATACTACCAAGTAATGCCTTTCGGTTTAAAAAATTCTGGATCAACATATCAAAGGCTTATGGACAAAGTGTTTGTCAATCAGATCGGAAAGAACCTTGAAGTTTATGTTGATGATATGGTGGTAAAGTCCGATGGCCTAAAACAACACCCAGCCGACCTCGAAGAAATTTTTGGCCAACTTAGAAAGTACAACATGAGGTTAAATCTAGAAAAATGCTCATTTGGTGTACAAGGAAGGAAGGTCTTGGGATATATGCTAACACATAGAGGAATTGAAGCTAATCCTGATAAGTGCAAAGATGTCATTGGAATGCGGAGCCCACAGAATGTGAAAGAGATACAGAGGCTAGCCAGCCGATTAGCTTCTCTATCTCGCTTTCTCCCAAAATCTGCAGAAAAAGCAAGACCTTTCTTTCAGCTTCTGAAAAGACCAAAGAAATTCGCTTGGACCGAGGAGTGTGAGAAGGCCTTTGAAGATCTGAAACTTTTTCTAGCCTGTCCCCCGATCCTAACTCGGCCACAGCCTGGTAAAGAGCTGTATTTGTATCTGTCCGTCAATGATTACGCAATCAGTGCAGTAATCATCCAGGAAGAAGAAAAACAACAGATGCCGCTGTATTACATTAGTAGAATTCTGAAAGATACAGAAACACGGTATCAAGTAATTGAAAAGCTCGCCCTTGCTTTAATCATGGCAGCTCGGAGGTTACGACCTTACTTCCAGTCACATCAAGTTATAGTCAAAACAAATCATCCAATAAAGAAAGTGCTCAGAAAACCTGATCTAGCAGGACGAATGATAGCTTGGTCAGTGGAGTTGTCAGAGTTCGGTTTGAAATATGAGCCGAGGGGACCAATGAAAGCACAGTGTCTCTCCGACTTCATTGCCGAGCTCTCTTAAAAGCCGAATTCGGAATCCTTCATCTAGCTTCTATATGTTGATGGTTCATCTAACTGGAAAGGAAGTGGAGCTGGAATAATTCTTGAAGGTCATGATAATCTAGTCCTGGAGCAATCCTTGATGTTTGGGTTTACTGCTTCAAACAACCAAGCAGAATATGAAGCCCTTATTGCAGGACTGATGCTAGCTAAAGAGGTTGGAGTCAAAGAGTTGAAGTGCCGAAGTGACTTTCAACTTGTAACAGGACAAGTCTCGGGTGATTATCAAACAAAGGATCCCCAATTAACCAGGTATCTTTGTAAATTTAATAGTTTAATTTCAGAATTTAATAAATTTACTATCGAACATATACCTCGTGAGGAAAATTCCAGGGCAGATCTGTTGTCTAAGTTGGCTAGCACCAAAAAAGCTAGCCAGCTAAGAACATTCATTCAGGAAAATATCCCTGAACCGAGCATAAAGAGTGTCGAGGGAATAATGACCGGTCACTATGATCGGGGCTGGATGACACCGATTTGGGAATATTTAGCCTCGAACAAATAGCCCGATGATCCTAAAGAGGCAAGGAAAATCAGTCTGAAATCATGTCACTACACCATCCGAGATGGAGAGTTATACAGAAGAGGATTCTCCATACCTTTACTAAAGTGCATAACAAAGGAGCAGTCCGAGTAGGAAATGGATGAGATACATAGAGGAATCTGTGGAATGCACTCAGGTGGCCGATCTCTAGCAGCTCGGGTCCTGCGAGCGGGGTTTCATTGGCTGACCATGAGATCGGACTGTGCTGCCTGGACTAACAAGTGTGAACCTTGTCAGATATTCGCCAATATTGCGCGAGTACCAGGTGAAGAGTTTCATTCCATGTTCTCGTCGTGGCCTTTTACTATGTGGGGGATGGATATCTCAGACCCTTCCCGGTTGCTAAAGGCCAAGTCAAGTTCTTGCTAGTGGTAGTCGATTACTTCACCAAGTGGATTGAAGCCAAACCATTAGCTACCATAACAGCTAAAAAGGTTCGGAATTTTTTATAGAAAAGCATCATATGCAGACATTGCCTACCTTATGCGATTATCACAGATAAAGGAAAGCAGTTCACTGATAAAGGGCTCAGAGAGTTCTACTCCAACCTCGGAATCAAACATAAGGTGACCTCGGTTGAGCACCCACAAACAAATGGACAAGCAGAGGCCGCCAACAAAGTCATTTTGAACAAGCTCAAGAAAAGGTTAGGCAGATCAAAAGAGGCATGGACTGAAGAATTACTGAGCATCCTCTGGGCTTATCACTGCTCGCCACAGTCATCAACTAGAGAAACACCATTCAAGCTAACCTATGGAACAGATGGAATGATTCCGGTTGAGCTCGGTGAAATCTCTTTTAGAAGGCAACACCATGACCAAAGCAAGAATGAAGAATAAATCCGAGTTGAGCTTGACATGATAGAAGAAGTCCAAGATGAAGCAAAGATCAGGGAGGAACTATGCAAGCAGAAGGCAACTCGGAAGCATAACTTAAGATTGCGGCCAAGGGAGTTTGTACAAGGTGACTTAGTGCTGAGATTGTAAAACGATTCAAGAAAAGACTCCAAAGAGGGTAAACTCGCATCAAACTGGGCTGGCCCTTTCAAAATAGTTGAAAAAGTAGGAAATGGTGCTTATAGGCTAGAAGAGTTATCAGGAAAGGCCGTTCCAAGAACTTGGAACACTTCCCACCTTAAATTTTATTTTAGTTAAAAGTTATGTAAGCAGGTGATGTACTTTTTTTCCTACCCGGTCTTTTTCCCACGAGGTTTTGGCCGGGAAGGTTTTAATGAGGCACACTTGAGAAAATAAATAAATAAAATCTGTTTTAGTTGCATTATTTGGCAAGAAAACTGTTATATGGTTAAAAATTTATTTGTGAAAAAACCCGCACCTAAAAAGGTTGACCGAGCTAAAATCGACCGAGTTGACGTCGAAATGTCGAACCTAAAGAGGCAAAAACTAAAGACCTAAAAAGGTTGACCGAGCTAAAATCGACCGAGTTGAAGTCGAAATGCCGAACCTAAAGAGGCAAAAACTAAAGACCTAAAAAGGTTGACTGAACTAAAATCGACCGAGTTGAAGTCGAAATGCCGAACCTAAAGAGGCAAAAACTAAAGACCTAAAAAGGTTGACCGAGCTAAAATCGACCGAGTTGTAGTCGAAATGCCGAATTTAAAGAGGCATAAACTAAATACCTAAAAAGGTAATTAAAAAACCTAAAGAGGTATTCCGAGCTCCGAAAGCTCGCATAGGTCGAGTAACACGTAAAAAACGTAAAAGCCGAGTACTAACATAGGAAAAAGTTAGAAGCTTGTTCAGTTAAAGATACGAGCTCAAAAAGCCGACAGGGTTATAAAATACGAGGCATGAACTTAGAAAATTTTCTAAGTTTGAAAGGTGAAAAGAAACTTGTCACCCAAAGACAACACATAATTATCATAATATAAAAAAGGCAAAGCCCAAAGTACACAAGGTTCCAAAAACAAAAATGGGCATTACCCTAGGAATGAAACACATAATAAAAAATTATTTTCCTAAGTTACTCATGGGCATCCTCATGAGCAACGGTTCCAACAGGAGTAGAATCAAGGGCGTCATCAGCACCTGGAAGAACAACTGCAGATGGATCAGGCGCAGCCATTTCGCCTTCGCCACTCCCTCTCTCATCGGCAGCATGCTCTTCGACCTCTTCTTCTTGGACATCTTCTTCATGATTCTCCTCTTCATCTTCGAGATAGGACAGAGGAACCATAACTCCATCCTTGTTAAAGTCCTTGTCCACATCATCTCGGGAAAAGTCGGCATCCGGGTTGAAGCGTTGAAGCTGCTTCACAGCTCGGGAGAATCCATTGACATGCACCTTCATGATGGTGGCTTCGCCGTCATTCAGATCGGCTTGAAGCTTGAGGTTAGCCTCCCTTTCAGCCTCTAAGGATTGTTGCAATTGAGCAAAGGAAGCATGAGAATCTTCAGCGGCCTTCTGCAAGCTAGCCTTTTCTACCCTCTCCTGGTCCAACTCGGACTGAAGGGAAGCTTTGGTTTTCTCAAGCTCGACTTTTTGGGACTTAAGCTGGCCAATAGCTCGGGCTTGCTCCTCACATTTGGCCATGGCCTGAGACAGTTCATCTCTTACCCGCAAAGCCTGGCAGCATCTGCCTTCATCAACTCCATCTTTTTCACATTATCAGAGAGCTCACGGCTCCAGAACCGGACAATGGAGGAGATGCGAAGGGCATACGCCGCAGCAGCCTCCATGCTTGCATCGGTTCCTTGCTCCAACAAAAGCCGAGCATTTGCTGGCTTCAACACTTCCTTATCAATAAGGAGTCCAGGGTTGAAATCGTTCCCTAAAGTGAGCTGATGTCGGGATTACAACTCCCATTATACCATTTGGTGTCCGAGGTCAAATTGGTCACCACGGGAGCCTTTTCAGCTCTCCTTTCAACAGTAGGAGTCTCTTGGGTCGCTGGGAGGGGAAAGGTACTTCCTCTTGGAACATCGGATTGAATATCTGCCCAGGATCATTTAGGGAGACGTGTATTGAGGTCAGTCGCCTCAACAAATTTCTTATTCTTACCCTTAACGTCGGCAGCAGGAACTGAACCACTAGCATCCTGGGGAGCCGACTTCTTCAACAGGGTCTTATAGTTGAATTTCCCCATAAGCACTGCAGAAAGAAGATCGGTCAGAATATAGTAGTTACAATAATAATAGGTAAATTAAAATACCTTTAAAAAAAACAACTTACGATAGAAATCGGCTTGCCGAGTGGAAGAGGTAGGAAGTTTTAAAAGCCTCCCACAGGGCAGTGGCCGAGGAAATGATTCCTCTCTTCTCCACTCCACTCGGGGAGATCCAGCCAACTCGGTCCCCAAATCGAACTTTGTAAAAGAAAAGAAATTTGGGAGCCGTGGCCTCCATCCCTACCTGACCACACAAAATTCGGAAGGCTTTCAGGAAGGCCCAACTATTTGGATGTAGTTGAGTTGGAGCAACGTTCATAATCCTTAAGACTTCTCACTCGAAGGGGGTGAAGGGAATGGTGATACCAATTTACTCAAAAAACGTTTTATACACATACATAAATTGTGGTTTGTTGGAAGGGGATTGAAGAAAAACATGCTCATTTTTTGAGCAAGCCAGGAATTCTACAGTACCACGAGAAGAGGCAACTTTGGTTTTAATGGTTTCAAAGGACTTGGAAATCCTAAAGTTGGAATGAAAACCCCCGGCATCGGGCCTAACCCAAAAATACCTAGGGATGGTGATGTCTGGATAAGGAACTCTAGGCATCCTTTTGGCCCATCTACGGCGCTTCGGGGCAATTATAGCTTCAGGAGTAGCAGGGCTACTCTCATTAGAAGAAGAGGAGGAAGAAGCCCTAGAGTTACCCCCATTACCCTTCAAAAGAGGCGGAGAATAATGGGGAGAACCCCCAATTAGGTTTATCTCTGGTTCTATAATTCGAACCTCATAAGAGGCATTTTGAGAAACTTCAAAGGAAGGCTCCATGGATGAAACAAAAGAAGAAAACAATGAAATACAGAAGAACGGGGATGCAAAAACTTGAAGGAGAAGAGCTTGAAGAAGAAGGGTTTAAGCAGAAAGAAGGCAAAGTGAACTCCTCAGCAAGTTCAAACCAATTTATATCAGAAACCTTGACGCTAAAAACAAAGGCTAACGTTACTTTCCAAAAAGTAATGATGAGAGATGCTGTATAAAGGAAGGGAAACGTCTCTTCAAGCCTGCACAAATTCGGCACACCAATGGCGGAGTAACACGTGGCGAAGACATCGGAACACGCACTGTAACAGCTAAGGACTTGAGTATGCAGCCGTAGAGTTGGTCTCGGAAATGATGCCATAAGGGCCACGCGGCAAAAACAAACTAGGCCTTAATGACAATAACCATATCTATTTCTGTAATATCCTTTCCCAAGGATATTTTAGTCATCTCATCATGATTGTGATCACTGGTGTGCTTTAATTCCTTACATCTCATGAGTATGCAAATGTATGAATATGAATTGTTGAGCCTCTCTGTATTATTTTTAGGCTGAGCCGATAAAAATCTTATTTGATTTTTATACATCAATAATTATTTGTAATTGATAATTATAAAATGGTATTTTATAATTTAGTATCAAATAATATTTATCTTTGGCTAATAAATATTCTAGTGAGAAAATATAATTATTTTGGGGGTTTATAAAGGGTAAAATTTATTGATGAAACTACCTAATTTTAATATAACACATTTCATTAAAAGCTGATTTTCTTAAATTTCTAGTCGAACCCCCTATTTTACTGCACACAACCCCTATCTTTTTACTTAAACCACGAATTCCCCTCCCCCATACTCACTTATTCAGTTTTGAAAACCTAAAAACTCTTCTTCTTCTTCTCTCAAAGAAGCCTCACCTCCATTCCACCAAAACCACCAGAAACCACCACCAATCTACATCATTCTCCTCCTCACTTCAGTTTCTAGCAAAAAATACCACCACACTCCTCTTAAACCAAACAAAAATCTGAGCATGCAAACCTCCCTTCTTCACCTTCAAAATGGGTCATGGAAGGATTTAGGTTTAGATGAAAGTTCTTCCTTTTCTAGCAACAAAAGTGAGCTAATTAAGGAGATAAGAAGCTCCTGTTCTCACCATTCCAAGGACTAGGAAGCAAGTGGAGAAATTGATAGATTGATAATTGGGAGAAATTCTCTAAGATCAAGAGAGATAGAGGAAATCACCAAGTCTTCATTTTCTAGCTTCAGTCAGGTGAGTTCCCTTAGTTTTATTGCTTGGTAACCATAAATCCAAGCTTATGAGTTGTTGATATATTCTCTAAATTGGTTGATTTTCTATTTGCATGTTGACCATGAGAATATTGAACATTGAAATGATTTGCATGCATGTGAACTGTTTGTGAAATGTCCTAGATGATGTTGCTGTCCATAAACCCGTTTTGACATAGGTTCAGTGCTTTGCTTATAATTATTTCTGTAGGGCTCTATTGCTAATGATTCTTGTTTTTTTAGAAACTAGACTCGATTTGATACAGTTTAGGCACTGAGTTTGCTGTTTTTCAGAGTATTGATAAAGAAAAACCTGTTACAAGTTAGAGTAAAGTTGCTGTCCTGTTTTCGAATGCAGTAGCTTATTGGTTAAAAACTGTAATTTTTGGAAAGCTTTATCCCAAAAATAAAATTATATTTATAAACTAGACTTGTTTATATTTCCATAGAGGGGTCTCTTGTTTAAATCCAACTTATTTTGGTATTTTAATAAAATCATATAAGTTGGTTGTAAACCGCAGAAATTCAGCATATGTTACCGATGCATTATTCCTTGTTAAATGCTTGATTGAGGGCTTCTTTGATTGATTTAGAGTATTTCTGTAGTATAACGATGTATAAAAGTAAACCACCACTTGGCATCCAATAATGATAACCATCCTATATCCGGTATGAATCGATTTAGAATGGTTATCAAGGACATTTCAAATGTCAAGTACAGAAGTCCTTTCAGTTTGGAAAGCGAGTATAGAGTCCTTCCCGTTTGGAAGGCAATCACAGAAGTCCTTTCAGTTTGGAAGGCAAGTATAGATTCCTTTCAGTTTTGGAAGGCAAGCAAGTAAGTGCAAAGCAAGTGGGACGCCGCTTGTGGTCATAGACGTATGTCCTGCCTTACAGTATAGAGCTAGTTCCTCTTAAGTACCTCGGTGTGCGGGGAACAGCGACGCTTTTCACTGACCAAAAAACCAAAGGGATGTCTAAGTGTGTGAAGTTTACCCTCATGTATGTATCCCTATATTTAGGTTCTTTTTCATCAAATAATTTAGCCCAAGTAAGGACCCGGTAAAAAGAGCCGGTGATGAAAGGGTGAGTTTTAAGAGAATAATTCCATTGTAGTATAGATTTTTACTAGTTTTACTCTAGCTTGCATTAGTCCATGGAGTGTACACCTGGTTAAATAGTTGAGGTGAGTAGGCTATGAAAAACTCTACCACTACATGAGGTTAATCATAGTACGTGTACATATATTGTATTTCAATGAGGACGATCAAATAGAATATATATATATATATATATATATATATATATATATATATATATATTGATTACTCACATGTTTTGCTTGAAGCAGGAACTCATTGAGATTTAGTCTCACTAGGCTCCTTTGGTTTCAGATAACATGTACATATTGGAAACTGATAAGCAAGTTCCAGAGATTGCTTGACAGTCACCCAATAGTGTCCCAAGATACGTTAGTTTTCACAGCCGGATCATAGGGGGAGTCTTGTTAGGAGTCAGTGTTTATATGAGTTTGAATTGTTGTTTAGGAGCTAAATACTTATTTGTATAAAATTAATTTCAATTATATGTTCAATTGGTACAAAATCTTGTAATGGTATCTCTCTTAGTTTCAAAATTTTTTATGTTCAACTATTAATTTATATGCTATAATAAGGTTTATATATATATATTTACTTAGTAGTATCGTGATGGAAGTCGGGATGCTACAATTTCCAACTCGAAAATCGAGAAACTTACATGCTAGCACGGACCAAAAAGTCATTATCAACCTACATCTCGGCATAGCTAGGTTCTTCCAGTAAAACTTTTACGCTCTTTCGAGCCAAAATCTTGGGGGGCTTGTATATGGGCCGAGGTGTCAAGGTCGGCCACCGAGCGTACCGAGCTAAAAATTAATAGAGGCCGAGGTATCAAACTCAGCCACAAGGAAATCAAAATGATTAAAAGAAAGGATTGATAGACCCACTTTCCAAAGCCCCTAAACTCGAATGTTAGCCGATGTATAAAGATCGGCCATCGAGCTGTGGCAAAAAGGGGAGAAATATTACTCAATAAATCCTTAACTCAGATAATTTTAAAGCCAAGCTCGGCTCCTGTCATGAAAACTTTTACGCTCTTTTGAGCTCAAAGCTTGGGGGGCTTATGTACTGGCCGAGGAGTAAAACTCGGTCACCGAGCTTGGATACCCGATCCGATATAAGCGGAAAGATAAGATCATGATACTATCTCAAATAACCTTATCTGGTTACAAGAGATAAATCCCACTAATTAAGGAATTCATAAATCCCGGAGATGATTTAAAGAGATAAATCCAATCTCTAAGAGATAAGGGGATCCTATTATAAAAAGAGGAGAACCCCAAGGGAAAGACACTTTCACTAACCTAGGTGAATCTCCCTTAAGCGTATTAGAGAAACTAGCTTTACCAAGAGACTATTAAAGAGTCCTTGCTCACTGGTATTCATCAGATACAAGATTAGGGGATTGAGATCATTATATGACCAAGGGTTGAACCAAGAACTACGTCTGGATTTGATTCCCATTGGGATACGTAGGACCGGAATACAATATTCTATCAAGCCATAATCTAAAACAACCCCCATTGTTCACTCTTGGTTTGACGTTCTACGGCGAGATTCCGGCAAGTCGGATCTCAGCAGGAACAGATTGACCATTGTCAGGCTTCTCAAAAACAATCAACAACATCATAGAATTTATTCCTAGGCAGATCATGCATCACAACATTATAGTATATAACTGCAAGTAAACACTTAACCGCAGATAAATAAACAAAGATATAAATAACACAACTTAAAACAAGTTAAGTAAAAACACCACAACCACAGATAAATGTACAAACCAACAAAAGATAGCACGTAGCCATCGGAAAAATCCCTCAGGCAATCCCCTCTTACCTCTCAAAGAATTAAACTTCCGATTGAAAACTTTAACGTGAACCCGAAAATCGTCGACACTCGTACACGGTACAATTCTTTATCCTTCAACAAACCACAATCAACCAATCAAAATCAAACAAATACAATCACCTATACACTAAAGATAGGTCACGGCCTCAACAAGGTTTTGTGGCTAAAAATTTCTAAAATTGCTTAAGTCATTGGATTAATGATCCTAGGTACTTAAGACAATAGATTAGTGATTAATCAACAAAGTTTGAATCAAAAACTTCCAAACTTCCAAAGACCTAGGTTCGGCCATGATGAGTAAATGAAGTTAGAGATTTTTGTTTGTTGAAATAGCTTGGATTCAACATGAACACATACTAGAAAGATGATATCCAAGATTATTTATGAAGGAAATGAACAAAATCTTCCTCCAACACCACCACCAAGGGTTCGGCCATATCAAAAAGAATGAGGAGGAAAACTTTGTTTACAACAATCTCTTGGATTATGATTATAGGGGTGATAATAGGAACATAGAAATTGGTTTCACATTTTTAGGATTTTTCTATGATTTTCTATGAATTATCAAAGTTAAGAACATAAAGGATGAACATGATGATTTAAGCTTGGAAATGGAAAACTTAATCAAGAAAATGAAGCTAAATGAAAATGAGAATCATGGTTTACCTCTTGGAATTGAAGAAAAGTGCTAGAATCTATTACTTGCTTCACAAACTCAAGGCTATAGAGTTTAGAGAGAATAAGAACAAAGATGAAGATTGATGAAGATGGAAGAATGTGTGAGAATGAACTAGAGTCTTCAAGTGGCCTCTTTAACTTATGAGCAAGAGATGGAAGGTCTTGGGCTTGTGCATGGGCTTGGAGAAACCAACAAGGTCCAATTGTTTTTGAAGCTTGTAAAATGTCTTAAAGCTTAATGCTTGATAAGGAAACTTAAGAGCACAAAATGGCTTCATGGAAAATTCACTCACAACCATGATTTTGGGCTCCATGGCCGCAGCCCTTAATGGGTTTGGATAGCAAGAAATTGGCCCAAAAGCTTATGACAACTTGAAGAATTAACTTAGGTCTAAAAAGCAATTAATTGAAAGTTTAAAGACTTAAGTGCAAAATTCTTAAAATGTCATCTTAATCATGTGAAAACTTAAATAATTCACATGAGTGACTCATCCACATGAACCACATTAAAAATATAAGATAAATTCTTTATCTGCTCCTGGAAACTCCATAATTCGCTCTTTCGTTTACCCGATTGAACACAACGCCCGATTATACTATATTATTTCACTTTTTGTGAAATAATTCAGAATAATCAAAGTCGTTGGAAAATAATTAAAAACCTTAAGTTTTTCGTTCACGAGTAAAAATTAGGTTTTCTGATCAGTATAAATATATTTTCGCTGAAATTCACAGATCGGGTTTCGCCTGACTTTTCAACCTAAATTTTAATCGTAACTCTCTACAGTCAAGTAGAGTGTAAATAAGGTTTCAATTTAATTAAAAACATTTTCTAGGTCTCGGATAAAAATATAAATGTATTTATATAAATTTTCGATATTATAAAGTAGTGAAAAAATCGGGGTGTTACATTTCTCCTCCTAGGTATGGTTTTACACTTATGCTTGGTTGGCTTTGTCTGGGGTGATGCATAATGAGTCATTGAAACATTTTGTTCAACATGGTCTCTTCCTTCCCGATAAGCATTTTCACAAGGTTAGATACATTGTCAGGCACTCTGTCACATGGTATCTGTGACTATTGAGGAATATGATAATTTTTCTGGGTGCTTATTTTGATATGATAGCAATTCTAGATCAGATTAAGATTTTTTCTTGGAGTTGCTTAATCAATAGAGAGGGTAAAGGTTTAGGGTTGACTTTTTTTTATTGGTATTCTAACCCGGTTGAATGTCTGAGGCTATGCCGGGGCCATCGCTAAGCACTTGATTATTTATATATGGATTTGAGTACCTCTTGTATTTGTTGAATAAATTCATTTTGCCTATAAAAATTGATCACTTGACGGAACCCTCATGAAAATTTAATAAAACTCTATAGGAGGATGTACATAAGGGACTCACAATTATAAAGTTTATAATTAAGTTTAGTAAATCAACTCGTTACAAACTTTTACAATTCAATGACTATTTTAAATATATTTTTTAAAAGTGTACGGACAAACAGAAAAAATAAACTTTTTTACATTGGAATAAATGCATGTTGGAGTGCCTAGCTGCAAAATCACAGATGAATTATGAATAGATGCATGCTAGATTGGTATTTTTTTTCTTTCCAATTTGCATGTCAGGTTAGCATTTTGAATGTTGTCAACTAAAAGGGTGACACCTCTAACTATCAAAGACAAATTTAACATAAAAGAAATGATAGGGATTGTATTTTTTATTTATTTATAAAAAGCTAAGACATGCAAAGGTGTCAGAATAGAGAAAATGATCCCAACTAGGTTGGCTGGCACCATAGACCCTCTCAATCATCTGCAGCACACCTAAAGCTAGGGATTCTATTGAAATCACATAATTTATTATAAAAAGATATAATTATCAAATAGAAAATAATTAGTATGAGTGAAATTAATAATTAATAAAAGTTAAGATGATTATAATTACCACATTAATTTTTTGCATGTATTAAAAGTAAAAATAAAATATTAATAAAATATTATTTAAAATATAAAATATCATAATATTTTATTAAATTCAAAATTACTAAAATTTCGGAACAAAATGTTGGCAGATAAGACACAAGTCTCCAAAATGTTGAACCTAATAACGGGGAGTCGTGTCTTGTCCACCAATATATATATATAAATATATATATATATATATATATATATATATATATATATATATATATATATCACAACATCAACCCAACCCTTTCGTCAACTTTTTCTTCTTCTTACTCATCCGATCTCTATCTCTTTTCGCTCAAGAATCAATCCACCATGTCATCATCATCATCATCAAACTCAAAGAAAATCGTAACCTTCCGTTGTTCCGACAATGAGATCTTTGAGTTGGATGAAGTGGTGGCACTTCAGTCACAGACCTTCAAGCATATGATCGAGGATGGTTGCATTGACAACATCATTCCTCTGACCACCATTCAAAGCAACATCTTCGCCAAGGTTGTGGAGTATTGCAAGCAGCACACCAACAACGCCGACAGTGATGCTCTAAAGAAATGGGACGATGAATTCATCGATGTTTATCAACCCACCCTCTTCGAATTGATCCATGTGGGTGTACTCCACTTAATTGATTATGATCTTCAAAATATAATATTAATATTATGATTTAATTTGTCATCTTTTTTTTTTTTCGTTTCTTTATTGTGGATTTATTTGACTACTCTCGCGTTTTGATTTAAGATGCAACATGGTCTTTGTCTAGTTATAATGTTGTGCTGCACTTTAAGATTACAATATAAAGAATTAATCAAGATTTGGGTTTTTCTTTTTCTTTTTCTTTTTAAAATTTTCTTTGATTTTCTCACACGTTTTTTTCATTTGTCAAAATTGTTTCCCCTTTTCAGGCAACAAATTTTCTGAGTATCAAAGGCCTCTTGGAGTTGACTTGCAAGACTGTGGCAGATATAATTACAAAACATAACCCAGAAGAGATACGCAAAATTTTCAAAATCAAGAATGATTTTACTCTTGAGGAAAAAAAGGCTCTTCGCAGGCAAAATCAATGGGCTTTTGATAAGTGATCAGAAGAAGGGGACTTATGTTTTGTTCCCGGTAGTCAGTAGTTAATAATGGGATTAGGATGCTCCTATATTATTCTTTAATTTTCCCTTTCATTTTATGAGATAGAAAGACACAAAAACAAATTTTAGCACACCCTCCACATAAAAATAAATTTGATTTTGAGTCTTCTCTCAAACATGAGAGGGGAAAAGGGAAATAAAAGGATAAAAGGAGAGCATCCAAATCTAATAATAGTGATTCCATCCTTTGGTAATTGGTATGGTTTATATAACTTGGGATTTTGCTTTATTCTAATTTTTTTTCCAATAAAGATGTTTTATTTTTAGTGCATTATTTATTGTTAAGAAATTCATATTTTATTACTGTTACAATTGGTTTTAACTGCTTATGGATGCTTTGAGTGTGAGTTTTTGTGTTTCATTCTTGTTCAAAAGCCTTAATGTGAGTTTTTGAATATCATTCTCGTTTAATTTGTAAGCCTTAGTTGTAATGAATTATTATTAAAATCATCTAGGCTTAGCAATGGGGTGGATTTTTGCTCGATTCGATATCGTTTATTACTTTTAAATATTTTAATTAATCGATACACTAATCAATCATCATAGCTTTAAATCAATCTACTATTTCATATAAATATTAAAAATGTTAAAGTTAAACTTATAATATTAGTAACTAAATCAAGTAAGCTTGAGGCGAAGCGAAGTAGATTGACCCAATTCCCAAAACCTGCTGTAACACCCCCCCTTGGGCATTACTATGTGAACACGTGCGGAAATAAATTAAAAGAATTTTGCTGGTTGCTTTCGGAAAATTATTTTGTTTGAAAACATAAAATCTGGGTGTAAAACAATTTCTTCTTAATACTTTGAGTATAACGTGCATAACACAATAATAAAAAAAACCATCTAATTCACAATAGAATTTCAACCATATAAATGTTTTCAAAATACCTACACAAACTTTCTCAAAACATACCACCCAAAAGAAATTTAAAATATCCTAAGCCGGTTGCTCTACAAGAAGCTCACTGATAAGACCTCGTGATCATCCCTATGATCACACATCTCTTCCTGCAATCCTGACTTAAGTCCCCAAGTGACTTAAGGAACTCTTCTGCAACATCTGCACTCGTGTACCAAGGTACAATAGCAAGACAAAAGAACATGTATATGCAAGGGTGAGTTCCAATATATGGATTTTAAAACGATAACCATATGCACGACTCTCAAATACCAATTAACATGAATATTCAAAGATAAACAATATATTTGTCAAAGGGTTTCATACCCAACAGTCGTAGCCGTTTTAAAAACCATGGCACTTCAATATTCATCAACTAACTTTGATGCCTAATCTCCGGAGCTCCAACCAACAAGTAAATGAGCTGATCTGGCTCTCATTGCCAAATAAGACAGAATCAATGCCAGATATAGCAAAGTTCAAATAACCATTCCACAGTCCAAAACGAGGTAAAGTGGTGACTACGTATAGCACATGGTTTTCGTGGTCATATATCCATCAAGGCACAGTGATGCAAACGTCATGAATCCTTGCCATCAAGCATTCAAGTCCTATGCAAAGGCATGTTTGCCCAAAATGCATGTAAAACGTTTTATTCACGTAATTTTCTTTGTGTTCATTTTTTCCTTGCCGAGGCTCAAAGGCTGACGACCAAACCAAGGTTTAAACGTTTACGTTTAACAACCATTCCCATAACAAGGACTCCAAGTCCATACCAAACAAACAGACTCCAAGTCCGTGCACCAGATTTAGATTCGTAGATTTTTGACGCACAGAAATCAATATAGATTTTTATAGGACATCTAGTCCATAACTTCACTTTTCGGACCCCGAGTCCATATCATAGAACTCTAGACACCGACATATCGGCAGCTAGGTTCGTCTTTTAATTTAATAACATTTTCGTTCTGTGAAACACAAATCCAAAAACAAAATTTCCTTAACTTATCCAAGTTATCGGAAATAACCCATTGTATAAAAATACTTTACAGAAAATCCTTTTACGTTGGAAATTCGTTTTACAAAATCATTAAAATCACTTAAAATTAATTTTCTTTCAAAAATCAATATTTTGAACCTGAAAATAATGCTTTGAGACAAATTCTCTGTTTTAACTAATATTACCATTTTTAATAATACTACCATAAATCTTGTTGGAATTGTCCGACGTTTGACGTTTTAAAAACGTTTTAAGTCCAAAAATGACTTTTCTAGTAAAATAATTTTTCCAACACTATAATAAAATTATTTTTGAAACTTATTTTCTTAAAATAACATTTTCTAATATTTAGAAATTTCTTACGTCAAAATTAGCAACACTAAAATATTTCACGGTTACGTCATCACTATGACTCATAAAACACTCTTACGCTGTTAAATTATTAAAATAATATTTCTAACGTTTTACAAGTAACCGGAATGTTTCTACATCATTTAGGAGAAAATCATTTCCTTTATAAATTCTTTTATAAAACAATTTGGAAATTCATTTGCTTTTGAAATCCTTGATGGAATAAAGTCAAATATTTTCAAAGGGGTTTTTCCTTCTTAAAACACATAGTTTGAAAGAGGTTTTCTCTCGTACAAACTTTGGATCATAAAAAGGTAGTTTCTATTGACTTAAAAACACTTCAACGTTTCTTTTCAAAACTAGAATCTCATTCTCTTGAAGTAAGCGTTTTAAACAAGGAACTTTTATAAATGAAACCAATACTTTCAAAGTTCTATTCAAGGCTTATTAACGCTTTTAATCCTTATAATCATTGAGCACAGACTCAAGTCCGGCTTCTCAAACTTCAATCATTAATAATATATTCTCAACAATAATATCACAGTTAACGACAGTTCATCACATATATACAACTCACAATACTTTAAGGCAAGTAATAATCAACTTCAAGTAACAATCACAATAGTTCAAGTAAATAAGTCATTCAAGTATTTGCTCCACATCATAATAATATTCAAATCACTCAAGTAAACACATACACACATGCATATAGTCATTGAATATCCCTAGGAAATCCCCTCTTACCTTCTGTGAAGGTAAGGAGATTAGATGCTCGAAGAGGTATACCATGAACGTCCTTGATTCCTCCGCGATGGAAGTCTACAGTTATGAACACAAAATCACAAGTTAAAATCAAACAAGAACACTAAACCACAAGGTATAGGTTCGGCCAAGACTAGTTCTTAGGGTTAGAGATTCCCGAAAATTATACAACTCATGGATTTATTATCCATAAGTGTTAGGAGTTCATAAACGATGATCATTTAACAAAGTTGAATTAAAATCCCACTAAGTTATAAACTTAGGGTATTCGGCCAAGGGTAGTAAAATAGGCTAGCATTCACTAAACTTTCCAATCTCTTAGGTTTAACATCCATATGTATTAAGGAGCTCAAAACCAATATCATTTTGGAAAAATAAGAACGAGATATCCTAGGTCCATAACCTTCTAGGTTCGGCCTTCATAGGATTTATAGGCTATAAATCTTTAAACTTTCCAATCTCTTAGACTTAGCATCCAAATACCTTATGGAGCTCAAGTCCATGATCATCTTGGAAAACAATGGAAACTTAAACATTCTAATCTCTTAGACTTAGAATCTAAATATCTAATGGAGCTCAAGTCCATGATCATCTTGGAAAAAATGAAAGTAATACATCCTAGCTTAAATAACATAGAATAAAAAAGTTAGAAATCCTAAAACTCTCCAATCTCTTAGACTTAGCATCCAAATATCTTATGGAGCTCAAGTCATTGATTATTTTGTAAAAATAAAAACTCAAACATCCTAGCACCTAAACTCTAAGTTTCGGCCATCATAGGATGATGAGGAAAATATTCTTTGTTTAAAAATAACTCTTAAGTTTAGAATCACAAGGTATTAAGAGTTCTAAATCCATGATCATACTTGGAAAGTTGAAACATAGTATCCTAGGCTTACTTATTCATATTTTCGACCATCATAGGAACAAGCTATCAAAACTTCCAAGATTTATAGATTCAAGATCAAGGGATAGTTAGAAACTCAAACACGTGATCATATTCCAAAAGTTGAAACAAAAACTTCCTAGGTCACAAATGCAAGCATTTGGCCTTCAATGGAAGAGATAGGTAGAAATTTTTGTTTTACACAACCTCTTAGTATGTGAAAATATAAGTTAATACAAGACTATAGAAAGTGGTTTCAACTAAAAAGGAGTTTTCTACCATTTTAGAGAGATTTTAGAATTTTAAATCATATAAAGAACACATAAAGTAAACTAAGAAATAAAATATGACACTTGCAAAAATATTCATATGAGAGCATTACCCTTAGTATAAGGAATAACTTTAATGAAGAAACTCAAGTAGAAAAGATGAATAAAAACTAAAGCTTTAAGAGCTTGAACTTTTAGTAGAAAGGAAGAAGATGAAGGTTTAATGGAGTTTGAAGAAGGAAGACGATGAAGTGAAAATGAAAGGGGTATATATAGAGAGGGGGGAGGAAGTCCACGGCTCCAAGGGAAGTGAGGGAGAGCTTGTTGAGCAAGCTTAGTGGTTTAATGCTTGATTGGATGGAAGAAGAGAGAGAAATGACTCTTTGGTTTAGAATAGTATTATAATTTGAAAAGTGTGAAGATTACACTTTTGGAGTGTGTCATAGCCGCTTCCATCATGTCTCCTTACTTCTTTTATGTTCCCTAATCTGCTCCATTTCGTACCCGGTTGCATTTCCGATAGTAATTCTTCCGACTTTTCACCCGAATAAAATATTTTATTTTATTTTCGAACGAAAATTTTCAAAATAACCAAAGTTGAAGGAAACATAATAAAAACATTAATTTTCTCGTTCACGGGTCAAAATTAGGTTTTCTGCACAGTAAACTTGTACCGGCAGTGAAAACGCAGACCGGCTTCCGTCTGAATTTTCAACCGAAATTTTTACCGTGACTTCATATGATATAACAACACAACAAAATGATTTTAGTTTAATAAAAATCATCCTCTGAGTTTAATCTAAAATAAACACATTTAAATATGTATTTACCGCTACAAAAAACATAGAAAAAACATGGTGTTACAATACTACCCCTTTAAAAAGAATTTCGTCCTCGAAATTACGCACCTTGAAATAACTCAGGGTATTGCAATTTCATCTTTTCCTCCGCTTCCCATGTAGCTTCTCCAGTTGTCTCGTTCCTTATGACTTTGACTAAAGGAATTTGTTTACCTCTGAGCTGCTTCATCATCTTATCCGCGATTCGTACCGGCAAAGTTTAAAAAGAAAGGTTTTCTTTTAATTGTACTTTATCAGGTTTAATAACATGTGATGGATCAGGAATATACTTTCTCAACCGAGAGACATGGAAAACATCATGGATGTTGGAAAGTAAAGGAGGTAAAGATATTTTGTAAGCTACTGGAACTACGCGACGAAGAATTTGGTAGGGTCCAATGAATTTGGGAGTAAGCTTTCTGGATTTTATCACTCTGCCAATCGCAGTCGTTGGTGTGACTCTCAAGAACACATGTTCGCCTTCCTCAAACTCAAGAGGTCGTCGTCTCTTGTCAGCGTAACTTTTCTGTCGATTTTGGGTCATCAGCATTTTCTCCTGGATCATCTTCACCTTCTCGGTCATTTGTTGCACGATCTCTAGTCCAAACAGCAGACTCTCACCATCCTGGTACTAGCATAAAGGTGTTCGGCATCGTCGACCATACAAAGTCTCATAGGGTGCCATCCCTATACTTGAATGAAAATTGTTGTTGTAGGTGAATTCTATCAACGGTAGGAACTCGTCCCAGCTCCCAGTGTCTTCCATCACGCATGCTCTTAGTAAATCTTCGAGTGATTGGATTGTCCTCTGTGACTGTCCGTCAGTTTGTGGATGATACGCAGAACTCAATTTGAGTTTTGTTCCCAACGAGTTTTGTAGTCCTTTCCAAAATTCTGACGTAAACCTTGGATCACGATCCGAAATGATACTCGAGGGTATACCGTGCAACCTGACAATCTGGTCGATGTACAATTGAGTCAACCTTTTCATCGGGTGCTTCATATTGATAGGTAAAAAGTGAGCTGACTTGGTCAGTCGATCCACAATTACACATATAGCCTCACGTCCCTTCCGAGTCCTTGGTAAGCTGGTCACAAAGTCCATTGAAATACAGTCCCACTTCCATTTTGGGATGTCCAATGATTTTAACATTCCTGCTGGCCTTTGGTGTTCAATCTTAGCCTTCTGACATATCAGATAAGAAACGACGTATTCCATTACGTCCCTTTTCATTCCATACCACCAGTATAACTTCTTAAGAGCTTGATACATCTTCGTGGCTCCTGGGTGCAAACTCAGCCTACTCCTGTGAGCCTCCTCTAAAATCAACTTCCTAAGCTCGGCATCATTTGGTATACAGATTCTTTCACCGAATCTCAAAATTCCATCCGTTCCTTCTCTGAATTCTGACAGTGCTCCTTGTCGTACTAAGTCCCTTTCTTCCTGCAGAGACTGATCACTTACTTGTTTTTCTTTTATTTATTCCATCAATCTGTTCGAAAAGGTGATCCCATTTAGACACAGCCTTCCCGGAAATGTCTTAACTGATAAACTTAGATCCCGGAATTGTTTCAACAATCCCTGCTCTTTGACCATCATTACTGACACGTGTATTGACTTCCTGCTCAGCACATCCGCCACTACATTCGCCTTTCCAGGATGATACTGTAGTTGGAAGTCATAATCCTTCAAAAACACCAACCAACGCCTCTTATGCATGTTCAACTCCTTATGGTTGAAGAGGTACTTCAAACTCTTGTGGTCACTGAAAACATTAAAAGTAGCTCTATACAAATAATGCCTCCAGATTTTCAGGGCAAAGACTACTGCTGCTAACTCCAAGTCGTGCGTCGGGTAATTCTTTTCGTGAATCTTCAACTGCCTTGAAGCATATGCTACAACCTTTCAGTTCTGCATCAGCACACAACCCAACCCCTGGTGTGAAGCGTCACAATAAACCTCAAAAGTTTCCTTAGGATCAGGTAGGATCAACACGGGTGAGGTTGTCAACCTTCTCTTCAGCTCTTGGAAACTTCCTTCACAAGCCTCCGCCTAGACAGACGCTTGGTCTTTCCGAGTTAACTGGGTAAGAGGTCCCACTATCTTGGAAAATCCCTCAATGAATCTCCTATAGTAGCCCGCTAAACCCACAAAGCTACGGATTTCAGTTGTCGTTGTTGGCCTTTTCCATTCTAAAACAACCTCGACTTTTGACTGATCCACTGCGATTCCTTTGCATGATATTACATGACCTAAGAATTGCACTTGGTCCAACCAGAATTCGCACTTTTCTGGCTTCGCATAAAGTTGTTTCTCTTTCAAGGTCTGAAGAACAATGCTGAGATGTCAGCATGCTTTTCATTGTTTGGAGAATATATCAGAATATCATCAATTAAGACGACAACAAACTGATCTAAGTAAGGATGAAAAATCATATTCATGTAATCCATGAATATGGCAGGAGCATTCGTCACTCCAAACGGCATCACCAGGTACTCATAATGTCCATAGCATGTTCGGAACGCTGTCTTTGGGACATCCTCTGTTTTCACACGAATCTGATGGTAGCCTAACCGTAAATCTATTTTCGGGAATACGGCCCCGCCACGCAACTGATCCATGAGATCATCAATCCTTGGGAGCGGATATCTGTTCTTGATTGTAACCTTATTCAACTGCCGAAAATCTACACAGAGTCGAGAAGTCCCATCCTTCTTCTTCACTAACAGAACTGGAGCTCCCCACGGTGATACACTGGGTCGAATGAATTCCTTTCTCATCAACTCTTCAAGTTGTTCCTTCAGGGTTTCTAAATCCGATGGTGACATGTGATACGGTGCCATGGATATCGGTCCAGTGCCTGGAACCAGATCGATCGCAAACTTGATATCTCAAACAGGAGGTAGACCAAGTACATCCTCGGGAAAAACTTCCGGAAACTCATTGACGACAGGTACGGACTCTATGTCTAACTCACTCTTAACATCTGAGGAAAACAGCAGCATGTAACCTTGAGCTCCCTCTTTCAAAGAAGCTCTTACCTGACTAGCAGATAATAATCCAGAAATCTCATCCTTAAAGACTAAGGTTCTTTGAGCACAGTCTATCAGGATATGGTTGGGAGATAACCAATCCATGCCTAAAATTACGTCTAGTTGTATTAAAGGTAAACAGATTAAATCTACAAGAAAGTGCCTATCCTGAACAATGATAGGACAATTTAAGCAAACAGAATCAACAGTTACTGGCTCAGCAGTTGGGGTAGAAACAATCAAGTTATATGGTAAGGAAGAAATAGGCAAGTCTAGAAGTTTCACACGATCCATCGAGATAAAAGAATGAGTTGCACCTGAATCGAAAAGTATAGTTAAAAGATTACCGGCTAAATCGCACTTACCTTGCACCAGATCGGCGGAATTGGATGCTTCAACTCCACTCATCGTACACACTCGCCCTTTAGCAATCGGCTTGCTTGATTTGGCATGATTGATAGCTGGTTCTCTTTTCGGTGCTCTGCAGTCCCTAGCTAAGTTCCCCATACGATCGCAGTTAAAGTACTTCATCTCTTTCTTTGGGATTGAAGGGTCCTCATCGATGATAAGATCCGAGAACCTGGATTCGAGATTGAAGGGTTCGAGATGAAGCTGACATTAACGGGTGGTTTGAGATTGAGGGTCCTCGTCATTGCCGCCGCCGGAGAAGAACTCACCAGCAATGGTGGAAGACGAAGTGGAAGGTAGGGGCCAATTTGCAAATAATGGAAAATTGGGATAACAGGTCACTAGTAATGCATCTCAGTCATCGATGTGTTTTTTGTCATGATCCAACATGTTGGGCAGAGGTGGGTCGCGACCTTGTGGTGAATCTGTGCGCGGAGCGTGATGACGTGTAGTGGTTTTGATAGGGACAACAATCTATAGTTCACAGTAAAGGAGTGGGAGAATGCAAACAATGTGCCATTGAGAAGAGGGACAAAAGAATCAATTATTATTATTTTTTTGTATTTTAGTATTATATCTAATGACTGAAATTGGTGGTACATGGGTGAGACACCTATTTAGGTATTGATCGTAGAACCAACCCTAAACCAAAAGCTTTTTAAGTTCAATAGTTTGTCTAACTTTAACAATTTTTTTCTAGCTATTTTTAAGAACATTTCTTTGAGCATGTATTGACTTTAACATCATTACATTTGAAATTTTTAAAATTATTTTTTGTTACATTATAAAAGTACAAGCATTTAGATAAGGAAATTGGTTAGGTGACTAAGTGAAAGATTGAATCTCTAACAACAGTTTCCTTGCCGAGAAATCATCCTCCCTTCTTCTCAATGGCACCTTATTTGCATCCTCCGTCTCCCTTTCCGTGAACCGTTGATCGATGTCCCTGTCGACATTGTAGCATCTTTGTCACGCCCCACTCACAGATTTGCCACAAGGTCACAACCCACCTCTACGCAACACACTACTAAAGGAGGTTCCGCCATTGATATTGAGTTTAGAGGTTCCGCTTCTACGACTTTACCCTCAGAATAGAGAAATTCAAAATAGAGCCACAATTACAGCGTGAACAAGTGTCGAGGAAGATCTTGAACCCCTCTTTTCTTGTCGTCTTCGAGGATCGTCGCTGTCCACTTCACACCAGTCGTCTTTGGTACGAATACAATTTGAACTTAGGCACCATCCAACGTCTCCGGTAGCATCTCGAACGACAGCTTGACGCTCCACAAAATGAACCTCCACCGTGGACCAGTTACCGGCGTACATATACTGTTCTCGATGTCGATTGTGGAATGCAAGCTCCATCGTTGCTAGTTCCCACTCCGCATCCCACTTCTCGAAATCAGTGAGCTAGTAAACGAGCACTACCGGCTAAGGGTGTTCGCAAATTGGAATGGATCAGTTTTGAGCTAAAAAGTCATCCGATCCAATGATGAAAACAATATGTGGTTTTGATTGGATCGGTTTGCTTTCTTAAAAAAATCTGATCCAATCCAATCAAATGCGGTTTGGATTGGATTGGATAATTCGGTTTTTGTCATACTTTATTTTTTGTTTCTTATGTCAAGTGTCCTTTCTACTTATTTAATAGTGTTCAAAAGATAATTTTATTTAAGGGAGCTAGTTTAGGGTACTCAATACCTATTTTAACCTCTCTATACTAGAACATTATAACCTTCATGAAAACCAGGAACTATTTGTTCCTTATTAACCATTATTTGATTTGATGAAGAGTGGGGAAAATTTTAGAGAATTTTTGACAAAGTATTGGGAGTTTGAGAAAAATTAGTTATTGATATTTTTTAACACATTATTTTATGTTAAATATTCTTTTATGTTAATTCTTTATATCTACTATCAATTATCCTATTTTTCCCTTGAATAATCTACAAATAAATTGTAGCTAATTATTTTTCAAATTACTTAATTGATTTCCTATTTTTCATGTTTACTCAATCAAGTATATATATGTTATGCATCAAAACTTTTAGCAAAATATAACTTCAAGACATTAACATTTATTCTAAATAATCTCATATATGTCATTCCAACAAAAATATTAAAGAGAATGAGGGTCATAAAAGTATGAAAAACAATGTTTAAGTATGAGTAATACTATTCCTTCAAAAAAAAGTATGAGTAATACTATAATTTCAAAAATAATAGTATATGTCTATAGTAGATCGGTCTGGATTGGATTAGATTTCACTAGGGGGTTCAAAACCGATCCAATCCAATGGAAAAAAGCGGTTTTTTCGATTTTCGGTTTGTTCGGTTTGTGGTTTTTCGGTTCGGTTTTTGCGATTTGGATCGGTTGATGAACACTCCTAGTACCGGCACTCTGGCCGCCTCCGCCTTGTACCACGTCTGCCTCACAAAATGCACCTCGAAACAAATTAGCCTCGAGCCAACAGTTGGTGGCCATGGATAGAAGCACAATAACTTGATAGGGATAAAAATGGGTTTTTAGATGACTATTTGGTGGCAGATGGGTGAGGCACCTATTTAGGTACCACACAGTAGAATCCACCTTTGGTTTAGGATCGACTTTAACTTGATCAGATCACAAAATGTTATAGCAATTAATCAATCCAAATTGGAGATCAGTATCTAATTTTTCAAGTCAATTTGGCCAATCTAATCCAATAAAACCAACACCGGATTAAAGCCTTTTAAATGTGGAATAGCAAAATCCTAACCTGAAATATTGTCGTTCTATAGCTTATTTGTATGAGATTTTGGAGGCTCCAAAATCAATTTTGACCAAAGCTCCCCCTCACAAGCTTTGGTCAAAATCGATTTTGACCTCTCCTAAATGTGATTTCAGGCATAACTGAACAGACAATTAGTTATTTGGTATGTGTATAATTCATTTGTTATTTTTCCTTGTCCCAAAATTTGTTTCCCCAAAAAATTTTGACAATCAAACAAAATTTCGCTTTTATTTAAATTGGTAGTACTTTTTTAGTTGTTTTTTTTATTCATACCAGAAAATTATCAAAGATTGATATTCCCCTCTATCTCCTACCATTTTTCCTTATGTAAATGCTTTCATTTCTAGTATGTCAAAACATAATATGAAAATAGAAAATGTACAATGTTGTTAAAATCAGTTTAGTGTCATCAGACCTGAGAATCAGAGCAAGTTTTTTAGCTTGAGTTCATTTCCATGGCTTGATTAGAATCTCTCCGATGAGAATGTGGGAGCGGTTCCTTGGTCTTATTGGTTTACTTTTTACAGCATTGCAGTAAATGAGATGTTGAAGGATAGGAATTGCTTAGTCTTTTCCCAATCCTCTAAAATGGGGGATGAGTTCTGGCATGTAGTTTGTTCTTATGCAAAGCTGGTTGATCAGGACATTTCTAAACCTCCTGCTTTTCTTGATGAGAGAAGGGTTCTGTCTAAAGTTTGGTGACAGTCTCCCCCAAATGGCTTCTTGAAAATTAATGTGGATGGGGCTCACATCAATTCCTTTGGTCAATCTGCTTGTGGAGGAATCGTGCGTGATGCTCAGGGTTGTTTTGTTAAGGGCTTTGTCTGTAACCTTGGTAGATGTTCTGCACTTTCAGCAGAATTGCAGGCTATTTTATATAGGATGAAGGCTGCTTGAAGATTGTCCTTTTCAAGAGTTATCTTTGAAACTGATTCCTTATCTGCTGTCAATATGATTTCTAGTGGTTATTCTTCTATTCCTCAACTCAAATCTCTTTTGAAAGAGAGATCTCTCGTTTATTTCGGTCAAATGCTTGGCATGTTTCTATCTAGCACATCCCCATAGACTTCAACAAATGTGCTGATTTCTTAGCAAAAATTGGCTTTGATGCCCCTAGGAATTTACAGTTCATTAGTTCTGTTGATATTTTGCTGAGTCTTTTTGTCATGAACGATTGTAATGGGTTCTATACCCATCGTTTGGTTTCTTAAGTAATGTATCTTTTTTTTGGTAAAAACATCTTCATTCAATAGAAAAACCAAAGAACATTACAAACTGGTTGAAGGAAAAATGTTGGGGCATTCCCCATCCACATGATAGAGTAAACACTAATAGTTAAGGCAACAAAGACATTAGCATCAATACACAGAGATTGTTGAGGAACCAAAGGAGTGTGTCTAAGCCAAATTCTAGATCCACTCTCTGTCGGTCTAGTAGTAACTTCCGCACATGGTCAACGATGATGAAGAAATGAGAATCCACAGTCTTTTCATCTATCCAGTTACAGATCAAATTTTTGGTTTCTGCAGGCACATTTTGACTATAAGTGGTCTCCGGTTTGTCGCTATTAAACCCTTGTTCAGAGGACATTTGAACCTTGGAGAGGATACAGTGATTTGTATCAGCCACATCTAGTCCTTCGTACATCATGTATTTCCAAAATGCCCATCTCTTTTGGGTCTTTCCATCAAACACCATAGGTGCAATATTTACTCTACAAATCTGGAAGCCCGTTCTGCACAAAAAGAAGCCAACATAGGCACCAGTGACAGCAAAACTACAAGCATAAGAATTTTCACCCGTGTCCAGCGGCTTCCGTGGAGGGCGTTCAAGACCCAGGTCTGACGGTGGAGCAGCAAAAACAGATTGCCTCTGGTTGGAGGATGGATGGGACCCCAGAGTTCCTTTTGGGGTTTGCAACTTGGGTTGAGGAAGTGGCTCAGGTGGCGGTCACAGCTCCACCGGGGCTGAGGCGAAGACGATTGTGGGTGAAAGTCGAAGGGGTTGGTGTTCAGATCTGGGGACTGTGAGGAGAAAACAGCGATGTCGAGGCGGGATGAATAGATCTCCGGTAAGGGTTTTAACCTCCTCTGAGTGGTTGAGAAGAAACCGGTGAGAAGGTGGGTGTGTTGGGACAGCCAGCTCCAGGGTGGTTGGTTTGGGGTGGATGTGGTGAGTTATGGGTGGGGGAGTCACGCTCCAGTGTTGGTGGTGCGCTCTGAATGCAGGTGGCAGGACGACCTTGGCGGTGAGGGGTGGAGGCATGGGAGGAAGATGAGGCAGCGCAAGGGTGGGGTTCGAAGTTGGTGGGGCGGCGGCGGCCATGTGGCCACGGGGGCGAAGGAGAAGAGCACAACATCTCTTGATGAACCCCAACTAATGGGGAGAGGAAACCTCCACAAGGGAGGGAAAAGATCTCCAACCAGGTGGAGGAAAGATCCCTAATAGGGTGTGGCAACCCATAGGGAGAAGAGATAGAGAGCAGAGCCTCTCTCTCTCATTTGAGGGAATGTAACTAAATTCGATGTGTAGCCAAGTACTCTTAAGTAATATATCGATGCCTCTTCTATATATATATAACTACTAAAGGAAACGTTTGGTATTAAGGTGAACAAGAGAAAGCTAAGAATTTAAAGTGCTAAAATAGTAATCGGCTAACTAAAATAAGCAATAACTAATAAGGCAAAATATCAAAGAAAAGGCAGTAAGTAAGCTGGGTAAAAATGCAGAGTAAGTAAGCATAAAAAACTTAAATGTTGTATTGATGTGATTGTGTGTTACATTAATCGGTACAATGAGTATCTATAGGCTCACTCTAACCATCAATAAACTCCTTCCTGTTGGCCGAATGCCCTAAATATGTGCAACTACCCTTATCTCAGCTGTCCACGATCCTTACCCATCAATCCACTATGACCACAACGGCTACTTCTCCAACAACCTAGCTCCTATTTCCTCGGCACAAAGCCCAGCCCAAGTCTAGTCGAATATGTCCCTTTATCCATCGGCTGTGTCTCTCTTCGGCTAATCATTCTAGCCAACCGTTGAATCAACTTGATTTACTTCAATTTATTTTTGGGTGATAACAAATAGTAAAGGTACATTACACTAAAATACAAAATGTCATATATGATTCATCTTGTAATCGCAGTCGCATATATAGATTCTTTTTATGGAGTATGTTTAATTGCGAATGTCATCAGAAAATTAGCTAAACTAAATTCATTTTTCGATAAACAAGTAATTGATGGAATTCCAAATGAAGTTGGTATTACAAGTTTTTTTTTATCGGAGAGGCTATCAAATATGTGGGGGTTGGGTGAATTGTTTCGTATATTTTACTAATTTTTTATTTTTATTTATCTGTTATTTTTTATTCTCATAAATGCAATCTCATCACATGTCCATAACTCTATTACACAATCAACAGTCAAAAACCTTCGTAATGACTTTCATACAAAAAGCATTATACACATGATCATTTTCCTAAAAGATATAATTCAAGTATATATATTTTTTATTGATATTTATGATGGGTATGAATTATTTTATTAATTGTTAAGTATAATAATAAAATTTAAAAATATTTATTATAATTACCAAGTGCATATAAATAAGAGTAACTGGTCATATAATTTCTTCGTATAGGATTGAAATTACCTCGCCTAGTAAGAATTAACCATGACTTCATCATTCATGAAGAAGGTCGCTCTGAAGTCATCTGAAGGTGAGATCTTTGAGGTGGATGACGCCTTTGTCAATGAATCTGCGAAGATCAAACACCTGAGTGAGTTAACCGATGATGCAATCCCCTTACCAAACATCTCGAGTGAAACCTTATCTAAGGTCATTGAGTACGTGAAGAAGCATATTGAGTTAGGTGTTGCTATCGGTATGGCCTCAGGGAGAAATGAGGAACGTCTCAAGGCTTGGGATGCAAAGTTTATGAATGTTGACATGGACACATTGTATAACTTAGTCACGGTTAGTTTCATTCTTGCTCTCTTCGTGTGTCTAAAAGTTTCTTGCATCGCTATTCCTTTTTTTTGTGAGAGTTGTATTATTAATAATGATGTTTTCTTTTGTAATCCTTGTTTAATTGGGAGTCGTGGTGAAATAGATTTGTGAATTTAGTATAACAAGTTCATAGATTTGGCTAGATGTCAAGTGATAAATGGTTTAGATTTTGATTGTAATGATTTTTAATTGTGTTCCACCATACCACCGCTAACCATGGTTGCGGGATAGTGGTTTCTGATCTTTAACAATCTTATTCCAATTATAATTTGCAGAGACTTCATCTTAAAATTATTCTTTATTTATGTAATTGTAATGTAATTGCAATTACGATCGTGATTGAAATTTGAATTTAAAACTTATTTGAATATTTTTGTAAGATTTTCTTTTTTACTGAATTAGGGTTTGAGAAATCTAGTTTTTTTGATGCGGCGCGAGTGTTCATGGGGTGTCATGTTAGGTTTAATTGATTTGTGTCAAACCCGACCCAATATGTAGGACATTGCTTTTGACCTTAACATGGTTATAGCCTAACCTAATTAATCTGGTTTAGGTCTTCTTGATATTTAAACAAATTGTATGAATTTGGATATTTTACTAGCTCAACCTTAAAAAATTTGAAGGATAAAATTTAAAATAAAGGATGTTTAATATATTTAAAAATAATTTATAATAGCATGTAATAAAAGATCGATGGTTTAATGAATATTTTGGTCCCTAAAAATTGGGGGAGATTTGATTTTAGCTCCTCTAAATTTTTTTTCTTTTGATTTTGGTCCTTAATCATTTTAATTTTATATCTACGTGGATTAATAAATATTATTATTTAAATATTTTTAGTAAAAATTTATTTTTATATAATAATTAAATATAATGATAATAATAATTTTTAAATTAAAAATTATATAAATTTAATAATTAAGAATATATAATAATTATTTATTAAAAACATTTATTAAAGATATAATTTCAATAATTGTAATTTTTTATAATTATATAACTATATAATTTTTAAATAATAATTATAATAATATAGTTTTTAATAATTATAACTATATAATTTTTAATTATTATAATTATATAATTTTTTTTATTTAATTGTTAATAAAATCATCATATAAAAATATAATTAAAAATATTTAATGCACTCATGGATTTAAAAATATTTTTTTACACATGACTCTATTAATAGGGACCAATCTTAAAAAATTAAAACTTTTAGGACCAAAACAAAAATAAAAATAAAAATTGGAGAGATTAAAACTAAAGCTTACCCAATTTGCAAGAAACAAAATATTCATCAAACAAAAAACTATTGTCTTAACATTCTACTTGATATATTTAAAAATTAAATTCTACTTTATATATTTGCACGAAATCAACCTAAAATTATTAGGTTTAAATTTTATAATATGAAGTTTTTCAATTGACTGTAGACTAGTGGATTTTTCCTAAATTAAAGAGAGGAAAAATACTTTTTTTTTTTACCAGAGAAAAATACTTTGTTTGGAGATGTTAAATTAATAAAAAATCATTAAAAGAATTACTTGTAATTATATAATTTTCAAAAGCTTTGGGTAATGAGTCATGGCCCATCCTTTTAGTTAGGGTATGAGATTCCGTTTGCAATGGAATATTCATGTTGTGTCGGATTTCATATCCTAACCAATTTGTTGTAGCATCTCCTAGTTGTCACACGAGTGATGATTACAAAAAATTCTTGTTGTGGATATGGGGTTGCCAATGTTTGATTTGTGCTCAAAGCTCTATTTTCAATTTGATGTGATGATCATTTACAAGTCTTGAGATAGTTTAGTCTTTATTTATCATGTTGATGGACGAGTAATACGGAACTAAATGTATGCAATTGCTGCATGATTGTGCATTTTGGTAAAAGCATGTTGGATTTTTCCCCCCTCTTTATATTCTTTATTTTTATTCGTTTTACTTGGCACTTTTCTTAATTCTTACCATGCATTGTTGCTTGTGAAATCTGGTTTTTCAGGCAGCATACGATCTCGGCATCAAGAGCCTCCTTGATTTGGCGTGCCTGAGGACAGCAGAAATTATCAAGGGAAATACCCCAGACCAGATACGCAAGATTTTCAATATTAAGAGTGATCTTACTCCTAAAGAAGAAGAGGAAGAAGAGAAGGAGGATAAGATGTTACCATTGCTTAATGATTGAGAAACAAGCTGCATGTGTTCCATTGCCCGCATTTCTGTTATAGCTAGTGGATAATCTCATGATAAGTTTTACGGTAATTAGTAACATGACTTTGTGCGAATTTAAGCTTGACATTTTCTGGTTGTGTACTAATAAAATCCTCTAAACCCCGTTTGATTTTATAATAAAATGCATTATATGGCATTTGCTAGCCTAGATTGCCATGTGAGCACTTGCATTTGACTTATTTGTTGTGTAGTTTCCAACTTCCACATTGATGTCTTATTTACTACAAGAAGAGCAAGGTCTGTTTTGGTAAACTAATTTGGGCAGGGGTTGGTGGAGTAGAAGAGCTGCTAATGTCTCTCAAGGTCAGGGTTTTAACTTTTAAGACATAAATTTGTAGTTAAACTAAGACAGTTGCTTATACCATATAGAAGAAAGTAGTGCTTATTCAGATTGAGCACTGCTTACATGATTAGAGCATTTAGAGGTGCTGAAGTAAACAAGTTGCAATTACAGAAAATCAAGTAAAGGAAAACAAGTTTCAATAACTGCTATTGAGATTTTCTCGATATAAGTTTGAAACTAAACCCGGAGATGTTGCGTAGAGAATGGAACTGCTTTATGTTGCATATAGTTTGAATCTGAAACTGCTTTATGTGCAGCATAAGGGAAGCAAATTGATCATTAGTACACATTGTTACATACCAAAAGCCACTTTTCATATGAGAAAGGTGAAAAATGCCAAAAACGTTTTCTAGTGCTTGTAATTTCTGAGAAAGATTTTCCAGTATATGGCGTGCCTTGTTTGTTTTTTTTTAAAGGATATGGTGTGCCTTGTTAAACGTTTATAATATTATACATCATACACGTAACCATAAACAAGGAAAATAACTATCTTTTTGACTTGTAAAATTTTGACCGCAAATTAAAGAACGAATTGACTCCTTTTATGACCCGGCGCCTTTCACGTATGTTGTCTCTGACTGCCAAGTTAATGGGACCTGTTTTTAACTTTTAAAGTTCATACATTGCGGCTCTAGTTCTTGATAATGGTGGTTGAAAGTTGAAATGACAAAGAAAGGGACAAGTAATAAAATTTGGGAATGGATCTTATTCACTCTGATCTCTCATGTAAACATGTGGAGGAGAAAGATAGATTTAAGATATTTTTTCTTTTTGGTACATCATGAATATCCTCCAGTCGATATATAGAGACTAATCTCTTTCGAAACATAAAGATCATCAAATTGAATTTTGTCTCTCCCAATAAAGTCATTTCCATACACATAATAAGAGTCAAACTCCTGACATCATGTTTAAGAAATCTGACTATCTACCAACTATAATGGAACTTGTTAATAGATCTAAGGAAATTTTATTAGTCAAAATTTGTAAAATTTTATTTACAACCTCTTACCTTTGTGTCTATCTCTGTCTTCTGCTTAAGCACGTGAAATAAAAAATAAATGATATATGCAAACTATGTAAGCTGTATGTCATAGAAATTCTGACATGGACGGATTAATTCAAGATTATTCTTTTTGGTAAAAATGTAAAATCAGGTAAAATTTGTTCCTGAAATTTAATCCTCCCTTTTCCCGTAGTTGATCTGAAACTTAGATCAGGTCAGGGTTCAAAGCTATGATCCAAATATTTTATGCTCGATATACTAGAGGCGGATCTTCATAATGACTAGGGAGTCACAGCTTCCTCCCCTAAGATATTATAAAAAGATTAGAAGCACTAGCAAAACAAACGACTTCACTCTATTTTTGACACTAGGACTCCATGAATATTCGTAAGTTAACAAGGACCAGACGCAGCAAAGGAAGCAACAGCTTTAAAATATATTCTCATATAGAAGGATTAGAGGCATCAGTGGAAGTAACGACTCACTTTCTCGTTCCAATCCCCCTGCTGAATTCACAATATTTGAGTTTACTCTCTATTTACATTTTAGCTCCCTGTGTTTTTAAGCTCTGCCATCATATATACTGCTGCCTAACATGTTCAATTGATTACTTGGTTAAAGTGAAACTAGTTTTCTAGACCACAGCCAGACAACTATTTCTCACTATGCAGTATTTCAAAAAAAAACATGAATTAAAAAAACCATAAATGGGAGTTCCATCAATTGTACATCTCAACCTAGATAAGCATACGAAACACTAAATAAAAATACAGTGATCCTTTTTTTTTTTGTATTTTTCTTATCCTTCTCCCCTCCCTCCTTTTCTTTCTCTTCACCTCTGCTCTACCGCTGCTGCTGCCCCCTTCATTCCGCCACCACCGAACACACATCCCCCACCATAGATCTGCTCTCCACCACCATTGAACAACACAACACAGATCCACCACCAAGGCCTAAACATCCACCAAATGCAAGATAACTCTATCCGATGGCAATCCTCACCACCCACGCCACCCTACCGTGACCCACCACCCTCAGTCACCAACATCCATAGCAAAACAGAGAAGAGGAAAGGGAATAGAGAAAGAAAAGTGGAAGAAAAAGATATGGAAAAAAAAGTTCAAAGAAATAAATGAATGAAAGAAAAAAATTTCCCTTAAAACAATCAAGTATCAACATACTAACTTGTTATTCTAAAAGACATTGCAAACGACTTTCACATATTAAGTGCACATCAATGATCCAAGGCCACCTAGACACGAAGTCACGAATGACATCAAAACCAGCTACTTGTAAAGTATAAACACTAGAACTCGGACCAAAAGGAAGAAGTGCGCGGTTGCTGGTGTAATTTGATGGTTGAAGTGATTCCAGAGAGCTCTAGGAGTGATATTAACAGAAACTGACATGCATCAAAATTTAGTGGATCCTTGCAGATGGCCGTCATTGATTTGACAAACTATCATTAGTATTTAAGGGTATGATTTCTTTTCCTCACCCAATTAGGTGTGAGTTACTTTACACAAGGATTTATGGTTACAATTGTATTACAATTTTAAAGGCCCCATGGAAAGGAATAACAAATTAAATCTTCAATGCATAAGATCATCTGAAGAGCAGGGGAAAGAAAAGAAAAACAAGACCTAAACCTATCAGGCTTAAATGTATGTGGGGAGGTGCGGCAAAAAAAATTATAGAAGTGGCGAGGTATAAATTTCCTAAAAAATCCATCAGCAAGTCCATATCTATATAATGATTGGAAGGAGTGCCACTAAGAAGAACCAATATGTACGAAACAAGCATTTAGTATTTGTAAGTTCAAAGTGACTCCACGATGCTCTATATATGCATTGCAAAATATATTAATCTATAGTATTTAAAAGGCGACAGAGTGCACAAGGCTCCCACATGGTGGGGTTGGGGAGGGAAGATGTATGCACTCTCATTCATTCCCACAAGCAGAAAGACTGTTTCCAGGTCCCAAGACAGCAACCTTACTATTGCACGAAGACTCACCCTCATTAATCTACAGTATTACATGATAGAAAACAGGTCCAAAAATGCAATATACCATTTAAACCTAGCAATACAGAACAATGTGACAATAACAACACATCACTACATAAGCAGGTACCTTAGTCAGGCAAGGCAGTTCCTCGCTCAAGATTATTTTTGATCTCCAGTGTGTATTTACCAAAGGCTCGCTCAATCTTCTTGTTGAAATGCTCATTACGGTCATTGATTGAGTCGATATCTTTCTCTTCATGAAATCGTCTTCTCCTACTAAATGACCCGCGCTTCTCCTCCCTATCCTTTAGCTCCTGTACCATCTTGTCAATTTTCTCCTCTGAGATTTTTGGTGCCTATAACGAAAGGAAAGACAACTCATCACAAATGCTTAATGCAGCACAGAAGTTGAAATGGATAATTAGTATATTAATATTTTGATAGTATACCTTTCCATACTGGAGACTTGTAGCTTCACGGTAGAACTCTGGATCAGCTTCTTTCATTCTATTGTATTCTTCTACATCAACCTCAATATTCTTGGTCCGCTTTTTATATGCATTGTATAACGTCTTCTGATTAAAAACTGGGAAAAAAAATTATATCAAATTCAGTCCCAGATGGAACTACCCTACAACATGAAGGTTCCTTGAGATGATTTGCAGTCAATTACACACTCAGCGATACTAGTTTTTCATAAGATAAAACTTTCTAGATTTGAATGCATTAAAAATGGAATCTCTAAAATCATTTGTAGGATATGTTGATCCAAACAAATATTTTGAGATTGGAGTATAAACATGTCTTTATCATTATTTTACCAACAGAACATTTCTAAAAGGTCCGTGTAATTCACCAGATAGTAACAGGCATACAAAGATCTGTAGTTAAAAGAAATGAAATTACACTCTTCATATAACAAATTAACTTATAAATATGCTTTAAAACTACACCCGGGATTGGAAATCTTGGTATTTTTGGAAAATATGTTTAAGTTTATACAGAAAGAAAAGGGTACATTAGTACAAGGGTAGAACTATATTTTTCATCTGCATATATACACATAAACAAGAACATAACCACACCCAGAATGGTCATACAGATTGTGAAAAAACATTCATTGGGTATAAAACATACCATCCCAGCCAAATGGAGCAGGATCCTTCTCCCATTTCTTGTATTTTCCTTCAGCTGCCTCTTGTGTGTCAAGCATATATGCTTTTGTCATATCCAATCCATTTGCATCAAGAAGTTTTCCAATCTTTTTCTTTCTATCCTCAAGCCACTTCTGTTTAGAAACACCCCTAGACTCTGTTGGAGCTTCCATCCTCTTTTTTTCAGCAGCTATTTCAATTTGATTACGTTTTTTTGCTTCTTGCTGCCACGGAAACAAAACAAGGATCTTAAGTTTTCTTCAAATAAGTTGAGTTCTGAACAAGAAATTTTGTCATCAATTTACCATCTTGGCTCTCAACTCCATCCACTTTTTCTGTCTCCCGGAGAGTTTTGTGTAGTCTCCCTCCAATTCCTTTGCATCAGGCTGGTCAGGATCACTATCAGAATTTTCTTCAAGAGCAGGTCTTTCATCATGTATATCCTCATCCAGATATGACTCATCTGGGATGGCTTGCTTACTGCTACTTCCACCACTAGCTTGTGCAACTTCAGATAGATGTAGAAAACAGTAGGTAAAAATATTGACAGATAAACTTACTAGCATATTACCAAAAATATACATTGACATTTTTAATAGCAGAAAAATTCAATATAAATAAACAAAAGCACTGTAATCTAATAACTTATGAGCAAAGTTGAAAATTTAAATGAACATTTTCGGTAGGATAGGGTTATCTTATCTACTTACTTAGCATAGTGAATTTAAATGGAATAATAATGGAGTATGATATAACTGAATTTGACTCCTTTGAAGTGAGTTTGTCTCTAAAATGAGAAAGTAAGGGTGTATCCACCCTTTGATAAAGTGCATAAAGTTCTCGACCCACTAAATGATCCAAAGGGCAGATATACCCTGATTTTCTCACTTTAAAGATCACTTTAGTTGAGCTAAATCCGACATAACCAAGGCGTAAACACAATCAGGAGCTTGAGATAACAATCCAATCACTTGTGAAAACTACAGAACTCACTTTATTTATCAATAGAACTATAGAGGAGAGTGTAATTGAAAAACTAACCCGATTCATGTTGTTGCATCCTGATTTTGGCTTCAGCTATAACTCTAAAGCAGTAATCACTACATTCATGGAAAGGATTACTGGCATTCCGGCAATCAGGGTGCACTACTCGTTCCTCAGACATGTTCTGCAATAATATTATCCCAAGAAAAAGCACAAAACCCTGATGAATCAAGCTCACTCTAATGCCCATTTTTGCTTCTTCTTTTTCTTTTGTTTGGGAACAATGAAATCAAATAGCGGCAACAGAACTTGGAATTGAGAATAAAAAAAATTGATTGCTGTTTAATGTTCCTCTTTCGTTAAAAAAAGGTGATTATAATTATTATTGTTAAAGGTTATAAGGATAACTGGATAAGGAAGAGAGAAGAAGGAACAAAAAATGAACCTGTAGTACAAGCGATTTCTCACCAACAAGCAAGTAGCCACGGAATTGGAATTGGAATTGGACCAGTGATCGGAATTTCCCGATGTTCTTTCAATCTCGCAAAGAAGACGAAAAATATCCTCTCTCTTTTTTATTTTTTTTATTTTAGGGTTTGTTATAGGCAGCGCTCAACCGTTTGATTATGGCTGCTTTTGAGATTCTGTTTTAGAGTTTGTGGGGTGGGGTGGGGTGGTTAAGATAATCTATTTTATTTGGGTGGTGGGAAAATCACTTTTATATAATAAATTACAAAAAATGGTATAAAGTTATTTGTATAATTTTATAATATTTGTTTAGAAACTAATTTTGTAGGGATAAACATGGAAGAAAGTTTTGAGAATTAAAAATAATCAAATCACAACAATATTAAGCTAAAACAAACTAGATTAGATAAAACGACTTTTTTCCTCTAAAAAAAGCTTTTTTAAAAAAAATAAGCTCCTTACCCAAACATAACAAATTATTCCCAAAACAACTTACTACACCAAAAATAGTTGAAAGGGAAAAAATTAATCTTTCCCAAACAAGCTCTTAGTTACAATTTTGTCCTTGTGATATCATAAATGAGCGATTTTGATCTCTATAGTTTTAATTGTTAAATTCAAGTCACTCTAATTTTAAAATTTTAGAAGTTTGGTCCTGCTGTCAACCTAAGTTCAATATTTAACCAGAATTATTGACGTGACTAGCCTTTTTGACATGATATTAGTGTAGGATTAGTTTTATTTAATTAGTTGGAAAAAAAAAGTAAAACTAAAACTAAGTCTAAAAAGCATTAAAAGGGAACACACGTGTAGGGCACATTCGTGAAACTATATACATCAAATTCACTCCTTTGTGAATTTACATAGAGTCGATTTGAGCAATTGAAAATATATGGACTTGATTACTTCAATTGTGAAATTTTAGGGACTTGATTTGAGCAATTAAAATTACAAAGACCAAAATCACCTATTTGTGAAACTATAGGGACTCAAACTGCAATTAAGTCTAATTTTTAAAATTTAAAATAATTAAAATTCTTTCTACCTAATTCTCATTTGGTTGCACAGATCGAGTTTGTGAGGAAACACGTTGGTTTGAATCACGCGGAATATATTTTCGGGAAAAGACGAAAAACCTTAATTATGACTATGCATCCGAACGAAGATTAGTCTCATAACGGATTCAAAGAATCTAAGCTTGTGAGATATTTCGTAGATTCATCGAGGAGCTAAAAGCCCTAAATACAATGGATTCCAAAAAAAAAATAGACTTCTTTCACTGTGAGTAAACTGATCTAGTTGGCAAATAAACTTGTAAGCTAATAAAAATTGAAAACTAAAAATCTAATTTTTAGTCGAAAGTTTATAATTAAAAAGATGATTAATTGAATTTGAAGTGTTTGATAAAAATAGTTGTTAAACTAATTCATAAATATCAAATAATATCAAAAGACATGTTTATATGATTTTTTATATCAATTTTATTTTTATATTATTTAATTTGAAATAACTATTAATTTTCATAATTTAATTTAAACTTAATTATATTTTTAGTCCCTCAAATATTAAGACGGTATGATTTTGATCCCCGAAATTTTAGTTGGGTTAATTAGATCCTTGAATTTTCTCCATTGTTAAAATCAAGTCATTTCATCCATATTCCGTCCAATTACTAAAGTTGACGCATTTGACTTCAGGGTTGCATCTTATGTTGCTCTTATTAGCCGTGTTTGGCAGAAAATGGTCTCAAACAGAGGGGTAAAACTAGAAAAAAATGAACAAGAAGCAACTTCAGTTTATTTTCTCCCCCTCAACCACCATGACCTTCAACAAAACATAGCCACCATTTAATCTCTGTTACTCTTTACATTATTCTTCTTTATTTCAAATTCAAACACCACTGTAAAATGCAAATCTAAATTCTCGCAACATTGGGTCACATTTCCAGGACCACTTTCCATCTTCTTCTTTATTCTCAAAGTCTTCCTCCTCCTCTGTTCCCTTTCCTCTTATTCTCCTTCTTCAACCATCAACAGCGGCGTCACCTTCTACTATCCAACCCAGCCATCATCAGCAAGCTAAGCAACATACCCACCTCCTAAGCAATTAAATCAAAACCCAAACAAAGATAATAAATTAAAAAAAAAGAGAAGAAAGAGGGGAGCAGGGGAAACGACCCACGCAGAACCGCCATTGGCTCTGTCGCGTCCATATTGTTGGAGATAATCCAAATTAGTTAGTTGTTAGGAGTTTGTTAAGATGTGATTAGTTTGTTATAACTAGAGTGATTAGTTAGAGAGTTAACAGGAGAGTTAGTTAGTGTATGTGTAAGTCTATAAATAGACTTAGTGTGATGTGAAAGTGTTATACAAAAATTTCTCTGATTTTTCCTCTTTCTCTCCCTCTCTATTCTTTCTCAATTTCTCTATTGTGTTAGTGTGAGTGTGTGAAGCATTGTGAGCTTCTTGCTCCAACAAATGGTATCTAGAGCTACAAGATTAGGGACTTGTGATGGGTCCATGGAGGTGGAAATTGAAGAGATTGTGAGTGGGGATTTTGCAATCCCATTACCAGTTCTTGATAGCAAGAACTTCCATCAATGGGTAGTGAAGATGGAGAATATTTTCAATTTCTATGAGGTGCTTGAGGTAGTGCAAGAAGGTATTCAAGATGAGGAAGATGGTGCTTCCAAAAAGAGAGACTACAAAGCTCTCATCATCCTTCATCAATGTGTGGATGATGTGAATCTTGGGAAGATTGCTTCATCCAAAAATGCAAGAGAAGCATGGAATATCTTGCACAAAGTCTATGGAGGTGATGAAAGAATGTGTGACAAGAAAGAAAGAAAAGAGGCACTAACAGCAGCAGAGAGAGAAGTGTTAAAGACACGGATTGAAGGGGCAGAAATCAACAATCAGCCAGTAACAGAGATCAAGAGAATTGATCGTGCTGAAAATTCAGAAAAGGAAGCTCTTCTTCTAGTGATGAAGAAAAGAAACCTGAATGTTGTGTTGATTGGGTCATTCCATCAAACACTTTGTGAGCATTCTCTATCCCAACCCAAAGATTCCTATGGTGCATATATGGAAACAAGTGCCAAGAGCTGGAAGAAGGGCTCAACCGTGAGTAGCAAGAAGTTGCAGAAGCCAGGACCAGAGTTCAAGAACCCTGATCTTTCAAGTGAAATGAAGGATGATGTGAGGAAGGGGGTGTCTCTGGGATCTGCTGTAGAAAAGAGGAAAGCCGCAAGGGAAGAGCCAAGAAAAATTGAACAGGGTTCTTATCATGACCATGATGATCATTCATTCCATGAATGGAATGAAGAGGTGGAGGAGAGTGACCCCTCTGCAGTTCAATCATCAGCTGCAGATGCCAAATCCGTGGAAGAAGTCCCTACTGATATTAGGGTAGGAGGAAAGCAAGATTGTGATGGTGTTGTTATGATAGAGCAGAGTTTGGAATCTGGGGAGGGTTGTGAGACCCAAAATGTAAGTATTGTGCACTTTAAGTCTGTTGAAGATGTGCCTGAACAGCAAGAACCGCCGCCGTCGCAAGAGCTGAAAGGCTCATTTCACAGCTCCGACGAGCGTCCACCGTGTCCAGATGAGCGCCGCTCTCTCCGGCGAACAGAGGTCAAAGTACAACGCGGGGTCGAGAAGCCTGAGGAGGCTGACACGCAACGACGCAAGGAGGCTGCTGCTGACTTGTATGATACCTTCGACATGAGAGTGAACCTCCATTGGAGCGAGCACAAGCTGGAAGATGCATCATCGGTCACCGAAAACATGAAAAATAAAGTGGACTGTACAGATCAGGACGAGATGGAACCACCTGAGCGAGTCAGTCACGCGGCGGCGACAAGAGCAGCCGTGGTGGCATCACTCGGAATGGCGAAGGGAGGTAACAGTGAGAAGCTGCGTTTTGCTGTCGTGGTTGAGAAGATGATGGATGCAAGGTGGCAAACACGGAGAACCATCGAGAGGGAGATGATGACTGCAGGGACAGTGATGGAATTTCGAAAATTAGGTTCACTTTGTAACCTAATGGGCCAAGCCCAAGTCATGAAGGAGGAGCAGAAATTAATTTCTGCCTTGGGAGCTCAATTTCAGAAATTGGGTCATGTGTTTGTGGGTCAAGCCCAATTCCACAAAAGATTGATTTGGGATCCAGGAGGATATATGTGTGTTTTAGTGTTAATAATGTGTGCATTATAGAAATGTAAATTTGGGTGTAAAATTGTGTTTTGTGTTTTGTGCTTTTAGCTAATTTGAATTAAGGGGGTGTGTTGGAGATAATCCAAATTAGTTAGTTGTTAGGAGTTTGTTAAGATGTGATTAGTTTGTTATAACTAGAGTGATTAGTTAGAGAGTTAACAGGAGAGTTAGTTAGTGTATGTGTAAGACTATAAATAGACTTAGTGTGATGTGAAAGTGTTATACAAAAATTTCTCTGATTTTTCCTCTTTCTCTCCCTCTCTATTCTTTCTCAATTTCTTTATTGTGTTAGTGTGAGTGTGTGAAGCATTGTGAGCTTCTTGCTCCAACACATATCCTCCCATACCAGACGGCGGCACCGCTGTCGCACTAGCTCCTCCGCGCAAACTAGCCACCATCCTGAGCCCGAACTGTCGCGCCGTCACGCTCCCTACAGACCGCAAACAACAACTCCACCTCTAGTCCGACCATTCACGGCATCGCAGAACCACGGCCTCAGTCCATCCGTTGTCATTACCGAACAGTCGCCGCCATTGAGTACGGCGCCGTCATCACTACCGCCGCGAACCAGAGGCTACTCGCCTCTCCCTGCCTTGGCCACTGCAGTGCTCCTCCCTTCACGTTTTTCACTAATCGTACCAACTCTTCTCCCTGCTTGTTTGATTTGTGTGCTCTTGACCTAATCCTGTCCATTTTCTGCAAATCACGCCTAGCTCAAGAAAGGATGACCACATGGGAGCCCAAGTAAGATGCAAACTGAGAGTCAAATCGGTCAAACATTAGTAAATGGGTGGAAGTTAGACGGAATGGCTCATTGTGTGTTTCACGAATTTTGGATGGAATTGATTTTGTAGAATTGATTTTAATACAATTGAGTTTGAAATAAAATGATTTATGTTTGGATGTTTTTATTTTGAAAGCAAGTTTGATGTAAAATTTAGTATAACAAGTTTTGAGCCCGTGCAACGCACGAGCCAATTTGAAGTTGAAAAATATAATTTTTTGGTATAGATAATAGTTATATGATATGATTGGACAAATGAAGAAGTACATAAATTTAAAAATTTTAATGAACTGTTTTGTTATTTAATTAATTGTCTGGTAGGAGATTTTAAGTTTGATGTGTTAGATTTAAAAATTTCCCAGACCATGGGGTTAAAGAAAGCTAATTTATATGAATAATTAAGTTTAATAGATGAGTAAATGATTTATGTAAAAAATGGATTAAGTTGTTACTTGTTTCGTCAAAGAATATTAAGTATTTATTTGTATAATTTGTCGACTAATAAACGGATATGATGTTTTATTTGTGTCTCTGTCTCATTGGTTTATAATGTAAACAAACTTAAGAATATTAATGTATTTAGTATAGAGTGATTATATAATTTATTGATTATTTCAGGAAAAATGAAACTTTAGTGTCTATATATATATATATATTGATGCGTTGGAAAATTAAGTAATATTGGGCAGGTTACAAAAGTTTCAACTCCCTCAAATCTATATTATAATAAAAAAGTGACATAGCTTTTGATCAAAAAGACAAGAAACTTTTGTGTTTGTATGACTAACGTAATGACAGTATTCCTAAAATATTATTTATTTGATAAATTTGTTTTTCAATGACTCCTTTTATTCTCAACAACACAAGCAACCTCTCGTTATCATAAAGTAGAATTTAGGTAAAAACATAATTTTTTAACCAAATTAAATGAAATTAACTAACCACCTTAATGTGTGTTGCATTAATTTGTTGCTTATAACATGGATCGGAGGGAGTATATATATTTTGAATAACGATAAATGAACACAGTTTTGGTGTGGAACTATATATATATATATATACGGCAACACTGTATGAATAGTGTCTGATCAAAGGCGGCATCAGAATCTTGTCTGTGCGTAATCAGAAGTGGTCCAGTTATTAAAAAAAAGTGTTTTTTTGTTATAAAAATGGTTTTTTGATTAAGTATGTGTAAATATCTGGTGAATTCGGTAGAAATATCTGGTGAAGGTTGTGTACAATTAGCACGGCTCATATATATATACATGTTTATACTTGTTAATATGTTTTCTATCTCAGTATCTATATTTAGTACTTGAAAACAATTCAAAATATACGGTGTCTTTATTTTATGTTCAAAAAATGTGTTCATTTTAAAAAAATGTGTTCATTTATCAGTACTCCTATATTTGTAATCAACCATTAATGGTACACGGTTGTCAACGAAAATGCATGTCTCTCTTCTGAACGTGTGCAATCAACGAAAAGACGGGATTTGAAAGGATCTTTTGTGTACAGATACACTTCAAAAGAAATGATGACAACTCTTGAAACCTATCTCTGGTTAAAGAAGCAAACCGTCCACCAACCCCTGTTTTTCTCCACTTTTGTAAACTGAAAAGAGAGGTTGCAGAGTATTCCGAAACGGCAAGTTGTGTTACCATTCTCATTCATTGTTTTCTTTGATTACAACGTTTTCTTCATTTTAGAATGATTCATGTGTTATATGATTACTTTGTTTTTTGAATTTATAGGCCTTTCTCGTTTCTCGGTTTGGTTTCGTCAGTATCATTAACATTGCTAAACAATGATGAAGTTGACTTTATATTATTGTGTATGATGTTTGGCTGAGATTCTCGTTTCCGGTGTTATATGATGATTTAAGTGTTTGGATGCATGTCCCTCTGAGGTTTTCCTTTGTTCAGTTTCGCTAACATTAGTAAAAAATAATTGAGGATGACTGTTTGTTTTTTTTATTCTCTGAATTTTTCATTTGATGCGTTTATGTTAATTTTAGTATTTGAATGTATTTCCCTCTGATATGTTGCTTTCTCGATACCCTTCAATATTGTTCCTTACTTTTACATTTTCTGAAAATGGATAATATACATATACATTTCATATATTTGTACGTATCATTTATGTTAGTTTCAACATTAGTGAGTTTGTTTTGTTTGTCTTTGCATGTCACCCAACAGTAAATTTTTATATTTTTAGAGTTAGTAACTTTGTATGTCTTAAATGTTGGATGCTCAGTTTGAAGTTTCATTAAACTCCAAATGCTATTACCGTTGCAGTATACACTGCTATGTGTAGAAGGATTTAGTTAGATTATAGTGGTCAATACAATAATTCGTATGAAATTATGAACTGAGATAAACATTGTGTATAAATCTGTTTTAATTTACTTTTATTTTCAGATATGGCTGCCAATGAAGAAAACTGTAAACAATTTTACCTTCTCATTTAAACCGAAGTTGTGAGTCTTCTATTTGATATAAATTTATAGATAGATTATTGATTTATTTATGTTATCTAATCTAAATGTATTTTTTATAACTTGATTAATTGTTCCTATACGACAGGAGAAGATAGCCTTGCCTAAATATTTCTATCATCATTTCAAAAATGAGTTGGGTGACAAAGTATATCTGAATGACGTTTGTGGAAGTTGGATCGGCATCCGTGTTGAAAAGGAATTGTGTAAAGGATATCTGACTACTGGGATAAGGAATGTAATGTATCACTATGACAAGCCACAAGGCTGCTGGGTGCGACTGCTATATCTGGGAGAAAATAAGTTTTACATCAACATTCAAGATTTTAATATGAAGAATATTATGCACCCTCCTTCAAGAACCATTGATTATGAAACTTTCATCATCCCTGGTATGGAAGAAGTGAATGATGATGATCCAAATCTGAACAATGTTGAATGCAGGACCAAATGTGAGATTATACTCACTGCCAAGCAAGCAAAAGCGGAAAAAATGGTAATTGCTTTTAGAGATTAACCGTATTAAGTCTTTGATTTAATATAGTTTTGTTATTTGTTATGCAAATATGAGACTTGACAAATTGATTTTAATGTTGCAGAATTTGCCTGCAAGGTTTGTTAGGGAAGGGCTGCTAGATTCTAAGCCAACTGCTGTTTATCTGGTTGATAAAAATGGGAAGGAATTCAAGTGCAACCTGAATTGGGGGAAAAGAAGAAATGTTGAAGTGAAGATGGGAAAAAAGTGGAAGAAATTCTGCTTCAAGAATCATCTTAAACATGGAAGCTGCATTGTGTTGGGAGTTGATGCAGTAGATGTGACAATCATTCATGCAAGGGTGAAAAGGCAAGGATAGATCAATGAAGATGTTGGAGAAGATCAGTTGCTACATAGTGATCATCAACATTAGGAGATGTTTTTTTTGTTATGGTTGTTAATGATAGTACATTCATGCAAGCTGCATTGTATGTTTGTTCAGGGGTTTGCTGTAGGTACTTTAGGTTAGTATTTGAATGGTCCATGTATTTTTGTATACTTATCTGAACAGTTTGGTAAACTTGGATCATGGATGGTTTGTACATGATGATAGCATCCATACTTTTTTTGGCAAAAGTAAAAGCAAGTTATGGTTAATTGGAAACATCAATTGATGGCTAATTATGTTAATACTTCCTGCGAGAACTTTGCACCACGAAGGCAACTTGGGATTAACATGTATAAAACGATTTTCTGTTGTAGGTGATGAAATAACAAACATATAAATTTGAAAGAAAATGAAATAAAATGAATCTTTCAGCAATATGGATCATCAACAATAACTGAATGAGTCAATAGCATAAAAAGACAAGAGTGTTTCGTTGTACATCGCCAGCTTATACAAAGCTATCAATCTTTTGGCAATAATGGATCATCAACACTTGCATGACACACCATTCCCGTATAATTATATTCAAAAATCTGTCGAGAGGGGATATTGCATTTGGGAAGTGGCTGCAATATTGACTTGTAGAGATTATTGATGTTGATGCCAAAATGACCTTACCCGTAACTTCGGATATGCGGGGAAAAATATGAGAAAATATGTTTACCTTCAATAAAGATTGCAAATAAGATTAATCAATTATATAAGGGCTGTGAAAATCACCTATGGATTAAGCTAATGATTATATAGCAGCATTATAAAAGTTAAGTAGTTCTTCACTTGAGCAGCCTTACAGGTTGAGTGAATGTATGTTGTGGAAAAAAAATTCCTGCAATACCATAATCATCATTAAAAAATCATTAACTTCATTAATTAATCAAATATCTTACATATAGACATACCAAAATTGCCACAACTGATATTTTGTTAGTATATCTGGAATTGACATGGTGGATTTGATGAGATGGTGGTACAAAAATATTCTTTGATGACAGATAACAAAGTTAGATAACAAACTATAATATAAATCGTAATTAATCCTTTCTAGAGTAATGCATTAAAGTTGGATGATAGGCCAAAAAACATGAACCTGATATACTGACTCTGCTACAGGTTCTCAAAAACTTCTTTGAAAACCACATTTTTTGTTGATGTGCATACACTTCCATCTTCATTTAAAATCAAAACCTTCAATCCCTTTTTTGATTTTACTCTTGAGATTGCAACATACAGCTGACCGTGTGTAAACACCGGTCGTGGAAGATACAATCCTACTCTGGAAAGTGATTGTCCTTGACTTTTGTTTATTGTCATAGCAAAACATAAAGATATGGGAAATTGCCTTCTCTGAAATTTGAACGGAACTCCAGGATCGGAAGGTACCATATCCATTCTTGGAATTAGAATTCTCTCCCCAGTATTCTTGCCACTCATTATAGTTGCTGTTATTATATTAGTTCCCAAATCATTAACCTGAAGCCTTGTTCCATTGCACAGACCACTTGCTTGATCAATATTTCTAAGAAGCATCACAGGTACTCCAATTTTTAGGGTCAACCTATGATTTGGAATCCCAGAACATTTGATATCATTCAAAAATTCAGAGGTAAACCAATCACCCTGAATGTCATGATCTTGATCAGACTGGCATGGTGTGTCAGAACTATAATAGTCCTTTTGATCTCCAGGTAGTAATGATAGAACAAAGTCATTAACCTGCTGCACAGAATCTATAGTTGGAGCCAGAATTGCTCTTTCTTCAAAAAAAATTGTTTTTCTTCATATTTTCTACTATAACAGGATATACAAATTCAACCAATGAAAGTAAAGGGTCATCACATTTAGGAATTACCAAATCTTTTGGTATGTCAATGTTACCTTGACCATACTCATCTGAATCCATGTCACCATCTCCTATTTGAAGGATCCAATCAGCAAATTCTTTTATTTCATTAACAGATTGATCATTGTTTGCTGTAGTTAACCTCATGTTTTTTGTGAGTTTCAAGACCTTGCAAGTTTTCCATATTTCAGAGGAATTTATTGATGCATCAATTATGTCCTTTCTTGTTCCTCTTCGAACAACACGCAATATCTGCCTAAAATCACCTCCCAAAACTACCACTTTTCCACCGAAGGGTTTGTCATTGTGATATCCAGTTTCAAATCTCATTAGATCCCTCATTGTGCGATCAAAGGCCTCAAAACAAAATCGATTCATCGTTGGAGCTTCATCCCAGATTATTAAGCTTGTTTCTATCAGCAATTTTGCACGAAGACTACCTTGGCTAATGTTGCAAGTTGATTCCTCATTGATAACTAATGGAATACAAAACGTGGAATGCGCAGTTCTTCCTCCGAGGAAGTAACAGAAGCAATACCGCTTGAAGCAACGTTGAGGACAATCATTCCCTCTGATCTAAGGGCAGCAGACAACGTTGTCCAGAGGAAGGTTTTACCAGTTCCACCATATCCATATAAAAAGAAGAATCCTCCACTCTGAGATAAGACTGAAGCCATTATTTCATCATAGACACTGAGTTGTTCTTCTGTGAGTAATTGCAAAAGAGATTCTTGTATCTGAGTCTGTTGAACTCTATTATAGTTCAACTGATCGACAATAAACTTGTTTTCAAAATGTAACCTATCTGAATATTGTGGAGTCGGGAGACACCTGAAGTCTTTCAGAGATCTTCCGTTGGATATTAGCAATTTATCCAATTCTATTAGGCAGAGGTTCTTCAATTCATCATTTGTAATCTGAAGACCTAAAATAATGTGTGTATAGAATAGTTAGGATCTTGAAACAAAGTGCCTTAATTGGTAAAAGAAATAAGATATACCTGGAAATTTAAAAACCTTCTTCTTGTGATAGATAATTCCATCTGATAACAATTCCCATGTTGACTCCCAAACAACATCTGGCTTAGACATCGTGTTCATGACCAATAATGTAACAAATAACTTCCTCAACTGATTTCCTGAAGCTGTTTGACTGGCCTCATTAATTGCATCAATGAACTCCTTGTCATCTGTTAGTAAACCCAAAGCATAACATGCATCGTGGAAATTGTTGTATGTTTTACCATTGACTGTCCTAATACTTTCATAGTCAACACAACCTCTTTGAATTGTCAACAATATTCTCATGTAGTACAATTCCCCTATCCCAGCTGGCACATAAGTAAGCCTGCCAATAGAAAAACCTTGCTTTCTTGGTTGCCACTTTCTAATTTTACTCAAATATACGAATTTGGTTGGGAATTCTGCATAAGTTAAATCCCTGCCCTCATGATAAATCTGATTAGCCTCAAACCAAGCCATAAACATGGTGTCAAGATTTTGGTTGTTGCTAACAACTGTATCGATTCTGTCGTCATCATTAAAAATCACAGACTGTTCATTTAGAAGGTGGAATGTTAATCTTTGAACTGGTGGCCAACTTTCATGAATATCGAAGGCAAAAATCCTCCAAGCTGCCTCACATTGTGATAAATATCTGCAATCATAATATCGTTTAATCTCATCAATAACAGTTGGCTTGTCATAAGTTTGAGCATCACCTATTATCTCAATTGTAGCTCGATCAGGACCCTTGTTCACATATTTAAACAAATATTTGATTGAATTAGACTTATTGCAAGACTCAGTGTTGACATGTCCTTGATACCTCATCAACAAAATAGGACTATAAGGAACAACACTCTTGTTATCCATCTTTATTCCATTTTTCTCCACACAGATTCCAGAATCTCTACGCATGTAGCATGGGTAGCCATCCTCATCAATTGTTGTTGAATCTTGGAATTTCTTTGGATAGTACTTTGAACATTTTCTTTGTTGCATGCAAGGTGATTTCATGTTTGCAACTCCACATGGACCATGTATCATATATTTCCGAACTGCATCAGCCAATCTTGGATACAAATTCGGGTCAGGCAATTCAGCAGAGATAACTTTGTCAATATCAGTTCCATTCCTCAGTCTATTGTCACCAGCCAGCCACAATAATATATGTGCATGTGGAAGCCCGTGTTTTTGAAACTCAACAGTATACATCCCTAATGTAATGTAAATAATGATTAGAAGCATGAATAAAGTAATCTGAATGCAATAGATATTAAAGATAAGTAAATTGAGTACTTACCTGCATTAATAGTTCCAAATATCTCTCTCTTCTTGAAATCTGTCATCATTTCATCAAGTTTCATCTTGAACACTCTACAGACAATATCAGGTCTGTCACTTGCTGTTAATCCCCTTTCAAAAACAAAATCCTTAATTTCAGGCCAATTTGTGTTAAATGTAATTGTAACAAATAGGTCTGGATATCCAAATTTCTTACAAATAGACATGGCATCTTGGCTGTTATTGAACATGTATCTCATACCACTAGTAAAAGAAGCTGGCAATATTATATGTTTTCCAATTGAAGAAGGATCACTTTCTCCTCTGGCAACTGCTTCCTGTAACCCATTGAGAACTTCACACCTTATTGTCTTTTGATTGTGTCTTACGAAGGATAGGCGCTGTTGATGTGTCGCGTCAGTCGACGTGCGACGACGCTCGTGCGAATCCGGCAAGTGTACCGGACTGCCGTCAAGTAATAAAAGATATCGAACCCACAGAGACTGTGTTCCCGAATCGCAATCGGTTTTCGAATCGATTAGTTCTGGACAGTTTTAAAGAGGGTTTTGAAATTGGTTTTTGAATTGAAAGATAGATGGATGAGCAGAGAACAATTAAAACAGAAAACAATTGTTTTTGGGGTTTTTATCTAAAACGGATTCCTAGGGATTTGGGTTACCTTTGAGGCTGTTTATGTTGCTAACAGATTTACCTTTGTTGATTACCGAAATTGCCTTGAAGGCGAGTTTATCCTCTGATAGCTTAAGCTCCCTCTCGGGTTACAAAAGCCGTGCCCAATTGACCCGACCCCTACTCTCGTGGTAGTCGATCCCAGATTGGACCCTTTGCGTTCCGTGACAACTCGTTGCTCCTCGAGGGACGGCTTCTAACTCTCGTGATTTCAGTCCCAAGTCTGACTTCTATAGGTCCGACACCCAAGTTCACCGCTAGGTTCCTCCTTGAAATGTCTCGGTCATGCAAATAACCTAAGTTCACCGCTAGGTTCCTCCTTGGATCATTCACATCTCACAAACCAATGGGCTGCCGGGCTTTACGAGTGAATCACCCTAGAGATCCTAAGTTCACCGTTAGGTTCCTCCTTAGAACGTCTATGTCACGTAAATAAACGGTTGCCGAAATTTATGAGTGATTAACACACTAGAAATCGGATCTAAAACAATTATGAAATCAACAATGGTTTCAACATCAAATTAACATCATTTACAAACCTTGGGCAGAGCCCTAATCCCTAGAAACTATGCTACTACTCCAGTCTTGCCATGGAGATGACAAGCTGGGATGACAACATAATAAAAATCAGAAAAGAGAAGAGAGGAGAAGAGAAATCTAAGCCTAGAGTAGTAGCCCCTAATGTGTTGATCATCCAATGATCTCCTCTGTATCTGATGCCTTGGTCCATATTTATAGAAATGGGGAAGTTAGAGTCCCAAACCAACTCAAAATCTGATCTATTTCGGTTTCTTCAGGTCCAAGTAATGCGCGTCACGGCCGTGATGGCCATCACGGCCTGGCCGTGACGGTCTCTGCCTCTGGCACTTTTGGAAAATTCGGTTTCTCGCGGGGCGAGAATGTGCTCGCGTCGCGAGCCCTCTGTTTCATGGCCGTGAAGAATTTCACGGCAGGGCCGTGATGTGCTCTGACTTGTGGTGGTTTTGGGTCACGGTCGTGATGGCTATCACGGCCAGGCCGTGACAGACTCTGACTTCAGCCTTTCTTCTTTTTCAGTTTTGCTCAATCATGGCCGTGATGGGCATCACGGCTAGGCCGTGATGGGCTCTGTTTGGCTCATTTTCTTCAGTTTTAAAGCTCCATCTTCATCCAAACTTCATCATGGTTGATCTTGAGCAATTTACCCTTTATATCTGCAAAACAACACACGAAAACCGCCTTACCCGTTCCAAAGGAAAATTAACCTAAAATCTAATAAAAATATGCCTAAACTACATGAAAATGCATGCAAAATGATGGACAAAGATGAGGTGGAATCACACTCATCAAATCACCCCAAGCTTAAAACTTTGCTTGTCCTCAAGCAATTACTCAGGCCATAAGATAAATCATTCAAAGCATGGATAGTGAACCAAGAACCCTAGAAGCTAATCCAAGTAATAGGCATTTTTAATAAGCATTCAAGAGATAATCAAGTTCAAGTCCAATTAGAAGCTTAGGTTCTTCAAGTTCATGTCCTCACTGATTTGGGCACTCATCTCACCTCACTCAAGTGTTTTAGGGTTTATGACAATTCACTCCATTTCCTCAAGGAAAGTATTTTACCATAGGCTTGACTATTAACCAAATCTCTACTTTATTTAAGAAAACACTTAAGAATCAAGAGGTCTTTTCCTTTAGTTGTAATGTGGCCATGGGATTTATTGTTAGGTGGGAAAATCAAAGAAAGGGAATTTTCAAGAAGGCTAGATAGATTATCAAACATTACAAAGTATGACACCTTCTAAAATACCTTTTGGGGGCTTTGATTTACTTTTTCCACCTTTCTTCCTTCTATTATATTTTTTTTTTCTTTCTTTTTTTCATTTCTCACTTTCTTTGTCATCCCCTTCTCCATTTTTTTTCTGTTCATTTCATTTTTATTTGTTTGGAGAAGGGGAGATTTATAGCTCAAGAGAAATATTTTCATCCCATTCTTTTTCCAACTACCATTTTGCCCTTTTTGTAATACTTTAAAAGGTGCCATACCAAGCATTATTCATCAAATTAATTCATGGTACCAAGAAAAGTATTTTTTTTTCTTTAGGCTCAAAATTGGGCAACTAAGGGGTAGCATTTATCATTCAAAGCTCGGGAGGCCAGAAAAATACCTAGTGCCTCAATCATTTCAAAAAATGTTTTCAGAAATTTTTAAGTTTTGAAATGGTTTCAAGTCAAGTTCTAGAAAATACAGTCCATGAGGAATTAAATCACTCTTGCACAAGAAATGGGGTAGATTTAGTGAATACCCCTTTTGGCTCAAAATCTTACATTTAGTAGTTCAAAAATCAGTGAGGTACACAAGTCTAAGGAACCACATGCTAATTATCAACTATCAAATGACTATCTCAAGAAATTTCATTTTTAGCCATATCACAAGAATAATGAAAAATTGGGTTCAAAATTCACTATCTCAATTCATTTGGCTCCAAGTTCTCACAATCGGATGCATGTTCTAAGTGAGGGGAAATCTAGAGAATGTGATCTTACCAATCTATGCCTATGTGAATGCAATATGAATGCAACCATGCAAATGCAAAAATAAATACCCCTACCCCAAGCTTGATTACTTACATTGTCTCCAATGTAAATAATCAAGTCGGAGAGAGGAGAAAAATGGAACAACTTACCGAGTCGGTAGCGGGGTGTTGGCTTCACATTCCAGTCAAAACTTGGGTGGAAATAGTATCACGGCCGTGAGGCTCATCACGGCTAGGCCGTGATCGTTTCTGGTCCTCAGGGGTTGCCTTGTCACGGCCGTGATCTACATCACGGCTAGGCCGTGATGCTCTCTGGCTTTGGCATCCTACTCATCACGCCCGTGATGGTTGTCACGGCTAGGCCGTGATCCTTTCTGTGCTCTTGTTTAGTTCATCACGGCCGTGACCACTGTCACGGCCAGGGCGTGATGGCCTCTGACTTTATCTTTTTCATTGCTCTTCTTCTCTTTCTCAACCTGAAAACACTAGACAAACCTATTAATAATATCTTTGCCTCTTGATCTTCTCAAATTATTCAAGAGGTGAATTCAAAAACAAAACGAAAAAGGGAAAGAAAACTTGGGTTGCCTCCCAAGAAGCGCTTATTTATGGTCTTAAGCTTGACCATACTTCCTCAAGTCAACCGGGGTCGGCTGGGCGTAGAAGTGCAGGAACACTTCTTTTCCATGGAGCTCCTTCAAATAGCCGTTTCTGATCATACGGCCGATGAACGCCCCGCTTTGCTCTTTTCTCTCGGAGCTTCCTAGCCTTCCTTCCTCCCGGCGGAAGTATTGTTTCTGCATGGACAGCAATTCCAACTTCACCACTGGGTGCATCTCCAACCATGCATATCTTTGGGGTTGCTTCCATGCTAAATTCTTTCTCTACCGCTGGAGTCGTTACATCAATTCTGCACACATGACTCTCAAAAGGAGGGTTGTTACAAGAGTCAGTCAATTGAAAATCGATCCTACCTTCCTCTACAGTTAGAGAGAGTTTGTCATTCCTTACATCTATTAATGCTCCAGCGGTTGCCAAGAATGGCCTTCCTAAAATGATGGGGAATTTGGAATTCCCTTTCATGTCCAATACCAGGAAGTCGGTAGGGATGAGAATTTTCCCTACCTTTACAGGAACATTCTCTAGTATGCCTAGAGGAGTCCTAGTTGAGCCATCCGCAATTTGTAAGGGGAATTTGAATGGTCTCAACTCTTTGCTTCCCAACCTTTCCATGATAGTGAGGGACATCAAGCTCGTGCTAGCCCCTAGGTCACATAAGGCTTGGTCAATTTGCACTTGTTCAATCGAGCAAGCGATTGAGATACTATGGGTGTCTTTCAGTTTTGTAGGCATTTTAGTCTATACATCTACTTGCTTTTTAATGAGCAACCTCTGTTGGAAAGGTATCGGGGGTTGTTTTGGTGGTGGAGGGACATATTTCGGTTCCGGCTCTTCTTTTTCGCTCGTGTCCTCCTCCGGTTCCACGTCCATTTCAGCTACCCCCACCCCAAGCTTATCATCCCTCAAGTGTATGACATTGCAATGCTCATTGGGATTTGCTTCGGGTTGCCCCGGAATGCACCCTTAGGTCTCGAGTACGTCTTGGCTTGTTGGGCAATCTGGGTTTCTAGCATCTTGTTATGAGTTGCTAAGTTGTCTACCTTAGATGCTAGATCCTTTATTGCCTCACTCACTCTGCTCCTTCCTTGTTGTCTAAACTCCTCATTCTGTTTTGTCTCGAGTTTCGACAAAACTTTCAAATAAAGTCTCGAGTTTAGATCTTTGTACCGAGGGTACCCGTGCTACTTTCTTATTACCTTGACCTTCTTGGAACTCATGGTTGAGCGTGTTCTTTGTAGTTGCCGTAGGAGAGGTAAGGGTTGTTCCTTCTTTGGTTGTAGGGATTTGGGGGAGCATAGTTGGGCAGCTTCGGGTTCGTATCATAGTAGTTGTTACAAGAGTTCACTTGCTCACCCGGCGCCGGGATCCATGTGGGCATCCCATCATGTCATGTCCCTGCATTCCACAAATCTCACAAATAGTGTTAGTAGCACCTATTGCACTCACATTAGCTCTTTCAATCTTATCTAATCTTTTATTTAGTGAGTCAAATTTGGACATAATCAGATCAATGCTACTTACTTCAAACTTACCCCCCGAAATCTTGTTCGGGTTATTACCTCTTTCGGATCCCCATTGGTGGTAGTTGGTGGCGACATTCTCGATGATGTTGAATGCCTCAGTGAGAGGCCTATTCATAAACGCTCCACCGGCTGCAGAATCTAGTGACACCTTCGAAGAGTAGTCCAATCCGTTATAGAAGGTGTGCACTATTAACCACCTCTCGAGTCCGTGATGTGGGCACGACTCCAGCAGTCCCTTGTATCGATCCCAAGCTTCCGATAATGATTCTCCGTCTTTCTGGAAGAAGCCGGTGATCTGGGTTCTTATGTAGGCCGTCTTGGATGGAGGGAAGAATTTCTCCAAGAACGCCTGCTCCAATTGGTCCCAAGTGGTCAAAGTGTTAGCGGGAATTTGCTTAAGCCAGGCCTTCGCCTTTCCAGTGAGAGATGAGGGGAACAGTCTCAAACGCACAACATCGACTGAGGCTCCATGAATCCGGATTGCGTCGGTGAACTCTAAAAATGTCTCTATGTGATCGGTCGGGTCCTCCGAAGGCAATCCTCCGAATTGATGTTGCCTAATCATGTTGATTAACATAGGTGGTATGGTATAGTTTTCCGCCTCAATCTCTGGCCTTGCAATCCCAGTTCGCAAGCCTCTCGCATTTGGGGCTGCGTAGTCCTTCAAAGGCTTTGTATCCGGTTGATTCGCCATGAGTGAAATGGGAATCGACCTTTCTTCCTCTCTTAGTAGTCTTCTACGTCTGTGGAAGGTCCTCTCGATCTCCGGATCAATCTCACTAAGGCTCCCAAGACTTAGAGATCTTTGCATATAACACACAGAGAGATGGATACAATAGAAGGAAAAGAATTTTTTTGATTTTTGACTTTTGATTTTTTTTTTTTTAATTTCAGAAATAAAAATCAAATAAAAAGAAAAGGGTCCAGAAAATCAATTTAAAAACTAATTGAAATTCGAAAAGGCACAGTCCCCGGCAACGGCGCCAAAAACTTGATGTCGCGCGTCGGTCGGCGTGCGGCGACGACGCTCGTCTGAATCCGGCAAGTGTACCGGACTGCCGTCAAGTAATAAAAGATATCGAACCCACAGAGACTGTGTTCCCGAATCGCAATCGGTTTTGAATCGATTAGTTCTGGACAGTTTTTAAAGAGGGTTTTGAAATTGGTTTTGAATTGAAAGATAGATGGATGAGCAGAGAACAATTAAAACAGAAAAACAATTGTTTTTGGGGTTTTTATCTAAAACGGATTCCTAGGGATTTGGGTTACCTTTGAGGCTGTTTATGTTGCTAACAGATTTACCTTTGTTGATTACCGAAATTGCCTTGAAGGCGAGTTTATCCTCCTGATAGCTTAAGCTCCCTCTCGGGTTACAAAAGCCGTGCCCATTGACCCGACCCCCTACTCTCGTGGTAGTCGATCCCAGATTGGACCCTTTGCGTTCCGTGACAACTCGTTGCTCCTCGAGGGACGGCTTCTAACTCTCGTGATTTCAGTCCCAAGTCTGACTTCTATAGGTCCGACACCCAAGTTCACCGCTAGGTTCCTCCTTGAAATGTCTCGGTCATGCAAATAACCTAAGTTCACCGCTAGGTTCCTCCTTGGATCATTCACATCTCACAAACCAGTGGCTGCCGGGCTTTACGAGTGAATCACCCTAGAGATCCTAAGTTCACCGTTAGGTTCCTCCTTAGAACGTCTATGTCACGTAAATAAACGGTTGCCGAAATTTATGAGTGATTAACACACTAGAAATCGGATCTAAAACAATTATGAAATCAAAAATGGTTTCAACATCAAATTAACATCATTTACAAACCTTGGGCAGAGCCCTAATCCCTAGAAACTATGCTACTACTCCAGTCTTGCCATGGAGATGACAAGCTGGGATGACAACATAATAAAAATCAGAAAAGAGAAGAGAGGAGAAGAGAAATCTAAGCCTAGAGTAGTAGCCCCTAATGTGTTGATCATCCAATGATCTCCTCTGTATCTGATGCCTTGGTCCATATTTATAGAAATGGGGAAGTTAGAGTCCCAAACCAACTCAAAATCTGATCTATTTCGGTTTCTTCAGGTCCAAGTAATGCGTGTCACGGCCGTGATGGCCATCACGGCCTGGCCGTGACGGTCTCTGCCTCTGGCACTTTTGGAAAATTCGGTTTCTCGCGGGGCGAGAATGTGCTCGCGTCGCGAGCCCTCTGTTTCATGGCCGTGAAGAATTTCACGGCAGGGCCGTGATGTGCTCTGACTTGTGGTGGTTTTGGGTCACGGCCGTGATGGCTATCACGGCCAGGCGTGTGATGACTCGACTTCACCTTTCTTCTTTTTCAGTTTTGCTCGATCATGGCCGTGATGGGCATCACGGCTAGGCCGTGATGGGCTCTGTTTGGCTCATTTTCTTCAGTTTTAAAGCTCCATCTTCATCCAAACTTCATCATGGTTGATCTTGAGCAATTTACCCTTTATATCTGCAAAACAACACACGAAAACCGCCTTACCCGTTCCAAAGGAAAATTAACCTAAAATCTAATAAAAATATGCCTAAACTACATGAAAATGCATGCAAAATGATGGACAAAGATGAGGTGGAATCACACTCATCAGCTGTGCTTCTATCATTGTGAAACAATCCACCAAAAATTGTTGAAACAGTCTTCGTGCATTGACAATATTACCAATTTCACAATCCCTTTCTTGAATTCTGAAAGCAATCCACTCCCTGGATGTAACACGAATTCTTTTACGGGTGTTACATTCATCTTCAGCATCTCGAATTGGTATGTCTTCTTTATAACCATCTTCTCCGAAAGGAAATAATAATGGATATTGCAATGGAATGAAAGAGGTATGAGTTTCATGAAGCCACTCAAAATAACTAGAGATATTCCTGACAATAATATCTCTTCCAACATCCATGCTACTCAAGTCACCAACTATCAACATTGCCAACTCATTTGATGTGGGAAGATTGTACAACCTGGCATCCTTTGATCTATCTCGAAATAATCGCAAACTAACATTTGTCGTTCCATCCCTATCCATAAGATTTCTGACTCTTCTAAATGACTTTGCAAGTTCATTCCACCTATCAATCATTTTAGTTAGCTCTTCAACCAATGATTTATCAAATACTTGCAAATCGTTTTTGGACCTGTAAGGATATATGAGAATGATAAAATATAAATATGTGTTGAAATTATATTTGCTGAATAACGTATTGAGACATACCTAAAATGCCGAAGTCTATTTTCCAATTCATTCTGCGTATCATAGACATATAGTTGTGCAAACTTTGGAACACCTCCAACTTCTGGCAACAGACTCCCTATTCGATGGTAATTTTGACCGCTGAGTATAAACTGAGGAGGACCACCTCCATCATTGATTGAATTGTGTACTTTACCACCCAATGAAGTAAATGAAAACATGCTATTGTATGCTCTGATATTTTCCTTGAAATGATTACTTCTATTATCTATACCATGTATTAGATTGAACAATCATTCAGGAGGTTTTTTCAAAAAAGGAAGTTGTACAACACCCTTTAAGCAGCAGATTGAGAAATCTGGTTGCTTGAGCTTCCTAGCCTTTTCACATCTCTCTTCAAACCATACATCAGCACTACAGTATTGACATTGAATTGAAGGTTGTCCAAAATTGACAAAAACTGCAGCATAGTAATGACACATGATATTAGTAAGATGATTATAAAATATAAGAAATCTAAATTATAATCTGTGATTATAATTGGCACCTTCAGTTTCAGCATTTGAATATAAATCAGAAAGAAACGCAGACGTTGTATCATCCTCAGCCAAATTGACTGAAATTAAACGTAATGAATGTAAACTTGATAATTAAATTATACTGTGTAGGTAGTAATATATCATAATAAGTTCATAAACTTACATGAACTTTGATAACTATTTGTATTGGGTGATTCTTTCATTTGTGTCGAATTTCGATCTAGTTCTACCAATAGAGTGTAGAACATTGGCTGATTGATTGACAGATTTTCCATGGATATAATGAGGCAAAGTATTGACTACCTCTGATAAGTTAGTAGATAAATCAGCAGCTGATCCATTCCAATTTGAGCTTGAATTTGAAGTTCCTAAAGTATCACCAAGTGCAACATTATCTCAACGGGTTCAAAAAGTTGTGATTAATAACACCTACATTAGTCACATAGAAATAAAAAAATACCTCAAACCATAGAAATATATATACCTGCACATAGGGGTGTGACTGATACAATATTTTTCTTCATCGCTTTTGACTTGGAGTTTGTAGTGTTAATAACTTCGGAAAGAGGAGATGGAGTACATGCATCATAGTTACTTCATTTTTTACTATTGTCTGTTCTTGTAACATTCGAGATTGAGTTACAACTTCCTGTAACATTATGTTTTGGTAAAGTTCCTGTTTCAACAGAAGATACATAAAAAACAAATGTTTTATTATATTTATATTTATATCAATGATATGGGATTCAATCTGTATTTTGTATAACTCCCTTAATCTGTATATATAGATATTGATATAGAGAGAGATAAATTACATACCAGGAGATAAAGCTTACAATGGCCTTCTGGTTGTTGTTTGTTTATTTTCAGATGAATTTGAACCACTATGTAGCAAATTCCTTGGTAAGGTATTCTCATCTGTATTTGTTTTGTGATTTGTGATTTAATAAAGATGTTAAACATGGAGTTGGATACCAAATGGAGTTAAAAATGAGAAAGTTGGATACCAAATGGAGTTAACAATGGTTGTAGATGTGTTATACCGATATATGTAGCACGTTTCTTGACTGACTTATCTTGAATGATCATCTTCCTCCTCATTCTTGCAATCTTAGAATACATAGGATCCATACAGCTGGATGGAATTAGTGTTGCAAGAATGATGTTGGAACTAAAGAGACGTCCATGTAGTGAAAAAACTTGCAGAGGAATGTGTGGAAATGGGTTGACTTGTCTCCAAGCATGTGACTACAGTGTCTCCCTTTTTGTGTACAGTTGCTGCCATAGCTGTAATTTATTTGTTTTAGGTGCCTTGATCAGTGGTATCGACTCAATGTCCTATGCATGAAAAGATAATCTTGGGAAGAGGTATAATAGATTTTTTGTTAAAGTAATTTTTTGGTTCCTATACGTGACACTGGTTTTCAAGTTGATCCATATACGTAAAAAGTTATCAATTTTGTCCCTATACGTGACATACATTTTCAATTTGACCCTCATATTCTAATTGGTCCTTATATAAGAGGGACCAGATTGCAAATTATTGTCACATGTAAGGACCAAAGTGAAAATAATTGTAACATATAGGGACCGATATCAATTTTGATTAAGTTGAATTGGTCCCTACATGTGACAATAATTTACAATATGATCCCTCTTATATAAGGACCAGTTAGCGGTGAGGGCCAAATTGAAAATGTATGTCACGTATAGGGATCAAATTGATAGCTTTTCACGTATATGGATCAAATTGGAAATCAGTGTCACGTACAGGAACCAAAAGATTAGTTAAGCGTAGATTCACTTTTTCATGTTACCAAAAGATAACTTAAACCTATAATTTTTTTTTCCTGTTTGGAAAAATTTGTCGAAAATATCTCAATACTCAATATATTAACTTCAGTATTATTTGATCTCAGATTTGTTATAGAAAATAGAATGTGGTTGATGTATGGTTTGGTGAATTTGATTTCATGGCCTGTTTCATTTCGTTTATTGTGGGATATTCATCACCAAATATAATTAGTTATTAATTATCAATTACCAAATGGAAGTCTTTTAATTTAATTAAGTTTTATTCATTAATCCGGGTAGTTGAATTTTATAATTGATTTAATTGACCTCTATTGCAGTTAAAAATCTATTCACTGATTAAATGCATAAAATAAGTAACATAAGCATTACTGAATTAAGGAAAGAAGCATAAAGTTTAAGAAGAATGTGGTTGATGTATGGTTTGGTGAATTTGATTTCATGGCCTGTTTCATTTCGTTTATTGTGGGATATTCATTACCAAATATAATTAGTTATTAATTATCAATTACCAAATGGAAGTCTTTTAATTTAATTAAGTTTTATTCATTAATCTGGGTAGTTGAATTTTATAATTGATTTAATTGACCTCTATTGCAGTTAAAAATCTATTCACTGATTAAATGCATAAAATAAGTAACATAAGTATTACTGAATTAAGGAAAGAAGCATAAAGTTTAAGAAGAATCCTTATGTCCAAAATAAAATGGTTGAAATTAAAAAGTAATTGGTTCCATTCACATATACCATAAACCATAGTTAGATACAATAACATTTGTTTGGTCATACTGTCCAATAACCAAACAAATCCAAAAAGGAGTACAAAAAAAGAGAGTCCCACTCATTATAAGAAAACACTAAACACTAATTTTTGACATGGACTATATTGCCATTGTCATAAGGAACATCCTATAACAAATCTAACAAATGCCATCCAGACATCCCCATGAAAACAATTTCCATGAACAATCCGCAGCATAACAAAAAGGTCAATTAAAACGAAGAAAACTGCTCAAAATATACATATAAGCACTGGATGGCATAAGAAGGCCCTATTTAACTACTCCTTCTCAATTTTGATATTCTTCTTCAACATTTTCAGTGGAAGTTCCAGCTCTGGAACTTGAACAACCTCTGCTTGGCTTTCTTGAGTTGCATAAGACCTCTTCAAAGTAGGGGATATTTCATTTGAATCGTTGGACAAATCACAACCATCCGGTCCATCAAACTGAGAGTCTTTTTCAGCAATTTCAAATGAGAATTTGGGCATCAAATTCTGTTAGATTTAGTAAAACCAACGTTTATTTCAAGAATAAAAAAAACTTTAAAATAATAAGATAACTTCATATGAATGTTCATCATACCTATGCAATACCAATAGAACTCTCAGCCATTATCTCCTTTCCTTTACCCAAAAACCGCCCTTCAGAATGAATATCCTAATATAGAATAACAGAAGATTTAGGTATACAAAACATAACAATAAAGTGTCACTACTAAAATATAATATAGAGCATGCAACGTTATGGATGTACTCACTGCAGAATTTTGAACGAATTCATTGAATTTGCTGATGATTGCAGGGTCACTACAAATCTTCTTAACCCGGAATGATTGCTCAAACTTAGAGCTGGAACTATTCTTAAACTCCACTTTAAAAAGAAAACTCTTTTCAACCAAGCCAGAAATTTCATTAGGAAAGGATCCAGGTTCAGCACTCTACACACACATTTCAGATATGAGATATAGGACAAAACAATAATCAATAAATAAATCTAAGATATGAACCTTATCATGTGCTTCAAACATGTCTGCAGCAGATTTATTATTGAAAAGGAGGGTAGCATCACGGTCAAAGATGACAAATGTGGCAGAATCTGTGTTATCAATGACACGAACCTTGATTCGAAATCTACCATAATAGATATATAGAGTCATGTAAAAATTTAAATCCAAGATGGACATTTATATTTGCTACTGAGGTAGGTTAAAATATTAAATATAAACTCACTTAAACTTAGAGTGGAGAGTTTTACCTTGGAACAACCTTCATCACATGCTTGTTGCACTTCTCACAGAAAAACATCTTGGAGTCAGGATAAATAGCCTTATTGCAAATACAGGCTGCATACCACCAATCCTCATCATCTATAATGTGTTTCACAGTGGCAAAAACAACATAAGCACTTTCCTGCATCAGGAAAAGGAGAAATTTTAACAATACCCCATTTAAGTCGGATTAACTGAAGATAGTTGACATAATAAAATTGATAATAATAATAATAATAATAATAATAATAATAATAATAATATAATAATAAAAAATAGAAAATAATAAAAAATGATACAGTTGGAATGTTGGTGCCCAACCTCATTACAATCTTTTAGTTCTTCAATAGTTTTTCTCGGTGTCATCTGAAGGAAATCTTGAAATTCCAACCTGGGGCACTATCGAGTGGTGACTCAATCCTTGACTTGGAGAATCCATGTTATCAGTCATCCTGAAAAACATCAACATTTAAGTATAATTTTAATAAGTATAATTATAATAAAAATAAAAATATGTGACAGATTGTAGTTAAGTTTTTAAGGTAAAAGTGAAACAACCTCTGTTTAAAACGAACAGCCTCACCACACAGTGGATTGTAGATTATCTTGGTACAACCCAAGCAATTTTGAATGTGAATATGATCTTAATATATTTTGAGAATTGAAAATGAAAATGAAAATGAAAATAGAAATAGAAATAGAAATATCAGTAAAATAATCAGAAAACATATGACATATCACTCTAACTAATGTGTTTTAAAAAATTAGATGGAAACCTTGGAAGGTCTTGACTTTGGCAAGTTGAACAATGACTACAGCATTTTGCACTTGTCCAGCAGCAAGGAATTTGTTAAGTTCATCAACATAATTACCACATTGAATCTTGTGACTATAAAAATAAATAAGTTATAACTTCATGAGTTTAAATAAAAGTCGCATAGCACAAACCATAAAAACTACACACGAATGTCAAGCTGTTCAAATAAGGGTTACCCATCAGCCTCAAGAGCAATTACATTCAGCTTGGTCTTTGTGCCATTCCTTTCATATTCCCTCTCAGTTCCAACACCAGTCATCATTCCCATAACATCTTCGACAAAATCAAACACAAAAGAATAAAACAATTTTAACCATAAAAATAGAAATAAATAAATAAAATAATAGAAATATTTAAAAAGCATACCCACTAAAAAATCAGAATCATAGCCACCTCCAGTAACCACCGAAATAGGAACAAAGTCATAGATACTGAAACCAACAATACTTTTTTCCACCAATCCAACCTTAGTTGTAAACTGGAAATTAAGCTTGTAAGGATGGTGGCAGGTCCTGTAATTTCCACTATTAGCCGCAATTCCAAAATACTGAAACGAATAAACACAACCCTCACGCAAATCCCTCTGAAACTTGTAAATCAAAGTCTTCCTCACAGAAGCATGTATCTTTTCACCCTGTGAAAATACAAAATAAGTAGAACAAATAAAAACAAATTAATGACAAATAAATACAGTATAATATTGCAAACATTAAAAATATGTAACAACAACCTTGTCATCCATCAACACCATCTCCATGAATAATGGTAGCTTCTGCTTACTGTAATCAGATACCACCCATAGGCGTATGACCCTAGCAAGTATGACCCAACTCTCCTTCTCGGGAGAGATGTCGGTGATTGAGTTAAACTTGGTAGATATCTCAGAGCTAGGTTTACTGTTGATAGACATGTTAGATCTTAATTATAAAGGAAGCACTCGTTTTTCGTTAGGTTGAGCGGGATGTTCATTACATGCAAACCAGAGTTAATTATATAGACGATTGAAAGAGGATTCAAAAACAAAAAACCCCAATTTCGAGAATACCGCCAAATTTGAAAACCCTAAATGAAAAATTTTGAAATGTTTGTCAAACCCTAACCCGGCGCTTCACGGTGTCGGGCGGCGCCTCCACGCTTTTATGTGACGCTCCACGAGTGTCGGGCGCGCCTGCTCTCCATGGTGCTGGGAAAGACCAATCCGCAAGACACCAAAATGAAAGAAAGAGACGATAGAACAGTATTCGTGGAGCGGCGATTGCACAGGAAGATGGAAAGCAGAGAAACAAAAAAACTCGCAGATCAGAGAGAACCGAAATGTGTTATAGTCCATGTCTGAAATGACCCATCATTTATTATCCCGGTTACCCATGTGAAACTTGGAGATGCGGGATTTGAATTTGAATTTTGAATACCCAGCAAATGGGCCTCGTATTTGAGCAAATAATTAGCCCAAAACGTTTGTTTCAGACCCAAAATTCCAAATGACATTGCAAATGACAATTTCCAAATTTGGCAAAAAATTCAAGTTGACATCTCCAAGCAATGTCTAAGAAGATGACACCTGTAAAATCTTTCCAAAAAGATGACTTTCAATTGTATAGTTTTATGATTTTTCAATCCAAAAGCAGAAGTTACTCTAAGCTGCTTCTGGTAGAATCAATTTTGGATGCAAAATTGCTTCCACAAACATGTTCCCAAACACCTCTTTTTTTTTTTTTACAAGAATCACGTTTGACAGGTGCAGAAGCACTTCTGGTGCCTCCAGAAGTGAAACCAAACACACACTTAATTGTAACAATGATAAAAGTTGAGGGATCTAATTAACATAATTGAAACTTGAGGTATCAAAATCGTTCAATCATAATATTTGGAGGATTAAAAGTATAATTAACCCTTTATTTTATTTCAAATTATTTTCTATCTTGAAAATTATAATGTTAAATTTTATTTTTCGATATTTTCATTAAACGCAATTAAATAATTTAGATGACATGTTCATATTTTTTTCAATCTTATTTTATGAGATAGAGGTAGAATAAACTAAGAATTTCGTTGAAATAATTAAAATAATAAGATAAAAATGAAAGAGAAATTAAGCTAAAAGCTAAAATGCTATTTAAAATAATGTCCGAATAAAAAACTATAAGCTAATTAGTTAAATTTGTTTATCAAACATTGTAGAATAGTCATAGATGGAGTGGAGGTAAAATTTTAGCAACAAAAAAAAAAAAAACAACCGAGGAAAAAATTGTAAAGCTTGATAACCATTTATGGCTTTCCAATTTCGAAAGATTTTGAACATCCAACTTTTTAGGATACCATGTTATTGGTATCAATTATAAAGTATTCAGCATCATAAATTGTGACTAATCTTTAACGGGGGATCTAAACGATATTTAAAGATTACTTCTGACCACTTGTTTAAGAATACGAGTCTTGGTTTAAAACATCCAATCTAAAACAAAACAAAGAACACCATATCCCCTAATTCTCTTCTCCCCATAGTTTCTTTCATTTTCTTCCCTCTCACCATCCAAAAGAAAATTTACTAATATTAACGAGATGATGAGAATACGGCTTGCGAAATGTTATTTGAACACATTTGCTAGTTTTGTTATGGTGTCGATACATTTGTGTGTCCAAATAACACCACTCATACGGCCTAACCGCATATCCAAAAGGAAGCATGAATTTTTCAGGCTAATAATACCCGGGCCGGGTGATCAAACAAATTGTCCTTTATGGAGATTAGAGAGTACTAAATTAGATACATATATAAATAATTAAATGTAAATAATTAAAGTACAATTGTAAGGGTGCAAGTGTGTAGGGTGTAATATGTATTCATAACATTACCTACCTTGAAATATAGCTGATATGCATTTATTCAGCAGCATATTCTACTTGTTAAGCATTACCACAGTACCAAGTGTGCAGTGCAGAGACAACTTTGCTAAGCAGTGACATTACAATAAATCATCTAGCAAGGATTTGCTATCCAAATTATCAACCTTGGACTTGATAGACAACATGTTCTTGTCCAGATCAGAAGACTTCAGCTCAAGCTGGCTCAAACGCTCCTTGATCTCTTCAATCCTTGTTTTAGTATCACTTACCTCTTGTTCTTTCCGAGCCAAAGTTTCCAGTTCTGAATCCAGCTCTTGCCTCAACGATTCCATTTCGCGATCGGAGTTAGCCTTTGCCACCTCCACAGCATGGTGCTGATTGATGAGTTCAATGTTTTCAGCAATTTCGTCGAGTATGCTACGCAACCATGCTACATTAAGTTCAGCAGATTCTACATCCTTAAGAATTGCCAACAATTCTTTGACTTTGGACTTTGATAAGTGCACTATTGATGTAGAATGTAACTCTTGGACCACAAAACACACACATTCTATGTAATATGACCTCATGACCAATGATTCCAAGTGGCAGCTTGCTCCTATATCTCCATACTTGTCAAAGATGGACCGCAGGATCGGAGCAAAGCTTTCTTTCACATGGTATCTTCCAACAGGAACACGCGACTCCGAAACCACAGACGTGGTCTCCTCTCCATCACTATCTTCATTGTCATGATGGGGAACACTAGAGAAATTAAAATCCATGGACCCACAAGCTGATGATGTAAGACCTCCTGTGTCATCAACAGAGGTTAAAGGAACAACTTTCAGTGAAGCATTTTTGTCCCCTTCATGCTTTGTTCTTATTGGGTTGGCAGCAAGATGCTCAGCACCATCCTTATTTGGTTGGACTTTGTCATTGACAGGCTGTCAAAGAAACAAATGCAAAGAGACAAGTCAACTATATGCTTGTGGCTTAACATTTGTTTGCTTGCATTAGCCCAAAATTTTAAAAAGAATTGGCTGAAGAATATGTGAGAAAAGAGGGGCCACTACCATGACATTGGGCATACGTATTTCTCCAGAAAATGGTATTCTCTCATTGCTTTTTGGCTCCACCTTTTTCTCTTCAGAATAACTTGACAATGGTGATGAAGCATCAGAGAGATAAATAGCCCCAATTTTTGAGGCTGGAACACTGTCAAGGACAGGGAGTTCTGGTTTAGAACCTAGCTTTTTCTTCCTGCCAAACGGAATGACACCTGCAATTTGAAAGTTCTCACTTCTCAGAAACATATTCATTGTGTGCTGAAGTTCTCTCAGTATATCAATGATCTGTTTCATCACCTCAGAGTAGCATTTTTTTTAACTAGTTAAACAAATAAACAGACAAGCCTAGCTAGCAATTTTATTAACCACTCAAAGTTTATGCTTCAGGGCACCACTACTTATATACACAATGGATATTGACTACGTATTTGTGAACTTAGAAAAAAAATACACAGATAGTATAGACATGTGAGATGGACAAATAAAATGTTTTATCAAACAAGATTAATCATTAATCCATTATCATGAAATGGTCAAACAAAATCACAATGTCAAGGTAATTTATATCATTTGTACACAAGCAGTTGAAATCTATTTATAGGCTTGCTAAAAATAGGGAAAGAAAGACAAGAGACTTGGACCAAGTGAAGTGTATTAAGGATGAAGAAGATAGAGTTTTGGTTAAGGAACAAGATATTAAAGATAGATGGAAGAATTATTTCCACAAGTTATTTAATGAAGGATTTGAAGTTTTATCATGCTCACGGGTGCTTGAAATCAGAGAGGAGGACCAAAATTACACTTTTTATCGTAGAATCCAAGAGCATGAGGTAAAAGAAGCTTTGAGAAGGATGGATAATGGCAAGGCAGTTGGACCGGACAATATACTTGTGGAGGTATGGAAGAGTCTAGGAAATAGAGGCATTAGTTGGCTCACGAAGTTTTTTAACGAGATTATGAGGTCAAAGAATATGTCGGACGAATGGAGGAGAAACACTTTAGTTCTGGTTTACAAGAACAAGGGAGATATACAAAATTGCGCAAATTATAAGGGGATTAAGCTTATGAGTCATACTATGAAGCTATGGGAAAGGGTGCTTGAACGGAGACTAAGAAAAGAAACCAAAATCACCGACAACCAATTTGGTTTTATGCCCGGGAGGTCGACCATGGAAGCAATTTACTTGCTACGACGAGTGATGGAACAATATCGAAGGGATCAAAAAGATTTACACATGACCTTCATTGATTTGGAGAAAGCGTATGATAGGGTGCCAAGAGAGGTTTTGTGGAAAGCCCTAAAAAAGAAAGGTGTTCGGATTGCCTATATTCGAGCTATCAAGGATATGTATGAGGGGGGCACGACTAGTGTGAGAACGCAGGATGGAGCCACAGAAGATTTCACAATAACCATAGGTCTGCACCAGGGGTCAGCTTTAAGCCCCTATCTTTTTACCTTGGTCTTGGATGTACTTACGGAGCACATTCAAGAGCCAGCACCGCAATGCATGCTTTTCGCAGACGATATAGTCCTAGTTGGAGAGTCGAGAGATGATATAAATGGAAGGTTGGAGACTTGGAGACAAGCTTTAGAAGCATATGGCTTCCGCTTGAGTAGAAGCAAGACGGAGTATATGGAATGTAAGTTTAGCAAAACGTGAAACACCTCTAGCTTAGAGGTGAAAGTTGGAGACCACAACATACCACAAGTCACACGGTTTAAATATCTTGGGTCTATTATACAAAATGACGGAGAAATTGAGAGAGATGTAAACCATCGGATTCAATCAAGGTGGTCGAAATGGAGGAAGGCTTCGGGTTTTTTGTGTGATAAAAAGGTACCTCTTAAGCTAAAGGGAAAATTTTACCGTACAGCTATTAGACCGGCGATGTTGTATGGGACGGGGTGTTGGGCGGTAAAAAATCAACACGAGAGTAAAATCAATGTAGCAGAGATGAGAATGTTGTGCTGGATGAGCGGAAAAACTAGACGTGATAGGATTAGGAATGATAGCATTAGAGAGAGAGTTGGGGTAGCACCTATTGTAGAAAAGATGGTTGAATCTCGACTTAGGTGGTTTGGGCATGTATGGAGGAGACCTTTAGATTCTGTAGTAAGGAGAGTGGACCAAGTGGAGGGCAATCCAATAGCTAGAGGCAGAGGTAGGCCAAGAAAAACTATAGGAGAAACTATTAAGAAAGATTTGGAGGCCAATGATTCAACTATTAACATGATTCATGATAGAACATTATGGCGCCGTGTGATCCATGTAGCCGACCCCACCTAGTGGGATAAGGCTTGGTTGTTGTTGTAATGACAAATGATAACACTGTTTATTTTCAGTCTTCAAACATATCCATTTCTTGACCATATTCTAGATAAATCCCTTATTAGTTTCATATAATCAAAGAGATTGTTTTACATGACATATTTTAAATGGAAGAAGCAGTGACATTCAGTACTGCACTGAAATCAGAAACATTTCTCAGGTTTCCCTTTGAGATAAATCTAATTCTTCAAACCCTCTAGTCTTTTTTTAAGGGGTGATATTTTTTTTTTCCTAAAAATATATTGCATCAAATAAACTAAGAGAAATCTTCCTATAGTAGGAGTCTTAGCTGACAAAGAAATTCATTACAAGAAGACACACTGTATAACCTGTTAAATGTTTTTTCAAAAAAAAAAAAAAAACTGTTAAATGTTATTTAGACAAAAAAACAGCAATGTTACTGAATTTTGTAACACTGATATTCTTGAATAGAAGATAAAAATGGGGGGAAACCTGAATCAGCTCCTGACATTGTTTTGCCGCAATATTCACCACACACATGGTAAGGATTAGATGCTTTAGGGCAACCTGAGTTCATGTGATTTTCCTGATTCATCTTTTTGCCCAGGTCACCATCTGTAACACTTCTGCGATAGTCTTTGAAAAAAAACAAAAGAAAAGACAGATTGTACATGTGTTCAGAACTTCATATATTGGCTGCTAAGCGCTCCCAAATATATTGGTTGAATTTGAAGCATTAGACTATTGTTATTTAATATAGGTTAGGAAATATTCATAAATCATCAACAATTTCAAGCAGAGCTCCAAGTATATAACAAATTCAGAATAGTTTCAGCATGCCAAAATCACAAATATCAACACGGGCAAAATGAAAACAAACACAGAACAGTTGCATATAGCAGTTACACTTGATAGCACTCTTTAAATGGTTCTCGAATTTTGTTTAAAACATATAAAAAAGGATGCCATAAGCCAAATTAAATTAAATTAATATATAATTGATAGTCATTTATAACTAAAAATCAGGAAGAGAAAGTTTTCAGGATTGGCCACCAACAATGCAAAAATGATTTTTTCCCTTCACATAACAAAATTATATACAAGTATATGAACAGAGCAAACAGAAAATACAACTAACCTGAACTCTTTTTACTTTTAGTGGGCTTGATTTCCTTGATCTTTTGCAAGCAATATTCTGTGCATTCATGGTAGGGATTAGAAGCATATACACAGTTTGGCATAACTCTTGCGTTCTGAGCCATCTCTTTCGCAGTGTCACCTGACTCTCCTTTTGCACGAACCAACCCAGTCGTCACTGTTGCATCGACCAAACAAAGAACTCAAATTAAACCACAAATACACACACACACACACACACACATATATATATATATATGATAAATATTACCCCCAAAAAAGGAGCAAATCGATTCTTGTTCAAATCTTACCAAGATATACAAAAGATTTAAAAAAAAAAGAAAAAGAAAAGAAATCAGCTATATAATATAACAGTAAAAGGTCAACCAAAAAACTAAGAACCTAAAAAAAAAATAAAGATTTCCATTAAACTTTTTACCCATATCCCATCCAATCAAGACCCAACATAATCGTTGAGAGAGGAGATAAGAAACAAAAAAGCAATAAGCAGAACTCAAACACCTGAATGATCACACCACCTCACCCCATCAACTCATATGCGTTTGTTAAGAGTTATCATATTAAAAAAAACAAAAACACGTTTCAAAGGTTTTCATTTTTTTGATGCATATTTGTTATCGAAACATATCTCAAAAAATGGAAGACATAAACGTGAAAACACAAATAAAATAACATTTCCAACAAGTTGAAACACGTACAGCAGAAAGAGACACCCATAAAACAGAAACCCGGCAAGAAGCAACACAGACTAAGGTGAAAGAAACATAGACAAGGAAGGATCCAAATAGCAGCTACCTAGGCTAAGAAGAGAGAGAATATGTTGATGCAAAAGTTTGTGGAAGTGGTTGGTGCAACCCAAATTCCAAGTCCAACACAACAGTATCTGATTTGATCAATGCACTACTTTTTTTCTTCTGTTCAACAAACCATCAATGAAATGACTGAGAAATGAAAGAGAAGGAAGCGTTGGTTTTTTGACCATGTGGCATCATGTGGCATGTGGCATTAGAATTAATTTGAGAACTTCTGGAGACTCTTTGACCAATGAAACATCAAAATAATTATTAAAAAAGAACGAAAACAATGAAAGGCGACTTTTGAATATTGAGAATGGTACCGGAGCTATTTTTTTTCTTCCACACTTTTTTATACGATTTAATTGTTATGGAATATTGTAGTAAAAAAAAAATCATATTGTCGGGGAATCCTAAGCTGTGAAATTATTAAAAAATAAATTTATATTAAAAAATTAAGTATTCTATTTTTTAAATATTAAATATATAAATACTTAATAAAAAATTTGTTTTTATTCCTTAAATATATTTGACTTGTACAATAAAAAAAATTAATAATAAGATTCAAGAGTACTACTGACGCTTCTATTAATAACCATCATTGTTTATAAAGCTGAGTCTTATATAAGCACTCTAATAGAGATTGAAAATTTGTTTAAAGTAGTATGAACTAAAATATAGTGATAAAGAACACGTAAAAAATATTTGAATTCTTTTCTATTTACATAAAATATGATACTCTTTGGTTAGAGAGAGAAGTGAACAAATTTTTAAAATTGTAATTAATAGAACCTACAACCAATCATGATAAGTTCATGTATATTAGAAGATGTGTTTATATCTCTCTTATTATATCACATGTGATGATCCAATTTCCATAAAAAGAAGAGTTAAAGCAAATTTTAATAGTGGTACCATTTGAGATGACAATCCCACGTATAGGACAATGGCAAGTTGGTATTTCACGTTGAGTAATAGGCAATGATACAGTTAAATTTAGAAAATCGATCAAATTATTTCAATTTAATGATATTTTTCAATTGAGAATCCCAACATAACGAAGGTTTCTCATTTTGGAGAATATTTTTATCTATTTCTTAATGTGATTTATCAATTTATCTTTAATAATCAAAATGGTGATTTACTTTCTAAAATATAATTCAATAACAAAAATTATATTAAAAAAACTTTTGAATACTGCCTGCCTAGGAGAGCCGCATATTATTTTCACTCTTTGAGAAACCATGCTTTTAAAAATATAAAATTCAATTCAGTAAAAAAATTATTGAAAAATGTATTGAACAATACGCTGTTGGCATTCTTTCAAAAGTGTTGTCAAAGATCTAGAAAGTCACGTTGGGAAGTTACAGAGATTGGCGCTCCAGTACGTGTGTGACGTCATTGCTGAAGCTAACAAACCCGCGTACCCATATGCTTCCGCCTTCCGTTGGTGGTATTGGTTCATCGATTTTGAGTGAAAAATTTATGCGATGCAAATATTAAATAGATATGTGGTTGGGTTCGTTTTGAATTATCTCTTTAAAAAAATTTGATTCGATTCGATTTGATTAAATATGATTTGAATTAGATCGATTAATTTGATTTTTACTAACACATCGTTACATATTTATATTACATTAAAAAAATCAAGTTTACAAGTTAAATTGAACATAATTTTAAACATTTATATATTTATTGATGCATTCATGTAATAACATTTCATAAAGTATGTATAAAATAAAAAAAATATCTAGTTTCAAAACATCTTTTATCTATGTTTAGAACATTAGAAATAATAAAAAAGATTACATCAAATCAAACTAGTAAATATTATTAGAAAAAAAACAAATAAAATTAATAGTACAAAAAATAGAACAAACATATATTAAATTTTATGTATGCGGTTTGGTTTGGATTTGTTCGGTTTTGAAAAAGGGATCCCAAATCCGATCCGATCGGTTTTCACACAACAAGATCCAAAAACATCAAAGAGACATCGGTTTTGTTCGGGTTTTGATTTTTTTGGATCGATTTTCGATTATTTTTTGAATCAATTTGGATATGAACACTCCTAACTTCCGCAATGCAAAGGCAGGCTGCTGCTGCAGCAAGTTTTTGACACATTTGGCTATTTATATATGATACCTCCTAATATTTTAAAGGATTTAATTTAATTGGTATATACTATAGTGTAAAGTTTTTTATATATCGACAACTAGTTAGAAATTGACAGAGCATTAAAAATATTTGATTAAAAATATTTGATTCTCATCCAAACTACCTTAAAAATCATTAATTCTGTGATTTTCGATTGGATAAAATCTTTATGCCGACAGTACATACAAATTAAATTTAAGGATTTAATTGGTATGTATTGTTAGTTTCTTATGTTCATAGCGAATTAATTGGTATGCATTATTAGTTTCTTCTTATGTTAATATTTCCTTAGGCAATTTTGTTAACCAAATTTTTTTTTGGGTGGATAAACGGGGCTAAAGCCCCAACAAAACACAACGAAAACTAACTAACCCTATCAAAGAGGGTACCAAACAAATCCGAAAGAGCTAAAGACATGAAAGAAGGCACCTAACTAAAGTGTTAGGCACCCCATGGATAGAAATGGCCATAGTTAGCTAACAAGTCCGCACAGCTGTTCGCTTCTCTGAAGATATGCACCAATTTGATGCTCTGAAACTCGCTGCAAAGACTTATCAGGGAGTTTTAGAGCATCAAATGGGTGCATATCTTCGGAGAAGCGAACAGTTGTGCGGACTTGTTAGCTAACTATGGTCATTCCCATGCATGGGGTGCCCAACACTTTAGTCAGGTGCCTTCTTTCATGTCTTTAGCTCTTCTTTCGGATTTGTCTGGTACCCTCTTTGATAGGGTTAGTCAATTTTCGTTCTGTTTTGTTTGAGCATTAGCCCCGTTTATCCACCCAAAAAAAAAGTGGATGGGATTTGAACCTTGATTCATACCTCCCAACACCTTTGTCCCACACCCCAAATCACTTTGATCGCCAGGTGGTTTCCTCATATATAGAATGACTTGTTATTGGTCAAAACTTAAAAGTGTAAAAATATTTAAATTGACAATATATCAAAAATAAACTTTGGATCTAACTTGAGGTATTTTAAGAATATACATTTATCTTGAAAAGTAGGGGTGAGCATACGGCAGGTCGAATTGAGGGAGTTCTGTTTGGTTCATTTTTTAGATTTTTTCATGTTTGGTTCTTTAATTGGGAGGGAAGAAGATGGGAATTTAGGGGAGCAAAATCTCTTAACACTCACTTTTGACTCCCCTCTAATATTGGGGGATTTGGAGGGTAGGGGGTGAGATTTTAAAATATCTTACATGTATTGACTAAAAAAATCTCCATTTGTGTGTTTTGAAATAAATAATTATATGGATGTAAAAGTAAATTTATTTTAAAATCACTCATATTCTCTAATGAGCCAAACATGCATAGTGTTATTTCCCTTTTCATCCACTAAAATCCCTCTCTCACGTCCTCTCAATCAAAACACAATATCTAATTAAAATTCCTCGAAAATGGATTCCCTGTAGTTACTTTGTGAATGCGGGGAAATCCTGACCATTAATATAGGATAAATATATTAATGCAAGGATGTGTGTATAAAATCCTGACCATTGATTAAGTTAAATGCGTGAATGCGTGAAATTTGTAAATACAGGAAATTCAGATCCAAATTCCTCCTCTCCCTTCCCCTCCTCTCCTCCAAACCCCATACACCATAGGGGAAATGATAGTTAGTAAGAGCATCTCCAATGCTAAGGAAATAAGCAACCCACTTTGGTTGCTTAAGTGGACCTCACTGTGTCACATCACATTTAAGCAACCCATCGAGTTTTTACTCCAATACTACATACAATAAGCAACCCAATATTTTATTATTATTTATTTACACATGAATTTATTTTATCTTAAAATATTAATTCATTTTTTATTTAGACAATACGTAACAACTCTGATTCTTCTCGTTTGGCCTGATACCAACTCTGATTCCTAAACTAAAATTTCTTCCCGTTGGGAATTTACTGTCTCTCAATCAAACTGATTTTTCTAGAACTTTTTACACTCATCGACTAAACTCACCCTCAACCAAATATCCACTTCATTTATTATTTTCTCACCCTCATTTATCATTTACTCTCAAAATTTTCGTCTGCCCCACTCTCTCAAAATTTTTGTCTCACCCTCTACCCTTGTTTTACCCTAAGGCTATGTTTGGAATGGTGGTAAGTAATGGAATGTGGTGGAATGGAATGGAATGGAACCATACTCCATTGTTTGGATTGTCTAGTTTAGAATGGAATGGAATGGAATATGATGGAATACATTCCATCCCATTCCATCCAATCCCCCTCTTTTTGTTCCCTCCCAAATTGGGGGGAAAGTGATGGGATCAATTCATTTTTTATTCTTATTCTATTAAATTACAATTTAACCCTTTAAATCTAAACCTACTCTTCTTCCTCCTATTCCATACGGTAGAGTTCTACCTCCCATGGCCATGGGGCTGCATGTGTTTGATTAGAAAAATTTGGAATTATTACCTGGGAAAGTGCAGGATTGGCGGTGCCAGAGAACAATTTCAAGCGGTTCTGAGTTTCGTTGACGGTTTTCCCCATCCTTGCAGATTCCATAAACTTGGGAAGCGTCGGTTCATTAAGAACCGGAATGATCGGTTTTCGTTCATCAAATTTGAAGGGTCCGACAAATCACATTTCCAAGACAAACAAAAAAGAGTGTGAAATTGCAGACAGAAACATTAAAATAAAATATAAATGCAAAAAAGAAAAAGTAGTAGTAATAACAATATAATAATAATTATTACCACGCTATTAGGTGTGAAGATTCCACGAGTACGAGAAAGATGAATATATGTTTCAATTTGTGTCGGAAGAGGTGGGTTACCAAAAACAAAAAGATAAGTAAGGATAATAATGGAATAAAAAAGTTGTAATGCACTCCATTCCGTTCCCTTTCATTATAAAACATCCAAACAATGGAATGGAGTTTTTATTCCATTCCATTCCGCTCCACTCCCTTCCATTATGTTTCGTTCCGTTCCATTCCATCTCCTCCCACCAATCCAAATATGCCCTAAAGCTACACACTCCCCCTTCTCTTTCGGCTACACTCCTCCTTCTCTATGGTTTGGTTGCCCTCTCCTTCCCTGTTTCTCCCTTCACCTTCCCCCTCCCCCTCCCTTCACTCGGTTCTCTCGGCCTCCTCCTCTCTTCCATCGGTTCTCTCGGTCTCCTCCTCTCTTCAATCGGTCCCTTCTCCCTCATATCCAATAGATCAGCTCCCTGAGGTGCATCTCCTCCTCCCTGTGGTGCGGCCGTGACTTGTGTCTCCTCCCTGCAGTGTCCAAGGTTCCGCCGTGTCGGAGGTGCGGCCATCATTAGAGGTAGCGGTCATGGTTGAGTTGTAAATTGAGATTAGGGTTTCTATTTTATTTTTATTGTTGTTGATTGGGTTCTGATTTGGGTTTTGATTGAGTCTGATTGAGTTTTTTTTTCAATTTCTGAATCAGTGTTTCTCACTGGGTTGTGTATTTGTTAGACAATGATACAATTTTTTTTTCTCTATTTACTCTTCATTCAGTTATTTTTGGCTCACTCCTTCACATATATGATTTTTTAATTGATAAACAATCTGAACTTGAGTTGCTTGTATAAGCAACATTGCTTAAATTTAAGCAACCCACCAAATTTAAGCAACCCACGTCAGCGAGCTCCAATGTATAAAAAACTTAAACAACGGTTGCTTAAGTTTAAACAAACCGTAAGAACTGTGCGGTGGAGTTGCTCTAAGAAAATATTTTCATACACGGCTTTACTAATGAACACTAGACCACCGACATACAATTTGGGTGCCGTTTACTGCCTCCGTCCTCCTTCTTCCCTTTTCGCTCTTTCTCAATTGCAGCGTTTTCTCTATGGCCTCCTCTCTCTCTCTTTCGTCGTGTTGGTGCCGTCACTCTCGGAGTGAGACAAGTTACTTTCCTTCTCATTGTAACGGACCGACTTTAATTTGTGATGTGGGCGGAGGAAGGATTATTTTTAACTTTACCAAATTCTTTCTTTCTTTCTTTTCCATTCTAAAAGTTATGTCGAGGGTTGATTTTCAGAACTTTGTTTGACAATTGACATCTATCTCTCCACATATCATGACCATAATATAAACATCCCTATAAAATATTTAAAAATCTAATACATGAGTCATATTTCACCAAACACCTAATATGCACAATATAAAACAAATGGAAGATCATAGAAATGTCCTTAATCAATATTGGCTATATCTTAGATAAAGAATATAAAAAAAAAATTAAAAATCGAGACAAAATACTCTTTATATATATATATATATATATATATATATATATATAAATATAAGCAGAGACAAATTACTCTCATTACATGAAAGGAAACTTAGAAATATAAACGAATATTAGATAACACGTAGGCTCATGCAAAGTCAGATTTTAATAGTATATATAACCAAATATTAATTATTTGGTATTATGTGTTTCTCTCCTTATAATCCCACTTTCTTATAAATATATTATTTGACAAAATTTATAGATGTATTCTCCATGCCACAGATTCCGATAATATATATATATATATATATATATATATATATATATATATATATATATAAAAACTTGGGTATACAAATTACAAACTAACAAAGGGTTGGTTGAATGATAAACATCTCAATCTCATACGAAGGAGAACGCAAATTCGAATCATGGTAATAGACACTCTGAAAGTCAAGGTTTAATTTGTTGTTTTAAGCAGACGATTGAGGATTAGTCCAGTAACCAATCCAAATGGTCAAAACTTGTGAGAATATCCCGAGATATCACTAAGAAGGCAAAAATACTAATTACGATGGATCATAATAAAATTATAGGATAAATGATAGGCTTGGGAACATCTCTTGTCCTGCCGGCGGCCATAGACATATAATTTGGGTTATAATACTCCCAATGTCTTATTTTCGTGGGGGTATTGTTATTCATACATCAAAAGTTTTAACTTAATTTTAGAAAAGTATTTCTTTTACAAAATTTTCAATAACATTATAATAGTATTTAATTTATGTGAATGTGTGCAAATATTAAAAATTATGTATTTTGAGGTAAAGTAAATAAAAATACACATGTAAATGAGCTATTGTCCATATATAATTATATATTGCATGAATAATAGGATTAATTATTTAAGAAAATGATGCAAGAATGATATAAAATTAAGATATACCTATAATATTACTCATTTCATTATATAATTTAATTTTGATATATTGTTAATATAAAAATATCTGCAGTATGAATCAATTATACATCCTCTGATTTATAACTTTTATGATATTTATTACAAAAGTTAAATAATTTTAATAAAGTATTAATAAATCATTGGTTAATAATATAAATAAAGTTTATATTAAAATATATTATAATTAAATCCTTTGTTTTATCATATAGCATCCAAGGTACCCAATTAATGAGTGACTCAGTTGATTGATGAGCTTACGAGAAATGATTGAGTTCGAATCTTACAGAATATATCTTTGGGGATAAACAAGAATCTTAATTATAATTAAACACCTAAATTGAGATTAGTCTCATAAATTGTAAAAAATCTAAACTTTATGAGAATACTTCGTGAACTCCCTAACGATCCAACCTCTCGGATAGTTAAAAAAAAATAATTATAGCATCCTAGGTGCATATGTGCAGTGTGAACGCAAGAAACTACTGTCTTACCGGGGTGACTTTAGCCCTGCATCGTTTACAACCTTCTATGACTTCTGCAACCTTTTGCGGCAAAAAAAAGGTAGAAGGTACGTCCCTGGATAGCATCATAACCACATATTATTTTTTGTACAATGGTACAAGGAACCCCTTAGGCAAAGTTCGTTGTCAAAAGAAAAGATATATAAATGGATGTTGGACAATTCATGTTGACGTTGCAAATAAAGAGCATGGAAGAGATTTTAATTAAATAGTTTGTTTGATTAAGAATAGGGATGAGAATAGGTAAGATCGTTTGTCAAGGGCTTATGACATACTTTATTTAAGGTCTAATTCGTCCTAACCTATTTAGTAAAAATATCAGGTCAAGGCTTGTTAAAAAGCCTATACAACTAAAGAAGCTAGGCTTAAGGCTTTAGAAAAACCTTTTTAGATCTATTAGACCGACCTATTTAACATATACACACACGCGTGTATGTCTATATATATATATATATATATATATATATATAATATATATATATATATATAATATAGTATATTATAATACTATAATATATTATTTAAATTATTTATAATATTTGAAAGTAAAGACATATTAGTCATGTACGTATGCTTTTGCGTGATCGAGAGTGGCTTGTATAGAGGTAGCTCATGTGTGGAGATCGGCCAACTGTTGTGCAGATGCGCTAGCCTGGAAAGGGCATTTGGGTTCGTTTGACATCTCAGTGGTGGAGGCTCCATGGCTGATGCTCCAGGTGCTGCTCGAACAAGATGAGAAGGGTGCTAATACCCTATCTCATGTGCAATTTTTTTGTTGTCCTTTTCTTATATAAAAAAAAGGTCTGTTGGTCATATAGTGACCTATTTATTTATTTATTTTTGAATGTCTGGTGATATATTTATTAGTATGTGTTTACCAACTTCTTTATCATTAGAGGCTCATAAGCTAGTCTATTTACAAGTGAAGACCTATGACCTATTTATAGATAGAGACATATTTAAAGGTCTTGTTGATAAGTAGTTTTACAGGCCAGGCTCAGGCCTTAAAAATTGGCCTATATCAGGCCATAAGCCAGGCTTAGGTCTCGAGATTGGAACGCAGGTCAGGCCCAGGCTTATCGGGGCCTAGCTTGGCGTAGCCTATTTCCACCCCTAATTAAGAGTAAGGGGAAGGGAGAAATTTTAATGGATGGAAGAAGAAATTACATTTTTTATATTTAATTCTTAATAAGAGGAGGGGGTGAATTTTAAAACTAATTTATTTTAACACACTTATAACTTTATATTTCAAAATATTTCAAAGTAATTATTTTTCTACTAAAAAAATAAGGATATTTTAAATTCTCTCATTTTCCCTCCAAGAGTCAAAATTGAGTGTGGAGAGATTTTGCTCCTCTCAATTCGGCTATTCCCATTCCATCTCCTACAAAAAAATTATCCAAATAAAAAAAGTTTATAAAAATTCCTCATTTCCCTTTCATTTCCCCCCTCAATCAAACTCTAAGTAAATTATTAATGACTCTTCTGAGACATATGATAGTACAATGTAAGTATGTAAAGAAAAAATAAATGAGAGTAATTATAATCAGATAAGTAAATATTGTATGAATAATATGGAGTTATGTGTGCTATACTGCTACGTAACATTATCTTTTGCAAAATGTAATGATCCTATTCCTAGCATCATGTATGGATGTTTTATAGTTAATCTGACAAAATGAAGAGCACAAAAAAATAAATACAAATAGTATGACAAAATGAAACAAGTATAAATGATTTGGACAGGAATTGGGAGAAACGAAACAAAATTACATGTTATTATTATGTTTGAAAGATTAATAAGAGAAAGTAATTGAACGTTATTGTTTTGCTTGAGAGTTATAATAAAGGAATAAAACAGAGATGAAATACTTGATTCTGGCTTACAAAAGTAAAGTTCCCCTCGTTCTACATCAATTTTAGAGTGAATATAAGTTGGTTAATTGAATGGAAGAGAGGGAGAATATATCCCCTTCAGTTCACTCTTAGCATTTATTTTATAAAAAAAATATTTCATTTTATTTTTAATGTGAAGGGAAGAAACCTCCATGTATGTATATACATATATGACATACTGTGGGTTCGGTCTGCAACATGTGATATAATCATAATGGGTTTGGATTAGGGAAAATTCCAGTTTGTTTATTTGAATGAGGACTTATATTGGCTGGGCTAACACCTTCTCAGAAACAGATGTAGCCCAATATCAACAGGCATTTTCATGCATTCTTCTATCCACTTGGGACACATCTTGGATCCTCTCTATCTTTAGAATTGGATCGTCAGCCCAAAACTGTTATATAATAACCTTTAGTTTTGTTTGGGAGGCGTTCCTATATGAAAATAGTTTATGTTCTACTTATAAGTTTGTATTAATTTGTTTCAATAAACTTGTAAAAACAACTTATGAAAATTAGTTTTTTTTCATTTATTTTAAAATAGCTTATTATATAAATGTTTAGTTAAGTTGTTTACTCAATTACATTTTAATGTAAACTAGATAAAAGCATGGAAGAAGTCGTTAATGGAAAAAGTGTGAACTTTATTTATTTAATATTACCTATTTTAGTTTGTTGGCTGACAATGAATTGTGAGAGAACGAAGATGCATGCCAAAAGCCAAATAGCATGTCAGGCTCCAATTGGGGAGTTAAATCTAAAATATTAGAAATGCAAAAAATAAATAAATTATACGGAGATTTTCTAGAATAATTTAACTTAACTATTTGATAATTTTTTTTTGAATTAAAATGACCTCCCGTAAGATTTATGTTTCAGAGATATATGCATATGTACAATATAAATCTCAACGTGTAAAAGTGTAATGATAAGTGATAACATACACCTATCAATGTGGTGTTGGTGAAGTGGAAGCAACTTGCCTCCATAAGGAGGAGAACATGAGAAACCTGATCGAGTTTAAATCCTTGTGGAGTCATCCCATTGGGAAGCTGAGGATCGAGAGGTAAAACCCTGCTTAATCAGTGAACCAGAGATTAGTTCCATAGCGGACCCGAAAGGCTTGAGCAGTGGGATACTCTGGTGGATCCACTTGACCCAAATGACTAATTAGGGTGGTTCCGAACAAAAAAAAAACGTGATAACATTTGGATAGGGCATTTGGAGAGGGTAAAGTATTTTAAGAGGGTAATCAAAATACTTCAAGCTAAGATACTTTGTTTGGGTATTGAATATGAAGGATTTTATAAATCAAGGGATTTTATGGGGTATTTGGTTTAGGTAAATTTGAGGAATCTGAAATACTACCTAAAGAGAAGGTATTTTGAAATTCCCTCTCCTTACTCATGTGCCACCCACCACCGACGCCAGCCACGGACCGCCCGGGTCCGATCTCCGAACCACCAGCGCCGGGCTCCGGACCACTCGGGCCCGATCCCCAGACCACCCGGGCTCGGGCCCCACACCACTCTAGCCCAGCCCCCTCACCACCCGGACCTGACCCCCACACCACCTGGAGCCGGCCCCCGGTCCTCGGACCACCCTGGCCTAGTCCTTGGACCACCTAGGCCTAACCCCCGGACCACCGACGTCAAGCCTCGGACCACCCGGACCCAGCCCCCGCACCTCTTAGGCCACCTGGGTCAGCCCCTACATCACCCGGGACCGACCCCCCGCACCACCCGAGCCCGCCCCCCAGACCACCGGGTCCAGCCCCTGGATCATCGGTGCTGGCCCCCGGACCCGGCCCATTTGAAGTTAATTAAATTGCTTTATTCAAACAAAAAATTGAAATATAAGGTATTTAAATTACTCTGTCCAAATAAGGTATTTTCAAATGAAAGTAATTCATTTGAAGCAATTCAATTGCCTTATATTTCAAATTCCTTGGAATTTTGAAATATCTCATCCAAACATATGTTAAGGGAATGCATTGACAATATAAATCTTAAGGAAAATGAAACAAATGAGATACTAACTATATTTAAGTCAAATCTCAATTGAAGTTGATATAATTAACTTTCCGAAATGAAAGTAGGTCGAATTTCATATTTTTTTCCCCGTCAAAAAGTGTAGTTCAATCACCTTTTAGCATCCAATTAAGTGGATCACCGAATTGGTAAGCCAACAGAATGATTCTCCTTTAATTGAAGGGTAAATGTCATAGTTAAACATACATCATCCACAATCAAGCACACACATTATTTCCTGTTTTATTTCTAGCCTATGTGTGCAAAGCTCTAACGTGTAGTTTCCTTTTGTGGTTAATATTGATTAGAGTTGCGGAGTAGTTGAAGTGTGTGAGACGAGAATATACTATCCAAAACGAATGAAAAACTTTAGCAAGGTAGTTAAGGTTTTGTACGCCATCTTTGATCATGCAATATGCTCCTGCCATCATTACCAACTCATCTATATCCTTTAATGCAACTTTCTTTCCTCATTTCTCGTTTCTCTTCCTTATAAAAAAAAATACAAAGTAAAAATATTATTTCATGGCAAAAATCTCTCTCTCATACACCCTCTGCAGTTCACCTACCATAGTAACAGCCACTCTCTCAAATATATATAAAAAGACATTCTAATGAAATAAAGAAGGAACACGGTGTGTGTATCAATTGTTAATTTGCATCTTTGTTCATTCTAGAGACTCATCTTGTCTTGATATTTTGTCTCAGTTTGTTAAGATATGTGGGACTTTCGGCATAGTTAAGGTGGATATTGTCCAAATTTTGGGATGATGGTGCAGTTAACTGTTGCTATCAACTAAGTTTGTATGGATCTCAGCTTTTGTTTCTTCTGCTTCTGTTCTTCAATTGTGCTCTTGATTTTCTTGCTTTTAGTCAAAGGAACTAGTAGCTATAGTCATTTTGCCTTTGGGAGTTCAAAGAGGAAGTTGTACTATAATCAGCAAGGTCTATCTCATTCTTTCTTTTTCTCTTTATGGGGCAATTTGCCACCATGCATGTGGGTGGGTGTTTCAAGTGCAAGAATAGTACATGATCTGATATGACACTAAACATATATGATTTGTAAATTTGATATCTGACAAAACTCTTGATTGGTATCTGGTTTCTGTCGGCTAGCTATATCCATTGTTGGCATTTTATCAATTATTGCAGGTGACATGAACAACATCATGCAAAACTTAACTGAGAGACTGAGACCCCTTGTAGGTCTCAATGGCTGGGACTACTGTGTGTACTGGAAATTGAGTGAAGACCAAAGGTTACTAATTAATTAATGCATAACTAATTATTCTATTCTTTTTCTCTATGTATCATCTCCTTGTCTATATTATGATATGTTAGCTTATTTTAGGTTTGTTGAGTGGTTGGGATGCTGTTGTGCTGGCACTGAAAGCAGTCAAAATGATGGGGAAGAACACCTTTTCCCTTTCTCTACAGTGGCTTCATGCAGGGATACCATGTTTTCACACCCCAGAACGAAGCCATGTGATCTTCTTTCCCAACTTCCCACTTCCATACCCTTGGATTCTGGGTATGTTTTCATTCATTTGTTCTTACCTATATATCTTCGTTAATTCTTCCCTATTAAGTACTCACCTAGCAAGCCCATTATCAGGATTCATGCTCAGACCTTATTGACAAACCAATCCAATTGGGTTAACTATTCCAATAGCTTGGATTCAAACATTTTGGAAGTAAGTTAATATCTTCATGATAAATGCCATTTCTTTTCACTTCACTTTGGGCTGCAAAATTAATTTCATGCTGGGTGTTTTTAGTGTTAGGCTTGTGTAATATACTACTGTCTTTATATTCAGTGTGGGTTAGAGTAACCTGGTACTCTCATTTAATATATATACTTTTTGTTTATAAAAAAATTCATATAAATGAATACTAATTAATCTTGCAGGAAACAATTGGGACCCAGGTTCTGATTCCGGTGCCAGGTGGACTAGTTGAGCTGTTTGTAACTAAACAAGTACGTACTGTCATGTTAACTCACTACTTGTGTGTGTCTATATATTGCATACAAACCTGGAGTCCCAATAAATGATGTTTTAGTATCTCTTACAAGTCAAAGGATGAGAATATATATAAGTGTTAATGAGTTATGATTTTATTTTATTAAGTGACAGATCGTCGTTGGTAAGGCACAAACTGTGACAAGGAAAGTGAGAGAGAGAATCTTCATCCCAATATATTAATCAATCTTTTAATTTGAAATAAATATATATAAATATAGTAAACTTTTCTGATCTCATATATTTTTGTAACAGGTGTCTGAAGATCATCAGGTAATAAATTTAATCAGAGCGCAATGCATTGTATTAATGGAGCAGGAAGCAGTGAACCACTCAATGAGCTTCAACATTGACGTAAACTCAATAAGCAACATGCAATCAAATCAACTTGCAAGCGATGAAAAGGAAGGCAATAACAGGAACAATCATCATAATTTCCACCCACCAATTCCTCTCATAACAGCATCAGACACTTCAAATCTCCCACATGACAGTTCTCCCCTAAACTTCATGCACCAATTCAATTACAACCATCAAAACAGATTGAAAAACGACACCTTCTCTGAAGAATACCAAGGTTCCTTCCTTGATGACAAGCAAATAACTAACCCTCTCAAATCCACCACCCCAGAAGAGGAATGCATGATGATGAGTCATCATACACAAGACATGCATGCACAGCAATATGTGGAACCTTTGGACACAAAGGAGATAAAGCAAGGACACGACAACAAGGAGTTGTTGAAACATGTTGTGGGACGAACAGATTCAATGTCAGATTGCAGTGATCAAAATGAAGAAGAGGAAGATGGAAAATATAGGAGGAGGAATGGGAAAGGAAACCAGTCAAAGAATCTTGTAGCTGAGAGGAAGAGAAGGAAGAAACTCAATGACAGGTTGTATAACCTTCGTTCATTGGTGCCAAGAATCTCTAAGCTAGATAGGGCTTCCATTCTTGGGGATGCCATTGAGTTTGTGAAGGATTTGCAGAAGCAAGTGAAAGAGCTGCAAGATGAGCTTGAGGAAAATTCAGACACTGGAGCTGAAAGCAACTGCATCAATAATGGCAATAATAATAATAATCAATATGTGGGTGTGAAGCAGAATAATGGAGGTGAACTGGGGCCAAAACCTGAACATGGTAAGACCCAAAATGGGTTTCATGTGGGGACTTCAGGGAATGGCTATATCTCAAAGCAAAAACAGGAAGTGGATGCTTCTACCACTGCCAAGCAGACTCAGCAGATGGAGGTACCTAGCCTAGCTTTATATCCTTGCATTATATTTTCAAATTTTATTGTTGGTCCGAGTAATTGAAGCTTTATTCCCCTTAAGTAAGGCTTCAAGTTTGAGTCTTGTAAATGAAAAAAGAGTATTGCTATATAGTACGAAGTTTTGTCATACAAACTTTTTACAAATTGATCGACGTGGCAATAAGACATCTCATTTTATTATGAAAATTTCCAATTCAAGATATGAAACTAACATATGTATTGGATGGCAATCACTTACGAATTTTCATTTTGTACCGACCAGTAATTTCCATGAAAAAATAATAGTTTTGTTATTTTAAACGAGTCCACCCGATTTGAGTTGGATTGGTTGGAGTTCAATATAACTTCTAGATATAGATGATCTAGGGGAAAAAAACAGAAAGAGTGTGTATTAGAATGCCTATTTTTCTTGTTTTATTGTTTTTAATGTGCTTTCATGCATGAGTTAAATTAATTAATTAAGTGCAAGACTTGCATATTGCAGCCGCAGGTGGAAGTGGCTCTGATAGATGAGAATGAGTATTTTGTGAAGGTCTTCTGTGAGCACAGACCTGGTGGGTTTGTGAAATTGATGGAGGCGTTGAACACTCTGGGCATGGATGTAGTACATGCCACCGTAACCAGCCACAAAGGCCTAGTCTCCAATGTTTTTAAAGTGGAGGTAAATAGGAGATCCCGTACTCAAAATTTATTTATTATTCTCAATGTTTTTTCTTTATATGGTTGCACTTTTTAACATAGATTGAAGGAACAGTGCTATTATTTATAAATAGTAAAGTCGAGAAATTGTTGGAGATAGTTGTTGAAATAACTTTTTTTTATGATATAATTGATTGGATTCCAAGTATGAATATAAATGTTAATTTTTTTTTTTGGGGGTGCTTAATTAACAGAAAAAGGACAGTGAAATGGTTGAGGCTGAAGATGTGAGAGACTCACTCCTGGAGCTTACGCGGAATCCATCTAGAGGGTGGAATCGTGAGATGACGGCAACATCAGAAAATGGTGTAGGCAGAGATCAACATCACCTCCACAACCGCCAGATGGGTGCCTATCACCCCCACCAATTTCATAGTTAACTTTTCAAGCTGTTCTTTTACATACATATATATATATATATATATATATATATATATATATATATATATATATGCTTTGTTTATTGAACAAATTTTTTTTTTTTAAACAAGCAAAATATTGTAGTATTGATTAGAGTATAAGGGGTACCGTAAACCTATATACAATTGTCAGTTATAAAGTGGATTACAACCAAATCAAATTTCAAACTCCAATATCTACCATAAACAATTTACAGGGCTAATACACCAATCAGAGAATGAGCAAAAGGTAACTTTTGATCCGACTATAAACCACCTCGAAGAGGTAACCTTGATTCTATCCAACAAGAAAATCATGTCAATTGTACCAGTATCAAAAATAATTATATTCCTTAGTTCCCACTGAACAATTTTTAAATGTTGAATTAATACTTTGGCATGCATGATGAATATAGAACAGTCATTCTTTTTACTAGAACATAACATACATATAAATACACATATACAGGGAGCTTGGTCATCCCTTCAAAAAAAAAAAAAAAAAAGAGACTTGGTCTCTCGATATATACATTTAGTGGGTTAGGTGTACTACCCATATTTTACACCATCCACTACACCACCCATATGTAGCAAATTTTAGACCAATCAAATTGTCACATGGGTTTGGTCAAAATTTCAAACTTTCTAGTTGTTTTTCTACTATAGTCAAATATATGAATACAATATATTGTAATATAGTATATGTACTCTTTGTATTCGCAAATTTAACTCATATTAAAATAATGTTTTTTATTAAAAAAAATTGATTATATTGCAAAATAATATTTTAATATGAATTAAAATAATGTTCGTTGTCAATAATATTTTACAATATAATCAGTTTTTTTTTAATAAAAACATTATTTTAATATGAGTTAAATTTGCAAATACAAAAAGCACATATATTATACTACAATACATTGTATTCATATAGTTTGACTATAGTATAATACAACTAGAAAGTTTGGAATTTTGACAACCTATGTGGCAATTTGATTGGCCCAAAATTTACACATAAATAATGTAATGGGTAGAATAAAATATGGATGGTGCACCACAGCCTAACCACACTTAGTATGGCTTGTTCAGTTGTTATATGATAGCATTATTATTGAAAGATAATCTAAGTCACCGTCTAGAAAGTAAATGCTATGTAAAAATACATATAAGTGAAATATCATCGGTCTCTTTGTTTTATTTCCAGTTTTCTGTTTTTGCTTGTTTTCAGAAATAATTATAAGATTTGTATAGAAAACAGATAAAACAAGAAAAAGTTGTTTTCAGTATTTTCTATACAAAATTTTGAAAACATGAAACAAAATAAAAACAAGGTAACAATATTGTATTTATTTTTAAAAACAGAAAATGAAAATAGAAAACAAAGCAAACAAAACTCATATTTTCATACAAATCTTTCTATTCACTTAAAATTGACACATTTCATATGTAAAATATTAATGAGTATCACATTTTTAATAATTTATCATTTTTCAAGTGAATATAAGAATGACAAGTGCTAACCAATGTCGATCTAAGGACAGTGCCGCATTGGTTAAGAAATTTAAAAGATAAGTTTTTATAAAAAATGATGCGCATTCAATATATTGATAAAAGTTTTTTTTTTTTGGTGGATACAAGGATATACATTTAGTTTTTAAATAAATAATTATCAATTTTAAATTTCTTAAACAATGTTCCTAGTGTATTCATCAGCAAGATCGGATAAACATTTATATAAAGATATGTGGGCGGAGGATATAACATAGATCTGTCTCCCTATCACTGGATGAGTTCCAGTTAGGATGAATTCCTTCCTCTAAAGATCACCACTATCAATTTTGGTGGATATTGTGACACCCAACTATCCCGCATGTTATAAAACATAAAAGATCATTAGTATAATAAGTGTTTTTTACGTAAGTTAAAATTGATTTTATACGTCAGAATATTGCTGACATAAATACAGCTGACGTTAATAGTTAATATTTTAACGTCAGTTGTTTAAACAACTGACGTTAAATATAAAAATTTTAACGTCGGTTCTTTAACACAATCGACGTTAATGTTGTTCAAACTAACGTCAGTTGTGTTAAAGAACTGACGTTAAATGTTTTATTTTTAACGTCAGTTTCCTAATACAACTGATGTTAATAATGTACTGTATATTTTATAAAATACTATTAACTTCAGTTATTTGATATAACTGGCGTTAATAGATTTTTTTTTTAAATTCAGTTTTAAAATATCACTCCCCTCAGCTATCCCTGCATTCAGTAACTATCCCAACAACACAGAATATCACACACATTACAGAATTGCAAACACTACCCTTAAATTTCAATATTAACAAAAAGAAAAGAAATATACAAAGGAACAATGGGGGGACTTAAAACCAAAACCCATGTATAGGAAAAATATAACTATCTACAAGTATATATATAAATTTTAGTCTCTAATGTCTAAAAACAAAACTACCAATCTAAGTATATATATACACGTCTAAAAATAAATATATACGAAGTTTAAACTACCTATATCAATATCCCTTCGTGATGATCATCACGAGTGACATGTACATCGTCCACCTGTGTCTCCTCGATTATAGTAGGCATGTTTGTTGAAAAAAAAGGAGTCTCAGGAATATCAAGATTTGAATCTTGATTTTCATCACTACCATTATATATACATGCTTTTTCCTTGGAGAACCACGAACAACCTTATGTTAGAAGGATCAGTGATGTAGAACACTTGTTTTGCTTGGGAAGCCATTATGAAAGGCTCATTTATATGACCTAACTTGTTGAGGTCTACCAATGTGAACCCCAATTCGTCGGTTTGTACACCACCGTTACTATCAACCCACTTACATTTAAAAACCGGCACTGTAAGCTTAGTGTAATCGACCACCCAAATATCTTCAATATATCCAAAGTAAAGTGTCGGTGCTTTAACGGGTTTTGTGTCCGTTGCACTAGAGAAGTGCATTGCTTCAGCCACGATCATAACCCCACTATTTTGCATGGTACTCTTGTTATCTTGTTCCTTTGTATAAAAGGAAAAGTTATTGATGTCGTATCCGCTCCAACATATGACGTTGAAGCTAGGCCCACGTGCTAGCCATCTTACGTCATCAGAAGCAGTACTACCATCCTTAAGCATTTCTTCCTTGAACCATGATAAGAAAGTCTTGTTATGCTTGTTCAACAACCACCTTTCGCTCATTCGAGAGTTTTCTTGATTGACTTTTCTTTTATGTTCAAGTAAGAAAGGTTGAACAGAATCGATGTTGTTCAATACATACAAATGTCCTTGAAGCACTTCCTCCCAACCCTTGCTATTAATTCTTAAGCCATGTGTACCCTTACCTTGACATCTTATCTTATCATGCCGAGTCTTAGGAATCCCTATAGGATCCGTGTTATGAAGGTAGTCCGAACAAAACTCAATAGCTTCTTCTGCAACATACCTTTGAACAATAGATGCTACCGGACGATGAGGATTCTTCACGTACCCTTTCAAGATATTCATGTAGCGCTCAACTGGGTACATCCATCTCAGAAAAACCGGCCCACATAATCTAATCTCCCTCACCAAATGAACAATTAAGTGAACCATTATGTCGAAAAAGGAAGGAGGAAAATACATCTCCAATTGGCACAAGATTGTAGCAGCCTCAACTTCCAAATCATCCAACACACGGGGGTCAACGACTTTGCTACATATAGAATTGAAGAATGAGCACAATCGAGTAATGGTTTGTCTCACATTTTTTGGAGCAATACCACGAATAGCAACGGGCAGAAGTTGTTGCATCAAGATGTGACAATCATGAGACTTTAAGCCAACTAATTTAATATCACTAGAGACAAGCCTCTTCATATTTGAAGAGTAACCATGTGAAACTTTGATGCCCTGAAGACACCCGCAGAAACTTTGTCTCTTTTTTTTTTGACAAAGTATGACATGCTGGCGGCAAATAAGTCCGCTTACCATCCTCAACAACTGGAGCTAACTACTCTCGTATACCCATAGCAACGAGGTCGAGACGAGCATTCACACCATCCTTTGTACTACCCTGAATGTTGAGAAGCATCCCGATCACACTATCACACATTTTTCTCCACAAGCATCACATCAATGCAGTGTCTGACATCAAGCTTGCGCCAGTATGGAAGATCAAAGAATATCGACCTCTTCTTCCATATGTTTTTCTCAGCAGCTTTACCTTTATTTTTGGACTTGCCGAATATAACTTCGATGCCCTTTACCCTATGATAAACATGCTCTCCAATTAAGGCCGTCGGAGCTTCTTCTGTCTCTTGGCATCCATTAAAAGCTTTTTTCATCTTACGATATGGGTGATCACGTCTAAGAAATCTCCGATGCCCAAGGTAAACCGTCTTCTTTCCATGATGCAACTGAGTGTAGCATGTGCCTTCTTCACATATAGGGCATGCTTTATGCCCCTTGACACTGTACCCGGACAAGTTACCGTATGCTGGAAAGTCGTTGATGGTGTAAAATAACATGGCACGAAGCTTGAAAGTCTCATGAGAATACCCATCAACTACATCAACACCTTCCAACCACAGTGTTTTCAAGTCTTCAATCAAGGGACTTAGATAAACATCTAAGTCATTTCCCGGTTGCTTTGGGCCCGAAATCATCATAGACAACATCATGTATTTGCGCTTCATGCACAACCAAGGGGGCAGGTTGTAAATTGTCAACAGAACAGGCCATGAACTATGAATACTACTCATGTTACCATAAGGATTCATTCCATCCGTATCAAGTCCAAGCCTTAGGTTTCTTGGCTCATCGGCGAAATCCGGAAACATAGTATCAATATTCTTCCATTGCATAGAATCAGCAGGATGACGAATATTTCCATCACGTTTCCTCTCATCATTATGCCATCTAAGATTCTTCGCATCTTTCGCATTGGCAAACAATCGCTTGAACCTTGGAATTATTGGAAGATACCACAACACCTTCGCAGGAGGACCTTTTTTTCTCACATCATCAAGATCATCATCATCATCACCACCCTTCACTTTGTATCGTGATAACCCACATTTGGGGCAATCGTGATTGTCTTCATGAACACCGGTGTACAATATGCTATCATTGGGGCATGCGTGTATCTTCTTATACTCCATACCCATCGGGCACAATACCTTCTTGGCCTTATAGTTACGGTCAGACAATGTGTTGTCCTCCGGAAGCAAGTCTTTCAACACTTCAAGCAATTCCGTGAAGCTTTTATCGGTCCAACCATTTCTCGCCTTCACACAAACCAATTTTAGCACCGCCGACAACCGTGTATGAGTAGTACACCCTGGATATAAAGGCTTATCCGCATCACCGCACAACCTATCATACACATGAGCTCGATGAAAAGATTCTTGTCCAATATCACGGATCATGTCTTCTACTCGAGCATCCTCCATATCTACGTCTACGTCCTCACTTTGGGAGACACTTGCCGTACTACTTAACACATCACCATGCCACATCCATCTTGTATAACTCAAGCAAATCCCTTCACAAATCAAATGAGTACGTATATCTTTCACTGTGCATTTCCTCGTATTCAAACACTTGACACAGGGACAATAGAACATTCCATTACTATTAGGAACATTACTTTGAGTAAATTCTATAAATTCTCCCACCCCCTTCAAATACTTAGAACTAGTGCTCTTACAAACCCTCCAACTACGATCCATAACTAGATAGGTTCTGTAGATATACAAAACATATATCCAAGGTGTTTAAAAATTATTTCAAATTTACACCATTTTCAGGTTTCTTAAGACAAAAGAAATAAGCAGATGAAGATAAATTAACAAAACAGAATTCCAATGAGTAATATATTGTTGATGTCACATGCTACAAGGAACTCTAAATTTCTTCCCATTTTGCACTAGTGGAAATAATGTAAGATACGGGAACGTTTTACATCATTTGACCATATGTTTGACGTTAAAAATGAGGCGGTGGCAGTTTTGTAAATATTAAATCACCATTTACGTCAGTTGTATAATGAACTGACGTTAAAAAGGGGGCGGTGACAGTTTTGTAAATATCAGACTTCATTAATTCAATTTTAACGTCAGTTTAATAAACAACTGACGTTAAAAGTGAACCTTTTAACGTCAGTTCTTCATTAAACTTACGTTAAAAGTGAGTCACTTCACTTTTAACTTCTGTTCTTTCATCAACAGACGTTAAAGGTTATTTTAATAATTTTTTTATCTAGTATACGTACCCTTCCGCAGTGCCTTCCTCAAAGTTTCAGTTTCACAATTGCTTTGATGTTTTGTGTTTCTGTTTTGAAACCTAAAATATATGTGCGAAGTATAAGTTGAATCAATAACCCAAACCAGATCTCATTCATGAAGTGTAATAGAGACTGATACAGAAGATTGAAAGGGTTTAAAATCCTATAAAAAGTTACATTGAAAGGGTTTAAAATCCTAAACATTTGTTGAGGCTTCGTTCCCTTCACGGGTGAGCAAGAGAGGAGAGTCGAGCGACTGAGTTTTTCAGAGTGGCTGAGCAAGGGTGCACCCGATCTGTTTCAGCAATGGTCTTGGAACAGTCATTTGCTTCCAAAGCTGGGGTTCTGGAGCAGTAGTTGCCGATTCTCCGAAAATATGATAAGGTGAGCAACTCACATTATGTGATTTACACAATCTTATCACCCATGTTATGTGATTTACACAACCTCAGAAGTTGTTTGACCATTAAGACAAAGATCTTTGTGTCTAGGAATAGGAAGAAAGAGTGGTGAAGTTAATCTCCATGGCAGAGTCATATTGTGAAGCAGAAAATTAAAAGGATGGAAGGAAGCTATTTATAGGAGCAGGGGATGAAGTTACTAAGCTATTCTGGTTTTCTTGAAAACTTATCTATAAACTTAATGCTCATTAAGAGGATTAAGTTACAAGGTGCATGGGTAAGTAGCACAGTGGTCAAAGGAATGAATGTTCTTGCAGAAACTTATACACCTTTAACGTCAGTTGTTTAATACAACTGACGTTAAAAGTGTTTTTAAAATAAAAAATATTTATTTTTAACGTCAGTTTTTTATACAACTGACGTTAAAAGTGTGATTTTTACTTCAGTATAATAAATAGCTAACGTAAATAATCCTATATATTATAAACGTGCAGAATGAATATTGGAAATAATGTAATATACAGGAACTTGACAGTCATAAATTAAGTTGACGTTAAAAATGAGGTGGTGGCAGTTTGTAAATATTAAATCACTATTTGCGCCAGTTGTGTAAAAAACTTGTGTAAATATTAAACAAGTTTATTTTTAATCTTCATTAATTAGCTTGAATTAGTAAACATATTCTTGCGAAAATTAAAATAAATAAACACTTAACATAAAAGTGTTATATGTATAATCAAATCGTATCTCATTGAAGCGATTCATAAGTTACAATTACATGATTAAAAGATAAAAAATTTCTGCAACATAGCACTAAAATATTAAAAAGTTTCTGCTTCAACATCAATTTCTTCTCGGTTCTGTCCTCAGAAACTCCAATGGATGCATCGATCCCCTCCCACATTTGAAGTCCTTGATGCTCCATCTGTGCTTTATCCGCAGTCACTTGGGGAGGAGATGGAATAAAGTGAGGGAGTCATATTATGTGATTTACTCAACCTCAAGTTTTTTGACCATTAAGACAGAGACCTTTAAGTCTAGGTATAGGAAGAAATAACAAAAGTCTCAAATGTGATAGAACCAAATTGTGAAGGAATAGAAAACGCACGAAATATAGAGGAAAAGAAGAGGGTGTATTTACAGACTGATACAGAAGAATGACACTTTATATAGAGAATAGAGACTCTCTGATTTTCTTGAAAACTTATCTATAAACTTAATGCTCATTAAGAGGATTAAGTTACAAGGTGCATGGGTTAGCACAGTAGTCAAAGGAATGATTTTTTTTTGCAAAAACTTATATACTTTTAACGTCGGTTGTCTTCAACAACTAACGTTAAAAGTGCTTTTAAAATAAAAAATATTTATTTTTAACGTCGGTTGTTTAATACAACCGACGTTAAAAGTTTGATTTTTACTTCAATTAATTAAATAGTCAAAGGAATTAATGTTTTTGGATAAACGTATACACTTTTAACGTCAGTTTCTTAAGACAACTGACGTTAAATATATGACCTTTAACGTCAGTTTTTACAAACAACTGACGTCAAATGTTGTTTTATTTTGGTTTACACCCGCGCGCCTTCTGCGCTTCGCTCTGTACGTCTCTTTTCTCTTTTCATAACGCTCAACCCTCACTCTCAACCCTCACTCTCACTCTCACTCTCACTCTGCCCTAATCGCGAGCTCATCTCCACCGCAACCACCGCGAGGGCTTCTTCGCCACCACCGTGAGGTACACTCTTAACCCTAACTCTGTCTTTCCATTCATTCTTTGCAATAACTTGACATCTCTCTTTCCCCTTCCCGCGCACTAACTCTCCTTGTCCCTCTGCTCTCAGTAACCACATCGAACGTTGGCCACCACTCGAGCTCCCCTCCCCACCACCACGCGAGCACCTATTTCTGGTGAGTCTTTAGGGCACATTTTTTTATTTTTGGTTTTGAGTGTATGTTGAAACTGTAGTCTCAGTAGCTGAAACTTGAAACTGTGAGTTTGAGTTGTTTGGAATGTCTCTATTTTTGGTTTTGAATGCATGTTGCTCTGCTGGTTGATCTGTCACAGCCGTGATGCTCATCACGGCTAGGCCGTGATCAGTTCTGCCTGTGATGGTCTGGTTCAGTTGGCACGTTACGGCCGTGGTGGACATCACTTCCAGGCCATGACCAGTGCTTGGCAATCTTCAAAAACTATAGTTTTCAATCTCCCGTATTGTCCTTATATTGGATATATGTTTTGTATATCTACAGGACCTATCTATTTATGGATCGTAGTTGGATGGTTTGTAAGCGCACTAGTGCTGAGTATTTGAAGGGGGTGAGAGAATTTATAGAATCTACTCAAAGGAATGCTCCTAATAGTAATGGAATGTTCTATTGTCCTTGTGTCAAGTGTTTGAATACGAGGAAATGTACGGTGAAGGATATACGTACTCATTTGATTTGTGAAGGGATTTACTTGAGTTATACAAGATGGATATGGCATGGTCATGTGTTGTTGAGAAGTACGGCATGTGTCTCCCAAAGTGAGGACGTTGACGAAGATATGGAGGATGATCGAGTAGAGGACATGATCCGTGATATTGGACAAGAATCTTTTCATCGAGCTCATGTGTATGATAGGTTGTGCGGTGATGCGGATAAGCCTTTATATCTAGGGTGTACTACTCATACACGGTTGTCGGCAGTGCTAAAATTGGTTTGTGTGAAGGCGAGAAATGGTTGGACCGATAAAAGCTTCACGGAATTGCTTGAAGTGTTGAAAGACTTGCTTCCGGAGGACAACACATTGCCTGACCGTAACTATGAGGCCAAGAAGGTATTGTGTCCTATGGGTATGGAGTATAAGAAGAGACACACATGCCCCAATGATTGCATATTGTACACCAGTGTTCATGAAGACAATCACGATTGCCCCAAATGTGGGTTATCACGATACAAAGTGAAAGGTGGTGATGATGATGATGATCTTGATGATGTGAGAAAAAAGGGTCCTCCTGCGAAGGTGTTGTGGTATCTTCCAATAATTCCAAGGTTCAAGCGATTGTTTGCCAATGCGAAAGATGCGAAGAATCTTAGATGGCATAATGATGAGAGGAAACGTGATGGAAAGGTTCGTCATCCTGCTGATTCTATGCAATGGAAGAATATCGATACTATGTTTCCGGATTTCGCCGACGAGCCAAGAAACCTAAGGCTTGGACTTGCTACGGATGGAATGAATCCTTATGGTAACATGAGTAGTATTCATAGTTCATGGCCTGTTCTGTTGGTAATTTACAACATGCCCCCTTGGTTATGCATGAAGCGCAAATACATGATGTTGTCTATGATGATTTCGGGCCCAAAGCAACCGGGAAATGACTTAGATGTTTATCTAGGTCCCTTGATTGAAGACTTGAAAACGTTGTGGGTAGAAGGTGTTGATGTAGTTGATGGGTATTCTCATGAGACTTTCAAGCTTCGTGCCATGTTATTTTACACCATCAACGACTTTCCAAAGATACGGTAACTTTGTCCTGTGCAGTGTCAAGGGGCATAAAGCATGCCCTATATGTGAAGAAGGCACATGCTACACTCAGTTGCATCATGGAAAGAAGACGGTTTACCTTGGGCATCGGAGATTTCTTAGACGTGATCACCCATATCGTAAGATGAAAAAAGCTTTTAATGGATGCCAAGAGACAGAAGAAGCGCCGACGACCTTAATTGGAGAGCAGATTTATCAGAGGGTAAAGGGCATCGATGTTATATTCGGCAAGTCCAAAAAGAAAGGTAAAGCTGCTGAGAAAAACATATGGAAGAAGAGGTCGATATTCTTTTATCTTCCATACTGGCGCAAGCTTGATGTCAGACACTGCATTGATGTGATGCATGTGGAGAAAAATGTGTGTGATAGTGTGATCGGGACGCTTCTCAACATTCAGGGCAAGACAAAGGATGGTGTGAATGCTCGTCTCGACCTCGTTGCTATGGGTATACGAGAGCAGTTAGCTCCGGTTGTTGAGGATGGTAAGCGGACTTATTTGCCGCCAGCATGTCACACTTTGTCAAAAAAAGAGAGACAAAGTTTCTGTGGGTGTCTTCAGGGCATCAAAGTTCCACATGGTTACTCTTCAAATATGAAGAGACTTGTCTCTAGTGATCTTAAATTGGTTGGCTTAAAGTCTCATGATTGTCACATCTTGATGCAACAACTTCTGCCCGTTTCTATTCGTGGTATTGCTCCAAAAAATGTGAGACATGCCATTACTCGGTTGTGCTCATTCTTCAATTCTATATGTATCAAAGTCGTTGACCCCCGTATGTTGGATGACTTGGAAGTTGAGGCTGCTACAATCTTGTGCCAATTGGAGATGTATTTTCCTCCTTCCTTTTTCGACATAATGGTTCACTTAATTGTTCATTTGGTGAGGGAGATTAGATTATGTGGGCCGGTTTTTCTGAGATGGATGTACCTAGTTGAGCGCTACATGAAGATCTTGAAAGGGTACGTGAAGAATCCTCATCGTCCGGAAGCATCTATTGTTCAAATGTATGTTGCAGAAGAATATATTGAGTTTTGTCCGGACTACCTTCATAACACGGATCCTATAGGGGTTCCTAAGCCTCGGCATGATGAGATCAGATGTCAAGGTAAGGGTACACATGGCTTAAGAATTAATAGCAAGGATCGGGAGGAAGTGCTTCAAGCACATTTGTATGTATTGAACAACATCGAATGTGTTCGGCCTTTCTTATTTGAACATAAAAGAAAAGTCAATCAAGAAAACCCTCGAATGAGCGAAAAGTGGTTGTTGAACAAGCATAACAAGACTTTCTTACCATGGTTCAAGGAAGAAATGCTTAAGGATGGTAGTACTGCTTCTGATGACGTAAGATGGCTAGCACGTGGGCCTAGCTTCAACGTCATATGTTGGAGCGGATACGACATAAATAACTTTTCCATTTATACAAAGGAACAAGATAACAAGAGTACCATGCAAAATAGTGGGGTTATGATCGTGGCCGAAGCAATGCACTTCTCTAGTGCAAAGGACACAAAACTCGTTAAAGCACCGACACCTTACTTTGGATATATTGAAGATATTTGGGTGCTCGATTACACTAAGCTTACGGTGCCGGTTTTTAAATGTAAGTGGGTTGATAGTAACGGTGGTGTACAAACCGACGAATTGGGGTTCACATTGGTAGACCTCAACAAGTTAGGTCATATAAATGAGCCTTTCATAATGGCTTCCCAAGCAAAACAAGTGTTATACATCGCTGATCCTTCTAACAAAAGGTTGTCTGTGATTCTCTAAGGAAAAAGCATGTATAATGGTAGTGATGAAAATCAAGATTCAAATCTTGATATTCCTGAGACTCCTTCTTTTTCAACAAACATGCATACTATAATCGAGGAGACACGGGTGGACGATGTACATGCCACTCGTTATGATCATCACAAAGGGATATTGATATAGGTAGTTTAAACTTAGTATACATTTATTTTTATTTATATTTCTGTATTTATTTTGAGTTATAACCTATGTTAATAAATATATATATTGTTTCTGAACAGTCATACATATGGATCATTGTTCCATTTTTCCTTTGCAATTTTGTAATGTGTGTGATATTCTGTGTTATTGAGATATTTACTGAATGCAGGATAGCTGAGGGGAGTGATATTTTAAAACTGAATTTAAAAAAAAATTCTATTAACGCCAGTTGTATCAAACAACTGACGTTAATAGTATTTTATAAAATATACAGTACACTCTTAACGTCAGTTGTGTAAAACAACTGACGTTAAAATTAAAACCTTTAATGTCAGTTTCGTTATAACAACTGACGTTAGTTTTAACAAAATTAACGTCCGTTGTCTTAAAGAACTGACGTTAATAGTTTTATGTTTAACGTCAGTTGTTTAAACTACTGACGTTAATTTTGACAAAATTAACGCCAGTTGTGTTAAAGAACCGACGTTAATAGTTTTATATTTAACGTCAAGTTAAAATTTTAACTTTTAACGTCAGCTGTATTTACGTCAGTCAGTATTCTGACGTAAAAAATCAATTTTAACTGACGTAAAAAGCACTTATTGCACTAGTGTTGAAATAGGTCATGATAGCAGAAGAAAAACAAGAGAATACACAAAACCCACAACCATAAATAGAGACATTCCAAACAACTCAAACTCATAGTTTCAAGTTTCAACTACAGAGACTACAGTTTCAACATACACTCAACCAAAAATAAAAAAATGTGCCCTAAAGACTCACCAGAAACAGGCGCTCGCGTGGTGGTGGGGAGGGGAGCTCGAGTGGTGGTCAACATTCGATGTGGTTACTGAGAGTAGAGGGATAAGGAGAGTTAGTGCGCGGGAAGGGGAAAAAGAGATGTCAAGTTATTGCAAAGAATATTGAGCGGGAAAGACAGAGTTAGGGTTAAGAGTGTACCTCACGGTGGTGGCGAAGAAGCCCTCGCGGTGGTTGCGGTGGAGAGGAGCTCGCGATTAGGGCAAAGTGAGAGTGAGAGTGAGAGTGAGAGTGAGCGTGATGAAAAGAGAAGAACAGAGACGTACAGAGCGAAGTGAAGAAGGCGAGCGGGTGTAAACGTTATAATTAAAAACCATCTTTAAAAAAGCATTTAACGTCAGTTTGTTTAAGACAACTGACGTTACATAAATGATTTTTAACGTCAGTTGTTACAAACAACTGACTTTAAAAATAAATATTTTTTATTTTAAAAATACTTTTAACGTCAGTTGTTGAAGACAACTGACGTTAAAAGTGTATAAGTTTCTGCAAAAACATTCATTCATTTGACTGCTGTGCTACTTACCCATGCACCTTGTAACTTAATCCTCTTAATGAGCATTAAGTTTATAGATCATTACTTTGAAGAAAATCAGGTAGTCTCTCTTCTCTATATAAAGTATCATTCTTCTGTGTCAGTCTGTAATACAACTCCTCTTCTTTTCCTCTATATTTCGTGCGTTTTATATTCCTTCACACTTATATGGGTCTATCATATTTGAGACTTTTGTTATTTCTTCCTATACCTAGACTTAAAGGTCTCTATCTTAATTGACAAAAAACTTCTGAGGTTGAGTAAATTACGTAACATGGATGGTAAGGTTGGGTGAATCACGTAATGTGATTCCCTCACTTTATTTCATCCCCTTCATCGATTCCCGTCACTCTGCTTTGGCAGCAAGTGACTGTGGATTCAGATGGAGCATCAAGGAATTCAAGTGAGGGAGGAGATGCATCCATTGGAGTTTCTGAGGACACAGGACTGAGAAGAAAATGACGTTGAAGCAGAAACTTTTTTATATTTTAGGGTTATGTTGCAGAAATTTTTTATCTTTTAATCATGTAATTGTAACTTATGAATTGCTTCAATGAGATACGATTTGATTATACATATAACTTGTTTTATGTTAAGTGTTTATTTATTTTAATTTGCACAAGAATTTGTTTACTAATTCAAGCTAATTATTTAAGATTAAAAATAAACTTGTTTAAAAAAAAAGATTAGAAATAAACTGCACTATATATGGAGTGATCTGCGTTAAGAGTGACAACATGGAGATGACAACGAAAGAAAGATAGGAATGAGTCTCAGATAGGAATATAGGATTATTTACGTCAGTTATTTATTTAACTGAAGTAAAAATCACACTTTTAACGTCAGTTGTATAAACAACTGACGTTAAAAGTGTTAATAATTCTTGCAAATCACTTTTAGCAAATCACTTTTAACGTCAGTTCATTAAACAACTGATGCAAATAGTGATTTAATATTTACAAAACTGCCACCACCTCATTTTTAACGTCAAACATATGGTCAACTGACGTAAAACATTCCCGTATATTACATTATTTCCACTAGTGGATAAAGATAAAACATAAAACATAAAACATACGTTTTTTATTAAAAGAGTTCATGGGTAGAAACGTCCCACACAAACTAGTTCTGTTGGTAGTGGCTACGGTCTCAAGAGGGGGGGTGAATTGAGATATTGAAAATTTATTCAACAATTTAAAGCAAAACAGTGTTTCTTTAAAGAAAATTGGTTTTCACTCAATTTTAATTCCAAGAATTAGGTTATGGAACATGTAATGATGACAAGAAGAATTATAAGTAGTAACAACAGATTTTAACACAGATTGCAGATTTTAAGATTCAACTTTAACAAGTATATGGAGTTTAGGGATTAGAAGAACACACAAACCAATTTATCCTGGTTCGGCTACCTCCTCTGGTAAGCCTACATCCAGTCCCACACCTCTGTGGATTTCTTCACTATAATCAGCAATTTACACAATTCTAATTACAGCAGCACAAGGATAACCTCCTTGCTTGAAAAATCTCCAGAAAGCACACTAGCTTTCTTTACCCAAGGATCCCTTCTATCCTTGTTAAACCCTAAGAGATACCTTCTCTTAGTCACTCTAATTCACAAAAAGAATTGAGTAGAAGCAATATTCTAAAAGCCTGATAAAACAAATTGAAGTTCTAACTATCACACTTTTCTCAGAGATAAAGCATTTTGTTTCACAATCAGTTTGCGTTGTTGTTGTTGTGTGGAAAAGTGTTCCTCCGATCCCTCTTTATATAGAGGACAAATTATAGCCGTTGGGATCATTTAAGACAGATTTGGATCTGATTTATCAAAATCTGCCTTCTTGATTCTTGATCTTGAAATGTGATTCTGTTTGATCTTTGTAGAGATTGCGTCCTCCTTGAAATATAACTGTTTCCATTTGAAATGATAGCCAAGTCTATTTGAAGAGTAATAAATCCGTGTTTAATTGAAGAGAAAAATAGCCGTGCCCATTTGCCACATCAGCAGACGGGAGTATTAGCTCAAGGTAATTGGACGGGCTCCAACTGGTAGACGAGCTTGCTAACTCAAGGTAATTGGATGGGCTCTAATTTGTAGACGAGCTTTATATATCATGTAAGTGGACAGAGCTTCTAGGGCGTATCATTTAGTAGACGAGCTCTCCTTTTACATCAGTAGACGAGCTCTAATTTTTCATCAGTAGACGAGCCCTTCTTTTACATCAGTATACGCGCGCTTCTTTTACATCAGTAGACGAGCTCTTCTTTTTCCATCAGTAGACGAACTCTCCAAGTGTCACTATCAGTAGACGCGCGCTTCTTTTACATCAGTAGACGCGCTCTTTTTTAGTAGACGTGTGCTTTCTGTTTTCCTCAGTGGACGAGCTCCCCTTTTACATCAGTAGACGTGATTTTCTGTTTTCTTAGTGGATGCGCTTCATGTGCCATGTCAGCAGATGAGCTCTTCTGTTTCTTCCAGTGGATGCGCTTCATGTGCCACGTCAGCAGATGAGCTCTTCTGTTTCTTCCAGTGGACGCGTATTTGTTGTACTTCAGTGGACGCGTATTTGTTGTACTTCAGTGGACGCGCTCCAAATGGTACTTTAGTGGTCGAGCTCTTTAGTTGTTCATTGGACGTCAGCTCTTTTCTTTGTTATACTTTAGTGGATGCTTTCTTTGTTCTTTTATTTGTTGGACGTCATTCTTGGTTCACTTCATTGGACGGGCACTTATATTTTCCCTGTGTTGGACGTGCGCTAGTTTTGCTTTGTTGGACAAGTGATCCTGCATGCAACTTAACACGTAATGAGTATGTAGTCAAAATTAAAGATCTTATACAGAATACACTTTGTTTGTCATACATCAAAACATGAATGAGGGCTTAGTCTTACAAGTTCAACAAACACAAAATAAAACCAAGTTTAAAAGGAATAAAGACATAGATCCAAAACCATGGTAAATCATAAACAAAGACCCAACCTCGATGTCACATACAGAGCTGGTATAACCGTTCGGGAAAAACATCCTCGGAATAACAACTGATCTAAACAAACTGAACAACTAAACTAAAAAGTCCTAACTATGAGTGGCGGCTCCCCAGAGTCACTTCTCTCCTAGTTGTTCGTCATCCTCTGCACGAAACCATACATGCCAAACATGGAAAACAGAGAAACGGGGAGTAAGAAAACATATAATCACAACGACATGGAGATAGGAAGCAAGATGAACATACATCATGGCATAGCAACAACATATAACATATATCATCATCATATATATATATACATGATCATCTCAACATAATAAACCAACCAAGGTATGCTATGCAATGCAACACTACTCCACTACTCCATTATGCATGTAGATCCAAACTATCTCAGGAAGAGCAACTTTGGAGTTGCATATCCACATTGGCCAACAAGCACCAACGCCGGCAGTTCACCAAACCATGGGTGAACCCCTTGGATAGCCAACGCATCAAACCCTGGATGCATCATCACAGGGGGCCACGGTCCACCAAACCTTGGTTGAACCTATCGTGGATGGTCAGATCGCCTAACTCTCGGACGACCTCCCCTATGTTGAACTTCCCCCCAACTAACATCTCCAATGCGATGCATGAACACAACAACAAACAATGGCAACCGCCACCTCCGCTTGGGCCACTAAAGGCACCCAAGTATATCATCATTAACATCAACTCCTTAGACCCCATGGGGTCAAGGCCCCCTTGGCCAAAAAGGACCAAGGTATAACTCATCAACACCTCTACCGAAAAGCATCGAGGCCACTTTGGCCAAAAAGCACCAAAGTTCATCAGCGTGCGGCTACCCATTGGGCACCGACTTAACCAACTCATCGTCTTTCATTATCTTAATTAATATTTACTTAAGTTATCAAATCTTCATCATTTGATTGATGTATTATCATCTCATTCTTGAGGATAACTGGGGTCGGAACCCCTTAAACTCCTTTAATTAACCTCTGGTCTGTTTGGGGAAGCACGGGCGTGCCTACCCCCCAGCACGGGCGCACTGGACTTAAGTTCAGCACGGTCGTGCTGTCTATTGAGCACGACCATGCTTAAAGTGAGACTATCTTCTAGAATTCAAACTGGGAGCACGGGCATGCTCCCTGTTCAGCACGACCATGCTCCTAAGCTAGCCGTACTGTTCTGGGCAGGTTTCTTACTAAATTTTTAGCCAAAACTTCTTAAAAACTCTTGATCCATTCCTAGTGTCATAGACTAATCAATTGGCATAAATCTCGCCTTATTTAATCATTCACGTTTTATAACCAATTTTTTTGGGGAATTAAGTCTTTTAATCATCATATTAACTAAAGCCTTATTTTAAACAATTAAGAGCTCTATAAACATATTGGCCTTAAGCCACAAACATTCAACCAATAGGGTATACACATACCAAACCATCAACATTCATGGCATAATCATCCATATCAAACGACTAATTAAACATGGCATGCTAAATAATCAAGTAAACAGGACAACAACGTATGACAGACATTCATAACATAGGCATTTATAACAAGTAGGCATGTTAAATCATAACATTTATCATACAACAACCACGGGGTCATGGGAACCCATCATCTTACGCTACCCCCTTGCCTAATGATCATACTATCCTTCTCCCCATACTTGATTTGAAGGTTCCAACAACGACAGCCCCACACAGCAAACTGGTTACGTCCCCTCGAGCGGCTCAGTCTGAGTCCAAGCCTTGGTCAAACAAAACTTCAACTAAATTAGTTTCTAATTCACACCAAGAAAAAGGGAACCTAAAAAAGGAAGGGGCGTTACCTATATAACTGGCACAGATGAATAAGAGCTTCCAAAAGGTCTCCAAAACTCCACCACAGCAATGGGGTAAAGAGAAATAGGGAAGAAGACAAAAATAGCCGCAAGGGTGGCTACTGCTACCAAAAGTAGGGTTTCAACACGAAACCCTCGGTTACTGTGCCACTTTTGTAGGCTTCAGAGCTAAGCACGGTCCTGCTCCATGTTGAGCACTGTCGTGCTCGACTTAGCGTCTCCGAGACGCGGTTCACACTCGAGCACGGTCGTGCTCCCTATTGAGCACGGGCGTGCTCAACTCAGTGTCAGCGAGACGCGCTTGATCCCAAGCACGGGCGTGTTAGTCATGAGCACGGTCGTGCTCATGCACCAGAAAGGGACTTTTAAGCTGAAAATCCCACTTAGCCCTTAACCAACAACTCTAAGCCAACACCCAAAACTTAAACAACCATATAACAAGACACTTAACGAAAAGCAGGATGTTACGGATACCACTCATCACAATTTTTTTTTTTTTTTTGATAAGCCTCTTATCACTAAGTTAATAGTAGAAGATCCTTTTAGAGGAAAAATAATCCATGTCAATAATCTAGAGCTTCCTTCTTAATAGCCAGGGAGTATATTTCTCTCCAAAGCATGTTAAGTATCTCTTGTTGGGAAAAGTACACAAATTTTTCGATAATCAATTTTGTGGAAAAACGAAATAAAAGTGGAATAATAACATTTAGAAAATTGATAATGAAGTTTGGCTAATCAGTGTAAACCTAGAGCCGCCTCTCTCTCAACCTTCCCTTTACTCCTCTTTTCCTTCCTCCTCATCCATCGGAAGGGGGTGGTGTTGGGCCATTTTTTGGCCTGGAATCACCCCTCTACATCGTTTTTTTCTCTTCTTTTTTTTCTAAATAAGTAGTTTTTCCACATAGATCTGCTTTTTCTTTCATGATTTTCCGTGTTTTCGTCGTCTGCGTGCGGCGGTGTTTGTTCGTCGTCTTGTTGTGGCGTTGTTTGATTTCCCGTCTTGTTGCGGTGTTCGTTTGGTTCAAATTGGCGGATCAGCTTCGATCCATTACAGATTCAATCAATACTTGGGTGTCAACGTTACAGATCCGGATGCATGACTATTCTGGTCACTTTGATTTTGTCACATTTGTAGGCATATTTTGCCGTGTTATGCTATTAACCAGGGTGCTGTGAGTTTGTTCGCAGATTTATTCTTTTCGATTTTTAGCGATGTTGAATTTATGTTATTTTTCAATGTATTTTACCAATTTGAATGAATGAATATCTTTTTTAGTAAAAAAATAAAATAATGAAGTTTGGTTAATTATGTCTACATCTCTCGACGGTTGTTCTACTAAAAAGAAAAAAATATGCAAAATATTTACAAAACACTCGCAACCCACAACCCAATTGCATAAAGCTGTTTTAAAAGCCTTCGTTCTATCTCTTGGATTTGATATTAAACACCTAATGGGGTGCTCTACTTATACATATAATATACATAGAAGTTCATTTCCACACGTTTTGCCAACCAATTCTTAATTGACTTTCCTTGTGAGAAAAAATGATAGTCAAATAAGAATTAGTTGGCAAAATGTGTGGAAGGGAGCTTCTATGTATGTATAGATAGAGCACCTCTTAATATACCAAGAGATAGAAAAAAAAGGCTTTAAAAAGATCTTTACTACGAGAAAATCTCAATTTTTCCTTTCAGTAAAAGAGGATCTGCAGCAGCGCATCAGTGTACGTAGGCATCATCGGCCAGGCTCTCGTATCAATTGTGTGCATTATTATTCCATATTTATTTCGTCTTTTCCATGGAATATAGAAAATTTGTGTAATTTTCTCAACAGACCTATGCTAAATTGCTAGTGATGCAAAATGTAGATTTGGATTGGCAATTGGGCAAACTGTATATTTTTGGAATCCAGAGATGTGCCTAGTACTCATTGAAGGCATGAAAGATAAGCCAGTAGAGCGATTTGTAAAAAGAAGAAGTTTAAAGTAATCTTTTGGTCCTATATGTGATACTGATTTTCAATTTGATCCTTATATGTAAAAAGTTATCAATTTGGTCCCTATATGTGACACTGGTTTTCAATTTGATCCTCACCGCTAATTGGTCCATATATAAGAGGACCAAATTACAAATTATTGTCACATGTAGCGACCAATTCAATAAAAAAATTGAAATCAATCCCTACATGTGACAATTATTTTCAATTTGGTCCCTATATGTGATAATAATTTGCAATTTGGTCCCTCTTATATAGGGACCAATCAGTGGTGATGACCAAATTGAAAACCAGTAAGGACCAAATTGATAACATTTTACGTATAGGGATCAAATTGAAAATCAGTATCATATAGGGACCAAAAGATTAAAACATGGTAGAAAATGATATAACCATACAATACAAATATTTAATTTCGGCCTTTTCTTTCTCAAATTTTAAGAAAGCTTTTGACATGGGGAAGGGAAGCACTCCACAGATGAGTAGAGCGTGCTAGAGGTTGTGAGACTCTTGTGAGTTGTGACATATATATTTCTTTCTTGGAGGGTGTTACACTGTTACCGCTTTAACCATGCATTGCATGATAAAACCATAAAGTTATTTTTACAAGAAAACAACATAGATATGAAAACTTGGATCTGAAAATAGTGTCACAAGTCGCGAGATCTTAGATCATATAATATTCATTTGTGCGTAATATATAACTAAAGTTGAAGATGCTAAAAAGAATGATGGGAGTTTCAAATAAAAGAAAAGCAAAGTGTGAATAAAAAGAAAATAATAGCAAGAGATGATTAGGTTAAGAGCTGGCGATTGGGTCAGATTTGAGCATCAGTTTTAAAAAGCTCGATTTTGAATAGCTTCATGGAATAACCAATAAGCAATCAATGATTTTTCTTCATTCATCATCTGCTCAGATGTTAATCATACTCTCAAACCGCCCAAAAGAATAATAATAATAATAATAATAAAGTAAAAGATGAACAGAAAAGGAGACAAAGATAAAAGAGAAGTGGCTGCTGCTGATGAGTGTTTGAGTTTAGGAAACTCCATGCATTTATTTATATTATAGTCATTAGTCAGTTTAGCATATCCCTTAAAATTTGGGATAACAGTTTTCATCGAATGTTATCATTGAGTTTTTTTATCCTATCTTTTTTTTATGATTTTTTTTTATCCTATCTTTAACAGACACTAAACCAAAAAAGGATAAATCTCGGTAAATTCTATTCAATTTATATGTATTTTATTTTTAAAATCTTTAATTCATATAGCTCCTTAAGAGTGCATTTTTTATTGATTATTTTGTTAAAAAAATTCATTTTTTAACAAATTAATCAATTTTTAAAATTTTTAGCTAGTGTGTTTGTTTTTTACTTTAAAACTAATGAAAAGCATAAAAAAAAAATCACTAATCAAGAAAAAATGAGACGTTATTTTGAGTAACTTCTCAATACAGGCACATGAAAAGAGAGAATATAAAAAATGATTTTTATAATTATAAACAAATATAAATTAACTTTTATTTTTTAAAAAAATCTCTAAAAATAATCACTAATTTTTTTTTATATCAAAATCTCTTATTTTTAATCTTAAGTAAACTGGCTCTAAAACTTTCATTGGTAACAAGGATATCTTTTATTAATTAAAAATTAATAAAAATCGTCTATTATCAACTTTAACGTCATCATCATGATAAACGACGCGAGTACCACATGTTTAAGTTCAAAAAAAGTTATTTTAATATTGAGTAAAAATAAATGAATTCTTTCATAGAGTTTTATTGGAAATAGCTTATAATCAATGCTCTTCTTAGAATCAAAATAGGATAAATGTTCCACTTTCAAATTGGACGGTCAGGACTAGACGGTGTGGACGGTTGGAATTAAACACGTGTCTAGTTTGCATAATGCATATACTTAGGAAATAGCTAGCATTATCAGGTGACCGTTAAAGCATGGAGGGTGTCAATAATGTCACGTAAGAATGTCATGTAAGTTGTCAAATTAGCCTCTCTAAGTATCAAATCAGTCTCATGTGTGTCACATAAGTTTTAAGCATTAAAAACTGTACAATCGTGATATTTTGGGATCAAAATTGTACAATTGTAATTCCTGGTGACCCAATTAGCACAATTGAAAAACCCAGGAATTGAAGAACCCAGAGGACTAAAACTGCACAATCGTGATACCTGGGGACCCGATTATCGCAATTGAAAACAGGGGACCAAAATTAACAATCATATTACCTAGAGGACCAAAAGTACAATTATGCCTAAAAGTTATAATAACTTCTGTGTTTTAGTTATCATACTCTTTTAATTTATTGATTTTCAGATAACTTATGGCTTTGTTTGGTAAAAAGACTGGGGATAATGGATAAACTAACAGATAATGAATATAAGTTAGCTGATAGCAGATAAGCTAATTTGTATTTGAAGTGTTTGGTAAAATTAATTGTTGAACTAGCTAATATAACATGCATGTTTATGTGTTTTTTATATAAATTATATATAAATAATTTTTTATTTTAAAATAATTATCACTTTAAATACAATAAAAAATTTAAATTATTAATAATATAAAAATTTAAATTTTGTTTTTTATTACACTTTATTTTAATAATTTTTAATAAATAAAATAAGATAATAAAAATAAAATCACTTGTTGATATGATTTATTTATATAAATTCCTTTTTATCGATAAGAATTTATTCTATATTAGTTTCTATCCTAAATATAAATCTTGTTAGTGAAATTAGTCTTCAAATGTATATTTTGTTATAGGAAAATATTAGGATCGGTGTTTTCAATTTTATTTATCAAAGGATAAAGAAGGAATTTAATGAAAATATCAAGGATGGAAATGAATTAAAAAATATAAGTTATAAGCTTAAATACTACTTCATTTAGGTTCGAAAAAAATATTATAAACTAGTAAAAAAATGTTATAAGATAGCGAGAAAAATGTTTACCAAGCAGATCTACAGAGCGATGATTATCAAAATGTTAATCTTATTCCAAGTGTTATCTATCTAGAGTTTGATCCCGTACCCGCACGGGATAAATTATTAATGATTTTTAAAATTATTTATTTAATAATTTTTAGTATTATAAGATAAATTTTAAATTTTTACATATTAATTATATAAAGTTCTTAACATGATTTACACAAATTATATAAAATATATAATGCATGTAAATACCATATTATTAGCCAAGTTTTTCTTTTGAGAGAATATTATTAGTCAAGTTGAATGACCTTTTTAATAATTTGAAAAATAAAATATAGAATATAAATTTTGATATACTTTTATAGTCAAGTTTTTTTATATCATGAGACGCTGACAAAGTATTGCATATATATATATATATATATATATATATATATATATATATATATATATATATATATATATATATATATATGATTTTGAGGTAATTTTTTATAAGCGAAAAACCTTTTAATAAAGTGTTATTTTAGTATTACTTGAAAATTGAAATAAATTAAACAATTAGATAAGATTAATTACATTTAAAGTTTAATTTTTTCATATTAAACCAAATTTTGTAGTTGATTTAATTTATGTAAAGACATATTGTATGACCTTAAATTTGAAATAAATTAAATAATTAGATAAAATTAATTAAATTTAAAATCTAAATTTTAATTTCAATTTATGAAATTTCAATTTAATTTCAAATTTGATAAGATTTATCTAAATACAGGTATGATCTTAAAATTGAAAAAAAATAAATTATTATATAAGATTAATTATATTTAAATATTAAATATTTGAAATGAACCCCAATTTTATAGTTGACTTAATTTCAAAATTGTAATTTTAAAATTAATAAAAAGTGAAATTTGATAAGATTTACATAAAGATATATTGTATGACCTTAAATTTAAAATTAAAAATGAAATAAATTAAATAATTAGACAATATTATTTAAGTTTAAAATTTTAATTCCAATTTCAATTTCAATTTTTGAAATTTTAATTTAATTTCAAATTTGAGAAGATTTACGTAAATACATCTTAGGTATGACCTTAAAATTGAAATTAAAATTGAAATAAATTAAATAATTATATAATATTAATTACATTTAAAATTTAATTTTTTGAAATTAGCCAAATTTTATAGTTGATTTAAATTTAAATTCAAAATTGAAATTTCAAAATTAGTTTTCAAATAAGAGAATTAACGTAAATTGAAAACTTTGATTTATTATTTGGTTCAAACTTAGGTAATTTTGGCTCAATTTTTTTTTGTGTTAATTTATAAATACAATAATAAATCAAAAAATTGTAGTATTGACACTTGTTATTCGTAAACGCTGCTGTATTTCTTGCATAGGGAAGGTGACACATGACAACACTACATTGCATAGGGGATAGAAATGTATTGTTTATTTTGTTTTTTTTATTTTATTTTATAGTTGATTTAAATTGAAATTCAAAAATGAAATTTCAAAATTAGTTTTCAAATAAGAGAATTAACGTAAATTGAAAACTTTGATTTTTTTATTTGATTTAAATTTAGGTAATTTTGGCTCAATTTTTAATTTTTATTAATTTATAAATACAATAATAAATAAAAAAATTGTCATGTCGACACTTGTCATTCATAAACACTACTGTATTTATTGCATAGGAAATGTGACATATGACAATACCACATTGCATAGGGGATAGAAATATATTGTTTATAGATAGATAGATTGATAGATAGGCTCTATTCAAACTAAAGTTTAAATTTAATAGAATAAAATTTAATCTTATTCGAAGTGTTATTTGGTGCGTATTATTCTTTAAGTTTGTTATTATAGGGCTTGCTTGCTCTGCTGTTATTATAGAACTTGTATTCGATGATTGCGTGCAAATAAGGCAACCCACGTGGTCTCATCGGTTGCTTTTGGTAGCTGGACATAAGGTGCTGTTTGGTCACACCACCAAAGCCCCTAGACATCAAAAATCGCTTGCTCGACCTACTTGCTTCATTCCATTGCTCTTTATGTTTTTTATCTTTTCAATACACTTGTTATGTTGCTTCTGATATCTTTGCTATTCACTTCTGAATTCCCAATTTTCTGATATACTGTAGCATTTTTCCTGTGTGTATGGCCGGGGCAGGGGTCTAAATATATATTTGCAAGTCTACAAGAAGATCCCCCTTAAATATATATTTGCTTTAAAAGAACTTATGAATCATGAAAGTACATTTATGAAAACACAATGTGGAAAAATAAATAATCAATTCTAAGGAACTAGCCAAAGTTTTCATAAAAAATACAAGTTAAACAATAATAATAATAATAATCCAAAAGGAATTAAGTCCCCAATAACTCTCCATCTTTCAGAGATATGGCTCCTACAAGATTTACCCGAGGGAGTTGGTTCAATTAGTGGGGTTAATGTACCATCCGTGGAATTAGTATCATTAATATTGCTGCTATTTCTCACTTCAATTCCAAACCTCATGCCCCCAAGGCAGTGCCCTGGTATGTTGCAAATGAACCAATATCTCTTCACCACATTGAGTTCCACTCGATCTTCTCCACTATCATACTTGGCCAACAATCCACTACTAGCATCACACAATCGGAATGTGCCCTCTGTTACTTCATACACATCATGTTCCTTTTTCACATACTTGAAAACTAATATCAAAACACCCCCCCAAAAACAAAAACAAAAAAAGCATTCTTTCAAAACATAATAAAATCATTGTTTGGTAAAAACAAACAAACATGAGATTGAAGTACGTACCAAGAACATCTCCTAGGCTAAAGTTGTATCCCTCTGCCCAAGAAGCATAATTTGTCTGGCTATTCCACCCTTCTTGGTCACCAACAGTGTAAACAGTAGCCATGACATAGTTGAAGACAAAAAAACTATAGAGCAAAGCAAGAACTGCCAGCAGGAAGATACCTGTACCCTTCATGTCTCTGAGAATAAATGTGATGAATAAGGGTGGATTAGCACTTAATTATGTTAGAAGCAGCAGCTGAAATATGGAACTCTACTTATCCTATATTTTCTGTTAACATTGGGAAGCTTGTCAACTCATGATTTTGGTTTATATCATGGATCTCCAAATTAAAATACAAAGAAAGGGGATCTAATGGACCCAAAAGAGAATATTGAAAGTTGGTAGTGCAGGGCTAGCCGAATGATACTAACTTCACACCCAAGATACGTTATCCTTGGGTCTTCTGTTTGGCCATACACAAGTAACCGTTTTCATGAGTGTATGAGTGTGTATTTAACTCCCCTGAAGTAAGGAAAATAAATGTAAATGACAAAATAAGAGTGTATTTATCTTAATTTGTTAAAGTGAACTCTGATTTTCATGGTTCATACTCTTTTAACTAATCGATGATGGATACAACTTTACTTTCACACGTTACATTTTTGTTAACTTTAGTGTAGCTTTATCCGTATATATTATTTAAATTGTAATGACTTTTATTCTTTTTATAAAAAAATTATACATATAAAAGTTATGATAAATTTAAAATATGAAAAAAAATTCCTTGAGTTGCAATGATATTATCTTCAGTTATATTATTTTGGTTTAAACAAGTTTTTAGTCTTTGAAAAGTGTGTATTTTCGTTTTAGCCCCTATAATTTATTTTCATTGGTTTTGATCCATACAATTTTAAAAGTTTAGGAATAGATCATATCGTTAACTTTGGATCATTATCATACACTAAAGAAGACACTCAAACCACATAGAAATAATCTTTATAGGTTGTATAATTGTTATTTCTTCACTCAATTCAATTTATGAATAATTCTTTTTCAGTGGATAACGGTGCACAGTTGACGGTAGAGTTTTATTCCTAAACTTTTGAAATTGTATGAAACAAAACCTGTGAAAAATATTATAAGGACTAAACCAAAATACAAGCATTTTTAGGGAATAAAAATTTATTTAAACCTATTATTTTATTTGACACTTTTATGAGAGTTCATTATGCTGATCAGTGCCCTTCGTCTTCGGTTTATTTTTTGTTTTGTCGATCTCCCAGCCGGCGATTCATCATAGACACGTCGACTTATATCAGACAATGCTCGGTTTTATTTTTTTATATAAAAAATATATTCCTACTCCTTCCTTTTGCAGTTAGTAATCATAGTTGATAATTTTGAAAGTTTCCCCAGCTAGTTATTATTGAATAAGAACATTACGAAGGTCTTTATCTTTTGCCAGTGACTTTGGTCTAAACTTAATTAGTATTTCCGTAGGCGGTTGATTTGTAGGTCCAAATCAAATGCGGCCTCTCCTTAAGTCATTGCTGCTGGTAAGAGCCTTTTTTTTTTTTTTTTTACACATGGTAAGAGCCTAATTAGTATATTATCCTAAAATAAAAAATAAAAGATTCAAAAAAAGGTTATTGAATAAGTTAAGACTCCTATAAATGAGTAAACAAAATTTCTAAAGCCTCAGGCGCGGCATTCCTAGGATATTACTTGAATTTCCATACTTGGTTTAAGGATATATTCATGTGGATGTTAGTACTATTTTAAAAAATATCCTTCAATATAGATTAATTGAAAATAAAAATGAAAAAATATTACAAAAATGTTAAAAATTAAAACAATATTAAAAATTAATGCAATCAAGTATCTTTACATATCTTCATTATATACAATTCGTTTTCTTCCAGATAAAAATATATCTAAATTATCCATGAAAAACTAGGATACAGTAACATTTTTTAAATAACAAATTTTCCCCGTGTTGAAATTAGAATTCTCACCCCTCCCAAAGTATGTTTTTAGGGGAAACATTAAAAATATATATATGAGAATGCTTAGTTTTTTGGAATGTGTATTTCTAAAAAAACATACCAAACACAGAAATTTATGATTCCCAACTTACATTCATGAAAAACTAAAAATAAACCTCTATACCAAACACATCTTAGGGAAGTGCTATCGTACCCATGAAAATACAAGGGGTTTTGGAGGATCCCAATCCCTTGACTTTTTTGTGGGAAAAATTATCTGACTTTCTCTCTATCTCTCTTATATTACTTTCTCTCATTTTATCTCCCAATTTTTTTCTCACCTCTTTCTTTTAATGGGCCAACAGGGGAGCTTGGTTTCATTTAATGATGCTATCTCTTCCTTTTTATTAGTTGGTAGTTAGAGTTTCTGATATTGCAATTTAGTCATTCAAATTAAATAGATTTTACTCTGGTAAATTTAAATAAACATTAAAATTTTAAAATATTATACAATGTAAAAAATCTAAATCCAAATTGAACTAAATAAACAGTTTGAACCCTCCTTTATGGAAGGCTCGCTCTTTCGAAAATCTCCCGTTCCTTTTCCTCACGCTCACTCTCCATTCTCGATTGCATTTTTGACATTTCATATGAAACAAGCATGTACACTCTACAATGCCTGCATTTAAAACTGAAGTTTTTAGCTTTTCTATAACTAGATCTTAATTGCTTAAAAGTAGTAATCTCATGTACGTTTGATCTCTCGGGAATTTGTTTCTTTTTTTTATTTTAGAGAAACCTTTCATAGTCCATACTGGATCTTGAACGTTCCCTTTCAGTATAACGTTGAAATGGAAAAAGATACAAAAGGAAAACATATTAAGGTCAAAAATGGTAGCATACGCGGCAATGAGTAGAAGGTGGCACGCGACATGACCAGGAGAATTAGGGTTCAACAAGATGGAGAAGGAGAGGTTGGGGGATTTGTTATTTAAGAGAAAAAAAAATTGGTTTAAACCTGATTTATTAAAATTAAAACAAACATAATTTTAAATTGAAAAGATATTTAAATAGTTAAGGACTCAACTGTAATAAGTAAAAGTTTATGTATTAAATAAAAAAAATGTTCAACCAGAATTCATTAAATGAAGATCATTCATCTATTGATCCACAATTAACTGTTTTAAAACCCTTTGAAAATACAAGGGTACGGTAGAATTTGACCACACCTTATAGTAAAACAACTTTCAACCCTTATTTGTAGGCTTCAAACTGTTTCAACTTTCATCAGTATAGCAGGTCCACCCCTAAATTCCGTGCCCACGAATGCATGCAGTTTCTAGTTATGCAGTGTTCCAACATCGAGTCTTACTTGGGTTACCCCGGGGGGAAAAAAGTTGAAAAAGAATTGATAGAATGGTGGTGGAAAATTAGAATTACTTGTAAAAACTCAAGTGGACTCTGGACATGGTAAAGCATCACAGGAAGAGGGAAGTTACAACACAGGATTTAATAACAATAAAAAGCAAAAAATGTCAAAATGCTAACATGAAGCTTACGAGTAGTAGAGTCCATTTTAGACCCCCTCCCAAAAACATAAAAAATAAAAAATAGAGAAAGAGGAAGAGAAAGGTATTCATTCTTCAATTATATTCAATTCATCATATCCTGACAAAGTGGAGGTAATCAACCAATGCAAGACAACCAAACACTTCCAAACGCCAGATAAGAAAAAATAAAACCCTGCCCCCACCCTCTCCTCAAATATGAAAAAAAATAATGTAAACAACAACATATAAGTCAGTAAAAAACATTGCCTCCCCTCCCCAGGTGACTGAAATTAAAAGGATATCCAGCCTGCTAGGTTAGTGGTTGCTTCCGTCAATGTAACAAAAGACCCCCATCAATTCTGCTCCTTCAAGCTCCTTGAAGTATCTTGGTCTTTTAAACAAGAGAAATGGAAGGTTTTAATTGTAGAAATCAAAACAATGACAACACATGAGAATCTTTACACCTGACAGTACCTTAAAATTTTAAATTTGGGCAGAGTCAGCAGACCATATTGGCTTGAAGGAGGTGTCGTATCTGTATAACTTCAAATTTATGTTACAACTCTGTCAGATGCTTAAATTCCTCGCAATCAGCACCAACCTCACTCAGCGACAAGAAAAGCTTTGGCACAATCTTGGCTAACATCAACTTGAAACCCACAGAGGTTGAATTCTGAATGCTCTTGTCACTTACAGAGGCATCTTTAGTCAGCGTGCCAATCAAATAACCTTTCATATATGCATCACAAGCCTTAAGGATGTTATGACCACGCCTCCTAAAATGTTCATTGATGAGCACTTCAAAGTCCTAACATCAGCAAGATAACAGTCAAATATAAACTTTGCACAATTAAAATAAACTACAGTAGTCTCAAGTCTCAACACCAAACACAAATCTAGACATTAGAATGCAAATATAGCAATGTAGAGATGCTATAGGCTTCCTGAACTGATTATTAAATGTGACATCTCGGGCTATGCAAGGTGCAATTAATAAACAATTTCATACACTCATTATTAAATGAAACGACCATTTTTGCAATTAGGTAATTTGGACCAGTTAAATATCTTGCATTCTATTATTATAAAGGTAAATAGCAATGATATACTGCTACCGAGGACTGATTAAGACCTAATCAAAGTAGGATGCCATTTTGCATGCATACCATCAACACAAACTTGCCCAAAAAAGCCTCCAACCTCTTTTCAATATAAACTGAGTCTACTGAAAGCTAAGTATGCACAATGTGATAGATAGTTCTTTAACTAATCTTGATAAAATAGGAACAGTGTTATAAAATTTATTCATAATCACCTTGGGGGGTTTCCTCATAAGATACATCATAGTCTTGCAGTTAAGTAGAAATGCATTCTCATTGTATGACAATGAATTCTTCTCTCCTTCAGCTGTTCCAATCTGCTTATCATACCCGGCTTCATTGAAGTAAGGCTGAGAGTTGAGCACTAAGCCTTGCAGTGAAACTAAGACTTGAAGGATGCTTGAAGATTTTGGATCCCATACTTCATTTCCTCTGCCCGTCCATGTATTTAGAAGGCTAAGGCACACCTTCCCTTCTTCATACAAATTAGGGTTGATGCGCCAACCACCAGAATGATAGTAAGCCGACTGCATATGAGACCCATACAGAGAACAAAGAAAGAAATGAGATACATCCATTTGGACTAGATTTATAAAAACTGAGCATGCAATTTATATTAAATTATCTTCTCTTTGTTCTTTCTTGGGTGGGGCATAATAAGTTTGACAGCAGTACAGCTTCAAAATTCCTTACCGGTGGAACATCTGGGTACTCTGGCGGAAGGTGAAAATCGAAGAAAAAAAGTCCATCTTGATAAGGGGTCCCATATGCCCCAACAATTACTGCTCTCAAGAGATCCATTCTATCTTCATAAACTCGTACATAGATTTCCTCTGTCATAATGTTTCAATTTTTTACACTTACTGAAATAGGGGTACAGTACACTATGAAACTTAGATGGCATCAAAGAAATATATCACTAACCAGGAAGGTTATTCTGCAATATGGTCCAATCTTGTTGCACCTTCTTAAACCATTTTCGGTTGTTACACTGAAAGTGGATTGAAAATCAAATAGTGATCTCAGTATGATATGGTAAAGGAAGATACAATTAATGTAAGAAAAGATTTGAATGTATTCATGAGCACAGTCACATGTATGATGCTCCAACATGATCAATAGTGTTGATTTTTGGTTTAGCTAAAATGAAAGAACCTAACCTAGATAGATACTAGTAATGATCATTTTGTCAAAACTCAGTCAAGTGCATCATGCACATGTCTATCTTGCTCTATATTCATCAAAGGAAGATAAAGTATACAATAAACAAGGCAGTACCTATTCATTCTTTCATTTCCCTATTCCTACATTCTATTGTTTCTTGAGATATTAGCAATAAGGTAGCAGCAGTACCTGTCCATTTGCACCAATAAAATAATGGTCAGAAGGATCTTTAGTTATATCAAAGTGTTTGAAACTGCAAGCATCATTGTCATAACTCGCTGGAGCATCTTCATTCCTCAAGCTACACAACGTCTCACATGCTTCCAAAATTTCAGGTGATTCTGGAATAACTTCCTCATTTCTTCCACTCTTACTGCCTGAAGTATCACCATCAATGGCAATACATTTTTGAGAACTAGACTCGTCACTAACACCTGGTGATGGAAGTTCACTTTCACCTTTCGACTGCAAGTGAACAGGATCTATGTTTCTTTGGCCCCTTGAGAATATTCCTGTGGCAAGTCTGGTGACAAATCGAAATGCTGCTAAGGGAACAGAAAGTGCTGCAGCCCTACCAAAGTCATTCTCTCCACTCTCTTCTGCCTCAGAAGTAATGCTGCTTGAATTTTCCCTCTCAATATTCTGCACGTCATTATCTTGCATAATTAAAAGAATGGACTAATAACTACAATCAACATCTTAGAATGTCTACCATTGAGCAAATGCATTTATGCAAGGGAGGAACTGACTCGGAGACCTTTTGAAATGAGGTAACAGTAATTTCTTTCCATTATGATGAATTTTACAATCACTTTATCTATCGGATATTAAACAGCCATTTACACTTACAAGCATTGCTGAATTTACGTGCATATGAAGGAAAAATAAAGCAGAAGAGTAAGGCCATAAAAACAGACAAATTTTGAAAGATCGGGAGCTTTTAGATTTCGACATCCCAGATTTCTTATCAATGACAATGAGTAGACGCAACACTTAGATAGGGATCATGAACTTGATATAAGTACCAGATGACATTTTTTTTTCTTGGGATTCCTCTCAGAAAGAAACAGGTTTAAGGCTTATTGATAGACACAGTACATATGGGAAAAGAAACAAACCTCTCTGGAATCCTCAAGGACTTCCATTTCATCATCATTAACAGTTTCCCAGCTTGCAGCATCACTTGTTTCACTCCCAGCAGCAATTGATTCATCATCGTCGTCTCGACCAACAACATAGATAGCTTGGGGACCAACCTGAGTAAATTATTGACAAAAAAATGGAAAAGATGTATCATCAGAAATGAACAAGTGTTTACAAAACATATAATCCGCATATCAGTATATCAAGTTATCAACCCCACCCTTCCCTTTTGCATCTTACAGGCTTTAGACAAAAATGATAGAATTCAAAGAGTCTAATTCAAAAACAATTTATGGGTTTTTATCCAGTATTCCAGCTAGCTGTTAGAATGTTTTGATGTGTTTATTTGTTCATATTTCAGGGTGTTTGATTAATATTTATACTTTCTGCTCATAGGGAGTATTTGATCTTGGGTATCTTGGGGACTTATTAGGTTCTAATATGTTGGTAGATTAGAAAACATGGGCCCTATATTTTTAACACACATGATCCTCAAGTTTATATGTTCCCTCTATTTCAGGGATGTAGATGCCTACAAACTAAGGTATGTAAATTCTTATACTCCTTTCCCCTAATACTAGTTCAAGCTTCTGCAATCAGTTTGGACAAGTTTCTAATTTAATTCATATTAATTCAAAGTCTAAAATCTATGCCTGATTTTAGGAGCTCAAGAAGCATCCCAAAGCAAAATCTTTATCCGATTGCCGAAGTTTCTCAAAAATCTTCCAGCATCACTCTTCACAACCCCCAGAAAGGACCCTTCCCTGATTGTAAGTATTATGTATCAAATTCTTTTAACACTAAGACACATAGAACAATATTTAACAGCCTGATTATGACCTAGTCATACAAATTTTAGTAGCTTCAAATTTCCACTGGACATTAATATAGTTGAAGCAGTTCTTTAGTTTTGTTAGAGTACACTGTAAGGGTGGTACAGTTCTGTGTACTGTACAGCTGCCCAGCTAGTTAGTGTAACTGATTTGCAGTTAGACAGTTAAGCTGCCTTGACCTTGTATAAATATATGTAATCGTTCACAATCCATTCAGAAATGAAATCACAGTTATTCATTTTCACTTTCTCTCTCTCTTTCCCTTTATTCTGAATATTGACATGGTATCAGAGTTCGGTGAGATCCATGGCTCACGAGAGACCTAATTCCCCTTGATATAAATGAGATTGCAAGTATAGTGTTCTATCAATGATATAAATGTGAAAACTTAAAATTAGTAAATATGCAGCATTTATCTCTTATCAGAATGATAGAGAGAAATTACAGATAAAAATGAGAAAGTAAGTCTATGCAATGAGCATACCGTTGACACCATTCCATCAGCCCAGGTAACTTCAATATCACCATTCTTAAGACCAGTTATATTTCCAACCCAAGAGAGGTCTGAGAACTCCACACAAGTTTCACCACCAGATGCATTTTCTATTTTACTGGTATGGCTAATTGTTTCCTTTTTAATTCCACATTCTTCATTTTTCTGCTTTGATTTCTCAATGGAGACTCCAACAGAAGCTGTTTCTAAACAGACAGACACGGGGGGCAGCCGAACAACTACATCCCCATAGCAGTAGTCATAATCTGGATGGCTCTCTAACTCATATACACTTACAACTTCCTCCTTGTCGAACTCTCGAGGATCTTCTGCTCGATCAACTGGTTTTAACCACCTCACACAAGCTGTCCGCTCCTTGGCATTAACACTTCTCACCACCCCAACACGCCTAGTTTCACAAATATCCACACCATCATCAGAGGTCTTCTCTACCACATATTGTTCTGAAACAAATTCATGATCACCAAGATTATCAATAGGAATCAAACTTGTAGAATCTAGTTCACGCTCTATTATTCCATCCTGCCATGCAATATCAACTTTTGTCCTTGTGTTGACAATCAAAAGAGCTTTCTCAAAACTTTCCTCCTTCTTCCGGGCCCTTTTTTCTTTCCTGATGACAACTTTCCTTATTTTCTTGCGGTGAAGAGGCCAAGTTTCATGGACAGGGTCCTTCGATACCGAGATAGAAGAACTACCACATGAGCTAGAATCACGCGAAGGATTACTTCCAACATTTCCATCATTCCTTTCCAAAGCATCCACTGGATCAAGGTCCATAGTATCCTTATTCCCATTTAATTCTTCGGCTGTAGCTTCTTCTGAATCACACCCACTTCCTGTCTGATTAGAATCTAATTCATTGTTAACAGAATTGTTAAGTTCTAATTTTGATATGCCTTTGTCCATGGAAATTGAGCATGACAGTGCAGATGAGGGTAAGAGACACCAGTCACCCAATTGCCAATTTGCATGAGCAAAACAAGACAACAATTTTAAGTTTTTGGGCTCTGCTCTTCAGCTGGAGCATTAGAAGAATATGCCCCATAACCAGCAGAGGCTATCCAATAAACAAACACCGATCCTACTGTAACCTTAGTGACAGTACCTTCCAACCTATTAGCTTTCCACAAGCCAGATAGCCATCTTGAATTCTTGAAAACTGATGAAGAGCTAGCCCTTACACGTTGCCCTGGGTAATACGGGAAATGCCCATCCTCAAGGATATTCTTAGAAATAGGTTTAAGATTCATAGGATCTGCTTTGGTGACTTTACACACCGAACCATCATCAAATAAGACAGTCACATTATCTAAAACATCATCAATTCTGCCTAGCCAAGGGCCAAGCACGACATAATCACCAACTGTGAAATCCCTAATACGCTTTAAGTTTTTCGATGATATATCTTTTATTATAGATCCACCAGGGGCCAACAGATCCACACATATATTCACATCAACCACCACACCCACTTGCCCAGTAGGGTCAGAAGCTGCAGCGACAAAGTCCCCATGTAAAAATCCCCGATCTACAACTTCTATGTCATTGAAATTCTGGGTAGACTCAGATTCATCCATCCAGAGTACACGCAGCTGGTCAGCCAGAAGAGCACCAGTTTTACGATGCCCATCAGCACCATTCCTATCAGAATTTCTACTAGTGTTATTACTGTCATCACCATTGCCTTCATCAATATCTGCATCCTCATCTTCACTATCATCCTCATCATCAGTGACGCTGCTATCCGAATCTGAATCTGAATCACCAGCAACTTCTGTCACAATCCCGATCATGCGGTTGGTAGTATTTTTCACAACATCTTGTCTATAGATATGCGGGGTATTGCTTTTCTTACAAGAAACACCAACAGGTTCATTAACTACACTGCTTTCAGTATTTAAAGTTGGATTGCTAACAGCAGAGGCACTCACAAGACTCGCAAGATCCTCTTGGTTCAAAGAACTACTGTCACAAGCATTTCCAGCAGGCTCCTTGTCTTCAGGAAGTCCTTCATGTTGTTGACCTCCCATCTAAAATCATAATCATAATATATATCAATGTCAACTGGAACAGTCATCCTAATATTGTTATTCAACTTCAATTCAGCAATTGAAACAATATCTAACCCATCAAAGGCAACTTCTACCCCTCCCCACCCCCACCCCCCAGATTTTTTTTTTTATAAAATGAAATGAAAAATGAGGGGAAAAAAGCCAGACTTTCATCCATACATCAACAAAAAAAACCACAGCCATTCGGGATCCGAAATCACATCACAGAATCAAACAAAAGCTTGCTGCCAATTACAACCCAGTTCACGCACACCGCATCATCAATAAACCATTAAAGTTCAATCAGACAGCATCGCGATTAACATAATCCAAAACAAAAATCAAAATTTACTGCAAAACACGGATTAGTATACCCTAAGGCAGCTCGAACGTTATTTAAAAAAAAAATAGACAAATTGATCGACCATGAAAAAAAAGAGACAAATGAGCTATTTTTCAGGTAAAACAGACGCATCCAAAGGTTAATCAATTCAGAAAATTAAAATTAAAAATAAAGAAACGAAGAAGAAAACAAATTTGAATATAGAGAAAAAAAGACCGATATTAACAATAAATTCCAAAAGAAAGATGAAAATGGATAGTTATTGGCAGCAAGAGAGCGAGATTCAGAGTATACCTCGCGAAACGGAAGAACGAGTTTGGGAACTTTGCGATGAAATTGAAGAAGACGAATATGCGAATGACTCTCAGAGGAATGAGTATTTGTTGCAGTGACGTAGGGGCAGTCTCGTAATTCTACTTTCGTCCAATTGCTTCTGCTCCTATATCCAGCTACGTGGGGAACCCCATCACCACCGTTCGTTTTGAAGACTGGAACAAAGATTTGACTGTTTGAGAATTGAGTGAGATTCCACGCTCAATTTAATTTGAATTAATTGTTTTCTTCTTGTTTTGTGTTTAGATTAGAAGGAGGGTTTCTTTTCTGAAAAATTGGGTTCTTACTTACTTTAATTAATGTCTTTATTTTAAGATGGGATTTGTATTCGGACCCAATAGAATAGGGAGAGGGGACTTGAATAATAACACAACTAATATTGGTGGATTTCTTTCTTTTCTTTCTTCCCAACAAAGACATATAACATGTTTAGTTCCAAAGCTAAGCAATGAAAAATGCTTTTTTGAGTCATGCAAGTTTCAGATTGTTTAGAAATGGTTCAAAAGTAGTATTTCATCCCAAGATAGCGCATAATTTTAATAGCAAAAGGAAGGGATTGATTTAGGTGAAGTCCAGCATATAACTTCATTTGTTGGATTGAATTATAAGCTTCCTCTTTTTTAAAAAAAATCTTTTAATCATACTTTATATGATTATAAAAACAATGAAAAGTAAAAAGCGTTTCAAAAACCAATTGTTGAATAAATTATTATTCTTTTATAAATCTAAGTTTGTACCATATATTTAGCTCACATTATTTTACTATTTCAGAAGCAACCTATCAATAGCCGCATATGTAGATTTTAATCATCACTTAAATGTCGAACTTTGTTAGCATTATGTGATACCATCAACGAGTATTTACTATTTAGGAGCTTGGGCTTCTTCCAGTAGAAAACCTTTTAGGTAGGCTTTGTAATTTATTTTTTATTTATTTTTGGTGGATTTAGGTAGGCTTTGTATATATCACTTCATTTTTTCAGACATTTAATTTAAACGATAACAGGTATAAAGGCAATATTTAAAGATTGGTGCTTTCTCAAACATAGACGATATATTATTAGACAAGTTTACATATATTTACAAATTGAATGGAGTGCCTGTGTGGTATGCAATGCTACTCCCATCCAATAATGGAGAGCTTTTCAACAACGCCAGCCTCTTGTTTAATTTCGAGGAGCCTCAAGCTCAAGGCAACTCAGTTTGGAAGTTAATGTGGCATAATTGGCATTGCTGGCCTGGACCCCGAGTTTGGATGCTTTTCTGCAGCTTCAGATGCATGGAAGACTCGTACGGTCGTACCAATTTAGTTTCACTGGGCTAGACACCTTGAACACGATCCTTGTGGCCCGCCATTGTGTTCATTATTATGTGTACTTTGTGAGATTGTGTGCAACTGAAGGATTTGTCGATGAGATGAAGGAAAAACTATAATTCTAAATACCATACAGATACAAATCATAGCATGTGATTCATGTTAATCAAAGGAAAGAGAAGAATTTCATACCTTGGAGATTCGCAGAATCCATCACAGCAGATCAGAGGGTGAGAGGGATACGAACAGTTGATCAGAATGTTAGAGAATGTGAGAGGGTTACTCCTCTCTTTCTGGTTGGTTTTTGGTTTTGTGTTTCTGTCCATTAGAATGCCTAATGGGGAGGCTATTCTTATAACCTACCAGCAGAGAGTAGGGACCTCTCAACGGGTTAACATTAGAATGACCCAGCCCATCATAGGGTCACTCTTTAGTAAATACCCAACAATAATTTCACCAATTGGTTACGTAATTAAGAATTAATTTTATAACTGATATATTAATAATTTAATTATAATTTAATAACCAATTAATGCTAATCCACATATTATACACATTAAAAATTTAACATTCTCCCACTTGGATAGCATTAATCAATTATTAAATAGAAATACCACTTACGATCAAAGCATACGTTAACCAGCAGTATAAGAAATATAAGCTTTAACAATGCAGAAATAGTATCCGATAGGGAAGTAAATCATACATGCTAAAGACTCATATTTCACATAAAGATTGATGAATATAAAATTGCATATAATTAATAAAGAGAAATATGCAATTCAAATAAATGGTCCAAGCATCTTAAAATGCTATAAGAGATATGAAAACAAGAATGACGTCAATTTACATATCTCATAAAAAAGATAATGGGCAAATAATGGTTTCAGACTCCCACTAATCCAATACATCAAAAGACTTAACTAAGCCCATATGAATTACATGATTCCGAATATTCCAACAGGTTAAGCCTTTGGTTAGTGGATCGAGCATGTTTCTGTATCAATATGCTCAATACGAGTCGGAAACTCCCGAATCTTCTCTCTAACAAACAAATATTTCACATCAAAATGCTTAGTGCGAGAAGAGCTTCTATTGTTATGAGAGAAGTTCACAAAGCAGCATATTGTCACAATATATCACAAGTGGCCTAGATATGCTTTCAACAACATGAAAGCCGAAAATCAAATTTTTCACCACATGGCTTGACAAGTAGCCTCATAGCAAGCAACATACTCTGCTTCCATGGTAGAAGTAGCTGTAAGCGTCTGCTTTGACGCTTTTCAAGAAATAGCTCCTCCTGCCATCATAAAGATAAAGCCGTAAGTAGATTTTCTGGTCGTCGGGCAACTGCGAAAATCGAATCGAATAACCAAGTGACATGAAGTTGATCGGACTTCTTATAGGTCAACATATAATCTTTGGTTCCCGCGCAAATATCTCATGACCTTTTTACGGCTTTCCAATGACCCAAACCTAGGTTGCTCAAGTATCTCCCTAAAGCATTTACAAAGAAAAGCAATGTCGGGACGAGTACAAACTTGAGCATACATTAAACTGCAAACAATGGAAGCATATGGGACCTTTTTCATTTCATTTATTTCTACATCATTTTGAGGACATTGAGATTTAGAGAATTTTTCTTCACCCTTTTGAACAGGTGCAGCACATGGGGAGCAAGAATGCATATTAAACCTTTTGAGGACCTTTTCAATATATCCTTTTGAGACAATCCAAGAACACCACGTGACCTATCACGATAAATCTGGATGCCTAAAACAATGAAGCATCACCAAGGTCTTTCATATCAAAGTGGCTACTCAACATGAGTTTTGTCTCGGTCGGGATTTTTACACAATCGCTAGCAAGAAGTATATCATCAACATATAGAACGAGAATGATGAATTCACCCTCACAAGTCTTCAAGTAAACGCACTGATCTGAGGCATTTTCTTTGAAGCCAAGAGAAGTGACAACCTGATCAAACTTCAAATACCATTGTCTGGAGGCCTGTTTCAGTCCATAAATTGACTTATTCAGCTTGCAAACCAAGTGCTCTTTGCCTGTTTCAAAGAAAAACCTTCAGTTGAACCATGTAAACATCTTCAGTAAGGTCTCCATTCAGAAAGGCCGTCTTCACATCCATCTGGTGAAGTTCTAGATCAAAATGAGCTACCAAGGCCATGACAACTCGAAATGAATCTTTTGTAGAGACTGGTGAGAAAGTCTCCTTATAGTCAATGCCTTCTCTTTGGTTATAGCCTTTAGCTACTAGTCTGGCTTTGTACCTTTCAACTTTACCATCTGGAGTACGTTTGGTTTTGAAAACCCATTTGCATCCAACAGGTTTACAACCAATTGGTAATTCCTCCAGACTCCAAACACCATTATGAGACATAGAAGACAACTCATCATGCATAGCATTCAGCCAATCAGAAGCATGAGAGCTAGAAATTGCCTCCTTAAAGGTAATAGGATCATCATCATCATTGAGGTCAAACTCATGTTCCTGAAGATATACAATATAATCATCTGGTATGGAAGGTCTGCGCACTCTTTGAGATCGTCTCAGTGGAATTTCATCAACAATAAGATCATGTTCCTGTTCATCTACAAGTGGTGCTGCCACACCATCTTCATGTTGAAGATTCTGATCAACATCATTAGCTGGAATCATAACTTCTGTAGGAAAAGGAACAGCTGGTATAGGAACAATGGTGCGATCTTCTCTAAGAGTAACTGGTCGTGGTATATCACTCCCACTATTCAAGTCATCCTCAAAGAAAACGGCTCGATCATATTCGACGACTCGCATAGAATGAGATGGACAATAGAATCTGCTACCTCTGGAACCCACACAATAGCCAATAAAGAAGCCACTAACAGTCTTAAGATCAAGCTTCTTAGACTGAGGATTATAAGGTCTAACTTCTGCCTTACAACCCCATACATGAAAATGTTTCAAACTCAGCTTCTTTCCACTCATGAGCTCATATGGAGTTTTTAGTACAGACTTGCTTTGGTACTTGATTTAGAATATAGACTGCAGTTTTTAAGGCATCTCCACAAAGAAAGTCTGTCAATGATGAATGGCTCAACATACATCTTACCATCTCCATAAGTGTGCGGTTACGCCTCTCTGCAATTCCATTTTGCTCGGGAGTACCATGCATAGTGTATTGAGCTTCAATACCGCATTCCTCAAGAAATCGGCAAAAGGTCCCGGGTTTCTACCCGTCTCATTATATCTACCATAGAATTCTCCACCTCTGTCGGATCTTACATATTTTATCTTCCTACCTGTTTTCAACTCAACAAAGACTTTAAAAGGATTTGAAAGCATCTAGGGAACTAGACTTTTCTTGAAGAAGATCTATCCATCCATATCTCGAGAAATCATCTATAAAGGTAATGAAATACCCATATCCACCCATGGCAAAAGGTGTAATAGGTCCACACAGCCGGTGTGAATCAATCGTAGCACATCATCACACCTATTTGCCGCTTTATTCCTAACCTTAGCAGTAAATATGCCCTTGATGCAATCAACACATGTATCAAAAACGGAGAAGTCTAGATCATGGAGAATACCTTCCTTGACTAGCCTCTCAATACGGGGCCTAGAAATATGCCCCAAACGTCGATGCCATAACATAGAAGAATGTTCATTAATCCTACTGCGTTTGTTTCCAACAGCAGAATTGACAGACATGTCATGTAGATCTAACATATAAAGGCCATCACGTAAAACTCCTGAACCAACTGAAATAGAATCCGAATAAACAATCAGTTTTCCACTACCAAACTTAAAGGTGTAACCACATTTATCCAAAGCGTAAATGCAAATCAAGTTCCTTCTCATAGAAGGTGCATACACAAAGATCTCTTAAAAGCAAATTATGTCCGAAGGCAAAAGTAAAGAAACAATTCCAATGTCAACAACAGAAACTCCAGCTCCATCTCCCATAATAATCTTAGACTCAAGATCACTTGGTTTCCTCGAGGCTTGTGAACCCCTGCAAGGAATTCACAACATGAATGGTTGCACTGAATCTAACCACCAAGTATTTGGAGGAACATCAATGACATTGGATTCAAAGCATGTTAGAGCCTTCTCAAAAGTCATGAATTTCTCCCCAACAGCTTTCTGATATTCTTTAGCATTATCGGTCTCTAAGATACTCTGCCTGATGGATTTTTCCATAGTATATTTCATCACTTTCAGGCACACTCTATTAGAGTATTCCCATTTCTCATAAGCAATCCTCTCGTGTTTGCAGAGACTCATTTGTGAGAGCAGCTGGCTTGTCTTCCCTTAAGGCCAGATCCAAGTCAGCAATAGTTAAGTAGAGATCTAGAGACTCTTTCCAGTCCTCATAGTTTGTCCCATTTAGAGTTTTGACAGAATTTGGGAAGGAGGCTTGCATAAACAGAGAATAAGGAATCATTAAGAATTGAAGGGTAATATGATTCCATATATATGTTCAGCCGATCTTGCCCATAATACAAATTTCTTATTCATTATAATTCCGCCTAAGGGTCCCGAATCATAATAAACAAGAAATACAATAAGAAGAATAATACAATGTACAAAACTTACATCACCAAAATTTCTAATACCGATAGGGTACTTGAAACCATAATTGACATAAGCTTAAGACAATAGTACGATGTATAATAACGAATTACATTAATAATAGTACACCGATAGGGTATAATTATTATTAATATAATACAAATATAACACATTAGAATAATCAATTATTTAACAACACAAATTTTGTATAATTATACCCACGATAGGTGAGTTCATAACTATACAAAATATCAATAGTAATGCTACAATTATACATTAGAATAATTAGTTGTTTAACAACACAAATTTTGTATAATTATACCCACGATAGGTGAGTACATAACTATACAAAATATCAACAGTAATGCTACAATTGTATATTAGAATAATTAATTGTATAACAAATGCAGCATAGAACACACAACTTAATTCACATAAGGCTCTAAAATTAATTCCATCTATATGACACATGATCAAGGAGAGTATAACATATCAAAGTGTCACAAAAAGTAGAGAACAATCACAAAATTTTAGATCAAAACCTTAGAGTACAGTATTAAGAAATACAATATTTTTTTCGGTTTTAACCATATAAAATATTCGCGAGGCGAGAGGTATCTCGCGAGGCGAATCTTGTGAAAAGTCAGCAACGTTTGGTCTTCTCGCGGGTACTCGCGAGGCGAGTCAAGTGTTCGCGAGGCGACCCAGAAACCTTTCATTTTCCTAGAACAGTCGACCTTCGGGTCGCGAGGCGAGAAGCGTAGTCGCGGGGCGACCCAGAGAGGATGACAATTTCACTGTTCTTCTGGCTTTCAGGTTCGCGAGGCGAGAATAATCTCGCGAGGCGAATCTGGAATTCCACAGATGCTGATGCCCAGAATCGCGAGGCGAGCAAAACTCGCGGGGCGATCGAACCAGTTTCACGCAAAAGGGAAACGAAAAGGCATCGATTTCTCACGTTTTATTTGATGAAATCCAACGATTTTCGAGTATGTTACTCGAATAACATGTGGGAAGAAAAGCTCTCAAACAATTTTTGATATCATTGGTCAGAATCATAGTTTCGAATTTTGAAGAACAAGGCATGAAAAACGAAAGTTGCTGAAGGAAAAAAAATTCTGGGTAAGCAAAATTTTTTTACAATATTGATATAACATGATATGAAAATCCCAAAAAAAGATTTTGCATCTTGATTGAAAAACATAAATTAGGATTCATATAATTTTCAGAATAGCTATAACATGTATCTATCCTTGGCTCTGATACCAATTGAAGGAAAAACTATAATTCTAAATATCATACAGATACAAATCATAGCATGTGATTCATGTTAATCAAAGGAAAGAGAAGAATTTCATACCTTGGAGACTCGCAGAATCCATCACAGCAGATCAGAGGGTGAGAGGGATACGAACAGTTGATCAGAATGTTAGAGAAGGTGAGAGGGTTACTCCTCTCTTTCTGGTTGGTTTTTGGTTTTGTGTTTCTGTCCATTAGAATGCCTAATGGGAGGCTATTCTTATAACCTACCAAAGAGAGGAGGACCTCTCAACGGGTTAACATTAGAATGACCCAGCCCATCATAGGGTCACTCTTTAGTAAATACCCAACAATAATTTCACCAATTGGTTACGTAATTAAGAATTAATTTTATAACTGATATATTAATAATTTAATTATAATTTAATAACCAATTAATGCTAATCCACATATTATACACATTAAAAATTTAACATGAGACTCTTAAACCTTAACCCTCATCACTGATAGAGTTTCTTTGCTATGATTTGGAAAACTTGATCAACTCTGATATGTCCAAATGGTACGGAATTATGGATGATTGGACCATGTATTCTTCGTTTTGGTTTACTTTGCTTGGTTAGTTTGGACAAATCATAACATGATGCTACTTTAAAAAAACAAGTATAGTGTTACAATTTTTTCATCAATGATATCACCAATCATAGTTGGAGACTACTTCATTTCAAAATGTAGAGATCGTTAAAGCAAGCACGACATGAATTTGACTTCTAGCAAAGTATTTAAGAAAATAAGTTATCTACCAATTATGTTAAACCTTGTTGGTAGTGTTATAAATATTTTATTAAGTACTAATTATAAAGCAATTATCATACTTATTTAATTATATGACTTAGATTTCCATATTAATGTCCAAATTTATATGTTATGACAACATATCGAGTTAATCCAATTCTGTTTTAAACATTTTTAGATCTTGAACGAGCTGTGTTTTTTGGGTTCTAAATCCAAAGGTATTTCAATACTCACAATGAATGACTAATCACTATTAACGGGATGTGCCATCCGCACGCCAAACATTATTTTAACACCACCAGGAATCGAACCCGGAGCAAACCGAGTCGACCCCTAGAGTGTCTCAGGGCAGGCTTATAACTACTGGACCAAGAGACTTGGTTGATGGAGTCGTGTTTGAATATAAGTAAACAACCCCATCAAAATGCCAAATCAAATTTGGACCAAGTTAAACTAGTTTCGATCTATCATATGAGTCAGTTTAAAGTTTAAGTATGCAGAGAAAAGAGGAAGGAACAACTTACAGTTATCTAACATCTATATCATTTATCTCAAATTTTATGAAATTTGAACATCAATAAAAATGTAATCAAATAGCTCTTTTAAAATTGTTATTACATTAATTTTGATGTATATAAATAAAGTAATAAACAATTTCAAATTAATGTGAACTTTTATATATATATATATATATGATCTATATAAAATGAATTTTCAATTCAACGGTCTATTTTGTAAGAAACTTACCGGATAAAAAGTTATACGGAATGATAACGAGTGCGTTAAGGATACTCATTAAGGAAATAAGAAAAATAAGTTTTTATAGGAAATTAATGTATTTGATATTTGAAAAGTGAATTACTTAGTTTTTTAATAAAAACTTATTTTTCTTGGTTTTCTAACGAGTGTTATAAGATCACTCGTTAGCATGGCCCAATAGTTATTTACAGGATGTAAGAGCGCACTTTTCATTTACACCGGAATATGCATATTCCTCTTTTGAAAAAAAAAACTAATTATAATCAAGTAATGAGAAACTGCATAAATATTAGTAAATGTGTCTGCAATCGTGTATTAGTAACATACTAGCATTATTTACAAGAGTTTAATTGATATGGAATAATAGTGGAAAGATTTTTGTACTAAAAACCAATCATAAATCATGTATAAATAACTTTTAATATCATTTGGATAAGAATCAAAGATTTTCAATGATATTATAATTTATTATTATTGATTGACAGTATAAAAAAAACTTTTATAGTGTATACCAGTTAAACTTAATTTACAAATAAATAAGTTTACTAGGAGAAATATTTTTTTAAGAAAAACAAATACCCGTCCATCTTTAATTCTGAAGAGCGATATTTCAAGTTTCAACGGTCTAGATTGATCCAGTATCAACTGCTGAGTTGTAGACCTATTCGCACCAGAAAAGTATCCTCCATCCATGGTAATAAGCCCATGGATCGGATACGGTGCACTGCACAATAAGCCGAAGCAGACGCTGAGAGAGAGATCACGCCGGAGAAGATGATCATATGCGTCGCAGTCGTAGGTCACCAGGTGAGTCATCATTCCTTTCATAGCACATCGAAATCGTTGATCAAATCGATAACTAAACGTTCAAAATTTGCTGTGTTTCTGCGATGAACAGAACAATCCACTGTTTATACAGAGCTTCACTGAGGCCGATGATGCTCTCAAGCTTCATCACATCGTTCACTGCTCCCTCGATGTCGTGGACGAGCGAGGTGCGTTACTCTGTGCTCCTTCCCATTTTGCTAACCGTGCGTCTTTGTTTGTTGGTTCTCACCTTAGGATTTGGTCTTTGCAGTTAACAATCCTAAAAAAACAGGACCAATGCTCAATGAGACTTTTCTAGGTCTGCTTTATCCTATTGAAAACTACAAAGTGTGAGTGTGCTGTCGGTTTTACCTTCAATACAAATGTTGTTTCATTATTTTTAATCCAACAACAAAAATGGACATTAAAGCAAAATTAATTGGTTTATAATATGATTTGCAGCTATGGCTATTTGACTAATACAAAGGTGAAGTTTATATTGGTGACAACAGATCTGGATGTCAGGGATGCAGATGTAAGAAATGTGAGTACAAATAGAAATTTATGGTTTCCTTTCATTTTTCCTAGTGTAGTTTATGGTCAATTTTATGTGAACTTGTTTACTTGACTGCTTGAAGATTGAAGTAATGAAGTCATGTAGCAATTTAATTTTTATCAATGATATCGAGGATATAGATGCCACAGGCTCTTTTTAGCATACAAATGCATGTTAGAGCAAATATGGATAGGTGGTAGTACTAGTGCTACTTTGATCCTAAGATTTGCAGCTAGTCTTCTAGGGGATGATTCTTGAATATCTTATGGCAATTTCTTCAATTATATAATTCATCGGCTGAATACTAAGTAGTTTTTATGAAACAAGGTACCTATCTATCTGACATATATTGATGCTTTTCTACCTGCGCTGTTTCCTGAGCACGAACAGGGAATGCTGCCATTGAACTTATTATGTAGAAATGTGGAATTTCATTTTTAAACTGAAACATATTATATCTATCTGTTATCATGTAACTTGTATTTAGTTGAAAAATTGAACTGGATCATGAGAGCAATACTGGCTTGTATCATATGTATAATGTACGCGATTCAGTAGTTTTAGATGAGAGACCAGGATGCTCTGGGATGGGGTTATTTACTGTTAGTGAGTATGACAGATCAGCTAGTAGATTGCTAGAATTCAGTTAGTAGATACCAAGCTATTATAAATAGTCTCGCTCTCTGTTTTGTTAGGTACCATTTCCAATTACATAATATAGAATCAAGAGTTTCTCTCTTCTTCTCGATTCTCTCTCTCTTCTTCTTCACTCTCTGTATCTGTTTCTATTATGGTATCTAGAGCTTCAAAGTTCTAGGCCATGGCTTCCGAATCGCAATCGATTCACCGCCCCCACCGCCACCGTCTGCCGTAATCTTCTCTACCTAACTTCGCTTCGATTGTTACAGTGAAACTCACTGATAACAATTTTCTTCATTGGAAACAAGTCGTCGAAGCTGTAATTCGAGCAAATCGTCTTGAACGCTTCTGTGCATGCCCTAGAATTCCACTGCGGTATCTCTCTGATGAGGATCGTGTTTCCGATCGTGTCAATCCCGAGTACTCGGCTTGGGAGGCACAGGACCAACACCTGTTCATATGGATGCTGAACACTCTTTCCGATTCGATGCATGCGCGAGTGATTGGTTGCGTTCACGCTGGGGAACCCTGGAACGAGATTCATAATCACTTCAATGCGCTGATGAAAGCTTGTAGTGCGCAGCTGAGATCTGAGTTGCGACACATCACAAAAGCCGATCGCAAGATCAATGAATACTTGTTGAGGATCAAAGCAATTGTTGACTGTTTGGCTTCAATCGGGAGCCCTATCACTCTTTAAGAGCACATCGATGCAATCCTTGAAGGACTTCCGGAAGATTATCATCTCCTGTTCCCAACGATTGAATCGCATCTAGGTCAATACTCGGTTGCGAGAGATTGAAGCACTTTTGCTCTCTCATGAATCGCGTGCGGAACGGTTGAAGGCTAAGACCGCACTTGACACCTTCTCTCGTTAATGTGGCTCATACCGCTACTCAATCACCTCACAACTCCAACAATTTGCCACATCGGGTGATCAATTCTCGCCCCCAATCCTCCTCCAATACATTCCAACATAATAATTAGTATTCTAATCCTAATTCCACTTTTCCGTCATCCGGTAATGGCTATCGTGGTGGCCGCTTATGGCCACCGTGGCGAGGTCGAGGAGGAAGATACTATAATCGTGGAGGAGTTGAGTGCCAAATTTGCCATCACACTAATCACACTACCGATAATTGCTACTATCGCTTTGATCAAAGAATACACAACTCAAGGGAATCCACCTTATCGGTCCCCAAATCACGATTACTATGCACCACCTCCTCGGTCTCGGAACTCTTCTCGGATTATGCACCACTTCCTCGGTCTCGAAACTCAAATTTTGTTCAAGATCCTCATCCACCGAATCAAGAATCGAATCAACAATGGTTCCATCAAGATGCTTCCAACTTTGGTCAATCCGCCACCTCTCGTTGCCACTACCTTGGCATAACTCCCCACCTTCTCGGGCCTCTCACCTGGTGGCCCTATGGCTATGGTTGCTTCTGGTCAAAGTCCTATGACTATGGTTGCCTCCGGATCCGGATCAGATTCTAACATGTGGTATGTTGATAGTGGTGCCACACATCATGTTACCTCTTATATGACTAATCTTCAGCAACATTCTAACACTAGCGGCCTAGATCAGGTTTTCATGGGTAATGGACTTGGCCTGTCAATTAATTCAATTGGTTTTGCTTGTTTCATTTCACCTTTTGATACCACAATCACATTGACACTCAAAGATATTCTATATGTGCCTAAAATCACCAAAAATCTCCTTAGTGTCAGTAAGTTCTCACAAGATAACAATGCTTTCTTTCAATTCTATTCTCATGAATGTTATGTCATTTCTCAGGTCACTAAGCAAGTTCTTCTTGTTGGCCAAGTCAATCCTCAAGGTTTATATGTCTTTCCAAGTCTTACAGTAGCTGCCAAGGCTTCCTCACCGTTACCACAATGTCTTAGTGTATCTAGATCTAGTCCTTTGAGTTATAATCTCTTAGGTTCATATGTAAATAAAGAAGTTTCTTGTAACTCTGTTTCTAGCAATAGCAGTAGCTTCACTCATACTAATGTGCCTAATTCCTATTACATTTGGCACTGTAGGTTAGGGCATGCCAATGATGCTGCCTTGAAAACTGTTCTACAGCATTGTAACCTACCAAATATGAATAAAACAGTTCTTGATTTCTGCACTGCTTGTTGTTTTGGTAAATCACACAGACTGCCCTCTAATCCCTCTACTTCTGTGTATAAGAAACCATTTGAACTGCTTTTCCTTGATCTTTGGGGACCATCACCAGTTCATTCAACCACTGGACACTCATATTATCCGTCTATTGTTGATGCTCATTCCAAGTTTACTTGGCTGTTTCTCTTAAAACAAAAGTCAGAAACATTAAGCATCTTTAAACAATTCTTAGAGTTTGTCAAAACTCAGTTTCAAACTGTGATTAAGTCTGTCCAAACAGACTGGGGTGGGGAATTTCGCCCCTTTGCCAAGTTTCTTACTGAGTTAGGCATTGTTCACAGGGTCATTTGTCCTCACACTCACCATCAAAATGGGAGTGTTGAGAGAAAGCACAGACACATTGTTGAAACAGGGCTTGCTCTTCTTTCTCAAGCCTCACTTCCAATGAAATTCTGGGATTATGCTTTCTCCACTGCCACATATCTCATCAATAGGTTGCCTACCCCAACTCTTTCAAATAAAACTCCCTTTGCTGTTCTATACAACAAAGACCCTGATTATTCCTTCCTAAGGGTACTTGGATGTGCATGCTATCCATGTTTAAGACCATACAACAAAAACAAACTGCAATTCAGATCTAGTGAGTGCACCTTCTTGGGTTATTCTCCTTCTCACAGAGGGTATAGGTGTCTCTCTAAAGAGAGCAGGCTGTACATTTCAAAAGACGTGCAATTCAATGAATACAAATTTCCCTTTCACATTCGTTCCAGCCCAACTTCTGATCCTGATACTTCTGTTGAGTCAGTTTGCCCCATACCTCTCACGGTTATTCCCCTTTCCTTCACTCCCAGTTCACCTAAACCTAGTCTAGCTGTACCTAGTCCTCCACCTGAAAGTGTCCCTGCTTCTTCACCTACTCTCTCTCCATTATCTCCAAACAAAAGGTCTCCTAACTCTCCTACATCTAGCCACTCCTCATTACCTTCTTTGCACTCAGGACTCACGCCACAATATCCCACCTCTCCAACTCCCTCTCCTAGTCTGTCCAACACTTCTCACAGTCCATCTCCACTCTCTATACAGCCCTCAAACACTCATAATATGGTTACAAGGTCAAAGGCTAAAATGTCCACTGCCCTACTTACACAAGTTGAACCTCATTCACCTAAGGAGGCCTTGTCCTTACCCCACTGGAAAGAAGCCATGATTCTGGAACATGATGCTTTGGTGCATAATAACACTTGGAGCCTAGTAGATTTACCACCACATAGACAGGCCATTGGATGCAAATGGGTGTTCCGTATCAAGGAGAATCCGGATTTGTCAATTAACAAATATAAGGCTAGGCTGGTAGCCAAAGGGTTTCACCAAAAACATGGCTTTGACTACACAGAAACCTTCTCACCAGTTGTCAAACCAGTAACAGTAAGGGTGATACTCACTTTAGCAATCACTCATGGTTGGGAAATTCAGCAACTTGATGTAAATAACGCGTTTCTCAATGGACTGCTCACTGAAGAAGTATACATGGAGCAACCAGCAGGGTTTACAAGCTCTAATCCTAGCCAAGTTTGCAGGCTTGAACAAGGCCATCTATGGTCTTAAGCAGGCACCCAGGGCCTGGTTTGAGAGACTTGCTAAAGCTCTCTTGGGGTTCGGTTTCAAATCCAGCAGGTGTGACCCCTCCCTATTCATACATTCTCGAGATGGTCACTGCACATATATTTTAATCTATGTTGATGACATCATTGTCACCGGTTCCTCATCTAGCCGAATTACACAGCTTATTACCAAACTCAGTGCTGAATTTGCACTCAAACAGCTAGAGGAATTGGATTACTTTCTGGGTGTTGAGGTTAAAAGGTTGGGTTTTTGACCAAACTGGGTTCCTTTTAGAAACTATTTACCAGTTTAGGGTTATTCTGAAACTATTTACCAATGGGGAGTCGTTTTGGACACGTGGCATATTTTATTATTTTTCAATCTGACGGGTCAAAGGCGCCACTGCAGATGGCGCCTACCTATAAAAAAAAAAGTCAAAAGGGGAGGCGCCACTGCAAATGGCGCCTTCCCCTGTAGTTAGAGCCGTCAAACGGGCCGGCCCAACCAATTGGGGCCTGCCCGTTCGCCAAGGCGCTTCGGGTCATGGGGGCCAAAAATCAACCGGGGCGCTAATTTCCTAGCTCACCCTATGGGGCTAAACGGGCTAGCCCATGGGCCGATAATTTTTTTTAAAAATTATTTTTATTGTTTTTTAAAATTCATTTTATTAACTAACAAATTCCATTACCATTCCATTCATATAGTTATAACCTATGAATTAACATAGGAAATGCATGTATCATAGTTATAATAAATATCCATCGTTATAAAAAACATATATTTAAGTTTAACCGTAACACGAAAAGTATAGGATATGTCATATGTACCAAACAAAATAACACAAAAAATTAGGATGAGGATCTCGTCACAAAAAAAAAAAGAAAGACATAAAGGCATAACATAAGTAGGATCCCATCTCAAAAAACATTGAAGCTTATCATCTTCATTCAACATCATTCTTCTTCCTCCTCCTCCTCCTCAACGATGACATTCAAAGGATTCTTTTTATCATTGACTTTGGTTGTCTTTTCATTCGCACCATCAATAGAACTCAATCCTCCTACACATTAAAATATACATTTAGCCATAACAATAACATATAATAGTAGTAACTTAAAGTACAAAACAAAGCTATACAAGAGCTTCAAAAAATATTCTTACCATCTTGTGAGAACCCAAGTAACCAATTGCGAGCACAAATGAGAGCTTCCAGATTTTTTGAAAGTAAAGAGCTTCTATACTTACTCAAAATACGACCTCCAATGCTAAAAGTGGACTCAGATGCCACCGTGGTAATTGGAATACTCAATATATCACTAGCCATCCTTCCTAAATCAGGAAATCTATGGCTATTATCCCTCCAATAATCCAAACCATCTAAATCCTTGTGACCCACAAGTTTTGATTCTTCCAAGTAGAGGTCAAGTTCAGATTTTCCATTCAACAAAGTTTCTTTACTCTCTTCTGCTTCAAATTCCTATCAAATAATTACTAAAAGATTAAAACAAGTACAATAGATGAAAGATGAATAAGTTTGTTGAAGTACAATAACTTACATCATAGTCTGCTGGCAATGTTGAAATACTTGTCCCTTCTTGACAAGTTTGAGTGGAAGTACTTGCATCCATCATAGAATTATGAACTTCCAAATTGTTGGCATAATGATTAAAAAGTTCATACAAAGCATTCTTCACAATACTTAACTTCTCATCAACCAAGAGCTTGTTGGAATAAAGTTTAGAGTAAGCATATTTAAGCATTTGCAACTTCAACCTAGGATCAAGAACACATCCTAAAGCAAGAATTGTGCTACACTCATTCCAATACTTATCAAACTTTTCCATCATTCTTAAAGCCATATCACTAATCACATAATCTTGACTTGATCTACTATTTTTCAATAGAACCTCAATCTTCCATATTTGCATGAAATACAAATTGGATGTAGGATATTTAGAACCGGAAAACATTTTGATGATTTCATAAAAAGGCTCTAAAAATTCATAAATCTTCTTTCCTCTTTCCCAATCTTCATTTGTTGGACAATGCTTATAATGCTCATCTTGATTATCCAAGCTTTCAAAAGCACGACTATACTTAATTGCACTCCCAAGCATTAAATAAGTAGAGTTCCATCTAGTGGACACATCTAAGCGCAAGCCAACATTAGTATCAATGCCACCAATCCCTTCAACACATTGATCAAATAGTTTCATTCTTGATTCCGAACCCCTCACATACTTTATACTTTCTCTAATATTGTGCAATGCAGCACTTGCTACCTTCAATCCTTCTTGAACAATGATATTTAGGATATGTGCATAGCATCTAATATGAAAAAAGTCTCCATTGCACAACAAATTATTTGACAAACAAAGTTGACTTTTCAAGAACTTTTGCATGAGACCATTAGAGGAAGCATTGTCTAAAGTAATTGAAAAAACTTTTTTCTCAATTCCCCGTTCTTTCAAAAACTCAAGCACCTTCCTTGATAGCTCATGACCGGTATGTGGGGGTTCCAAATGACAAAAGTTTAACAACTTAATGTTTAACTTCCAATTCTCATCAATAAAGTGAGCAGTTAGAGTGATATAGCCACGAGTAGTGCAAGAAGTCCAATAGTCAGAGGTCAAACAAACTCTCCCATTATGTCTAGCCAATTGATTTTTCAGTCTTTCTTTTTCATGCATGTAAATCTTCATCAGATCCCCAGTAATAGAAGTTCTAGAAATATTAGTAGCCTCACCAAAAGAAATATATTGACATAACGTTCTAAATCCATGCCACTCAACACATTGAAATGGAAGATCATGCAATATAATCATTTGCGCCATCAAATCACGAACAACATTATCATCAAGTTTTCTAGACCTCATTTTGGTAGTATAGTCAAGCATCATAGTCCCCACATTATCAAATTTAGGAATCTTTACACAATTAGCAATATGACGATTTAAGTGAGATGTACCTCCGCTAGCTGGACAACTGTATACCTTCCCACAACCTTTGCATTTACACGTTTCTTTTCCGTCTTCAGTCAAAGGAAGTTTCACAAAGTGCTTCCAAGCATTTGAGCTATTTGTTTTAGCCTTTTTCTGTCGTGGTTCAACCTTATCATCCTCTTTGGCAGGTTTTGAATCATCTACCTCAATAATTTTGCAATCCTCTCCAGCATTATGATTACTCATATTCAAAAGCTGTATTATTCAGAAAAAAAAAAGATTTAAAACAGTATTCCGATACTAAACAGAGTGTGGGAAAGTAACTCAGATGCTGGGGTGACTGTGGCATGAACTAATAAATCCGTCGCCATTTCATTACTGATATTATGTAAGGAAGAATGAAGTGAACTTCAGTCTTCTTCAAAAATCAAACTCATTTTCCAATCAAGCATGAAATGAATATAGAAACCTGACCAGAACATTGGTGAAATCAACAAGTACCCAATTAATTCTTTTCTGAATGTCGCGCACAACTATAAATTTTCATCTGATTATGATCAAATGAATCTAAAGCTCAAGTTCACAATTGTATCAGTCAAACAAAAACATTGGTGAGCTGGCTGAAGGAACATAACTCATAAGTGACAAGTCCAAAAACATGAACATAAGATAACCATAACAACACAAAAATGAAATTCATGCTCAATGGTCATCCCTATAAGCAGTGCTGAGGAAAAGAAAGTGGAAGTCAGGAATTATTTCTATTCATGTGCTGAGAAAATGTTACGGTAAGAAACATGAAAAGAAATAAAGAAGGTCCTCTCTCAAACAGACATATTGACATTGCACATCAAAATCAAAGACTTAATACAATTAAACACATTTTTTTCTAATTTCTTTAACCATAAAATTATTATATATGGTACAAAGCATTTCTGCACAAACCAGAGGAACATAGAAACAAATGTTAAAATATCCACACACACAAAAAAAAACTGTGAACCCTCTAAAATCACTCAATCAAACTCGTTCACTGAAGCCACTCATTTTCACTCCCCACGCAGAGCAAAGCCACTCATCATCACCTTCCTCCCAACCAGCATATTATTTTCCCACAAAAACCAATTGCAAAGACAAAATATAGAGAGAGAAAATGGACAAAAGAGAAACACTTGTTGACACAAACAGACAGACAGCAAGACATAGAAACACCAAACACGCATCCCTCTCTGTTTCTCTGTTGTGAATGTAATGAGAAACGAGGTTTGAGAAACTGAAAGTGATGAAGAAAATATCAGAGATAGTGACTTTGGAACAAACAAAACAAACAGAACAGAGAGGGACAAACAGAACAGGCAGTACCTCAGGCGGAGATTACGCACAGAGAGAGAGCGGCGGGAGTGACGCACAGTTGGAGACGGAGAGACTGAGAGGGCGGTGAGGTTGGCTTGCTCGTACAGTCGTACCAAACTGGTTTGATAAAAGGCTAAACTTGGTTTGATAAAAGGCTAAAGGCATTCGGTCCAACAAGGCTAAAAGGCTACCCCTTTTAATTGGTTTTGTAAAAAAGGTTAAAGGCATTGCCCGTTTCGGGCTATGCATTGATGGGCCAACAAATTTTCGGGCCGGGCCAAAAATCAACTGGGCTCTAGTTTTAGTAACCCAGCCCGTCATTTTTATCGGGCTAAATGGGTCAGCCCATCGGGCGGGTCCGTTTTGACGACTCTACTGCGGTGGCACCTCCACCGCAGCGGTGTATCACGTGGCACCGCAGGCCCCCAACCAAAAATTGGGCGCTTTGCAATTTTAAAGGAACAACGCTACAATTTTAAAGGAACAACGCTATAAAAAAAATTATACTATAAGTATAGGGAGTAACGATGACATTAATGATAAAGTATCTATTTAAAACAACAAGAGGCAATAAAAAAATCCCGTAATAATGAGTAGCAAATAATATCACAGGAACCATAAAAAAATAATAGCAATAACAATTTACACCAATAAATATTCATCAATTATTACAGTAGTAAAAAAAAAATTTATTTGGATCAGACTTTCCTCGGGCATCTACTGATTAAAATTCAGAGTGTGATACAATATTTTATCAATATACAAGTCTGGTTCTTATTTGGAATTTTTAATTCGAATTCATTTAAGTTTAAATATAATTTGCTACTATCATTTTATAATTATCGAATTATACTTTCATTCAATTTATTTGCAAAATTAATTCACATACTTGGATGGTACAAATGCCAAAAAATTAATTCACATATTCTTGTTTTTACAGTTTGCTTGTTATTAGTTTAAAATTTTAAGGGAAATTCTCATTCTGTCATCTTAACATAATGGAACTCTGGTGAGAGCATTGCAGAAAATCTCCGGAGTGAATTAAGAAGATGGGTTTGTCTGAAAATGAAAAAAGTCATCCTGAAAATGAAAAAAACCATCCTTCAAACGAATATAATCGTTAGTTATATCTTAATCTGATTTTTAATATAAGGATTATTATTAAAATATTGAAAATATATATTAAAGTAATAATAAAATTAAAGTAATAATCGATGTGGTTAAATCATGGACATAATAAAATTGAAGTTTGCAGGTTTATAGCTGCAATGAGTCCATCCCTGTCCCTTTTCACTCGTTTTAAACTAATAACAAACAAACTGTAAAACAAGAATATGTGAATTGATTTTCTGGCATTTGTACCATCCAAGTATGTGAATTATTTTAATATATTATTTTTAATAAACTAAATTTATTTTGGTTTTAATTATAAATAATATATTATTTATAAATTATTAAAATAATGTGTACAGTAATAATTTATTTTTATATAGGTCTGTGTTATAAGTATTAAGTAATTTAAATAATAATTTAATATTATAAATTTTAATATAATAAATTATTAAAATAGATTATAAAAAAATAAATTATTGGTATCATAGTTTTTTCATTGAAATTAAAATTATTAAAATACTAATCAATATATGAATTATAAAATTAAAATCGTTACTTTATTATTTGAAATTTAATAAACTAAAAAACTGATATTTTATATCGTGATGTCAAATGGGTTTACTATTTATGTGATTTATATAAATAGTAAAGTCATGGTTACGGACACGCTTTCCCGCTAGGTGTAAGGAATGATTAGATATTTTGGTAAACCCAACACGACACATGGCCCAGGGAAAATAAATAATATTTGGCAATATGAAAGTTAATGTGGCAAAGGAGACGTAAATAATATTATTAACATAAAATTAGTGGATTTGTCACATCGGTCACACATATTGCCACAATATCTAATCATAAGTCTATTTTGTTGTTTTAAATAGATATTTTATCATTAATGTCATCGTTACTCCCTATATTTATAGTATAATTTTTTTTGTCGCGTTGTTCATTTAAAATTGCAGGTGACTTTCTTTTAATTCTTATAAGGTAAATTTTTTTTTACTACTGTAATAATTGATGAATATTTATTGGTGTAAATTGTTATTGCTATTATTTTTTTATGGCTCCTGTGATATTATTTGCTACTCATTATTACGGGATTTTTTTTATTGCCTCTTGTTGTTTTAAATAGATACTTTATCATTAATGTCATCGTTACTCCCTATACTTATAGTATAATTTTTTTTGTAGCGTTGTTCCTTTAAAATTGTAGCGTTGTTCCTTTAAAATTGCAGGCGTCCAATTTTTGGTTGGGGGGCCCCCTGCAGTGCCACGTGATACACTGCAGGGGGAGGTGCCACTGCAGGGGAAGGCGCCATTTGCAGTGGCGCCTCCCCTTTTGACTTTTTTTTTTTTTAGTTTATAGGTAGGCGCCATCTGCAGTGGCGCTTTTGACCCGTCAGATTGAAAAATAATAAAATATGCCACGTGTCCAAAACGACCCCCCATTGGTAAATAGTTTCAGAATAACCCTAAACTGGTAAATAGTTTCTAAAAGGAACCCAATTTGGTCAAAACCCTAAAAGGTTAACTACTGGGGGTCTCTTGTTGTCTCAGACTAAGTATATAAAAGACCTTATACATAGAGCACACATGGTTGAGGCTAAGCCCCTTCCAACTCCCATGACCAGCAGTTGCAAGCTGACCAAGTATGGTGCAAATTACCTTCCAGATCCATCCCTATACAGATCAATAGTGGGTGCACTTCAATATGCAACCATTACAAGGCCGTAAAATCACTATAGTGTGTTGGGAAAGTGTGTCAATTCCTTTCCCAATCCTTAGAGGAACACTAGAAAGCTGTCAAACGTATCTTAAGATACCTGCAAGGCACTCTCACCTATGGTCTGCTACTCAAACTAGCCTCCAAACACAGCCCCCCTCAGCTGCGGCGTTCGGTGATGCCGATCGGGCAGGTGACACTCGATGATAGGCGCTCGCTTTGGTCATCGCGTGTACCTTGGACCAAACCTAGTGTCGTGGTGGTCCGAAAAGCAAACTCTTGTGGCTCGGTCAAGCACGAAGCGAGTATAGAAGCTTTCTGCAACCACAACACAAGTGATTTGGTTGCAATCACTCCTCAAAGAGCTACAAGTGTCTACACTAAGTCCAAGTGCTCTATTGTGATAACTTAAGTACGCTTTCTCTTTCCCATAACCCCGTACTTCACTGGGGACCGAGCACATGGAGCTAGATCTTTTCTTTGTAAGAGAAAAAGTGCTAGACAAGACTCTAACCGTCTGTCACATACCTGGAATAGACCAAGTTGTTGATTTACTGACAAAGCCTCTAACATAGAACATATTTGAAGAATTAAGAAGGAACCTTGGCATTGTTGATAGGTTCACCTATGTAAACACCCCCCAATGATTATAAGGGGGTATGTTAGTGAGTATGACAGATCAGCTAGTAGATTGCTAGAGTTAGTTAGAATTCAGTTAGAATTCTGTTAGAATCAGTTAGTAGATACCAAGCTATTATAAATAGTCTCGCTCTCTGTTTTGTAAGGTACTGTTTCCAATTACATAATATAGAATCAAGAGTTTCTCTCTTCTTCTCGATTCTCTCTCTCTTCTTCTTCACTCTCTGTATCTGTTTCTATTATTTATTTATTTTCATGGCTTCACTTTGGTGCCCTTCATAAATGATTTTGTGATTTAGGGTTTTTAATTTGGGATTGTTTTGTCATTTATGGATTTTGTTCTGTTTTGGATTATGTTATTCTGATTTAAAATAGGATTAGTTTTTATTATGTTTGGCTTGTATTGTGTTTGGAACTTTGGACTTCTTTTATGTTTGGTTTTATTTGGCCTATATATAGGCTATCGTTGTAGACATTTGTCAGCTTTTGATGATTAATTATATTTTGCATTTAGAGAGTATCTGAGATTCGAGTCGGAGGAGAACTTCGCTCGAGAACTTCGCCCTAAAGGACTACTCTAGGTTGGGAATTACCCTCCCAAGAGGAGTACTCTTGGGGTTATGGTTCTGAATCATGTTCCTTGTTTTGTTCTTCTTTGTCCTTTTTAAGTAGGATATCTTATCCTTTTCTCCAGCCGTTTCTTCTTTTGTCCTATTAATGCTTCTCTCTCCTTTTTTTATTTAAAAAAGCTTTAATCACAAGATTTTATCGATACAACATACAAGCATATAGATGGTTCATGTAAGGATGAGATGTTTTTGTGTTTCCCTGTCTTCATTTTCTTCAATGATCATGAAATATCTGTTTGTGTTTCTCTCATTATTGGTGTCCAGTTAAGAATCCGTATACGATCTTTTCCAAGGGCTTAAGAATTTGCATCAATACTAGGATGTTTGATCCTGTTCTCATCCATGTTTTTTTCTTGTTAGTTGAATGCTGATGATAAAGATGAACAGGATATTTTAAGTTGGACTTAAATGCCTTTATCTCCATTTGTTACATCATTCTAGATAAGACCTCCCTGAAGTATTGTACAGGTGAATCTTATTTACTGGATGCTAACTTCTTGTGGATTGTACTATACAGTTTTTCAGGAGGTTCCATGCTGCATATGTAGATGCTGTTTCAAATCCATTCCATGTACCGGGTAAAAAGATAACCTCAAAAACTTTTGTAGAAAGAGTGAGCACCATTGTCAAGTCCTTTGGTTTGAGTTCAGCTGGGTGAATCACTGAAGATATTGCTAGTTTAATCCTTTTATGGCTATTTCTGACACAACTTGTGTTGCTTTATTATATTTTGCCTCATAATAGTGTTCCTTAGGAGTTGTGTTGTGCTTAAAAAAAAATTTGGTTAAACGGTAAAACGTTTATTGGAATGTCGAGGACCATTTTTAACAGAAATTGTATAATTCAATATATAATATTCGATATATTCTTTTTTTTAGAATGAATTATCACAATTGTTTCTATTTTCCTTAAGCAAATTTGATTTTTGAAGGGTTTTTACTTTTTAATCTCTTCGAAGCTGAGTTTAAAATCACGTTGCATCTGTTATTCTGCGGACGTGACTGTCGTAGTTTGCCAATTAGCAGCATTGGTTAACTTAACTGTGATTTGCAACTCTGTTAATCATCATCCAATGATAAGCTTTACGATACAGTGCTCTGTAATTGTAATTGCAAGTTTTCTGTAAATTTACATTTTTTTGGTAGTTAGTTTAGAGATGCCACATGGCTTTAGGTGGTTAACTAGTTAGTCAGTTGTAAGACCTAACAGAATAATTGGGTCTACGTTGATGTATAAACACTTAATAGCATTGCTATCCATATTTAGAGGTAATTCAGATATTCAATTCAAGATCCCCTTCTAAACTCTCTCGCTCTCATTCATCTCATTCTTGCTCGGTTAGCTTTCTCTCTTAGCTGATCCTGCATGAGGAACTGCATCTCTCGGATTTATCCCCAAATTCCTGAGCTGCACCACTTTATTTTGGGATGAAAAGTAACAGTGAACTCACTTTTCTAGGTTAGGACATTAAAATTCTTAGAAATTACTACTACTTAAGCTTAGGGGTAATGGATGGATGAAAGGAAACAAGGGATGACAGAGCCTTTTACATGGTTATTGTCGTTCCAAACTGTGTAGGGTTTAGTTTTCCACTATCAAAATCTGACTTCTTCACCAGCAGATCGGCTAAGAATGCAGCCAAAACTTCGTCCATAAAATGAGTGAGAATTTTAAACCACCTTGCTGAATAAAACCCACGATATAAGATGTACTACTGATATCGGTGCTTCGCCATCTCCTCGTTTGCACGATTCCTCATCCCAACTTCAATCCCTTTGTATTGGTCCTTTTCTTCTTCATCCTTCTTTTTGATATGTCCGGTGTCCCTATGGTTTTTAGGAGAATCAATCAAATAGACACCTGGCTAAAATTGAAACGTGACTAGAATTCTGAAAATAGAAAGAGAAGACGAAGGAACAGACTACAATTCTGAAAATAGAAAGAAAAGAAGATGAAACAAAAAGAGAGAAAATTGCAACAGTTTGCTAATTGGCTCATTAGCATCATTGATTAATCCTCTGATTGGACTTTGACTAAATTTTGCAACATATGCAACTTCATTAATCAACCGGGAATCACAGTGAAAGTAAAATGTTTATCTTGCATCAAAGGTATAATAAGGACCTCACAAATTACAGATTTATTTGGGTGATGGTCATGGCAGGACGACATACAATTAATGATGGACTGAGCAACATAGTTGTATCACTAAGAGTAAGAGCTGTTTAGTTTTCCACAATCAAAATCTGACTTCTTCAACAACTGACTAGCTAGGAATGGAGACAAAATGTTGTCCCTCAAAAAGCTAACTAATTTCGAATCACCCTGCTGAATAGAACCCACGATATAGGAAGTACTAATGATATCAATGCTTCTCCATCTTCTCTCATTTGCATATTTCTTCAAGCCTTCTTCAATCCTTTTGTATTGCTCCTCTTCTTCTTCATCCTTTTCTTTGATGTCTCCGTCTGATTTTTTGGCGAAGGCCTCAGCTAGGCATCTGGCTACAACAACCCCATCTTCCAAAGCACAGCACCCACCCTGGCCAAGATCAGGAGTCATGGGGTGTAAAGCATCTCCGGCGACGCAAACATTGCCTTTACTAATATTCCCCAACAGGAGCTCCCAGGGACGTCTATATCTCAATGGAGATAGTAAGAAAGCATCTAGTTCAGTGTTTTCTATGTAGGATCTAACATCACTTGGCATCTTCTCAAGCTTGTTCAACACTAATTGCTTCATTTTAGCTGGATTCTCTTCTATCTCCTTGTCTGCAAGGCATGGCAAGTGAACAAGTAAATGTGACAATGGTAAGCATAAAGGAAACCCCTTATAAAAGCATCAAATCAGACTGGATGTGGATTGAATCAAAGAATTCACCTTGGCTGGTGGGAGTCCAAGTGAGAAACCAGTAAACGGCCTTGTCATCACAAGGAATGGCACCAGCTCGAAAACCTTTGCCAAAGAACTGCATGAACCCAGGCTCAAACCCATGATTGCTCTCCAACTCTGAACAACCCCTGATTCCATATCTCCCTGTATGAGAAGGCTCTTTGAAGCCTAGCCACTTCGCAACCACAGAGTTCACTCCATCACACCCAATCAATACCTTTTCAGTTGCAACCATCGTTGTATCAAGTAAGGTATACTAAATTGGATTCATAACAGAAATTGTTTGCATCTTATATATAAAGTTCATTTCATTAGGGTGGAAAAAGATGTTTGCTTGCATATTTCATATGTCATGCCACACATGCATGTTGTTTACCTTGGTTTTGATGGTTGTTCCATCAGCAAGATGTAGTATCTTATAGAAGCCAGATTCCTCAATAGCAACCACCTTTGACAAGTACCTGATGGTGCCACTTGGAAGCCCATTGGCAAGGGCTTCCAACATTAACTGCCTTCTAACACAACGAATTTCACAGGGTCCACTGCATTACATAAAAACATCCATCATGGTAAGAATTTCATGTCGAATTAAGACCTTGGCCTCTGAAGACCAAACTAACCCACTGAAGTAGCCAGAAGTCAATAATCATCTACCAAAACAAATAGAATCAGCCAGGTTAGGTTTAGCCTCAACTGAAACATTTAGACACACCAATTATTGTACTTCATTCCTTCCAGAATATAGGAAGTAGAAGTATGGCCAGAAACAACAGCTGCTAAGGCATAGGGTGAACTTTATTCGTATATGGTGTACTTACTTCTTTCCAGTGTCCTTGAAAGACGTATATGATGTTTGTTGCCCTGTGATCAAAGAAGTTGTGGCATTCCTGCACTCCAATTCGAGTAGTTTAGTTTCAGGCTCTTATTCTTACTCTGATTTGTTTAGTTTTCATCTTCAGTTAATAGTATACAAAGACAGATGGACTAGGGAAAACTAAGAATCCATTTGGAAACGAGACATGTTATCTGTATAAACTTTAATTTTTACAACAATATAGTATTCTGAGTTGTAAAAATAAAAGTTGTCAGGAAGTTATTCAGATTTGTTATTCATAAAATATTTTCATTGAAAACAAAGGAATCATCAAGTTTAAACTTGAAAGAAAAGGGTAACATTATTTACATATCATTTTTATTACATCGTTCAAATCCTTTAAGATCACATCTCGTAACAGATGACTTAGGAATCAGAATCTGAGTAGAAATATACAAAAAAAATGAAAGAGCACTAATTGTAACCAGATAATAAAAATTGTGTAAATATGAAGTAGTGTCTACATATATATGGTTTGCATTTCTTGGTGCAGGTGAATACTAATAGCATCACTTCACACGTAAGAGAGGTGATAGCATCAAAGCATAAGTACAAAAGAATGAGGTCAGGTCACTTGTATGTACCTGAGCAGTTAAATTTAAGTATGATATAAGAGTGGGCTCAAAGTACCTTCTCACACATGGCTTGTAAAAAATGGACCATGTCACGGTGTGAAGTGACTGCAGTAGAAATAAATAATAGATCATTGTCATGTTATTTGAATATCTACACAACATCTTACTCATATTTATCTATATTACATTAATGGGAAATAATGAATGTCATCAATTGTGTTTTGTAAAATAGGAGATGTAGTATCTTCCATCCTGGTCCTGGATAATATGTATTCTTTGTGTTTCCCTCTACTTGTAAACGGGTTCTGAGTATCCCACGTAATCTATAAATGTTACTTTTGCCTTTCTAAAAAAAAAAAAAAACCGATTGCAATTTTATTTAGAGGAAGAGGCTTTTGTTATCTATCTTTTACATATTTTTCTCCACTTTTTCGGTTTTATGCTTTAATCCTATTGGATATTTTGGTTCCTAATTCATTAGTTTCATAATATTAAGCATGGCTCTACATTTATTGTAGCTTTATATATGATAAACAGCAGTACCTTGTAGCTTTACATCTGTGTGTGTACAGATTGCATTTCCCAATAGATAATTGATAAGATATACATACCCATGAAGCTGTACATGTTGGCGGCGGAGGATGTCTCCAACACCAACAGCATCCAAGGCCTTCCAACCATTTCTCCATATTGTTAAAGCAAACCCAGTAACCCTCAGAGTATCTGAAGATTCTAATACTAAACTTCGGACACCCAACCTGCAAGCATGTATATATCACTATCAAAGTCTAGCTTAAAGTACATCAATAATCATAATCATCATATAGATAAATAGTACAGTGGAGAGACAGAGACAGAGACAGAGATAGAGAGAAGTGAAGAGAGATACCTATGAAGTCCTAAGGATGTTGTGAGGCCAGCAATTCCAGCTCCCACAATCACAATATCTTCAACAACTGCTGTTTCCATTATTATACTATGGTTGATCTCTGCGCCCTGCCTTCCTTGATGTACTTGTCTCCTGTTCTTGACCTTCTCCTCCGTATCCTCCTTATTTATATTTATATGGATATTAATGGTGTTTGATTTGCAAAAACTAAAGGGCAATACAACACAAATATTTGTCCCCTGTTTGATTTGAAAAGTGGTTAGGAGATATGACAAAAAATGGAATGAGGGATAGGATAGAAATCCAGAACTTTGTCTCCCACCAGATGTCCCATAAAGACAAAATTATTCTTACATCTATCCCCCTCCCCCTCCCCCTCCCCCTCTTTCTCCTCTCTCTCTCTCTCTCCCCTCTCTCACTCTCTCTCTCTCTCCTCTCTCTATTGTCCTTATTTATATATTAAATAATATATATTATAAAGGGTATTTCGATAAATTTAATATTATTTTGTTTATGTTGTCCACAATCCATCAAATAATATACAAAACAAAATTATCCTGAAACTCAAGGATTTATCCTATACTATACTGTATTGTCAAGATACCTTTCGTAAATCAAACTAACACTAAAATTAGGAGGGAGTGAGAGTTAGGTGAGGAAGATGATGTAACTCCTTACGACAACGACACTATAAATAAAGTGCGTATATTTTATACATAAAACTTTAAAATATTAAAAATATATATCTCAATTAATTGTTCAAATAATACTGCTTGAACAAGTGCACTGCATCGCGGAACAGCACATCCATCCAAAAGTTCATTTAAAATGTTTTTTCTGTACTCCTCAAATACATTATTGTGTCAGATTTATATCATCCAAAAAACAAATTTGATTAAATGCACGTATATAAAAGTAAATATATATTTTTTTCTCTCTCTTTCTCATGATAATAGGAAACACATCTCAACAGAACAAATGCCTGAATGTAATCGATTGAATATTATTGTATAAATCCTGTACGAAATTTATATGACTTGGAGAAAGATGATGACCGCAATGCTTATGATAAGTCAAAAGAGGTGCCATAATTGAATTTGATGATGACAAACCCTACATCAGTTGGTAAAATGCGCTAACTTTTTTGCTTTTAATTTTTTAATCAACGATACAAATAATTTGAAAGCAGCCAACCAAAAATAGCAAACTGACAAAAAAAAAAAGTTGTACACTTGTACTAATGGGATAAGGTCCGGCTGGTTTGATCAGAAAATTCTCTACAACCCAGGTTTACTCTGCTTTCTCTATTGCTTTTTCCTTTTTGCTATTCAAGTTTCATGGAGATAACCGGTAAAATTTAATCAGGAACCTAAAATATTTTTGTGATGAAATGCATTCAATTATTAGATCACATGTTTCTCTTAATTATGCCGGTACAATTAATCAGTTGGACATGGATTTATAATGAGTTCTTAGTTATTTGAATAAAAAAAAATCAGTCTTACAATTTTCAAAAGTATTCAATGAGCACTTTATGTCTTCTAACTGTATTGTGAAAAGATTTTGCATGAACAATTTATCCGACACAGTCAATTCAATCTTAAGTCTTGATTAAAATTATTTTAAAATTATCTTAAAAAATTGATTGACTATATCAATGGACAATGGACAAGTGTCGATATAAATTATTCTGAATTGTTTAGGCACTATTCAGTGTTAAATAATAATATTGGTTTATTCCATGTACTAATACTATGACTCTTATTCATTGCTTCCTTTTTTTTTTTTTTTACAAAACTCTTAGTTGACTCTTACTCATTGCTAGTTTTTCTAAGGAAAATGATTTTTGAACACACAAAATGGATACAAATATGGTGTTCCTTTATTTTTATTATGTATTTTTGTAATACGTGTATACAAGAAGATAAAAAGTAATTGAGAGATAGACATAAATATATACGATATTACATACGATATCAAAATTGTGTTCAAATAATATAGTTGTATCTCTTACCATTACAAACTGAGGTTGACATGAGTGGTTAAGTTAAAGGCCTCTCGCCCCTTAACCAGGGTCTCGGGTTCGAATCTTGGGTATCGAAAAAATCTCAGCTGGGAGGGATGTCACCCATCGAGGTGCCGAACAAATTCTCCGTGGGAGATTACTCCCCTTCTCAAAATAATGGTATGATATTCCTCGAAGTACATCGAAAAAATTATCTTCTACCGTTTCATGTTTGGTAACACACGTCGAGAAAGCTAGTTTGAACCGCAACAATACTATACTTGTGGTAACCCTTTTGGTTGGACAATAAAATTTGAAAGAAACTTGCATAGTATCTGCACCAAAAAAAAAAAAAAAAACTTATTGGTTTAGAGCAAGTAAATCTTCAGCGGTTACCGACACTCACGATAGGATGGGAGACAACTTGTCTTTCCTTTTGTTCCAGCACAGTAGCTGGATTGCCAGGTGGCGGGACCTCCAATTTCCCACATCCAGCTATTGCAAAATAATTATGCGATATTCATTAAAAAAAAATTAAAAATACTAACGAGTATCTTTGATATTTATTAAAAAATTAAGAAAAGAAAGATTATATAGCGAATTATATATTTAATATTAAAAAAAATAATTGATTTTTTAATATAAACTTTTTTAATTTTTTAAAAAATATTTTAAAAATACTCGTTAGAATGACAAAAAAAAAACTTTATACGATGTCAATGTATGCAGTCAGAAACGGAAAATAAATTTAAGTTGTATTATTTGAACACAAAATTTAAATACTGTATATGATATCATATATATTTATTTTTATCTCTCACTTACTTTTTATAATATTTATATACATATATTTAGAGAATAACATAAAAAAGATAAAAGGGACACCATATCCAAAAATATGTTCAAAAGACGTAATTGAATAAATTTCTAAAAGGTCAGCTAAAACGCTGTTTAGTATTTTTGTTTTTCCAAAAGAATATTGTCGGATAAAGCATAAGAAATACTAACGAGTACCATATATTATAATATTTACATCCTAATATCTTATTTTGGAGTTTTTAAATGGATTCCACTATTATATATTATTTATTTTTATTTTTTATAATTTAAACAATCATCTCTCTAATCCAATAACTTCTAAAAAAATTTAAATAGACCCCACCACTTACCACACATCATTACGTTTCATCATAAAAAAAAAGTAAAAGTAAAAGAAAATCCACAAGCACATCTCAATTTTGAGGTGCTAGTTGAGAACTCCATGGGTTGAAGAAAACAAGCACGGATGCTTAAGAGTTTAAGCACTTCCCCTTAAGCACCGATACAGGTGCTCTTAGAGTATTTGTTAAGAAATTAAAATGATAAATTTTCATAGGAAGATGATGAGTTAATGCTTTTATAGGTGTGATTGTTTGTTTTCCAATAAAACCTTGTTTTTCTTTGATTCCTTAATCAATATCCCTAGAACACTAATTAGCAAGACCCAAAAAGATAACTTCAAAAACTTTTGTAGAACAGAAATGATAGATGTATACCCAGATTAAACACCAATACCTAACACCATACAAAATACAAACCACTAAAAGACGAAATAAAAAAAGACAAAAATAATAATAAAATAATGGGTTTATCCAAAGAAATGACAATAAAATTCGAAGCAATAGAAAAATCTTTGGAAGAAACAAATAAAAATAGTATCCAATTAATAGAAAATACTAATAAAATTGTAAATTACACTTATAATAAAATACAAAAAGGACAAAGTGAAATGAATAATATAAGAGATGCATTAAATAGTATAAGTAAATGTAAAGAAATAGACGAAAATAAAGATATTGAAAAAATTAGACAAATTCTTGAACAATTAGAACATCTTTTAGAAGATGAAGAAAAGAATAAATATATAACAATAAAAGACTTAGAAGAATTATTAAAATCAAGAGAATTAGATAAAACAATCAGAAAACAAGAAACACAATTAGAACCATCAATATTATTTAAACCGGTAACTTCATGGAGAGGATAAAAGAAGATTACATGGGAACGTTAAAGAAATCAAATGATTTATAAGAAATTCAACAATTATTAGAACAATTAAAAATAATTGAAGAAGAGCATGATCAAATACAGAAAATAGATCCCATAGATCAAGTAATAAAAGAAAATGATGAAAACGATGAAATAATTTTAAATTATAGTTCAACTTCAGAATCTGAAGAAAATTATATAAAAATGAAAAAACAAAAATATAGTGGAACAAAGCCCAAAAGAAAATGGGGAGAATATAAAAATACCCCCGATGGAGCATGGGATAAATACGAAGAAGAAATAATGTATAAAAAGGATATACAAGAAAAATAGTAAATGGACAAAAATTCAAGAAGAATTTAAACCTCATTATGAATCAACTAGAATAGGAAATGTATTAAATCTTGACTGTGCAAGAAATAAAGAAGAATTATTAGTTCAATGGACCAATGAAATGATATTACTAATAGCAACCGATGAAAGATTTAATAAACTAAATGTCATGGATGTAAAAAACTTTTTAACTTTTAAAACAACAGGAAATGTACAAAGATTTTTACTTAGCATAAAAGATGAAGCTTGGCAAAGACATGCAAGATTAGTAAAAAATAACCAAGATTTTACCAAAATGGTTATGGCTATGATATATCAAGAATTTATAGGATATACAATGTTTGATCAACAAGAAAAAACAAATAAATTCTTAAATGAAAAGGCTAAAACTCATCTAAACAAAATGCAAACATATGACATGTGTCAAATAGAAAGCTTTATTTGTGAATACCAAAAATATTATTATCAAGTGAATGAAGAAGCAAAAGAAACTTACAAATATATCTTTATAGATAAGTTACCATATCCCCTTAACACTAGAATAAAGAAATTATGGGAATCCAGACAAGATGAAACAGTTAACACCTTAGGAGGAATTATTCAAACAGTATACCAAGAATTAAGAGAACAATGTATAGCAAGAGAAACAATAAGACAATTAAATAGAGGGAGCATTGCAATTTGCTGCAATATCCCAGAAATGGAAAAACCTGAAAATTATGGATGTGAAAAACCAGCAAGCAAGAAAAAGAAAATATTATAGGAAACCAAATTTAAAGAAAAGGTATCCAAGAAAGAAAACATATTATAAAAATAAGAAAAAAATTCTTTAGGAAAAAGAAAATAACACCAAGAAAATATTGTCTGAAAGGAAAAAAAAAAGAAATGTGTCTGTTGGATATGTAATATTGAAGGACATTAAGCTAATGAATGTCCTCAGCGGAAAGAAAAAGATTTTAAAGGAAAATCAAAATTAATAAAGCAAGTATACCAAATATATGAGCTTGAACCATTAGAAGAAGAATTAACAGATACTGATGAAAGTATATATGAATATCTTGAAGATGAATTATCTTCAGAAGAAACAGAATTCGAATAATAACTATATAAAAATAATAGTAGAAAAAAGTAAAAAAGAAACTGAAGCATATATCGATACTGGAGCAAGTATTTGTCTAGCAACAAGAGCGTTGTTTGATAAATGGGAAAAATTAGAAAAACCAGTCAAAATACAAATTGCAGATGGATCAATACATCCACTATATTGGGTGGTAACACTACAAAAAAAGAACTGTTTAGCGACCGGCATATTCGGTCGCTAAACTTTCTAATTCGGTCGCTATTTTATTTAGCGACTGATTCTTTGTGGTGGCTGATAACCTAGTCGCTAATCTTTTAGAGATCGAAATAATAATTCAGTCGCTAAATGGCGACCGTAATTTCGGTCGCTAAATAAAAAAAACGGTCGCTAAACGGTTGGTCGCATTGTTTGGGTAACCATTTTCAGCGGCCGATTATCGGTCGCTAGTTCGGTCGCCAATGTTGGTTACTGTTAACCTATATTAGCGACGGATTTTCAGTCGCTAAACCACAATCTGTTAATGGTAACTAAAGTTTAGCGACCGAATTATTGGTTTCTAATTCGGTAGCTAAAGTGGTTTTTATTAATTTTTTTAAAATTTAATTTTTAAAATAATAAAATTTTTCTGTTTTTCTTTAAAGTTTAGCAAAAATACTAATAAAACACACCAAATTACTAATGAAATATACAATCATATGAAATAATGAATATATATAAAAATAATAATCCAAAGTGTCGTACAAGAATCGTTTAAAGTCAAAAATATGACAAAAAAAATTCAGTCATGATGAGGGGGAGATGGAGGAATCCAATCATCCTCAGCGTCTGTACCACCGACGTTTGCTATCTGATCGTCCTCTGTAGTAGCAGCATCAGTAGCTGGCGGTGGAACTGGAGGAGCGATAACAGGCGGCACAACCGTCAGAGCATCACCCTGAGCAATTGGAGTCTGGATCCTCATCTGCTCCAACACCAGCCGCAGTGTCTGGATCCTCATCTGCTCCAACACCACCCATGGCTGTGTAGTGTTCATATGATGTATGTGTTCTCCTCTCTTTTTAATTGATGATTTCCGATTCTGATTTGAATGTTTGATCATATGTATTGCGTGATTAATAAGTTAAACGTGTTTGAGGCCGAAAGGAGATTCGCGTTTTAGAACTTGAATCGGGATCATAAATGTTTTCCAATTCTGAATTGATTGTGTTGATCATATGTGTGCGTGATTAACTTGTTAACGTGTTTGAGGCCAAACGGCGAGAAGCGTTTTAGAACTTGAATTGGAATCATTAATCGAATAATGAGCACGACCGTGAATTTATTTGATTAGTGCAACCATATAGGGAACAAGGTTTAATAGAATTCAAGATTAGGGATTATGAGACCGAACAAGTGATTAATCCAATCATCGAATACGTCCTATTGAGCACGACAGTGGATATAGGAGAATTTAGGGGGTCCCGGTTGACATTGCAATTGAACTTAGGGAAGGAATACATCATCACTTGGGTACTTAACATGATTGGGTAGGTGGATTTGAGACCTTGGATGCATTTAATTTCTGATTTTAATCACCGTAGCGTTATTTGATTTGATTCTTGAATTGCAATCTCAATCTCTTTCTCTCAACCACCCTCTATTGCTTAACCAACGTATCGGATTTCTTGACAATTTAGTTGAATTGGTAGCCCAATCCTTGTGTTCGACCTCGGTAATATCTTACCGTGTTTTTATTACTTGCGACGACCCGGTACACTTGCCGGAGTCACAACAGAGGACTAGTTGAACTTCCTTCGCCCGAATCAACGTTTCTAGGCATCTTTGTCCTTCTCGTGTTAACTTCGTCCGGATAGTAATAAGAGGCAAAAGTGGAAGTCTCCTCTACTAAGTATGCTTCACAAATGGAACCCTCCACTCGTGCCTTGTTCTTGACTTTGTGTTTAAGGGAGTGCAGGAACCTATTAAAGAGGGATACATACAAATAATTACTAGTTTTAGGGAAAGCTAAACTACGATCTCGTGTTCGTGAATTTCATATGTATTAAGTAAAATAGTTGATGTTGTTTACCTCTCAAGTGGATACATCCAGCGGTATTGGACTGGGCCACCAACTCTTGCTTCGTAAGGTAGATGAACTGGCAGGTGTTCCATGGAATCAAAGAAACTCGGTGGGAAGATTTTCTTCAGCTTACATAACAAAACGGGTATCTTGACTTCCATATCCTTTAATTGATTCACATTTAGTGTTGTCGATGTAAGCTCCCTGAAAAAGTGGCTAAGCTCAACAAGTGGGTTCCAAATTTGCTTCGGTAATGCGTCGAACGCAATTGGAAGCAATCGTTGCATGAACACGTGGCAATCATGAGTCTTCATTCCATGTAACTTTGCTTCCTTAATGTCAACACATCTACCCATATTGGAAGCATACCCATCTGGTAACTTTAGTTCTTTAACCCACTTACAGACGGCCACTTTCTGTGTTTTGCTTAGTGTATAACTTGCCTTCGGTTTGATAAGTCTGTCACGACCACCGTCCTGCAACTCAAGCTCCTTTCGATTACAAATTTCAGCCAAATCCAATCGGGCTTTATTTGTATCCTTTGTCCTCCCCTTGATGTCCATCATAGTGTCAAACACATTCAAAAACACATTCCTCTCAGTATGCATGACATCAATGTTGTGACGGAGTAGCTTCGTCCTCCAATACGGAAACCTCCAAAATATACTTTGTTTTGTCCAATTATGGTTGACGCCATAACCAGGAATATGTTCTCCTTGGGATTCATGGACGAGCGGTAAGTACTGTACTCTGCGACATACATTAGGACCAATCAAACGTGGTGGAGGCGGTGTTGTCTCCGCACAACGCTTCTTGAATGAATTCTTGTTCCGCCTATAAGGATGATCTTCTGGAAGGAATTGACGATGACAATCAAAATATGAGATCTTTCAACTGTTTTTAAGCATGAATGCCTTCGATCGCTCCATACATATTGGGCATCCAAGCTTCCCCGCGGTCATCCAACCCGACATCATCCCATAGGCGGGAAAGTCGTTGATCGTCCACATCAAAGCTGCTTTCATGATGAAATTCTGCCTCAAAGATATGTCATATGTCAACAAACCATTATTCCACAGCATCGTCAACTCATCTATCAGCGACTGCAAGTACACATCAATCTTACCTTTTGGATTAGACGGACCCGAAATTATGACTGTTAGGAACATAAACTCCCGCTTCATGCACATCCCCGGGGGAAGATTGTACGGAGTCAGGATAACCGGCCAACAAGAGTATGCTTTTCCAGACTGCCCAAAAGGATTAAATTCATCAGTAGATAACCCCAATCGGACATTCCGAGGGTCCTGCGAAAATGCCATATGAACCCTATCAAAATGCTTCCAAGCTTCTCCATCAGATGGATGACACAAGACATCTTGCTCCCTCTCATGCTCACTATGCCACCTCATGTGAGCTGCAGTGGCCATCGAAGAGTACAATCTTGTAAGTCTTGGCACGAGCGAAAAGTACCACATCCTTTTTAGCGACCTCTTCTTCTCAATGCCCATCCTAGTGGTTGTCTTATACCGATCCGCACCACAAAATCGACAACATGTTATGCTTTCCGCTGAATCATCCTTATAGTACAACATACATCCATTCGGGCAACAATCAATTTTCAAACACCCCAGACCCAAATTTTCCACAGACTTCTTAGCATGATAAAAACTAGTAGGCATCCGATTGTCTTCTGGCAATGCCTTGGACACTGACCTGGTGAGGTGATTAAAACAGCCTTCTTGCATATTGTAGTCAGATTTGATACTCAACCATTCCATGCACATCGACAACTCCGTGTACTCCCGACATCCTTCCCACAATGGAGATCGTGCAGCACTCAGCATATCATAGAATCTTTGAGCTTCGGGATTCGGATTCTCCTCTATGTATTGGGAACCCATTCCACCATCTTCTCCCCCATCTTCTTCTAGTACAACACCAACCGATGGTCCAGCATGATCCATTATCATTTGCTCGTATGGATTCAATTCTTCCTTCCGGTCACCACTTCCATAGTACGAACCTTCAAACACAATCGGGTTTAAATCAGGCAACGTTTCACCATGGTTACTCCACCAATAGTAATCAGGCATGAAGCCCTTCTCATAAAGACCGGCTACAACTCCATCCACGCTTTTGAAAGATTGACACTTGCATCTTTTGCAAGGACACCTCAAATGATCACCGCCCAGCCGTATAAATCTCTCCTGGCTAACAACAAACTATATAAACTCACCCACTCCAACTCTATACTCTTCCCTAAGACGTTTATTCCGATCCAACCTACGATACATCCATTTCCGATTCTCCGGAATATCCATTGCTGGCAATTAAATAGCCTGACCAAAAAAAAATTAACACTTATATATTACGGTGCATTCCAATAACTCCATCAATCTCGTTCTTATGACAAGGTATGAACCTATCCCATTCGAGAAGAAACCTTTACCACACTCGGCTAATAATAGTTATTCCCTTATTCAAATACCTTATGCTTAACAAAATTTCGACAGCATTTCCCATCGGTCTCCAGGTACATGACTCGAGCACGGTGAGCATCACCGCGATCAAGTATGCACCAGGAGAACAAAAGGAAATGCATCAGACCAAGATTTCAACAAGTATATATATAAGGCATTTGAACATGGAAATGACTATTGTACGAGTGTGAAAAAGTTTTTTCCCAAACTATCACATTTGGACAATTCAAGATTCAATACAATGAGCATGCATACCTTGATAAGTTACGCATGCTCATTAATATTGAATCTCAAATAGGAAGCTAAGGCTTTCGTAAATTAATTATTAACTCTGACAGAAAATAAAACCATTAACCTATAAATATTGCAACATTGTCGAGCTTAAATAAATTGCAGCGTAAATCAATACAAACTTAGATAAAATATTATAGCAAACATCATATTGAGCTCCGCTCTCCACTAACAAGTAGCAGTTAATTGTCAAACACATGCATAATTTCTAAATTATCAGCACACAACCAGCATCCCGCCTTTCGGACAGGATCACATCCTATTGAGCTCCGCTCTCCACTAACAAACAACACATATTGACAAACACATGCATAAACATTAAATTATCAGCATACAATCAGACAAGATCGCATCCTATTGAGCTCAGCTCTCCACTACCAAACAACACGATAATTCACATAATACATTAGAAGCACCACACATATCAGTACCTATTAGACAAAGCAAAACCTTAAAAGAGAGTATTGAGAGAACTTACTTATTCGACAAATCAAAACCAAGTAAGGATAAGGGAGGAGCTGCGGACAACAAGATCAGACAAAGACCTATAATGCATAAATAAAAATAATCGTGTCAGAGCTGAAATGACAACATTTGGACTTAATACATTCATTTATGCTTTTAACATTCATATATATGCTATTACTACAGATGCTATTGGTGTTGTCTCCGAACATGGAAATTTAGAGGATTATCAACATGAAGGTATAACAGGAAAGAGAATTGAGTTCAATCTTCTTGATGAAAGGTCCTCCCAATTACATTATTATACTCTTAACTAAACATTTTATTTCACATAGAATTTATACTCAAACTTCATTTTTGTTTTCTCAAACTTTAGCAATAATTTTGTTCGTGTGACATTGTTTGGGGAACAAGCAATCGAAATGTTCAACTTTCTGACTGAAAATAACCAACTTAAAGTGGTAGTTTTGCAACTTGCCCGAATCACTCATTATAGAGGTATTTATTATAAAAATAATTCCTTCACCATTATTAACATTTATTTCTAATGTCTACTTATTCTAATCTTTTATACTGCTTTAATAATATATCATTCCTTTAATTTATATTTTATTTGTTGTAACAAATTCAACTCATCAAAAAATTTATAGGCCATAAATCACTCATTACTTCATGGAACACATGCATAATTATTAAATTATCAGCACACAACCAAGATACCGCCTTTCGAACAGGATCACATCCTATTGAGCTCCACTTTCCACTAACAAACAACACAATAATTCACATAACACATTACACAGAGTGTTCAGAGAACTTACCTAAGAGAGAAAACACAACCGAGTAAGGATAAGGGGAGGAGCCGGAGCCAACAGAGAGTAGAAGAATATGACAACAAGGACCTATCGTGCATAAAAGAAATTAGTCCTTTCAAATCAAATCACTATTCTATATATACAGAATCCAGTACAACTATTTATAAGACTAGAAACACATAAATTAATATAAAATAGAATCAATAATATACGACTACAAATTTAGAACAACTTGCAACTTGGTACGAGTGTTATCTATCAGAATCAAGTGATTCGCTTTTTTTCTTAAGTAATCCCTTACTTCCCAAAATAAACGTAACATATAGAAATATCACCTCGCCGTGTTAGTTTAACTTTTTCCAAAGTACACCTCTATACCCATCTATCCCCTTCCATAGGAATAATTGCCCAATCTAATGTTTTTTTGTCTATGCTTTAATTAATAAATCATTATGACCTTAAGTCACTCACTTAACATTAAACAATCATGTGCCTCTGTTAACAAAGAACAAAGAAGGTGCATTAAAATTAAAAAAATACACAACAAATCAAAATACACAGTTTTTACGGTGTTTCCTATTTGCACTCCATTTACAATGCATGTTTATTTAATTCCTAATGTGCACAAAATCAAAACAACCTAAGGTTTACAATGTTTAGATAACAAGAAAAATTAGAATCCGTTCATCTAAATCAATGTCATTTTCAATGATGGCAACTTCAAATTTAGGGGTCTGAGGTACCAAACTACAAAATTACCAGTGATCAGTGGTACTGGTGGCCGGAGATTGGGAGTGGCAATGGCAATGAGCACGTAATGGTAGCCGAAGTTGGGAGCATGGACAGAGAAACAAAGAAAAAAATTGATATCAGATGCGAGAAACAGAGAATGAGAGAAGATGAGAGAAGACGAGGTAGCTTACCCTTGGTGGTGGTGGTGTCACCGGAGCCGCGGACAGTGGTGGCTCAAGGGAGGCGGCTCAGGTGCGCTATAGGGACAGAGACAGAGAGACATCAGAGAGAGAGAGAGAGAGGGAAGGTGGAATCACTTACCGGAGGTGACCTGCATTAGTGGTGACCGGAGCACAAACGTCGCGTGGTATGGTGGCAGGGAGGAGCAGAGCGTGCAAGAGAGAGAGAAGAAAAGAGAAGAAATAAGAGAAATGGGGAAGAAAGGGGGGTTCTGGTGGATTTAGGGATTTTAATATTAGCGACCGAAACATTCGGTCGCTATTCGGTCACTAAATCGGGTTGATTTGAAATTTGAATTCATAAATTTAGCGACCGATTTAAAATTCGGTCGCTAACACGCTCTATTTTAATTTTTTACGCACCGTTTAGCGACCGATTTAATATCGGTCGTAAAGATAAATAAATTTAATCGTTGCATTTAACTCGGTCGCCATTTCGGTCGCTAAAAAGTCATAAATTTTTTACTTTTACTTTCCTTTATTTTGCGACCGAAATAGATACCGATAACTCTGCTACGCTCTATTTTGGTCGCTATTTCGGTCGCAATATCAACTCTAATCAGTGTTTGATTTAGATCCTACAATCGGTCGTCATTTCGGTCGCAAACAGAAACCAATAAATTCAGTCACTATTTCCGGTCGCTAAATAACCTTGTTTTTGTAGTGTAACAAGAATTACATTAATCATACAAGAAAAAGTATTTATAGTACCAACAATATATCAACAAGATACAAGCATAGATATGATTATTGGGAATAACTTTTTGAGATTATATGCACCATTTTCCCAGTATTTAGACTATATATCACTAAAAACACCATATATTTACAAAAACAAAAAAGAGAGATAATTAACATTCCAATTATTCACTCTTCTGAATGTATTTACTCTAAAAAAACACTACAAAAAAAACCTATTTGGAACATGATATTTCGGTTGCTATACTGTGTAGCGACCGAATTAGCGACCGAATTAAGGGGGTAGCAGAAACCCTGGTGGCTAAATGTTTAGCGACCGAATTTGTATTTCGGTCGCAAATTTGCGACCGATATTTCGGTCACAAAATTATATATTTCGGTCGCCGTATAGTTGGTCGCATGCTTAGATAACCGAATTTGGTGACCGATATTTAGTCGCTATTTTGGTCCCAAATTTTGAATTTTTTTTTATAAAAATTTCCTGTAACTTAATCCTACCAACCAAATTTTGTTTTTCAACTATTACCCCATTAATTTTTAATTTCTGATATAAACAAAATACACCAATATTTTTTTTGAATAAATAGAAAACGTAAATATGATGTACTAACGATCCAAAACACCACAGTCAATATGATCAAGAAAACATATACATTAATTAACGCAAGTTTAATAATTGTTTATAAAAAAAGTTTAATAATGTACTAATTAACGAACAAAACATAAAAACACACCACAATCAATAAGTATTAATCAAAATATCAAAACTCATCAATCTTCCAAAGGGATGAACATGTAGAAGCGAGAACCTCCAAGGTACTTAAACTTTGCCAATGCACCAGTGGACAACAAATACAACTCCCTGATACCATTTGTATCTGTTTTAAAATATGGGCGATCCTCATGGATTACTATATTCCCATTGAACAGATTTCCGCTTTTGTCTTCAATAGTCACAACACGCGGTATTTCTTGTCCCCGACGACGGTAGAATGATCGTGGGATTGAAATCAAATCCTGCAAATACACAAGAACAATTTAGTAAATGATTAGTTTATGCCTTAACCATCATTACGTGAATCCGATCGTTATTCTTAAGTTGATGAGATACTGTACCTGGTCTATATGGATGGCTGTCTCAAAACATTTAGTCGGATTCATTTTCTGATAAAACGATAAGGAAAACAAGTCATATGTCTCAACTTCATCAAGTGATAATAAGAAAATATGGAAAGATCCATGTAGCATACTAGCATGTTAAAATAGAACAAAGAAATGCAACTTCACATGCAACTTTACAGATTAGCAAACATAGTAGTTTTTCAGGAAAGCAGATGCTTTTACGTCGTTTTGAAGGATGGTCATAGAGAGGACTTTTCCTACTGGAAATGCCTAGATAACCTAGTAAGGATGGTCATCAACAACTATTTATGGAAAGCTCCATTGCCTCGTGAAACAAATGAGTAGAAAACCAGAGTTGCTTTCATAATATTGTGTACATAGCTGCTTTCTAATGTGAATAATGTTTGAATAATGACGACACGTCCAAAATATTGAATGAGCATGCGTGCCCTGAGAAGGTACGCATGCTCATTAATATTGAATCTCAAATAGGAAACTAAGGCTTTCGTAGCTTAATAATTAACTCTAGCAGAAAATAAAACCATTGACTTATAAGGATTGCAGCATACTTCAACAAATATATATTGAAGCATATTTCAATACAAACTTAGATAAAATATAGTAGCAAACATCCTATTGAGCTTCGCTCTCCACTAACAAGTAACACATAATTGTCAAACACATGCATAACTTCTAAATTAGCAACACACAACAAGCATCCCGCCTTTTTGACAGGATCACATCCTATTGAGCTCTGCTCTCCACTAACAAACAACACATAATTGCAAATACATGCATAAATATTAAATTATCAGCACACAATCAGCGTCTTGCCTTTCAGTCAGGATACCTTCCTATTGAGCTCAACTCTCCACTAACAAACAACAAGATATATAGTGTGTATAGGCCATCATTCAACTCACGAGAAATAGAGCAATAACCTATAATGCATTAATAAAATTAATCCTGTCAAATACTGACATTTAAGAAACTAACATTTAATAGTTTGTTGAAAGTCATTAGGCCTTTTACTTTTGTTGAAAGCCATTGCCATTGCCATTGCACACTATATTTTACCAAGTCAGATCAGCACTACAAATGAAAGAAATACACGAATGCATCTTCCAAAAGAAAATAAATACAAAAAAGATAGCTTTCCAACTGTTGCAGTGCACAACCCCTTTATTGTTGTTCAATTATAATGCACCCAATTTACCCACTCACCTCAAGCATTCCCTGGCAACACCCAAGCAATTCATGCAACATTTCCAAATACATAGTATTCAAAACCACCAAAGTCACTTTCATTCCAATCCTCATTCTTTGGACGTGTTTTAATTCATGGTGAACCATAGTTCAAAATAAGTCAAGTAGTTGGGAACTTGCAGAAAATAGAGCAAAGGAAAATTACTTTTCTCAAGTATGCTTAGTAAAGATGTATTTGGATTCACTATCCAAATCATCTCACAGTTGAAACAACAATGTACTTGAGTAATCTAAAAAAGAGAAACAAGGATGAGCAAGCCTTAAAAAAAATTATTACAGGATTAAAAAAAAACATAATCATTTTCAAGGGACCTTGACCTTGGAATTCAACGGTTCAAGAAGTTTGAAAACAAATGTTTCCTCCCACCATCCCTCACTTACCAATCTCCATCGAAAAAAAAAGAATCTCAAAGGCCAGCCATTAATTAGCCATCAAATTTTTATCAAACCTCCATACATTCATATACCCAAAGGACAAATATAAAGTGTTCAACTCAACAATGAAAATTTACAAAATTTACAAGTTGGGGTTAGGACCCTTGCCTCCACATTGACTTGGTCTTCAAACTCATATTAAAATAGTCTTCCTTATTTCTAATACAATGTGCCTGTAATTTACTAATTACATTCTTGGCTTCATATTTGCTTATTTTATGGAGGGATGGCCATGAAACTTATAGTAGTCCTACTTCCAAGCATTACAGTCGAAGAGATAGTGAATCAAGAGGAAGCTAACCTATATTATTTATCCAATAAGTTATTTAAATCAATATACCCCTACTGTCAAAATTTATCGACTCTGGATTTCACTAGAACAACATCAATGATTAATTTGACAGCATAAATACCCATACTGACAGAACTTCCCTAAACCCTAACCCGAGACAGAACTGATTAGAGGAGACTGTGGGGGTGGTGGTTGCGCAAAACAGAACCCTTTCAGATGGTGGTGGTGGCCGGAGGAGGAAGTGACAACACCTGAGAGAGACATTGAGAGAAACTGAGACAAAGAGAACCGAGCAAGAGAGAGAGAGAGAGCGAGATACAGAGAGAGAAGAGGAGACCTTACCAAAGAAGGAGGTCGCGGTGCTACAGTGGTGGTCGTGGTGGCGGTGGTGGCGCGGTGCTGCTGGGAGGAGGAAGAGAGAGTGAGAGACAGAGAAGGAGAAACACAAAATGAGAAGGATAAGGGGAGAACCTTACCAAGTAGTGGCCGAAGGAGGACGAGATGCTGAGGGGCGGAGCTGCGCGGTCGGAACAGGGAAGGGGCGGAGCTGCGTCGCTGCGTGTGAGAGAGGAGAAGAAAAGAGAGAAATGGGGGAAGAGAGGAAGGAAATCGCGATTTAGGGATTTTAGTTTGAGCGACCGAACTAATTCGGTCGCTAAATCAGTCGCTAAATGAGTTAATTTGAAATTTGAATTCATAAATTTAGCGACGGATTTTTAAATCGGTCGCTAACACGTGCTGTTTTAATTTTTTTACGCGTCGTTTAGCGACCGAATTAATATCGGTCGCAGATGTAAATAAAATTTAATTAAATTCGGTCGTCAGTTCGGTCACTAAAAAGTCATAAGTTTCTGACTTTTACTTTCCTTTAGTTAGCGACCGAAATAGCGACCGATAACTCTGTTATGCTCTATTTCGATCGCAGTATCAACTCTAATCAGTGTTTCATGTAGATCCTACAATCGGTCGCCATTTCGGCCGCAAAAAGCAACCAAAAAATTCGGTCACTATTTTCGATCGCTAAATAACCTTTTTTTGTAGTGAAATCAGAATTTAGCAAGCTAAATCGTGGTGAAATAGTTAAAGAAATATGTTTAAAAATTCGCCATGTATTACTAAACCTAGAACCAAATAGAAGAATACCAACTCATATAGAAGAACTTTTAGATAAAGTATGTAGTGAAAATCCACTAGATCCAAATATCAATAACAAAAATACTGAATTAACTGTATTAAAATTAAAAGACTCAACAAAAGAAGTAAAATGTAAACCCATGATTTACATAAAACAAGATAGAGATGAATTTACAAAAGATATTGAAGAAATGTGCAAAAAAGGATTAATTAGGCCAACAAAAAGCAAGCATTCTGCACTAGCCTTTTATGTAGAAAATCATAATGAAATAAAAAGAGGAAAACGAATAATGGTAATTAATTATAAACAGATAAATAATGCAATGGAAGGTGATGCTTATTTTCTTCCAAGAAAAGATTTAATTATTGAACGAAGTAGAAATATGAATTGGTTTAGTACCTTTGATTGGAAATCATGATTTTATCAAATTAGATTATTTGAAGAATCTAAAGCATTAACAGCATTTAGTTGTCTTCAAGGTCAATATGGATGGAATGTACTTCCAATGGGAATGAAGCAGTCACCAGGAATTTTTCAACGAAGAATGTATTCAATACTCAAAGAATTTAAGGACTTATGTCTTATATATATTGATGATATCTTGATTTTTACTAATAAAGATTTAAAAGATCATTTTAGCAAAATTGAATTAGTACTAAATAAATGCTTAGAGCATAGAGTGGTCTTAAGCAAGAAAAAAGTGATACTAGCTCAAAACAAAATTAATTATTTAGGATTATAAATTGAGAAAGGAAAGGTTTTAATGCAAAGGCATGTGCTAGAGAAATTACGGAATTTTCCTACCAAATTAAAGGACAAAAAGGAATTACAAAGTTTTCTTGGATTACTAACATATATTTCCAGTGAAGGTTTTATCAAGGATCTTGCAGCAAAAAGGAAAGCACTTCAACAAAAATTAAAGAAAGATGCCCTCTGGTCTTGGACCGAGGAAGACAAAGCAATTATTTAAAAAATGAAATTAATATGCCAAGATCTTCCCAAGCTATATCATACATCGGATGATGATCTAATTATTATAGAAATCGATGCATCTAATGACTGTTGGGGAGGAGTCATGAAAGCAAAGCCCCCAGGACAAAAGAATGAATTACTATGTCGATACGCACCTGGAACTTTTTCAGATAGTGAAATTGATTATCCAACACATGAAAAAGAAACTCTAGCACTAATCCGAATGTTGGAAAAGCATCAAATCTATGTACTAGATAAAGAATTCATTGTTCGGACTGATTCAACCTATGTTTCAGGTTTCAAAAATCTTAATCACAAAGGAACCTATAAGCAAGGGAGATTAATCCGATGGCAAATGAAATTATCTGAATACAATTATTCAATCTCTCGTATTAAGGGAGAAAAGAATGTTCTTGCAGATATTTTATCCAGAGAATGGAGCGAGGCACAGCAGAATTATTAAAGTAGCAGTACCAGCTCAAAAAAGCACTTGAAGAACAGAAGCTGAAGGAATTAAACTTAATTAAATCAGATTTAAAAGTATTGGAACTCCAAATGCAAGCAGAGGAACTTTCGGAAAAAAGAATCCCAAACGAGATTAAAGAAGCAGCACGAAGAGAAACAAATAAATGGTACGTTGTCTTTAACGGACCAATGCCAGGAATCTATGATGACCGGTACAAAGCAGCGCCCCTCATTGTCAAGGAATATCAGGGGTTCATCATCAAGCATTTCCAACCAAAGAAGCAACAAAAAAAGCTCTAAAGATTTCTCAAGAAAATGAAAAGCAAGAAAAGGAAAAGAAATCCAAGAAGCAGGTAAAGAGATTTATCTCGGATCAAGGACTTACTCGGAAACAACACAAATAACAAAAACAGAAACCAAGAATCCAATGAAGATTCTAGGGAGAATTCCATCCTTCTTAGATAATTACCAGAAAAGACCATGAATTACTAGTTTAATTTTTCGAAGAAAAATTTTATGAACACCTGGAAGATAAATTAACTGGAACGAAAAAGAAAAAATCAACCGTTTTTATATGGTTGATAGAAATGTCTATGGACTTAAGACAATAATTACTCCAGGAGCAACCCCAGCTCTAGCATTCAATATGTTCCAATTTGGACTAATTGAGTGTATTTATCCAAGCAAGAATCTCGATGAGATTAATCTGTTCCTACATTACTCTAAGGAAGAAATTCAACTATACAAGAAGAAGGTAGTTGGAGAAAGAACTATTTATTTAAAGTTCTATTCAACATACCCAGACTTCCAAACAAAACAACCAGCCAAACACTTCGCCTTCATAGGCATAAGCAATAATAATTTCCCATTAATGGGCGAAGCAAGGAAAATCACATATGATGAAGATGATATGACAACAATTATGGCTAACCAGCTGGCAAACATCTATAGAAGGTGCAATGCTATAGGACAAAATTCTTTTATCAAAACCAATTACAAAGGCCCAAATACTTTGCTTCTAAGTAAAACACTAGGCAAAGTAATGAAAGAAAAAGACTTAGGCATCCTGACAAACTTTGAGTTCCCATTTTATGTATTGGAAGGACCACAAATGAATTATAGACCAGCTGCCCTAAGCAAGCTATGCACACTAATTAAAGAAAGCAGGAATCATGGATGCGAAAGATGCACGAAAAGATAGATAATGGCATAAAGCACCAACAAGCACCAGGAAGAAGATAGAGACTCAGATGAAGCAATAATTGAAGAATGACGTAAGTACTGACTTCATCAAACAGAATTATTGAACAATGACGTAAACACTGACGTCATCGGTCGAATTATTAAGACCAGATGTAATTATTTGAGGTCATTTATGTAAATTATATTTGTGTGAATAGGCTATAAACAAGTCGTCTTATGCTGAGGCAAAATCAGAATTTAGAACCTAGTTTCAATTCTCACTTGTGTGTGATCTCTCTCTGAGAGTAGTTTGCTAAAACCTTCGTGGTATAGCTCGGATGGTTGAGTGTCCATCCAACCCCCTCATGTAAAATAACCAATTACTAAATAAAGTCTCTCTTTCTACAAATTATCCTGCCAATTACTCCATACCAAGCAAAATTAAAAGAAGGAATCAACGGAAGCAGAAGTGGGCAAAAGCAAATAATTTCAAGAAACCAAAGATCAGGTATGATTACTAAGTCACTCTCATCAAGACTAGGTTTATTTTATGCAAAATAATGTCTGAAATAGATCGGATAGAAACTAATGCAATAGAACACTTACAAATTACTGAAGACGATGGAAATTATGAAGGAAGTATTTTAATTAATCCAAAAGTATTTAAGAAAATCCAGAAGGAAGATCTTGATCGAGTAGAAACAGCAAATATGGTAGGAAAGAAAGAAAAATTAATGAATATACTAAAGAAATTCAATCAAAAGGAAAATATAATATATTATGAAAAAATAATGAATGAATTACCAATAAATATATCTGAAACACAAGGAAATACAAGTATTCAGTTAATAAGTAAAGAAAAAATTTCAGAATTAAAAAGAAATCTAAAAAACCAAGAACACATAAAGAAATTAGGATATATCCATATAGGAGCAGTACAAGTTTTAATCAAAGCAATGTTCCAAGAAGGAATAAACTCACCAATCGAATTAGTTCTAAAGGATAATAGAATAAATGATCCAAATGATAAAATACTAGGTGTAATAGAAGGAAATTTAGCATATGTAAAACTAAAGTTTGAAATCAGACCAAATATAGAAATTCCATTAAATACTCAAAGATTAAATCAAGCATTAACTCTTAAACACAAATTTTTAAGAGAAACCTTAATGAAACCAGGAGATAAAATATTTTCAATTACATATTGTGTAAATTATGCATTAATCAATTCACACCATAGTATTACCTTCAGAAATAATGATAGAATAGACATCCCAAGATTATTCGAATATATAGGAAAAATATATTATCGAAGAAAAATGAAATAACAGAATTAGGCACTTTTATAAGCAGACCAAGAATTCTTGAAATAGAATCAATTCCAAGACCAATTAGTCTCCCATAACAAAAAAGATCTAATGAAGAAAATGATATCATAAAATTATCTAATCAAGTAAAAGAATTGACCCTATTTGTAAAAAAATAAAATATGTACAAAAGAGAATAATTATAACAATTTATGAAAGAGTTTTACCTAAGAAAAGATAAAATAGATATAAAATATGAAGAACTAAAACAAAGAAAAGAAATAAAACAATTCATGGAAGAATTTTACCTAAGGAAAGATAGAGCTTAAATAGATATTGGGGACTTTATTGGAGCTCTAGATTACTATCTAGAAATAGATCCAGAAAATAGAAATAGAAAATTAATTGAAAAACATCTAATAAGAAAAGAAAAGGAACTAACTGATTTAGAAAACAAAGAAAGAAAAATAAATATACAATATAGAAAAGGAATGAAAAATATAATAGAATGTATAAAGAATTTGGATCTTGAGGCTTCAAGTTCCTCTTCTAATCACTCCAGAATTGAAGCATCACCTTTTGAAGATAGCGAATAAAAAAAATGGACTTAGAAGAACAAACATACAAAGAAATTTAACCTTTCATTTGATTGTAAGCAAATAATAATAAAAAATATAAAAGAACAATTTTGGCAAGAAGAATACTATTTACACTTGCTAGATTTTGAAATTGAATTTGAATACTTAGAAGAAATGGAATTAATTGAAGAATAAAGATATTTTGATGATGAATACTGCTATTCAGAATAATGGATAAAGAAATATTAAGTATATTAGCTATAAAATTGCCAAAAGACTGTAAACGAATAATAATTAATAAGTTAAAGCATCAACACTGACAAGAAGAACTCTATCTAAAACAAATACAAGAAGAGTACAATTAGCTTTCTGCAAAGAAGAACAAAAACAAATAATTAAGAAACTAATGGAAATAGATGGATCAATAGATGAATTTATGAATAAATTATTCAGTGAAGCAAACCATGCATGAATACTACCCTAAAAATAGAACAAAAGTTAAAATTAATAAAACAAAAAAGGAAATTAATAGGGTGGTACCGTTATGTACCATTCTGGTATCAAAGCTAAGCAAGTGAATGAACCAACAAAATATAGAAAAGTTTGTATATAGACTAAGTATGTTAGATTTAACTAATCAAAATATTTTAAAAAATCTAATGCAAGAATTAAAAGCTGAAGCCACAGATGTATGTGAAAAACATGAATTATCATTGTGAATACTGTGATTGCAGAGAATACGATAGAGAAATAAAACTAATAAGAGTAATAATAAGCAAATTAGAATCATGGATAGAATAATATTCTAAAAAAATATTACAAAAATGCCACCATATAAATATGGGTGTCCCGGTTGTCAAATTAAGGTGGGCAAATAACACACCTCTTTGTAGAAAGAGTGAGCAGCATTGTCAGGCCATTTGGTTTGAGTTCAATTGGGTGAATCTCTGAAGATGTTTCGGATAAATATCGTGGACCATTCTAAACATGTTTGGATAATGTTAGTTGTGAGAAGAAAGTGAAAATAGAGAAAGAAGTGAGAAAGAATGTGAGAAAAGAGAAAAATATGAAAAATTGAGTAAATTTGATGTGCTATTTGATAAAAGAGAAATATAAGAGAATTAGAGGAGAAAGAAATGTGTTTATATCTCTCCTTTTATTTGATTGGATAAAAAATGAGAATAGAGAATATTATAATTTTTGAAAGGATAAAAATATCCTTGAATTAAATGCATAACTTTATATTGGTTGAATTTAATTTCTTATAAAATATAATTGAATTTTTAATTATAAATTAATTAAGTAATTTAGTAAATTACTTAATTAATTAAACTTTATATATTTTAATTCAATTCATTGCAAAGTCACCACGTGTTTTTAACTTTTTATCATAGTGTTGTCCACTTGTCCTACTCCCCAGTGCTTTGCTAGTTGGTACTGAAGTTTTTGCAAGGAGCGAAAGGGGTATAATTGACAAAAGCATGATCCATGGTTAGAGATTTCTCTCGCACCTATTTCTGCAATAACAAACAAACCAAAACTGCAAAATTGTTTGCAGTTTGCCGATTAGCAGCGTTGGTTAACTGTGATTTGCAACACCATTAATCAACATCAAATATTTAGGCATGAAAATTGAAAAGTATCAATGACCTCACACTTTTCTACAATAACACACTTCCTCAAGCACTCTCTGTATGTTTCACTCACACACGCACAGATTGATAATGATGTAACAAGAACTTGTAAAGGAAATCAACACTGAAAAATTCCTTTATCACATCACACTATTATCTTTCACATTTATAGTGCTCTACTGCACTTTGTTAAACAGTTAGTTCATAACACTAACAAACTTTAACTAACTCACTCACAAGCTTCTAGCTAATCACATAGCTAATAAACTAACAAGAACTGACAACACCAACTGATATTTGAATTACACTCAACAGACTTTAAAATTCTTAGCAATTACTACGTAAGCTTAGGGTAATGGCTGGATATATGATTGACAGAGCATTTGACATGGTTATTGTTGCTCCATCTAACAAGAACTATTTAGTTTTCCACAATCAAAATCTGCCTTCTTCAACAGCAGTTGTGCTAGAAATGTAGCCAAAACTTTGTCCCTTAAAAAGGAGAGAAATTCCAAATCACCCTGCTTTATAAAACCCAAAAGTAAGGAAGTAATGCTGATATCAATGCTTCTCCATTTTCTCTGTTTTGCATATTTTCTCAACCCATCTTCAATCCTTTTGTATTGATCCTTTTCTTTGATATGACACCCTGGTACTAGTTCCTTGGAGAAGGCCTCAGCTAGACACCTGGCTAAAACAACCCCATCTTCTAAGGCACAACACCCACCCTGGCCAAGGTCAGGGGCCATGGGGTGAAAGGCATCTCCAGCAACACAAACATTGCCTTTACTAATATTCCCCAACATGAGTTCCCAGTGATTTCTATATCTCAATGGAGATGATAAAACATCATCTAGTTCAGTTTTCTCTATCATGGATCTGATTTCATTTGGAATCTTCTCAAGCTTGCTTAACACAAATTGCTTCATTTTTGCTGGGTTCTTCACTAGCTCCTTGTCTGCAAGATAAACAAACTTGAAAGAGTTACATATTATAGAAAATGTTAAAAGTCTACAAAAATATATAAGAATATATACAAAGGGTTTGGCTATGGTGCACCATCCACATTTTACATCATTCACTACACCACCCATGTGGCAAATTTTGGGCCAATCAAATTGCCACATAGGTTGGTCAAAATTTCAAATTTTCTAGTTGTATTATACTATAGTTAAACTATATGAATACAGTATATTGTAGTATAATACATATGTTTTTTGTATTTGCAAATTTAACTCATATTAAAATAATATTTTTTATTAAAAAAAACTGATTATATTATAAAATATTATTGACAACGAACGTTATTTTAATTCAATTTAAAATATTATTTTGTAATATAATTAGTTTTTTTAATCAAAAAACATTATTTTAATATGTGTTAAATTTGCGAATACAAAGAGTACATATACTATACTACAATATATTGTATTCATATATTTCACTACAGTAGAAATACAACTAGAAAGTTTGAAATTTCGACCAAACCCATGTGACAATTTGATTGATCCAAAATTTACCAAATATGAATGATGTAGTGGGTGGTACAAAATATGGGTGGTACACCTTAGCCCAACCCTATATACAAATACTATTGTACTGGCCGAGGTTACTAACCCGGCCACCGAGCTCAAGTACCCGGCCCAGTCCGGAAATTAAAGATAATAAATCAAAGATCACTTAATTAAAGAAATAAGATATTGATATTAAATCCTGATATTATCTAAAATAACCTTATCAGGTTAAAAGAGATAATATCCCTTAAATTAAGGAATCATATCTCAAAAGAGATATTAAGAGATAAATCAAATCTCTAAAAGATATTAAGAGATAAATCGAATCTCTAAGAGATAGGGGAATCCTATTATAAAAGGAGGAGTACCCCTCATAAGAAATACACTTTTCACAAACCCCGGTAACTCTCCCTTAAGCGTATTAGAGGAACTAGCGTCGACCAAGAGACTCTCGGACAGTCCTTGCTCCATAGTACTCATCCGATACAAAATTAAGGGATCGAGATCACCGCCCCACCAAGGGTTGAACTTAGAACTACGTCTGACTTTGATTCCCACTGGGATACGTAGGACCGGAATATCAGATTCTGTCAAGCCAAAGTCTAAAACAACCCCCATTGTCCACTCTTGGTATAACGTTCTACGGCGAGATTCCGGCAAGTCGGATCTCGGCAGGAACATTTGGCGCCCACCGTGGGGCAAGGTAAAACTTTACCCCGACCACTCAATTAACCACCATCAGCCACCGTACCACCACTAATCACAGTACAGCCACTACTCACAGAGCCGTTCCTTACTGTGCGACGTTAAACCATAAAAAAAAAGGAAAAAACGTCGTCGTTTTGCTGGTGAAAATCTCTACACTCAAACTGAATAGGTCGAGTCAACATACTCGGGCATTCAACTGGCACTACGACGGAGAACTCGACGACGGAAGCCTCGAAATCTGAGGCCGTAGATTCTTCTTCCTCCTCTTCCTCTACGTCATTCTCCTCTTCATTGCCACTCTCTTCCTCTACGTTCGCCGGATCTGCCGCTCCCAGGTCTTCTCTCCAATCCGAAGGCTCCGCCACGCGTCGCTCTCTCCGCCGCCGTCACAGCAGGGCTTCGACACCGAGACGATAAAGAAACTGTCGATCGTGTTGCATGAGGCGGCGTCAGATCCGAATAACGGCGCGTTGGATCACTGCATATGTTTGAGCGCGTTTAGAGATGGGGAGAAGTTGAAGGTTTTGCCAGGATGCGAGCATTGCTTTCATCGTGAGTGCGTTGGTAAATGGCTGGTGAATCACTCGGGTTGTCCTCTTTGTAGAGCTTCTCTCGAAAAAGGATGAATACCACGGAGAGAAAGGATGTAAAATTCACTGAGATGCAGCAGACCCCAACTTTTTCCTTTTCTTTCCACACTCCTAATCTGCAACATTTACTAACTCTCCAATATACTCTATAAAAGCTGAAGTTCCCTGTTACATTATTCTCATAACAAACGAGATTGGGTGAGAAGAGTAGCCAAGTACTAGCATGGAGAGCTTTAAGAAATCCTTTGTCATTACTCTTTTTCTTTTACTTTTAGGTCTCTGCACTGCATCCCTTGATAAAACAGAGAACCAGAAGAGCACTTACATAGTCCATGTGGACAAATCCAAAATGCCAACAAGCTTCGAGTACCACTCTGTCTGGTACGACTCGTCTTTGAACTTGATATCCGACTCAGCAGAAATTATCTACACCTATGACAACGCAATCCATGGATTCTCCACAAGATTAACAGCTGAAGAAGCACGTTCATTGGAGAGCCAAACCGGGATTCTAGCCGTGTTGACAAGTAAAATATACAAGTTGCGAACAACTCAAACTTCACAATTCCTTGGCATCGATAAAATCGCAGACCAACTCCTGGCGATGTCTTAGAGAGCTCGGTCACCACAACTCGGCCTTGGAGAGCTCGGACAACACAACTCGACCGACTCGGCCTTGGAGAGCTCGGCCACCACAACCCAGCCTAATCGCCAAGCCCTTCTGAGGGCTCCTACTTCACGCCGAGATCTGGTTGTACCGACCACTCGGTTGAGTTCCGGCTCCCGACTACTCGGTTGAGCTCCGGCCACCACAGCTCGGCCTCAGAAAGAAGAAGATGTCTTAAAGAGCTCGGTCAGCACAGCTCGGTCTAGGAGAGATCGACCATAGTAGCTTCAGGGAATGCCTAAATCAGAGGCCGCGAAATGCTCAGGTGATATTGTTCTTTAAATATGGTTTAAATCTAATATGATTTGATATGTTTTGCTCCACGCATTTAATGTTTTGTTATGTAGCATCATGTCATATTATCCATATATTTGAGCAAAGTAATGTTCAGATGATACCACTCCCAGAGTCACAAAATTTGCGACTACAAAGTGGTTGAGCTCCGGCTCCCTTGAAAATAACAGGTCGAAGCCCCATGCTTCCTTTTCTGAAGGACGAGCCAAAACTCCCTCTCAAAATCTTACTAAGAGGAGAACGAGTCGAAGCTCCTCAAAATTAAAGCCATGGAGGCCGAGTCAGACTCCCTCTATAAAAATCATAGAGATCGAGCTCTCCCTTGGAAAATAAAATTCCATCGGCTCCAGCACTCAGACACCATGCTAAATCCTAAAGAGGCCGGCTCCATCCCGAGCCTATAAAGGTGCTAAATCCTAAAGAGGCCATCCGAAGCCTATAAAGGTGCTTAAATCCTAAAGAGGTCATCCGAAGCCTATAAAGGTGCTTAAATCCTAAAGAGGTCATCCGAAGCCTATAAAGGTGCTTAAATCCTAAAGAGGCCATCCGAGCCTATAAAGGTGCTTAAATCCTAAAGAGGCTGACCGAGCTACGACCAATCAGGGTCGGAGTGCCGAGCCTATAAAGGTGCATAGAGCCTAAAAAGGTGACCGTACTGATCGAGTTAAAATCGACCGAGCCGCCGTCGAAACACCGGACCTAAAGAGGCAAGTGCCTAAAGAGGTGAACGAGATAAAATCGACCGAGCTGCCGTTGAAACGCCAAGTCTACAACGGTAAAAATACCTTAACGCCTGAAGAGGTATTTCAAGACCTAAGAAGGTAGGTAAGAACCTACAGATATTTCGAGTTCTGACTATTTCGACTAAATCGCGTAACACACTGAAACTAAACAAGTACCAACTTAGAAAAATAGTTCTTGAGAGCTGGCCTTAATAACCATGGGCCAAGACCAGAATACACAAGATTTCAAAATCAAAAGGGCATCGCCCAAAAACAACGTGTTTCCTAACCTACTAATACAAAAATCCGAGCAATGCTCATCCTCCTCATCCTCCAGCTCGGACAATGGAACTAGGATTCCATCTCGCTTAAATCCTAAAGAGGCCATCCGAAGCCTATAAAGGTGCTAAATCCTAAAGAGACCATCTGAAGCCTATAAAGGTGCTTAAATCCTAAAGAGGCCATCCGAAGCCTATAAAGGTGCTTAAATCCTAAAAAGGCCATCCGAGCCTATAAAGGTGCTTAAATCCTAAAGAGGCTGACCGAGCTACGACCAATCAGGGTCGGAGTGCCGAGCCTATAAAGGTGCATAGAGCCTAAAAAGGTGACCGTACTGACCGAGTTAAAATCGACCGAGCCGCCGTCGAAACACCGGACCTAAAGAGGCAAGTGCCTAAAGAGGTGACCGAGCTAAAATCGACCGAGCTGTCGTCGAAACGCCAAGTCTACAACGGTAAAAACACCTTAACGCCTGAAGAGGTATTTCAAGACCTAAGAAGGTAGGTAAGAACCTACAGATATTTCGAGTTCTGACTATTTCGACTAAATCGCGTAACACACTGAAACTAAACAAGTACCAACTTAGAAAAATAGTTCTTGAGAGCTGGCCGCATGTAGGTCCATTAATAACCATGGGCCAAGACCAGAATACACAAGATTTCAAAATCAAAAGGGCATCGCCCAAAAACAACGTGTTTCCTAACCTACTAATACAAAAATCCGAGCAATGCTCATCCTCCTCATCCTCCAGCTCGGACAATGGAACTAGGATTCCATCTCGCTTAAATCCTAAAGAGGCCATCCGAAGCCTATAAAGGTGCTAAATCCTAAAGAGGCCATCCGAGCCTATAAAGGTGCTTAAATCCTAAAGAGGCCATCCGAGCCTATAAAGGTGCTTAAATCCTAAAGAGGCTGACCGAGCTACGACCAATCAGGGTCAGAGTGCCGAGCCTATAAAGGTGCATAGAGCCTAAAAAGGTGACCGTACTGACCGAGTTAAAATCAACCGAGCCGCCGTCGAAACACCGGACCTAAAGAGGCAAGTGCCTAAAGAGGTGACCGAGCTAAAATCGACCGAGCTGTCGTCGAAACGCCAAGTCTACAACGGTAAAAACACCTTAATGCCTGAAGAGGTATTTCAAGACCTAAGAAGGTAGGTAAGAACCTACAGATATTTCGAGTTCTGACTATTTCGACTAAATCGCGTAACACACTGAAACTAAACAAGTACCAACTTAGAAAAATAGTTCTCGAGAGCTGGCCGCATGTAGGTCCATTAATAACCATGGGCCAAGACCAGAATACACAAGATTTCAAAATCAAAAGGGCATCGCCCAAAAACAACGTGTTTCTTAACCTACTAATACAAAAATCCGAGCAATGCTCATCCTCCTCATCCTCCAGCTCGGACAATGGAACTAGGATTCCATCTCGGTTAAAATCCTTGTCACGTCAGCACAGGAGAAGTCAGCATTCGGATTGAAATGCTGAAGCTGCTTCATGGCTCGGTAAAAGCCATTAACATGCTCCCGCATGATAGGACTTCAGCCAGATCAGAACGGAGCCTCAGATTCTCCTCCTTCTCGGTTTCCAGCAACTTACGCAACTCAAGACTGGCTTCCTTCTCGGCTTGAAGCCCTTCCACGACCTTCGGAAGGTTGAGCCGGTCGGTTCTTTCCATTTCCATCTCGGTCATAAGGGTGGTATTGCCTTCTTTCAGCTCCACCTTTTGGGCTTTCAATTGCCCAATTATCCGAGCTTGCTCTTCACATTTTGCCATGAATTTTTCAAGCTCATCCCCAGTGCGCAAAGTTCGGGCAGCTTCCGCCTTCATACTTTTCATTATTAGAAAGCTCGTGGCTCGAAAAATAGGTAATGGAGGAGACGCAAAAGAGCGTAAGCGACCGCAGTTTTCCTGCTCGCATCATGGACCAATTCTAGGAAAAGCCGAGCATATGCTGGCTTAACAACTAGAGAACCCACTATAGGGCCAGAGTTAAAATTGTCTAGCTAAGAACAAAGGGCAGAAGCTCAGAAATCCGAGGTCGAGCATTGCCCCCTCGCACCAAAAAGCCGAGGTCGAGCTATGCTCCCTCGCACTACGCACCGGAAAAAGTCGAAGTCGAGCAATGTTTCCCTCCTCGCAATAAAAATCCTAGGCCAAGCACAACATCTTCGCACCAAGATAAAGTCCACAGTAGATCATGCATGTTAGAGACCCAGGATTCGAGGGAAATCCTGGTAGTGTTCAACCAAATAAGCTGGAATCCCAAGTACGACTGGGCTCCGCACAAAAGTCCGAGGAATGCTCGGCCAAGCAAGACGATAACCCAAGAAAGGTTTGGTTCTACAAAAAACAGATTTCCGAGCAATGCTCCCGTGAATCATAGTCCGAAGTCCTCGGCACCAAAAAGCGTGTTAAGACATGCGGGTTGACATTTAAGCTCTTTCGCTTATTTCAAGCTCGGAGCTCGGAGGGCTAGTAGGGATAAAGGAAGGACATTCTCGGAAATTACAGAGAAAGGATATCCCTTAGCCTACAGCTCGAAGAACTTGTATGAAAACTATTTTCTCATACAAATTGGAGAAGATACTAGGAAAGTTTATTCTGAGACACACCTTCAAGATCGGGGAAAATAATTCGAGGTCAAGGTTCAAAGTTAGTGGGTATTTCAAAATCCACCAAATGAAAGGATTATGAGCTACTCGAAGAAAATGTTAAGAGCTCTCAAGAACTTCAAAGACCGAGCTACATTCGGCAGAAGGCAGGTCAAATTCAAACTCTCAAGATAAGCATCTTGAAAGCATCAAAAGTTAAAGGATGAAATACAAGCACCGAGGTAAATTCCTAATGACCGAGTTTGAACTTGACTCTTCAAGAGATCTGTTCAAGCCTGAATCACTGATAAGTCGAATCTCAGTTACCAGCTTCTAAACTTGTCTTAAACAAAGGTAAGATTGAAGTATCTTATGTTCAGAGCATGTAACTGGCCGAGATGTGAACCTCAACCACTAAACTCGAGTACTGCCCGAGAGGTATTAGCCGAAGCAAGAGGATCTACGCAAATCCAGTACTTCATCAACACTAACCTCAGCTTCTTTCATAAAGCTTTTTCGCTTATTCTGAGCTCAAAGCTTGGGGAGATTATGGTGGCGTTTGGAAGAGCTTATTTAAGCTCCTTTTGACTTATCTAATGACATAAGCTCTTATGCAGTGTGTTTGGCAGAGCTTATAAAAATAACTTATGCCATTCCATAAGGAGTTTTTGACTTATTTTCATAAGTCACTGGGAGAAGCCTATGGAATTATCATAAGAGCTTATGCACTAAACACCCTCTCCGTGTTTTTCACTATTCGAATCCTCTCATGCCCCTTTCTTTCTTTTTCTTTCTTTAAGCGCTTATGGCATAAGCTCTCATGCGATAAGGTCTTATGTGATAAGCTCTTAATTAAGTTGTTTTCCCAAACGCACCCTATATACTGATCGAGATGTTAAACTCGGCCACTGAGCTTACCAAACTAAAATATTGGACGAGAAGTAAAGCTAGATCTCCAAACCCAAACAAGTCAAAGGGAAATGATTACTAGACTCGCCCACCGAGTCCGCTGAACTTAAGAATTGGCCGAAATGTGAAGCTCGACAACTTGAAACGAGAAGCTCGGGTTCCCTACTCGGTCGAGCTCCAGCTCCCGACTACTGGTTCGAGCTCAGGCTCCCTACGCGGTTGAGCTCCGGCTTCCAACTGCTCGGTTGAGCCCCGGCTCCCGACCACTCGGTTGAGCTCCGGCTCCCGACTACTAGGTCAAGCTCCAAGCTCCCTACAAGGTTGCGCTCCGACTCCCGACCACTCGGTTGAGCTCCGGCTCTTGACTTATCGTTTGAGCACGCAACTACAGCGCAAGCTTCAGAAATGATGCCGTAAAGGCCGCGCGTCACACACAGTAACGTCTCTTTTCCATCTCGGGAACCGAGAAAGTATGGCCTCAACAGGAAACGAGTAACCATCCCCACCTCGGCTCGGTACCTCAAAAGCGTCAAGCTCGGTCACCCGAGCTGGTCACCGTGTTGGAGGATGTGTACACATATATAAGGTATGAAGCTCGGCCACTCACCTCGCCGAGCCGAAAGACCAAAAGGTGAAACCAAGTTCCTAGCCTCGGCCCCTTTGAAAAAGCTTCCATGTGATCAGCTTGAAGCTTGGGGGGCATCTGTATGAGCCAAGATACAGAGCTCAGCTAAACATCATGAAAGCTTCTACGCCTAATCAGCTCAAAGCTTGGGGGGCTTGTGTACTTGCCGAGGTTACTAACCCGGTTACCGAGCTCAAGTACCTGGCCCAGTCCGGAAATTAAAGATAATAAATCAAAGATCGCTTAATTAAAGAAATAAGATATTGATATTAAATCCTGATATTATCTAAAATAACCTTATTAGGTTAAAAGAGATAATATCCCTTAAATTAAGGAATCATATCTCAAAAGAGATATTAAGAGATAAATCAAATCTCTAAAAGATATTAAGAGATAAATCGAATCTCTAAGAGATAGGGGAATCCTATTATAAAAGGAGGAGTACCCCTCATAAGAAAGACACTTTTCACAAACCCCGGTAACTCTCCCTTAAGCGTATTAGAGGAACTAGCGTCGACCAAGAGACTCTCAGACAGTCCTTGCTCCCTAGTACTCATCCGATACAAAATTAAAGGATCGAGATCACCGCCTCACCAAGGGTTGAACTTAGAACTACGTCTGGCTTTGATTCCCACTGGGATACGTAGGACCGGAATATCAGATTCTGTCAAGCCAAAGTCTAAAACAATCCCCATTGTCCACTCTTGATATAACGTTCTACGACGAGATTCCGGCAAGTCGGATCTCGGCAGGAACAAATATGAAGATATTTTGTAACTCTTTTGTTAGGTACAATTGCTGGCAACTTATGACTTCGTGGAATCTATCTTATATAAATCAGATTTGAAATCTCTACGGCTAATAAAGTGATCGTAAGAGATCTTAGCCTTACAAATGCAAAAATATTGTATTTCTCTTCATGACTATAAGATCATATATGCAGGTTCTTGTAGTCAGTTTTTGACCATAGAGAATCCTGTTCTTTACAATCAAATTTCATACAAGTTATAAATGGCAGAAACAAATTAAGGAATCACCTTGGGTGGTGGGAGTCCAAGTCAAAAACCAGTAAACGGTGTTATGATCACAAGGAAGAACACCAGATCGAAAACCTTTCCCAAAGAAGTGCATGAACCTGGGCTCCAACCCATGATTGCTCGTCAAAGTTGCACAACCCCTGACTGCAAATCTCCCAGTAAAAGAGGCCTCCTTGAAGCCTAACCACTTTGCAACCACGGAGTTCACTCCATCACACCCAATCAATACCTTTAAGTTGCAAACAGCTATATATCAATCAAGGTAATTCATTAACTTGGATATATTATTAGAGTTGCTTGCTTTCTTATTTAATTTATGAACTATCTTCCATAAAGGTATGGAGATAAAGATCCAGTGAATCACCATTGTCATCCATGAAATTATAGGATAATGATAAGTGGGTCCTTTATATTAAAAATGTTCCTCCAATTGTAAAATGTGCATTACTTTATGGTTTCTTAAATTGATAAACGTTATCAAATTGGGTTAATATGATAAATAAATAAAAATTATTAGTTTGGGAGATGTTTTTCCCAATTTCTTAATATAAGGGATCAATTTGTCACCGCATTACAATTCAAAGAGACGAAAATTAATGGCTCAAGAAAGATCTTTTGATTACATGATATGCTACACATATTGTTTACCTTGGTTTTGATGGTGGTTCCATCAGCAAGATGGAGTATCTTAAAGATGCCAGATTCCACAATAGCAACCACCTTTGACAAGAACCTGATGGTACCACTTGGAAGCTCATTGGCAAGGGCTTCCACCATTAGGTGCCTTCTAACACAACGAACTTCACTGGCTCCACTTCATCGCATCAAAATACAAAATATCATCACTAACCGAATTCTTAATTTTGATTTTCTACTTCATATTTTGATTAGGTCCTGAAATAATAATATACTAGCAGCTAAGGCGTAGGTGAATATAAAGTGAGCTTACTGCTTTCCTGTGCCCGTGAAAGACGTACTTGATGTTTTTTGCCCCATAATCAAAGAAGTAGTAACATTCCTGCATACACCAATTCGTGTATTTTAAATTCAGGCACTTACTATAACTGTCTTACTTGGACGTCGCCATTTAGCTCAATTTTGTTATTTATAATTTGAGTCATGTTATTTGAATAAAAGTTTATAAAGTGATGTTATTTTAATTTCAGGCACTTACTATATGTTTAAACTCTCTTCAAAGGCACTTTATTCATATTTTTCATACCAGTTTTACTGTGGACTGTGGTTAAGGATGTGTCAATTTTTATTTAAAAATAATATAGTAAAACTTGTATAGTGCTTGAGTTGAAAGTTGAAATACCCTTTTGACATAAATTAATTATGGGTCATGCTAATGATGAATGTCTTTAGGACATTTTTTAAGTAACCAAGAAAAGTAGTTTTTATTAAAAAACTAAGGACATGTTTGATTTGTTTTTGATTTCATGTTTTCATAAATAATTACAAAACCGTCATCTTATTATCATTATGTTTACTGTTTTCAGAAATTCGTACAGAAAATACCGAAAACAATTTTTTCATATATAAATTTCTGAAAACAATAAACAGAATAAAAACAAAGTGACAATTTTATAATTAATTTTAAAAATAGAAAACTGAAAATAAAACAAAATCTCTGGTGAAACTTTTCTTTTCTTCCTTTACAAATATAATTAACGCACTCCTTATCGTTCTCCATTAATTGATTAGATATATGTACCCGTTTAGCCGCAAGTGCTGCTGGCGTAGTATGGCTCCCACGCCAACAGCATCCAAGGCTTTCCAACCATTTGTCCATGTTGTTAGAGCAAAACCAGTGACCCTCAAAGTATCTGAAGATTCTAATACCAAACTTGGGACACCCAACCTGCAAAGCATTTATATACATATAATATGATAACTTTCAAATACTAGCTCAAATGAAACTCTTTTACACATGAAGACTGAGGGGAGACAGTGAACTAATTAAAGAGGAACCTGTGAAGTCCTAAGGATGTTGTGAGACCGGCAATTCCAGCTCCCACAATCACAATGTCTTCAACAACTGCTGTTTCCATTGTGGAGAGTTTAGCAATCTTTTTATGTTACCCTTCTCTTTCCTATCTTTTTATCAGGAATACACTAGAGACTTTGATTGCGTTGTAAGAAGCTTTGGCTAAAATATGGTGCTTGTATTGGAGAGGACATGGAACATTTTTAATTTTTGTATATATAGAGGCTGAAACGTGGGGATCTTCCTTTGGATTTGTAGGGTAAGAAGTAAGAAAAAGTAATGTTTAATCAAGTTTATTTAATTCCCTTCTTTATGTGAAAGCTACAAATATCTATTTTTTTTAAAAATGTGAAAAGTAGGATTACGAAATTCATACCATGCATTCACGTTGTTAAACATGTATTAAAACAAGTTGCAATGCTGCTTTTTCACGTAACTAGTGCAATTTGGTTGCACAATTACGTGATTAATGTAGTTTTTTAAAAAATTGAAGTCGTGTGCCTGAATTATGAGTCATTATTATAATTTTAAAAAACTAATATCACTAAAAGTCATATATACAACATCCATTTTTTATTTTTTTTTAGATATTATGACCTAAGTCGTGGTTCCTATTAATGACTTGGTGTTTTTAATTTTTTTTTCAAATAATTATGACCAAGTAGTGTTTGTAACCTGCGACCTTGGATTTTAATTTTTTTTATAAAAAAAAATATGTAAGTCATCAATGGCGGATCTTTAATAAAAAAAATTGGGGGAGCGCGCCATTAGACATTAACCAAAATATTTCACTTGAAATTTATAATTATTCATGCATAATTTTATCCTTCAAATACGTAAAGTAAACATCTAATTTGTGAAATCCTAGTTAGTCATTGCTCATTTACAACGGTGCGAAGCACATAAGGGAGAATTAGAAGCTTGAACCGGATGCAGGAGGAGAAGAAAAATAGTTTTAGTGTGCCCTAACGGTGTTGAGTTGAAAATATTACTCGTTTTGATGAAATTGCTTAGTTATTTGAATATATATATTTTTTAAATCAATAGGGTCTAATAATAATGTTTTACAAAAATATATGATAGTTTGTGGATTTTACATGTAATATATAAGGGTGTCAACTATTTGAATATTTTCAAATCAACAGGTCTAATAATAATAATGTTCTACAAAATAAAATAGAGTTTAATTCTATGTATTGTCAGTGTAAAATATTTTTACACTGATTTTCAATAATATCTTGACAGATCAACATTATTTTTATTTCTCTCTCTCTTGGTTATTAAAATAAGAGCACATATGTCACAATGTTAGTGGATGTAAGTATAAAAATTTTTATACTTTTTATACTAATGGTACATATATGATGGTTTATGAATTTTGCATGTAATATATATTGTACAATTTATTTTAAGGGTGCTAAACATAATTTTTTATCTAAAATAAATTAAATAAAAAAATTTGGGAGGAGCCGTAGCTCTCCTCAGCTCCTTAAAAGACCTGCCACTATAAGTCGTATGCCTTAATAACCCCACTTACGACTTGCATATATTTAAATTAAAAAATAGGTTTAATTACACTTTTGGTCTCCATATTTTAGTGTCGGCGCGATTTGGGTCCCACAATTAAATATGCAATTTTCGTCCATCTGTTAAGTTAACTTCCAATAATTAATTAACATTCCAATTAAATATTCACTTATGATCCCGATTGTTAGAAAGCATAAGTTAGGTGATAATATCATAAGTCATGTTAGATACACAATTAACTATTGGATGTTAACATAACAAATGGACCAAAATTGTATATTTTTAAAACATGTGGATTAAAATCGAGATGAAAAAATTGGAGGATCGAAATCACTGAAACACTAAAACATATAACCAAAAATGCAATTAAGTCAAATAAATATATATATATATATATATATATATATATATATGTATGTCTGTCTTTGTTGGAGTCAATATACCGCATACAACTAGCCTATTTTTTTTTAAAAATAAATAAATAACAAAGTGGTGGTTGTTACCTACGACTTATTCCTCTATATATATATTAAAAAAATATATAATGTAGTCATATGAGTGAGATACGACTTGTAATATGGCATAAAAAAATAATTATAAATGGAAGTCGTGTGCATTGTCTACGAATTCATAGGATTTTGTTTTTTACTTTATTTTTTATTTTATGATTATAAAAATGTTTTGTAAGTGCTTTCATATGCATGTCGTTAACATCATATACGACTTACCATAATTGAGTAATTTTTTTTTTCTAAAACCACACTAACCCTGTAATTGTGCAATCAAATTGCACTAGTTTCGTAAAAATGCCTTGCAATGCTGAAATGCAGTTTTTTGGCTTTGTAGTCAGGGATGTAACTATTAGACTTGGATGATAGGAGGGATCTGTTATAAAATTTAAAGTTCAACTAGCAAATATATAGACATTAAATTTCATACAAAATATTATAATTGTATGTTCTAAAATGGTAATTGTATTAATAATCTATCAAAACACAAACATATCTCCTGTAGAGAAAATCATCTCAATTTGGTTTACTAATTTTAAGCTTTACTATAAATGTCTATACTAATTTTTTTATTATTGTTAAACCTGTCCAGCACACATACTGTATTACTAATCATAAGAAAAAGAAAAAAAGCTGGTAGGGCCCAAGCCCTGTCCAGCTAATGAGTAGGTAGAGCTGTTAATCTGACCCTAAGCCTTAGGGCCAACCCCATTGAGCCCAAACTAATAGCCTTGCTTGACTTGATCCCCACTCAATAGTGGGGCTTTTGAGGCCCCAACCCACATGTAATACCCCGATTTTCACTGTTTTAAATAACAAAAATAAGTATGATAATGTTTATATATTTATATGAGTGTTATAAAATTATTTTAAATAAACGGAGTTCATCACTCAATTCTACTTGAACTTAGAAAGCTGCGATTAAAATTTAGGTTGGAAAGTCAGGTGAATCTCGGTCCACGAATTTCATTAACAGTATAATTATACTGCTCAAAAGACATAATTTTAATTCGTGAACCAAAAACTTAAGATTTTTATTTTATTTCCTATGATAGTGTATTTTTAGAATTATTTCATAAAAAGTGAAATAATATACGTTTTACGGACGCTATACTCAATCGGGTGAACGACGAAGCTGATTACGAGAGTTTCGGGACTTGATAAGTGGATAAACCCTATATTCTCTTAGGATTAAGTGATCCACGTGAGAGGTTTAATGTGGCTTAGGGTTATGTTAGCAATTTTTGATAATTACATTTTGACCCCTAAACTTTCTATTAATTACATTTTGGTCCCTAAACTAAATTTTATGATACACTAAGTGAAATGGGCCAAATTCTTGTCATTCAAACTCATTAAGGACTGCGGCCTAGAGCCCAAATGTCATGATCAAAGATTAATTTTCATGATGCCATTTTAATTACCTAAGTTTCCTATGTCAGGATTTTATGCCTTAAGTTATTTTCATGTTACAAAATCAATTGGACTTGGGCTTTCTTGGCCCAAAATTGCGCAAGGCCCATGGCTTGCTCATAAACTTGATGAGTCAAGTGGCTTCATGGTTCTTCTCACACTTTCTCACATATTCTCACACTTTCTCAGAAGCTCTCAAGTGTTCTACCTTGTTCTTATTTTTCTCTCACACAAAGAAGCCAAGTTTGTGAAGGAGGCTGAAGATTGGTTGATCATTTTTCAAGATCCAAGAGGTGTTTCATGTTCTTCATCATCTTTTAGTTGTTGTTTCGTCAAATCATTTCTTGTTTTGAAGCTTATTTCATTTTGTTCATCTTAGTGTTCTTGACTTTGTAAATTCGTATAAAATCATAGAAAAATCCCATGAGGTTGAAATCAATTTATATGTTCTTGTCATCATGTATATGTTCTAAATCCAAGAGTATGTTGAAATCAAAAATTTCCTTCACTTTTTACTCATCAAGGCCGAACCTATAGAGGTGAAGTTTGAGGAGATTTTGTTCATGTCTTTTGTAAATAATCATGTATATTACCTTGTTACTATATATGATTAAGGAATCCAAGTTGTTTTGTCAAACAAAAATCCTTAGCCCTATGAACATGTCATGGCCGAAACTAGGTGTGTGTGAGTTAGGAAGTTTTGATTTCCAAACTTAGTTATTTAGTCACTAATCCATGATCTTGGTTAATTAAGGATCATTAATCCATGACTTAATCATGATTAGGAATTTTTAGTCACAAAGGCCCTTGAGGCCGTGACCATGTAGGAAGGATTTTGATGGTTTTGATTGTTTGATTAGTCATTGATTGATTGTGGTTGTTGAAGGTTAAGTGTATCAATTATACGTGAGTCGTGAACCGGAGTTTGACATACGTTCGAGGAAGGAGATCAGAAGATAAATTCTACGAGAGGTGAGAGGGGATTACCTGAGGGATATATTCGATGGCTATATGCTATCCTGTGTTTATCTGTAATTATTTGTCTGATAATATTTATTTAAGTTGTTTAAGTTATGGTATTTGTATCTGTGTTGGTTTAATTGCGTTTAATTGTTTATCTGCAATTATATTATGTTGTTGTGATGCATGATCTGTCTGGGAATATCTTTGTGATATTATTGTTGGTTGTTGTTTGAGAAGCCTGACAGTGGTCAGTGCTAATTAAATTAATTGGATAAAAGCTTTAAGAAGCTTCATAAATTATATTCAATGTTTTAACGGTAAAATATTGGTATATAATATTAATGGAAATTTTTAATTGGAAAAAAATAAGGAATTTTGGAAAATATCATTATTTTAATGATTTATTACTGTAAGAGTGAATTATGAGTCAAAATAAGAGCGAAACCGTGAAATTATTTTTGTACTGCTAATTTTTACGTAAGAAATTCCGTAATATTATAAAAAATTATTTTATGAAATTAATTGTTGAAAATAAGTTAATTATGATTTTAGAAAATTATTTAAGTGGAAAAAACTAAGTTTTGACTTAAAAAGCTTTAAAAGTAATAATTGACGGCAAATTTGGAAAAGTGTCGATAGCAAGTATTTTGAAATGGCAGTACGTATTTTAAGTAAGTTTAAAACATCAAGTGACTCACCTTTGTGAAAACTAAATTTTATTATCTAAAGATTTAATTGAAGAATTTCTCATTTGTAAAGATTTTTCGAAAGCAATCAGCAAATATTCTTTTAATTTATTTTTCACAAACAAATAACCGTGTAATATCGAAGGGGGTGTTACACCACACAACCACAAATTGAAGGGGCTAGGGACATGGTAGGAAAGGGCCCGCCCACAAAAAGAAAGATTAGTTGCCGGTGATTGGTGTCCAGAGTTTTATCAAGATGAGACTCAAAATGGTCGGTGCGGGTGTTGGTGATCTGCATCACATTGTACAGTGAGGTGCCATTCATTACTCCCAAAACTACGTGTGATCATGAAAGAGACTGAGTATTCAACATTATTCTTATTTGACGGTGGGTTTGTTTCATTGAGTATCACATTACCAACTTTACAAATATATCCTTCTAGTTTACAACATTGCAATTAAGATTTAAACTTTTTTTTTGTTACCGAAAGATTTTACACTTTTAAAATTTCTCAAATAAATCTTTTAATGTCTAATGCTAGTTTAGAGATATCGACTTGAAAATTGGGAGTGAGATTGTATTAGATAATAAAAATATTTTAATCAATAATTTATTATATATATTTATTATATATATATTATATTAAATATATAAAATAATAATTTATTATTATATATATATATATATAATTATTATTTTGTGATATGATTATATTTATATCTAGAAAAAATACTTTTTTGGTCCCTTAACTTATTTTTTAATTTCAACTTGGTCTCTTAATTTTTAAAAGTTTTGATTTGGTATCTTAATTTGTCTATGTTAATACGAGTTAGTCTCCTCCGTCAATGAGTCGGTAACGATGTTAACTTTTTGAGTTTAATAACAAGAATTAAATGATCAGTTTGAAACATGTTAACAATTTAAATGATCAGTTCGAAACATGTTAACAATTTAAGGGACTAGTTCGAAACCTGTTAATAATTTTAAGGATCAATTTGAAACTCATTTAAAACATAAGAGATTGAGAGTCAGTACCATTACTGACTTCATTAACGGAAATGACTAACTTGTGTTAACAGAGATAATTTAAGGGACCAAATTGAAACTAAAAAACAAGTTAAGGACCAAAAAGCTGTGTTAGCCTTTATATTTACTAAAAAAATGATTTCAAGATAATCTGTTTTGTTTATATTGTGTAAAAGTTGCTTTTGTATAATAATATTAGTGACTATAGTTGTTTTTTTGTTAAGCTTTTAAAAAAATTTAGGCTTATGGGCTGGCTCTGACCCTTAGGGTTTTGGGGGCTTTTTAGTTCTAAAGGCTTTTTTTAAGTATAGGCTTTTTGGTCCTAACCCACATAGGCTAGGACTGAATAGGCCCGGACCAACCCATTTGACAAACTCTATGAGTAAGTCAGTCCCAGTTTGTAGTGGAAGTTCGTTTAACCATACCCACATGTTTCATAAGCGCGTACATTAACTATTTATTTGTTCATCTAAAGTAAATTGGGTATTGTTAATGAGTGTCATAGGGATATTAATTAAGAAACACATAAAAGAAAAATTCGTATTAAAAAATTAAGTGTCACACTCTTCGAAATGTTAAACACACCATTACCCATACAAATTTTCTTTTTTTTGGTTCCTTAAACAATGTCCTAATAACACTTATTAGCATTCTTCAATTAAATTTATGAATAAAATTCCAAAGTAAAAAGATACCTTCAACTAACAATTCTTCCCAATTAATCCTCAAACTTTAATAATTAGTGAAATTAGTCCCTTTGTTTACTCTAAGTTTGATCCCTAATGCTAATCGAATATAGTCGTTCATTTTGTTTTAATATGAACCATTGATTTAATTTATTTTTAATTCTTAAATTATTAATATATTTAAAAAAAAAGAGAGAAAGAAAAAAAATTGGAGAAAGACTGAGCTCTTTCTTCGTCTTTCTGCAACAACGTTACCACTTCACCACCTTCCAACTCTTTTCTTTTCCAATTCTCTTCCCAAAACCACATCCAGATTTTCTCCTTTCTTTCATTCTTGGTATCCACAATTACTCCAAGGAAGAAAACCAAGAACCGTCGTTGCTGTACAGACCCGTAACCGCGATAGCGTAACGACGAGCTTGCCACAAACCAGTATCCCTCTATTACGCGCCGTCGGGAACAAGTCATTCGCAGATCTAGTTCTTCGTCGTCCACCCACAACAAGCAGTCGCCACCGCAAACCAGTCCCTGTCCGCCCACCGCACCTCTTCCCACCACTGTATTAGACTTGTAAAAGAGAGAGAGATCGAAAGAAACTCCATGTAATGGAGAATTCATTGAATGAGTAAAAATGTATAGGTGTAATACATAATTTTTCTAGACACTGCTTTATAATTTATAGCTGTTTTAATTAGGCTAACTAATCTAACAGCAAACTAACTACCTCTAAAGAGATTAACCAACTTAAAACTAACTCCTAACTAACTCTTAACCGTAATACTCCCCCTCAAGTTTGGAGCATAGATGTCTAATGCACCTAACTTGGAAATCAGAACTGAAAACTTGCACTGTGAGAGAGCTTTAGTAAAAACATCAGCTGGCTGCTGCTGAGTTGGGAGATAAATTAAGTTCAGAAAACCAGAATTGACATACTGTCTGATGAAGTGGCAGTCAATGTATATGTGTTTCGATCTCTCATTGGAGGTGGGATTAGCAGCAAGCTGGATTGTTGACTTATTGTCACACATGACCATGATAGACGAAACATCAATCTGAAATGCTCTAAGTAGTTGTTGCAACCAAAGAAGCTCACTGGTGAGACATGCCAGTGCTCTATATTCTGCTTCTGCAGAAGATCGTGCAACTATAGGTTGTTTTTTTGATTTCCAAGAAATCAGAGAAGACCCCAGATAAACACAGAAACCTGTGGTTGATCTTCTAGTGACACTGCAACTGCCCCAATCAGAATCAACATATGCAGTGACCTTGGTGTTTGACTGAGAAGAGAAGAAAATTCCTTGACCTGGTGAAGTTTTGCAGATACTGTAGGATATGATGCAAGGCCTTGAGGTGAGGTGTCCATGGCTTGGACATGAATTGGCTCAGTTTGTTGACTGAGAAGATGATATCAGGCCTTGAAATAGTTAAGTACATAAGTCTGCCAAGGAGTCTTCTATACAAGGATGGATCGGGAAGAAGATCACCATCTGTGTCATTAAGCTGCAGGTTTGCTTCCATAGGGATTTTGGCAGGCTTCGACTCACTGAATCCAGTGTCTTCAAGCAGTTCCAGAGTGTATTTTCTCTGACTCAAGTGAATTCCCTTTGAAGACTGCGTAATTTCCAAGCCCAAAAAATACTTCAAATTACTAAGGACTTTCAGCTTAAACTGAAGTTGCAAATCTGTGATGGTGCTGTCAACAAGAGACTTACTTGGGCTGGCAATAATGATATCATCCACATAAACAAGGAGGATGATGAGGGAGTCATTGGATCCTTTATGGAACAAGGAATAATCAGCAGTGGACTGGTGGAAACCAAGATGGGTGATTGCTTTCTCTGGAACCATTGCCTTGAGGCTTGCCTCAAGCCATAAAGAGACTTATGCAATTTGCATACCGAATTGACTCCTTGTTTTGGATATCCTTGAGGTAAATCCATGTATACTTCTTCAAAAAGATCACCATTCAAGAAGGCATTGTTGATGTCTAATTGAGCCAAGTGCCAGTGCTTTTGTGCTGCCACAGCAAGCAAGACTCTAACTGTGGTTAACTTAGCCACTGGGAAGAAAGTTTCCAAAAAATCAATTCACATCTGCTGTGTGAAACCTCTAGCAATTAATCAGACCTTGTGTCTTTCCACTGAGCCATCTGACTTGAATTTTGTCTTGTAGATCCATCTACAACCAATGGTTTGCTTGCCTGGAGGTAGAGGAACCACAAACCATGTTTTACTGGCTTCTAGAGCCTCTATCCCATCTGCCATTGCTGCTCTCCATTGAGGAAACTTCATTGCTTGATGGTAAAACTGTGGCTCATATTGAGAGTCAACATTGGAAATGAATGTATGATATGGTTGGGAAAGGTTTGTGTAGGTAATATGTTCTATTAAGGGATATTTGGTATGGTGAACATAATCCTGTAAATACTGAGGTGGATTATGAGCACGAGTAGACCTTCTGGGCTGACTTGGTGCAGGGTCTAGAGGGTCAGGTTCAGGTGCAGGACTGTCTTAAACAGGTTCAAGGAAATTTGGTGCAGTTTCAGGGATGTCTGGTTCATGTTCATTAGTTGTTTCGGGTGTAGGATCAAGATTTGGTGTCTGTGGGGCATGATTTAATTCAGGTAGGATAGGTAAGGGTGGGTGATTTGGCACAATGTCCTTAACAGGAACAGGAAGGACAGTGGATTGGAAAGGGTCGGGAGCAGTGTGCAACTGTTCTGTTTCAAAAGGAAACTTGTCTTCAAAGAAGGTGACATCTCTGGACACCACAAATTTTCTGGTGGTCAGATCATAAACTCTGTAACCCTTGTATCCAGGTGGATAGCCTATGAAAACAGCAGGGAATGTCCTTGGTGAGAATTTGTTTCTCTGTGAAACTGGAACAACAGCAAAACATAGGCAACCAAAAACTCTGAATGAAGTATAACTTGGTAATTTGTTATACAGCAGTTCATAAGGAGAACAGTTCTTTAGAGAGGGTGAAGGAACCCTGTTTATCAGGAAGGTGGCAGCATTGACACACTCTCCCCAAAAAGTGATAGGAACCTTGGATTGAAACAACAGTGCTCTTGCAACATTCAGTAGTTGTTGATGCTTCCTTTCAACCACAGCATTCTGCTCAGGCCTGTAAGGACAGCTGAACTGATGCACAGTGCCATGCTCTTGAAGAAAATCAGTCATCTAAAACTCCTTGGCATTGTCAGATCGAAGCTATCTAATGGTCCTGCCAAACTTAGTCTTGACATAGCTAAAGAATTTTTTAATCAACAAAGGTGCCTCAGATTTATATTGTAATAGGTATAACCAGGTAAACCCGGTACAATCATCAACTATAGTTAAAAAGAACCTCTTGCCATCATAAGTAGATTGATGATAAGGGCCCCATATGTCTACATGAACAAGATCAAAAGGATTCTCAGAGTAATTGTCGTTTGAAATAAAGGACAAACGCCTAAACTTGGACAAAGGACATATCAAGCATTTATTGCATGAAGTGAAATGCAATTGCAAATCAAGTTTATTACAGAAAAGTTTTAAAACCTTTTCAGATACATGACCTAAACGTGCATGCCAAAGAATACAATCAGATGAACTTGACCTATGTGTAACATTGTAAATTTGTGAAACAGAATGGGATTTATTGGCTGACTGTTTATTGTTAACGGAATGAGAATGAAGAACATAGAGGTCTTGATGGAGATCACCCCTGCCAATCGTCTTCAGGTGCAATGTGTCCTGAATGATAAAAGAAGATTTGGTAAAAGAGACATCAAAAGGAATATTATAAAGTAAACTACTGACAGAGAGTAGATTAACATGAAAGGAGGGTATGAAAAGAACATCATATATGACTAACCGAGGATTGAGTTGAACTGAACCAATTCCTACAACTTTAACCAAACACTTATTTGGTAAAGTGACAAACCTATTATGTAATTCTTGAAAGGTAATAAAAACATGTTTATGGCAGGTTATATGGGAAGTGGCCCCAGAGTCAAGAATCCAACAATTTGAATTCTTAAATGGAGAATTTAGGATGGACAGAGAGATACCTAGAGATGACTCACCTACAAAAGAATCATTTTGATCTTGAGCAGTGGCCAAAGGGACTCTTGTCACCGAGCTTGAATCGAGCAAGAAGTTGTTGACACCGCCTGAGGTGACCAGTTTGTATCTTCAGTGCCATCAGTGATTGCCAAAACCTGATTGACAGAAGTAGAAGCTTGATGCCTCTTGTGACCAGGAGGATACCCATGCAACTTGAAGCATTTGTCTTTGGTATGCCCTGTTATGCCACAGTGAGCACAGATCGGCCTATCCTTCTTCTGATTCTTGTTTTTGCCTGGCCATGTCAGATATCTTTGCTTCGATTCTTCGGGACAATTTGAAGACCAACTTCTCTTTGAGTCTCATCTTGAATAAGTATTGAGAAAACTTGAGAAATTGGGGGAATAGGGTTCATCATTAGAATTTGTCCTCTAGCATGAGAGAAAGACTCATTGAGTCTCATCAAGAAATTCATAACAAACTCATCTTCGAGGAAATCGATCAAGGGTTGAAGACCTCCACAATTACAATTGTGCACAGGCCTATACTCACCAAGTTCTTCCCACAGCGATTTGAAACGAGTGAAATAGGCACTGATGGAGCTAGAATCTTGAGTACAATGAAGTAAAGCCTTCTTCAATTGAAAAATCCTAGGTCCGTTTTTCTGCTTGAAACGATTTTCAAGATCTTTCCAAATTGCTGAAGAAGAGGTGCCATAAATCACACTTGTACTGATTTCCTTGATGATTGAGTTCAAGAGCCAAGAAGCAACGATGCCATCGTTGCGTTTCCACAATCGAAAATTCGGATCGTTGGCAAGGGGTTGAGGAACAGAGCCATCAACGAACCCTAGCTTGTTCTTCCCATCGAGAGCCAGCATCATTGAACGATGCCATGTGAGGTAATTTGTACCATCAAGCGGCCGAGAAACAAGAACTAAGCCAGGCAAATCCGAAGAGTGAATGAAGAGAGGATTCTGTTCTTCCATCGTGTAGAATCACAAGATGCAGCAAGAACAAGAAATGCATGCAGAAAGGATCGAAGAAGAAGGTGAAACCGCAAGATTGTGCAGAATCACAAGATGCAGCAAGAACAAGAAATGCGAAGAAATGCAATGCATAATAGGATCGAACAAGAAAGGAGGTGAAGAAGGTGAAACCGCAAGGAGGAAGAAGAGAAATCGGAAGCTTAGAGAAAAACTACCGATACCATATTAGACTTGTAAAAGAGAGAGAGATTGAGAGAAACTCCATGTAATGGAGAATTCATTGAATGAGTAAAAATGTACAAGTGTAATACATAATTTTTCTAAACACTGCTTTATAACTGTTTTAATTAGGCTAACTAATCTAACAACAAACTAACTACCTCTAACAGAGATTAACCATGTTAAAGCTAACTCCTAACTAACTCTTAACCGTAATACACTGTGGCGCATGCAGAACCGTGGGAGAAGTGCGTTCTGTGGGCGCCGGGAAGTAGAGGTGGCGGCTGGTGGCGTAGGTCTTAGTGCGTTTAGGCTGACCAAGAGGAATGAGAATCAAATGCACATGGACCATAAGAAGAAGAGGGGAGATGAAACAAAGAAAAAGAAGAAGCAACAAAGAGGCAAAGAGAGATGAATCTCTCTCTGTTTTTTTTTTTAAATAAAAGAAAATCAATGAATGGTTCTAATTAAAGCAAAATCAATGGTTGGATTCAATTTGGGTTAACAATGACTAATTTCATTAATTGTTAGAGTTTGAGAATTCCCCGCTTCTGACTGTGAGTAACTTTGACGATAGAAAAGTGATTTGCTGATTTTTAACCGTATTCAAATACACATTAAACATTAGTCCTTAGATAAAGATTTTAACTATTACAGTATGTAGGTGATGATTGAAATGCTTTCCCATTAGACAAAAGTGATTTCACAATTTGAATATCAAAAAATCTGACATATACGACACATAATCAATGATGTTCAAAACTGGTTACCGACTTATTGGATTTAGTTACATTAAGATTGGATAACTCATTAATCATATTTAGAGTTTCATTAACTAATTAGGTCGTTAACAAATTATTATTCATATATCGCAGATGAATTCATCAACAAAATTCAACATGTTATCAACTATGATTTTGAATGTCATTAATCAGGCACAGCATATCTCAACTTTTCACATGTTCACATAACATTTCACGTGAGAACTAAAAATTTGGTGGGTCACATCACTTCCCAAAGGCTGATTGAAATTGTTGATATTTTAATTTTAATCCCCCATAATTTGTTAGTGACTTTCACCATTTGAAAGTATATCTTTTCCAACAGTCAGAATCCCATTCTTTTCACGAAAAACACCTGCAACAATTAAAAATTAATTAATTTTTAACATGTTTTAAAAAAATTAATATAAAGATAGTCATAATTTTTTATATCATTAAAAATGTTTGACAATTATTATAGCTATCTTAAAAATCACGCTTATGATAATTTTTAATTAGTTGATGGTAAAAAAAACTTCACAGATGAAATATTATTAAAGTAAACTTGTTTTTATTCAAACATATTTATTTAAAGGATTTAATTGATATGTAAAGACAGTGTAAAGTTTTTTTTACACTGTCAACCAATCAGAAATTGACAAATCATTAAAAATCTTTCACTCTCATTCTAGCTACATTAAAAGTCATTAATATTATTATTTCTTATTGGTTGATAGTGTAAAAAACTTTACACTGATAATACATAGCAATTAAACTCTTATTTAAAAGTGTTTTTTTATTCATTTATTATATTTTATATATATCAAGAATATACTCAATCAACTTAAAAGTCAAAATTACTTTTTAAAATAAAATGGCTTTTCAAACTTTATATTCAAACACAAAATAATTTCCAGCTTTACATAAATTACTTTTGTTAAAAATGTTTCCCAACAATTGCTTTTTTCAAAAGTTTAAAAAAGGCCCTTTATTGAATTAAAAACTATCTTTACTGTTAGGAATAATTTAGCTGGATAAGCAAAGTTAAAGCATGATGAGAGTGGACCACCAGAACCAGAACCTAGTTGTCCCTGCCATCAACCTCGTTTTAGTCCTCCCTTCCTCCTCAGAAGAGGATTAAAGGTAGTGAACCATGAATGAATTAAAGGTAGTGAACCATGAATGAATCCGTTCAAGGTTTTAAATCTGGGTCCGAAACTAAAATACAGGATGTAACGAATTGGTTTTGACAATCGTCGAAACTGCATTGCAACTGTAATTACAGTCGCATCGACCATATTTCCCCACAATTGTCCACAATAATGTAAAACACAACGCAATGACAACCGTGAACGCAATTTAAAACTTTGAATCGGTTGTACTCCACAACCAGAAAGCAAAGAAACTGTGTTAGCCCCAAAGCCACCAAATCACACACAGAATCTGGTTTCAGGCCAACAATAAAGAAGCCAGTGTTACTGCTTATTCTTTGATCCCTCCACTCTTTCACAAAAAGGAAATATGATGTATTTTCCTCATTAACTATGAACGGTGATTGGTGACATAATGTGCTTCAACTGGCCAACAGCTATTGCCATTAATGTATATGTGATTCAGTATTTTTAGATGACAGACCATGTTGTGGGATAGGTTAATTTCATGGCTTCAATTCGGTGCTCTCCACATCTTCAGTGAGTTTCCTTGTGAGAAACGCAATCGGATGGGAAAGCTCTTCAAGTTTTCAATAAATGGTTTTATTCTTGCTTTATTTATTTATATACATATTTTTGGTTCTCTCTAAATTGAGTACATTTTTTTTTTACAAAATTGGCATGCAAAGACACAGTAGAAAAAGACATCCCAACTAGATTGGCACACCAAACCCTACCAATCATTTGCAGTACACCAAGAAAGCTTTTCCTTTGGGTAATGGCTGGATGAAAGGCAACAAGGATGACAGAGCATTTTACATGGTCATTGTTGCTCCATCTAAGAGGAACTGTTTAGTTTTCCACAATCAAAATCAGACTTCTTCAACAACTGACCAGCTAGGTATGGAGACAAAATGTTGTCCCTCAAAAGGGTAACCAATTTGGACTCAGACTGCTGAATAAAACCCACCATATAAGCAGTACTAATGATATCAATGCTTCTCCATCTTCTCTCATATGCATATTTCTTCAAGCCTTCTTCAATCCTTTTGTATTGCTCCTCTTCTTCTTCATCCTTCTCTTTGATTTCTCTGACTGGTTTTTTGGAGAAGGCCTCAGCTAGACACCTGGCTAAAACAACCCCATCTTCCAAAGCACAGCATCCCCCTTGGCCAAGGTCAGGAGTCATGGGGTGTAAAGCATCTCCAGCAACACAAACATTGCCTTTACTAATATTTCCCAAAATGAGCTCCCACGGACGTCTATATCTCAAAGGAGATGCTAAGAAAGCATTTAGTTCAGTGTTTTCTATGTAGGATCTAACATCACTTGGCATCTTCTCTAGCTTGTTCAACATAAATTGCTTCATTCTAGCTGGATTCTCTTTTATCTCCTTGTCTGCATAAATGTGACAATGGTAAGCATAAAGGAAACCCTTTATAGAAGCAACAAAATAGCAGTGGGATTAAACAAAGAATTCACCTTCGCTTGTGGGAGTCCAAGTGAAAAACCAGTATATGGTCTTGTCATCACAAGGAAGGACACCAGCTCGAAAACCTTTGCCAAAGAACTGCATGAACCTAGGCTCAAACCCATGATTGTTTTTCAACTCTGCACAACCCCTGATTGCATATCTACCTGTATGAGAAGCTTCCTTGAAGCTTAGCCACTTTGCAACCACAGAGTTCACTCCATCACACCCAATCAATACCTGCAAACATCGTTGTATCGACTAAGATATACTAAATTGGATTCATGATAGAAGTTGTTCCATACTATGTGTAAGGTTTAATTAATCTGTAGGTGCCCGAACTATTTGGGAATTTTACTTTGAAAGTTCGTAATTGAGTCCTTAAACTCAGAAAATTTGTAATTGAGTCCCTAATAAACTTTTCAGTTAGGGATTCATTAGGGTTCTGAAAAGAATAGGGACCTATTTGAATTTTTTCAAAAAGTTCAAGGACCCACAATGACGAGTGAATAGATCACTTAACAGATACTTAACGAAATCCTAACAAAAAAATGTATGAGGGATTCAATTACAAATTTTCCAAGTGTTCGGAGAGCTAATATTGCAAACTTTTAGAGTATAAGAACCTATTTGAAAATTCTCAACTAGTTCAACGACTTTCATATTAAATTAACCTATATATAAACTCATTTCATTAAGGTGGAGAAAGATCTTTGCATACATATTTCGTATGTTATGCCACACATGCATGTTGTTTATTTACCTTGGTTTTGATGGTTGTTCCATCAGCAAGATGGAGTATCTTATGGAAGCCTGATTCCTCAATAGCAACCAGCTTTGACAAGTACCTGATGGTACCACTTGGAAGCTCATTGGCAAGGGCTTCCAACATTGACTGCCTTCTAACACAACGAAGTTCACATGGTCCACTGCATCGCATAAATTAAAACACCCATCATGGCAAGAATTTCATATCAAATTAAGACCGTGGTCTCTGAAGACCAAACGTAACCCACTGAAGTATCCAGAACTGAATAATCATCCACCAAATAGAATAGAATCAGGCCAGGTTAAGTTTAACCTCAACTGAAACATTTAGACACACCAATTATTGTACTTCATTCCTTCTAGAATAATAGGAAGTACTATGGCCAGAAACAACAGCTGCTAAGGTGTGGGGTGAACTTTATCCGTATATGGTGTACTTACTTCTTTCCCGTGTCCTTGAAAGACGTATATGAAGTTTGTTTCCCTGTGATCAAAGAAGTAGTGGCATTCCTGCACTCCAATTTGAGTAGTTTAGTTTCAGGCTCTTATTCTTACTCTTACTCTAATCTGTTTAGTTTTCGTCTTCAGTTAATAGTATGTATATAAAGACACACTGACTAGGGAAAACTAAGAATCCATTTGGAAACGAGAAATGTTATATAAACTTTATTTTTACAACAATATAGTATGATGAGGTGTAAAAATCAAAGTCGTCTGGAAGTTGTTCATAGAACATTTTCATTGAAAACAAAGCAATCATTAAGTTTAAACTTGAAAGAAAAGGGTAATATTATTTACATATAATTTTTATTACATCTTTCAAATCCTTTAAGATTACATCTCCTAACAGATGACTTAGGCATCAGAATCAGAGTAGAAATGTACAAGAAATGAAATAGCACTAACTGTAATCAGATAATAAAAATTGTGTAAATATGAAGTCTACATATATATGGTTAGCATTTCTTGGTGCAGGTCAATACTAAAAGCATCACTTCACACTTATGAGAGGTGATAGGATCAAACCACAAGTGTACAAAGAATGAGGTGAAGTCACTTGAATACCTGAGTAGTTAGATTTAAGTATGATTAATTAGAGTGGGCTCAAAGGACCATTTCACATGTCACACTGTGAAGTAACTTAAGTGGCCATAAATGATAGATAAGAGTTATTTTTTATTTGAATATGTTGACAACATCTTACTCATGTTTATATATATTACATTAGTAGGAAATAATCAATGTCAGCAATTAAAATTTTATTTAGAGGAAGAGGCTTCTGTTATCTATCTTTTACATATTTTTTCCACTCATTTGGTTTTATGCTTTAATCCTGTTGGATATTTTGAATTCCTAATTCATTAGTTTCATGATATTTAGCACCGCTCTACATTTATTGTAGAGCTTTATTTCCCAATAGATAATTGATAAGATATACATACCCATGAATCTGTACATGTTGGTGGCGGAGGATGTCTCCAACACCAACTGCATCCAAGGCCTTCCAACCATTTTTCCATGTTCCTAAAGCAAAGCCCGTAACCCTCAAAGTATCTGAAGATTCTAATACTAAACTTCGGACACCCAACCTGGAAGCATGTATATATCACTATCAAAGACTAGCTTAAATAGCATGATCAATAATCATCATCATCATATATATATATATATATAGTAAAGTATAGAGACAGAGAGAGAAGTGAAGTGAAGTGAAGAGAGGTACCTGTGAAGTCCTAAGGAAGTTGTGAGGCCAGCAATTCCAGCTCCCACAATCACAATATCTGCTGTTTCCATTATTACCTTCCTTGATGCGTTGTCACTCCTCTGTGAAGGTAAGCAATCCTTCTAATATTGTTGGACTTGGGTCAGTAAGATGATGTAACGCCTTACGACACTATAAATAGTTAAATAGTAACGGTAGGTGACTTTTATTTGCAAAAATTGAAGGGATTCAACAACACAAAATTTTTTGTACCTTGTTTGATTTGAGAAGTGGTCAGGGGACAGGACAAAAATCCAAAATTTTGTCCCCCACCAAACCATGGGACAAAAAGTTATCCTATGGACAGATTAACAAAAGACAAAATTATCCTCTCTCTCCCTCTTTCTCCCTCTCTCCTCTCTATCTCTCTCATCTCCCTCCCTCTCTCTCCTCTCTCTTTCTTTCCTCTCTCTCCTTCCCTCCCTCTCTCTCCTCTCTCCCTCCCTCCCTCTCTCCTCTCTCCTCTCTGTCCTCTCTCTACATAATTATACAAAATTTTATATTGTACATTTATATATTAAATAATATATATTATAAAGGGTATTCCGATAAATTTAATATTATTTTGTTTGTGTTGTCCATTATCCATCAGACAATATACAAGACAAAAAATTATCCTGTAACTCGAGGATTTGTCCTGTGTTGTCCTGTCTGTCCTGTGCTATCCAGATACCTTTTACAAATCAAACGCACCCTATATTTTGAAAATAAAAAATAATATCACAATTAATTATTTGTTCATAATTCAGATAATACATCTCGAACAAGTGCACCGCCTCTCAGAAGAGCACATCCAAAATTTCATCTAAATATCGATAATTTCAAAAATCAAGTTCATACTACTTTATAATTTCATGGACCAAACTAAGTGTTTACTCAAAGAACTACATTAACCTTGATGCACTTCTCTTAACCTTGCCTCACCTCACATTTGTGTAAATGAAGAACCAAAACAAGTGTGAAAAACACAAAGTAAACCCTAACTCACTTGAAGTGAATGTTTAACATTTCTTTTTTTTTTTGAAAAAAAAAAGACGTGTTTCATCTTTTTACATTATGATATAGTACAATAAAATTTCAACAAAATATAATCAGACGCGAAAATTACAGTCATAGTTAAATATTTTTCTTAAGAGTGCGCAAACTAGGGGTGTTAGCGGATTGGATTGGATCGGTTTTGAGCAAAAAAATCATCCGATCCAATGATGTAAACATCGTACGGTTTGGATTGGATCGGTTTGCTTCCTTAAAAAAATCCGATCCGATCCAATCCAATCAAATGCGGTTTAGATTGGATTGGATATTTCGATTTTTGTCATACTTTATTTTTTTTTCTAATGTCAAGTGTCATTTCTACTTATTTAATAGTGGATAAAAGATAATCTTCGTTTAATTTAGGAGTTTGAGAATAAAAAAATTATTGATATTTTTTAACACGTTCTTTTATTTAATCTTCGTTTATTTAATTGTAATTATTGATAAATTGTAACTAATTATTTTTCAAATTTATTTAATTGTTTTCCTATTTTTCATTATTACTCAATCAAATATATATATATATATATATATATATATATATATACTATGCATCAAAACTTTTAGTAAAATATAACTTCAAGACATTAATATTTATTCTAAATAGTCTTATAAATGTATTCCAACAAAAAATATGAAGAATAATATTTAAGTATTAGTAATACTATAATTTCAAAAATAATAGTATATGCATATAATAGATCGATTTGGATTTCACTATAAGATCCAAAATCCAATCCAATAAAAAATTACGATTTTTTCGATTTTCGGTTTGTTCGGTTTTCGATTCGGTTTTTACGATTTGAATCGATTGATGAACACCCCTAGCACAAACCAATATACGAAAGGCATCAGTACTCGCCTCCATCTGCTCCAGGCAAGCATAGGTTTGCACCTGCCAAAACCAATAATTTCCTCTCTTTTTTGGAAAAACAAAATTAAAGAAACCTTCTCGATGGGATGGATTTATATACAATGCATGGACTGACTGCATTTCTCTTACGTTGCATTTCATCCTCAAAACCCGTTACCCAAATTTTGGTGGGAATGTTCTTCTAAGATAATTTCAGTAGAAATTTCGGAAAATAGGAAATTAAACACCAAACAAAAACAACTATTCATCCAAAACTTGTTAACCAACTGATTTTTGGTTCCCCTTGTACTATTCGTCCATGCCAGCCAGTCTTATCCCACAAACAAGTGCGGACCATCATACATCAGAATGTGTGATTGCCCATTATAACAACGTTTAGAGCGTCAGAAAACCCATGTCCCAATTCAATAACATTGCCAAGCTTCAACAGTAATAGGATGGATGCTTAAAACAAACCGACACCCCCAAGAACACGTTAGTAGCTGCAGCAGCTTTTACAAACAGCACCTTTTAACTTCACGGAAGACTAACGAAATTTCATGTGGATGTGTACATGACAGTTAAATCTTTCTCAAAGGAAGCTGAGTGGTATAATTCTGAGGATAGCTACTTCTGCCATGAGATTCATCAACATGCAATACTACCTAATACCAGACCCCGACAATTTATCTGCTGTCTGGGAATTTATCTTCGTATAACTGGGGCACCTGCCAGCATATACAAGAAAAGGAAGGATGTTCATTAATTGTGGATATCCACAAAACCAAAGAAAAGGAAATAAAGCCAAGCAAATTTACCAAGAAGCCAGCAGTGATCATCTTCCCAGCAAACCATCGTCCATGCAAAGCCCTCTGTGCACTTATTGCAGCTTGAGTATGTTCAAATCGCAAGTAGACAAAACCAGCAGTATTCCTGCTTATCAAAGAAATACCATAAATGAAAATGCCAAAAGCTCAGTCATATAGAAGGCAAAAAGAAACATATGGATTACTACTTTACTCACTTATCAACATATATGTGTTTTAACCTCCCAAACTTAGAGCATTCTGCTTCAACATCTTCTTTAATATCCAACTCAAAATCTGGTTCCTTCTGCAGCACATCATGACAATAATATCATCAGACAAAACAAAAGTATGACCGAAAAACTTCCAAGTGTAGGTGCTATTTAACAACCTCATCTTTGGGATCAAACATATTCTTTAACAATAAGCATTCACTTGGAACACCAATTGTATCAATAGAAGGAATTGTAGCAGCAACTGTGGGAAATTGGAGACCTCCACCTGCCAATCCAGCTACTGCAGGAACAGGAGAAAGCGGGGAAACCAGTGCTGAACCCACTGCCGCAGCTCCCATAAGAGCTGCTGTTGGTATGTTTCCTGTTGCTGGTATATTAAGGCCTGTGTTGTTGACAACAGAACTACCAATTGATCCAGCCACGCTGTCAACAAAAGCACAAGTAAGAATATTTATTGATCTCAAAATATGAAAACAAAAAATGGCAGAGGGACAAACCTTGATGCAGCACCACTGCGATCCAACTTCTGCATGAGTAATGCTCGAGAACATGCATTCAGAGACTGAAAATTTCAGAAAGGTCAGTTAAAACACTGAATCTTATTTTTTAAAATAAAAAAGGAGGGGGGAAATGAGTGATAGTTAAATACACTTTTTTTTAACAGAAACAACTCAAATAAGCATATAGGTGAAGGTCTTCATGTAATGTAGGCCCTTAAACAAGATTTCAGGCCAGGCCAAAAAAAAAGCTTGTGACAGCTAACAAGCCTGTCGCGAGTTTTTTTTTCTTGAGAGCAAGTTGTGAGCAATTTTCTTGAGAAGTATATTACTTACCATGCCACCACCTTCATCATCATCAAAATCACCAGCATTTCCTCCAACTTCTTGCATTCCAGATTGATCAGTAACTGCTGATACCTATTCCAGAAAATAAAAGAGGCAATAAGGTTTGCACTTTAGATCCTTTGTGACAGATCATCAGCAGAATAGCCAATTTAGGCAATCATCATAACATGCAACTATACTAGTTTACGTACAGAGGATAAAAGTCAAGCTCAAATCAAAAGCATACATAGACATAGGGCCCTGAAGATCATAATAGTCTAGTAGTTTCCTGAAGTTCTATGTTACTATTTTTAGCAGGCCCCCCAATTAAATGGGTGTGCGCTAGGAAGAAAGGAGTGGGGTAGTAGTGAATCAGCAATTCAGAACTCCACCAGTCATATGTCAAGTGTGTGGGAAAAGGAATAAGCACCTATCCACATATGGGGAGTGATTGAGTGCTGAGAAATTGCTGAAACAGCAAAAAGGTGTCAACAGAAACAGTTTGCACATAGGGGGTTGTTAAAAACAGTAGCAAGACAGAGCAGAGATATATTCTTGGCTCTATGTGTGCGATGGATTTGTGCAAGAAAGAGTAGAGGATTTTCTGTTTGGGAGGGAGCTGCTGCAAAACCTTAATTGGTTGTTGGGAGGAATATGACTTTTAAGTGCGGGCAAAAATGAGACTTCCATAGTTCAAGTGAATCAAAATAGAGACTTCATCAATTTAAGTGAGAGCAAAATAGTAGTTTTAACTGCTGAAGTGAGGGCAAATAGCTATTCCATTTTAAAAGAAATAGAAAACAGAGTTTTCAATCTCTGCAGAAGTGAGGTCGCCGCAACTCCCATGTTTTGGCCACGAAAAGGCACTGGTCGCAGCCGCAACTCCTGCTCCTCAAAATCAGGACGCGGCATAAGGCACAAGTGGACAGCTGCAGCGACAGCACAATAGCACCAGTATCACGTGCTATTGACTACACTGTTAAGTAGTGAAAAATTAATTGGCAAAAAGACCGTTTGGTCAATGCATGGAAGGTTCTAGGATTCCATCAAGACTCCTGATGATAGAGCAAATCCATCAATCCAGCAACTTAATAATGAGAACTAGAATGCATTGCTGCACATAGTCTATGCATCAGGTTAGATATATCAGAATATCAAGATATAAATGAAACTAGTCCATAAGCTAACTGCTCGTTTTGACATTTCAATAATGCACATACTACAGAATCAATACAAACTGAAACTTTACATATATAAAGCCTAATTTTAGTCAAAGAAGGGCAAATAAGCACAGATCTTATTAGAGTATATATTAACTATATGTATCTAGACTAGATGTAGACTAGATTCACTATGTAACTGACTGAGGCATTCTGTTACACAATCAGTTACAAAGTAACTGAGATATAAATACTGTAATTAATCATTCATTATTCAATAATACACAGAATCATTTCAGATTCAAGATTCTCTCAATTTCTCTCTCTCTCTCATTTTCCATTAGATCTATGAACTAATCGACAGTACCTTGATTGTCCTGCCGCCAATCTCCAATTGACCATTCAAGCTCAGGGCATTTCGTGCATCTTCAAGGCGTGCAAACTACATTAAACAATTCACTCAATTAACCTACACTGCCAGAAACAATTGCAACTGCAGAAACTATATCATAAAGCCATGTAGTAGAATAGCATCAAAATCCAGCAGTAACTTTATTCAAGAGTATATTACTCCATTGGTCCAAAAAGTTCTCCCTCAGTTTCCACTTAGAATATGGACTACTGCTCAATATGTTGGTATAACTTTTTCTTTTTTGAAAAAAACAACATATAAACACTTGATACAACTAACCCCAACAAATAAGTAATTATTAGTTATAAGATTCACCTGCACAAAGCCAAAACCTTTGTATTGCCCACTTTCATCAAGAGGCAGCTGGACTAGCTCAATCTGACCAAATGCTTCAAAAACCTAAGAAATTTGACGAAGAAAAGAGAATAACACGATCAAATTAGAAGCAATGTTGGAAATAAAATAACCATCATCAAACTGTAAAGGAAAAGCACAATCTAGATTTTCAAGCAGTCAAGAAAATTATCAAACATCATAAAAATACAAAAAAAAAGGAACAGATAAGTTCTCAGTCAAGGTGCCTATCTTATTCCACTCTCAGTGTTTCACCATGTCATGAGGACCCTTTTCAGCCAATTAGTTCTAGAGAATCAATTATGAAACAAATCACTAAATTACCCATGGACAAAGAAACAAGATGTGCTCACCCCACGGAGATCAGCTTCAGAAATATTGAAATGCAGATTGCCAACATACAGCCTTCTAGCTCCCCCAGAATAAGGGCCAATAGTGGATCCACCAGCAACAGATGTTGTGGACTGAACCAAATTCTTTTCTGCTTCTGATGGTTTCACCATCACTGGTTGACCAAGAAGAGGTTGGCCAGAAAGTGCTATTGCCATGGGGACAGACATGACATCATAGAACTCAATATACCTGCAAGCATAAAGAAAGTAGTATATAATCACACGTAGCAATTGAAAGACAAGGTTTATAATATCTATTTTATATGTATTAATGAATGTTAATTGTTCCAACTACAACTAATGACCCGGTGATTGAACTGATGACCTGGTCACATCACCATGTAAATACCCAGCCTGGTTCCAACTTCCAATATACATGCATTTCAGGAGAGAGAAAAATAAAAGCATTATTATTATGGCAAATTTGGGGCAGAAAAGGAATTATGCTCAGACTTGCTAATTCTACATTTTCTTCCCATCATATGTTTCACATATTTGTTCAACCCAAGGTGATGTTCACAGGATCAGTATTATTTTAAGTTACAGAGGACTCGAAGTTGCTCAAACTCATTTGAATCTGACATGAAGAACTACTAACTTTCAAGATATAATGGCATCTTTTTTCATTTTTTATTTAACAGCTGACTATGTTCCCAACATACATGCTACTATTCTTTTCTTGCATAAGTTTGAATGGAAGTTAGAAGCCAGGATTCTGAAATGGGATTATGGGAACAATATGACACTACAAAATAATGATTAGAAGACATATAAGTGAAAGGAGAAACAAATTAATTTAGTTCTGATCACAGTTATGTGATGCCTACCCAACACCCTTAGAACGTCTTGAATTGCGGTCCATAATCAAGCGAACATCGCGCACCTGAAAATAGTAAAGTAGAGATGCCTGAAAGTCATAAAACAAAGAACAAATGGTTTTTCGCCAGAAAAAAAAATGGGACCAAAAAACAAAAAAATAATCACAGCTTATTGAGATATTGTGAGTTTAAATTTGGTCCTCCGACAGTGTAAGCTCTGTACACTATCAATGCAAGAAGGTGCAACATCATTCAAATATAGCTGCAATATTTCACTTCCTGAAGAAGTTTTTTAAACTTGTGACACCATAGGATTTCCTCATGGGAAAAACTATTACAGTGTCAATCACACTGTCAACAAACGGAAATTAAATCTTGTGTTGTTAACAAGAATGGATTTCATTCCAATGCTTTAGATAATAAATCACGGTAACGCATTTTATGCCTTTCAGATCTTTTATTTCATCTAGCAATCTTACTCTCGAAGAGAGACAAGAATCTTCGAGATTCAAAGGTAAAAAAGAAACAGATGTTTTTCCATTAATAATGTCATACTTCACTTTCACGTATTATGCTCCATGGTTTATGCCAGTTACAAGAACAAAAGAAATCAATTCTGAAGTTGGCACATAAAGTAAATGGAATATCACAACCTTGCCAGCCCTTGAGAAGAACTCGTATACATCTCTTTCATCCGCTTTCAGAGAAATCTGAGAGAAATGAGAAAGCTTACAGATTAGATCTGGCAGTAAATGATATTGACAAAAAATCATGTAAATTGCATTCCAGATGTATTTGGAAAACCTGATAAGCAAACACAGTTCTTTGATCTCGTTCAGGATCAGCCTCAGGTTCTGCCACTTCTTCCTTTTTCTCTTTATGCCGTCTGCCATAAACAAAAACATAAAATTATGGCCCAAGTTGTTGGAATACATGCAAATCCTACACAACAGGTCAAATTTAAAGATAATATCTGCATAACAAACTTTTGCATAAACCATAATTTCTCAACACAATTTTCAAGTTCCTTAAATTTGCAACATGGCAGCATATTGTCTTAAAATGTATAAAGCCAATTCTACGTGACACAAGGCTGCAGAGAACAAGATTAAGTTAACACAAAAGCCCCAGGTAACATAATTTTGAATTCATCACTTCTGGAACTCAAAAAGAATCAAACCTGGAGGTTGTGGGAAACGGTAATTAAAGGGAAAGAATGTCATTCAACTGCTATCAATACAAGATTTTGTACCTTCTATAAATAAAACAAAATCTTATATTGAAACAGCATCACCAACTTGGATTGATGGAAGTACGAGGAATTGAGGGACCTAATTGCATTAAGTTGAAACCTGTTAAAAGCTTATATATGCAGATTAAGAGAAACCACAAGCATAAAGAACTAAACTTACTTCATGCATAAGCACTAATTTTATATAAAATGCCACTTGTGGCATTATTAAATTGAAGTTCAGCAAAAAGATAGCACAGAACACAAAAAGCCATCACATCCATGTAGCAGAGAAATCACTTGAATCCAATAGTATCAATATGAAAGGCTTTACATTTATCACATTAATCAAAGCTAATGTGCCAAAGATGTAGATAAAGGATTTAATGTTGCAAAGGAGTGTCCAGGACTAGCCATAAACAACAGACATTGATGGACCTCATCTGATAGTTGCACAAGTCATTCACTCAAAGAACCATGAACTAACTGACATCAAAGTGAATAGGACACTAATTGGATAATCCTCTAAAATCTAATATTTCTTGAATTAATCACAACTGACATAATCTGTGACCAAAATGTAGCCAAATAAACATTGTTTTTGCCCACAGGCATCAGTAGACGAATTTCTTCTCCTAAGCATAGCCCATTACTCCCTCACCAGCATTTCTGCAACAGAACAAATGCAATTAAGCAACTAAGTTCAAAGTGGAAGATAACAAATATTATAACATGGCATCACAGCTGCTACAACAAACATCCAAACCCCCCAATCTTGCAATGCATGCTTTCAGATACACTCCAGAAGGGAGAAACTTTTGAAACCCATGACTTGAGGTTCCACTGCCTGGCCCAACTGCCAGAAAGACCATCTGATGATTGCTCTACCATATCTGCGTGTTCCCAGAATCTAATGTTCAATATTGAGAAGCTTTAAGATTGTTAAACAACATAACTAACTACTATATACAACTCATGAACCACTATTCTCAAATTCAATTTAGATATTGTAATCAATGCAACTCATGAAGCAAACATGCAATGATTTATGATCCTCGCAGTTAGCAGTAGAGAGATAAAAGGCAAAAGAATCTTAATCACAAGGGACATAAATTCATGAGCATCAATGCAAATTATGACAGGTGTCAGTTTAGGCAGGACCGCAGGACAAAAAATCAATCCCATCTATAAAAAAATGAGAGGGGTGCTTAAACTCTACTAGCCAAGAAGATAACATCGTTTCTGTCATCCTTAACAGAATTACACATGTGAATACATCTGCATTTACATCACCGGTGCCACCTCAACCTTAAAACGCATAAACTGGGTTCGAAAGGAGTCCAGAATCATATCAGATGTCTCCCAAGGTCTCTTGACTCTTGGCAAGTGCCAAGCAACTCCTTAAAAATTATTGGGAAAACCCAAGTCCCACATTGACTAGAGATAGTATCTAATAAAACCTTATAAGTAGTAGGCAATACTCATCTCATGAGCTATCTTTTGGGATTGAGTTAGGCCCAAAATCTAATATGGTATCAAAGCTATCCTAGATATATCGTTGGGCCACCCACCATGTTATCAACGCACCAAGCCCAATAGCGCTTGGCGAGTTGGCGTGAGGTGGTGTATTGGGAAAACCCAAGTCCCACATTGACTAGAGATAGCATCTAACAAAACCTTATAAGTAGTGGGCAATCCTCATCTCATGAGCTAGCTTTTGGGATTGAGTTAGGCCCAAAATCTAATAAAAATTATTGTAATAATCAACAACATAAAAGCAGACACCGACTCGTGACTTAAAAATTCTGAGAAATACAAATACAAAATATAGCATTAAACTTAGGAAGGTAAAATAAATAAATCCGAAAAATTGTCTGCAACATTAGCCTGACCTTCGGTGTATCCTGCAACCAAACTGATGACCAAGTACCCAACTACACTCTTAATTTAAGCATAACTATAACATTGACAAGGACGACAATGAAGATGATGAAATACATTAGATATAGCACTCAGAAGAAAAAGAAGGAAATAAATGACAAAGGATTTGTCAACAAGCCATTAGACCTAGAAATATATAAAATTAAGCTAAATAACTTTTATACTCTATCTCATCCCCAAACATAAAAAATCATTTAGACTTGAAACATGGATAAATTTCAAGATCACAATTACCTTGAATTGCAAATGTACACAACTGTGTGTCAAAATGTCAATTATAAGACTATGACCACATGGATCAAATTGACACATGGCTTGTGTCATGTGTCCTAGACAACAGTACTTCATGGGTGAACTTGATCGTGTTATATCTCAAATGCATTTGGAAATTTGATAGATTGCAAACAGGGAATGTGGAAAAATTAAACGATTGTATCAATGAAAAGAATTAGTATCAGGTATCTGTTTTGATATAACATTGTTTGGAAGATATTTAAAAGCATAGAATAATGGAATAACTTCAACCAGACTTATATTATCAGACAAAGTCTCCCCGTCAATGCACTGTCCATGTCCCGACAACAAATTCGCAACTGTTCTCGGAATCCATTAAATAAAATCCTAACACATACAAGTCCTTGGATTCCATTAGGCTGCATTTTGGCTTAGACTTCATTTTCAACTCACAAGTACAGAGACTAGAAATTCAGGAGTCACATTTTGACAACAAATACGACAAAGGTCAACAATCCAAAAGGAGTTTCATGATAACAAAGCTGCCTAAAATAAAGGAGCTTATGCTACCAAAGGAATTTCAGTCGTTGAACAAATGGTGTTCTTTCCATTCAGAAATCACAATGGATGCACTAAGTGAAGAACAAACAAAAATCTAGGGTATAATGTAATGCAACAATCTAAACATGATGAAACTTATAAAGACTACATGAGAAATGAATACCTGTTGGTTTCTCTATCCCGTTCCCTTGATTCCCTCACCCTTTCTTTGTCTCTGTAATCCTTATCCCTCACCCTTTCTCTATCTCTATAGTCCCTGTCACGACTCATCTCTCTGTCTCTGTCTCTGCCATCCACATCACTTGGATGCCTTTCAGATTTGCTTCCGCTTCGTCGCGACCGCTCTTTCTCCCTTTCCCTTTCACTCTCACTTCCACGTTCTCTTCTGTCTCTCCCCTTTTCCCTTCCATGCCTGTCCTCGCTGTCTCTCTTCCAATCTCTATCGCTTCTGTGCCGCTCCTTCTCCTTGTCTCCACCGTCTCTGGACCGCGAACGATGACGAGACGAGCCTCTTTGTTTCAGCCTGTCATGATCACGAGAAGCATCTCCAGATTTCGAATGCTTGGAACTCCGACTATGGCCTCTGTCTTCAGATTTCACAGTGCCGTTGCCGCCATTGGCATCAGAAGGTTCCTTCTCCTTCGTAGGTTCAGGATTTTCAACTGTTTTCTCTAAATACTCATATTCATCAAAATCCATCATAAGCAGTTCTATGTTGAACTCCAATATCTGCAATAGCAATAGATACATACATAGTTACAGGTTAGGTTGTGTTCACATTTAAGGTATGCAGTAAGATAATAAATACAGAATGAGAAGCTAAACCTAGTAGAAAGATAATCAATCACCTGGTTCCTTGTTGAGGCTTGAGCGAGAGAAGAGAAATCAATTAAGAAAGCGTCGAATTTTAGGGTTTGTGAGTGTGGTGGTTGAATCTGGAAAAGGGAGAGTAAGGTTCTACTTCTATCGCAGGGCAGGGAAGGCAAGGCAACACACAAACACTTGCTTTGCCATTACCAATGCTTTCTTTGCTGAATCAAACTCAAAATCTTCATTCCTCTTCTTCCAATCCACGGATGGAACAATGGGCTTTTTTTTGTAAGCAACAATGGGCTTTTTAACACTAACCTATTGAACCATCATTTCTATGGTCAAAAATTACTAACTACTAAATGTAAATTTTATTCCCATTTTACTTTAGTGTAAAACTCTAATAATTAAATCAAATTCGGTTTGTCCTTCAATATCGTACAATACTTCGAGATATTAGTCTTCATAATTGCACGCAGAGGATATCTTGAAAAATCAAAAAAAAAAATATCAAATTCTATGTATACCCAACATTGATACATCACGGTGGTGGATAAGATAACTTTACCTCCAAGATTAGCTACTTTGGGAGTACTTTATCCAATGACCTAGAGCTTGGATGTTAGTAGCCCATTTAACAAGTAAACCCTCCATAATTTTAAACTACAGAATCGAGCAAAGAAAACTATATACTTTTCTGCTGTTCATCCTTTCCTCCTCTAACTCTTTTTTTTTCATGGGAAATGTTAACCAGTGTCCTTAGGGCATTGATTAAGGATCTAAAATAAGAAATTTTGCATTGGAACTTGATGCATTTCATATTTTAAAGAGTGTTGAACTTAGTTTTTCCATAAATCATTACTTTTTTTTTGTTTCCTTAATCAATATCCTAAAGGTACTTGTTAGCATGACCTTTTTTTATTTATCCCTTTGAAACTATGCATGTTTCATTTTCGTTAAATTTAAATAATTATATTTTATCTCTTTTGACAAGATTTTGAAAATAGTTATTTTAAATACAAAATAAACAAATTCAAAAACACTTAGATTAAATCTTTAAAGCATAAGAAGCGTAAGAAGGCAGTATGCAAAAAAATAATAATAATTAAGTGCTAACCACTAGTCATGTTGATCTCATACATGGCATGCCGATCTCAGACTGAAAGGATATTGGCCTCCATTTTGATAGTTTATAATGTGCTCATATTAGGAGATAAGCTAACCAATTTAGGGTTAATGCAAAGAAAGTAAACCCTCCAATAAAACAGTTTATAATGTGCTCATATTAGGAGATAAGCTAACCAATTTTTAGCTAAATACTGATCATATTTGGATAGAAGAGGATCCAGATTGTTTTTCTTCAGCCTTGGCTCTTGATTGTTTGCCAGGTTCTTTTGATTAATATTACTTTTTTTCCCGTGCAAAAAAAAAAAAAAAACAGTTCACTAACCACTAGTCACTAGAAGTGGACTTGTCGTAAATGACTAAGATAATTTGCATAGGGTGATAATCTCAAATATTAGTGTTACCATTGTGCCGAAAAATAGTCTCCAACCATAATAATAATTATCGGTATCCCATACAAAGTAGACATTATTGCTACGCTCTGGGTTGGGAAATCACACACACAGCAGTAAGAGTGTTAAACAATAATAGAGACAGATACATCGTACATCAAGATTTCCCACTGTAGTAAGAACCCCTTCTCACAGTGAACTCATATAACTAAATAAAAAGCATTCAAAATTGTGCACTTCCATGCAAAAATACAGGTGCAAGCCTGTGTGGTGTTCACACATTGCTTCATCCTTGTTTCTAAAGAGGATAGTGTCACCAGACCACATTTGTTCTTGTAGTATATTTGTCCTCCACTCTATTTTTATATGCCCCCCTAACATCCCTCCACTCTACCGAGACTACCGTCTGAAAGGTTGGCCTTATCTGTTCCTATGCATCCCTGCTTGTACACCTTGTTGTGTCTCAGGGCCTTTTTGAGCACTAAAAATGCCATAACCAGATCTTGGACGTGATGGGTCATGGGAAGGCATTGTATTTCTTGATCCAGGAGTAACACCTTGCTTGCTATTTTCTATTTTGGGATTAACATTAGTATCCACTGGCACATTCTTCGCCCGATTCAAATTCGAGGGCATCGATCTGACTGCATCTGTATTATTATTATGTGTTGTTTGTTGGTATCTGTTCCTTGGCTCAGCAGGATTAACATTAGTAACCGCTGGGACATGCCTCGTCCGATTCAAATTCGAGGGCGTCGATCTGCCTGCATCTGTATTATTATATGTTGTTTGTTGGGATCTGTTTCTTGGCTCTGCTCTTCTGTACCTATTCTCGGTCACCGCATTTGATCGAACCTCGTCTGCACTCGGATGTTCAGCTCTCCTATACCTATTTTCGGACGCAGCATCATTTGGTGCAGCAGCTCTCCTATACCTATTTTCGGATGCAGAGCCGTTATTCCTGTCGTTGATATTTTTATCCAAGAAAGGAATATGCTTGTCACCGTCAGAGAGCACCTCCTCAGATTCAAACCTAGATTCAACAGAATTCTGATTCTCATATTCAACAGAATTGGCAGTTAATGGTTCCGTGTTATCCTCCTGAGCCTTAACAGCCATATGTGCTGCATCTTGCAATTTTTTCCCAGCACTACTACCTTTCTTAGATGGCCCATATTTAATATGTCTGACTATCATAAATGCTTCTTTTCTTCCCATGCTTGGTCCACTTTCAACAACAGTGACATCTTCTATCTGCAAAGAACTTCTTTAATACAGAACTGAAGGAAGGATATAAAGCAATACAACAACAATCAAGCCTTTTCTCACTGATGGAAGGATATAAATAAAGCAATAGGAGAAAAACAAAGTTTTTGTAAGAAATAGTTCAGACAGAAAATCACAGAATAAAACAGGTACCATCATACCAGAGCAAGAAGACGAGATAATGTTCCTATCAAGTCCTGATTTTCATTGCCTGTTGCCTTACACTGTTTAAAATAGACGAAAAAGTAGTCATAATTCTGACATATAATTATAATCATTAACTAAAAATACAGCAAATTATGGCTTTGTATGACGCAATGGATGAATGTGATATAAGTTTTTAAAAGATAAAGATCTTATAATATTGTCTCGTTTTTCTTCTCTTCTAATCATCTCTCAAACATAGAACCTATCACATAATCCCTTAAAAGTCCTGTTGACAAGGAAGTCACTTAAAGACCTTGAACCTTGATAAAGTTCAGTTAAAAACAACTAGATGCCTCCATATTATTTTATCGTAAACTGCATTGTGTTGTGGAAATGGATTTAAAGTCCCACAAATAATTTACTAGCATATGATTTTTGCATGCAGATATCGATTTATTAATTGAATAATCCATTATTGGTGAAATATAGATGATACCAAGCAATGCATAGATGCATAATGTGCAGTAATATTCTACCTCACTTTTACAAACCAGTAGAAAACAAACACACAGCTGTAAATAAACCATTTTACATGGCATCATTAGATTTCCAGGTCAAAAGTTGCACCAACGCAACCAAATTGAGAAGTTGCACCGTAGATTAGTGCTTTTAACAAACCCAGATGCACACTCAACTTTTTGCATAAAACGGTTTCTAACATCAGTACATCACTTAAGAGATTGCTCCCCAGACGCTATACGGACAATATATGCAAAAACCTAATCCAAAACCAAACAGGTAGCAATGACTTGCATGGAAAAAGAGTACCTTCACACGATAACCCTTATCCATTAACTTTTTAACCATATCTGCTTTCATCTTCAGGTCTTTTGATTCCTGAAAACATCACCAACGGAAATTTCAATATATCTAATTTTACTTTTCCAAGTTTGGAAAATAAAATATGTCACACTCAAAATACAATTAATACAGAAACCTCAAATCAATAACTGACCCCCCCCACACACACAAAAAAAAAAAAAAAAAAATCAGGTACAACATTTCTCCCTATAAATTGAATATTTGTATTGGCTGGCTGAAAGCTGAATTCCTTCACCAGGTCATTTGTTTGATTGAATTGGCTCCAGGAGTCCCCAATTTTTAAGTAAGGCACTAAAAACCGTGGGCTAGATCATGGAACACAATACACAAGTAGAGAGGGGCAAAAAGTGACCGATACCCAGCTATAGCCCTATAAACCATGAAGGACTGCTTCAGCACACTAGGGTGCTAAAACCCGCATTCTAGTTCCTTCGCTTCGCATGTGAAACACTAATACTAAAAAGTTGACCTCAAACAAATATAGGCCCTGTTAAAACTGCTGAATGTGGCTACTAGAGCCCATTACAACAGTAAGGTGGTGAGATAAACTACATGCCATTGGATTTTAATTTACAGTAGATAAATCTCCAAATGAAAGAAGTCTGCTAAATATATATGGGATACGGAAAAATAAAAATATAGATACAGAGAAAGAACTTACAGTTTTTTCAGAAACGCGCACTTCCTTACATTCCCCTTTTCGCAATGTCACGTCAGACTGCATTTATTAGAAAACTGATTAAGAACAACACTACATCTCAAGATTACAGATTTGTCTTCGACAACTCACTAAGCATGCCACAACAACAGAATTATTATAAGTAATTACAATAATAAACACTCATTAAAAAATGGAACGTGTTTTAATCCATATTTGCCGTAAAGAAAGGGAAGGATAAGAATAACAGGAAATCAAGAACTTTCCAAGTAGATTAGACAGATGAGAAACACATTCAGATATTTTTTTAATTTCAGTACTAAAAATGCAAATCTTTGCTTTAGTTCCAGGCTATTTGATTAAGCAGGTTAATACTACAAAGAGTTTCTTTTTAAACCATCCTCGCTATAAGAAAGCCTTCTGAAGCATAATTATTCTTTGGACTAATAAGGAAAGAGCATGAATTTCACCTAGCATGTTTATTTTGTTCTGACGGAGACTAAGAAAAGAAACTAAAATCACCGACAACCAATTTGGTTTTATGCCCGGGAGGTCGACCATGGAAGCAATTTACTTGCTACGACGAGTGATGGAACAATATCGAAGGGATCAAAAAGATTCACACATGGCCTTCATTGATTTGGAGAAAGCGTATGATAGGGTGTCAAGAGGGGTTTTGTGGAAAGCCCTAAAAAAGAAAGGTGTTCGGATTGCCTATATTCGAGCTATCAAGGATATGTATGAGGGGGCCACGACTAGTGTGAGAACGCAGGGTGGAGCCACAAAAGATTTCCCAATAACCATAGGTCTGCACCAGGGGTCAGCTTTAAGCCCCTATCTTTTTACCTTGGTCTTGGATGTACTTACGGAGCACATTCAAGAGCCAAAGACTGCGATGCATGCTTTTCGCAGACGATATAGTCCTAGTTGGAGAGTCGAGAGATGATATAAATGGAAGGTTGGAGACTTGGAGACAAGCTTTAGAAGCACATGACTTCCGCTTGAGTAGAAGCAAGACGGAGTATATGGAATGTAAGTTTAGCAAAAGGCGAAACACCTCTAGCTTAGAGGTGAAAGTTGGAGACCACAACATACCACAAGTCACACGGTTTAAATATCTTGGGTCTATTATACAAAATGACGGAGAAATTGAGGGAGATGTAAACCATCGGATTCAATCAGGGTGGTCGAAATGGAGGAAGGTTTCGGGTTTTTTGTGTGATAAAAAGGTACCTCTTAAGCTAAAGGGAAAATTTTACCGTACAACTATTAGACCGGCGATGTTGTATGGGACGGAGTGTTGGGCGGTAAAAAATCAACACGAGAGTAAAATCAATGTAGCAGAGATGAGAATGTTGCGCTGGATGAGCGGAAAAACTAGACGTGATAGGATTAGGAATGATAGCATTAGAGAGAGAGTTGGGATAGCACCTATTGTAGAAAAGATGGTTGAATCTCGACTTAGGTGGTTTGGGCATGTATGGAAGAGACCTTTAGATTCTGTAGTAAGGAGAGTGGACCAAGTAGAGGGCAATCCAATAGCTAGAGGCAGAGGTAGGCCAAGAAAAACTATAGGAGAAACTATTAAGAAAGATTTGGAGGCCAATGATTTAACTATTAACATGATTCATGATAGAACATTATGGCGTCGTATGATCCATGTAGCCGAGCCCACCTAGTGGGATAAGGCTTGGTTGTTGTTGTTGTTGTATGTTTATTTTGTTCTGTGCCAGAACATTTTTCTGGTCTTTTCTCCAATAAGTAGTGAAATTTGAGTTAAATGTTATTAGTTTATGAGTTCTAGTCAGTGTGCTGCAAGGCAAAGGAGCAGAGCTCTGATTCTTTAAACCAGCTAGATTACAGAGGGCACCCTGCCCACCAAATAGAATCAAGTTCTTGATTCTTTCAAAGTTAGCAGTTATATGATGGCTTACTCCACTGTCAGCGTCAAACTGTCAATAGCTAGAATTATTCTTAGTAACTCAATCTCGACTTTTAAAAAATGAAAATAAGTATATACTAGCACAGCATGTGATTCAGGATAATATGCAGGTGTTGTTTTCCTTTCACGCAGAATGGTCAGGCTCAAACTGGACTATTGTAGTTTGAGAAATACTGGCAATACACTTTTTTTATCTAATACCTCGAACATGGAAAAGAGTGTGTTGGGAGGAGTGTTGAAAAGAGTGTGTAAAGCAATGCAAAACATGAGAAGGAATCACCACTTATATTTCAACTTACTTTTATCTAATATCTTTAACATTTTGTGCAATACAATATGGCTCATATACCCTAACAGGCAAATAGCATGTATTGTACCAGTGGTATGCAATTCATATGTTTGAATATATCACAAACAAAATAAAATGACCAGGAAGTTAAAGCTCATCATTGATTTCAACCAAAAGCAAATACAGAAACTTCACAAGCAACACGGAAAAAAAAGGCATAAATCGATAGCCGGCTGCACCTTGGCTTTAGCACGCTCCTTTTCAATTTCTTGTCGCTTGTAAGTTTCCTTGTGGAAGTCCATAATTTTACAAACTGGTGGGTCAGCATTTCTCTGAACCTGTAAGACATGACCAAGAAATCACATAAGAAATATCACAAGATATGGGAAGCGTCCTCATCTGCTTATTCTTAGGTGGATCGGAATGCTTCAAAGTTTGACAGATATGATACAGGGGTATACTGGTTATAACTAGTCAAAAAAGATACCAAATATATTAGGGATGTGTTGCTGGTGATGATGAAAATGATCACAGCATAATGTTAGACAAACCCTCCTTACCCCAACTTATGGTTAGAACATAGAAGGACTGACGTCCAAACCTATCATAATAGAAGGACAAAAACAAATCTCAGGAATGCAGAAAAAACAATAAATCCTTCGGTAAACAATGACTTTACTTTATTTTTATTTTTTTTTAACAGAAAATTTACTTGAAATTTTATGCAACCATTTCGATTCAGGATCTCTATTTTGCAATTATATCTTTGAAAAAACTTAGTTTTTTTTTTTTTTTTTTTTGATAAGCTTGAAAGAACTCTTAGTTAACATAGCAAAAAGAATTAAGAAATTTTATTTACCTCAACTAAATCAAGTTTGAGCTTCCTGGCACGATCCAACGCTTCAAACCTTGAGACTATTGAATGCCCTGCAAGAACTCATACATTTAATGGAAAATTCAAAGCTCAAGTAAAACTCCCCTTTGCACTTATATGATTGCAAATAACACACAAAGCTGGTCTTCCAAGTTCCATATGTACATGCAGTGGAAAGAGGTACACCTCCGCCCTCCATAGTTCCATGGACATCTACCATTTATTATGCATATATTTCTTCAGATAATGATAATTTACCTAGGCCTAAGCATGGCTCCAGACTATGTTGCAGCTGATCTTTGTTACAATGATTTAATGGCAAGCAGGAGGAAAAAAACACTAAATAGCAAGTCCGGTAGTGATGAGCTAGTGTATTTTGATTACTGTGAAAATAGCTTGGTAGCCTTAAGTTAATAGCAATTTTCCATTACAGCATTCCTCGTGTTAAGCACTTAAAGAGTTAAAAATGAACAAGAGTAAGAGTTAACAGACATAGTGCAATGCTGCCAATCAGGATATAACATTACTAGTTACTAACAACCCAGCATTAATTAAAAGGTGTAATAGGTTTACCATCATCCCTCACAAGCCTGACATAACGAGATTTAATTTCTTCATTCAACCGTGGCCCACTGGTGTCGTCGTCCTCATCCTCCTTCCATTTTTTCTGAAACTGAAATCCCAGACCGAATCATCAATTGACATCATCAAATTCAAGGGGTAGCCTTTTGACCATCAATGCCCTACCCCCAACAACATCATACCTAGGTCTATGCCACCTGAACCTCAAATCCACAAGCCTACCAAACACAAAACTGAAAACCCACAACTTGTCCATACTATAATAAACAACTTAGCACCCCAAATGGATAAAAGTGGTAAAACCATCAAATTGATACAATAGCTATCACAATTCCCAATTAACCAAATAACCCAAGTGCCCCCACATGGATAAAGCTAAAAAATGGATCCAATACTAATCAAATTCAGAAATCAAAAAGCATCCCATATCCAATTACACTGTAAAGGCAATAACTTTGATAAACTCAACCAATAAGAGTTTGAAAAATTACCTGAACGGGAGCAGCAAAAAACCTGACGCTATTAGAAAAACTCGGGGGTCTGTGATGAAAAAGCCAATAGGGATGTGGCATCTCCGAAGGGCGTGGTTTAGGGGAGGAATTCAAGGAAGAAGCATTTGGGAGCTGAATGTAACATGTACGAAATTGAGTGCACAAGAGTTTCAAGTTAGATTTTCCGATTCGGTGCCAAAAAGCCATTACCTTGATGAAATCAAAACGGTTAGAGTAACAGTTGCTGAGGTTTTGTTCTTCGATTGAAGAGGGAGAACATCTTGTTTTGTTATGTCTATGCAGTATGCCAGCAAAGTTTTGGGAACCATCATGGGCCTCACTAATCGAGATTCGGCCTGTTATCAAGATTTCACTAGCAATGTTGGTATACATTTTTTTTTGTTTTGTTACCAAACAATGTTGGATATACATTTACAATATGTGAAGTTTATTTGTATATTTTTCTATTGGTTTTTTAAAATTTATTTGCATCTTTCTCTATTGATTTTTTAAAGTTGGTCACATTTCTTTTTTAGTTTAATTAGTATCTAGCATGCGTCGTTAATGTAAAGATTTTTATATTGACTGACTTTTAATTTTTTTAATGTTAATTTTTGAGTACTTTAATTTAATATATAAGGATTGATTAATAGTTAAAAAATCAAAAATAAATATTAAACAATTATTACACAATTCTAAAGTTAGTTATAATAAGTATAAATATTTGTCTTAAAAATAAAAAATAATAATATAGAAATAATTAGTGGCCGAAATTGATAATTTAATTGATGAACTTATAATTTTTTGAAATATTTATATAGAAAATTAAAAGAGGTAAATTGAAAAAAATAAGTAAACATGTTTGGAAATGCATTTAAAAAACGACACATGGTGTATTGAAAATATATATATATATATATATATATATATATATATATATATATATATAAAGAATGACTCATGTTCAAAAGTGAGGATTCTTTTTTTTTTTACTAAAAAAGATATTCATTCATTCAAATTGGTAAAATACATCGAAAAACAACACAAATTCAACATCGCTAAAACCGAAAACGATGAATTTGCGAACAAACTCACAGTACCCAGGTTAATAGCATTACACTGCAAAATGACTACAAATGTGACAAAATCTAAGTGACCGGAATACCTATGCCTTCGGATATGTAACGTTGACACCCAAGTCTTGATTGAATCTGTAATGGATCGAGGCTGGTCTGTCAATATGAACCAAACAAACACCATAATAAGACGGGAAACCAAACGACACCGCAACATGACGGGAAACCAAACGACGCCGCAACAAGACGACGAATAAAACACCGCCGCACGCAAACGACGAAAACACAGAAAAACACGAAAGAAAAACCATATCTATGTGGAAAAACCACTTATTTAGATAGAAGGAGAGAAAAATATATAATATAAAGACTAATTCTTTCTTAAATATCGATTTCAATATTGTACAATTATTCAATTTTTACTACATCAACCATTTTTTTTGGTCCGATGGGTCTTTGACCCCCGCTCCGGTATCCAGAGTCTTTGACTCTGACTAATCCGGGATTCGGCCGGGAGGTAAGTAAAGCCTGATCAAGACTTGTTGCTGCCAAGGATCGAACTCGTGCAAAGCACTAACCATTCGTCCTTAATAGCAGCACATTAACCACTTGTGCCCAACTGCTTGGTTTACTATATCAACCATTAATATTGTGTTGACAACTTAACTATATAAATATAATATAAGATATTTTGAGGTTTAAGAATAATTTTATATTTGCTTAAAAAAAAAAGAATAACTTTATCTGATATGTACGTACTTGCTATTAGTATAGGGGACTGCATTCACATTCATTTAACCCTAAGGGTCCGTTTGATTCACATGAAGGTACGGGATAGAAAGAACAGTACAGGACAATGTCCGATTCACATCACAACTTTTTGTCCTGTATACTGTTTGGTAGACAATGGATAATATAGGTTAAACAATATGAAATTTACTTAAATACCCTTTTGTAATATATAATATTTAATACAATGATATATAATACTATATTTTTTTTATACACATACTATATTATAGTTTGACCCTACTGTTACTAAGTCGTCTACTGTTTCTTCATCATTCGATCCCAAAGATGAGAGAGCATCTCTTAACATCCTTTTATATTCTTGAGGTGTTGAAACACTCAAGTTAATTGTATAAAGAGTTACTGCTTGGGATGAAGTGCAAATTTCTTTATCTTTTACTTGTCGAGGAGGAGTTTTTGGGGGCTCGAATGCCGGTGGAGTCCTTTTAGCACGAACCTTATTTTTCCAAGAAACGAATTCCGTTTCCACCACCTTTTCATTGAATTTCTTCCACCAAAAAATAGTGTTGACTGAATAGATATATTTTGGAAAAGGCTCTGGTAAATGCAAATGATACTCATAATTGAACTTGAGTAGTCAAGCAATACCAAATTGAGTACAAAAATGAAGTAACTTTCCAAAGTTTGGAATTGATGGGGTTAAACCCTTATATTCATTGTAAATATTATAGAGTGAATTTGGGAGTATATCTGCGGATAAACCATATTCCCAAAACCATTCTAGAAACCAGTTTGGGTATCGGGCTTGGTTATTTAAAAAGTTAAAATACCATGAATGGCGAGAATTTGGTTGGAAAAGAATTAATTCCCACGCCCTTTGGTAGTCCCAATAATTATAAACTGGAGGGTCAAAGACCCTTGAGAATCTTTTTGGATAGAAAGGACTTTTTCCCCATTCTGAGAGGGTAAGTACTTTCGTTATTTTACAATGAGAATAGGCAATTATATCCGGAGCATTTGAATTTGTATTCTGTTCAATTTTTACTGACTGGGTATCAACCAGAATGTATTGGTAGAATGCAAGGGTTTTTGTGGCGTCACTAGTGGGGACCCAACCAAAACCATCTGGAATAAGTTGTTTGAGCATGTCCCATGGGTCATCTATAGTAGGGTTACCATATTCTTGCTCTACTAGAGCATGCCTTCTACAGCATGGTTTTACTTTAAAATTTAAGGGCTCTCTTTGAGTGGTTAATTTACTGGGTTGTTCCTCACTTAATGAGGCGAACTTGTTGGGGTTCTGAATTGGGTTATTTGTGGGGCTTGATTGAGGAAGGCTTTTTCTGGTTATTTGAGAGGCTGATGGAGCAAAAGAATCAGGGGTTAATTCCTTGGTTTTATTTGGAGAGGAAGTGGGTTTACTTGGAGAGGAAGAGGAGGCTCCTCCCCTAATGGATCCTCCTCGGGATCGAGATGGCATTGTGAATTGGTTCCTTAAAAGAATTCTCTGGTTAGAAAATCAGGGATAAAATTGTTATCACCTTTTAAATATTCAATTTCAAAATCAAAACAACTGAGTAAACTTTGCTATCTGGCGAAAATATGTTTGGAAACTAAATTTTTAACATCTATTTGTAAAACTTCTTTTGCAGCTTTACAATCGATTCTAAATAAAAAACTTTTATTGATCAAATCATCTTGAAATTTAGTAATAGATAGTACTATAGCTAAAATTTCTTTTTTGATAGTACTGTATTTTTCTTGTGACGAGATCCAAAGACCTGAATGATATCTGACCACTTGCTCCACTTTAGAATTTGGAAGGATTTGTAGTAGGATACCACCAAATCCTTTATTTGATGCGTCGGTATGGACAATTAGACTAGCATCGGGCTGCGAAATACCTAAACAAGGAAGTGATTTGACATCTTTCTTTATTTCTAAGACTAATTTGGATAACTCTGGTGACCATGCCTTAGGGTTTGAAGTCTTCCTAAGACTGGAATAAAGGGGTTTACACTTTATCCTAATATTGGGAATGAATTCAGATACATAATTTAAACAATTTAAAAATCTTTGTGATTGTTTCTTATCAGTTAATTCGTTTGGAAATTTATCAGCAAAATCTATGCTTCTACTTATTGGTATTATTGTTCCTTGATAAATTTCATGACCTAGAAACCTTATTTTAGTTTGGAATAATTTTATCTTTTTGGCAGATATTACCATGCAATTTCTTTTTATTGTTTCTTTGAAAATATTGAGATGTTTGAAATGTTGTTCTAGTGATTGAGAAAATATTAAAACATCGTCAATATAGACAACAGTAAAATCAGAGTGTGGATTTAAAATATCATTCATGATATGTTGGAATTCAGAAGGGCCGTTTTTTAGTCCCATAGGCATTACATTCCATTCGTAATGTCCAAAGGGAACTGTAAAGGTTGTTTTATATTTATCTTTTTCTTCCAACTTTATCTGATAAAATCCTGACTTCATATCAAATTTCGAGAAGATTATACCATCATGTAATCTTCTTATCAAATCTCTTTTATTTGGTATCGGATATCTTATCCATTTCAGGACATTATTTAAAGGCTTGTAATTAATTACCATTCGAGGTTCTCCTCTTTCTATTTCTGATTGATGGTTAACATAGAAGGCAGTGCAACTCCAAGGAGACTTGCTGGGCCTAATTAGTTTCTTGTCAAGAAATCCTTTATTTCTTGTTTACAGTATTCCAAAGTTTCGTTATTCATTTGAATAGGTCGGGCTTTGGTTGATATTTTACTTTCATGAAAATCTTCTTCATATGGTAAGGATACAATATGAGTTTTTCTTTCCCAAAAGGCATTAGGAACTTCTGAGCATACTTCTTTTTCAAAATCCTTTTGTATTTTAATTATCTTTTCTTTTATCAAAGGATCTTGAATTTGTTTTTCCATTTTAGCATATAAGATTTCTTTTTGAAGAAATCCTATCTGACTTTCTTTTCTTCGAATAATGGATAGAAAATTCTTTTCTTCTAAATTATCTTTTATATTATTTAGCTCTTTAGTCTTTATTGGATTTATAAATTCAAATAATACTTCTTGGTTATCCTTTTTAGTTTTTATTCCTTCTTCTGTAATTTGGAGGGGATAAAGTTGTGTTAAGAAAAGAGTTTCTAGTATTATTTGTTCTGAAGTATCTTTAACAAGGAGGAATGAGCTTTTGAAACAAATTCCTTTGTTACAGATACTAGCATCTTCTAGTTTATAGTTTACTTGTAACTTTTGGTTATTGGCAGTGTATAACTTTTGGAGTGTTTTCTGGTAATATTGTGTAGGAATAAGACCTTCTTGAATACAATTTAGGTCTGCTCCCGAGTCTATTAGGGCAATAAATGGTTGATGAAAAGAATTTTTTTATTTTTAAATTTATTTTTACATGCCATTTTTGCTGCATGGTTGTTATTCTTAGAAAGAAATTTGTTTCTTTATTGTAAAGAGTATCGAATTCTTTTTCAAGATTATCTTCATCAAAATGTGTGGAGGAAGAATTGGAAATAGTAACTTTTTCTTTTCCCTTCCCCAAGGTTTTTTGAAAATTTTGGTGCAAAATTTTGTATTTGTTTTTTAAATCAGCAACTTCAGTTTTAAAATTTTTAATTTCTTTGTATAGAAATGGAAGACTTATTGGTTCTTGAATAAAAGAAGATTCATAATTTGATTCATGGTTTAAAATATCTTTTAAATTATATTCTGAAAATTCTTTAGTCGTTATTTCTTGACTTTCTAATTCCTTATATTTTTCTAATATTGCTAACTTAACTTGTGGGTCATCGATTTAGTTTACTAGCTTCTTTAGAAATAACGTTAATTGTAAATTTACAATTACAGTTATCTCCAAGACATCCACAACTTAAGCAACCAACATCGGAATCTGAAGAAGTTTCTTGATATTGATATATTATTTCTTATTCATTATCAGTGCATGAATTATCTAGGGATTATGTTTCATAAAGCAGTGTTTTAGCAATTTGTTCCTTTATTCCGTCATCCATTTTAAGTTCTTTTATTTTTTGTTTCACTCTACATTGTTTAGCTATATGGCCAGCTTGACCACATTTGTAGCAAATAATGTTCTTATCAAATCCTTTATCGAAAGGTTTATTCTAAAAAGTTTTATTTGGGGATTTCTTATAAGGTTTATTTGGTTTTTCACCTGATGTTCTTTTATTAAACTTTTTATAATTTTTAAACATTTGGGATTTTACCCTTCTTTGTTTGGGAGGAGAGGTTAATTTCTCGTAGCCGAATTGTTCACAAAAGTTTCCTAACTCTTTATTATTCGTTTTACTCTCGAATTTAGCTTGCCGATGCATTTTTATACCTGTACAAAATTGTAAACCTGTTTTGTTTATTATTGAAATTATTCTTCCATAGGTTAAATCTTCCAGAGGGGTGCCTGGGTATTCATTTTTTATTTGGGTTCTAACTTTTTGGTCAAAATTTTTTGGGAGACCAGATATAAATCTGTCTTTCCAATAAGACTGTCTACAGTCTGATTTGGTGTAAATTTTTGCTAAAATGTTATCTTTATACTATCTAAATTCTCCTAGGGTTGGACAATAAAGATTGTTAAATATTTCATGAGACCTATCAGCAAAAACACTTGCGTCACCAATAAATGCTTGGGAGATTGCAAATATTAAGGCTTATACTTGTTGTTCTATTTGGATGGTTTCTGGTTCACCTTGTTCGTTATTTTTTATTTCTTGTTTTACAAAGGTGAGAATTGTTTGCCTATCAACTTCCCTTAAATTATTATCCCACCATCTTTTAAGGCTTCCTGTGAAACCTTGGATTAATAATTTGATAGTGCTTAGGGCATTATTTCTTTTTGCCCTATAGGCAGTGGCTGTCATTGACATCTCTTCTAATTTTCTCATTATTTGATGTTCAGAGAAACCATCTATGTTCCATTCTACAATGCCTTCTCCGTTATATTGAGATGCTAAATCAAGCATAGTATCTTCAAATTGTATATCTGGCAAGGTGGGTCTATGGTAGTAGTTCCTAGAAGTTGGGTAACTTTTCGAAGTATTTTTTATTTTATTAATCGTGTCTTCTCCTATATAATCAAATTGTTTTTCTAATTCTAATATATCTTCATTTTTTATCATATTTACTTTTGACGATGATATTTTTAACGAAGCTAATCTTTTATTTATTTCATTTAAAAAATCACTACTAGATTTTTTCCTATTTTAATTTCTTTTATTTCGGAATCTGATAGTTTGTAAGGGGTTATTAATGATTTTTCTAATTTCTTTGAAGTTTCTTCTTTTGAAGGTAATTCGTTATCTTCAGAAGTATTTGCAACTTTATATAAAAGTTGATTTGTAAAATTCAACTATTGTTGAATGTTTTTTTTTATCATTCCTTATGGGCTGTTGAATAGTTAATGTTTTGGTGTCTTCTTTCATAGTTTTAAAAGGAGATGTTGTTATTTCAATATTTTCAACATTTGGGAATGTTATTTCCTCCAAAAGGGGAATTACTGAAATAACCTCTTTGCCTTTAGTGGTTTTCCAAATTCTTTTGGCAAAATTTAGAGTCTTTAATTCTAAGTTTTGAAAACAGTGATTTTCAAACCACGTGAAGTAGGGAATGTTGTCATCCTCTACCTCCTCGAGATAAGCAAAATAGGATTCCCTATATTGCCTTATTTCTGGTTGTGAGAATGTAGAGAAAAACCACTTTCTCTTACTTTCGAATTCGGGTTTTAAAAATTCTTTTTGAAGTTTTTGTTTATCGATGTAAAATTTTGTTATGACAAAACAATGATTATGAGTTTCAAAACTCTGATTAATTCCAGATTGAGTTGGTGACTCTCTCTGAGTCACAGGTTGAACAGATTGTGGTGTTTCCACCCTATATTCAGGTTGAGGAATAACAATATGATCACTTATTCCTGCTAATCTTAATGAATGAAATGAATCCATTGACTTACGTGAATTGTTAGTTTGTTTAGATCCCTCAGGGGTTCTAAATGATCTACTAGAATTACTTCTACTAAATGGTGCAAAGCTTATTGTAACATTACCAGATGCATACTCAACTGGTATTGTCATTTGAGAGGGTTCTGGCTCCTCCGGAGGCAGAATCTCTTGTAAATTCCATTCAAGATTCCTAGAGACTTCATTATGGTTGAGTTTCTTAGGAGTGACTACATTTGATTTTTCAAGGTTTACTTGAAGAAGTAAAGTATCTTCTTTCGAAGAAATGTTTAATGCTTTTGGTGAAATATTTGTTTTCATGGCTTTGTGATATATCTTATATATTACTGCCATTGGATAGGAGTTTGAGTTCCAAATCTCTTCCTTTATTTTAATATTTTATTTGATATTATGTTTATTCTTTCCTAAACTTTCAAGAGACATTGTATAATTTGGAAAGTTATTGAAAAAAGTAGGATCATCATGGAGATTGGTCTCAATTATTGAAAGCACTTGATCCTCGAACCTAGCAGGCCGAGTATTTCTTAGGCATACACACACAAGTGTATCTATGCCTAATCTGTGCAATGGTTTTATTGCAACTTGAATTAATCCATACTTCGAAAAGTTACCCAACTTCTAGGAACTACTACCATAGACCCACCTTGCCAGATATACAATTTGAAGATACTATGCTTGATTTAGCATCTCAATATAACGGAGAAGGCATTGTAGAATGGAACATAGATGGTTTCTCTGAATACCAAATAATGAGAAAATTAGAAGAGATGTCAATGGCAGCCACTGCCTATAGGGCGAAAAGAAATAATGCCCTAAGCATTGTCAAATTATTAATCCAAGGTTTCACGGGAAGCCTTAAAGGATGGTGGGATAATAATTTAAGGGAAGTTGATAGGCAAACAATTCTCACCTTTGTAAAACAAGAAATAAGAAATAACGAACAAGGTGAACCAGAAACCATCCAAATACAACAACAAGTAGAAGCCTTAATATTTGTAATCTCCCAAGCATTTATTGGTGACGCAAGTGTTTTTGTTGATAGGTCTCTTGAAATACTAAACAATCTTTATTCTCCAACCCTAAGAGAATTTAGATGGTATAAAGATAACTTTTTAGCAAAAATTTACACCAGATCAGACTGTAGACAGTCTTATTGGAAAGACAGATTTATATCTGGTCTCCCAAAGAATTTTGCCCAAAAAGTTAGAACCCAAATAAAAAATGAATACCACCCCTCTAGAAGATTTAACCTATGGAAGAATAATTTCAATAATAAACAAAACAAGTTTACAATTTTGTACAGATATAAAAATGCATCGGCAAGCTAAATTCGAGAGTAAAACGAATAATAAAGAATTAGGAAACTTTTGTGAACAAATCGGCTACAAGAAATTAACCCCTCCTTCCAAACAAAGAAGGGTAAAACCCCAAAAGTTTAAAAATTATAAAAAATTTAATAAAAGAACATCAGGTGAAAAACCAACTAAACCTTATAAGAAATCCCAAAATAAAACTTTTTATAATAAACCTTTCAATAAAGGATTTGATAAGAACATTATTTGCTATAAATGTGGTCGAGCTGACCATATAGCTAAAAAATGTAGAGTGAAACAGAAAATAAAAGAACTTAAAATGGATGAAGAAATAAAAGAACAAATTGCTAAAATACTGCTCTATGAAACAGAATCCTTAGATAATTCATCCACTGATAATGAACAAGAAATAATATATCAAAATCAAGAAACTTCTTCAGATTCCGATGTTGGTTGCTTAAGTTGTGGATGTCTTGGAGAGAACTGTAATTGTAAATTTACAATTAACGTTATTTCTAAAGAAGCTAGTCTTATTAGACCTAGTAAACCAAATCAATGACCCACGACTTAAGTTAGCAATGTTAGAAAAATATAAGGAATTAGAAAGTCAAGAAATAACGACTAAAGAATTTTCAGAAGATAATTTAAAAGATATTTTAAACCCTGAATCAAATTCTGAATCTTCTTTTACTCAAGAACCAACAAATCTTCCATTTCCATACAAAGAAATTAAAAATTTAAAAACTGAAGTTGCTGATTTAAAAAACAAATACAAAATTTTGCACCAAAATTTTCAAAAAACCTTAGGGAAGGAAAAAGAAAAAGTTACTATTTCTAATTCTTCTTCCACACATTTTGATGAAGATAATATTGAAAAAGAATTCGATACTCTTTACAAAAAAGAAACAAATTTCTTTCTAAGAATAAAAACCATGCAGCAAAAATGGCAGGTAAAAATAAATTTAAAAATAAAAAATTCTTTTCATCAACCATTTATTACCCTAATAGACTCGGGAGCAGACCTAAATTGTATTCAAGAAGGTCTTATTCCTACACAATATTACCAGAAAACACTCCAAAAGTTATACACTGCCAATAACCAAAAGTTACAAGTAAACCATAAACTAGAAGATGCTAGTATCTGTAACAAAGGAATTTGTTTCAAAAGCTCATTCCTCCTTGTTAAAGATACTTCTGAACAAATAATACTATGAACTCCTTTCTTAACACAACTATATCCCCTCCAAATTTCAGAAGAAGGAATAGAAACTAAAAAAGATAACAAAGAGTATTATTTGAATTTATAAATCCAATAAAGACTAAAGAGCTAAATAATATAAAAGATAATTTAGAAGAAAAGAATTTTCTATCCATTATTCGAAGAAAAGAAAGTCAGATAGGATTTCTTCAAAAAGAAATCTTATATGCTAAAATGGAAAAACAAATTCAAGATCCTTTGATAAAAGAAAAGATAATTAAAATACAAAAGGATTTTGAAAAATAAGTAAGCTCAGAAGTTCCCAATGCCTTTTGGGAAAGAAAAACTCATATGGTATCCTTAACATATGAAGAAGATTTTCATGAAAGTAAAATACCAACCAAAGCCCGGCCTATTCAAATGAATAGCGAAACTTTGGAATATTGTAAAAAAGAAATAAAAGGATTTCTTGACAAGAAACTTATTAGGCCCAGCAAGTCTCCTTGAAGTTGCACTGCCTTCTATGTTAACCATCAATCAGAAATAGAAAGAGGAGAACCTCGAATGCCAATTAATTACAAGCCTTTAAATAATGTACCGAAATGGATAAGATATCCAATACCAAATAAAAGAGATTTGATAAGAAGATTACATGATGGTATAATCTTCTCGAAATTTGATATGAAGTCAGGATTTTATCAGATAAAGTTGGAAGAAAAAGATAAATATAAAACAGCTTTTAGAGTTCTCTTTGGACATTACGAATGGAATGTAATGCCTATGGGACTAAAAAATGCCCCTTCTGAATTCCAACATATCATGAATGATATTTTAAATCCACACTCTGATTTTTCTATTGTCTATATTGACGATGTTTTAATATTTTCTCAATCACTAGAACAACATTTCAAACATCTCAATATTTTCAAAGAAACAATAAAAAGAAATGGCATGGTAATATCTTCCAAAAAGATAAAATTATTGCAAACTAAAATAAGGTTTCTAGGTCATGAAATTTATCAAGGAACAATAACACCAATAAGTAGAAGCATAGATTTTGCTGATAAATTTCCAAACGAATTAACTGATAAGAAACAATTACAAAGATTTTTAGATTGTTTAAATTATGTATCTGAATTCATTCCCAATATTTAGATAAAGTGTAAACCCCTTTATTCCAGGCTTAGGAAGTCTTCAAACCCTAAGGCATGGTCACTAGAGTTATCCAAATTAGTCTTAGAAATAAAGAAAGATGTCAAATCACTTCCTTGTTTAGGTATTCCGCAGCCCGATGATAGTCTAATTATTCAGACTGACACATCAGATAAAGGATTTTGTGGTATCCTACTACAAATCCTTCCAAATTCTAAAGTGGAGCAAGTGGTCAGATATCATTCAGGTCTTTGGATCTCGTCACAAGAAAAATACAATACTATCAAAAAAGAAATTTTAGCTATAGTACTATGTATTACTAAATTTCAAGAAGATTTGATGAATAAAAGATTTTTACTTAGAATCAATTGTCAAGCTGCAAAAGAAGTTTTACAAAAAGATGCTAAAAATTTAGTTTCCAAACATATTTTCGCGAGATAGCAAAGTTCACTCAGTTGTTTTGATTTTGAAATTGAATATTTAAAAGGTGATAATAATTTTGTCCCTGATTTTCTAACCAGGGAATTCTTGCAACGAACCAAATCACAATGACATCTCGATCCCGAGGGGGATCCATTAGAGGAGGAGCCTCCTCTTCCTCTCCAAGTAAACCCACTTCCTCTCCAAATAAAACCAACGAATTAGACCCTGATTCTTTTGCTCCATCAGCCTCTCAAATAAGCAGAAAAAACCTTCCTCAATCAAGCGCCACAAATAACCCAATTCAGAACCCCAACAAGTTCGCCTCATTAAGTGAGGAACAACCCAGTAAATTAACCACTCAACAAGAGCCCTTAAATTTTAAAGTAAAACCATGCTGTAGAAGGCATGCTCTAGTAGAGCAAGAATATGGTAACCCTACTACAGATGACCCATGGGACATGCTCAAACAACTTATTCCAGATGGTTTTGGTTGGGTCCCCACTAGTGACGCCACAAAAACCCTTGTATTCTACCAATACATTCTGATTGATACCCAATCAGTTAAAATTGAACATAATACAAATTCAAATGCTCCGGGTATAATTGCCTATTCTCATTGTAAAATAATGAAAGTACTTACCCTCTCAGAATGGGGAAAAAGTCCTTTCTATCCAAAAAGATTCTCAAGGGTCTTTGACCCTCCAGTTTATAATTATTGGGACTACCAGAGGGCGTGGGAATTAATTCTTTTCCAACCAAATCCTCGCCATTCATGGTATTTTAAATTTTTAAATAACCAAGCCCGATACCCAAACTGGTTTCTAGAATGGTTTTGGGAATATGGTTTATCCGCAGATATACTCCCAAATTCACTCTATAATATTTACAATGAATATAAGGCTTTAACCCCTTCAATTCCAATCTTTGGAAAGTTACTTCATTTTTGTGCTCAATTTGGTATTGCTTGGCTACTCAAGTTCAATTATGAGTATCATTTGCATTTACCAAAGTCTTTTCCAAAATATATCTGTTCAGTCAACACTGTTTCTTGGTGGAAGAAATTCAATGAAAAGGTGGTGGAAACGAAATTCGTTTCTTGGAAAAGTAAGGTTCGTGCTAAAAGGACTCCACCAGCATTCGAGCTCCCAAAAACTTCTCCTCCACAAGTAAAAGATAAAGAAATTTGCACTTCATCCCAAGCAGTAACTCCTTATACAATTAACTTGAGTGCTTCAACACCTCAAGAATATAACAGGATGTTAAGAGATGCTCTCTCGTCTTTGGGATCAGATGATGAAGAAGCAGTAGACGACTCAGTAACAGTAGGGTCAGACTATAATCCCTACTTGGAAAATAATGACCCGGATTTTGGGTTCTTCGATCAATAGCTCAATAATTCAAATTTGTCGCCCCTCAGCAAAATCAAAGATGGCTGACAAAGGATCTTTCAAGCCACCCGCCATTCAGTAAAGTAAAAGTAAAGTTGTTTGTCCAGTTGTGCCGACACTAATTTATTGGCCGACAGGTATCACATGGCTACAGTAATTAAAGCATCAAAGTCAAAAGATAAACAGTACCTGCTTTTCCGGACTCCAAACCAATTCAAGTCCGCTCTTTTGAAGGCTTCTCCCCTCTATTTAAGAAGACTTCAAGCTTCATTCAAGGCAAACTTTACCTTCGTTCCAATTTACTAATTAAGTTTTCTTTGTAATCTTGTAGTGTATAGCTTTTGAAGCAAGTTTACTGAAGCTCTTCATTGTTTGTAAGTCACTTGATAAGTTTAATAACCTTTCTAATTTTATACTATCAGTTTAATGAAATAAACAGATAGTTTGATAAAAGTACTTTCACTCTTTACTCCGATTATCTTATTTCATTACTATTTTCAATTTACTAATTCTTGATATGATATATATATATATATATATGGTGGGGTAGGTATTTCTCACGAGACAATAGTCATGTGCTGCAATGTGAAGAGGTAGTGGCCGAGTGGGTGTACTGGGAACTGGGAGGACATGCGGGAAAGAAAAGAGAGTGGGGAATGAAAGGTTACTTTTGAGATTTCATTAATTGTGTATGGGACATTTTTTTGTCCCTTGGTTAAGTGAATAACAATTTTTCATGGTTTTGTGTTGTTCCTTACTTCATATTTTGTGTTGTCCCATAACTAAATTTACTGTTAAACATGAAACAAGTTGTTTTGTGCTGTCCTGTCTCTCATTTTATAGCGAATCAAACGGATCCTAATTATCTATGGTTGAGTTATCTTGTTTTACTTTTTCCTATAATTATCTATACTACTATAAAATAAATAAAGTATATTTTTTGACTGTGGGGCGAAACCCTAAAAAACAGAAGAAAACTACTGTAACACCCTAGAATAATTATAACGCGATATACCAAACTTAATAAAAACAAATGTATTTCAATACTTAATCATCGTATCCGAAAATTCCAAAAATCACTAAAACAATTACAGAATTGATTATTTATAAAAATTCTTAGTAGGACTAAGTGGACCATTTTAACAGACTCCGATCCGGCTCGACCTGACTAAAAGACTTTCCTCATTGGGATCTATCAACCATCCCGGAAATGCTATCAAGAGCCCAATGCCACATTTAAAACCTGGAAATGTCATAAATCCCAAAAATGAGTAAAACTCAGTGACAATAGTAAATATATTAAAACAGTTTGAACTGTGAGATTTCCAACTATACCTGGTGTGGACGGTATAGAAAAATCCTCTTTTTACAATCCAACACATAATCAAGGTAAAATAAAAACTAGAAAAATGACATTTTCATATGTAAAATAACGACATCCAAACACAATTGACTTCTATGCGTTATTATTCAATCACCCTCAAATAATTAATCTAGGGATCAAAAGCCTAGGCTATAAATGTTACTATTACTAAATGCATGTCGAACGGTTCTTTTCTCGCCCGAAAACAACAATCTTGCCCGAAGGCCATAATCTCATGTCACACAATGTTGACATGGCCACCTACAATCCTGTCACCATCCCCCATTCCCGTTAGGGATGTTAGTCAGTCGTCCAAGCGGCTCGTCCATAAACACCGGTGCACATCCCCATTCCCGTTAGGATGCTCATGCAAAGCAATGACACTATTCCCCCATTCCTGTTAGGGAATAGCTGCACACAAAAATAAAAGTATCCCCATTCCTGTTAGGATACGGGACGACTTGGCAAGGACTACAAGAGTATCACGGTAGTTACTCCCATTCCCGTTAGGGAACTAACCCGTGACATATGGTACCCGTAATCGGATACTCTGACCTCGTGTATTCCACCCACACGGTTGTGAACAACACCATGCATTCTAATATGAGTCTCACCACTCTTATCAGGTCATAACCTATTGCCTTAATCTCTCATTACTATCTCAACACCTAAATCAAATTATCTTACGTCACTGATCTAATCGTAATCTCTGGCTAGATACTTATTCATTCTACCAATCAAGCATACAAGTCACATATCAAATGCATTTCCAAACAAAACAATTCAATTACCACCATGCTATAACACATTCTCACATATAGACATATAAATTCAAACCAAACCAACAAGCCAAGACAAGTAAACAAACCAATCAAGCATAGCATGTAATCACATCAATTCATACAAGAAATCACACCAATTCAAATAATTACCCACACCAAATAGAGAGGTTTTGAGGGATTCTATTGTCACCTTGAATCCTCTTGAAAAAGAAATGATATCAAAATCTAGATCTTTTCTCGAGGTCCTAGCTATGTCTTTGTTTCTTTTCCTTGTTATAATCTCATCAATAATAGAGTTTGAATCGAGTCCTCTCTTTTCTCCTTGTACAGTTTCGGTCAGCATAAAGAAAAGGCCTCGCATATTAATTCAACAAACAATCCATTAATTAATGACATATCAATAACTACTTATTCTATAGCAAAGGAAATTTGCAGATTAACCCTTAACAGAGGCAAGAACTAAGATTTGGGTAAAATCTGGGGTTAGGGTTTCAAAAATGATTTGGGGATTTTCTTGAATCTTGAAGAAACTAGGGGTAAACACTTACCCAACAAGGAGAGGAAGAGACGGTGGCGACTGGGGTGGTGAGCAGTGGCAGCGGCGACTCCAGTGTGGTGGCAGTGGCGGTGAGGTGAGATCTGCAGCCACCATGACTAAACAAAGGAGATGAAACTCATAAAAAGAAAGGTGGGTGGTCGAACCAGCATGGACGGAGACGCCATCGCGGCGGCGACAGGGGCTCACCGCAACGGTGGCACAGCACGGCGAGGATGAAGATGAACCGGCGGTGTGGGGCGAAACTGGGTCACGTGGCTCCCCTTCCGCATCAAGCAGCGACGGGCAATGAGCAGGACGACAGTCCTAAGGCGGCACGCGGTTTCTGGCAGGAAGAGGGAGGTGTGAGTTGATGGAGGAAGAAGAAGAAGAGAGTTTTTCAGAAAATGGTAAGTGAGGGTGAGAGAGAGTCTTCGTGATTTAGAAGAGAGGAGAGGGGTGTGCTTAGTAAAATAGGGGGCGTGACTAACAAATTAATAAAATCAGCTCTTTGAAATAAATAAAATATTTGTGATATCTTAGAGTTAGGTACTTTCATAAAATAAATTCTACCATTTATAAATTCCAAAATAATTATATTTTCTTACTGAAATATCTCTTAGCCAAATAATATAATTTGAAACTAAATTATAAAATATCATTTTATAATTATCAAACACAAACAATTATCACTGTACGAAAAAAAATTGAACAGTTTAATAATAATTATCCCGCTTCTAAAACTGGGATGTGACAACTACCCCCAAGAACAATCCTGTGTTGAAAACCATGGCATAGCCCAATATAAAGAGAGAAAGATCAATTGAGAGAAAACTAAGCGGGTGTAATTGATAGAATGAGAGTATGATACACTTTATATAGTAATCCTAACCAAGCTAACTAATCCTAATAAGATAATTAATATTCTAACCAACTTACAACTATATCCAACAATCTCCACCAGTAATGATTTTTGTATACGAAATGTAGTGTCCCTTTTGTTTTTTGGTATATTTTCGAGAAGGAAAATGCTTTATAGTTCGAAATCTCATGTGTGAAAGTGAGTTCGAATCTTCTTGGCTGTTGTTATTCTCCCTTAACTTTGACCGCGGGGCTGCAACATTCATTTGCATCTGTAGGATGGCATTTCATCGAAATTCGTGTTATAAGTGATAATACTAAATAGCACTGCTGATGCGTGTATACAAAAAATATAAAAAGTAAGTAAGAGATAAATATTAACATATTGTTCTATCTTTAGATTCCTTAATCAATGTCTTTAGAGCTTCTCCAATGGGAATTAGTTAAGGGTTGCATAAAGTTAAGCAATCGTTCCTTACATAGTTGTATCATTGGAGGAAGCACTTATAAGAGTTGCTTCTATAAGCAACCAACTCTCATATAAGAACGCCGGGAGAAAGGAAAACTAGAGAATTGCATTTGATACCTTTCACTCAGAATTGAAGTAACAATAAATGTGAATAAATATTTGGGTAACTTGTGGAACCCATTTGATAAACATTATAGGATTACATCATTAAAGCGGAGAGTTGTTTAAAGTACTATAAAGTAAAAAATAGTGAATGGTAGTACCCATAAAAAAAAAATTAAGCAACACAAATGAATTTCACCATTGGAGATACTCTTATAGCATATATCATCTCAACGGGAGTTGCTTAAGGATTGTATAGAGCTAAGCAATCGTTCCTTATACAGTTGCACCATTGGAATGAGCTTAGGTGAATATGAGTTGCTTATAAGAGTTGTTTCTATAGGTAACCAATTCTTATAGAAGAATCCCCAATAAATAAATAAAAAGAGACAAAAAAAAAGAGAATTACATTTGTTACTGTAACATCCTATATTTCGGGAATAAAAATTAGATATTTTAATTAGATGGGAATGAGGGTTAGATAAATTTAAAATTATTTAAGAACTCAAACGCATAGGCCAGTTCAAAATAAAAACTCAAGTAGCTCAATTTTCAATAGGCAAACACCTCAATTTAAATCCTCAACTAAGGTGGTTTATCATTAATAAAATTACAAGACAATTAGTCATATATCTTAAATATACCTGACTAATTGTGATCAATTTACTCAAGTTTTGATAATCATGATTAATTAACACTAATCTCAATTTATTAGCTAGTTCGGGTTATTTAAGTTTAATAGAAAATACTTAAGTATAGTTACCTAATTAGGATCAAACTAACCTATTTAATCCTCGTTAGAGTGTAACTAAAGTAAATGGTTTCTTTAACTTATTTTGGACGGCCAATAGATATAAATAAAATATAGTAATTATAAATAAAGTATATTAAGTAAATGACACTAGTGCAATAAGTGCTTTTTACGTCAGTTAAAATTGATTTTTTACGTCAGAATACTGACTGACGTAAATACAACTGATGTTAAAAGTTTAACTTTTAACGTCAGTTGAGAACTGACGTTAAATATAACACTATTAACGTCGGTTCTTTAACACAACTGACGTTAATTTTATCAAAATTAACGTCAGTTCTTTAACAAAATCTATGTAAATTTTGTTAAAACTAACGTCAATTGTTATAAAGAACTGACGTTAAAGGTCTTAATTTTAACGTCAGCTGTAATAAACAACTGACGTTAATAGTGTACTGATATTTTTATAAAATACTTTTAACGTCAGTTGTATGATACAACTGACGTTAATAGTATTTTTTTTTTAAATTCAGTTTTAAAATATCACTCCCCTAAGCCATCCCTGCATTCAGTAAATATCCCAGTAACACAGAATATCACACACATTACAGAATTGCAAAGGAAAAATGGAACAATGATCCATATGTATGCCTGTTCAAAACAATATATATTTATTAACATAGGTTATAAATGTATACTAAGTTTAAACTACCTATATCAATATCCCTTCGTGATGATCATCACGAGTGGCAAGTACATCGTCCACCTGTGTCTCCTCGATTATAGTAGGCATGTTTGTTGAAAAAGAAGGAGTCTCAGGAATATCAAGATTTGAATCTTTATTTTCATCACTACCATTATACATGCTTTTTCCTTGGAGAACCACGGACAACCTTTTGTTAGAAGGATCAGTGATGTAGAACACTTGTTTTGCTTGGGAAGCCATTATGAAAGGCTCATTTATATGACCTAACTTGTTGAGGTCTACCAATGTGAAACCCAATTCGTCGGTTTGTACACCACCATTACTATCAACCCACTTATATTTAAATACTGGCACCGTAAGCTTAGTGTAACTGAGCACCCAAATATCTTCAATATATCCAAAGTAAGGTCTCGGTGCTGTAACGGGTTTTGTGTCCTTTGCACTAGAGAAGTGCATTGCTTCGGCCACGATCATAACCCCACTATTTTGCATGGTACTCTTGTTATCTTGTTCCTTTGTATAAAAGGAAAAGTTATTTATGTCGTATCCGCTCCAACATATGACGTTGAAGTTAGACCCACGTGCTAGCCATTTTACGTCATCAGAAGCAGTACTACCATCCTTAAGCATTTCTTCCTTGAACCATGGTAAGAAAGTCTTGTTATGCTTGTTCAACAACCACCTTTCGCTCATTCGAGGGTTTTCTTGATTGATTTTTCTTTTATGTTCAAATAAGAAAGGCCGAACACATTCGATGTTGTTCAATACATACAAATGTGCTTGAAGCACTTCCTCCCGATCCTTCCTATTAATTCTTAAGCCATGTGTACCCTTACCTTGACATCTGATCTCATCATCCCGAGGCTTAGGAACCCCTATAGGATCCGTGTTATGAAGGTAGTCTGAACAAAACTCAATAGCTTCTTCTGCAACATACCTTTGAACAATAGATGCTTCCGGACGATGAGGATTCTTCACTTACCCTTTCAAGATCTTCATGTAGCGCTCAACTGGGTACATCCATCTCAGAAAAACCGGCCCACATAATCTAATCTCCCTCACCAAATGAACAATTAAGTGAACCATTATGTCGAAAATGGAAGGAGGAAAATACATCTCCAATTGGCACAAGATTGTAGCAGCCTCAACTTCCAAGTCATCCAACATACGGGGGTCAACGACTTTGCTACATATAGAATTGAAGAATGAGCACAACCGAGTAATGGCATGTCTCACATTTTTTGTAGCAATACCACGAATAGCAACGGGCAGAAGTTGTTGCATCAAGATGTGACAATCATGAGACTTCAAGCCAACCAATTTAAGATCACTAGAGACAAGCCTCTTCATATTTGAAGAGTAACCATGTGGAACTTTGATGCCCTGAAGACACCCGCATAAACTTTGTCTCTCTTTTTTTGACAAAGTATGACATGCTGGCGGCAAATAAGTCCGCTTACCATCCTCAACAACTGGAGCTAACTGCTCTCGTATACCCATAGCAACGAGGTCGTCGCGAGAAGATCGAAAGTTGCAGACTGTTCGCATTATTCGCCTCGCGAATTTGTGCTCGCCTCGCGAGTCAGCGGAGTCCAGAAGTAGTATATAAGCCTGTTTTAGACAGAACTGAAGTGTTGGCTGGGCTGTTGGCTAGTTTTTGGCCAGTGGCTAGCTAGTTTTTAGTCAGTAGTTTCATAGTTTATTTTCTTTTCTTTTAAGTCTGTAATGGAGAGTTAGTCTCCTAGATTAATCTACTGTGATTGGTTTCCATTTACACTTGAGATTCTGTATTTCCTGTTTTAATTGCTTTTCTCTTTTCAATGCGATGCTATATGTTTGTTTGTTATTTCAGGAGTGTATAGTGTTGTGTTGATTCATTTTGGTGATGTTATGTTTCTATAATTAATCGCGTTTGTTATTTCGCGTGTGTTCGTTCCTGTTCGTTTGTTCATGAGAGCTTAACCCCGTTTGTTATTTCGGGAATAGGAACATACATCCGTAGTAGTGATTGCGTTGTTAATTGTTGCTACAACCGGGAGGGGATTAGAATCTGCTTAGGGCTTGGATTTATATGAACCGATGATAGTGGGAAACCGAGAACAGTAGGTTAATCGTTCTTTAGCATATTTGTTAATCTCTTAACTGCTCTGTTTTTATTGCTTTTGTTTGTTTTCTTTAATTTATCTCAATCTAAAACCCCCCAAAACTAACTTTTAATTTTCTGTTAATAATAACAACACCAAAGAGTCCTTGTGAGACGATACCCGAGTTATCGCTTCCCTATCTACATTATTTTGTAAACGCTCGTTCTTTTTGGCGCGTGGCGACAGCGCGACCAAAAATTGGCGCCGTTGCCGGGGACTCTTGTTGTTGTTATTAGCAGAAATTAAAATTTTTAAAAAACAAAAAAAATTTGCTGAATTAGTTTTGTCTGCTTGTCTGGTTGTGAATTTTATTTTGCCCCATGGATAATTATATGCAAAATTATGTGCCTAATGTTTATTATGAGCAACCATGCATGTATTATCCTGATTTTGGTACACCACCACCATGCACAAATTATCCTAATTTTGTTGGAGGTTATGAGTTTAATAATGATTTTGGCATGTTTGGAGTGAATGATTATCCTAGCCAACAGGGTAGAGATCAAGGCAGCCTGGATGAGATTGCTTCTATGATACAACAATTTGCCGAGAACAATCAACGGATGGCAATAAGTCAGCAATATCAGCCTGATCCTACACTAGCCCAACTCAGTCTGGCAGAGATGATACAACAAATGGAAGAGAACAACCAACGGTTGGTACAACAAACTCTTGAATTTCAACAGAGGATGGAGGATGAATACCAGAGCGGAGAAGCTGAATCTCAGAAGTTGTCCATTCTAATTGATCAAATTGTTGCCAACTCGGCCGCAATGCTAACTCCACAGCCCCTTGAAGAACATACAGAGTCACAAGTTATTCTTGAAGATACTGATGATGATTGTGATAATGTTTCTATTGATGAACTGTGTGTTGAATCCCCTGATTCTAATTCATGTGCTGATTGTTATTGTACTGGCACTGCTTTGTGTATAGACTGTTATACAGGTTTAATCTTTTCAGGAAACATAGAAAATGAGGATCAGGAGGATCAGGAGGACATCTGCTTCACCGTGCTTGAGGATGATGAAGAACCTTTGGAAGTAGATGATTCAATTGAATCAAATGCATGTGTTGAGAGTGATGGGATGGATGAATTAATTGCTGAATTTCCAGACATTCAGAACTTTACTGATTCAGTCTATTGTGATATATGTATTGACTCTACTAACACTAACCTTTGTGTGGTGTGTGCTGAAATTTCTGCGTGTATAGCAGGTGATAACTTTGTTAGTGCAGTGAATGAAGAACGTGCAGAAAATGAAGCAGCACCAGTAACCCCATCTAACTGTGTACCACCTCCCCCTGAGGAGCCACTAGTGAAGGAGTTTAAGCCTTTGGATTTTGCACCATGGCCAGTCCAAGTGGTTGAACCCCAATTTTATTGGGAGGATTTTATTGAGAAGGATGAAAAAGAGGTCATCTGTGACCCAAGAGGGAGTGAGAAGTCCGCCGCACTCGGCGAGGTCATCATAATTGTCAAGTGCTCACTTCCAATTCAAGGCTGCAAGTTATGGAAGCATGGAATGAACTTCCACCCTTTGTTTATCACGTGGGCCTTATGTTACAAGCAATGGGATCCTGGTGGAACTGCCCCCAATGAGTTTTTCTGAACCTTGCTTCTTTTAATTTTCTTTTCCTTACTTTATTTCTGTTTTGTTTTCAATAAAGCTCCTGAATAATTTGAGAAGCTAAGGAGTATTAGTGTGTCTTTTATTGTCAACTTTGATGGATTTTGATTAATTTGCATAGATGGATTGCATGTTATGTGTTGACTGTTTTCCCCTAGGATATGAAAAATTTTTGAAAAAAATGATCCCCATGTGATTGAAAACTGAACTTTGAGATTTTATTATGATGGCATGATTTATGATAAGTTTGGGGTGATAGGGAGCACACACTAGGGATAGAATCTCTGTCAAACAATTTGCACAAAAATGTCCAGGTGAGGTTTTGAGCCTCCAACATGTTTTTGACCGTGAGAAATCACTTTTTGATTGCACTTTCCTGAATTTGCTCGAATCTCTTTATGGTTTGCATGATTATGTGTTTGCTTCAAATGATTTAGGCATTTTCTTTGTAATTAGCTACTTAGCCTGAAAAATAACCAATTCCTAATGCATGTTCCTTAGTTAGCCCCATTGAGCCTATTAGCCTGTTAATTCTTGTTAACCTTATGTTACAAGCTAAAATCTGAAAAACCCATGTTAACCCGATCTTAGGATTAGGAGAGCATGGAATTTTAGCAAGAGAGTGGTTTGCAAGAAACAAAGTTTGGGGTGGCTGCAAGGTGTAATATGTTGTTTGGGATTAAAAAGAAAAAAAAATAAATAAATAAAAAGGTTGGAGCCAAAAAAAGAAAAAAAAGAAAAAAAAAAGAGAGAAAAAAAAATTAAAAATAAAAAGAAAAAAAATATTAGAAGAATGGCTGTAGTCACCCAGAAGCATAAAGAAAAAAAAAATGAAGAAAGGAACTTGAGTTTAATTTCAAAGTGTAAAAAGTTTCATGCTCTCTTAGTTCCTAGGGTCTTCAGCCTAGTACCTTTGTATATCCTACCCTTAGCCAGGCCCCATTACAACCCATAAAAGACCTTTTGATGTTGCTTGCATGTTTTCTGTGGGAACCATTTGGAGATGAAAATCAAATTTATGGGAAGTGCTCTTAAAAGTGAAATTGAGTGAAAGCCTAGACACAAACTGAGCGATTGAGTGAAACACAAATTTCCCTTGTGAGGAAGGCAGTTGTTTGAATTTGGTGATCTCCCTTTTGTGTGTAACTTGGATCCTCTGCTTAGATTAATGATTGTTTGAATGATGAAATTCTCAACTGTTTAGAATAAATGCATGTGGGGGTTGCTTTATTTGAAAGGGGGAGCATTGAAGGAAAAAAATATTTTGGTAAATTGCTTGAAATTTGTGCGAAAGTTGATTGAATCTTTTGAGCTTGCCAGGTCTTGAGTCTTTTTAAGTTTTTAAGTTTTAGTTTGCTTGGGGACAAGAAAAGTTTAAGTTTGGGGTATTTTGATGAGCCTCTGGTTGACTAGTTTTATAACTAATAAAAACCTTGGCTTTGTGCTAATTTTATATCATTTTCACCCAAATTAGACTTGATTGTCTTTAAGCAGTATTTTGAGTCTATAAAGTATTTTTAGGTTAATTTAGCTAATTTAGAGTCGAATAAAGTACTTACTGTTATTTCTTGTTTTCAGGTAATATAAAGGAATAATTCTGGAATGTCTCGCCACGTGAAAGTTCATTCGCCTCGCGAACCAGAAGGTGACTGTTCCAAGAAAATGCAAGATCTCTGGCTCGCCCCGTGAAGAAGCTCTCGCCCCGCGAGTCACCCAGCCCTGAAAGTCAGAGACAATCACAGTTTACCCGTGTTGAAGGTCACGACTATGGCAGTTTTGAAGTTGAAGAGTCTCGCCTTGCGAGTATCCATTCGCCTCGCGAGTCTGGAAGTCAGAAAGCATCACGATTGGCCCCTGATATTCATAACGGGCGTAATAAGAAGACTCTTCAGTTTCTCGCCTCGCGAATGATATGCTCGCCTCGCGAGAAGATCGAAAGTTGCAGATTGTTCGCATTATTCGCCTCACAAATTTTTGCTCGCCTCGCGAGTCAGCGGAGTCCAGAAGTAGTATATAAGCCTGTTTTAGACAGAACTGAAGGGTTGGCTGGGCTGTTGGCTAGTTTTTGGCCAGTGGCTAGCTAGTTTTTAGTCAGTAGTTTCATAGTTTATTTTCTTTTCTTTTAAGTCTGTAATGGAGAGTTAGTCTCCTAGATTAATCTACTGTGATTGGTTTCCATTTACACTTGAGATTCTGTATTTCCTATTTTAATTGCTTTTCTCTTTTCAATGCGATGCTATATGTTTCTGTTTGTTATTTCAGGAGTGTATAGTGTTGTGTTGATTCATTTCGGTGATGTTATGTTTCTATAATTAATCGCGTTTGTTATTTCGCGTGTGTTCGTTCATGTTCGTTTGTTCATGAGAGCTTAACCCCGTTTGTTATTTCGGGAATAGGAACATACATCCGTAGTAGTGATTGCGTTGTTAATTGTTGCTACAACCGGGAGGGGATTAGAATCTCCTTAGGGCTTGGATTTATATGAACCGATGATAGTGGGAAACCGAGAACAGTAGGTTAATCGTTCTTTAGCATATTTGTTAATCTCTTAACTGCTCTGTTTTTATTGCTTTTGTTTGTTTTCTTTAATTTATCTCAATCTAAACCCCCCCAAAACTAACCTTTAATTTTCTGTTAATAATACCAAAGAGTCCTTGTGAGACGATACCCGAGTTGTCGCTTCCCTATCTACATTATTTTGTAAACGCTCGTTCTTTTTGGCGCGTGGCGACAGCGCGACCAAATGCTGTACGTTTATAATATATGACTGCCAACTCCCAATGCGCCTTGGAACCTAATGCTCTTAATGATCAATTTAATTTTTTAGCAACTTACGACGCCTAGTAACTTCATCCCCTACTCCTATAAATAGCTTCCTTCCTTCCTTTAATTTTTCTGCTTCACAATATGGCTCAGACATGGAGATTAACTTCATCACTCTTTCTTCCTATACCTAGACTTAAAGGTCTCTGTCTTAATGGTCAAACAACTTCTGAGGTTGTGTAAATCGCATTACATGGGTGATAAGGGTGTGTAAATCGCATTATGTGAATTGCACACACCATCATCCTTCTGGAGAATCAGCAGCTACAGTTCCAAAACCTCAGCTTTGGAACCAAGTGGCTGTTCCAAGAATATTGCTGAAACAGATCGAGTGCACCCTTCACTCTGCCACGGCTCCAAAGTGACTGTGGATTTAGATGGAGCATCGACTTCAAATGAGGGAGGGGATGCATTCAATGTTGGAGATTCTGAGGACAAGACTGAGAAGAAAATGATGTTGAAGCAGAAACTTTTTTATATTTTAGTACTATCTTGCGGAAATTTTTTATCTTTTAAACATGTAATTGTAACTTATGAATCGCTTCAATGAGATACGATTTGATTATACATATATAACTTGTTTTATGTTAAGTGTTTATTTATTTTAATTTGCACAAGAATTTGTTAATTTACTAATTCAAGCTAATTAATTAAGATTAAAAATAAACTTTTTTTAAAAAAAAGATTAGAAATAAACTGCACTATATGGAGTGATGATCTGCGTTAAGAGTGACAACAGGGAGATGACAACGAAAGAAAGATAGGAATGAGTTGATTATTTACGTCAGTTATTTATTTAACTGAAGTAAAAATCACATTTCTAACGTCGGTTTTATAAACAACTGACGTTAAAAGTTTTAATAATTTCTTGCAAAGCACTTTTAACGTCAGTTCATTAAACAACTGACGCAAATAGTGATTTCATATTTACAAAACTGCCACCGCCTCACTTTTAACGTCAGTCCTTAAAACAACTGACGTTAACAGTGAATTAATGAAGTCTGATATTTACAAAACTGCCACCGCCCCCTTTTTAACGTCTAGTTTTTGGTTAACTGACGTAAACCTTTACCGTCTAATGTATATTTTTCACTAGTGTGAATTATAATTAGGAAAAGAAAGCATGACAAGCCTTAAGAATGAAACACCTCCTGCTTGCCTTTTCTTGTTTCACGCCAACCACACAGCCTAGTGAAGCTATAGCCTTGATGAATCACTTATCTATGAAAAAGAAATTGGTAGTAAAGATTTTAGTTATTTATTTACTTAGTATTTTCTTACTATATCAAAGAAAAGAAAAGAAGTCTGAGAAGAGTGATATAGTGTAGAGAAATATATAGAGAGAGAGAAATCGTGAGGGTGAGAGAAAATTCTAGAGAGATTTCCGATCAATCCGTTCGTCCTAGCGAGAAACCGATTATACTGTTGTGATCCCCACGACGTCTACTCCATCACCCTATCTTTCTTTTCTCATCTAGGCTAAGGTAAACCTATGTCCTTTTTATGCCGAAATGTCGTCGGCGATGGTATTGAGGTTATCTTTCAATCCGTCTATCGGTTTTCGATTTCGTTTTCAGATTAGGATTCCTTGTAATGTATGCTTCACAATGATGTGTTCAGGTGAATTTTTGGAGCCCCGGAGGGTGTAGAACCGTGCGTGGAAGATTTGGAGGAGTATGGGGAGTGTTCGTTTCATTGCTCCAGAGCTAGCCTAAGACATTCCAGGTGGGGGAAAGAAACTATTTAACATCGAAAACGGTGCGGTTACATTTAATTAGATAATGGCGTAGGGCGACCCAAACCCTACACGAGAGCGAGTAACGGACAATGTCTATACCACATTAGGGACTAGTCAGTGGTACCGATGATGATATAGAAATTGTGTGTTTATCGCCGTTACGCTACATATATACATATATATATACATATATATATATATATATATATAATTTTATTATGTGATGATTGCCTGTTTGACTGGTTGAATTAAACTTGGTACTTGATGTATGATGCCATGAGTGTTGTAATTATTTTTGAAAGTGTATATTATTATTATTATTATTATTATTATTATTATTATTATTATTATTATATTATTATTATTATTATTATTATACTATTATTATTATGATTATTATTACTATTATTATTATTATTATTATTATTATTATTATTATTATTATTATTATTATTATTATTATTATTATTATTATTATTATTATATTTTGGTATTTGTTATTTGGAAATGATGATTATAATGACATGATGAGTGTTATGCTTGTGCTTAGAGGATTGAGTAAATCATAAGTAATGTTGAGACACGAGGATGTATTTGGGGATTGCATACGATAGGTGATAGCAGTGCCTAACCGAGATGATTATCGTGAGATGATGTTGAGATTGATGAGATGAGATTATTTTGAGGTTAGCTATGAGATTATGATGACCGGTTAGGGCACTAGGGGGTGACCTGAACATGGTCTGTGATATGAGGGACCTGAAATGTAACACCCCGATTTGCGCTGCCTTGTAATATCGGTAATAAATATATAAATAACACCACGATTTTCGCTGCCTTGTAATATCGGTAATAAATATATAAATATTTTTTTTTTATCCGAGACTTAGAAAATGATTTTGGATAAACCAAGATCATTTCCTTGTTATACTTATTTTCGTAAGGTTACAGGGAAGTTTTTGGTTGAAAATTCAGACGGAAGCCGGTCTACCGTTTTCTGTGTTTTCACTGACAGTAAAAGTTTACTGCTCAGAAGACATAATTTGAGTCGTAATGAAAAATGTTTTTATCATACTTACTACGATACTGGAAGTTTTGAAAATTTTGGTAAAAAAAATTAAAATATTATATTTGTTGCGGGCGTTTAAGTCGAGATGTCTTTAGGAAAAGCTTGCGCCAGATGAATCGAGGAGTCGGCAACGTAGCAGAGATGTTGGATTGACCGACTTGACGAGCATTTATGACGAGTTTATCAGTGTCATAATGGTCATAATGGCACATTTATGACAAAGTTAATTTTTCCTATGAAATGATCAAATTGCCCTTCTCTTTTTATGACAATTTCAAACAAATGCCATTGGAAAAAATTGACCAACCCTTGCCCAACCCCCACGGCTCCAATGCCTTCTTCATTAAGTTTGGTTTCTTCTTCCTTTAAATAGGTTGTCTTCTTCATCAAGCCATTTTTCCATTTTCATGTTCTTTTCTCCAAAGAGTTCATAATTCGTCCGATTTTGCCTAGCAATTCTGACCAGTTTCTATTTTGAATCTCAAAAAACTTTCATCATGACAGTTGTTCATCTTTCTCTCTTCTTTCCAACGATATAAAGATCATCCAAAACGGATAAGTATATTGAGAGATCTACCCAAAATACTAAAACTGTTCTAAACCCTAACTATGTTCATCTTCTTCCTTAAGTTTCTCAAGAACACCATGAGAAATTTGTGAAGAACATCATCCAAATCTTGCTTTCCTTGAATAATAAAGAGGTATCAACTTCTTCTCTTGTCATTAAAATCATTTCTCTTCACAACTTTTGTAGATTCTTGGCTAAGATTCATATGTTCATCATTTACCTTAAAGTTCATGGAACTAGATTCAAAAATTCATAACTAATTCTAGAAAAATCCTTTTGACATGAAACCAATTGCTATGATCTTATAATCATCTCTATTTTCATCATCTAAAAGAATAAGATCATGAGAAATTTCTTTCCTTGATTTCTGGTCATGGCCGAACCTAGGGTAAAGTTGTGTTCTTAGGTTTTGTTTCATTTTCATGTCTTAATTCATGATTATATCTTGATAGTTCTTGTATTCAAGTATATAGAAGATCAAAAATCAAACTTAAGCCTATTTGATCTCATCAAAACCGAAACCCTAGGAATGAGCACTTAATGGTTTTGTGATTCAAAAGTTGTTTGTGACACTTGAATCCAACTCTAGGTTTTGTATGTTGATTAAATCCAAGAGTTTAGAAATTTTAGAGATTTCTAACCCCAAACTCAGCCCTTGGCCGAAACCCTAGTTCTTATAACTAGTTGAGTTTTAGTTCAAGTTCTTGGTTCACAATCTTGGTTTAAGTGAGTAATCATGCTTAAGTAACTTATGGATCATTAATCCTTAAGTTAATCAAATTTTCAACTTCCTAACCTAGATAATGGGTTGAAGCCGAAACCCTAACCATAAAGGTTAGAGGATTTTGTTTCAAATTTTAGTTTTGTAATAATAATCTATGATAGTTAAGACTCTAGTAATTAGGATCCAAAAGATGACATTAAGAAGATAATCCTAAACCTATTTCTAAGTCTTGGTCGAACCTAGCCCTAAAGTGTCCTAGATGGTTGTTAGTTGATTAATTATAGTTATGTTGTTTGAATGAAGGTGGTGGTGTTAACTCGTGGCGGGATAACGAGGATCGTCGTGTACGTATTTCCGGTGAAAACTCAGGTGGGAGAAAGAACCATTCCATCGTCGGAACTGATAAGTAGTATATAATTTATAATAATGGTGTAGGGCGACCTAAACCCTACTAGTGGTCGAGTAATCGACAATACCAAAATCGTTTTGGAATCTTTTCCGTAAAACCAATGACGATTTGGGAATTGTAGGTTTATCACCTTAGGTTGATTATTCATATTTGCGGATGTTTGAATTGTTTACTTTTGACTGTTTGTGATACGCTGGTTGAGGTACTCCATCTGCATGTGACGTATTGTTTCGGTGTTTGAATAATTATGATAGTGATGATGTTTGCTATCTGTCACGGCCGTGATGGTTGTCATGGCCAGGCCGTGACAGGTTCTGTGTTGTAGGATTCTTGTCTTTGTTGTCTGTCACGATCGTGATGGCTATCACGGCCAGGCCGTGACAGAGTCTGACTTTGTTAATTATTTGGTTGTGATAAATTGCCTTATATGATATTGAGATGTTGGAATATTCTGTTGATTAATGTGTTATGCATGATCTGCTTGGGTTTAATACTATGCTTAGATGATTTTAAGGAAAGATATATATATTGCTCGGAGGTATTTTGTTTGGGTGAGAGTTTTGAATATGAATTAGAAGTGCCTCGCTATTATTGTATAGAAGTGATGTGATATAGAATGTAAGTGGAGGTTATGAGGAAAAGCTTGAGGTACTAGGTTGTTATTGATAAAAGTCAGTGAGAATCATATGTTGCATTGTTGTTCATAACCGTGTATTTGAGATACACGAGGTCCGAAGTTCTCGTGGACCGTTCTAAATTAGAATTTAAGTTGTGCAACTATAGTGTCATTGCTTTGCATGAGCACCCTTGACTGAGTTGAGAGAGAGAACCAGGGTGTGCACCGGCGATCTTGTGCGCTATATAGTGTCATTGCTTTGCATGAGCATTTTCACCATGGATGTACACCATGGATGTGAATGTGCACCGGCGTTGGGAACGTGTCACTTGGACGACTGACTGACATTCCTACCGAGGAATGTGTGACAGGATTTGCAGTGGCCACGTCAGCATAAAGGTCTAGTTGCATGAGTTGGAGGGTAGAGGATGATATAGTGAATTGAGGATGATTGTTGAGTTTGAGTGATGCGTGTCTGTGACTATTATTGTATTATATGCTATGAATCTTTTCCACTTATGATGATAGAACTGTTTCTTATCTCTTATTTCCGTATTTTTGTGTATGTCTACTTTGTTACGTTAGAAGACCAGATGGACGAATATGTTGCGGAGGAGATGGATGGAACCCTGTACGAGACGGAGGGGTGGAGGAGTTGAATGACATTCCGTATGAAGGCGATTTTGAGAACAACCGACTGATCCTAATAATATAGTGTAGTAAGTTTAGGGCCAGTGAGTCATATATGACGTTTTTGTTTTCCGTTTGTTATAAGCAGTTTGTTTTAAATAAGTACCTGTGTGGGATCCTACTGAGAGGATACCCTAATCAGTGTTGTATAAAATAAAGGATACTCATGTGTGTATTTATGTAAAATAGTTTGGTGTGTTTTATATCTGCATAAGTTATATAATTATTAATTAAGTTTTAAGATTTACGTATTTTCAACGTTAAGCGTGCGATTAAGTAAATAAACAATTAAGGATTTAATGTAATAATACAATGGGGCACAACGGGGTGTCTCATGAAACATGGTCGAGTGGGGTCTATGCCTCGGAGGGAGAATTCCCGAGGATAGACTAATGGCAGACCGTCCAGAGATGATTTCATTTTAGTCGCAGCTATAGTTCATGCATTGCATGAGCATCCTGGATTGTGGTCCAGAGGTGTGCACCGGGTTGTGTAGCTATAGTGCCATCGCTTTGCGTGGGCATCCTCCATCCGCGGATGAGGATGTGCGCCGGGGACGTATGATTGTGTTATATATATATACACCCATACTTTGGAGACGTATGTTTAGTGTACCGTTATTTAATTAAATGTGGCTAAACCCTTTCCACGTTTGATGATATATGGCTTCTTATCCCCTTTTCTTTTGTTGTGTGTTGTGTATATACACGTTTTGTACTTCAGACTCCGACAGAGCAGATGGCGCACTGGGACCACCCATGGATGACCCAGGATCCAGGGTTCCCCCTCTCGGGGACCTATGAGGTGGAGTGCTTAGACCCGCACGGGTGGCTTGTGGACCCGGTCACTCGTTTCACAGTATATACGGGCCATGCGTCCATCACTATGGGGCTTGTGCAGGGAGCGCCCATCGGATTTGTTAGCACGTTTCGTTTCTGCATGACCTTCCCATTTCCAGTAGGATAGTCTGATGGACACGTACCACCGATGCCGCCTATGTTCGGGATGACCCCTGTACCCTTCATAGTACCTCTTGATGCCTTGGTACCCGGATTTGCACCCGCATCAGCGCCGGAGCCCGAATTGGCACCTATTCCGGAGGAGGACCTAGTTGCCCCCGCTCAAGACCTACCAGTTGCCCCCGCTCCGGGCCTGACACCCCTTCCTGAGGTACCCGCACCCCCAGAGGTTCGTGCTACGGTTTCTGAGTCTTCGCGGGTATCTTCTAGGCGACTACATTATTGCGATAACAGACTTTACAGGCAGAGGTTTCAAGGACAGCCGGTCAGGAGTTCTTCCAGTGATAGTGGAGGAGTGTCTGGACCTGCCGGACCTCAGGATGCAGACGAGGGTGGTAGTGTATGATGGCTCGGGCCAGTGTCATCAGTATAGGTGTGTGTGAGGTTTTACTTTATTTTGGAGAGGGGACGGGGTGTGGAGTGCATCGGTGAGGCTTTTCATTTTGGCTTTTGATGTATTTTGTTGATGTCACTAGCTTGGGTATATATCGGGATCCTACAGAGGGGAATCCCTTGACAGCAGTACTGGCATGTATGTATATAATTATAGTTATGTGCTATATGTATGTTTACATATGTGTTTATAATTTTAAGTTTTAAATTTTCCGTTGTTTTAATATACTCGCTTAACGATAATAACGAAATTAGGTCTTAATATTTTGGGTTTTCTTTAATGAGACGTCGGGGCGTCTCATTTAGTGGTATCAGAGCAGTTCGGTTCTGGAACGGACTGTGAGCACTGTGATTAGGGTGAACTGGCCATTTAGTTGAATCCACATCGGATAACAACTATGCTTAGAAGTTGGGTAGTGAGTCCGATGCGACATCTCTATGGCATGTAGTATTTATATTCCAGTTTTTTGTAGTGTTATATGTCATCTTGATGTGGGCTAATGTTGTGGCGGATGCACTAAGTCGGAAATCCTTGCACGTATCTGCAATGATGGTGAAAGAGATGGAGTTGCTTGAACAGTTTAGAGATTTGAACCTAGGTATAGATTTGATTAAGGATAGAATATGCTTAGGTATGATCACCATCAGTAGTGAGTTTTTGAGAGACCTTAAGATTAAGCAGAGTCAGGATGAATATTTGGTGGATGTGAATCAAGGTATAGATGAGGGTAAGGTTTCAGAATTTAGGAGAGGATCATATGGAGTGTTAAAGTTTAAGGATCAGATATATATGCCAGAGAACTTAGAGATTAGGAAGATGATCTTAGAGGAGGCACATAAAAGTAAGCTGAGTTTCCACCCAGGAGCCACCAAGATGTACCAAGACTTGAAGAAGATGTTTTGGTGGCCAAAGATGAAGAAAAAGGTGGGGGAGTATGTTTTATCATGTTTGGTATATCAGAAAGCTAAAATAGAGCATCAAAAGCCCGCTGGGTTGTTGCAGTCCTTGGATGTCCCAGAGTGGAGGTGGGATATGCATAGCGATGGACTTTGTGGTTGGATTACCACGAACTCCGAAGAGGTTTGATACGATTTGGGTTATCATTGATAGGTTGACGAAGTGTGCCCACTTCTTACCTATCGGTGAAAGTTATAGTCTTGAAAGGTTGACCCAGATCTATATCAAGGAAGTAGTGAGGTTACATGGTGTGCCATCGAGTATTGTCTCCGACCGAGATCCTAGATTTACATCTAGATTTTGGAGACAGTTACACGATGCTTTGGGAACAAAGTTGAGGATGAGTTCTGCTTATCATCCTCAGATGGATGGACAGTCTGAGAGAACAATTCAATCATTGGAGGATCTTTTAAGAGCCTGTGTGTTGGAACATGTTGGCAGTTGGGATGAATTCCTACCATTGATTGAGTTCACATACAATAACAGTTTCCACAGCAGCATCGGGATGGCATCGTATGAGGCTCTGTATGGGAGAAAGTGTAGGAATCCGTTATGGTGGTATGAGACTGGTGAGAGTCAAGTGTTGGGTCCTGATGTGGTACAACAAACAACAAAACAAGTTAGGAAAATAAGAGACAAAATGAAGGAAGCCCAGGATCGACAGAGAAGCTACAGTAATAAGAGGAGGAGACCCTTAGAGTTCCAAGAAGGTGATCACGTGTTTTTAAGAGTCACTTCGAAGAACGGAATTGGCAGAGCTATAAAGTCTAGAAAGCTCACTCCCCGATTCATTGGACCATTTCAGATTCTTCGATGAATTGGTCCAGTAGCTTACCAGATAGCCTTACCGCCTTACCTTTCCAACCTTCACGATGTCTTCCATGTTTCCTAGTTGAGAAAATATTACCCTAATCCTTCTCATGTACTTGAGCCTGAGTCTATACAACTCCGAGAGAATCTAGAATATGAGGTTTTATCGGTTAAGATCACAGATAGAAGTATTAAAGAACTCCGTGGTAGACAGATTCCTTTGGTTAAGGTCGTTTGGGATGAGATTACCGGAGATGCTACGTGGGAGCATGAGGTGGATATACAGCAGCAGTATCCACATCTTTTATGAGGTACGTAAATTCCGAGGACGGAATTTCTTTTAAGGGGGGTAGTAATGTAACATCCTATATTTCGGGAATTAAAATTAGATATTTTAATTAGATGGGAATGAGGGTTAGATAAATCTAAAATTATTTAAGAATCCAATCACATAGGCCAGTTCAAAATAAAAATTCAAGTAACTCAATTTTCAATAGGCAAGCACCTCAATTTAAATCATCAACTAAGGTGGTTTATCATTAATAAAATTACAAGACAATTAGTCATATATCTTAATTATATCTGACTAATTGTGATCAATTTACTCAAGTTTTGATAATCATGATTAATTAAAACTAATCTCAATTTATTAGCTAGTTCAGGTTATTTAAGTTTAATAGCAAATACTTAAGTATAATTACCTAATTAGGATCAAACTAACCTATTTAATCCTAGTTAGAGTGTAACTAAAACAAATGGTTTCTTTAACTTATTTTGGACGCCCAATAGATATAAATAAAATATAGTAATTATAAATAAAGTATATTAAGTAAATGAATTATAATTAGGAAAAGAAAGCATGACATGCCTTAAGAATGAAACACCTCGTGCTTGCCTTTTCTTGTTTCACGCCAACCAAACAGCCTAGTGAAGCTATAGCCTTGATGAATCACTTATCTATGAAAAAGAAATTGGTAGTAAAGATTTTACTTATTTATTTACTTAGCATTTTCTTACTATATCAACGAAAAGAAAAGAAGTCTGAGAAGAGTGAAATAGCGTAGAGAAATAGAGAGAGAGAGAAATCGTGAGGGTGAGAGAAAATTCTAGAGAGATTTCTGATCAATCCGTTCATCCTAGCGAGAAACTGATTATACTGTTGTGATCCTCACGACGTCTACTCCGTCACCCTATCTTTCTTTTCTCATCCAGGCTAAGGTAAACCTATGTCCTTTTTATGCCGAAATGCCGTCGGCGACGGTATTGAGGTTATCTTTCAATCCGTCTATCGATTTTCGATTTCGTTTTCAGATTAGGATTCCCTGTAATGTATGCTTCACAATGATGTGTTCAGGTGAATTTTTGGAGCCCCGGAAGGTGCAGAACTGTGCGTGGCAGATTTGAGGGAGTATAGGGAGTGTTCATTTCGTTGCGCCAGAGCTAGCCTAAGACGTTCTAGGTGGGGGAAAGAAACTATTTAACGTTGAAAACGGCACGGTTACATTTAATTAGATAATGGCGTAAGGCGACCCAAACCCTACACGAGAGCGAGTAACGGACAATGTCTATACCACATTAGGGACTACTCAGTGGTACCGATGATGATATAGAAATTGTGTGTTTATCGTCGTTACGCTACATATATATATATATATATATATATATATATATATATATATATATATATATAGAGAGAGAGAGAGAGAGAGAGAGAGAGAGAGAGAGAGAGAGAGGGTATTTTATTATGTGATGATTGCCTGTTTGACTGGTTGAATTAAACTTGGTACTTGATGTATGATGCCATGAGTGTTGTAATTATTTTTGAAAGTGCATATTATTATTATTATTATTATTATTATATTATTATTATTATTATTATTATTATTATTATTATGATTATTATTATATTATTATTATACTATTATTACTATTACTATTATTATTATTATTATTATTATTGTTATTATTATTATTATTATTATTATATTTTGGTATTTATTATTTGGAAATGATGATTATAATGACATGATGAGTGTTATGCTTGTGCTTAGAGGATTGAGTAAATCATAAGTAATGTTGAGACACGATGATGTATTTGGGGATTGCATACGATAGGTGATAGCAGTGCCTAACCGAGATGATTATCGTGGGATGAGGTTGAGATTGATGAGATGAGATTATTTTGAGGTTAGCTATGAGATTATGATGACCAGTTAGGGCACTAGGGGGTGACCTGAAACATGGTTTGTGATATGAGGGACCTGAAACATGGTCGAGTGGGGTCTATGCCTCGGAGGGAGAATTCCTTGGGATAGGCTAACGACAGACCGTCCAGAGATTATTTCATTTTAGTCGCAGCTATAGTTCATGCATTGCATGAGCATCCTGGATTGTGGTCCAGAGGTGTGCACTGGGTTGTGTAGCTATAGTGCCATTTGCGTGGGCATCCTCCATCCGCGGACGAGGATGTGCGCCGGGGACTCTGGGACGTGTCGATTATATTATTGTGATATCCGGATATGACCGATACCTGATAAAATTATTCATACAGCATTTGCATTGCATCATGATGAAGGATAGAGGAAAGATCCTAGATGTGGATTGAGGATGATTGTGTTATATATATATATATACACCCATACTTTGGAGACGTATGTTTAGTGTGACGTTATTTAATTAAATGTGGCTAAACCCTTTCCACGTTTGATGTTATATGGCTTCTTATCCCCTTTTCTTTTGTTGTGTTGTGTATATACACGTTTTGTACTTCAGACTTCGATAGAGCAGATGGCGCACTGGGACCACCCATGGATGACCCAGGAACCAGGGTTCCCCCTCTCGGGGACCTGTGAGGTGGAGTGCTTAGACCCGCACAGGTGGCTTGTGGACCCGGTCGCTCGTTTCACGGTATATACGGGCCCTGCGTCCATCACTACGGGGCTTGGGCAGGGAGCGCCCATCGGATTTGTTGGAACGTTTCGTTTCTACATGACCTTCCCATTTCCAATAGGATAGCCTGATGGACACATACCACCGATGCCGCCTATGTTCGGGATGGCCCCTGTACCCTTCATGGTACCTCTTGATGCCTTGGTACCCGGATTTGCACCCGCACCTGCACCAGCACCAGCGCCGGAGTCCGAATTGGCACCTATTCCGGAGGAGGACCCAGTTTCCCCCGCTCAAGACCTACCAGTTGCCCCCGCTCCGGGCCTGGCACCCCTTCCTGAGGTACCCACACCCCCAGAGGTTCGTGCTACGGTTTCTGAGTCTTCGCGGGTATCTTCTAGAATACTACATCCTCGAGATAACAGACTCTACAGGAAGAGGTTTCAAGGACAGTCGACCAGGAGTTCTTCCGGTGATGGTGGAAGAGTGTCTGGACCTGCCGGACCTCAGGATGCAGACGAGGGTGATAGTGTATGATGGCTCGGGCCATTACCATCAGTATAGGTGTGTGTGAGGTTTTACTGTATTTTGGAGAGGGGACGGGGTGTGGAGTGCATCGGTGAGGCTTTTCATTTTGGCTTTTGATGTATTTTCTTGATGTCACTAGCTTGGGTATATATCGGAATCCTACAGAAGGGAATCCCTTGACATCAGTACTGGCATGTATGTATATAATTATAGTTATGTGCTATATGTATGTTTACATATGTGTTTATAATTTTAAGTTTTAAATTTTCCACTGTTTTAATATACTCGCTTAACGATAATAACAAAATTAGGTCTTAATATTTTGGGTTTTCTTTAATGGGACGTCGGGGCGTCTCAGTTACATTATGCTGAAAATTAAAATAAATGTGAAGAAAGATGTAGATAACTTATGGGGCTCATTCGATAAACATTTTAGAATTATATCATTAAAGTAGAGAGTTAGTTATATAAAATAAAAAAGTGGTGAAATGATATGGTAAAACCTATTGAAAGAAGAGTTAAACAAGAGTCTTACAAAAAAAAAATACAATAATTAAGTTAAGGGCTGAAACAAATAAGGGGTTTGCCCATAAAGGGAGTGTATCGTGTGACATCTATTATGAGAAATGAGAACTTCTGTTAAGAGTCGTTGGATCATAATTAAAACAAATTGATTTACCACATTAAAACAAAACTTAAAAAAGTCACGTGATGCTAGCTTTCAGGTTCTTCCTCCTTCAATTTGCCATCATCACGTATTGCCGCCATCACATATTATCCACTCTCCTCTTCGTTCCCACAACAACGCCGTAGCTGCCGTCACTCACATATTGCAATTCCTGCAATAATGCAGAACAACGCCGCCACCATCACGTATTGCCGTCACATACATGTTCCTGTAATTCCTGCAACAACGTAGAACAACGCCGCAGCCGCCATCACGTATTGCCACCGCTTCTTTGTTCCTGCAACAACACAGAACAATATCGCAGCTGCCATCATGTCTCAGTCAGAGGCTTCCTCTTCTTATACATAGTTTTGTTGCCTCTTTGTAACATAACGCCTTGCCTTCCTCTGTTTGCTTTCAACATAAACCTGTAAACTTAAAAAACCAGCAAGTAACCAATGGAAAAAGAACTACCAATCGGCACTAGTCAAATGCAAGAAAGAATAACAGAGTGTCTAATTAGTAATTGTTGAAGCTGTTTGAAACCATCAAATGTTGCAAAATAGCAACACTCCGTTAATAGACTTTTGACTGCAAAAACAGAGAAGGACCAAGACTGTAGCATCAACAAAATATCATAACAAGTTGCGCTCAATTGTAGATCTATTACAAAAGACACATAGCAATGGAAAACTTTTGCCATACACACAATAAACTAAACTAGAAAACATCAGCACTTTAATGTGGCATTCTATCAAACATCTTATATGCATCATTTACTTGATTGCATTTCACTTGAAGATTCAAAACTACAATTTTGAAAGCCTTGGAGGAGAGTTTCCTGGTATTCGCTTTAGAGAGCTTCAATCTTCCATGTGAATTTCTCCAAACTCACCACATGTTGTTTCTCCATTCTAATTGGTATCTATTCTAGACTTGCACTCCTGCTACAAACAAAAGCATGAAACGAGTCCTTGTAAAAGAAAACAAAAAACAAGAATGCATGATATGGCATATCAAAGTGCATGGACAAAGTGAACAACTGGTTGTTGAAATATAAGAACCTGAAACTCACGTAAGAAACGCAAATGGGATTTGGAAAGTGAAAATTTTGGTAAGTGGTACTACGTGGTACAGGCGATCAATTGGTGTTTATTCGGTGCTCGGTGGTTCCGGCAATCAGTTGGTGTTTTTGGTATCTGGACGAATTGAGAGGAAGGGGGTGGAGAGGACACGGGTCATGTGACCTTTTAATGGTTAAATAAAATCTAATCCCTTCATTCATTTTAATTACGGCTATTATTAATAGTTGCTATTTCTCATAATAAATAGTTCCTATTTAAACAAACCTCATGCTTAGGGGTGTAATGGCAACAACTGTAGCCGCTGTTTTCACCAGTGGTGGTCGGTGATGTGCTTGGCGGCCAGGGTGCAATGGCAACCGTGGCAACAACAGTCAGTTGATGCTGTGTAGAAAAGGAAGAGAGAAAATAAAAGAAAAGAAAAATTCAAAAAAAAAACAAAAGAATAAGAGAATCTGTAAAAAAATACTTGATAAAAATAATGTGTGTTTGGTTTCACTTCTTGAGACATTAGAAGTATTTCCGCACCTGTCAAACCTGATTATGGTAAAGAAAAAGGTGTTTGGTTAATTTTGCATCCAAAATTGATTTTATTAGAAGCGGCTTGGAATAACTTTTATTTTGGATTGAAAAATTGTATTAAGTTTTATCTCTTGTTTTCAAATTAAAAACATTCAAACATAAATCACTTATTTCAAACTCATATATATTTAAATCAATTCTACAAAATTAATTCCATCCAAAATCACGATTGTGACATGCTTATCCAGATACACAAATATTATCCCATGATGTCGCACCCAAAAAAAAAAGAAAAGAGACCCATGATGTTGATTCCCATTGTATAAACAACGGGATTCAAATTGGTTGTCTGGCCATAAAATTCCACTTTATTTTTAAAAATCAGCCATAAAGATCGAGGTGCGATGACTCATGAGTGACATGACTAATATACTTGAGAACTGATCGAGAAGTTGGATGAAAATGAAACATCTCCATTAGAATTCAAAATACCGTTCAGCACTATTTTTATTTGCAACTACTTTCGTTTCAGTTTAGAATTCAGTCGTTTCATCATTGTTTTCTTGTATGAAGTATGAAATGCTAACAACTTCAATTAATAATGATTGTTATCAGTTTTATCTCACATCGGGTATCACCTGATCCCCAAAATTTCCATAAATATCAATATTGAATACTCTCAATGATCCATTTCTATGATAACTTAAGGTTTCTGCACACAGATTAAGAAAGTATTAATTTATTTATAATTGTATCAAATTACCCTTATTTATAATATCATTAATTATTTACACATTCTAACCATATTTACTCCACATTCCACTTACCATTAATAAGCACTCAGAATGTGCACATTTATTGATAAAAAAAAAAGGTGCATTCATATGACTTCTGTTTTGGAACAAGTACTAGTATTTATTAGGGGTGTTCGCGGATTGGATTGGATCGGTTTTGAGCAAAAAAGTCATCCGATCCAATAATAAAAACAACATGCGGTTTGGATTGGATCGGTTTTCTTCCTTCAAAAAATCCGATCCGATCCAATCCAATCAAATGCGGTTTGGATTGGATTGGATTGGATAATTCGATTTTTATCGATATATATTTACATAGTTATTTACATCAAAGAACATCCAATATTTCGGTTCGATTTGGATTTGATCGAGTATTTAAAGAGTTATATGAATTTGTTACTTATTTAAAATTAAAAATAATTTTAAAATATTATATTGACAATTTCTAATAAGTGTCTTAACGGGATATACATGAATTGATATGCACTCTCATGTGTAAAGATATTTTACACTATCACCTAATTATAAATTGTGAAATCATTATATATGTTTGATTATTGTTCTAAATATATTAAAAGTCACTCAGAACATGATTTATAATCGGTTAACCGTGCAAAAGTTTTTACACTAACATTACATTTACATACCAATTAAACTTTCTAATATAAGGACTAGATGATAACTTATAAAAATATAAAGACTAATAATTACTTTTATAATATAAAGATCAAATTATTTTTATTGAACTAAATAATTTCGGTTTGGTTTGGATTGGATCGGTTTTACATATAGGATCCAAAATCCGATCCAATCCAATGAAAAATTTCGGTTTTTTTCGGTTTGCGGTTTTTTCGGTTTTCGATTTTTTCGGTTGTCGGTTTTTTGGTTCGGTTAGTGCGGTTGGCATTGGATTGGATCGGTTGATGAACACCCCTAGTATTTATGGTTGAATTTAAGTAGGGAGTATAAGGGTATATATGAAAAAAAAAATTATCAAATGTATTTTGGGTTTGCAAAAGACCCATTGTTTTGGACCAAAAACAAAAAACTAAATTTACCATAGAAATGGACCGGAGGGAATATATATCAATTTGTCTAACATGTGCAACTTTACACATGTTAAAGAATAAAAAAAATATTGTGTTGAAAGTTGTGTATTCAATTTTTTGAAGCTACTCTTTTTTTTTTACTAAAAAAGTATTAATTCATTCAAATGGATAAAATACATCGAAAACAATACAAATCTAACATCGCCAAAAACCGAAAAGGATGAATCTGCGAGCAAACTCACAGTACTCAGGTTAATAGCATAACACGACAAAATCAAAATGCCTACAAAAGTGACAAAATTAAAGTCGTCGGAATACCCATGTCTTCGGATCTGTAACATTGATGCCCAATTCTTGATCAAATCTATGATGGATTGAAGCAGATCTGTCATCTGAACCAAACGAACACCACACAACTTAAAGCTACTCTTACTGATACAATATTTCTATATTATGATTCCTTAACATGTAGAAAGTTACACAAGTAATCCAATATATATATATATATATATATATAAAAGGAAAATGTTAACAAATGTCTTTAAGATACTTATTAAAAAACAAAAATATAAAGTTTACATAAAAAATTTGTATACCCAATATTATATTGAATAAGTGGAAAACTTGATTTTCCATTGAAAATTTATTTTTCTTCGTTTCTTTTAAAATGACCTTAGCATCACCCTCTATATAAATACAGATTCAACATTTCACCAATCAAGGCGACCATTCAAAAACCCCAAAGATTCATTGAGTTCAAATTGGAGCGGTATAATTAGATTCATAGCATCTTTGCTCCTCCTTTTTCGTATCTTGTCATTATCAACGTCATGTAATTTGACCATTCCATGACAAGTTTATACACGATTTTGAACCTTCAGCTTCTGCCGTGTCCATAACTAGCCAACTAATACTCTACAATATACGCTGATGACGTCTTCAGATCACATGCCATGGGCTCCGAAACTTAGCTTTCAGTGAAGTTCTAAAACAAATCTTTCTGCAAGCACTTTCTTAAATGTAACGTGACATTAACATTTTTTTTCATTGATATTGGTATAAACTACATATAATAGAAGAAGATTGTACCCATATAACATCTTCATTTGAAAATTATAATTCAAAATTTCAAAGATACTGGTCGCAATTGTGGACACCAACGCTGCCGGCTGACCCAAATAATATTCAGTACTCGATAGAGAGTTGAAATGAAAACTAGACCTAGAGCCTAATGACGCGTGACTATATATATATATATATATATATATATATATGTGTGTGTGTGTGTGTAATGCAATTTTAAGTTGTAATTATCCATCTAGAAACAAGGCAAAACGTGAACCACGATGGTGGGATCAAATTTTGGCCGAAAAAACTATCTGCTAATAAATGTCATTATTTTTGAGTTCTTTTTGAGGCAGGCTTCAACTAGCTAGCTAGTATTTAGTATACTCATTTTTCTTGTCTCGAATAGTAAATTATATGTTCAAAACTTGAAAAACCTTTCTCTCTTGCCAAGGGGGTGTTGCTAGAAAACTTGTCAATGATCGACCCTTTTAATATTCGATTATGGTCTTAGTTTGACTCAATTATCAAATTAGGGTATATACCAAAATTTGTGTAACTTCTTCGGGATCATATGTGATTATTAGTTCTATTATTTGAACATTAAAGAATCTGGCACTTGGTTAATGATATTGAAAATCATGATTAATGATGTGTTAAATTTGATTAATGGATACATTAAAATTGAGTAACCCATTAATCATCCATCAATCGAGCTTCGTTAATGAATTACTCATCTACTACAAATATATCCATTAACCAAACTTAATATATTATTAACCACAATTTTAAATATCATTAATCAGATATCACACATGTCAACTTTTCAAATATTTAAATAAAATTATTATTATTATTATTAGAAATAAAAACAGTGGAGGCAATATAGGTGGGATATCACCTTAATCAATTTGTGCAGGATTTAATTTCCCTGGTCTAAATCTTTGAGAAACATTAAATAAACACAAATACATAATAATTATTTTTTATTATATGCTGTATATATTTTAGGGGTGTAATCGGGTCGGTTCGAATCGGGTTTGAGGGGTTTCATCACCCGAACCGATCAAATTTGATCGGGTTGGATCGATTCGGATTTGTCTAATTTTCAACTACGGATCCGAACCGAACTGATCACAATCGGGTCAGATCGGTTCGGACCATCGGGTTACCTATTATTTTTTATTTTTTTATTTACACTTAAAATATTAATAAAAAATTAGAAAAATAAAATAAAATAAACATATTTAATTATTAATTAAATTAAATATCTATATAATAATATATTAACATTATATAAAATAATTTAAAAATAAATTTTTATAGGGTTCGGATCGGTTCAGATTAGATTCCTCGGATCCGAGACCCGAACCGATCTTGTTCGGGTTGGCATTTTGGAATCCGATCCGAACCAATCCACCAAAATCGATTCAGATCGGTTCGGATCCGTCGAATTCGTGGATCCGATCAGATCTGCTTACACCCCTAATATATTTTAGTTCATCTAAAACATAGAAGTTTCCACTTATGACCATTAATTAATTAAAAAAATATGCGTATGTGGACCATTTTCATCAATGCAGTAAGCACACCATAGACCAAGTACATTGGCTCTCAACCGAGACACGACAACGTATCTGAGTTCAAGAGCTTGATCCAAATGGTCCATTCCCATTGAACCGGCGGTGGCTGGTTATGAACCTATGATTTATGAATTATGATCAGGGCTGAAAATAAATTAACCAGAATGGCGGTTTACTGAAGACTCAATTTATTAACAGCTTAATAAGTTAGGATTGGGAGCTGAATTTGAACGTATGATTATATAGCTCGCTTAATAAATAAAACGTGATTTTTATATATATTTGACTCATTAATTCGAGAATTACTTCGATATACATGCATATAAACCATATATACATAATACATATATACATATATAGATACATACACGATTAGAGATAGATTCAAAAAAAAAAAATGATTTGTGGGGTTAAAACTATATATGATAAATATTTTTTTATAAAAAATGTATAAATGCATAGCGATAAATAAAATAATGACATCTTTCATAAGAAAAAAATAATAATGACATCACTATTAAACCAAAAATTGGATATTACAAAAATAGTCTTCACTGTCATCGAATTCCCAGTTACACCCAAGTGACAACTTCCCTCTCACATAAACTATATGTAATTGTATAGGCTAAAACATAAAGACACGCAACTTATGCAAACTATAATTGTTTTCGTGTGATTTGATGTGTTGGAATTTTTCTATGATTTTTTTTCTTCATTTTAAATACTATAAAAAATATCACTTTGTGTATGCGACTAAATAATTATTAAGTATTCTCTCTCATATAAATTTTTTTGTAGGGATGGAACCCGTATCTCTACGGTCAATAATTGTAAGATTAATCAAAATGTAGAATATCAGTTAAAGAATAACTCTTCTATCTATAAATATAACAGTTCTATTCTCATCATCAGGATTCGAATCCTACACAAAAATCACAAGCTACTGGCCACTTAGATGGACTAAATATTCTCTCTCATATAATTGTATATATCATTCTTTTCAAATTTCACTTTTAGAGAATGTCCTTTTCAATCATTGCAATTGCCACAAGCAAACGGGGGCACAAAAATTTGCTTAACATTTAGTTTTGACTAAACCCCCAATTTGGTCCCTGAGAAAAATACTCGGGTCTGAAATAGTCCCTAACAAAAAAAAACTATCCGTTTAGTCCTTAAGAATGTATTTCCGGGACAGATTAGTCCTTCTGTCATATTTTGTAGTGTTTCTATCATGTTTAGTGCATGTTAATAGGGACTAATTTGGCTCACGGTCATGTTTCTTAGGGACTTTACTGGTATCACTTAAAAATTGTTAGGGACTAATTTGTGACAGAAGGACTAATCTGTCCCGGAAATACATTCTTAAGGATTAAACGGATAGTTTTTTTTGGTTAGGGACTATTTCAGACCCGAGTGTTTTTCTCAGGGACCAAATTGGGGGTTTAGTCTTTAGTTTTTTTCCCCCACTTTGTGGTGGCAGCTCCCGCCATATGCTTCCCAGTAGATTCATCTCTGATTCTATTCCAGTCGAGATCCGACTTGTCGAAATCTTGTCGTAGAACGTCAAATCAAGAGTGAACAATGGAGGTTGTTTTAGAATATGGCTTGACAGAATATTGTATTACAGTCCTACGTATCCCAATGGGAATCAAAACCAGACGTAGTTCTAGGTTCAACCCTTGGCCATACGGTGATCTCAATCCCTTAATCTTGTATCTGATGAATACCAACGAGCAATGACTCTTCAATAGTCTCTTGGTCGAGCTAGTTTCTCTAATACGCTTAAGAGAGAGTCACCGGAGTTCAGTGAAAAGTGAGTTTCTATCATGGGTACTCCTCCTTTTATAATAGGATTCCCCTATCTTTTAGAGATCTGATTTATCTCTTAAATATCTTTTAGAGATCTGATTTATCTCTTAAATCTCTTTTGAGATGTGATTCCTTAATTTAAGGGATATTATCTCTTTTAACCAGATAAGGTTATTTCAGATAATATCAGGATTTAATATTAATATCTTATCCCTTAATTAAGTGATCTTTAACTTATTATCTTTAACTTCCAGACTGGGCCGGGTATTCGAGCTCGGTGGCCGGGTTTACTCTTCGGCCAGTACACAAGCCCCCCAAGCTTTGAGCTGATTAGGCGTAAAAGCTTTCATGATGTCAGTCGAGCTCAGGAACTCAGTTTCATCTTTCTGTCTTTAGGCCAGCCGAGGTGATTGACCGAGCTTCATACTCTATGCATATACATACATCCTCCAACTCAGCGAGCAGCTCGGGTGACCGAGCTCGATGCTGGGTGACCGAGCTTGATGCTTTCTGGATGCCGGACTCTGTATCTCGGCTCATACACAAGCTCCCCAAGCTTTTGAGCCAATGGCGTGGAAGCTTTTTTGTGGGAGCCGAGGCTAGCCGAGGTGGAGGTAGTTACTTGTTCTGTGCTGACACCATACTTTCTCGGGCCTTGAGATGGAAAGGAAACGTCACCCTGTGTGACGCGTGGCCTTCGTGGCATTGTTCCCAAGGTTTACGGATTGTGGCGTGCTCCTAGTTTCCCGTGATGGCGGTTTGTATTCTGACATCTTTGCCACATGTGGCCTCTCCATTAGCTGGTGAATTCGGTCAGACTCGAGGGGACGTTTCCCTGCTCTCGCCCAACAACCGTCATTAATGCGAGGAGAGGACGTTATACTTTTCCCTATAAATTTGGGCGAGCCTCTGGCGCGAGACTTCATCCTTCTTTAAGCCCTAGACTCTTCTTATCCTCAAGTTCCTTTCTGGTCCAAGCATTCGTACGTCCTTCAAGGTACGTCCTGCTCTTTCAAACTCCCTTAGGTTTACTTTCTGATTGTGAATCCATGGAGACTTCATTTGAAGCATCTCAGAATGCTTCTTCCGGGGTTCAGATTGTGGAGCCTGAACTTAACCTGATTGGGGGCTCCCCCCATTCTTCTCCCTCTTCTTCTTGCAGCGGTGGTGGTGGCAATGGTGCCTCTTCCTCCACTGATGGGAATAGCTAAGCTATTCCCGATGCCGTACCCATTTCCAGGCGTCGTAAGCATGCCACTAGGATGCCCAGAGTTCCTTATCCTGACATTATTATACTTGGGTATTTATGGGTGAGGCCAGATGTGGGAGCTTTTCATTCCAACTTTAGGAATTTTGAATCCCTTTCCTCCATATAAAACAAAGTTTCCTCCTTTAGGGGCAGTGTGGAATGTCTGCCGTGTTTTGGGGATGAACATGTCTTCCTGCATTCAGCTCTAGGTCAATCCTCCTTCACATATGTATATAAAACCCTATCTGAACATATTGGAGTCAGTATGCCCTTTACCCAGTTTGAGTGTGATGTGCTAAAAATCATGAATGTTGCCCCAACCCAGCTCCATCCGAACAGCTGGGCTTTTTTAAAGGCCTTCCAGATCCTGTGTGAACAGATAGGAGTGGTGGCCACTGCTCCTATCTTCCTTCATTTTTATAAGGTCAGGTTTGGGGACCGGGTCGGTTGGATTTCCCTTAGTGGGGCTGAGTCCGGGGGCATTATTAGGCTCTACAAGAGCTCATATAAATTCTTCAAGTCAGACTTTTTCAAAGTCTGACCCACTGCAGGGAACGAGTCTTTATTCTATGAGTCGGATGGAGTCTCTAGATTTCCCCTCTACTGGCAACCCCACCCCACTAAGTTCCACAGCTATGACGTCGGCTGCATGACAACCCAAGAGAAAACCGACGTCGAGCTCTTAAAACTCTATCCTCGGTCATTGCCCTATGGTAGACTTTTATTGCTCCCCAAGTCATCAACTCGGCAAGCCGATTTTGATTGTAAGTAGTTTTCTAATGGGTGTTTTCCCTACCCAGCCACGTACTTGTATCTAACTGATTTTCATCCTTTTGCAGTGATAATGGGAAAATTCAACTACAAGCTTGATGAAGAAGTCGGCTGTTGGCGGATCAGCTGTCGCTTCAAATGTTAAAGGGAAGAAGAAGAAGTTTGCTGAAGCTTCTGACTTGAATGTTCGTCCTCCGAAGAGGACCCATGCAGATCTGGAGCCAGAGGTGCCGATTGGAAGCTCTCCTCCCTTGATGATGATTGGAGAGACTCCTCCTTCCTTCAGCCGACCGAGCAACGCTCCCATGGTGACCGATCTCACCTCGGACACCAAATGGTATAATGGTAACTGTAATCCAGGGATCAACTCGCTCTGGGGAAATGAGTTCGACCCTGCAGGCCTAATCGATGACCAAGTGCTGAAACCGTCCGATGCCCGGCTGTTGTTGGAGCAGGGCCTTGAGGAAAGTATGGAGGAGGCAGCCGCCTATGCTCTCCGTATTGCCTCAATCACCCGCTTCTGGAGCCAGCATCTAATTGATAACGTGAAGAAGATGGAGGTGATGAGGGCGGATGCGGCCCGAGCCTTAAGGGTGAGAGACGAGCTTTCTCAGGCCCTGGCCAAGTGTGAGGAGCAAGGTCGGGTCATCGGTCAGCTGAAGGCTCAGAAGATGCAGCTGGAAGAAAGCCTCGCCACCCTTACGGCCGAGCTGGAAACGGAAAGAGCCGACAGACTCAACCTTCAGAACATTGTGAAAGGGCTGCAAACCGAGAAGGAAGCCAGTCAGGAGTTGCAGAAGTTGCTGGAGACCGAGAAGGAGGAGAACCCGAGGCTCCGTGCTGATCTAGCTGAAGCTGAGGCTTCAATCATGAGGGAGCATGTTAACGGTTTCTCCCGAGCCGTGAAGCAACTTCAGCACTTCAACCCGACTGCTGACTTCTCCAGTGCCGATGTGGACAAGGATTTCAACCAAGATGGAATCCTTGTTCCATTGGCCGAGATGGAGGACGAGGATGAGGACGCCGTAACTCACGGAGAGGAAGACGAGGGTCAAGGGGACGAGGAGGGAGATGAAGGTGGAGTGGGCCAACCAGGACAATCTTCTATCATCCCTCCTAATGCCGAGGAGGACCTTGATCCCTGAAATTGTATAAGTAGTTTAGGAAACACGTTGTTTTTGCGTAGTCCACTTTTTTGAACCTTCATGTATTCGGGGCCTTGCCCCTTTATTTTAATGAAATTTCTTATTTACTTGTGAATCTATTTGCACTTGGAAAATTTTCTGATGTTTTTATAGGCTCGGCACGTTGACCCTGATTGGTCAGTTTTAACTTGGTCAGCTTCTTTATGTTTTATACACCTTTATAGGCTCGGCACTTCGACCCTGATCGGTCGATATTGGCTCGGTCAGCCTCTTTAGGATTTAAGCACCTTTATAGGCTCGGGATGACCTCTTTAGGGTTTAAGCACCTTTATAGGCTAGGGATGACCTTTTTAGGATTTAAGCACCTTTATAGGCTCGGACGACCTCTTTAGGATTTAAGCACCTTTATAGGCTCGAGATGGCCTCTTTAGGATTTAAGGACCTTTATAGGCTCGGGACGACCTCTTTAGGATTTAAGCACCTTTTATAGGCTCGGACGACCTTTTTAGGATTTAAGCACCTTTATAGGCTCGGACGACCTTTTTAGGATTTTGCAGTTTTAACGCCGTTTTTTTTTTTTTGCATAATAGCTCAACTGAAGAAAATTTTATTTATTTATTTTTCCTAGTGTGCCTCGTTAAAACCTTCTCGGCCAAAACCTCGTGGGAAAAAGACCGAGATAGGAAAAAGAGTGCATCACTTCTAACCTTAGCTAAAATAAAACTTAAGGTGGGAAGTGTTCCATGTTCTTGGAACCGACTTTCCTGACAATTCTTCTAGCCCGTAGGCACCATTTCCTAGATTTTCTGCTATCCTGAATGGTCCTGACCAGTTTGCCGCGAGCTTACCCTCTCTGGAGTCTTTTCTCGCGTCGCTTTGCAGTCTCAGCACTAAGTCACCCTGCACAAATTCCCTTGGGCGCAGCCTTGAGTTGTACTTCTGAGTTGCTTTTTGCTTGCACAGCTCGTCCCTGATTTTTGTTGTATCTCGGACTTCCTCGACCATGTCAAGCTCAACTCAGAGTTCTTCTTCATTTTTACTTTGATTGTGATGTTGCCTTCGAAAGGAGAGCTCGCCGAGCTCAACTGGAATCATCGCATCAGTTCCATAGGTTAGTTTGAACGGTGTTTCTCCCGTCGAGGATTGTGGTGAGCAATGGTAAGCCCACAGAATGCTCGGTAACTGCTGAACCCAAGCCCCTTTTGATTGTCCCAACCTTCTTTTGAGCTCGTTTAGAATAACTTTATTGGCTGCCTCTGCTTGGCCATTTGTTTGTGGATGCTCAACCGATGTCACTTTGTGTTTAATTCCGAGGTTGGAGTAAAACTCTCCGAGCTCCTTATCGGTGAATTGCTTTCCGTTGTCTGTAACAACTGCATAAGGAAGGCCATGCCTGCATATAATGTTTTTCCATACAAAATTCTGGACCTTTTTGACAGTTATCGTAGCCAATGGCTCTGCTTCAATCCACTTGGTGAAGTAGTCTACTCCTACCAGGAGGAACTTGACTTGACCCTTGGCCACTGGGAAAGGACCGACTATGTCCATCCCCCACATAGTAAAGGGCCATGGTGAGAACATGGAGTGGAGCTCTTCTCCCGGGGCATGAGCTATGTTGGCGAACTTCTGACAAGGGTCACACCTATTGGTCCAGGTAGAACAATCGAGTCTCATGGTTGGCCAGTAAAACCCTGCTCGTAGGATCCGAGCTGCCAGAGATCGGCCACCTGAATTCATTCCGCGGATGCCTCGGTGCATCTCATCCATTACATACTCGGACTGCTCCTTTGTGAGACACTTCAGTAACGGTCTGGAGAATCCTCTCTTGTACAACTCACCGTCTAAGATGGTGTAGTGACAAGATTTCAGACTGTGATGGGAGAAGATTAGGATCAGAAATCATTTTTGTGTAAAAAGGAGTCAAAAGTAAAAGAAAATGTAAATCCCGTTTCGGCTTTTCCTAAACAAAAACTACTGTGATGGGAGAAGACATGGAGGACAAGATATTTTTTATTATTTTTGAGATTCATAATTTTTTTTTTTGGCTTGGAAGTTGGACTCAAAAAAAGACTTGCAATCAAAAAGAAATTGGGCCAATAACATTAACAAAATATTTTTAAATATTTTTACAATTTTATATTTTTTCTTTTTTCAAAATATTAATAAAAGAGAAAATACCCGGACAAAATTAGGTGTTCACACACTTGGATAAATATCAGTACACTGTACTGAAATCAATGAGATGAATAATTTCTTCAAATCTCCAATACGGTATCAAAGAGCACAATTTCTCTGCTTCCACCAAAACTCTGAATTTTTTCTCTCTTCTTCTACCTCTGCTTCTTTCTCGCTGATTCATCCATGGCGGAATCTTCTGATTATGATTACAGTGAACACTCTAGTGTTCACAACAATCGTCAAACCACCATTGATGTTTCTCAAAATCCTTCAAGCCCCTATTATCTCCATCCCGGTGAAAACCCTAGTTAAACTCTGGTTTCGATCGCCACCATTGAATGGTGTCAATTACTACACATGGAGTCATGCAATGCGAAGACCTCTAATATCCAAGAACAAATTGAAGTTTGTTGATGGCACAATCTCTACGCCAAGACTCAACGATACTCTTTATGAAGCATGGGAATGATGCAATGTTATGATCGTCTCATAGATTACAAGAACCCTGATTCCCCAAATTGTTCAGAGCACCATTTGCATCGACAATGTCAAAGCCCTATGGGACACTTTGAATCATCGATTCTCCAAAGGAGATCACTTCCGAGTTTCAGATCTTCTTTAAGAAGTACACTCAACGAAACAAGGTGAGCATACCGTGTCTTAATTTTTCAAAGAAATGCAATTTTTTTGGGATGAACTTGAAGAATTGATGCCCACACCCGATTTCTCTTGTGAGGTTAGATGCACTTGTGCCCTAATCAAAAATTCCCAAAAATGTAGTGATTATGAACATTCAACCTGTTTCTTGAAAGGTTTGGGTGATCTTTATAGCAATATTAAAACCCAAATCTTGATGATGGATCCTTTGCCACGTATTGGTAAAGTTTACTCCATGGTCCTACAACAAGAAAGACAGCTAAGAGGATAAAGCATCACTGAATCTAAGGTGCTTTTCAATTCCTCTCAGAATCAGAATAATTGGAATCAACAGGGAAGAAACAATGGCAATGGTAAAGGCAAAGGAAAATCTTATCAGGGCAGAAAAAACAATGGCAAGCAATGTACTTATTGCAACAAAATGGGGCACACCAGTGATGAAAGCTACTTCAAACATGGGTTCTCTCCTGGTTACAAGCCTAAAAATAGCAATCATAGTGTCAAATGCACTGTGTCAGATGACAGTTCAGATTCACTTGCAATTGAGAAGTCTTTAGCCTTAACAAGTCAGAAAGATACCAATTCTGTAAAGCAATTCAGTCCTGAGCAACTTCAGCAGCTTCTCACTTTGCTGCAGCAACAATCCAAGCCTCAACCACATTCAGTAAGCCAGATTCAAACCTCATTTGTTGGTTAGTCATCTACTCAACAACATGGTCCAAATTCAGGTATTACTCATCCCAACTTGAGTATATGGATCCTTGATACAGGTGTCACTGACCATGTAACTCACGATAAAACCCTTTTTACTAGTTTTTACACTATCAAACTTGTTCATGTAACTCTCCCAAATGGTACAACTGTAATAGCAAATTACTCGGGCACCATTTATTTTTCCAATGCACTATAGTTGTACAATGTTTTGTTCATTCCTGATTTTGCCTTCAATATCATTTCTATTCAACAGCTTTTAAAATCCTTAGGATGCAAACTCACTTTTCTCAATTCCTCTTGTCATATTCAGGATGCAACCTCTTTGAAGATGATTAGGCTTGCTGAGTTACAAGGTGGACTTTATCACTTGCAACAACCAAAAGGACCCATGATCCTTTTTAGAATCCCTACACATACCGTAAACACTACCAATTCAAATTCTGATTGTGATGTTTGGCATTTAAGACTAGGCCACCCTTCAAATAAAGTTTTAGATCAAATCTGTAAAGTTTTTCCTTATGTCAAATACAATAGCAGTAAAATTTGTGATTCTTGCCATTATACTAAGCAACACAAGTTATCATTTGTTTCCATTAACAACATGACTCTTAAACCTTTTGACTTAGTTCACATGGACATACGGGGCCCGATTAATGTTCCTTCTTTGCATGGTCATATATATTTTCTCACTATGGTTGATGATCACACACGACACACACGGCTTTTCTTGATGAAACTCAAATCTAAAACAAGGACTCTTATCCATAATTTCTTTCTCTTCATTAAAAATCAGTTTAATACAGTCATTAAAGCCATTAGGTCAGATAATGGCACTGAATTTCAATTTACCGAATTGTATAAACTTTGGCATTGCACATTAAACTTCATGTGTTGCCACACCTGAACAAAATTCAGTTGTTGAGAGAAAGCATAGGCACATTTTAAATGTTGCTCGTAGCCTTATGTTTCAAGCATGCTTACCCAAACCTTTTTGGTCTCATGCTGTCGCTTATGTAGTTTGCATCATTAATCGGCTCCCATCTCTTGTGCTGAAAAACAGAACACCTTTTGAATTATTGCATAATGCACCACCTACTTTGCTTGATTTCAAGGTCTTTGGTTCACTATGTTTTGTATCTACTTTAGAACAAAACAGATCAAAACTAGATTCTAGATCTAGAAAATGTATTTTTCTTGGCTTCAAAATTGGAACCAAAGGCTTTGTGGTTTTTGACATCCACTCAAGAGAGATATGCATCTCAAGAAATGTTGTCTTTTATGAAAACAATTTTCCTTATCAACAACATTCTTTCCATGCACCTAATACCTCAACTCCTCCTCATTCTCCTACAGACCTTCAAACATTTGATTTCCTTCTTGAAATTAATCCTCAACCATCATCTCTCTCTCCAACAGAACCAAATCTTCATTCACCATGTCCTACAGAACCTGCAGCTTTCCAAATACCAATACTACTCAATCACAACCCACATCTCACAATCTTAGAAGATCTTCAAGGGAAGGTAAGGCCCCTGCATACTTGCAAGACTTTCATTGTCACCTCTCTAACTCAGCAGGATCAATTTCATCTTCATCAGGTAACATTCCTTATCCACTTTCCTCAGTTTTATTTTACCATGAAATCTGAAAATTGGATTGAAGCTGTTAAATCAAGAAAAAGGGGCATGAGAGGATTCGAATAGTGAAAAATACGGAGAGTGTGTTTAGTGCATAAGCTCTTATGATAATTCCATAAGCTTCTCCCAATGACTTATGAAAATAAGTCAAAAACTCCTTATGGGATGGCATAAGTTATTTTTATAAGCTCTGCCAAACACACTGCATAAGAGCTTATGTCATCAGATAAGTCAAAAGGAGCTTAAATAAACTCTTCCAAACACCACTCAGGTGTTATTTATTTCAAGAGCATGCAATTCAGCCTTCACAGCTTCAATCCAATTTTCAGATTTAATGGCTTGTTGATATGTTTTAGGAATAATGTCTTTTAGATGGCTTGGAATTGATTATATTTTGCCTCATTCTATTATACCATTATATGTTTATTTTAAATAGGGGTTTTTTCTTATGTAATAAGGCTAAACTTGCTGAAATTATATATCATTTTACATGATACTTTATGGTCTATTTGGCTTTGGCTTTGTATAACATTACCAAACCTGGAAAACCACAATGAGATCAGGGGTTATTGTGCAGTCTAAATCAGTAGTTGACACACGTGCACTAAAGTGGGGAGCCAAAATAGGAAATTGTTGAAGGAATTTCTAAGAAAAATGTGAACACTTGGAGACAGATCATTAATCTTGTCAATGTGGGATTGGTCTCTGAAGCAATCCCTCCACCAATTTTTGATCCACTTATGTCATTTTTCAATTCTACCCATCCACTTTAGATAATATAAGAAATTTCTGTTTTTTTATCAATTTGTCACTGATTATTTCAATATAGATAAAGTTCAAATATTGTCAAAAACGACAATATGCTTCTAGATATATAAGGCCCCATATTCCCATTTGACCAAACATGAACCCTTTATGATTGAACCAAATATATATGTCAGAAAGCTGTATCAGGTGAGTGAAATGCAAGTGTAATTTCAATGTATTCAAGGGTCTATGATTGCTTTGTAGGAGTAAGCCCAATTCTACCCAAAAAAGAAAAGAAAAGAAAACTCTAGCTTTGGATGCATGTATTTTTTTTTCTTTTAAAAAAAAATGTGACTCAAAAGAATAAATGTATTTCAAATTGCATATATAGTCATGCATGTGTGATTGTCGATTTTGTGGGTTAGGTCTCGTTTTTTTCTTTCAGGGGTGTGATGCATCAATTTTAATAGAATCAAAGGATGGGAGCAAGGAGTTGCCAGAGAATGATGCAGAGGATAACAAAAAATTGAGGGTGGAGGGGTTTGAGACTATAAGGAAGGCTAAGGCATTGGTGGAGAGCAAGTGCCCTGGGGTAGTGTCCTGTGCTGACATTCTTGCAATTGCAGCCAAAGATTACGTACACCAGGTAACTCATTCATACTTTTCATTCTATAATTCTATTCATATCACGCCATAAGTTCTGTTCAGATTTCAGAACTCTTTGTTTGTTTTCTTTATTCACATTTCCCTTTTTTTAAGTGAAAAAATGCGGGCAGTTAGTTTATTAAAGCATTTTTTCACTGCTAAAGTTTTGACATCATAGCTACTAGTTCACATGCAAAACCAATTCAAAATATTTCCTTTTTTCTCTCTAAGAAGTTAAGTGATTGTTGTGATCTTTACTAAAGTTAGCATAGTCCACATAAATTAGCCATATAAGAGGACTATTCTAATAGGAAAACGTATTTTCTGGTTGTACATGTTTAAGCACTTTGTAGCTAGCCATGTAAATTAGCCTTTGTTGATGTTATTATTTTTTCTTACAATCTTATTTCTCTATTGACAACTGCTCTAGTCGTCACCCGTTTTCACTATTTACTTGGAGTTGAGGTAGGTCAAATACTTTATCTTTTTCATTATTGCTAGTGGTGCTTGAAGACTTTGAATCGATTTGTTGATTGTTAGTGAAGAGCTGAGCTCAATATGATTCTGGTTGTGTACTGATAGATTAGAAATGGTGCATGTGGTTGCAATTGAATATGTTGTTTATTAGCGGAGAGCTGAACTCAATAGGATGCTGGTTGTGTGTTGGTAGATTAAATTGATGCATATGGTTGCAAGCTTTATATGTTGTTTGTTATTGGAGAGCGGAGCTCAATAGGATGAATAAGACGAGGACACATATGTATCAAGTTAGAAAGAGAGTGAGAGTGAGAGTGATTTCAATGATATTGATTCATCTAATTAACTCATGTATACATATGTTTTTTCATAATGATTGTTTATTTTGAATTGATCTACATTGCATTATATATATATATATATATATATGTGTGTGTGTGTGTGTGTGTGTGTGTGTGTGTGTGTGTAACAAATTCATTGAAACAGATGGCAGACTGGACTAGGGGTGGTAAAGGTGACCGTACTGGAGGGCGAGGTGCAGGCCGTTCTTCTCGTGGGAGAGGTCGTGCTGGGAGATCATCTTCCACGACCCACACACCTTCGTCTGACCAGCATATGTCGGACACTGCGATGGGACAGACGATTCCGAGTGTTGCATCGGTTACCACTACCCCTCTCCATGATGTCCGAACATCACCACCACCACCATCATCGCAGTCAGAGGCCACAGATAGAGCTTTACCAAGGAGGTTGATCAGGCCACGCCCCGGCGACTTAGAGTAAGATTTTTACTTAAAATTTTTAATTTTATGACATTGTTTAAAAACATAATTGCATGATGGTTTTTCCAATCTTAGATTGAATCCTCAGAAGGAAACTACTGATGAGATAACGAAGATCATCAAGGAGAAGTTCGAGGAGTCATGGCCCACACGGACTTCAGTAGATGGTGACGTGAAGGGCATGTGGTACAGAGAGTTTAGGGTAAATTAAAATTTAGTTACTTGCACACATTTAGTTTATACTTTGAATTATAAATATTTTGAATTATTATATATGTTATGTTTGTGTAACATGTACGTAACCCATGCAGAAAGCATTTACTTGGGACCCGCATCATGAGAATTTGATCAGGATGGGTTTTGATCATAGGGATGCTTGCATTATGAAAAATACAATGAGCATGTTAAGGAAAGGGACATATAAGGGGAAGTGGATGGAACCTAAAGTGCTACAAGGACTACAACTACATTGGGCCAGTGAGGATTTTCAAAAGAGGAGTGCCATCGCCAAACAGAATCGAGCAAAGGATATTGGAGCATCAACCTACACCGGAGGGTCGGTCGAGGTAGGAGACCATTTTGAGAGGATGGTACGTACTGTATTTTATTTTAATTTATTTTCTATTTAATAATTTTATTGTGACTCATGTTGTGCTAATTTATTTTAATTTGCGGACTCAGCAGTTTGCCCGACCCCCTACTGCTTATGCGCTCCTCGAAAAAACAAAGAAGCTTAAGTCAGGAGAATAGGTGAACGATAAGGCAAAAAATATTTCTGTGGGTATAAAAAGGAAAACTTACTTTCAAAATTAATTAGTTTAATTATGTTCGACTTATTATTTGTTAATAATTGTTAATAATACTATAGTCAATTTTATTTTGTAGGAAAAATATGATCATGCCCTAGCGGATGGCCATACAAGTGCCTCACAGGAGGTTGATTCTTCTAGCCAGGAGCAGCACTTTCCAGTCTCTGTTGATTCGAATGCCATATTTTTGGAGGTTGTTGGAGGTAAAAATAAGAAGGGGCACGTGTATGGACTTGGGCAGTTGGGTAGTCATTATGTGGCCATGACGTCCCGTTCATCTGGAGACACTAGCATGGCAAGTGTTCCTCCAGAGGTCGTAGAGCAGATGCAGCATCATATTACACGACTGACTGAGGAGCTCGCCGAGAAGGATGCTAGGCAGAAGACCTTGGAGGCCGAGATTGGTGAACTTAGAGGCACCACTGGATACATCTTGTCTCACCTGCATCTTCAGTCGCCTCCACCACCACCACCGCCTGCTGCAGAGGACGACAAGGAGGATGTCGACGCTGATGCACAACAGGATGGCGACCCACCTCCGTCATGATCTTTATTATTTTGATTGTACTATTACATTTTCGTTGACTATATTATTACTTTTTGTGGATGTTTCTTTATGTCATGAATTTTTGGTTGCATGGATGGTATAGTACTTTTATTTATTTGGATTACAATTTTATGGATGAAAATACTTTTATTTATTTGCGTAACAGTTTTATTTAAATGCAATTTTAATTTGTTTACATATTATTATTACGGTTAATTATAATATTAAAACATTAATTAATTAATTTCCATAATTAGTATAATATTATATTATATTAATAGCAATATATATATATATATATATATATAATTAGTGACCGAAATATCCATCACTAAATCGGTCACTAAACATGCCAACATTAAATGCAATTTAGTGATCGAAATAGCGATTGAAAAATTAGTCTCTAAATATGGCTAGGATAATAGAAAACAACGACTGAATTAGCCACTACTTTTTCGGTCGCTATTTTGATCACTATGAGCATGTGACCAACGCCTCAGCTACTAAAATAACGACCAAATATTCGGTCGCTAAACAGCGACTGATGAGAAAATCGGTTGCTAACCAATTTGCGACTAGGGTTTTAGCGATCATTGAGAATCGGTCGCTGATTCGATCGTTAATACTGATAGCAACCGATTTTCATGAAATAGCGACCGATTTTATGGATTGCTAAACGACTTTTTTTTTTATAGTGTACACTTGTACAAATATCAGTATACTGTACTGAAATCAATGAGATGAATCATTTCTTCAACTCTCCAATAACAATGGTCTTAAAACTCAGATATGTTACGATCGACTAGTCGCACTATATAGATAGATACACACTATTATCGTCCATAATTTGATATTTTTTCGTTATATTATGAGTTGACTCGTCAAACTCAAACTACACCTGAACTCAATTTGAGCTTAATTTGTTTGAATCACAAGAATAAACATGTTTTTTTATTTTATTATTATAATAAAATAAGACTTAGCTCATAAGTAAAATTTCATTTAGCCAAAATTAAACCATGATAAGAAAGGTCGCCGAATATTCCATATTTCAAGTTCAACTATATTATCTCTTTTGCTACTTTCTTACAAAAATGAAGAAATACAAACTTTTTTTTTGAAGGGTGAAGAAATACAAACTTAACACTTTGATTTGTGAGGACAGGAAAGAATGATTATTTTGTATATTATTAGGCGATAAATTAGTCGAGCGAGAAAAAGGAAAATGGTCTACTCCCTTTGCAAACTCGCTCAATCATAAATCATATCTTCAATGATGAACAAAGGAAATCAAGGTTTGGGATGAAGATTTGATCTTGTTTAATCATGTATAATATGATATTAATTACATAGACTCTTCTCACGCGACGACTAACCTATCCACAATTATAAGTCCAATTAATTATAAAACAATCCACTTGAACCAAAACGATCAAATCATGAATATATATGGTTTGCATTACGATTTCCGAGCACTAACACTTTTCCTTTATTTCTTATTTTTACGCGCAAGTGTTTGTTGTCTTGGATTATCCACTTGTAAGTTATAACCAAAAGAGCTAGATAGAATAGCAGAAGGGAACATACTATATTTATATCAAATAAAAGGGATGTCTTATTCTATTCACGTGGCGCCCTCGAGGGTCCTCAACTCGAGCAAGATTTTGTTATTTCAAAAAAATGTGTCTCGATAACTTTTATCAATTAAAAATTGATAATATATATAAATATTAATAAATTGTGATTTTATTATATTAAATATTAAATTATCATTGATAAGATACGAAATATGACAAGAAAGTGAACAGAATATCTCCTCTGTCCGCTGAACTCAACTCAATCCAGTGCCAATAATGGTAGCTAGGTTTTTGCAGTACGGTTAATCAGTAGCATTGCCCCCACCACCCACCTTTTTTCTACTTGTAAGCCTGGTGCTGGGCTCACTCTTTATAATGCAACAAAATGACAAGTATATCCAATCAACGAGTTATGAGATTAGGTTGTCACTGTGACACATTAATATTTTTATGTTAGGTAAAAGGGGCATATCTGCTGCTTTTTCTGCCATTTTTCTCTACCTTTCCCTATCACTTCTGCTATTCGTCCATGGGCCATGCCATGCTGATTAGAATTAGCTAGCACCATAATAATAAAATAATGAACAGCACATACATTTTCTGGGGAAGGTTTATTTTGCATCTTTTCCAATTCTTACTAGATTGGTTGCTGCTTAATTCCCGGGAGCTTATAATTTTGTCCAATTGATTGGGAAAAAGGAAGGTCGATGGAAGGGACCTGAAGTATACGGTGATAATGAAAAATAAAAAATAAAAAAGAATTTGCTTGCCACGTTAGGGTTTGAATTGAAGATAGAATTGAAGTGCATGCTCAATATTTTATGGATATATACTTAGTGGGTGACTCAAATGAGAGGAGTACGTTATTATGAGAGATGAGAAGAGTAAATCTGGATATTTGGATTATACATGGATGATCAAGATTAGAACACAAAGTTATGTGACTCTTTTAAGTGATCACATGATCACCAACTAACTTCTAATCCTGATCTTCATGTATATGGTTTAATGACCCAGATTTATTCCTTACACTCTCATAATAAGACACTCCTCTTACTTAAGTTACCTCCTCTTATAGTTGTATAAATAATAGTTAATTAAAATGCATGATAATAATAAATATAGAATTGTTGGACTATACGTAAATTGGTTTAAACAATTTTGTTTGGCAATGATCTAAATATGTGAATCTTTATATGTGTAAAATATTATTTATCTTTTATTTTAGATAGTGTAAAATATTATTTATCTATTGTATTTCTCAATTGGTTTATTTTTATGCTCAATAAATGGCAGCTAGGGAAGGCACGTATAAGATTACCCGACGGGGTGTCAATGACATGCTATAGAACAGGCTCATATCGTAAGTAGTCTCACCTAGCTATAGCTACTCAACTAACCCTTAAATGTCAAGATATCTCCTTTGGGAGGGTTGCCTGCCAAGAGAGATTTTAGTGGCGTTATTGGATTCAAACGCACCCGCAAGAGTTCTAACGACTTGTGTCAATCCCCTTCGTTACTACTTCTCAATTTGTACTTCTGAAAAACTCAAATTGTCCAACAAATTTACATTTACATATATTACATATATGAGGATGAATCCGTTTAACATTCCTAACATTAACAGATTCTCACCACGTTTTCTATTTCTTTTCTTTCAAAATTTCATTGAGACGCCGATATCTTTAGTCTTGGATTACTTTGATCTTACTCTGACAAAATCATTGGTAATGGCCCATTGCCACCATTGAAATAAGTACTAAGCATTGATGGGAGACAAGAAGAAACTCGGTTCAGTGCCTAAACCGGCTAAGATTAAAATTTGGAATCTTCTTTTCCCTCAACTTGGCGAACAAACATTGGGTGAATGTGCAACTTGTTCATGCTGGGAAAAGAAAATTAAACCCCCTTATCATCTTTTTAAAATATGCATGCCTTAAGTACAATACAAAATCTAAAATATCGTTCGTTCGGGTCGGGAACCAGAATCGAAACCATTTCTAATTCTGATAGTATTTATTTATTGTCAGCTTTCTATAAGTAAAATATTGCATGTGATCCTCGTTGATTATGGACCTAAAAAGTAAAAATTTCCACCACAAATGGACATTAGAGGGTTTTTCTTTCTTTCTTAATTTTTTTTTCTTTTCCTTCTTCTCTAATACGGGTGGTGAGCAGGGACGGACCTATGTCCATTATATTGGGGGAAAATCTTAGATACATTTTTTGCTCTCCTGACTATAAAAAAATTAGGCCTAAATAAGTTTTTGATCTCTAAAAAGTTCTCGTTTTTTTGTTTTAGTCCTCTTAGTTTTTTTTCATAGGTTTTCTTCCCACTTTTTTCAAAGTTTAGGAATTAGTCCCCGCTGTCAACCCTCCTCTGTTATGACGTAGCTAACGGAGGCCATGTCAGCATTGCCACCTGCGTTACACGTCATCACCACATGTGTAGAAATATTATTTTTTTAATCCACATGATGATTTTTTTTAAAAAAATATTTTTTTATTTTTATTTTTAAAATAATTACTTTTTATTATTAAATTTTATTTATTTATATTACTTGTTTCGCTTTTTTTAAAAAAATTAACTTGTATAAGTATTTTGTATAATTATTTTTTTTAATAATTAATTTTTTTACATTATCTTCTTCGTCTTCTCTCCTTTTCTCCAAATTCTTCCTCCACCTCCCCCATTCTGTTCTTCATTCCAGCCCTCACTCCATCTCCCCACTTTCTCCATTGCCCATTCTATCTTCCTTCCATCTCCCCCATCTGTTCAAAAATCAGAGTTTCTTTAAACCATATTCCTACCTAATCTCAACTTAGCCCTCACGCCCTTCTTCCTTGAGGTGAGAGTCGACCTCGTCGGTGTCATCGATGGCGAGGTCGAGGCGAGGGTTGTTGTCCACCTCAAGCACCACCTCGGTATAGATTCACCCGCGCCGCCCTCTGACACCCACCGACCCACTACCACCGCAACGTCCTCCCTCCATCGCCATCGCCCTCTGTCAAGTTGAATCCGTTCAAGGCGAGCACTGGACGCAGAAACCAGAAAGCGACATTATGATTAAGACCCAAGGCAAACCCATCCACAAAGAACAAGAAGTCCTCCGCTCCAAATCCTCCTTCCTCTCCCTCATCGATGAGTTCGAAAAACTTCGCCAACCTCTCTCCTCCGCCCTCACCAAAGAACTCAACCTCACCCTCACGGTTACTGCTTGACCTACGATTACGCCACCGATCTGCTTCGGGAGAAGGATTTGGATTTGATTGCTGCGATGCGAGGGTTGTTGATCTCATAGCCTGCGGATTCGAGCTGGTCGCACAAGAACGTGCTGCGGCGGTGCATCGAGCATGCGAAACTGTGGCTTGTTAGGGCTGAACAACCTACTGAGCTGCTGATGTTACGTGTAACTGTTTGATTCTGAAATTTGACATGTTTTTGTTGAATTTGTGTTGTTCTTTGTTTTGTTGATTGAACTGTGAAGAAGACGGGTTTCTATTCTAGGGTTTCCTGCTAATGGTTAGTGTCATCCAGGGCTAATGGGTTTAGACTCCAGACTTTTTTTTTACAAGTAATTTTAAAAAAACGAAACAAGTAATATAAATAAAATTTAATAATAAAAAGAATTATTTTATATATATATATATTATTTTTATTTTAAATTCACGGTGGAGTAAAAAAATAATATTTCTACACATGTGGCGATGACATGTAATGCAGGCGGTGATGCTGACATGGCCTTCGTTGACCAAGTCAGCAGATAACGGAGGGGAGTTGACAGCGGGACTAATTCCTAAACTTTGGAAAAAGTGGGGATGAAAACCTATGAAAAAAAAGTAAGAGGACTAAAACCAAAAAACGAGATCTTTTCGGGGATCAAAAACTTATTTAAGTTGTTATATTGCTCTATTTTTTTACAATCCTACTCTAAATAACTCTAAAAAAGTTGCCCTTATTACTCTACAATCCTACTTTACCTAACACCTTTTTTTTTTTAAGTATAACTTGGTCAAATATACATAGAGAAATATTTTTAATAGTATTAAAAATAAAAAAATATACAACAATATCAGAGTATGAAGACACGTAAAGAGCAATTATAATTTATAGAAGTTGATGTGTCTTAAATTTTATGAATATATAATGACATAATTTTTGTAATCTCTAATTTCTGATTTAATGATATTAATGTTACTATTTTAACGCTTATATATTTGGATAATTTTTTATAATAAAAAAAAAAATCTGGGTCCGTCCTTCGTGAGGATGGATTACGCCCGCATCTATCATAGCTAGACTAAACAGTATACTATCTATGCCTAATTGGCTAATACCCATTGTCCCATTCTATTCCCTATCACGAATAAAGTTTTAATGCCAGCTACTTAATTCATGAAAAAAATAAATACAAGCAAATTGTACAAATTAATTTGGTCATTAATGAACTTCATTTCATTTTCTAATGATGTTGCAGGCTTGCAGCTTTCAGCAGATAAGTAGATTTATGATATTATGATGAAAAAAAGATATTCGTTTTTTTTAAACAATTAATTCCCACAGATAATTTTCTTTTACTTCACTAATTCACTAATGTTTGAATGAAGGGTTTTGGAATGAAAGGAAATAGAAGACTTGTTTTTTTATTTTAAAATAAAATATTAATAACAATGAATAAAAGGTAATTAAAAGATTATATGATCATTTTTCATTTTTTTTTTAAATCTCAAATATAAATCAACATATACATCATAAAGAATAAGTCATTCATTCCATTTCCTACCAAAACCCTAACATCCAAACATAACCTAAAGGATAGATTAGAAATAGTCTCTTTTTTTTTTGTCTTTGATCGGATATCCCTACAAACAAAGTTGTGAGACTAACACTCGGATCAGAGTGGTGGTTGGATAACACTCTCTCCAAAGTGACGACTTCAAGATTTAAATCTCCAACTTTACATGTAAAGTTCATTTGGGACACTGTCCATTATCACTGCGACCAACTACCTTTGGATTAGAAATAATTTCTTTGATATAAAATAAATTTGCTAGTCAAGAAATGAAAAAGATAAATAAATTTAATTAAAAAATTATATACAATATTTTTAATATCTAAATACATTATTTTTCAATAGAATTTACTTTTCTTTAATATATTAACAAGGTACTCATTAACATTTTTTTTGAAAGGAGGTACTCATTAACAATTGTTAAAAATAAAATAGAAACAAAATTGGCTTCAAGCTTCATGTTAAGTCCGACTACTGAAATTTTCTTCCCCTCTTAATTAAAAAAAACAACGGAACAAAAAAAAAAAAATAAATAAAAAAAAAAAAAAAAAAAAAAGGCTAAAATACATTTTTGATCCTTTATCTTTTGCTGAAAATTTGTTTTGGTCCTTTATCTTTGAAAAGATTCATTTTGATCATTTATCTTTCAAAAGTTACTCAAACTCGTCCTTTTCGTCAAGTCTGTTAGTGACACCGTTAATGAGAGCATATCTAACAGCTCCTGACCAACGAGGTGGAGCTACATGTCACTGTTCTTCTTCCTCACTCTCACTCTCACCACCACTCTCTTCCAAACCACCAGAATTCCACCAGGCACCACCATCTCCATCTTCATCTCAAAACTTCACCATATCTTAAATGGGACCAGTCTCACCACCACAACTTCATCAGTTCTCCATTGGTACCACCCTCACCACCAGAAAACGCCATCAGATCTCAAATGGCACCACCATCACCACCACCCTCTTCCAAACCCTCAGAATCGTCGGAACCAAGCTCCACCCACCCACCCACCTCCAAGACCCCCGCCCCCCTCTCTCTCCATTCTCATTCTCTTACCTCTCTCTCTCTCTTACTTTACAACCCATAAACTTTGAGATTGATTTCTCTCAAATGGTGCAGTAATTTCTAAAATTACTTTGGGGCTTTTGTTCCTTGGTCAATTTCGACCAAAAGCCCTCAAATTGATGTTATCACTTGCAATTCAAATGGCACTCGTGTTGTTTCTATCCCTGCAGCTCTTCAGATTTTTCCAAATTCGTTTGAAGGGAACTCTCTTGTTTTTGTTTTGCAGCCCCATGGTCAGATGCCTCCAAACACTTCTTTAAATTCAATTCCCAATCCTATGACACAAATCAATAATTAAAAATCCTAACTTTCTGCAAACAAAGGGAACAAAACGGCCTTAAAAAGATTCAGGTTGAAATTAAAGATAAGTGAATAATGAAAGGGAAGAAATGTCGCCGTGACGATTGCGAAGTCGTCGGGTTCGTCGAAGTCAATTGCTAATTCCTCCTTCTCTCAATCTCTTGGACATAGATTAAGGATTATGAAATTCTAGGGTTTAGTGCTTTGGAGTTTTCTCTCTACAGATAGATGGAAAAAAGAAGAGGGGAGCGCGGAAGGAAGAAAGAAACAATAGAAATGAGGCAAGATACCCAGTTTCCGGCAAGATACCCAGATTCTGGCGGGTCAGGACGTATCCAAGTCATCAGTTAACTAACAGAGCTAACAGAAGATCACTTTGTGTAACTTTTGAAAAATAAAGAACCAAAATGAATCTTTTTAAAGATAAAGAACAAAAATGAATTTTCAGAAAAAATAAAGTACGAAAATGTATTTTAGTCAAAAAAGAAAAAGAAAAAATAGATTGTATTATTAAATACCAGAAAACGCGAGTCCGCGTTAGAAACTTGCATTCCGCTACACTCACCTCGTGAGACACAACTTAGTGTGTCATTTGCAGTAGAAAGAAACACGTAAATCATGAAAGAGAGAAAATAATAATAATAATAATAGTTCAGTCAAAAATTGATGATGATGATGATGATGATGATGATGATGATGCAAGATAAAAACAAAAGTAAACCCTCATTTTCATTCTACACCACTTTAGTTCTAAATTTTTTTTAGCATTAGTTTAGTTTCTCAGTTATTATTTAATTAATTATTCTTTGTCAAGCCATGAGAACTTAGCAATTGGTGTAATAGAGTCTTCCTTTAGAGATTAATTCGATGATATTTTCGCATAATTGAAGAATAAAATTTATTTATTTTTGAAGGAAAAAGAATAAGATTTATAATACTTTATAATTTTAAGAAACTAAATTAATAGCAATTTGTTGATAAAAAAATATTTTCATTAAACAACAACAACCAAAAAAACATTTATATCGATAAGAGTACAAATAAACAGAGGTGCATATTTTATCCGAATTTGTTAACGATATTCAGAAGATAATTTAGTTAAAATTTAGCTAAATCTTCAAATAACCAAAATAATGAGACCTTATATTGTTAAAAACTAAATTAATTCTTAAAAAAGACTAAATTAATAACAAAATATTTTAAGAATTAAAGTGACGACGTTTATATATTTTGAAACTAAATTATAAGCCTAATTTATAACCAAATGAGTGACCCTGATATCATATATATGGTGTGAGATACTATAATTCTATTTTCCTATATTATCGAACATATGGCTAATTTGTTATGTATGTTATTATTTTCTTCTTACGAACTAATAATAATTGTTCAGCTCAAAAAGTTCACTCGGCTCTTTTCTCTATCTGTTGTAGATAGGCCTTAGCCTCTGTTAGGGATGTTGATTCATGAGGATAATAGGTTCTGCCCTATCTTCTGTTTCTATTTCTGTTTAATTTACCTCCTTTGTAATAAAAAATAATATTAATCAGCGTTAAATATTCCAATCAAAAAAGAAAAATCCAACATTAAATGTGATATAGTTTAAGGAGATTGTGCACATGATGATTGAGTTTGATTGGTTTAGATTTTGATAGAATTGATTTTGATAGAATTGATATTGAAAAAATTGATTTGTGTTTGGTAATGATATTTCAAAAGTGAGTTTAAAAGAATGATTTGTATTTGGATGATAAAATAAAATCATTTTTGATGTGTAAATATAAAGAATTGTATGGATCCTACACCCAGAATCAATTATACTCAATGAAAAAACTAGAAATTCTTACTTCCACCAGAATCAATTCTACCTATCTAGTGGAATTCATTGTTTTTAACGAAATTTTATAACCAAATGGTATAAATGGAATTTTAGACTGCAAACTATAGTTTACAACTGCCAACCAAACCCACACATTATCATTATCATATCATCATATATCATATGTATGAGTAAAAAGGAAAGTATACCTAATCATAGGTGCTCTGAGTTACTCTATGTTTTGTGTTTTTCATATCTTTTATTGATTATTATTATACCCTTTAAAGTATATATCTACAATTGAGGAAAAAAATTTATTTCTACAATTATAAACATAAGAATTTATGAAACTGTGAAATACCGCAAATTCCACGTGTTGAGATGTGAACCCCATTTCATGGAATAGCCATAACGTTAGGGGTTGACATATTATCATTGTCCCAATTACATTACATTACATTAATACATGTTTGTTGAATGATAAATTTTAACGAGTGCCTTAAGAATATTATTTAAAAAATATATATATAAAAAAAACTAAATTTATACTAATATAAAAGATGGAGAGATATTTTTACTATACATACACATTTCAGCGTATGGATTTTTTGATTTTTTTAATTTAAAATTGTATTTTTTTAAAAAAAATTAAATTTTTTTACTTTTTTTTTATTTTTTTTACGTTTCTTTTTTTATTTTAACATTTTTAGGGTTTTTTAAAAAAAAAACTTAACCAACGGAGCTTGCGTAGGTGGCACATTGGGTTCCTTAAAAATAAGGAACGAACGGTTCCATAAGCTTAAAAAATGATTTTTGATACATCAAACAGTACAAGAAAGCACTCTGTCGCAGGACTTTGAAACAGAACAAGAAAGCATTAATGGATATCGAACAAAAGAGAATAAATAAGGAACTCTGTCGCTTCCCAAAACCCATCCCCTGTCGGAGCCAGAAACTCCGTCGTCGCGACCGTCGGAGTGGAGATTTGAGGAAGCTGCAGAAAGGGAGCGAATCTCAGTCACAGGTGCACGGAGAAAGGAGAGGGTTGAGGGAGATTAGTGAGAAGCTGAAGAAAGGATTTTGAGGGAGGACCAAAGCTGATGAAAGTGGAGAAAGGGATTTGTGGGTTGAGGTTAGGACGATGGTGAAGATAAAAGAATTTGGGAGAGGACCGAATTTTCTAGAGCAAGAGAGGTTGGTACTTGGGTTGGGTCATCAATAATGGGTCACCCATTTTTGAGGGGAAAAAAAGCAAAGAAAGAGCTATTAGATCATTTTCTTTATTTAAAAAACGTTTTATATTTTTTAAATATCTAATATTTTTTTACATATTATTATTAAGGATTTAATTGGTATATATTGATAGTGTGAAGTTTTTTTATACTGTCAATCAATCGGAAATTAACACATCATTATAAATATTTGATTCTTATCCTAACCAACTTAGAAGTCATCAATTTCATGATTTCTGATTGGTTGTCAATGTAAAAATCTTTACACTAACGGTGCATACAAATTAAACTCTATTATTAATTGAAATAAATGAATAAATATTGTAATTTGAAATAAAATTGAGTGAAAATAAAAAATTATAAAAACTTAGGTTCCTTCGGGGTTCCTTAAAAATTTAACCATTTGAGCAAAATATGGGTGGGTTCCTTAAATTTGATGTGGCATGATGAGGACTACTTTATAGTATTTTTTAATGTTTATGGAACCCAAAGTGGATTCCTTAAAAAATAACCAATGGAGATGCTCTTAATCCGTTATTTGTTTCTTATATTTTGTATTATTATTATTATTATTATTATTATTATTGATTGTTTTAATATTATATTATTTGCTTAACTTGGTTGAAGTGCATTAAATGAGATATGATATTGATGTCATCACAACTGTTGGGTCATCATTATTTTTCTTCTTTTTAATTTTTTTTCACTAAATTGGGACAACTTTATTATTTTAATTTTTTTTATTATACAGGTTTAATTATTGAGTTCGTCCCTGAACTAATTTGGATTTTTCAATTAGGTCCCTAAACTAAAAAAATATTTCTAATCAGGTCCCTAGACCTATATAAATTTTCAATTGGGTCCCTGAACAAAAAATTTTCTAATTTGGTTCTCTTTTTGAATTTTTTTTATTTGTTTTGTTCACATTTAATGCATTTAATGAAGTTATTATAACGCAACCGTGACTTTACTGTAGCTGCAGCATTTCTTCCTCTTTTTTTCCTGATACAAAAAAAGCAAAATGGTTCATTCTACAACAATAATAAAATAAAATAATATAAAATTAAGTAGAATTTTTGTATTAATTTAAATAATAATAAAATAATAAAATATAAATTTTACACAATAATTCACTATTTATAAGTGAGTTTTTGCTGTTATTTTATACTACAATTATGTATATATTAATATTTATATATGTTTTAAAATTAATATATATACTTTTATGTTTGTTATTTATTATATTTTAGTATTTATATATAATTTTTAGCTTAATTTTTTATATTTAAGAGTCAGGTCGTGGACTCTTTTAATATTTACATACGTAAACACTGTCCGGGAATGTGTGATGCTATTTTTTTTTTTAAAGAAAACATGTCCGATTATCTACTACTACATAATGTAGTATGATATTTTTTTAATAAACTTAAGATAGTATAAAAAATAATAAAATAAAATAATATAAAACTAAGTAGAAAATTTTATTATTTTAAATAATAATAAAATACTATGATATAAAATAGTAGAGTGTGTCAGGTTGTTGACTCTTTTAATATTTATACATATATATGTGTGTGTGTGTATATATATTAATATTTATATATGTTTTAAAATTAATATAAATATTTTAATGTTTAGTATTTATAATATTTAAATATTTATATATAATTTATAGTTTATTATTTTTTATCTTTATATATATATATATATATATATATATATATATATATATATATATTCGGGTACTAACTAAACCAAACCGAACCGAACCAATTTTGATTGGTTCGGATTATTATATCATTTTGTTATTGATTTTTTAACTTTTATATACATATTTTAAATATTGTAACCATGAAAGGTGGTAAAGCTACCGTGTTCTTTGAGAAAATTTAGGGGCCTGAGACCTGAACCAATAATTTGATGAACCCGAAAATCTGAACATAACCAATTAAATTGGTTTGTATTTTTTGGTGTTAGGATCCAAACCGAACCAAATCAAACCCGATAATCATTGGTTCAGTTATCAGGTTCAAGGATTTTGGAAGCAAACCAATTACTATATTTTAGTGTGTATATATATATATATATAAATATTTATATATACTAATATTTAATATTTATTATATTCCTATATTTATATAGAATTTAACGATTTATTATTTTAATATTTTTTACGTTTTTATTTATATATATTTATATCTATGTATATTAATTAATATTTTCGGTATCCGAATCAATTTTGATTGGTTCGGCTTTTATATTATTTTATTATCGACTTTTTAAAGGTTATATTTTTTTAATGTTTCAACCATGAAAGGTAGGAAAGATACCGTGTTCTTCAGGAAGTTTGGGGTATAAAGCTATCATGTGATTACTGGGAATTAATTCTAAAGCTTGAAATAAACGCCAGGAAGTCATCACGTGGGACTAAAAACATTTTTAACGTACTACTCATTTACTCTTTACATACATGAACACTGTTTGGGAATGCGTGATGCTAATTTTTTTTGTAAAGAAACCAATAACCATGTCCAACTATCTACTACTACATAATATAGTATGGTATTTTTTAATAAAACTTAAGATAGTATAAAAAGTAATAAAATAAAATAATATAAAACTAAGTATAAAATTTTATTATTTTAAATAATAATAAAATACTAATATATAAAATAGTAGAGTGTGTCAGGTTGTTGACTCTTTTAATATTTATACATAGATATATATGTATATATTAATATTTTAATAATTATACATATTTTAAAATTAATATATATACTTTAATGTTTAGTATTTATTATATTTAAATATTTATATATAATTCATAGTTTAATATTTTTTTATCTTTTTATAATATATATATATATTATATATATTTTTCGTGTACTAACCGAACCGAGCCAGTTTTGATTGGTTCGGATTTTTATATTATTTTATTATTGACTTTTTAAAGTTTATATATATATTTTAAATGTTTTAACCATGAAAGGTAGTAAAACTGTCATGTTCTTTGGGAAAGTTTAGGAGTGTGAGACCTGAACCAATAATTTGATGAATCCGAAAATGTTAGATTGTTATAAAAAAACCAAAAGGTATACTTTAATGTTTAGTGTTTATTATATTTTAATATTTATATATAATTTATAGTTTAATATTTTTTATAGTTTTATATTATATATATATATATATATATATATATATATATATATATTCTGGTACTAACTAAACCGAACCAGTTTTGATTGGTTCGGATTGTTATGTTATTTTAATACTGACTTTTTCAAGTTTATTATTATTATTTTTAAAATGTTTTAACCATGAAAGGTAGCAAAGCTACCGTGTTCTTCGAGATAGTTTAGAGGCATGAGACCTGAACCAATAATTTGATGAACATGAAAATCTAAACAGAACCAATTAAAATGGTTTGTATTTTTTGTGTTAGGGTCCGAATCAAACCAAACCATACTCGATGATCATTGGTTCAGTTATCAGGTTCAAGAATTATGGAAACGAAACAATTACTATATTTTAATATTTATATATAGACATACTAATTGTTCCGTCCAAATACCTCGGATGTGAGATACTCGGCCGAACGAGGATTAGTGGGGTGTTTTTGGATTGTGCTTGACATAATGTGGATTATGCTCCTACGTATCCAAATGGGAATCAAAGCAAACGTAGTTCTGAATGAGGGGGTAAGCCCCCTATTTATAGAGATTGTTCAGGATCGAGCTCCGAGATAAGCGGAGAAATATTTGGATCAGGTCCTGATTATGCGAAGAGATATCAGGATTCTGATTATGCGCAGAATCATTATGACTAGCGAGATATTCGGCCCAGTTAGCTGCGGGTGGATAGCTTGGGGCCGAGGTATCTTCGCGAGTGGTCTGATATGGATCAGGGCCGAGTAGTTATCCTCGGGTGTCAGGCGTGCTGACATGTTCTCGGCCTTCGAGGGGTTTGGGCCAAGGTCCATTCGTAGGGGTAAGCTCGGTTGGTCCAGTGTATAGGCGAGTTCTCGGTCTTCTATTCTCGGCCAGTACACAAGCCCCCCGAGCTCCGAGCTTAAATAAGCGAAAGAGCTGATAAGTATGAAACCGAGCTCATTTCTTCGGCTACGCAGGTATCCACATTCCCAGCTGTCATTTCAATCAAGTCTTCTCTCTCTGTCAGAGGAAACAATCATTCCCCTAATACTTCTACGGCACGCTACGGGCAAGAAACCCTAGAGTTCCGCGTCCATTTAATGGGGGGAAAATCAAAAGTCGCGCCCTTTTGGGCTTGATGGGACATGGGCCGCCAATCGCAGGCTATAAATACCTTTTGCGGCTTCAACTCCCTTCTACCCTGCCTATCCTCCTTCACCTTTCGCCTTCGTCTTCCAAGTTTCTGCCTTCCCTCTTCTGCTCATCGTTTTTCAGGTACGCCCAGCCTCCTTCCTTCTTTTACAGTTTATCTTTGAATTCTGGTCATGAGTTCGTCTGATTCCACCGAATCAAACACCTCTCCTCTGGTGGAACGGGAGGTTTCCCCCATTGGAGGCTCCCCTTCCGCCTCTCCTATTTCTCCCCAAGGGCCGAACGTTGGTCCGGTGGGGTCGTCCTCCTCCGGGTCGTCTTCTTCTGGGTCTGGGTCTTCTGAGTCTGGGTCCCCCAGGTATGGTTCTCCTTCTCCTCCGGTGTCCAAACCCGCCGCTCGTAAGCAGCGTCTGAGGGTTCCAAAAGACCCTATTCCTGACATCACCCTTCCCGGGTACACATGGGTTAAAGGTGAGGTTGGGACCTTTTTTCCTGATTTCCAAACCCAAGAATCAATTGACCTACTTCGGTCCCAAGTTAATATCTCGGCGTCGGGGGACGAATCCGAGTTCATTTGCTCCCCCTGCTCGGGTACCGAGTGTGTCTTCATGAGCGCTCGTCCCTCCGAGCCCCCCTTCACATATATGTACAAAACTTTATTCGATAAGCTGCACGTATCTCTTCCCTTTTCCGAGTTTGAGTGCGATGTTCTGAGGACCATGAACGTCGCTCCTACTCAACTTCACCCCAATAGTTGGGCTTTTATGAAAGCCTTCCAGATTCTATGCAAATACATAGGGATGGAGCCCACCACCCCGAAATTTTTGTATTTCTATCAAACAAGGTTCGGTGATAAAATGGGATGGATTTCCCTTAACGGGTTGAACCGGAGGGGACTGCTCAGCTTGTACAAGTCATCGTACAAAGATTTCAAAGTCGGCTTCTTCCGAGTTCGCCCCTCGGGCCCTCATTCTTCACACTTCTTCGATAATGATAACAGTGCCAAGTTTCCCCTATATTGGCAATCCCCCCCCCCCCCCCACCAAATTTGTTGGCTTTGAGTACCAGTCCCTCCCGGCCGAGGATAGACGGGACATAGACATACTGGAAACACTTCCTCGGCCCCTCCATTGTGGACGCCTCCTGAAACTACCCTTCTCATCAACCCCGAGATCTGACCTGAAAAGTAAGTACTCAGAATTTTAGTTCTGGAATCTTTTTGTCTTCGTTGCTGAACTAACAACTTTTTCTTTTTGGCAGTCATCATGGGGAAATTTGACTTCTTAAAGCTTGTAAAGGCTGGTGCTGCTAAAGAGGGTCAGGGTCCCTCTTCAACCGAGAAGAAGCAAAAAAGACCTCTTCCCACCAAGACTTCTGCAAAGGGGGCTTCGTCATCCGCCCCTCAAAAAAGGAAGAGGGTAGAGGTTGAAGTAGTCGTCGAAGATTCTCCCCTTCCTCGCCCAAGCTCCCCCCGCCCGACTACTCAGGGGACGGAAACCGCGGGGCGAGAACAAACACCTCCTGCCCCCTTCGAGCCGAAATGGTACAACACTTCCCTGAAGGCAGGGACTTCATCTCTCTGGGGTGAAGACTTCAACCCCTTCCCCTCTTTCGACTCAAGCTTCTTAAAGCCCGCCGATCTTCGGCTTATCAAGCAGCAGGGGGCCCGATCTAGCATGGAGGCCCTCTCGGTCTACTGCCTTCGGGCTACGGCTTTGGCTCGTTTCTGTAGCCAAGAGGTAACAGAGACCGAGAGGAAGTCCCAACAGTTGGAATCCGAATTTGCTGCAATTGAGAAGTTGAAGGGAGATCTCACCCGGATTTCTTCTGAGCGCGAGGAGCTGGCCCGCGGCAACGAACGTCTGACTGCCACCCTTGCCGAGATTAAAACCCGAAACTCCGAGCTGGATTCCCGAGCAAAGTCGGCTGAGGAAAGCAAAGCTCGGGTTGAGGAGGATATGGCTCGTGCTGAGGACAAGCTCAAAGAGGCTCAGGCTGAAACTGAGCGACTTAAGGCTGCCCTGGAGGCTGAGACCAAAGCTAAGATGGCGCTCGAGGAGGATGTGAATGAGGCCACCGATTGTATTATCATCGAGCAAAGCAAAGGTTTCGACAAGGCCATTGCCCAAGTTGAGGTCCTAGCCCCTGGTGTTGATCTCTCGGGAGTCGATGTAAATAAAGAGGTGGTGAATGGGGAACTTGTTCCCATTATTCCCGAGGAGGAGGAAGAGGTAGACGTGGTGAGGGACTCTCCCGAAGGCCACATTGATGCCGAGGAAAGCCATAGGGGGGAGTAATTGTTGTAGTTTTTTGTTTTTTGTCCATCCTTTGTAATGGGCTCACGCCCTTGTAACTTCATATTACTTAATGAAAATTGTTATCATTCCGCTGACTTTCTGTCGTTGTGTTTGGCTTGTTAACCAAATCTTCGGCTAAGGCCGAGGTGCTCTACCGTCCATATAAAAAATGGACGGTGGTTGTTACATGTGAAACACATGTTTTACACTTTACGTATGCAGTCACGCATTAAATGCTTTGGAAACTGCAATGGGTTCATGCAATTACTGCCTTTTGCTTAGTTTCAAGATTTGTTTTTTCCAACAAACCCTTTCTCACGCATTCTACTTCTTTCCTTGCTTATAAATAGGGCTATTCCGCTGCCTTACTTGTTCATTCCTCATCCTTTTCCACCAACCAAATTCGTTTCTTACTTCTCTTCCACCCGAGTAGTTCTATGCTAGTGTCAGGGGTTTATGTTCCCCTCTCCCAGTTAACATCCTTTTTTGGGTTTCCCATCCACCAAAAAGGATGTAAGTGGGAGATGGGATCCAGAATTCCTTTTATGATTCGGTCCTTCAAGAAGTTAACATCCTTTTTTGGGTTTCCCATCCACCAAAAAGGATGTAAGTGGGAGATGGGATCCAGAATTCCTTTTATGATTCGGTCCTTCAAGAAGGATGTTAACTGGGAGAACAGTAATCTTCGGGAGTGGAGAAAGGGGTAGAGGCCGTCTACTCCCGGAGTTGGCCGAGCACCTCATCATCCAGCTTTCTCAGGGGGAAGTGACTACAGCCTCCCTTAAGAGAGAGTGGTGGCGCTCGATTAGGGGGATTGGGGGTGGTCCGGGCTTGCCCCTATTCTAATTGGGGGGACTACTGTCCCGCCGAGCGGCCCTTATTTTCAATTTCAGCTTTCGATTTCAGCGTTGTGCTCGGCCCCTTGAATGTACTTTTCAAGAGTCAAACTCGGCTTTATTTTTGCTTTACGCATTGTACTCGGTTTCCTTAATAAAATAATGGCTCGTACTCGGCCTTTTTGATCCGAACTTTGTTTTTTGCTCGTATTAGGCTTCAATAATTTCGCGGCTCAAATTCAGCGTTAATAACTTAATAACTCGGACTTGGCTAATAGGATCATGCTTGACCTTTAGACTTAATTTCATGGCTCGAACTCGGCCACCAGGCTCAAACTTGGCCTTTAGAATTTAATTGGCTCGAACTCGGCCGACAGGATCAAACTTGGCCTTTAGAATTTGACTGGCTCGAACTCGGCCATTGGCTCGTACTCGGCCAGCAGGCTCAAACTTGGCCTTAGAATTTAACGGCTCGGACTCGGCCTACAGGCTCAAACTTGGTCTTTAGAATTTGACTGGCTCGAACTCGGCCACCAGGCTCAAACTTGGCCTTTAGAATTTAACGACTTGGACTCGGGCGACAGGCTCAAACTTGGCCTTTAGAATTTGACTGGCTCGAACTCGGCTATTGGCTCGTACTCGGTCACCAGGCTCAAACTTGGCCTTTAGAATTTAACGGCTCGGACTCGGCCGACAGGCTCAAACTTGGCCTTTAGAATTTGACTGGCTCGAACTCGGCCATTGGCTCGTACTCGGCCACCAGGCTCAAACTTGGCCTTAGAATTTAACGGCTCGGACTCGGCCTACAGGCTCAAACTTGGCCTTTAGAATTTAACGGCTCGGACTCGGCCGACAGGCTCAAACTTGGCCTTTAGAATTTGACTGGCTCGAACTCGGCCACCAGGCTCAAACTTGGCCTTAGAATTTAACGGCTCGGACTCGGCCTACAGGCTCAAACTTGGCCTTTAGAATTTGACTGGCTCGAACTCGGCCATTGGCTCGTACTCGGTCACCAGAATAAGATGCCTGCAGAGTAAATACTTCGACAAAATAAGAGAACATAAAACAACATTCACAATAAATTCTTTCATTGGATGGAGTCTGCGGTGTGCCTCGTTAAAACCTCCCCGGTCAAAACCCTTTTTGGGACAAAATACCGAGGTAGGAAAAAGAGTACAGCACCCGACTATATACATCAACTATAATAAAACTTTAGATGAGAAGCATTCCAAGTTCTCGGGATAGGCTTCCCTGACAATTCTTCTAACCTATATGCCCCATTCCCCAGGTTTTCTATTACTCGGAATGGCCCTCCCCAGTTTGCTGCCAACTTGCCTTCCATACGATCCTTCCTTGCCTCTCCTGTTATTCTCAGTACTAAATCTCCACGTAGAAAACTCCTCGGCCTTACTCTTGAATTATACCTTCTGGTGACTCTCTGTTTGCAGGCTTCTTCTCTGATTTTGGCCGCCTCCCTGACTTCTTCTACCAAGTCAAGTTCGACCCTCAGATTGCTCTCGTTATCATTCGGCTCGTGTTGTATACGTCGGAAAGACGGTTCACCAACCTCTACTGGGATCATGGCGTCTGTTCCATACGTCAGTCTGAAGGGTGTTTCTTGAGTGGTAGATTGAGGCGTACAGTGGTAGGCCCAGAGGATACTCGGTAACTCTTCTGCCCAAGCTCCTTTGGATCTTCCTACCCTTTTCTTCAGTTCTCCGAGGATGACCTTGTTAGCTGCTTCGGCCTGCCCATTGGTTTGGGGGTGTTCGACCGATGTAACTTGGTGTTTAATACCGAGGTTGTCATAGAATTCCCGTAATGTCTTATCCACAAATTGTCTTCCGTTGTAGGTGACGATCGCAAAGGGAATTCCGTGCCTACAGATAAGGTTTTTCCATACAAATTTCTGCACTTTCTCGGCGGTAATCTCTGCCAAGGGATCTGCTTCAATCCATATTGTGAAGTAATCCACCGCTACCAGTAGGAATTTGACTTGACCTTTGCCTACAGGGAAAGGTCCCAGTATATCCATTCCCCACATAGCAAATGGCCAAGGCGAGTTTAATGTGTGAAGTCCTTCAGGGGGGGTATGATTTATATTGGAAAATCTTTGGCACTCATCACACTGCTTCGTCCACTCCATGCAATCAGCTCGGATGGTAGGCCAATAGTACCCTGCTCGGACTACCTTGGAGGCCATTGATCTGCCCCCGCAGTGAAGACCACAGATTCCTCGGTGAACTTCTTCCATGACATACTTGGATTGTGCCCTCGTCAGACATTTTAGCAATGGTGCCGAGAATCCTCGCTTATACAACTCCCCGGAGATTATAGCAAAGTGACTTGCCCTGAGCCTGACTTTCATGGCTTCGACCTGATCCGAGGGCAGAGTTTCTGAGGATAAATACTCCCATATGGGCGTCATCCACTCTCGGTCAACCAACTCGTTGGCCATCACCTCTTATGTCCCAATGCTCGGTTCATTGAGGGTTTCTTGAATAACCGTTCTATGGTGACCCGGCTTCTTTGTACTGGCTAGCTTGGACAGCAAATCAGCCCGAGTGTTTTCTTCCCGGGGAATGTGCTCAATAGTGATGTTTTCAAAGCCGGAGATTAATTGGTTGACCTTACACAAGTACCTGGTGAGCTGAGGTTCCTTCGTTTGGTAGCCTCCGGATATTTGTCCGGTGACTAGTTGTGAATCGCTCCAGCGCCTAACAGACTTTGCCCCCATTTCATTCGCCAGCCTTAATCCTGCTATCAAAGCTTCATACTCGGCTTGATTGTTCGAGGTTTTGAATTCAAACTTTAATGACTGTTCCAAAATCAGATCTCCCGGTCCTTCCAGAATCACCCCCGCTCCACTGCCCCTGACATTCGAGGATCCATCCACGTACAAATTCCACCATATATCCTCGGCTACTGGCTGTGGATGGAGCTCGGCTATGAAGTCGGAGAGACATTGAGCTTTCAGAGGTCCTCTCATCTCGTATTTCAGGCCAAACTCGAACAATTCTATTGACCAAGCAATCATACGCCCCGCCAACTCGGGCTTTTTGAGTATCTGTTTAATCGGGTGATCCGTCTTAACAATCACTTGGTGACTCTGGAAGTACGGGCGCAATCGCCGAGCTGCGGTTACCAAGACCAAAACCAGCTTCTCAATGACTTGATACCGAGTTTCGGCATCATGAAGTACCCTACTGATGAATTACACTGGCATTTGAGCTTTCTCTACCTCCTGTACAATGACAGCGCTGATGGCATTCTCGGAGGCTGACATATATAAGTATAACTCTTTCCCAGGGATGGGTCGAGTCAATATCGGCGGTGACGACAAAAAGGCCTTGAAGTCAGCGAAGGCCTTCTCGCAGTCCTCGGTCCATGTGAAAGTTTGGGGTTTCTTTAGTAGTCTGAAGAAAGGCCGAGCTTTCTCCGCCGATTTGGGCAGGAACCGAGATAATGATGCGAGCCGTCCTGCAAGTCTTTGCACTTCTTTAACATTCTGTGGGCTTCTCATCTCAATCACGGCCCGACACTTATCAGGATTGGCCTCGATTCCCCGGTGTGTCAGCATAAAGCCGAGAAATTTTCCCCCCTGGACACCGAAAACACATTTCTCCGGGTTCAGTCTCATGTTGTACCTCCTCAGCTGCTGAAAGATTTCCTCCAGATCTTTAGGGTGGTTGTGGGGGTCATCGGATTTCACCACCATGTCATCCACATATACTTCCATAGTTCTGCCGATTTGTTTTTCAAATACCCGGTCCATGAGCCTTTGGTATGTAGCTCCCGCATTCTTCAGCCCAAACGGCATCACTCGGTAACAGTAATTCGACCCCTCAGTAATGAGGACTGTTTTCTCCTCATCTGGGGGGTACATTCGGATTTGATTGTACCCGGAGTATGCATCCAAGAAGCTTAGAATTCTGTACCCGGAAGCCCCGTCAACCAGTCTGTCAATACTCGACAATGGATAGGAGTCTTTCGGGCAAGCTCTATTCAGATCTGTGTAATCGGTGCACATGCGCCACTTGCCGTTTGCTTTTTTGACGAGAACAACGTTGGCCAGCCATGTGGTGTACTCTACTTCTCGGATAAAATTGGCCTTGACCAACTTCGCTGTTTCCTCTTCCACAACTTTTCTCCTTTCTTCACCTAGTCTCCTTTTCCTCTCGGGCCATCAAGCCGCCTCGGGACAAATTGCCAATTTATGGCATAAGAAGTCGGGATCAATTCCCGGCATGTCAGATGTGGTCCAGGCGAATAAATCGGCATTTCTGCGTAGCACTTGCTTTATTTCCTCTTTCAAAGTCGGTTCAAGGTGACCGCCGAGTTTAGTGCACTTTGTTCAGCCGCACCGAGCTGGAACTTCTCTAACTCCTCAATAGGTTGTGGACGTTGTTCCTGCATGTCCATCTTGGGATCCAGCTCGACGGAGTTTACGGAATTCACCGCCTTGTCTTTCCCCCTGTCTAGGGTTTCTGCTGGTGTGGGTTTAAGTTTGCTCACACGCAAACTATCAGCATAGCACTGTCTGGCCATCTTCTGATCTGCTCGGACAGCAACTATGTCCCCCGAGTTGGAAGGGAATTTCATCGTGAGGTAGGGAGTAGAGACCACAGCCCCTAGCTCATTCAAGGACGGTCTTCCGATCAGGATATTATATGATGTAACAGCATTGACTAACACATACCTGACCATGATAGTTTTAGATGCTCTGCCATCACCGAAAGTAGTCAGGAGGTCAATGTATCCCCGAGTGTCAACTTGTTCTCCTGCAAAGCCGACGAGCTTACTATCGTACGGTTGAATTGATTTCTCTGGGATCCCAAGCTTCTGAAACGTTGAGTAATACAATATGTCTGCCGAGCTCCCCTGGTCGACGAGGGTTCTTTTGACCGAGAAGTTGGCCAACTGTACAGTGATCACCATGGGGTCATCTTGGTTAGGATCTACTCCCACAAAATCTTCATCGGAAAAGATAATAGGTGGGGAACTTCTGGGAGGTTTGCCGGATACCGAGTTGACAGTTCGGATGGCCCGCAGGTGTCTTCTCCGAGCTGAACTTGTGGTGCCTCCCCTTGCAAACCCTCCTGAAATGGTATTTATCACGCCCCGAATCACATTATTCTCTTCTCGTCTTTCACTCTGGCCCTCTCTGGTTTCTCCTCTTTCATTATTTCGTTGACCGCCGCCCCTCCTCGGGCTTTGGTCACCCTCTCTTCTTCTGTTTCTGCCACGCCGGTCACCATTGTTGTGGTTTCTCCGAACAAAACTACTGAGGTGGCCAGCCTGCACCAACTCTTCAATTTTATCCCGTAGGACCCAGCACTCCTCGGTGGTATGGCCATAATTGCGGTGATACCGACAATGCTTCTGTCGATCTGCGTTTTGGGGGGTGTGGCCACGATTTGGGAGCTGCAAAAGTTCCGCATTGTAGGCTTCCTCGAAGACCCGAGCCCGGTTTGTGTTGAGGGGAGTATAATGCTCATACTTCGGTCCCCTCTGGAAGTGCTCGGACGGGCCTTTAAATTTCGGCTTATCACCCCCTGCCCTCCTCTTCTCTTTCCCTTCTCGCCTGTCAGCATCATCAGTCCTCTCCCTTTTCTTAGATGCCTCAACCTCCTCCATATTGATAAACCCGACAGCTTTTCTCCTCAATTCGTCCATATTGGCTGGTGGTTTCCGAGCCAAGTGCCTAGCAAAAGGACCAGGCTTTAACCCGGTCAGGATGGTGTGTAGTGCAACATCGGCACTGAGATTGGGGATGAGTACTGCCTCCTTGCTGAATCTGGCCATGAAGTCGCGCAGGGACTCATTCTTTTCTTGCCTGAAGTTTACCAGCGAGGCCGAGGTTTTTTGGTGGGCCCGGCTCGTGGCAAACTGAGCGCTGAACTTGGCCACGAATGTGTTAAAAGAGTCTACCGATGCTGGGGGTAGCTGCGTGTACCAGGTCAGCGCTGCCTCCTTCAGAGTGGTTGGGAAGACTTTACACATGACAGCGTCGTCATCCGTAAAGAGGTACATCTGCGTGGTGAAGGCGTCCAGGTGGCGTTCGGGGTCTGAGGTGCCATCATATTTGTCAATATTGATTGGTTTGTAGTTGGCTGGCAAGGGGACCCCCATGATATCGTTCGTGAAGGGATGCCTCGGCCTCCGCATGCTGGCCCTGTCATTAAGTCTGTTTGTCTGGAGTGAAAATTCTGGGGCCTGCCTAGGGAATCCCTCCTCCTTTGCTCGGTTGGTGTGATGGGAAGCCCGGAGTTGTGGACCCCCTTCCCTATACAAGTTTCTGGACCCCTCAATCTCCGGTGGGCGGCGCTCTCTTTCTTGTGGAGAAGAGACCGACCTTTCCCTCGCTTCTCTGCTCTCTTTCGCGAGCTGTTTACTGCTCACGGCGGATCTCTTCGTTTTCCCTTCTCAGCGCTACAATTTGCGCGAGAAGCTCCTGAACCATGGGATTGTCGATCATTGCTGCTGGGCCTACGGATCGCTCTCCATTATCCCCGTTAACTCCGTTGTTGGCATTCCCTGGCTCCTCCCTCCTGCAGTTTCCGCTTCTCGTCCTCACCATTTTGTGTGGTATGGGAAAATATTTGCTTCGATCCCCACAGACGGCGCCAAATGTTCCGTCCAAATACCTCGGATGTGAGATACTCGGCCGAACGAGGATTAGTGGGGTGTTTTTGGATTGTGCTTGACAGAATGTGGATTCTGCTCCTACGTATCCAAATGGGAATCAAAGCAAACGTAGTTCTGAATGAGGGGGTAAGCCCCCTATTTATAGAGATTGTTCAGGATCGAGCTCCGAGATAAGCGGAGAAATATTTGGATCAGGTCCTGATTATGCGGAGAGATATCAGGATCCTGATTATGCGCAGAATCATTATGACTAACAAGATATTCGGCCCAGTTAGCTGCGGGTGGATAGCTTGGGGCCGAGGTATCTTCGCGAGTGGTCTGATATGGATCAGGGCCGAGTAGTTATCCTCGGGTGTCAGGCGTGCTGACATGTTCTCGGCCTTCGAGGGGTTTGGGCCAAGGTCCATTCGTAGGGGTAAGCTCGGTTGGTCCAGTGTATAGGCGAGTTATCGGTCTTCTATTCTCGGCCAGTACACTAATATTTTATATTTATTATATTTCTATTTTTATATAGAGTTTAATAGTTTATTATTTTAGTACTTTCTATATTTTTTATTTATATATATTTATATATATTAACTAATGTTTTCGGGTCCGAACCGAATCAATTTTGATTGGTTCGACTTCTATATTATTTTATTATTGACTTTTTAAAGTTTATTTTTTAAAAAATTTTTTTTGGCCACGAAAGGTAACAAGGCTATCGTGTTCTTCGGGAAGTTTGGGGCATAAAGCTACTATGTGATTCCTTTCCTGTGAATTAATTCTAAAGCTTGAAAGAAACGCGAGGAAGTCGTCATGTGGTTTTTTTGGGGCTTTCTTTTTTCTTTTTAAAAAAATAACTTAATTGCTTAAATTGTTTACATATATTATTATTATTATTATTATTATTGTTATTATTATTATTATCATCATCCATGTTAATACTATAATATAATTGAGAACTCTACTTTTATTATTTTTGTAACAATCAAAACTAAAAGTAGAGTTTGTCATGTTGTGAACTCTTTTAATATATATATATATATATATATATATATATATATATATATATATTGTGTCAAGTTGTTGACTGTTTTAAAATGTTTTATCATGAAAGGTAGCAAGACTATTATGTTTTTCGAGAAAGTTTATGGATGTAAGACCCGAATAAATAATTTGACGAACCCGAAAATTTGAACCGAACCAATTAAGTTGGTTTACGTTTTTTTTGTTAGGATTTGAACCGAACCGAATTAAACCTGATGATCATTGGTTCGATTATCAGGTTCAAAGAATTTTAAAACGAAACAATTATTAATGTTAATATAATATTATATTTTGTTTCAATCAATAAAATATAATATAATTATAATTCAACATAAAAAATAATATTTACTATCGAATTTGAATTAAATATTATAATAATCTTCTTGGTCGGATTCCTTAAACAATACTCTGTTTCTTTGGTTAGAAAAAATCTTTTTTAAATAGATTTTCTCTTTCTCTCTAGTTTAGTTCTTCTTAGCATTAACATTAGGATTAACATAGTGATGTGGAGCCCATAGCCGGACCTCTGCTTTGCTGGCTTCAAGTTCTCCATTGTTGGTCTTTTTATGGGACTTGTCTGCTCACCTCTCAAGGCAAAAACAAAGCCTTTCATTTCACTTGCTCCAATTTTTCACACTAAACTCTTCATTTCTTTAATTTCTTCTTTCATGCACCTCTCCTTCTTCTTCTTATTCTTCAACAACAATTTCTTCATCTTCATACCACTTGCTACACATAAAATAGAGGAACAACAAAATCCAAAACCAAGAAAACCCCACTTCTGTTCTTTTCTTTTGATTTTGATGGATCCACAGATCTAATGCTTTCACACGCTCTTCTTTTCAGATTATTCTTTTCTTTAACTGAGGCATCATATAGCTTCCAATCAATAGTCAATTCTTGGGGGTGAGATCTCTCTCTCTCTCTTGATTTTAATTTTTTCTTTTAATTTTTTTTACTATGTTATTGTTGCCATACAATAATATATGCCTATACTTGATTAAAAAGCTAACTTGTTAGTTGTTGTCTTTATTAGATTTTATGGAGATTAGTGAAACGTGGGGGGTTTTTAGTCTTCAGTGTGAATGTTTGAGCTGACTTGTTTGAGAAAAAGTGGGTTTTGACCTTTTGGAAAAAGAGAGAATCTTGCCCTTTCTTGAAATTTTCATCTTTTGCGGCTGTGCATGGTCAAAGTTTTTGTTGCTATAAAAAAAGTTGCAATTTTTATTGGAGAAGCTAATTTTTGATTTTGGATGTGATTCATCCCTTAGAAAACTGTAATAAGCCGCATTTTAGGGTATTTCTAGTTCATACAAGGTTGTATTAGGAGTTGAACCATAATTGATTTATCTTTATCTGTTTGTTGATATTGTTGTAGTTTCTAGTGGATCATCATCATTGTGGTCGCTGGCGAGGAGTGCAGGACTGTGTCTATAGTGCATGAAAATTCTTGGGGTGAAGCTGTTTAGGGGTAGTTGATAGATGTGGAAATCCTTGAAGGTTGTTTGGTGAGATGAGGGATGTTATCGGAGTTGATGAACTTTTTGAGGGCCTGCTTTCGGCCGAATTCGGGTGGATATGCACGTACAGGCTCAGATGCTGGAGGTAGACAGGATGGACTATTGTGGTACAAAGACTCGGGACAACATTTGTATGGCGAATTTTCAATGGCTGTGGTCCAAGCCAATAACCTGCTGGAGGATCAGAGCCAGATTGAATCTGGCACTTTGAGTTGCAATGAATCTGGCCCATATGGTACCTTTGTTGGTGTCTATGATGGGCATGGAGGGCCCGAGACATCGCGGTTTATCAATAATCACCTATTTCACCACCTGAAGAGTAAGTTCAACAAAATAATTGAATTAATGTCATATATTTTCTTGTTGCTTTGTTGTATTTTCCTCTGCCTTCCGATTGCAAGCCTCTTGTAGCTAAATATTACTTTTTAACTTGAGAAAAAGCATATGGGGATTGTCTTAGATAGACTCAAGGGAAGAAAAGCAGTAATCTAATCCATTTTTACTTAACTGTTGATCTAAAAAGATTAGAGAATAGAAGAGTTTGGATTCTGTTGCTTGTTTTAATATTCAAGAGACAAGATTTTTGCCTTATGCCAAAACAAGTCTATGCTAATAAGAGACTCTTTCTTTCTTTTTTCTTCTCTACCAGATTAATTGTTAGAGTATAGCTACTGAGGTTATGTTCTTTCTATTCCAACCTGCCAGAAGGGGTGGCAGTGGATGATTGTCCTTCCTAGTATTTGTTATTCTATCAGCTATGCAATATTTAAGACTAAAAAAGTGTCAGTTATACACTGAATTGTGATTAAAAAAATTGGGTTTATACCTTTTTAGTTGCATGCCTGTCTTTTATGGATTCAGCTGTGTTTTGAACCGTTTTTCTCCACATGATGATTGATTAAACTTATTCTTTCTCTGTTTTAAATTTCAGGATTTACTTCAGAGCAACAATCAATGTCAGTGGATGTAATTCGCAAGGCATTTCAAGCAACAGAAGAGGGATTTATGTCACTCGTTGCCAGACAGTGGTCAATGAAGCCACAAATCGCATCTGTTGGATCATGCTGTCTCGTTGGTATTATTTGTAATGGAACCCTTTATGTAGCAAACCTTGGTGATTCCCGGGCTGTTTTGGGAAGAGTAGTCAAGGCAACTGGCGAGGTTTTAGCCATGCAATTATCAACAGAGCACAATGCATCAATAGAGTCTGTAAGACAGGAGCTGCATTCTTTGCACCCTGATGATTCAAATATTGTTGTTTTAAAGCATAATGTATGGCGTGTGAAGGGCCTTATTCAAGTAAGTCACTTGTAGCTCATATTTTTACTCTCCGTGCTGGTAGAGCCAGTTATTTATATAATCCAGCTCTCTCTTAATTGAATTAAATTGTTACTTTTAAAATCTTTTGCCTTGCAGATTTCTAGATCTATTGGTGATGTATATTTGAAAAAGGCAGAATTCAATAGAGAACCTCTTTATGCTAAGTTTCGACTTCGTGAGCCGATCAAGAGGCCAATACTGAGCTCAGAACCATCAATATTGGTGCATCAGTTGCAGCCACATGATCAATTTATTATATTCGCATCTGATGGGCTCTGGGAGCACCTTAGCAATCAAGAAGCAGTTGATATAATTCAAAATAATCCCCGCTGTGTAAGATACATATTTAAATTCCACTATACTATATAGTATTATGCCATTCAGGGACGGACGAACATTATAGGTTGGGAGGGCCCTGGCCCTCCCTGACTTTTTTTTTTTAAAAAAAGAGAGTAATATATATATATATATATATATATATTTATTGCCAATTTTCTTTCATGTTGTGGGTTTCACGGTTTTTTTGACTTAAAAATTGTGTGTATGCTGAAAAGTTTAGTGTACATAGATTCAATTATAGATGCTTTTCGTGACATGCAGGAGAAATATTATGTGTTTTGATACATAATTAGCATTTTGAAATATATAATTATGAATATTTTGCATAAAACTTGGTGCTTATATATTTGTTAGAAGAATTTTTTTTAATTGGCCCTCCCAATAATCCAGGTCCGGCTCCGTCCCTGATGCCATTATCAGTAAGATTAAAATTATTGTGGATATTTTGGGGGTTCCTGTTTGTCCTGAGTACTTCATATGTGATTGAAAATTCCATGCTGTTGTTCCTCATATCTATTGATTATTATTTTTATCGTGATTTATTGCAAGTATCTGTCATGCTTGAATGGCGCTACTGCACCAAACTTGTTGGGATAATTTTGTATGCACCAGCGATATTGCAGTGCAGCTCATACTCCATAAAAATGAGATTCAATTTTGTTATATATGTCTAATGAGATGAGGAAGAATGCATTTTCATTATGAGAATTAGCCAGACTTTAGGACATGAAGTTGAAAGTTAGTGGCCTTTTATTTGTCCATAAGCTTTAAGGTGTGCCCCCTTGCTATATTGTTCGAGTGTGTTACATTTACTTGAACAGAAGCAATGAAGCGATCTAAGTGGTTTTCTCTGCAGCAATTGGAATCGGAATTTATCAAAAGTAGTGGACAAGATAGGATTAGGAATGATTACTTGAGAGAGAGTTGGGGTAGCACCTATTGTAGAAAAGATGGTAGAAACTCGCCTAAGATGGTTCGGGCATGTGTGGAAAAGACCTAGAATCTTTGGTAAGAAGAGTAGATTAGATGAATAGCAGACCAATCGCTTGAGGAAGACATGATTTATGATAGAACATTATGCCGTCGTTTGATCCATGCAGTCGACTTCACCTAATGGGAAAAGGCTTGGTTGTTTTTGTTGTAGTGGATTCATGCCTCCGAACTCAATAAAGAATGTCACTTAGAGAAGATATTAGTTTAGGGCTTAAATAAATATCAATTTTATGTAGTTGAGAGGTGATCATTTTTCCATACGAAAATTGTCTTATGATTTTTTTGGTGATCATGCAGTATTTTTAGGCTACAGAATCTTATTCTTTAAATTATAACCAAAAAAGGTTGTCTGTTATAATTTTGCATACAGAACTTTATTCTGGAATTTAAATCCTTCCATTGACTTGGTTAACTCATCAACTCTTGCAAAACAAATAGTGTTCTTAACTTGGAGAACTCTGCTATTCAAGTATGATTGTGTAAATTGGTCTTGAAGCTATACTTGTTGGATAATCTTGGATAGATGAAGGATGGCTGAGTGAGATATTGGCATTGCATATAACAATACGCTTAAATGCTTTATTGCATATGCTGGCATTGCATGTAATACGCTTAAATTATTTTTGAATGGATGTTATGAATTCCTGAAGAATTTCAGGCAGAAGCATAGTACATAATAAATTTATGTTCTATTTTCTATCCTCCTTTCAGGGAAGTGCAAGGAGGCTGGTGAAAGCTGCACTTCAAGAAGCAGCAAAGAAGAGAGAAATGAGGTATTCAGACTTAAAGAAAATTGACCGCGGAGTTCGGCGACATTTCCATGATGACATCACTGTGATTGTTGTGTATCTTGACTCAAATCTCGTGAGTAGGGCAAGCACTGTCAAGTTCCCTAGTATTTCTGTTAGAGGGGGTGGTATTAACCTGCCTCATAACACACTGGCACCAACAGAGATTGGTGGTACCTGATCCAAGTTGTATCTTATCTTTTTCTTTGTTGTATCATTTTCTTGTGTGAATACCAGTTATCTTCAAATAGCAATGGGGGGAGCAGCACTTCAATCTTTGAATGTGAACTGTAACTTGCTAGTTACTAGAATACTAATACTCATGTTTAGGTTTTTTTTCCCCTCAAATGAAAAGAACAGAAGAGATCTTCTGATGACCATTATAAGAGTTGCCTCGGCACCATTTTACCCCTTTCACCATTTCCCCCTTCATTTTATTTTTTTTTGTAATTTTTTGTCTTACAAATTGTGATTTGGGATGTAAGCCATCATCTATGTTTCATTTGCATGTAAGTTCTGTTGTCTTGCTGAGGAAGTTGGTTCTTTTTAGCTGTAGATAATGCTTTGAGGTGGAGGAGAGGGGAATATCACACGTGTAATGTTGAAGGTATTTTCATGGTCAGATTGAAGATAAGTAGATAGCAAATTCAACAATCTTACTTTCCACAAGGAAGTGCATCTGAGGTTCAGTTTAGCCTCAAACTGGGCTAGATTTTGTTGCAAACACCTAACTTGAAATGTTAGTACATATGAGCTAGTGAACCACCACCATCTTTTGTCTTCAGTACCCTTTCCTAATTATATCTAAGGGGAAAGAAAATATGCTTAACGCCCACATGTCTTGTCCCCTATACTCAAACAAGCATAAGTTGTACTTATCCCAAGGAATATAAATTGATGGTTTTATTCAATATGCACTAAAAGCCTCTATTATTCTGGGATATTGTTCTGCTGATCACTGGGAAAACTTGTCTTTGTTTCTTTTCTTCTAATTGATAAGGCAGCAAGGCATGAGAAAACGTTGGACTAAGGAAAGCAATAACATATTAACTGGTTAAAACTTAAAAGGATTTTGTGGAAGGTTACATTATGATTGGTAAAGTACATCCCATGTGATTTTAACGTGGTTTGCAAAAGTTCAGATTATTAATATTTTTTTGATCAGACAAAATGATTTTAACATGAAACTAAATAATTAATAATACTGTATAATTAACCCTAAAATTAACTTTTATAAGTCTTAGGGTCCGTTTGGTTTAGATTTTGATAGAACTGATTTTGAAAGAATTAATTTTGAAAAAATGGAGTTCAAAAAAATTGATTTGTGTTTGATAATGATATTTTAAAAGGGAATTTAGAAGAATTGTTTTTCTTTGGGTAGAATAAAGTAGAATCACTTTTTTTGAGATTTAAATTACTAAAAAGGACATTGTAGTTTGGACATCCCACCTTTTTCTCGTTGACTTCAAGGAAATGTCAGGGTATTCAAGTAAAATTGGTTTTTCCGTTACGAATCTCAAACCCAAAAGCTCCTATGTGTTAGCTTTCCCTAAATTTGATTTTCAACCCATTCAAACACACTTTTGTTCACCATGATTTTTATCCAAACAGAAATTTAAAAAGCAAAATTGATTATGCGCCCTGCTAACGGGATTTTGAGATGCAAGAATCTCAAACAAACAGACACACCGGGCAGTTTACTAAGTTTTGACAATTATATTTAAAAGCATATTTATAATATCTGAAAATTAAAATTTATAAAATAATTTTACCTATCAACATTTTTTTATTTTATTACAATGGGAAGCTAAGAAGAGGTGGACATTCCATTCCATGTGCAGTTCTGGTTGACACACACTAGAGATCTGAGATTCTGCATAACTATATCGCCAATGGAACAAAAAAGAGGCAATACCGCAATAGCACCTGCACGGCTGCACCACTTGACATGCTTAGGACTTAGGGGCAGCACAGAAATCTTTTGAATCACACCTGAAATAACTCCAAATACTGGCACAAAATCTAGTGTCAATAGAGGATCTAATCCAAGGGGTAATTTGGTCTTAAATGTAACAGTTGTGCTAAACCCACACTAAAACAGAATTTAGTTTATGGTAGAAACACAATTATTCTCTCATTATTATAAGAGTATTATTATTACAAGACAAACAAAGACTAGGTTTTAAAAAATCAATTAACTGACAAAACCATCCTCTGGTGGAGTGGAACGGTTTTTACTGACTCCGTTTGTGTTTGACTCCACTTTTTTACTCTCTCTGCCAGCGGCTGCAATGCATGTCATGTGTGTCCTTTCTTTTTGGCTTTTTGCATTATTTTTTAATCCCTCCTCTAGCTACGCTGCTACGCTCTTTTTTAACAAAAGAATGGTCGTACTCAAGTCATCAAGTGCAGTTGTGTTTTTCCATAGCTCTCGTGACAGCAAGCAAGAGATAATTAAAAGGATTATGAGAAAAAAATTTATAAATCTCAACTAAATCTATCATTTTTAAAAAAAAAATTATTCTTTCTTTTATATGATCATATAACAAAAATAAAAACAAGATTCAATTTTTTAAATATTTATAAGATTATTTTTTTTAATAAAATATAACACATATAACAATTCTTATCCACATTATTTTTTATATAACATATTATATTTTCATTTATTAAAAAATAGAGTTTAATTTTGATATATTGTCCATGTCTAAACTTTTTATACTACTGCCAACGAAGGTTGGTCAAGTTGCTAAAGATACCACTCATATCCCATAAATATATGAATTCGAATCCTGCTGTCGATGTGAGGATCTCATAGATAAGTAATCTATAAGTACCTCTATAAACTTTTTTAAGTCATGAGACCTACCCTAACTCACCCCGGGACCCAACAAAAAAAAATTATATTACCTATCAGTCATACATTAGCTTATAACTTTTAAAATAGTTATTACAAATATTTTTTTTAATGATATTATATTTCATAATTATTTATTTAATAATGTAAAAAATGTTTACATTAGGAATACATTTTAATTAAATCCTAAAAAATAACACTACAAACATTTGTATTATACTTAATTTTATAATATGAAGAGGAAAAAAACACCCTTTCCCGGTGCAAATTGCCAAACACTAGATTCTTGTCTCCTTTCTCTTTCTCGAGCCCCTACCTTCTCTCTCCCCCTCTCTCTCTTCTCTGCTAATGTGTAGTCAAGTTACAGTTTTTCTAATAAGGATATTTTCTGCAAATGCAAATGGTACAGTTTTTAAGGATTCTATTGCCATTAATATCTAACCATCCATTTCTTCAACACCTGCATTTTTATCTCAAAAACAAAAATGGTACCTTTACCCTCAAACTTGGGTAAAAAAGCTATTTTTCTTTAAAACCCAGTTGAAAGTCTTTACTCCATCTGGGAAAGCTCCCTCCTTTTTGTCAGGAAAAAGAACAAGCACAGTCCACCAAGTTAGAACCTTTCTCACCCCATCTTCTAAAAGCATTCTAACTCTTCTAAAGGGTAAAATCACATTCTAAGAGAGATGGGATGTGTTGCCTCTAAACTAGAGGAAGAAGAGGAAGCAGTAGCTATCTGTAGAGAGAGAAAACGCCAGTTAAAGCTAGCTGTGGAGAAAAGATATGCACTTGCTGAGGCACATTGCAAGTATTTTCGCTCTCTAAACGCAGTAGCTGCAGCCATTAACCTCTTTGTTGCACGCCATTCTTCTCCTTCACCTCCTTTCCTTATAACCTTCCCTCCTCCTTGTCCTTCCACTCCTTCTCCACCAACTGAGAATGTCATAACCAATCCCATGTTCCTCCAGCAGACACCATCAGAAAACAAGCATGAAGCCATTGCTTGTGACTCATGCACCTCTTCTTTAACAACCCCAGAGTCTTCTGAGGAAGAGAGTGAAGAAAAAGGGGAGGGAGAAGAAGATGAAGAAGGTAAGAGAGAAGAGCAAGATGAAGAACAGCCATGTGGGTACTACTACATGCCTATGTCTATGCCTATGCATATGCCTGTGCCACCTTCTATGCCATCCCCACATAGAGATTTTGGGTGGGACTTCTTCAACCCATTTGACAGTGTGAGGACTGAGGTTATCAGTGGCTACCGCAGGAACTCAGACGATGATCTGAGGGTAGTGAGGGAGGAGGAAGGGATTCCAGAGTTAGAGGAGGAAGTGGAAAGAGAAGAGCTTCAGCACAACAAGGTGGTGACTACTGTTGAAGAGAACAACAATGAAGGTGCAGTAGAGCATGTGATGAGTGGTGTTGAAACTGTGAAGGTGGTGGATGTGGCTACTGAAAACCAGGGGGAGCAGAGGGGGCTAGCAGTTCTTGATACACCAGAAGAAGGGAGAGAGTTGCTTGAAGCTTTGAAAGATATTGAGGACCATTTTGTTAGGGCTTATGATTCTGGTAAGGATGTAACTAGGATGCTGGAGGCTAATATGATTTCCCTTCATTCTAGTTTGGAGGAAATAAAAGGTGGGTCCTATCTTCAGCGTCTTCCTATAGTTTCACAAACTTTATGAGCTATTTTCTTTTGCAAATATCAAATTCAAGTAGCAGTTGAGTTTCTTAAATTGTAATAATTAATAATAATTACAATGGAATGAGTAATTGGTTCATGGAAAACTTATACAATGTTGTGTTGGCTCTAGTCTCTACCTCAGATTAGCCTCAACTTGAGCATGTGCAAGGTATGATTATTATGTTTCTGTAAACTTGTTTTCATTTCCATTATGGAACGTCCTCTCCTCATTCCTGCTGTGGATTTTTTCAAGTAATGGGTAAACTCCAATCTTGGATGACTTAGGTAATCTGTATACTTGTAATTCTGTTATTTGAATTTTCTTATATTCATACATAGTACATAGGCCATCGTCTTATACCCTTACATGTAGGTCAATGCGATCCAATTAACCAAATTAGCTAATGTTTTCATTTGTGAACCCTCAAAAGGAGTGCCGTTCTGCTAGACTAGTTTTATTTTCTCATACACTAGACTGACTAAACATTACAAAATCTATCCCTCTATTCATTCTTAATAGTTAATACACTGATGTACTTTATATATTCCTCCTTCATATGCACTTCAATGTATTTGTATTTGTTCACAAGCTGATTCTATGCTTCAGTCTCAAGTTTCAACCCTAGAAAAGTAATTTGAACCATCTGATCTCAATGCAGGAAGTTCGACCAAACTCATTCATGCAATAACATGGAAGTCCTTTTCATCTAGTACATCATCATGCAAGAGTCTCGTGGTTTCAAATATGAAAAATTCTCCAACTTGGGTGGAATATAAGAATGATCTATTTGATGATTATGGAGGAATGGATTCAGGAAGTCATTTATTAACCTTAGGAAGGTTATATGCATGGGAGAAGAAACTGTTTGAGGAGGTTAAGGTAGGTCAATCTTATAATCCTTTTTATTGAATCCATATTTTCTTTGATACAATGGTACTGCTTCAACGTGTATTCTGGAATGGATAACTCTGAGCATCACAAGTGCTGACTTTCTTTTTCATTTTGCATTTATCTATCTAGTATCTACATGTAAATTCTGGGGGTATTTAACTTCTATTAATGTTTGGCATCATGGCTTTTGTAGAGTTATCCTCTTTGTTAAAATTTTATCATCTGCATTATTTAGTATACTCCCTTATAGGTAAACTCAGATCAATGATGAAAACATGATGACAATGATTTGAACATGGAATGATATAGGTTAGATTACGAATTGGCAAGTCAAAATTTGACTTTTATTTGACAAATATCCATTTCGAAAGATGCAATCTCATTGCATCATTCCATGTCATGTCCTAAGATGTGATTTTCTTTGTGGAAATACCAATATTTTTACAATGGGATGGTTAATCACCTTGACCACCAAACTTTTAACCAAAGACAGTTGGCTTTTCATATTGCTAAGATGTATGATTGTCTTGCCCAATGGGATGGTTTTAACTAAAGACAGTTACATCTTTTCAACTACATGATATCATGCAGTGCAGATGTCAAAATTTTCTTTCAATGTCTCAACCTTATGTCTAAGATATTGAATGAATTTCTGTCTATTAATAAGCAATCTGCTAAACTTGACAACATCCCTTGATAAAAATGAAAACAGGGAGAAGACTCAAATCAACCAAATTCCCTAGAGAATTTCTAAACAAGAATGGCATTTTTCCCCTTTTAATTCTCCTCAAATTTTGTCTTTTCAAGCATAGCTTTGTTTTGCTCCTTACTTGAAAAATTTTCTTTATCATATTAGGCTGGAGATAGCACACGGAAAAACTATGAGAAAAAATGCGCACAATTGAGGAACAAGAATGTTAGAGGAGATGATGAAGTAAGCATGGACAAAACTAGAGCTGCAGTGAAAGATCTATATGCTGGGATCTTGGTTGCAATTCGACGGGCAGAGTCAATCTCAAAGAGAATTCAGAAAATGAGAGATGAAGAGTTACAGCCTCAAATTGTTGAACTGTTAAAAGGGTGAGATAATATACCACTGGAAACTAAACAAACTCAACAATTACGAGTTTCTTTGGTTTCTTATTTTCCATTTTCCTAATGCAGCTTGACACAATCATGGAAGATTATGTTGGAATCCCATGAAACTCAGAAGAAGATTATTTCTGAAGTGATATCTTTCACCTGTCCCACGTATGGGAAATTCTGCAATCAATCTCATTTATTGGCAACATTTACGCTTGAAGCTCAGCTTCAAAATTGGTGTGCGCGCTTTAAAGAGTATACTGCAGCTCAAAAAGCATATGTTGAAGCTCTGCATGGATGGCTGAGTAAGTTCATAGTCCCCGAAGTTGAATTTTACTCAAGAAGCAAAAATGCTGCCATGCCATTTCAAGTTAACGGGCCACCACTACTTGTTATATGCAATGATTGGTTAGCTTCCATGCAAAAGTTACCAGATAAAATGGTTTCTCTTGCATTGAAAAGTGTTGTGAAGGATGTGAAAGCTTTGAGGCTTAAGCAAGGTGAAGAGCAGCAGCAGAAAAAGAAAGTAGACAGCCTAGCAAAAGACTTGGACAGAAGATTTTCGGGGTCACATAAAGTGAAGACAAAGATGCTTGAGTGGCAAGTCACAGACCAGCAATCTGATATGGGAACAGCAGATGATGAAGACCAATGCATGATGGAGAAGAATGATCATTTAGAGACACTGAGAAGAAAACTGGAGGTAGAGAAGGAGAAGCATCACAGCTGCATGCAAGAGACACAGAGGATCACATTACACGGATTGCAATCTGGGTTTTCTCTAGTCTTTGAATCTTTAACAGAGTTCTCAAAAGCTTCCCAAAAAATGTACAATGACCTTGTGACTTACAGTGAAAATAGTGACAAGGGTGGGAACATTACGTATATAGAGGGTGGTTGCGATGTTGAAAATTGCAACAGTCAAAATGGACAATAGAATTAGTGAGGGTGTGGATTTGGGGTGCTTTATGTAAATTATGTTTAGTGTTGTGCCGAAGCAGCTCGCTGAGGCATCAATTTTTAAGGTATTGGTTGATCTTCTGACTGCACTATTAGTATTGGTATTGTATTCATGTATTGTTGCTGAGAGTGTGCTTAATATGTTATTTGTCATTTATGAATCAATATTCCTCCTATTTTCTGTATTTAAAATGCAGGAAATTCAACAAGGTAGTTTTTATAATTAATTTGACACTGAAACGCTTAGGACGAGTTCAGATAAGATTGTCTATTCAGTTTTTGCAATATTTTATATAAATTAATTCAGCATAAGGAAAGTTGTAATTTTGAATAAAAAATAGGAAAAATTACAATATAAAATTTAAATGACTCAAACTGATAACTTCACAATCATGCCGTCATCTAGCATCAATCAAGCTGCCACCTATTTACCAGATTTAGCAGAAATTCGATTCTCAATCTCTTGCAATTAGATATGGGGATAATTCATAATTGTAGTGATATATTAATATTGACACCAATAAGTATTAGTATTAGTATATATTGTTTTTTTACCCCTCTTAATTCTTTTCAATTTTTATATTCTTCATCCAAACACAAAGGTTGAGATGCGTTCTTTACTTGAAACTGTGAAAGAGCAAGTGCTTATGACCCACCAAAAACAAAAAGCAAGGAAGATGCTTCATCAGAAAGCCTAGGGACAACAGAAAAATAATCACACAATTTGATACCATCGTAAACATGAAAGCATATCTACAACATTCCGATATTGTGAGAGGACGCATAACACAGATGCACGCGTGATATAAACAAGACATTTGCCCTTTGGACTAGGAAATCACTTCCAGTGAGGCAGTGGGTTTAAGTTTGGAAACCAAATAAGAAAGAGTACTAGAGTAGAGTTAAAACCACTTTTCAAGGATTAAAAAGGAAACAACTCCCAAGTGATTTTTTTCATCTTGTCTATCAAAAGAAGTAAGATGTATTGAGATTGCAACATGCTCACCAAGTGTGAACATTAATCTAGATATTTCCAATATAAGTTTCATATGTAACTTGCCAAGACAGAGAACTACATTCTATTCAAAGTTTTGTACAATATGCAATGACTTTACATCCTAAAAAAAGCTTGGGTATGATCATGCTGCATGCAAATGAATAATTACAAGTTTCACATTTTAATATAAGATCACCGTGTCTTCCAGTCTACCTCAGGTATAGAGACACCAAGAATTGAGAGATAATTATGATTTCACTAACAACAGCAGCAGGGGAGTGTATGCCCAGAAATGGGACAATATCTACCTGCAACCAGTTCTCTACAGCTGACCCTACCACAGCGCCAGCTATAAGCCCTCCTATGGTTATAACAGTAGCCTTCCCTGCAAAAGTAATCAGAATATAAGAGGAAAATGAGAAAGGAAAGAAGAGTGTTTATGCTAATCTAAAAGAATTAAGCTAAGTTTAAGACACAAGTAAAAGTTCTGACAGGCTTTGAAAAAGATCCCAACCACCGACATCTAGAAGTACCCTTTGTTAATGAATAATTCTAAATTCTCCTACTAATCTTCCTCCTTTTTTTTTGACTGGGTACTAATCTTCCTACTTACTAAATAAATAAAATATTGATTGTATTTTATATATCCAAGACATTGAATGCATTACTTTTTTATCTACTATTTTCTTTATTTAGTAGGAAGATGATTAGTAGGAGAATTTTGTAGGAAGATATAGCAGAACTCTTTGTTAACGTGGTCAACATTTTCAACAGCATTAAATACCATACTTATTTGATACTTCTTAGTCCTTTCTAGACACAGCCATTTTTGAGTATTAGTATCCAGATTAGCAGCATCAGAATTAGAATTGTTTTATATAAACCCGTAACTAAACTTTTAACACTGGGAGTCTGGAGAACATAAGAAGTGAAGTAAATTCAACAGGTTGGCTTCATTGTTCTGACAGAGTCTGGGGTACTAGTTAACATGGCAGCAACTAATTGTGTGCTCCAGGTCTCGATACAAAACAAGTGGAAGTTGAGCACACAAAATGTTATTATGAATGCCTAAAAACTTAAACCTAGTAGCCTTTTCAGAATATTATATCATGCAAGGTTAAGGACCTTAATTTAGCTCGGAAAACAATCTAGAAACATTTTATAGTCATATACAAGAAGAAGAAGTAAGTCTCGTCCCATTAGGTGGATAGCTACATGGGTCAAGCAACATTATGTTCTATAGTTCTATCAAAAACCAATTTTTTAAGAAAATCTGATCCATAACACGCATTGCTTTTCTGCATAGCTGTCATCAAATACAGACAACCCGTTGAAAATTACACTGACCTCCTTCGAGGTTTGGCTTAACTACAGCTGGCATCCTTCTTATTTCAGAAATTAACTTCTCGTAAGATTTATATTATCATTGCATTTACCCCTTGAGATGTATCTTATCACTACACTTATCCCCCCGAGGTTTATGTTATCATTACTCACACCTCCTATAACATAAACTTTAAAGAAGGTTAGTGTAATTTTGAAACAAAAGGAATGCGTGATATAATTAAGCCAAATCACATGTAAGGTCAATCTTATTCTCCATTTGATTAATGTATAGGAAATAACATTACAGAGTTTCTGCTATGACTTTCTTAAAAATAAACATTTTATGAATATCACCCAACATGAAACAAAATTATTTTGTATCGCAATGAACGATAATAGAGTGTATCTACACGAGAAACCTCCTTACCTAACTTAACATTCTTTTTGGTCATGAAGTACAAGGAAGCTCCAAAGCTACCAGCCAAGATGAGTCCAGGAACATCAGCCCCAGTATAAGCTGCAGAGGGTGTAGAAACCCCATTAAAGTAGGTTAAACACAACAATGCACCATATACTCCAGCTTGTAAACCTAAATCACTGGTGGAAGGTGTCTCAATTGAAACAGGTGAATTCTTCATGGTGGATTGCAACCATTGAGGCATTGATCCCATAGATGGGGACTTCACACGTTTGACATCAGCATAACGAACACTACTGCTTGCTACCTTTCCTGCCCGCCGCTGAGTTAAGCTCTGCATAAGTATAATGTCGTATGCAGCCTCAACCTAAAAAAACCCACCAAAGACATCGATATGGGAATAGACTTTATCTAGAATTCTAAAAGAGATTACCAGGACTGGAAATGTGACATATTAATGCTTTCCACTGCTTACCAACAGTAAATCACCACCTAGAGGATTGACCTTATCATTGTCAATCAATGGCAAACATAATACTGCATGCTCATATTTACTGTTCAAAGGATTAGTCTTTACCCAAATGACACCCATTATATTTTTTTTCAATCCGAACATTTACATACACAATCTATACCCACACGGATCACAAATTAGAAAAATATTTTAAACTATAAAGTATAAACCATATTTAGTAATGATAATTGCACCAAGAAAAATGTGCACAAAAACATCACATACACGTAATTAACCATAGCCACTCATGGTTAACCCACCTGGTAAGGTAGTAGGAGGTATTTGATTAACCATTTGTCAAACATATTTAATTAATAATATACCTATATATATAGATATATAGCCAATTGGTAGTTTAAATTCGTGATTAACAGCAAACAGGTAAGTGGTTAAATCAGTTTGATAATTGGTTAAATGCGTGTCTATAAGGTTTCTGTACATATTTTACCTGTGCAACTACCATGTTTAAGGCCCCAAATGAAAATAAGTTCATTCAATTTTCCAGCCGCTATAGTAACTAAACAAGTAAGCGTAAAGTGATTTTTATTCTAAATTTTTCACCTTCCCACTTCTCCCTACTCAACCAATTACCAAAAACCCGCATGAGAGTAACAAAATAACAGGGAATCAGCTGAATTACTCATAAAATCTCTTACTGAAGCAAAAGCCAATTTCTGACTCCGTATTGATCAGAATCTAATGCACAAAAAAGGGATAGTGGCAAATTCAGTATAAAACAAGACCCATAAACCAATTTTTTATTTTTCTATTACGGATAACCAATAAAAAACAAATAAAAAAAATTATATACCACATAATCCGATATGATTGAGCATGAAAATACGAATGGGTAGCTATAATTAGCATTCGAATTCTGGGAAAGACAAGAAAACCTGTGCAATGGTTTGTTGGTCATCCTTGCAAGTAGCGAGGATGGAGTTCTTGGCGCGGAGGATATCGTCGAAAGAAGCACCCTCTGAGACGCCGAGCAGCTTCAGCGCGTTCTCCACCGACATCTCGAACGGCGCCGAGTCATCGGCTCGAGACCCGGCTTGAACCGGTGCCACCACGGTCCTGCTGCTGGTTAACGCGCTTCGTCTATATGACTGTATTTGTAGCAGCGCGCCTCGCCACGGTTCGGTTATGATTGGCTTTGCGATCGGAGGGGGTTCGACCCGTCGAACCGGAAGTCCGGAGAAGGCTGAGCAGGTGCATAGACGGTCGGGCCGGACGGAGAAAGTGGCAGCCATTTATTTTGTGAGAGAAATGAAATGTGAGGCTTGGAATGGAATAGAATGGAGTGAGAGAGAGAGATACGAAGTGAAAGGGAAATATTGAAATAGTTAGTAACTTAACTGCAAAAGCAACAGCAAAGCACCACATTTTTTGTTAATGAGACTCTCGTTGCTTCACCACCAATGATTGCTAATTGCTTGTTTGTTAAGGGCATGTTTCGTGGTTTTCAAAGAGAATGGTGGAATTGTTAGTAATGGAGTGATTTAAAATAGAGGGGTAACAGTCTACCGTTTGGAAAAGTTTGGAGGGAAATCTCAAACTCCCAATTTGGACGATATGAAAATTATGGGTTTTGGATGGAGTGGAGTGGTTTGGATTACCATCCACAATCATTCCACTCCATTAATGATGACACTCACAAACAATAGGTATTTAATGTATTTTTCTCACTCCACTCTATTACTAACCATCTCACTCCATCATCCCAACCATAGTAAGGATTTTGAGTAACCAAATGTGACTTTAAGCATCCTAAGGCAAATTTATTGTTAGAGACAATAAGTGCGTATTTGTTTTATGCCAAAACTCCGTTTGAGACTACTTTGATTCAAAGCTCATATTTTGAGCTTTCGGTAAAAGTGTCTCGCGGCACTACATTTCTCCGTTTGCGTTGATTTTAATCCAAAACAAGCTGAGCCAGGTGTTCATATCAAAATCGATCAAAAAAGAAATCGAAAACCGATTCAAAAAATCGAAAACCGAACAAAGTCGATGTCTATTGAAATTTTTTGAATCTTGTTTTGTGAAAACCGATCGGATCAGATCGGTTTTTGGATCCTTTTTTAAACCGAACCCAAAAACTGATCCAATACAAACCAAACCGCATATATAAAAGTTAAAATATATTTATTCCATTTTTTGCATTACTGGTTTTTTATTTGTTAGTTTTTTTTCTAATAATACATTCTATTTTGATTTGACATAACTTTTTTACTATTTCTAAGTTCCAAATATAAAAAAAGATGTTTTGGAACTAGTTGATAATGTTATTTATTTATTTTATACATGTTTTATGAAATGTTATTATATGAATATATAAACATGTATACATGTTTAAGATTTTGTTCAATTTAGTTTTTAATCTTGATACTTTGATATAATATAAATATGTAATGATATGTCGGTAAAAATTGAATCAACCGAACCAATCCAAACCGATCATCTTGATATCTTAAGTACCCAACATATAACAAGACAATATATTTTCTTTTGTTAATGGAAGTGGTATATGATTTATAACATCTGATATGTTTTTTCCCCTCGATCCCTATCTATTTTTTAAACTATCTTCATTTTTCTTTATCGGCCATGGGTTTTACTTTTCAACGTTGCACTTTTAGTGTGAGATTCAAATATACATCTTTTTTTTTTTTTGTAAAAGAACTTCATTCAAAAGAAAAACAAGGGATATTACAAATTGATTGAAGCAAATGTGTTGGGGCATTCCCAATCCACGTATTAGAGTAAAAACTAAGACTTAAGCCAACGGAGACAAGAGCATCACTATATAAAGATTGATAAGAAACCAAAGGAGCATGACCAAACCAATATCTAAATCCTAGCTTCCAGTCTATCAACATCTTTCGCACTCGGTCAAATACGACCGAGAAGTGAGAATCCACAATCTTTTTTTCTATCCAGTTACGGATCAAATTTTTAGCTTTTGCAGGCACATTTCGACTACAAGTGGTCTCGGGATTGGTCATATTGAACCCTTGCTCGGAAGACGATTGGCAACCAGAGAGGAGACAGACATTGTTATCAGTCACACATGTTCCTGTAAACCTCATGCCTTTCCAAAAAACCCTTCTCCGTTGGGACTTTCCATCAAATAGCAGGAGGGCATCCTTTCCCCTACTGATCTGAAATCCCATCCTGAACAAAAAGGGACCCAAATAGGCACCATTAACAGCAACCCTAACAAGATATGATTTTTTACCTGCATCTGGAAGCTTCCGTGGGGGGCGTTTGGGACCTAGCTCTAATGGAGGTGGAGCGTCTGCATATTTCTTCAGATCGGAAGTTTGTAGGAGCTCATGAGGCGGTGACTCAGGTGGGGGCCGCTCCACCGAGGTAGGGACCAGAGCGGTTGTGGGAGAGAGCGCATGGGGGTAGGCAGATGGTTCGGAGGCTGCGGGGGGGAGGCGGCGGTAAGGTGGCGAGTTGAGTGAATATCCAGTTAAGGAGCTATTCCTCCATGGGTGGCTGAGCTAGAGACGATTAGGAGGTTGAGGTGGTTTGAAGGGTGTTTGCTGGGTATTTGGGTGGAAAAGGTGGAAACTGGGTGGGAGGTGAAGTTGGACAGCAAACACTGGTGACTGAGGGGCATTGGTGGTTGCTGGAGGCACGGTGGCAGCCTTCTCGCGAGGGAGGAATGAAGAGCAGCAATGGACGAACCCCAACCGGTGGGGGGAGGAAGCCTCCATGAAGGAGGAAGTATGACTCTAAACTAGTGGAGGAGATGACCCTAATATGTGGCAGCCCATAGGGAGGAAGAAGAGAGAAGGATACGAGAATTTTAAAAATAAATTGAATATTGGTAAAGGCAAAAGATCTACTTAATTAAATATATTTTTATACGAGAAAGTGGTTTCAAGCAGCTTCCACCCAAATCCAAATCCAATTGGATAACTCTAAAGGCTCTATTTGAGTCACATGTAATGGCTTGAAAACCAAGTATAAACATGTGCCTCACAATACACTATATAATATATACATAATATATGTTATGAATCAACGTGTGGTTGGTCCAAGAGGTATTGAGTTAAGATTTCTTAAATAAGTAGTCAGAGATTTGATATTTGACTGTTGCGTATAGAAAAAATCTGGTTGGAAAATGTCTCTTTCAATGTCGTCAAATATTTCAAGGGATTTATCTCCACAACGACGCACAATCGCACATGATACCCTAAAAAACATAATAATATATGTAACACCGTAGTTTTACACCTATGATTAATTATTTTATTTGGATGTTTAAATTTATTATGTTATGTGGTTTAGTTTGAGTAATTAAATTACTCTTTTCAAATTATTTTATTGGGTGCGTTAGCACTGACTTATTTCAGTGAATGCACGTTTACTAGACAATAATTTACGTTATTGTCACTATTATACCAGTACAGAAAAATATTTTAAATAATGTGAATAAGAGAAAAGCATTTTCATATTCTCATTCTATTTAATTTTAGAGTTAAAAATATTTTGGTTTGACCTTAATCGGAGATTAAATTTTGGACTGGGTATTTTCTTAGTTGATCAGTTCAACTATTAATCTTTACTCTAATTTGAATTTCGAAAACATATCCTTATCAATCTTTATTTTTAGATTCTAAAAAGTAAAAACATGTTTATTTTAGGCCTAATATTTATCACTCATTTTGTACCTATCACTAAGTAATTTGTTTAAAAACCCATTTTCTCTCTTTTCTCTCTCTTTCTCTCGACGCAATCTCTCTCTTTCTCCCTTATCTTCTCTGCTTCTCCTCTTTTCTTCCTTCTTTCCTTCTTTTTCTCTTTTCTTCTTCTTCCTCCCACCTCAACTCCATCTCCTTCTTCCTTGCGGACTGGTTCGCGCCGCCACCTGCAAGCCGCGCAACCACCACCTCAAAGAGTAGATCCGGTCGCTGCTTACCAGCACGAGGGAGAAGACAGCTGCGCAACCCACACGGATTCCGGCCGTTTGCTCCGCCATTCGACGTCGTCGACCACCGCCTGGCGTGGAAAGGACGACGATCGCGCCGCGTAGGGAGAAGACAGTCGCGATCTACACGCGTCCCGCCCTGAAACTCCTCCGTTCACAACTGCTCCGATCGCGCGCCGCCATCACCACCACCTTCAGCCACCATGTCCTCTCTTCTTCACCTTGGGTAAGAGTTGTACCTCTAACCTATTCTATGTTTTAAATCCCAAAATTGATTTTGAAACCCTAACCCTAACCCTCTGATTTCAGATTTTAATCTTGAAATTTAAAGTTGTTTTATGAGATTGTGACTGTGAGTTTGTGTTTCCCTAAACCAATTTCATTATTCTGAGTTTTCCCTAAATTTTAATAAGGAGCCCTAAACCCCCAATTTGATTTTATTTGAATTTGGGTATGTTTTTGTGAAATTAATTATGATTCAGTGTAATTAGGACTCTTAATGGATGATTTCCAAAGTTCTTTTTCAAGAGCTTTTAATCAAAACAAAGTTTCCTAAAAGGGTATTAGGAAGCGTGAGCTTCAAACATGATTTTCTTTAAAAATAACCTTGTTTGGTAATTAGATTAAGTGTTTAGATAAAGTTAGAATGTGTGTTTGATCATGTGAAATTGATTTCTTGATTTTTGGTTGTTGCGCGTTGTTGGATTCCCTCTCTGAGACGTTTGACACGGCTATGCTTGCTTGATGGAGTAGATAGTTACACTCTTGGAGCTAATGTGAGTATTAAGACGAGGATCCTTTACTTGTCTTCAAAGGTAAGGGGAGTTTGCCTAGGGATATTCAATAAATGTATGCATGTGTATAAGTGTTTAACTGGATAGTTATATGTTGATTGAGCTTACTTGATTATCTTATGTACTTGAAATGTTGTGCTATTATCTGATGTTGAACTGTACTTGTTCTAAATGATAAAATGCATATATGTGATGAACTGCTTTCAACTGTGATATTAGCATTGCACTGATGATATATACTGTTGTTGATTGAAAGTTTGCTAAGCCAGACGTGCATCTGTGCTCAACCGTTATAAGGATTAAAAACCTTAATAAGCTTTGAAGATGAAGGGATTGGTGTTCTTTTCCAAAAGCTCATTAACTTAAAGTACTTGTTTTAAATGTTGAAATGGTTTTGGTGTACTACTGTTTTACAAGAGAAAAATCCTTTTCGAACTATGTGTTTTCAAGTGAAAACTTTCGAAAATATTTTACAATATCCTATTGGGGATTTTCAAAGTTAAAAGTGTTTCAAAAACATTTTATAAAGGATTTTCAAAAGAAAAGGTTTTCTCCCAAATGATTTAGAAACTTTCCGATAGCCAGCATAGGTTATCGAGGCTTTCGATTTCGAAAACTGTTTTCTTCAAATGAAAGATAAGTACTAAAAGAATAGGAATCTAGACGTGAGACGTCGCCTCTAGTTTTCCATGCTTAGCACGTGATCTTGGATCAGTGTTAATTCGGGACCGTAAAGTCCTATTCGTAATGTTATGGACTTCAAGTCCAATTCGCGGAATCGAGGACGGTTCGTTCTGATTTCCATTGTTGTGGGCTATTGTCCTTAGCATGATAAGTAAAACATGACTAAAAGTATATTGATTTCCATTACCACAAACCTTGACTGCGGCCACGGTCTAGGTGTTGGGATTGAGCATTCGGACTGTGTGTCCTATGTTTCTAAGTTTTCAAGTGATGGGGAAATAATGTTAAGTCATTAGCTTTGAGCTTTGACAGTGAAATATTTACACAAAGAAAAACCTTAAAAGGACAGTTTTTATTCATATGCATTTCCCACGCAGACGTGCCTTGGCTTATTGAGGATACTCATGGGGTATCTGAGAGTCAGTCACATTGCTAGCTGTTTCGTTAAGGGCCTGTGGCGTTGTCCGACCAAGAGGCCTGGTGCATCGGGGATGCGGTGGCAACAGCCCGGTGGGCGGGAGCTTGACCAACTCTATCTTCTCCGGTGATAACATGGTGTTGTGATCTCATGAGATTAAGTTAGAGCCTGATGATTGAAGTGTCATGCATATTTTCAAAAGATTGATTTGTGCGGGTTTGAGACCCTTTGATATAACACTTTGTTATGTTATGTATATGCATGATTTAACTGCTTATATGATTATGTGATGTATGTATCATGTATATGGTTGTTGTGTGATATATCCATTTGTCGGTATCTCACCCTTACAAACATATCAGGTTTCTTCTGGTTTGCTATCGTACCTTGGGTATTTTAGTACAGATGTGCAGAGGAGTCTTCCTAAGTCACTCAGAGACTTAGATCTAGTTGCTTGACGAAGTATTTGGTTGTGGAATGATCACGTGAGTTCTTCTCAGGAAATACTTTTAGAATGACCAGCTTAGGGTTTTGAGACTTAGATTATTTTGATAAGTATGTATGAGTATGGCTTAGAGAGCCTTTATTTTAAAATGAAATGTTTATGGCTCGGAGAGCGATATTTTGAAAGAAAACTTAAACTTTCCCTTTTGGTCTTGTAAAGCTAATTGATATAACTATCTTTAGCATGTTATTGCTTAATTGTATTTGGTGTAACTGGAATTCTGGAATGAAAATGCAATTATTTTAGCAGGTGTTCTTTTACCTGGGATGTCCGAATTACAGAGGAGACTCTGTCGAAATTTTCGTAAAATACTAGCTTTTATTCAAGAATATTCTTTAAATTAAATAGGCTTGCCATACTACGATAGCAAGTCTGTGTGCCAATCAAGGCTTAGGAGTCGTGACAAAATTTTTATACCCAATTTTAGACACTTGTATACTTGTATAAATTATTTTTCGAAAGCACCAGCAAATTATCTTTTAATTTAAATTCCGCATGTGTTACGTAAGTAATGCCCAGGGGGCGTTACAAGGTGGTATCAGAGCTGGTCGAGTCTTTCGGGATCTTTGGGGAATAGGTCTGTTAAGTTTTGTTGTGTGATCTCTGGTCGGCTCTTGTTTGAATTGTTTCTTGTTGGAGCAATGTGTGTTGACACACAAGTATATGTTTCTTGATGGTTTTCCAAGGGCTTTATGTCCTGGGAGACCTTAGATTTTTAATGTTACTTGGGTTCGAATATGACATTCAATTATCCTTGTGAATCGTGTCTGACATTCGAAACAAGGTGCTTGTGTAAAGGGTTTTTCCGGGAGTGTTCCCTGGAAATATTCCAGGTTTATGGTTAGTAAAGGACATTGATTTTTGATTGATCTAGTTTCTGGATTCGGTCAGATCTCTGTCGCTTTGTGTAGGATGTTGCCTACGAAGTTAAAACGAGTTAGATGACTCATTCAACTGAAAGATCGGTGGTCTGAACCGTTTGTTAGACCGAGTGTTTTCCTTGTGAAGCACCAATGTTGTGTGAAGGCTCGTGTCACCGTCTGGATTCCTGACAACTAAGTAAAGGACAAATTATGAACAAGTATTTTCTGACTTTAATTTGAAATCTGTCAGGACTCCTGAATTAGTTATGCTAATTCATTAATTTCCAGTTATTCATTTCTTTGTTTGTGAGAAGTCGTACTCACACTTCTAAATAATCCTCGATGTATTAGACATTTGAGTGAATTGATTTATCGGAAATCGATTGGTCTGGATACTTTCACACTTTGTTGAAAGAAGTGGTTATGACTATTTCTTGAGTTATAACACAAATAATTTTGTGATAGCAGAAGTTTCTTGGTGAAACTTAGTTTCGTCACTTCTATTTTGATAGAGGTGAAAGTCATCATTTTGTAAATTCTTTGTATTAAGAATAAGAATTAATCCTCTTGGGATTAGACATTATTCACCCCTTGATTCTTTGAATCCGTTGGAAGATTCTTGTGGAAGAATGAACTTTATTAGATTCATGTTTGTAAATGTGTATTGATCATGCATTTTTACATCCACGAACTCGATGGAATGATCTTTTTCCATACTGGATGTTCCGATATCCTTCAAATTAATGAAATTCTTTTCTATGCTTATGTGAAAGTGAAATCCAGAAAAATTTCTTTTCTTGAGAAATTCTTTTATGATCACTAAAGTCATGTCTTATTGTCGTTCGAAAGTGCTTGTTGTCATTGATCATCTTAATTCTATGTATTCTCCAAATGTTGTCGATGTGTGATCCACCTCATCAGTCGTGAGTTGGATATCTCCTCATCAAGATGTACAATTGAAACCTTCCTTGTTAAGATGTTGACATTCCTTCAGTTCTTGTTATGAGTTTGCTGAAGACTTACACGAGTTTTGTTTGAATTCAAGTGATCATTGATCGATCGGTGAAGTCTACACCCTTCTTGCGAGTTAAGATCCACTATGCAGTGTTAGTGAACCGAATAAGGTATCAGAGAATTGTTTAGACTTCATGGAGTATCTTTAAGTGTTGTTTCAGATGAAAAACGGAAGTTTATCAACGTGTGTCGGTTAAGTTTACTTTAAGTGTTGAGAACTAAGTTGAGACTAAGTCCAACTGATCATCCTCAGTGGGATGGATGAGTAATGAGATTACCTATCCTTAGCAGGTTAGCTGGGAGATAGTGTGGTACCTAAATTTTTGTCATCTCTATGGTAGGCCGAACCAGAGATGATAGGAGTTTCGTTAGAGTATAGATGTGAATGGTACTATGAGAACCCTTAAGTTCAACATCATTGAGTGGGATGATTACAATGGACCTTATCATGATCGAGACAGTTATATCATTAAAGGAATTTAGAGTAGTGTGATCAACGTTTATGGTTAATGTTGACTTCGTGAGTCCGAGGATTAACGGAAAAATATTTATGGTAGTTTTCCTTAAGCTGAACGGAAATAGTAAAGAGGAGTTCTTGAGTGAAACTAAGTTATTAGAAAAGTTTAAGAATTATGATTTTGGATAATTCAAACTGAGGTGATTCCTTTTGGTTGTAGTTGCTTGGAGGAATGTAAGTGTATTCTTTAAGATTGAAATGAATGACTATAATATAATTTGGAGTGGTGGAATATGTTCAAAGGAAACTAAGACAACAATTGTGTGCTTTGGGTTGAAAGTTGATGTATGTGATAGAGTTAAAGTTGAACTTGATGTTCGTTGTGAGGATAAGGTGTTGAAGAAGTTTTGCTAGTAGACAAATTTGGAGGCAAGAAGTGATTAAGTTTTGATTATGTCTTTCGAGTGTAATAAGCTATGGCGAAATGTTTATAATCTTTGAGGTCTTATTCTGGTAAATATGTGATTGATGATCCATAGTGGAAACTATATGTTTTAAATCCAAGATTGCCATTAGGGAGTGTCCACCTAGATTTCTTGGCCTTGTTTTGGTGCAACTCTTAGGGGTTATGGCCTTAGAGAAACTCTGTTTTATAATCTCTTTTCTCGGCTGCAAATAAATAAGATAAGGGCATATACGATACAAGCATTTCCTTGCATAAGTGATAGAGCTATGTCTTCAGATGGAGGAATTGTTAGGAGTTGTGTATTTTCCTTGGACAATAGAGTAAAGGTGCATAGGAAATTTCTTAAACTAGGGATACTAACGGGGCTTGAGAACTAAATTGAAAATGAGAGTCAAATGAAGGATATGAAATCGAAGTAGGCAAAAGATCCGAGAGGAATTAAGAAGAGAACGGACTATGTTGGATGTGGTAAGATTCAATTTTAATGAGATTGATTTTCTTAGGTTTTTGGCGCAAAGTATATCATGTGCAACTCAGGGAATGTTACGACGTTTTGATTGGAGACTTGAAAAGTGTTAATTTGATATGATTAGGAGAGTAGACTAAGCCTAAATGGACTAAGACTATGATTGCATCTCTTGAGTAGAAGGTTAATTGATGTTATGGTAAAGATAGTGTTGATTTTGTTCTTGAAAGGGGTAATAGACTAAGATGAAACATGGAAGGTAGTGGGGATGATGCGGTAGTGAAAAATCTCGAGGATGAATAAAATGGTATAAGAATCGATCTTGTTATAAAGTTATAGATAAAAGGAATGAAGCGATGAGAATACAAAGCTAGATTTTAGAGTTAAGGTATGATTACAACATCCTGTTTAGTTTTAAGCTACGAAATTTCGAGGACGAAATTTTTTTTAGAGGGGTAGTAATGTAACACCCTAGTTTTACACCTATGATTAATTATTTTATTTGGATGTTTAAATTTATTATGTTATGTGGTTTAGTTTGAGTAATTAAATTACTCTTTTCAAATTATTTTAATGGGTGCGTTAGCACTGACTTATTTCAGTGAATGCACGTTTACTAGACAATAATTTACGTTATTGCACTATTATACCAGTACAGAAAAATATTTTAAATAATGTGAATAAGAGAAAATCATTTTCATATTCTCATTCTATTTAATTTTAGAGTTAAAAATATTTTGGTTTGACCTTGATCGGAGATTAAATTTTGGACTGAGTATTTTCTTAGTTGATCAGTTCAACTATTAATCTTTACTCTAATTTGAATTTCGAAAACATATCCTTATCAATCTTTATTTTTAGATTCTAAAAAGTAAAAACATGTTTATTTTAGGCCTAATATTTATCACTCATTTTGTACCTATCACTAAGTAATTTGTTTAAAAACCCATTTTCTCTCGACGCAATCTCTCTCTTTCTCCCTTATCTTCTCTGCTTCTCCTCTTTTCTTCCTTCTTTCCTTCTTTTTCTCTTTTCTTCTTCTTCCTCCCACCTCAACTCCATCTCCTTCTTCCTTGCGGACTGGTTCGCGCCGCCACCTGCAAGCCGCGCAACCACCACCTCAAAGAGTAGATCCGGTCGCTGCTTACCAGCACGAGGGAGAAGACAGCTGCGCAACCCACACGGATTCCGGCCGATTGCTCCGCCATTCGACGTCGTCGACCACCGCCTGGCGTGGAAAGGACGACGATCGCGCCGCGTAGGGAGAAGACAGTCGCGATCTACACGCGTCCCGGCCCGAAACTCCTCCGTTCACGGCTGCTCCGTCGCGCCGCCGCCATCACCACCACCTTCAGCCACCATGTCCTCTCTTCTTCACCTTGGGTAAGAGTTTTACCTCTAACCTCTTCTCTTTTGTAAATCCTCAAATTGATTTTGAAACCCTAACCCTAACCCTCTGATTTCAGATTTTAATCTTGAAATTTAAAGTTGTTTTATGAGATTGGGACTGTGAGTTTGTGTTTCCCTAAACCAATTTCATTATTCTGAGTTTTCCCTAAATTTTAATAAGGAGCCCTAAACCCCCAATTTGATTTTATTTGAATTTGGGTATGTTTTTGTGAAATTAATTATGATTCAGTGTAATTAGGACTCTTAATGGATGATTTCCAAAGTTCTTTTTCAAGATCTTTTAATCAAAACAAAGTTTCCTAAAAGGGTATTAGGAAGCGTGAGCTTCAAACATGATTTTCTTTAAAAATAACCTTGTTTGGTAATTAGATTAAGTGTTTAGATAAAGTTAGAATGTGTGTTTGATCATGTGAAATTGATTTCTTGATTTTTGGTTGTTGCGCGTTGTTGGATTCCCTCTCTGAGACGTTTGACACGGCTATGCTTGCTTGATGGAGTAGATAGTTACACTCTTGGAGCTAATGTGAGTATTAAGACGAGGATCCTTTACTTGTCTTCAAAGGTAAGGGAGTTTGCCTAGGGATATTCAATAATCTGTATGCATGTGTGTAAGTGTTTAACTGGATAGTTATATGTTGATTGAGCTTACTTGATTATCTTATGTACTTGAACTGTTGTGCTATTATCTGATGTTGAACTGTACTTGTTCTAAATGATAAAATGCATATATGTGATGAACTGCTTTCAACTGTGATATTAGCATTGCACTGATGATATATATTGTTGTTGATTGAAAGTTTGCTAAGCCGGACGTGCGTCCTCGTGCTCAACCGTTATAAGGATTAAAAACCTTAATAAGCTTTGAAGATGAAGGGATTGGTGTTCTTTTCCAAAAGCTCATTAACTTAAAGTACTTGTTTTAAATGTTGAAATGGTTTTGGTGTACTACTGTTATACAAGAGAAAAATCCTTTTCGAACTATGTGTTTTCAAGTGAAAACTTTCGAAAATATTTTACAATATCCTATTGGGGATTTTCAAAGTTAAAAGTGTTTCAAAAACGTTTTATAAAGGATTTTCAAAAGAAAAGGTTTTCTCCCAAATGATTTAGAAACTTTCCGATAGCCAGCATAGGTTATCGAGGCTTTCGATTTCGAAAACTGTTTTCGTCAAATGAAAGATAAGTACTAAAATAATAGGAATCTAGACGTGAGACGTCGCCTCTAGTTTTCCATGCTTAGCACGTGATCTTTGATCAGTGTTAATTCGGGACCGTAAAGTCCTATTCGTAATGTTATGGACTTCAAGTCCAATTCGCGGAATCGAGGACGGTTCGTTCTGATTTCCATTGTTGTGGGCTATTGTCCTTAGCATGATAAGTAAAACATGACTAAAAGTATATTGATTTCCATTACCACAAACCTTGACTGCGGACACGGTCTAGGTGTTGGGATTGAGCATTCGGACTGTGTGTCCTATGTTTCTAAGTTTTCAAGTGATGGGGAAATAATGTTAAGTCATTAGCTTTGAGCTTTGACAGTGAAATATTTACACAAAGAAAAACCTTAAAAGGAAAGTTTTTATTCATATGCATTTCCCGCGCGAGACGTGCCTTTGCTTATTGAGGATACCCATGGGGTATCCGAGAGTCGATCATATTGCTAGCTGTTTCGTTAAGGGCATGTGGCGTTGTCGACCAAGAGGCCTGGTGCATCGGGGATGCGGTGGCAACAGCCCTGGCAAGGTGAGCTTGACCAACTCTATCTTCTCCAGTGATAACATGGTGTTGTGATCTCATGAGATTAAGTTAGAGCCTGATGATTGAAGTGTCATGCATATTTTCAAAAGATTGACTATGCGGGTTTGAGACCCTTTGATATAACACTGTTATGTTATGTATATGCATGATTTAACTGCTTATATGATTATGTGATGTATGTATCATGTATATGGTTGTTGTGTGATATATCCATTTGTCGGTATCTCACCCTTACAAACATATCAGGTTTCTTCTGGTTTGCTATCGTACCTTGGGTATTTTAGTACAGATGTGCAAAGGAGTCTTCCTAAGTCACTCGGAGACTTAGATCTAGTTGCTTGACGAAGTATTTGGTTGTGGAATGATCACGTGAGTTCTTCTCAGGAAATACTTTTAGAATGACCAGCTTAGGGTTTTGAGACTTAGATTATTTTGATAAGTATGTATGAGTATGGCTCAGAGAGACTTTATTTTAAAATGAAATGTTTAGGGCTCGGAGAGCGTTATTTTGAAAGAAAACTTAAACTTTCCCTTTTGGTCTTGTAAAGCTAATTGATATAACTATCTTTAGCATGTTATTGCTTGATTGTATTTGGTGTAACTGGAATTCTCGAATGAAAATGTAATTATTTTAGCAGGTGTTCTTTTACCTGGGATGTCCGAATTACATAGGAGACTCTGTCGAAATTTTCGTAAAATACTAGCTTTTATTCAAGAATATTCTTTAAATTAAATAGGCTTGCCATACTACGATAGCAAGTCTGTGTGTAACACCCTGTATTTTACTGTTTTAAATAACAGTAAATACATATAAATATGTTTATAAGTTTATTAGAGTTTTATAAAGTTATTCTAAGTGAACGGAGGATAGTATTTAATCCTACTTGACCGTAGGAAACTACGATTAAAATTTAGGTTGGAAATTCAGACGAAACCCGGTCTGCGAATTCCATTGACAGTATAATAATGCTGCTCAAAAGACCTAATTTTAATTCGTGAACGAGAGACTTAAGCTTAGTATTTTATTTTCTACAACTTTGTATGTTTAGAATTTTTTTAGAAAAAAATAAAATAATTTGAGTATTACTAGGCGAAAGCGTAATCGGGTAGACGACGGAAAGGAGATTAGAGTTTCTAAGAGTAGTAAGAGGATTTATCTTAGGATTTTGAGATGATTCAAGGGGATGAATCATATTTTTAAGTTTAGAATGTTTTTCAGGATTAAATAGAGAATTTCGAAATTTACGGTTAAGTCCCTGAACTTTCTGTAAATTACCATTTTGTCCCTAAATTAGTTTTTTTCGTTTTTTCAAGTGGATTGGGATAGAATCCTTGTTTCTAATCCAAGATGGTCGTGGCTTATAGGCCCAAATCTTTTTAGTTCATAGTTGAGTCCATAAAATCATTCAAGTTTTCTTATCTTATGTTTAAAAGGCCTAAATCTTCAAAGTGGGTCCCACAATCAATAAGAAAATGAAATCAAGCCCAAATGTTTCAAGCCCATATGAAAGCCCATGTAAATTGTGGCTGCCCATTTTAGTTGGAATTGTCAAGTTGATTCTAGAATTTTATATAGGTTTCTACTTATCCTAGATTTGTCTACAAGTTTCTTGATTCTTCTAATACATTGAATTATCTACTTTCTTAACTTGTCTTGCACTCATAAAACTTAGCCAAGTAAGTCAAAGATAAGATGGCATTTAATGTGATTAAACTCATCATCATGACATTCTATTGTCTATTTGCAAACTAGTCCTTCAACTATTGGAATCTTTGCAATTTGGTCCTTGGAACTTAATTGCACTTTGATCCTTTTAACATGACAACTCATCTTCATCTAGATCCTTCTTGAGATGCCGCCACTCACACTATAAATACCCTTCTCTCACTTTTCATTTAGTTCTTTGGTTAGTTGTCTTCTAAAACTCTAAAGTTCTAAGTTCTTAGTTCTAAGTTTTTCAAAGCAAGTTCTTGGATTGTCTTCATCATTGATTCTCAAGAGGTAAATCCTAATCTTTGTCTTAAATCATGTCTATGTTCTTTAGATAGTTTCTTGATTCAAGACTTATATCATGGTGGTTCATCATTTTCAAGTTTCAAACCCTAGAACTTTGAAAAATCATAATAAATCCTAGGAAAATCTAATGATGATGAAACTACTTTCTATCTTCTAGATATCATGTCTATTATCTAAATCCAAGAGCATGAAGTAATCAAAAATCTATTTCTTGAAAAACTAGCCTTGGCCGAATCTATCACCTTAGGGTTGGTAGAGTTTTGTTCATGTGTTTTCATGTATGATCATGTATTCTATATGGCATGTATGACTACACACTCTAATCCATGTTAGTTTCTTAAAATGACTATTTTACTCAAAAATGTTCATGTTGGCCGAACCCTAAGTGGGTGAGTTTTGTTGAGTTTTGTTCATGATTTTCATAAATGTTCTTAGAAATCAAGTGTTTAGTAAGTATGCTTTATAAATCCAAGATGATTTGTTAACCTAAGAACCCTAGCTTCATGAACCTAGTGAGGCCGAACCTATGTATAAAAGAGTTAGGAAGTTTGAGTTTAAAACTTAGTTGTTTAGTTGATAATCTATGATTTAGGTTAATTAAGGATCATTAATCCATAACTTAATCATGATTAGAAGTTTTAGTTATTCAAAAACCCTAGAGGCCGTGACTATGTATTAGGGTTTAGAATTAGAATGTTTTAGTTTCTTGAATTGTAACACTTTGGTTATAATTGAAGGTTAGTTGAGTACAAGTTTACAAGGTAACGGAAATTCTGAAGGAGTTTGTAAGTTGAACAAGGAGTCTTCAAGAGGTAAGGGGGGAGTACCGAGAAGGATTCTATTCAATGGCTATATGCTATCCAATGGTTGTTTGTAATTAATTGTTTGTTAGTGTTTATTTATGTTGTTTATTGTTGCGTTATTGATATCTGTGTGGTTTATTTTGCGTTAATTGTTTATTGGAAATTATATTATGAACTGTGATGCATGATCTGCCTGGGAAATATCTGTGATATAATTGTTGTTTGATGTGTGAGGAGCCTGACAGTGGTCAGTGCACAATTAAGAAAGTCGGATAAAAGCTTTAAGGAACTATATTGAATTATAGTCAAGGTTTTAGTGGCAAGTTATTGGTATATGATATCAAAGAGAATTTCTTTTGAGAAGAAATAAAGAGTGTTGAAAAATATTATTATTTTAATAAGTTGTTTTTGGAAAAGTGAAGTATGAGTCACAATGAGTTCGACACGGTGAAAATATTTTAGTATTGTTAAATTTTACGTAAGAAAATCCAGAATAATACAGAATATTCTTTTCTTAAATTAATTGATGAAAACAAGTTAAGGGTGATTTTAGAAGATTAATTAAGTGGAAAAAGTTAAGTTTTTGGCTTAAAAGTCTTAAAAACAAAATTTGACGGCAAATCTAGAAAATCTAGACGGTAAGTAATTTTTGAAACGGCAGTGCCTATTTTGAGAAAGTTAAACCTCAAGTGACTCATTGGTTTGTGAAAACTAAGTTTTATTTGTTAAGAATTTTTATAATGAATTTCTACCATTAGAAAAGAATTTCTAAAAATCGAAAGTTGATTTAACAATGTTGAAAATACAGTTGGACTTAGTAACCGAGACGTCGGGGTACTAATGTTCTGTGATTGTGATGGACTCAGTCATTTGGACTTGGAGTGCCTATGTTGTATACATGAGGTATACATGAGGTATACTGTGATAAAACATTGAAGATGTTTTCTAGAAGCACGAACCTAGTACTGGTGCACCAGGTCGAGAGGTGTCGTGATTGAGCACTCGGACAGTAAGGTCCTGTGTTGTAATGAAAGTTTTAAAAAGTGTTTTAAAACTATGTGAGTCGTAAGCCATTTTGAGCTTCGGCAAGAGAAAGATTGAGCACAAAGAAAAGAACAAAACAAAAGTGTTTTGCATGCATTTGGCAGACGTGCCTGCGATTTGTGGTTTAATGCATTAATTACCAGCGGCGAAAGGTAATTACGATGTGCATTATCTCATTGTGCCTTGGAGGACTTTGGGATCCCCATCTTACTTGCTAATGGCGGAGCCACTGATTGTGGGCATTAGCAATGTGTTGGCCTTGTGAGTGCCTGGCTGTGTATGCCTTTGTTGTTTTCAAGATGGGAAGAGGTCGCGGACCTGTTGGCAGTTGGCCAAGTTAGCCAGTGTGGCTTTGGAGTCTGATCAACTCATATGATGTTGGGATATCTCATGAGATTAGGACGAAAATTAGATGATGAATAGAAGTGTCATGCATAATTTTATGGATGATGTTTGGGGTGTTGAACCCATTGATAAACTGTTAGTTTATAATTAATTGTATGTTATAAATGTTGATGTGGTATTTGATGGCTAGAGTGTAGTTATTGAGTAAGATCCAAGTATTGGTTTCTCACCCTTACAACATATTCAGATGAATCCAGACGTACCACTGGTGCAGTCGAGGGTTCGTACACTCACTTTTGATCGGGCACAGTATGGTGGTGCCTGGGATATAAATATTGGGGCACTGAGCGCCACCTACCATGACCCTAGTACCGAAGTTATTGGCACGATAGAAGAAGGACCCAATCAGAGGACGCATGTAGTAGAAACAATCGAGATATCGTTACCACCGGTTTGGCTGTATCTTCAATATCTGGAGGAGCATGGAATGATGGATCCTTTACCTCAACCTCAACCTCTTCAGATATTAGGAAATGGAGAACCTTCAGTTGAAGAAGAGCTAGTAGAAGGTGAGGAAGATCCAGAGGAATACCTAGAGGACGATCCGGTGTTTCAACCTCCTGCAGTAGATGATGGTGATTCTTCAGAGGAAGCAATGGAAGCGGAGGCATCATCAGACTCGTCAGCTGTAGGTGGGATTGATCCTTATGGTCTTCCCAATGGGTTTCATTAGCTTGACCAGCTTAGGTATAGTTTCCGGGGTAGTGAGTCTTGATAGTTTTACTTTGGCTTCTTAGAGCCTTAGTTTTGAAATGGTTGTGAACCAGTTGTTGTTAATATGTATATATATCTTTATCTTCTTTGTTTAGTTGATGGAGAATGGTCTATGCTTCTAAACGCTTTTTGGTATCTCCTAGTATAGGAGTTGTATATGCAAACGATGAAGCATATGTATATATATATAGATGTACATATATGTGGTTATGTTTCTAATAGTTATATGTTGTATGTAAAGAAAAAAAAAATTAAGCACTATTTTTATATAAGGTTAGTTACCTTAATTATATTTTCCGAAAGTAACCAGCGTTATATAATTATGATTTATAATTGGGTATTAATGGGATGACCCTAGAGTAGGGTGTCGCATTATGTGGTATCAGAGCTGGTCGAGTCTTTCGGGAATGTCGGGAAGTAGGTCTGTTATGTCTATGTTGTGTGATCTCTGACTTAGGTTTGTTTGAATTACTTATTAGAAGTAATGTGTGATAACGTGTGATAACGAGTGAGTTTGCGTTTCAGTTTCTGGTTTTGGTCTAACTGATTGTGATTTGTAGGTCAGTTATGGAACCAGTGGTAGAACCAGAATCTGGGCGTGGACGTGGTCGTGTACGAGGACGTAGAGGGGGTCGTGTAGGAGGTCGTGGTAATATGAATGAGGAGTATGAAGAAGGAGTAGACTATGCGGCTCAAGCAATGGAGAATATGGCAGCGGCAATTGCAAATCAGACTGCAGCGATGAATGTTCAGAATCTGCAAGCTGCGGAAGGCAAGGCTTTGATTGCGTTTCGAAGTCAAAATCCTTCACAGTTTGGTCTGGATGCAAATCCTGAGAAGGCTGATCTTTGGATTCAGGAGTTGGAGAAGATCTTCGAGCTAGTTGCTACGCCGGCAGATGTTCGGGTCACTTATGCTTTGTTTCCTCTTTGGTGGGAGATGCGAGAATATTGGTGGAAGGGTGCTAGGCTACTGTTGGAAGCTGAACATCAAGACATTACTTGGGAGGTTTTTCGAATTGCGTTTATGGACAAATATTTTCCGGAGAGTATAAGGATCGAGAGGGAACGACAATTTCTGGGGTTATATCAGAGAGATTTATCGGTGGAGGAGTATGCGGCGAAGTTTGAGTCATTGGCCAAATACTTTCGTTTCTTTCAAGCTCAACCGAGTGAAAGCTGGAAGTGTGAACGATTCGAAGCGGGATTGCGATTTGAGATTAAGGAGTCCGTTTTACCTTTACAACTTCGTAATTTCCAAGCACTAGTGGAAATGAGTCGAAAGATCGAGCAGATGAAGAAAGGAAAGGATACTAGAGGAAGTGCTGGTGGATCTTCAAAATCCAAGAATCAGAATCAGAGTTGGAGAGGGAAACAAAATCAGAGGAAGCCTTATTTTCATTCGCAAGTGAATAATCAGAATCGACAACAGAACCGTTCGAATTTTGCTGTATCAGGAGGTGGAGGTCAAGGAAATCAGAATCAAGGTCAAATTAGGAGATGTTATAACTGTGGAGATCCCAGTCACATGTCAAATGTTTGTCCTAGAGGTGAAATGAAATGTTTTAATTGTAATCGAATGGGACATATAGCAAAGTATTGTACGATGCCAAAGCGGGAGTCGACTGTCAATCATGCTGGAACAAATAAACCGACGACTAAGGGAAGAGTTTATACGATGTGTGGAGCTGAGGTTTCGAATTCTGACGATCTCATACAAGGTAAGTGTGATATAAACGGTAGTCTTTTAACTGTACTATTTGATTCAGGTGCAACGCATTCTTTTATCTCGATGGATTGTGTGAAACTGTTGAAATTGCCTGTTTCTTCTTTGTTGTGTGATCTGGTTGTTTCAACTCATATTTCTAAGCCAGTTGTGGTTACTTCTGTTTGTTTAAATTGTCCTATCATTATTCAGGATAAACGTTTTCTTGTTAACCTGATCTGTTTGCCTTTAATACAGTTAGATGTAATTCTAGGCATGGATTGGTTGTCTTCTAATCATATCTTGATAGACTGTGCTCGTAAAACCTTAGTTTTTCCTACGGATGAGATTTCTGGATTGTTAACTCGCTAATCAAGTAAAAGCTTCTTTAAAGGAGGGAGCACAAGGATACATGCTATTATATTCCTTAGACATTAAGAGTGAGTTAGACTTGCAGTGTATACCGATTGTCAACGATTTTCTCGGAAGTTTTTCCTGAAGATGTACCGGATTACCACCGTTCGGGAGATTGAGTTTGCAATTGATCCGGTTCCTACTTTGGACCAATATCTATAGCACCATATCGAATGTCGACATCGAACTAGAGGAATTAAAAGAACAATTGGTGGAACTGATGCGGAAGGAATTTATTAGACCTAGTGTATCGCCTTGGGGAGCTCCGGTGTTATTAGTGAAGAAGAAAGATGGAACTTCTCGTTTATGCGTAGATTTTCTAGCAGCTGAATAAGGTGACAATTAAGAATAAGTATCCACTTCCAAGGATAGATGATTTAATGGATCGATTCTGGCGGAGCATCTGTTTTCTCAAAGATAGATTTACGTTCGGGTTATCATCAGATTCGTGTGAAGGAGGAGGACGTTTGTAAAACTGCGTTTAGGACACGTTATGGTCATTACGAGTATCTTGTGATGCCATTCGTAGTTACCAATGCTCCAGCGAAATTCATGGATTACATGAATAGAATTTTTCGTCCTTACTTAGATCAGTTTGTCGTTGTTTTTATCGACGATATTCTAATCTATTCTCCAAGTAAAGAAAAACATGCTGAACATCTCAGTGTGGTTCTCCAAATTTTAAAGGAGAAACAACTTTACGCGAAACCTGAGAAGTGTGAATTTTGGTTAGACCAAGTTCAATTCTTAGGACATATAGTTTCGAGTGAGGGAATTGCTGTAGATCCGTCAAAAGTTGAGACTGTTTTGCAATGGGAAAGGCCTAAGACTAGAATGAAATTTGTAGTTTTGTGGGTTTAGCGGGATACTATAGAAGATTCATTGAGGGATTTTCAAAAATAGTAGGTCCTCTTACCCAATTGACTCGAAAGGATCAAGCGTTTGTATGGACTGAAGCATGTGAAGAAAGTTTTCAAGAGTTAAAGCGAATGTTGACTACTTCACCGGTATTGATACTACCTGATCCTTATGAACTTTTTGAGGTGTATTGTGATGCTTCATGTCAAGGGTTAGGATGTGTATTGATGCAAAATCGGAAAGTTGTGGCATATGCTTCAAGACAGTTGAAGATTCATGAAAGGAATTATCCTACTCATGATTTGGAGTTAGCAAGATGGGTATTTGCTTTAAAAATCTGGAGACATTATTTGTATGGAGCAACTTTTAATGTTTTTAGTGACCATAAAAGTTTGAAATACCTGTTTGATCAGAAAGAGTTAAATATGAGGCAGAGGCGTTGGTTGGAATTTTTAAAGGATTATGATTTTCAACTGCAGTATCACCCTGGAAAAGCGAATGTTGTGGCAGATGCTTTGAGTAGGAAATCAATGCATATATCGGCAATGATGGTTAAAGAACAACAGTTGTTGGAACAATTCCGAGATATGCGATTGACAATTGAGATGTTTCCGGAGAAATTATGTTTGGGTATGATTACTGTTTCAAATGAATTGATGAAACAAATTAAAGAGAAACAAGAAAGTGATCAGTACCTACAAGGAGGAAGAGAATTAGTGCGGCAAGGAGCTGTGTCAGAATTTAAAGAAGGAAATGATGGAATTTTAAGGTTTGGTGAAAGGATTTGTGTACCAAATAATGTTGAAATAAGGAAGTTGATTCTGGAAGAAGCTCATAGGAGTAAGTTGAGTTTGCATCCCGGAGCTACTAAGATGTATCAGGATCTAAAGAAATTGTATTGGTGGCATGGTCGGACGAAAGATGTAATGGAATTTGTAGCTGCGTGTTTAACTTGTCAGAAGGTTAAAGTAGAACATCAAAGACCAGCGGGAATGCTACAATCTTTGGATATTCCAGAATGGAAATGGGATAGTATTGCAATGGATTTTGTGTCAGGTTTACCAAAGACTCGGAAAGGGTATGACTCTATATGGGTAATAGTTGATAGGTTGACAAAGGTAGCTCACTTTTTACCAGTTAATGTGAAATACTCATTGGAAAGATTAACTCAGTTGTACATCGATGAAATTGTTAGGTTACATGGAGTGCCTTTGAATATTGTTTCAGATCGTGATCCAAGATTTACATCAAGATTTTGGAAAAGTCTACAAGAGTTGTTGGGAACGAAACTTAGGTTGAGTTCTGCGTATCATCCTCAAACGGATGGACAATCAGAGAGGACTATTCAATCTCTTGAAGATTTATTGAGAGCTTGTGTATTGGAAAATACTGGAAGCTGGGATGAATATCTATCGTTGATAGAATTCACTTATAATAATAGTTTTCATTCTAGCATAGGTATGGCACCCTATGAAGCGTTGTATGGTCGACGGTGCAGGACGCCTTTATGTTGGTACCAGGATGGTGCGAGTTTTATGGTTGGACCAGACATAGTGCAACAAACGACGGAAAAGGTGAAAATGATTCAAGAGAAAATGCGAACAACTCAGAGTCGACAGAAAAGTTATGCTGACAAGAGACAACGACCTCTTGAGTTTGAGGAAGGTGAGCATGTGTTTTTGAGAGTCACGCCAACGACTGGGGTTGGTAGGGTAATTAAATCCATAAAATTCACTCCTAAATTCATTGGACCATATCAAATTCTTCATCGGATAGGTCCTGTAGCTTATAAAATTTCTTTACCACCGTTTCTATCCAATCTTCATGATGTCTTTCATGTCTCACAATTAAGAAAGTATATTCCTGATCCATCCCACGTAATTGAACCTGATCTAGTACAACTAAAAGAAAACATGTCTTATGAAACTTTACCTGTGAGAATTGCGGATAAGAAGATTAAGCAGCTCAGAGGTAAACAAATCTCATTGGTTAAAGTTATTTGGGATGACGTAACTGGAGAAGCAACATGGGAAGTAGAAGACAAAATGAAGTTACTGATATCTGAATTATTTACAGTACGTAATTTCGAGGACGAAATTTTTTTAGTAGGGTAGTAATGTAACACCTGTATTTTACTTGTTTTAAATAACGGTAAATACATATAAATATGTTTATAAGTTTATTAGAGTTTTATAAAGTTATTCTAAGTGAACGGAGGATAGTATTTAATCCTACTTGACCGTAGGAAACTACGATTAAAATTTAGGTTGGAAATTCAGAGGAAACCCTGGTCGAATTCCATTGACAGTATAATAATGCTGCTCAAAAGACCTAATTTTAATTCGTGAACGAGAGACTTAAGCTTAGTATTTTATTTTCTACAACTTTGTATGTTTAGAATTTTTTTAGAAAAAAATAAAATAATTTGAGTATTACGGGCGGAAAGCGTAATCGGGTAGACGACGGAAAGGAGATTAGAGTTTCTAAGAGTAGTAAGAGGATTTATCTTAGGATTTTGAGATGATTCAAGGGGATGAATCATATTTTTAAGTTTAGAATGTTTTTCAGGATTAAATAGAGAATTTCGAAATTTACGGTTAAGTCCCTGAACTTTCTGTAAATTACCATTTTGTCCCTAAATTAGTTTTTTTCGTTTTTTCAAGTGGATTGGGCTAGAATCCTTGTTTCTAATCCAAGATGGTCGTGGCTTATAGGCCCAAATCTTTTTAGTTCATAGTTGAGTCCATAAAATCATTCAAGTTTTCTTATCTTATGTTTAAAAGGCCTAAATCTTCAAAGTGGGTCCCACAACCAATAAGAAAATGAAATCAAGCCCAAATGTTTCAAGCCCATACGAAAGCCCATGTAAATTGTGGCTGCCCATTTTAGTTGGAATTGTCAAGTTGATTCTAGAATTTTCTATATGTTTCTACTTATCCTAGATTTGTCTACAAGTTTCTTGATTCTTCTAATACATTGAATTATCTACTTTCTTAACTTGTCTTGCACTCATAAAACTTAGCCAAGTAAGTCAAAGATAAGATGGCATTTAATGTGATTAAACTCATCATCATGACATTCTATTGTCTATTTGCAAACTAGTCCTTCAACTATTGGAATCTTTGCAATTTGGTCCTTGGAACTTAATTGCACTTTGATCCTTTTAACATGACAACTCATCTTCATCTAGATCCTTCTTGAGATGTCGCCACTCACACTATAAATACCCTTCTCTCACTTTTCATTTAGTTCTTTGGTTAGTTGTCTTCTAAAACTCTAAAGTTCTAAGTTCTTAGTTCTAAGTTTTTCAAAGCAAGTTCTTGGATTGTCTTCATCATTGATTCTCAAGAGGTAAATCCTAATCTTTGTCTTAAATCATTTCTATGTTCTTTAGATAGTTTCTTGATTCAAGACTTATATCATGGTGGTTCATCATTTTCAAGTTTCAAACCCTAGAACTTTGAAAAATCATAATAAATCCTAGGAAAATCTAATGATGATGAAACTACTTTCTATCTTCTAGATATCATGTCTATTATCTAAATCCAAGAGCATGAAGTAATCAAAAATCTCTTTCTTGAAAAACTAACCTTGGCCGAATCTATCACCTTAGGGTTGGTAGAGTTTTGTTCATGTGTTTTCATGTATGATCATGTATTCTATATGGCATGTATGACTACACACTCTAATCCATGTTAGTTTCTTAAAATGACTATTTTACTAAAAAATGTTCATGTTGGCCGAACCCTAAGTGGGTGAGTTTTGTTGAGTTTTGTTCATGATTTTCATAAATGATCTTAGAAATCAAGTGTTTAGTAAGCATGCTTTATAAATCCAAGATGATTTGTTAACCTAAGAACCCTAGCTTCATGAACCTAGTGAGGCCGAACCTATGTATAAAAGAGTTAGGAAGTTTGAGTTTAAAACTTAGTTGTTTAGTTGATAATCTATGATTTAGGTTAATTAAGGATCATTAATCCATAACTTAATCATGATTAGAAGTTTTAGTTATTCAAAAACCCTAGAGGCCGTGACTATGTATTAGGGTTTAGAATGTTTTAGTTTCTTGAATTGTAACACTTTGGTTATAATTGAAGGTTAGTTGAGTACAAGTTTACAAGGTAACGGAAATTCTGAAGGAGTTTGTAAGTTGAACAAGGAGTCTTCAAGAGGTAAGGGGGGAGTACCGAGAAGGATTCTATTCAATGGCTATATGCTATCCAATGGTTGTTTGTAATTAATTGTTTGTTAGTGTTTATTTATGTTGTTTATTGTTGCGTTATTGATATCTGTGTGGTTTATTTTGCGTTAATTGTTTATTGGAAATTATATTATGAACTGTGATGCATGATCTGCCTGGGAAATATACCGTGATATAATTGTTGTTTGATGTGTGAGGAGCCTGACAGTGGTCCGTGCACAATTAAGAAAGTCGGATAAAAGCTTTAAGGAACTATATTGAATTATAGTCAAGGTTTTAGTGGCAAGTTATTGGTATATGATATCAAAGAGAATTTCTTTTGAGAAGAAATAAAGAGTGTTGAAAAATATTATTATTTTAATAAGTTGTTTTTGGAAAAGTGAAGTATGAGTCACAATGAGTTCGACACGGTGAAAATATTTTAGTATTGTTAAATTTTACGTAAGAAAATCCAGAATAATACAGAATATTCTTTTCTTAAATTAATTGATGAAAACAAGTTAAGGGTGATTTTAGAAGATTAATTAAGTGGAAAAAGTTAAGTTTTTGGCTTAAAAGTCTTGAAAACAAAATTTGACGGCAAATCTAGAAAATCTAGACGGTAAGTAATTTTTGAAACGGCAGTGCCTATTTTGAGAAAGTTAAACCTCAAGTGACTCATTGGTTTGTGAAAACTAAGTTTTATTTGTTAAGAATTTTTATAATGAATTTCTACCATTAGAAAAGAATTTCTAAAAATCGAAAGTTGATTTAACAATGTTGAAAATACAGTTGGACTTAGTAACCGAGACGTCGGGGTACTAATGTTCTGTGATTGTGATGGACTCAGTCATTTGGACTTGGAGTGCCTATGTTGTATACATGAGGTATACATGAGGTATACTGTGATAAAACATTGAAGATGTTTTCTAGAAGCACGAACCTAGTACTGGTGCACCAGGTCGAGAGGTGTCGTGATTGAGCACTCGGACAGTAAGGTCCTGTGTTGTAATGAAAGTTTTAAAAAGTGTTTTAAAACTATGTGAGTCGTAAGCCATTTTGAGCTTCGACAAGAGAAAGATTGAGCACAAAGAAAAGAACAAAACAAAAGTGTTTTGCATGCATTTGGCAGACGTGCCTGCGATTTGTGGTTTAATGCATTAATTACCAGCGGCGAAAGGTAATTACGATGTGCATTATCTCATTGTGCCTTGGAGGACTTTGGGATCCCCATCTTACTTGCTAATGGCGGAGCCACTGATTGTGGGCATTAGCAATGTGTTGGCCTTGTGAGTGCCTGGCTGTGTATGCCTTTGTTGTTTTCAAGATGGGAAGAGGTCGCGGACCTGTTGGCAGTTGGCCAAGTTAGCCAGTGTGGCTTTGGAGTCTGATCAACTCATATGATGTTGGGATATCTCATGAGATTAGGACGAAAATTAGATGATGAATAGAAGTGTCATGCATAATTTTATGGATGATGTTTGGGGTGTTGAACCCATTGATAAACTGTTAGTTTATAATTAATTGTATGTTATAAATGTTGATGTGGTATTTGATGGCTAGAGTGTAGTTATTGAGTAAGATCCAAGTATTGGTTTCTCACTCTTACAACATATTCAGATGAATCCAGACGTACCACTGGTGCAGTCGAGGGTTCGTACACTCACTTTTGATCGGGCACAGTATGGTGGTGCCTGGGGATATAAATATTGGGGCACCGAGCGCCACCTACCATGACCCTAGTACCGGGTTATTGGCACGATAGAAGAAGGACCCAATCAGAGGACGCATGTAGTAGAAACAATCGAGATATCGTTACCACCGGTTTGGCTGTATCTTCAATATCTGGAGGAGCATGGAATGATGGATCCTTTACCTCAACCTCAACCTCTTCAGATATTAGGAAATGGAGAACCTTCAGTTGAAGAAGAGCTAGTAGAAGGTGAGGAAGATCCAGAGGAATACCTAGAGGACGATCCGGAGTTTCAACCTCCTGCAGTAGATGATGGTGATTCTTCAGAGGAAGCAATGGAAGCGGAGGCATCATCAGACTCGTCAGCTGTAGGTGGGATTGATCCTTATGGTATTCCCAATGGGTTTCATTAGCTTGACCAGCTTAGGTATAGTTTCCGGGGTAGTGAGTCTTGATAGTTTTACTTTGGCTTCTTAGAGCCTTAGTTTTGAAATGGTTGTGAACCAGTTGTTGTTAATATGTATATATATCTTTATCTTCTTTGTTTAGTTGATGGAGAATGGTCTATGCTTCTAAAGGCTTTTTGATATCTCCTAGTATAGGAGTTGTATATGTAAACGATGAAGCATATGTATATATATATATAGATGTACATATATGTGGTTATGTTTCTAATAGTTATATGTTGTATGTAAAGAAAAAAAAAATTAAGCACTATTTTTATATAAGGTTAGTTACCTTAATTATATTTTTCGAAAGTAACCAGCGTTATATAATTATGATTTATAATTGGGTATTAATGGGATGACCCTAGAGTAGGGTGTCGCACTGTGTGCCAATCAAGGCTTAGGAGTCGTGACAAAATTTTTATACCCAATTTCAGACACTTGTATACTTATATAAATTATTTTCCGAAAGCACCAGCAAATTATCTTTTAATTTAAATTCCGCATGTATTACGTAAGTAATGCCCGGGGCGTTACAATATATGCTGTGAAGCAAATCCATTAATCTTCATTAACAATAATTAATTGCATATAAGAAGGGAAGAGATGTGATAGAAAGAGCATTAAAGGGAGTTGCCACTCTCAGTTCTATGCAGGAAGTGGTATAGGAATTTAATATTATAAATACATATTACATCTAATTTTTTCCTGTGCTGGGCACGGGTGAACATGCTAATATATATATATATATATATATATGAAAAGATGGAGGAGGCCATGGCCTACAAATGCCTCCCCCTCCCTCCGCCCCTATATATATATCAGGTTCATTCCATGTTTGAACATTCATGTTTCCAAGTTTAAGTGTGGACTGGGCAAATTTTAGACCTCCCATTTTATTTAATTGTCTGGTATTTTTGGTTGGATTGGTTGAAGCAACACGTTGCCAAAGTAACATCTGTTGTGTAGATTGATTTAATTGAATTTACTAAGATATGCATGAAGTTATTTACGCATACTGAACTTGGCCCAAAGGTAAAAGTCAGTTTGACCGAATAATGGAGTGTCTGCGATGATAGATGTGTGGTGATTATAAAGGTATTGTTCATGTGAATAACGGAGTGTCCAAAGATAGCTGTTATTTGACAGAACTTATCACCAATGTTTGATCATTTCGTGATAGGGCCACTTACGGTTAATCCTTACTAGTCCAAAGATTGGGGATTAATGTTGTGCTAGGCATCTTGTTGGGTCTTTAATTTGCCAATCTGGATTTCGAGTGAGCAAATTAAAATATGAAGTCACCAAGATGACCTCTCTTGTGGAAATTGCTCATAAGAGATATTGAATGTTGTGTGGGTGTATATCCATACGGGTATTAATCGACCCAAAGGAATGTTAATATTTGGCCGGATGACATTCACACATGTGATGGTAAACACTTGACGATTATAAGGTTAACATGAAAATGATAAATCAATAAAAAAAAATGGGGGATTTATTATTTGATAAGATTAATTGTTAGTGTTTGATCATTACAACAAAATACCACTAGCAATTAATGTTACTGCCCAAAGACTTGATATTAATGATGCACTGAGTATTTTGGTGAGTATCTTTACGATACTTTTGTTCTCTTTAAGATTAATATTGCTTATGTATCTGCTAATTTAATCCTCAAAAGTTATGACTTTTAGGATTGAAAGGAAAACAATAAAGTTGTTCTTGGATCTTGACCTTGCATAAAGATGGAGAAAACCACATTCTCTCACTCAATCCAGTACCTCTGAAGAGAGAATCAAGTATAGGATGTGGGACCACTCCAATTGGTTGGGTCTTATGGTCATAAAGCATAGTATTCCAGAAACCTTTAGGGGTGTTATTTTGGATGGCATAATTAATGCTAGAGATTTCCTTGCTGAAATTAAAAAAAAGGGCTTTCTGAAAGCAATAAAGACGAAAACAAGCACTCATTGGAGAGCTAGATTTTCATTAAGAATAAAGGCAAAGGAAATATAAGGAGCACATTATGGGAATGTCCAATCTTGCTCATAAACTTAAGGTGTTGAAGCGTGGGCTGTCTAACGACTTATACATTTAGCATTTGGTATTCTTTCCTACACAATTCAGTCAGTTCAAGTCAGCTTATAGCTACCAAAAGGAGAAATTGTATCTTAATGAATTCATTTTATAAGGTGTACAAGAAAGGAAAGAATGAAGCAAGAGATGACAAATGATGCTCATTTAAAGAAAATTATGGATGAAGCTGCTAAAGGCCCATCTAAAAAGAAACAACTAAGGTCACAATTGTTTCTTTTATAAGGACATCAGGTATCTAAAGAAGAAATGTCCCAAATATCATGTTTGGCATGCCGATAAAGAATTGTCGGAACTGATGAAGGTTAAGTGGCGTTGAAAGATGCATCTATAATGGAGTTAACCAAGTCAGTAAAGGATAAGGCTATTGACGTTTCGGATTGTTGTTACTGGCTAATATTTGGAATTTAAATACATTTTGGTTTATTCATCATTTAGATGAAATTTGGTTTTGGTTTCTTATTGAACAAATCAAGAATAATTTTGTTCATTTAGCAACGATGGATTTAATTTGTCTTTTTAATTCAAATATTGTTGGAACCAGTTAAGCTATGGACTGTAACAATCTATAATTGCTTGGTATTGAAACCTCTTGTGTTAAAACATTGAATGAGGAGTCATATGGCACTAAGCATAAAGTTGACAACAAAAATTAAGGAGCATTATGATACAAACATTCAGGGCACATCTCTATAAATAAAGTTGAGCGACTTGTATGATGATGAGTATGATTAGTCATTCTACCTTACCATAGTCACTATGGAAGTAACACTAAAGATTGCAGCTTAAATGCTTGACAGAGAACCAACTAAAGTAACCGACCAGTCACTTTTAAGTATAGGAATATCCAACTAAGGCAAGGCCTTATAAGCCTCGCGAAGGAAATTGGAGTCCAAAACAGTGAGTGGCTACTTTATTGGTTACTTTGAAAGGTCAAAGGGGTATGTATTTTTTTTTAAATCCCAACTTAAAGATACCTTGAGACAGGAACTGACTAGTTCTTTGAGGATATTGAGTTTGGGGGAGATAGGGTTATAGACATTATCTTTGAGGAAGAATTGGTTCTAATCCCTGAACCAATTCATATAGTTGCTATTTGTATATCAAATTTTGATCCTTGTGAGGATATTGTTGTTATTCTTCCTATTCAAGATAATAAAATTATTCCAGAACGTCAAACTCAACACCCTCAAGAACTAGAGCATCAAGAGTCGCTGCATTTTGCCATGATCAACTAAAGAAAGGATGAATATTATTTTGGATAATTATGTAGTATTTCTCCAGGAACATAAGGTAAATGGTGTAATGGAAGATGATTCTATCAACTCCCATAAAATCATATGAAGTTTCCATTCGGAAAAGTGGATTGAATGAATGAGTACAAGCTCAAGCTAGACAAATAAGGTTTGAAATTTATCCTATTACCTGAAAGTTTCGAGGGGTAATATGGAGAGGTACAGGGTTTGTCTAGTATCAAAAGGCTATACTCAAAAGAAAGGATTGATCGTAAGGAGACCTTCTCTTCAGTACCAATGTAGGACTCTTTTAGGACAATCATGGCTCTCGTTGCTCGTTATAATTTGGAGCTTCATAAGATGGATGTCAACACGATGTTTCTCAATGGTCACGTTGATGAAACATATGCATATAGTGAAACCATAAAATCTTGTGTCGAAAGACCCAGAGAAGATGGTTTGCAAATTGACGGAATCTATCTATGGACTAAAGAAGGTGTCTCATCAGTGATACCACATGTCCCATCAAGTGGTTGTGGTTTTGAGATAAATATTGTGGACAACTGTAGGTATCACAATTCCACTGGGAGCAAATTTATATTCCTGATATTATATGTTGATAATTTTTTACTAGCCAGCAGGGATATAGGCTCGTTGCACGAAACCAAGAAATTTCTAATCAATTTTTCGAGATGAAAGATCTCGGGGACGTCTCTTTTGTCTTAGGAATTCAAGTACTCAGAGATCACTCTTGAGGTATCCGTGAATTATCACAAAAGAGCTATATCGATACAGTTTTAGATAGGTTCAACATGAAATATAGTAAACCAGGGAATACCTAGATAACTAATGGAGACTATTTTGGTTTCAATTAATGCCCAAAAGGAAATATGAAAATTCAGGAAATACAGAAGACTCCCTATGCTTCAGCTGTGGGAAGTCTGATGTATGCTCAGGTTTGTACGTATTCGAACGACATAGCGTACATAGATGCAGTGTTAGACAGATACTGGAGCAATCCAGAAAATGATCATTGGAAAGCAGCCAAAATGATCATAAGGTATTTAAAGAGAACAAAAAGGATATATACTCACGGATCGGAGATCAGACACTTTAGAGATCATATGGTATTATGACTCCGGTCTAGTTGGGTGCCAAGATAGAAGGCATCCAACCTCAGGATATGGCCGAAGAATTTTGTCATTGGGCTGCTGATGGCCTCCGACAAGTATACCGGATCGAAGCAAGTAATAATAAAACGGTGAGAAACCGAGTATCGAACTCAGGGATTGGGTGACCAAGTACCACTTCACAAATTTAACAATTATTTAGACCAAAAGAAATTGAGGATTTTAATTAAGATAAAAATTATGAAAAGAAACTAAAATAAATATTTTTTGGATTTTTGAATTAATTAACTAAAAATCATAACTAAACAAGGAACAAACAATTAAAGAAAATCCTAGGGATCCAATTTCACCAACGTTATGAATATGCATCCCTCATAGAAAAGAAATACTTATCCCAATTGGTTTGATTCAATTATATCAATTCTTCCTAATTTCTAATCAATTTCTAATGTCAATCAAGAATCTTAATTTATTCTAATGTCTCTCCCGAGTACGCTAAAACACATCGCTTAATCCCTAATCAACAACATCCTACTGTATATCTCTATCCGTATTAACCATATGATTTTATCTCAATACCCTCGACACATAAATGTCCTCTCGATCTCATTATGATTAGTCTATCATCTAATTGGTGATGATCAAGCAATTAGAAGCATTAAAAACAGAGAATAAAAGACAAAAGAAAGAGAGGAAGAAATTAAGAAAACTGAAATAAAATCACCAAACCGTCATGACGCGATTACATCGTCATCCTAAAAAAAAGAGATTTAACTACTACTCATAAGAAAAGAAAGAACAAGAACAAAAATAACTATGAAAAACTTCACTGTGTTGCTCCATCGGTGTTGGGACTGCTGCGTTTGGCACTTGCTGCGTTCCTGTGCGCAACCCTTCGTTCTTTCTATGTTCCGTGCGCAACCCCCCTCTTCTTTTTTTCTTTTTAGCTGTGAGGCACTGCACTCTCTATATAGGGCATGTTCTCTTCTATTCAATCTCCAAATCCCAATCCAATCATATTTTATCAATTGAATTGTTGATACTGTATCTTATTTTTCTATCCAATTTTTAACTAGGATTCCTTTAAATATGATCATCACGTTGCTGGCCAACTTGGCTCCATATCAAATTATCAATTTTGCAAATCTTCATTCAATTGAAATTAAATTCACGTGGGCCAAGTCTTCAATTTACTCTCCTGCCACTTTATTTCTCTTCGCTTCATGTTGACCATGGAGAACAACCCATTCTATTCTTTCATCTTACATTCAATTCACGTGGGACCCTTGCCAATTGCTTCAAGTGATATTTACGGAAGCTGATTAATATTTGTTTTACCGCCATATCTACTATCTTTCCCATTTGGCATATCAATTCCTTCACATGTGGGAGTTATTCAAATGCAATCTTTATTCAATCTTTTACCTTAAAGTCTTATTGAGTAATCTTTTAATCTTAATAATTCAAATTCAAATTGATTTGGACTTCAAAACCATTATATGGACTCCCTATACATTACTTTACGTGAATCTGACTGCAAGCAGATTTTAATATTCGTCAGGCGAAGATTGTCTCGTGGGGCGAGACCTTGAAATTTCTCTTTTTCTTGTTTTCTTCGATTTTCCAAGTTCTCTTTAGCTTCACTTTTAACCTGGTAATATAAAATAGCATTAAATGCTTTATTTGACTCAAAATGAACTAAAATATCCTAAAAACTACTTAAGAGACTCAAAATGCTGCTTGAGGACAATTAAATCCAAATTTGGGTGAAAACGAGATTAAACTCGAATAATTAGCACAAAAACCATACCTTACTAGTTATAAAACTAGATAAGCCAGATGTTTATCAAAATACCCCAAATTTAAATTTTGCTTGTCCCCAAACAAACTAAAACTCAATAAATACTCAAAATTGGGTAAGCTCAATGGACTAAATTATTTTCGTACAAATTTCATGTAATTTTAACAATTTAATTTTCTAATTCAATGTTTCCCCATTTTCATCAATGTAATCCCCACATTCATTTACTTCAAACAATTGAGAATGCAATCATTCATGCAATCATTAATCTAAGTCAAGGATCCAACACTCACATAAAAGGGAGATCATCAATTTCAAACAATTGTCTTCCTCACAAGGGTATTTAGTAATTCACTCATTCACTTAATTGTCTAGGCTATAAATTTTCACTCAATTTCACCATTCAAGAGCACTTTCCATAAATTTGATTTTCATCTCAAAGTTCACACAAAAACATGTATGCAACATCAAAAGGTCTTTTATATGTTATAATGGGGCCTAGCTAAGGGTAGGATATTCAAAGGTAAAAGGCTGAGACCCTAAGATTTATGAGAGCATGAAATTTGGAAATTACAATTTTTTTTATCTTAACTCTCATTTCTTTTTATATTTTTCTATTTTTCTTACATTGGGTGGCTTCAACCTTTTTTTTCCCTTTTACACCCCTTTCTTCGTTTTTGCCCCTTTTTGGCATGTTTGTACTTTTTTTTTGTCAACCCAAGTAACATGATAACTCATTGTAGCCACCCCTAACTTAGTTTCCAAAGAACACTTATATTGCTAAATTTCCATGCTCTCCTAAATCCTAAGATTGGGTTAACATGGTTTTTCCGGATTTATGGCTTGTTTTGTAAGGTTATTAAGAACAATAGGCTTTAAGGCTCAATGTGGCTAACTAGGGATCATGCATCAAGGTTGGTTCAATTTAGGCCAAGTAGCTATTTCAAAGAAAATTGTCTAAATCATTTGATGCAAACATATAAACATGCAAACCATGAAAAGATTCAAGCAAATCCGGGAAAGTACAACTTAAAAGTGATTCACACAATTGAAAACAATGTTGGAGGCTCAAATTCCTCACCTGGACATTTTTAGCAAATTATTTAACCGAGATACAATCCCTAGTATGTGCACCCTTCACCACAAACTTGTCATAAATCATGCAATCACAATAAAATTTCTAAAAGTTTATTTTTCAATTTTTCATGGGGATCAATTGTCAAAATTTCAAATCTTTAGGGGGAATCATCAAAAATCAACATTTTTCATGCAATCCATTTATGCTAAATTCAAATAAATCCCTTCAAGCTTAGCAACACGAGACTCACATGCATATGACTCAAGCAAAGAAAAGAAAAGATAATTAAAAAGAGAAGGGTTTAGAAAAACTCATGAAGACGCTTCCACCCGGATCCCATAGCCTGTGGTACAAGGGCCAAGAATGTAAGTCCTTCCTCCGGGATCCCATGGCTTGTGGAGTGGAGATAGAAAAAGCAAGTGTGATGAGATTCCATTGACCTCTTTAATTGCTATGATGAGCTCACTTCCTCCCGGGTCAAATGGTAAGTCACCTCCAAGAATGGCCTTTAAGTAGAAAGATCCTCCATGAAGCACTAGAACCATAACTTCTTGAGGCGACCTTAGAGCATTTGCCGCTATTGATGAAAACTCCAAATACTTAGGCAATGACTTGAACTCGAAAGTTGGTATTTTCACAAAGTAATGTGGTAGACAAATGGAAGGCACCAACTTTGTAGCGTCGGCACATGCATGTAAACCAACGTACTTATCCAACTCAGAATTTCTAGGCTCCTCAATAGGAATAGTGAGAGAAGTATTTTCCACGTGACTCTTCTCATTTGTCCTTTGGAAAGGAATAATTGCAGATATTTCCTCATCTTCCACTACCACTTCCTCATCTTCATCAAACCAATTCAAATGAAAGTCTTCCAATGGAATGTCTTCTTGTGAATCATCTTCAACTATCACTTCATCATCATTAAAGTCCATATCCACAACCACATTCTCTTGAATTTGGGTTTCTTGTGGCTTTGTTGCTAGCAATTTGGAATATTCCCTAGCTTGCACTAAAGAAATTCTAGCACAACGGGATCCAGCCTAAAGTGTGGTGGTGGTTGTAAAGATGACACATAGGATGTCCATTCCTCCTTGGAGTATACCCTCACATGCTTATCAACAATACCATTAAGCACGATCCAATCAATTTGATATTCCGGAATTAAATAGTAACAATGGTCCATGTGTTGCATCTATCTAACACAAACAAAACTCAAAAGAAAAATCAAATATATACAAAATAAAAAATGTCTAAAGTAGTTGTTTTTTTTGTTACTAATGATATTGGCAAAACCACTCCCCGACAACGGCGCCAAAAACTTGATGGGCTCCGGCAAGTGTACCGGATCGAAGCAAGTAATAATAAAACGGTGAGAAACCGAGTATCGAACTCAGGGATTGGGTGACCAAATACCACTTCACAAATTTAACAATTATTTAGACCAAAAGAAATTAAGGATTTTAATTAAGATAAAAATTATGAAAAGAAACTAAAATAAATATTTTTTGGATTTTTGAATTAATTAACAAAAATCATAACTAAACAAGGAACAAACAATTAAAGAAAAACATAGGGATCCAATTTCATCAACGTTATGAATACACATCCCTCATAGACAAGAAATACTTATCCCAATTGGTTTGATTCAATTATATCAGTTCTTCCTAATTTCTAATCAACTTCTAATGTCAACCAAGAATCTTAATTTATTCTAATGTCTCTCCCAAGTACACTAGAACACATCGCTTAATCCCTAGTCAAATATATCTCTATGATGATTATTTATCAAGAAATTCATTAAGTTCTATGATTCTCTATTGAAGTTGCATAAAGCTCCTACGGTATATCTCTATCCGTATTAACCCTATGATTTTATCTCAATACCCTTGACACATAAATGTCCTCTCAGTCTCATTATGATTAGCTTATTATCTAATTGGTGATCAAGCCATTAGAAACATAAAGAACAGAGAATAAAAGACAAAGGAAGGAGAAGAAGAAATTAAGAAAACTGAAATAAAACCACCAAACCATCGTGACGCGGTTACATCGTCACCCTAAAAAAAAGAGATTTAGCTACTACTCATAGAAAAAGAAAAGACAAGAACAAAAATAACTATTAAAAACTCCATCACTGTGTTGCTCCCGTGGTGCTGGGATTGCTGCGTTTTGCACTTGCTGTGTTCCTGTGCGAAACCCTTCGTTCTTTCTCTGTTCTGTGCACAACCCCCTCTTCGTTTTTTTCTTTTTAGCTGTGAGGCGCTGCACTCTATATATAGGGCATGTTCTATTCTGTTCAATCTCCAAATCTCAATCCAATCATATCTTATCAATTGAATTGTAGATAATGTATCTTATTTTTCTATCCAATTTTTAACTAGGATTCCTTTAAACATGATCATCACGTGCAAAGATTTTAGTTTTGGGGAGAGAGTAATCGAATAATACGAGAAACTTTGAAATGTTTGAAAAAATAAAAATAAAAGTGCAACAAAAAAAAAAAAGAAAAAAGGGTTGATTATCCAAAAGAAGGAAAAAAAAAAGGTAAAAAAATGTGAATAAAGTTGTGTGAAACTTCAAAGAAGAAAATGAGAAATGAAAAAAAAAATTCAATTATAGCAATTGGAAATTTTGTGCTTTGTATTGAAACAATTGAATTGTCGTAATTGCTCTCCTATTCTCTTGGACATCCTGTGTTTGTTTCTCACCTCACTTGTTTTCCCGCCTTAGCTAAGTTACAACGCAAAATAAAGTCCCTTTGATTTGTGCATGCTTGTGGTTTGTGATTTTTGGAATTAGATGAAAAGCAAATCTATGGTTCCATAACTCTAATGTGTGCTTTGAGGGAAACACTTCACCACCATATACTTGAGTGATTATTTGATAAGTGTGCATCTTGTGAGGACTAAAGTTCTATTTTTTCTTCCCTTACCAAATTGCCTTGATTTTTAATTTTTAAGAATATGGAAATTGCAAAGTTGTTATGCATTTTGCTTCCTGACATCTTTGGATGTGAGCTTGCTACTAGTTGATACTTCTGTTTTAAGAATTAGTCCTGTTGCAATTTTGCCTCATGGTGATTTTGTCTAATTGTGCTCTCAATAAGTTTTCCTGAATCATGTTAGTGCTTGGTCTGTTGTCCTTTGTGTTTTGTGTATTAATTGAGTTACTTTTGCTTGGGGACAAGCAAAGTCTTAGGTTTAGGGGAGTGATAATCTTCTAAATTATGTGATTTTTATGTGCTTATTGAATTGATTTTTACTCCCAATTGTACTAATTGATTTAGTTTTGTCCATAAGTTTAGCCAGTTGAGTCTTTAATAATGTTTTACATATTTTAGTTTAATTTCATGTTTTTTTTGGAGTTAATCTAATAATGTTTTTACTCTTTTTTTTTTATATTTTTAGGAAATAAAAGCTATACATTCAAATTTGTATGAATTTGAACATTGGGCCCATAATTTGATGCTTGCTAAATGGCATGGAGCACATGAAGAAAACCCAAGTAAATGCCATATTTCTTGAATTGGGCTTGAAAAGGGAAAATGTAGCTTGCTGGACACTTGCTTGGAGGCATGATGATTTAATTGGAGTAAAGAAATTTGAGGCCCACGTGAAGTAAGGTTTTGGGAAAATGAAAAACCAATCCAATGAATTGGTATTAAGAGGTGAGACTGAGGGGCAAGCGACAGAAAAGAGAGAGAAAAGGGGGGACGCACAGGAGCAAAGGAGGAGGACGAGAGCTGCAGCCGGCAGAAGGGATCCAGCAGTGCTGCGTTCTCTTATTATCATCAGTATCATGGAGTTTTCTTCTTTTTCTTTTTATTTATATTATTTTATTTTAGGGTTTAACATGCCTAGCTAAATTCCTTTTTGCTGGGGTTTTGATGTAATCCTTTTATGATGTAGTTTTATTTGACTCTCTGATTATTTTATGAACAATTGGTTTTGTTGATGCGATGTTTATTATGCTTAACAACATTTGAATGTTTGGTCATCATTATTCATTTTTATGTTAGGAACAGTGATTTATGGACATGCCTCTTGTAAGCATTACTGTTCCGTCCAAATACCTCGGATGAGAGATACTCGGCCGAACTAGGTTTAGTGGGATGTTTTCGGATTGTGCTTGACAGAATGTGGATTCTGCTCCTACGTATCCAAATGGGAATCAAAGCAAACGTAGTTCTGAATGAGGGGTAAGCCCCTTATTTATAGAGATCTCTCAGGATCAAGCTCCGAAATAAGCGGAGAAATATTTGGATCAGGTCACGATTATTCGGAGAGATATCCAGAGCCTGATTATCCGGAGAGATATCCGGAGCCTGATTATCCGGAGAGATATTACGACTAGCGAGATATTCGGCCCAGTTAGCTGCGGCTGGATAGCTTGGGGCCGAGGTATCTTCGTGCGTGGCCTGTCATGGAAAAGGACCGAGTAGTTATCCTCGGGTGTCAGGTGTGCTAACATGTTCTCGGCTTTCGAGGAGGTTGGGCCAAGGCCCATTCGTGGGGGTAAGCTCGGTTGGTCCGGCGTATAGACGAGTTCTCAGTCTTCTATTCTCGGTCAGTACACAAGCCCCCCGAGCTCCGAGCTTAAATAAGCGAAAGAGCTGATAAGTATGAAACCGAGCTTATTCTTCGGCTATGCAGGTATCCACATTCCCAGCTGTCATTTTAATCAAGTCTTCTCTCTCTGTCAGAGGAAGCAATCATTCCCCTAATACTTCTGCGGCACGCTACGGGCAAGAAACCCTAGAGTTCCGCGCCCATTTAATGGGGGGAAAATCAAAAGTCGCGCCCTTTTGGGTTTGATGGAACATGGGCCGCCAGTCGCAGGCTATAAATACCTTTTGCGGCTTCAACTCCCTTCTACCCTGTTTATCCTCCTTCACCTTTCGCCTTCGTCTTCCAAGTTTCTGCCTTCCCTCTTCTGCTCATCGTTTTCCAGGTACGCCCAGCCTCCTTCCTTCTTTTACAGTTTATCTTTGAATTCTGGTCATGAGTTCGTCTGATTCCACCGAATCAAACACCTCTCCTCTGGTGGAACGGGAGGTTTCCCCGTTGGGGGCTCCCTTCCGCCTCTCCTATTTCTCCCCCCAAGGACCGAACGTTGGTCCGGTGGGGTCGTCCTCCTCCGGGTCGTCTTCTTCCGGGTCTGGGTCTTCTGAGTCTGGGTCCCCCAGGTCTGGTTCTCCTTCTCCTCCGGTGTCCAAACCCGCCGCTCGTAAGCAACGCCTGAGGGTTCCAAAAGACCCTATTCCTGACATCACTCTTCCTGGGTACACCTGGGTTAAAGGTGAGGTTGGGACCTTTTTTTTCTGATTTCCAAACCCTAGAATCAATTGACCTACTTCGGTCCCAAGTTAATATCTCGGCGTCGGGGGACGAATCCGAGTTCATTTGCTCCCCCTGCTCGGGTACCGAGTGTGTCTTCATGAGGGCTCGTCCCTCCGAGCCCCCCTTCACATATATGTACAAAACATTATTCGATAAGCTGCACGTATCTCTTCCCTTTTCCGAGTTTGAGTGCGATGTTCTGAGGACCATGAACGTCGCTCCTACTCAACTTCACCCCAATAGTTGGGCTTTTATGAAAGCCTTCCAGATTCTATGCAAATACGTAGGGATGGAGCCCACCACCCCAAATTTTTTGTATTTCTATCAAACAAGGTTCGGTGATAAAATGGGATGGATTTCCCTTAACGGGCTGAACCGGAGGGGACTGCTCAGCTTGTACAAATCATCGTACAAAGATTTCAAAGTTGGCTTCTTCCGAGTTTGCCCCTCGGGCCCTCATTCTTCACACTTTTTCAATAATGACAACAGTGCCAAGTTTCCCCTATATTGGCAATCCTCCCCCACCAAATTTGTTGGCTTTGAGTACCAGTCCCTCCCGGCCGAGGATAGACGGGACATAGACATACTAGAAACACTTCCTCGGCCCCTCCATTGTGGACGCCTCCTGAGACTTCCCTTCTCATCAACCCCGAGAACTGACCTGAAGAGTAAGTACTCGGCTTTTTAGTTCTGAAATATTTTTCTGTCTTCGTTGCTGAACTAACAACTTTTTCTTTTTGGCAGTCATTATGGGGAAATTTGACTTCTCAAAGCTTGTAAAGGCTGCTGCTAAAGAGGGTCAGGGTCCCTCTTCCACCGAGAAGAAGCAGAAAAGACCTCCTCCCACTAAGACTTCTGCGAAGGGGGCTTCATCATCCGCCCCTCAAAAGAGGAAGAGGGTAGAGGTAGAAGTAGTCGCCGAATATTCTCCCCTTCCTCGCCCAAGCTCCCCCCACCCGACTACTCAGGGGACGGAAACCGCGGGGCGAGAACAACCACCTCCTGTCCCCACCGAGCTGAAATGGTACAACACTTCCCTGAAGGCAGGGACTTCATCTCTCTGGGGTGAAGACTTCAACCCCTTCCCCTCTTTCGACTCAAACTTCTTAAAGCCCGCCGATCTTCGTCTTATCAAGCAGCAGGGGGCCCGATCTAGCATGGAGGCCCTCTCGGTCTACTGCCTTCGGGCTACAGCTTTGGCTCGTTTCTGTAGCCGAGAGGTAACAGAGACCGAGAGGAAGTCCCAACAGTTGGAATCCGAATTTGCTGCAATTGAGAGGTTGAAGGGAGATCTCACCCGGATTTCTTCTGAGCGCGAGGAGCTGGCCCGCGGCAACGAACGTCTGACTGCCACCCTTGCCGAGATTAACACCCGAAACTCCGAGCTGGATTCCCGAGCAAAGTCGGCTGAGGAAAGCAAAGCTCGTGTTGAGGAGGATAAGGATCGTGCTGAGGACAAGCTCAAAGAGGCTCAGGCTGAAATTGAGCGACTTAAGGCCGCCCTGGAGGCTGAGACCAAAGCTAAGATGGGGCTCGAGGAGGATGTGAAAGAGGCCACCAGTTGTATTATCATCGAGCACCGAAAAGGTTTTGACAAGGCCATTGCCCAAGTTGAGGTCCTAGCCCCTGGTGTTGATCTTTCGGGGGCCGATGTAAATAAGGAGGTGGTGAATGGGGAACTTGTTCCCATCATTCCTGAGGAGGAAGAAGAGGTAGACGTGGTGGGGAATTCTCCCGAGGGTCACATTGAGGCCGAGGAGAGTCATATGGGGGAGTAACTGTTGTAGTTGTTTGTTTTTTGTTCATCCCTTGTAATAGGCTCATGCTCTTGTAACTTCGTATTACTTAATGAAAATTGTTATCATTCCGCTGACTTTCTGTCGTTGTGTTCGGCCTGTTTACCAGATCTTCGGCTGAGGCCGAGGTACTCTACCGTCCATATCAAAAATGGACGGTGGTTGTTACACGTGAAACACATGTTTTACACCTTACGTATGCAGTCAAGCATTAAATGCTTTGGAAACCGCAATGGGCTCATGCACTTACTGCTTTTTGCTTAGTTTTGAGATTTGTTTTTCCAACAAACCCTTTCTCACGCATACTTCCACTTTTCCTGCTTATAAATAGGGCTATTCCACTGCCTTACTCGTTCATTCCTCATCCTTTTCCACCAGGCAAATTCGTTTCTTGCTTCTCTTCTACCTGAGTAGCTCTATGCTAGTGTCAGGGGTTTATGTTCCCCTCTCCCAGTTAACATCCTTTTTTGGGTTTCTCATCCGCCAAAAAGGATGTAAGTGGGATATGGGATCCAGAATTCCTTTTATGATTCGATCCTTCAAGAAGGATGTTAACTGGGAGAACAGTAATCTTCGGGAGTGGAAAAAGGGGTAGAGGCCGTTTACTCCCGGAGCTGACCGAGCACCTCATCATCCAGTTTTCTCAGGGGGAAATGACTACAGCCTCCCTTAAGAGAGAGTGATGGCGCTCGATTAGGGGGATTGGGGGCCGTTTGGACTTGCCCCTGTTCTAATTGAGGGGACTACTGTCCCGCCGAGCGGCCCTTATTTTCAATTTCAGCTTTCAATTTCAGCGTTGTGCTCGGTCCCCTTAATGTACTTTTCAAGAGTCAAACTCGGCTTTATTTTTGCTTTACGCATTGTACTCGGTTTCCTTAATAAAATAATGGCTCGTACTCAGCCTTTTTGATCCGAACTTTGTTCTTTCTTGATTGATACTCGTATTCGATTTCAATAATCTCGCGGCTCAAATTCAGCGTTAATAACTTGATAACTCGGTCTTGGCTAATAGGCTCATACTTGACCTTTAGACTTAATTTAACGGCTCGAACTCGGCCATCAGGCTCAAACTTGGCCTTTAGAAATTTAACGGCTCGAACTCGGCCACCAGGCTCAAACTTGGCCTTTAAAAATTTTGAGGCTCAAACTTGGCCTTTAAAAATTTGAATGGCTCGAACTCGGCCACCAGGCTCAGACTTGGCCTTTAGAAATTTGACTGGTTCGTACTCGGCCACCAGGCTCAAACTTGGCCTTTAAAAATTTGACTGGCTCGAACTCGGCCATTGGCTCGTACTCGGCCTTCAGGCTCAAACTTGGCCTTTAGAAATTTGACTGACTCGAACTCGGCCATTGGCTCGTACTCGGCCTTCAGGCTCAAACTTGGCCTTTGAAATTTGACTGGCTCGAACTCGGCCATTGGCTCGTACTCGGCCACCAGGCTCAAACTTGGCCTTAGAAATTTGATTGGCTCGAACTCGGTCATTGGCTCGTACTCGGCCTTCAGAATAAGATGCCTGCAGAATAAATACTTCGGCAAAATAAGAGAACATAAAACAATATTCATAATAAATTCTTTTATTGGATGGAGTCTGCGGTGTGCCTCGTTAAAACCTCCCCGGTCAAAACCCTTTTTGGGACAAAATACCGAGGTAGGAAAAAGAGTACAGCACCCGACTATATACATCAACTGTAATAAAACTTTAAATGAGAAGCATTCAAAGTCCTCGGGATAGGCTTCCCTGACAATTCTTCTAACCTATATGCCCCGTTCCCCAGGTTTTCTACTACTCGGAATGGCCCTCCCCAGTTTGCTGCCAACTTACCTTCCGCGCGATCCTTCCTTGCTTCTCCTTTTATTCTCAGTATTAAGTCTCCACGCAGAAAATTCCTCGGCTTCACTCTTGAATTATATCTTCTAGTTGCTCTCTGTTTACAGGCTTCTTCTCTGATTTTGGCCTCCTCCCTGAGTTCCTCTACCAAGTCAAGTTCAACCCTCAAATTGCTCTCATTATCGCTCGGCTCGTGTTGTATACGTCGGAAGGACGGTTCACCAACTTCCACTGGGATCATGGCGTCTGTTCCATACGTCAGCCTGAAGGGTGTTTCTTGCGTGGTAGATTGAGGCGTGCAGTGGTAGGCCCAGAGGATACTCGGCAACTCTTCTGCCCAAGCTCCCTTGGATCTCCCCACCCTCTTCTTTAGTTCTCCGAGGATGACCTTGTTAGCTGCTTCGGCCTGCCCATTGGTTTGGGGGTGCTCAACCGATGTAACTTGGTGTTTAATACCGAGGTTGTCATAGAATTCCCGTAATGTCTTATCTACAAATTGTCTTCCGTTGTCGGTGACGATCGCAAAGGGAATTCCGTGCCTACAGATGAGGCTTTTCCATACAAATTTCTGCACTTTCTCGGCGGTAATCTTTGCCAAGGGCTCTGCTTCAATCCATTTGGTGAAGTAGTCCACCGCTACCAGCAGGAATTTGACTTGACCTTTGGCTACAGGTAAAGGTCCCAGTATATCCATTCCCCACATAGCAAATGGCCAAGGCGAGTTTAATGTGTGAAGTCCTTCAGGGGGGGGTATGATTTATATTGGAAAATCTTTGGCACTCATCACACTGCTTCGTCCACTCCATGCAATCAGCTCGGATGGTAGGCCAATAGTACCCTGCTCGGACTACCTTGGAGGCCATTGATCTGCCTCCGCAGTGAAAACCACAGATTCCTCGGTGAACTTCTTCCATGACATACTTGGATTGTGCCTTCGTCAGACATTTTAGCAACGGTGCCGAGAATCCTCGTTTATACAACTCTCCGGAGATTATAGTAAAGTGACTTGCCCTGAGCCTGACTTTCCTGGCTTCGACCTGATCCGAGGGCGGAGTTTCTGAGGATAAATACTCCCATATGGGCGTCATCCACTCTCGGTCAACCAACTCGCTGGCCATCACCTCTTCTGTCCCAATGCTCGGTTCATTGAGGGTTTCTTGAATAACCGTCCTATGGTGACCTGGCTTCTTTGTACTGGCTAGCTTGGATGACAAAATCAGCCCGAGTGTTTTCTTCTCGGGGAATATGCTCAATAGCGAACTTTTCAAAGCCGGAAATTAATTGGTTGACCTTACACAAGTACCTGGTGAGCTGAGGTTCCTTCGTTTGATACCCTCCGGATATTTGTCCAGTGACTAGTTGTGAATCACTCCGGCACCTAACAGCCTTTGCTCCCATTTCATTCGCCAGCATTAATCCTGCTATCAAAGCTTCATACTCGGCCTGATTGTTCGAGGTTTTGAATTCAAATTTTAATGACTGTTCCAGGATCAGATCTCCCGGCCCTTCCAGAATCACCCCAGCTCCACTGCCCCTGACATTCGAGGATCCATCCACGTACAAGTTCCACCATATATCCTCGGTTAATGGCTGCGTGTGGAGCTCGGCTATGAAGTCGGAGAGACATTGAGCCTTCAGAGGTCCTCTCAACTCGTATTTCAAGCCAAACTCGGACAATTCTACTGACCAAGCAATCATACGTCCTGCCAACTCGGGCTTTTTGAGTATCTGTTTAATCGGGTGATCAGTTTTAACAATCACCTGGTGACTCTGGAAGTACAGGCGCAATCGCCGAGCTGCGGTTACCAGGGCCAAAACCAGCTTCTCGATGACTTGATACCGAGTTTCGACATCATGAAGCACCCTGCTGATGAAGTATATCGGCATTTGAGCCTTCTCTACTTCCTGCACAATGACTGCGCTGATGGCGTTCTCAGAGGCTGACAGATATAAGTATAACTCTTTCCCTGGGATGGGTCGAGTTAATATCGGCGGTGAAGACAAAAAGGCCTTGAAGTCGGCGAAGGCCTTCTCGCAGTCCTCAGTCCACGTAAAGGTTTGGGGCTTCTTTAGTAGTCTGAAGAAAGGCCGAGCTTTCTCTGCAGATTTGGGCAGGAACCGAGATAATGATGCGAGCCGTCCCGCAAGTCTTTGTACTTCTTTAACATTCTGTGGGCTTCTCATCTCAATCACAGCCCGACATTTATCAGGATTGGCCTCGATCCCCCGGTGCGTCAGCATGAAGCCGAGAAATTTCCCACCCTGGACACCGAAAACACACTTCTCCGGATTCAATCTCATGTTGTACTTCCTCATCCACATAGACTTCCATAGTTTTGCCGATTTGTTTCTCAAATACCCGGTCCATGAGCCTTTGGTATGTAGCTCCAGCATTTTTTAGTCCAAACGACATCACTCGGTAACAGTAATTCGAGCCCTCGGTAATGAAAGCTGTCTTCTCCTCATCTGGGGGGTACATTCGGATCTGATTGTACCCTGAATATGCATCCAAGAAACTCAGAATTCTATATCCGGAAGCTCCATCTACCAGTCTGTCAATACTCGGCAAAGGATAGGAGTCTTTTGGGCAAGCTCTATTCAGATCTGTGTAATCAGTGCACATGCACCACTTGCCGTTTGCTTTTTTGACCAGAACAACGTTAGCCAGCCAGGTAGTGTACTCTACTTCTCGGATAAAATTGGCCTTGACCAACTTCGTTGTCTCCTCTTCCACAACTTTTCTCCTTTCTTCGCCTAGTCTCCTTTTCCTTTGGGCCACTGGTTTCGCCTCGGGACAAATTGCCAGTTTGTGGCATAAGAAGTCGGGATCAATTCCCGGCATGTCAGATGTGGTCCAGGCGAACAAGTCGGCATTGCTGCGTAGCACTTGCTTTATTTCTTCTTTTAAATTCGGCTCGAGTTGGCCGTCGAGTTTAGTGCATTGATCAGGCTGTGGCCCGAGCTGGAACTTTTCTAACTCCTCAATAGGTTGTGGACGCTGTTCCTGCATGTCCATCCTCGGATCCAGTTCGACGGAGTTAACGGAATTCGCTGACTTGTCTTTCCCCCTGTCTAGGGCCTCTGCTGGTGTAGGTTTAAGCTTGCTCACACGCAAACTATCAGCGTAGCACTGTCTGGCCATCTTCTGATCCGCCCGGACAACAACTATGTCCCCCGAATTGGAAGGGAATTTCATCGTGAGGTGGGGAGTAGAGACCACAGCCCCTAGCTCATTCAAAGAGGGTCTCCCGATCAGGATATTATATGATGTTACAGCATTGACTAACACATACCTGACCATAATAGTCTTGGATGCTCTGCCATCACCAAAAGTAGTCAGGAGGTCAATGTATCCCTGAGTATCAACTTGTTCCCCTGCAAAGCCGACGAGCTTACTGTCGTACGGTTGAATAGACTTCTCTGGGATGCCGAGCTTCTGAAATGTTGAGTAATACAATATATCTGCCGAGCTCCCCTGGTCAACTAGGGTTCTCTTGACCGAGAAGTTGGCCAATTGTACAGTGATCACCATAGGGTCATCTTGGTTAGGATCTATCCCCACGAAATCTTTGTCGGAAAAGATAATAGGTGGGGAACTTCTGGGAAGCTTGCCGGATACTGAGTTGACAGCTCGGATGGCCCGCGGGTGTCTTCTCCGAGCTGAACTTGTTGTGCCTCCCCCTGCAAATCCTCCTGAAATGGTGTTTATCACACCCCGAATCACATTATCCTCTTCTCGTCTTTCATTCTGGCCCTCTCTGGTTTCTCCTCTTTCATTATTTCGTTGACCGCCACCCCTCCTCGGGCTTTGGTCACCCTCTCTCCTTCTGTTTCTGCCATGCCTTTCACCGTTGTTGTGGTTTCTCCGAACAAAGTTGTTGAGATGGCCAGCCTGAACCAGCTCTTCAATTTTATCCCGTAGGACCCAACACTCCTCGGTGGTATGGCCATAATTGCGGTGATACCGACAATGCTTCTGTCGATCTGCGTTTTGGGGGGTGTGGCCACGATTTGGGAGCTGCAAAAGTTCCGCATTGTATGCTTCCTCGAACACCCGAGCCCGGTTTGTGTTGAGGGGAGTATAATGCTCATACTTCGGCCCCCTCTGGAAATGCTCGGACGGGCCTTTAAATTTCGGTTTATCACCCCCTGCCCTTCTCTTCTCTTTCCCTTCTCGCCTGTCAGCATCATCAGTCCTCTCCCTTTTCTTAGATTCCTCAACCTCCTCCATATTGATAAACCCCGCAGCTTTTCTTCTCAATTCGTCCATATTGGCTGGTGGTTTCCGAGCCAAGTGCCTAGCAAAAGGGCCAGGCTTTAACCCGGTCAGGATGGTGCGTAGTGCAACATCGGTACTGAGATTGGGGATGAGTACCGCCTCCTTGCTGAATCTGGTCATGAAGTTGCGCAGGGACTCATTCTTTTCTTGCCTGAAGTTTACTAGCGAAGCTGAGGTTTTTTGGTGGGCCCGGCTCGTGGCAAACTGAGCGCTGAACTTAGCCACGAATGTATCAAAAGAGTCTACCGATGCTGGGGGTAGCTGGGTGTACCAGTCGTGGCCTCCCTCCTTCGAGTGGTTGGGAAGACTTTACACATGACAAATCGTCATCGGTAAAGAGGTACATCTGCGTGGTGAAGGCGTCCAAGTGGCGCTCGGGGTCTGAGGTGCCATCATATTTGTCAATGTTGATTGGCTTGTAGTTGGCTGGCAAGGGGACCCCCATGATATCGTTCGTGAAGGGATGCCTCGGCTTCCGCATGCTGGCCCTGTCATTAAGTCTGTTTGTCTGGAGTGAAAATTATGGGGCCTGCCTAGGGAATCCCTCCTCCTCTGCTCGGTTGGTACGATGGGAAGCCCGGAGTTGTGGTCCCCCTTCTCTGTACAAGTTTCTGGACCCCTCATTCTCAGGTGGTCGGCGCTCTCTCTCGTGGGGAGAAGAGACAGATCTTTCCCTGCTCTGCTCTCTTTCGCGACGACTGATCTGCCGGCGGATTTCTTCGTTCTCCCTTCTCAGCGCTGCGATTTGCGCGAGAAGCTCCTGAACCATGGGATTGTCGGCCATTGCTGCTGGGCCTATGGATCGCTCTCTGTTATCCCCGTTATTGACATTCCCTGGTTCCTCTCTCCGGCAGTTTCCGCTCCTTGTCCTCACCATTTTTTGTGGTATGGGAAAATATTTGCTTCGATTCCCACAGACGGCGCCAAATGTTCAGTCCAAATACCTCGGATGAGAGATACTCGGCCGAACTAGGTTTAGTGGGATGTTTTCGGATTGTGCTTGACAGAATGTGGATTCTGCTCCTACGTATCCAAATGGGAATCAAAGCAAACGTAGTTCTGAATGAGGGGTAAGCCCCCTATTTATAGAGATCTCTCAGGATCAAGCTCCGAAATAAGCGGAGAAATATTTGGATCAAGTCACGATTATTCGGAGAGATATCCGGAGCCTGATTATCCGGAGAGATATCCGGAGCCTGATTATCCGGAGAGATATTACGACTAGCGAGATATTCGGCCCAGTTAGCGGCTGGATAGCTTGGGGCCGAGGTATCTTCGTGCGTGGCTTATGAGCCTCTGTTTGACTGGTTTTATAACTAATAAAGACCATGGCTTTGTGCTTATTTTATATCATTTTCACCCAAATTAGACTTGATTGTCCTTAAGTAGTATTTTGAGTCTGTAAAGTGTTTTTAGGTTAATTTAGTTGATTTAGAGATAAATAAAGTACTTATGTTATTTTCTGTTTTTCAGGTTAATAAAATAAAATAAAATAAATCTGGAGCCACTCGCCCCGCGAAGGATCTCTCGCCCCGCGAGTCACCCAAACCTGAAAAGTCATAGACGATCACGGGTTAGCCGTGTTGAAGATCACGGCTGTGGCAGTTTTGAAGTTGAAGCGTTCGCCTCGTGAGCATCCATTCGCCTCGCGAGCCTGGAAGTCAGAATGTATCACGGCCTGCCCGTGATAAGCATCACGGCCGTGACGCGCGGCCCTCTTATAAAAACAGAAACGCAGGAGTCAGAACATGAAAGCTAAAAGGAAGCCCAACAACTTTCATGAAGAACTCAGATGCTGAATTGGATGTATAGTGGGTCACATTGGGCCTTGAAGTCAGAACATAATTGCTGTCACTGGAACCTGAACTGGTCATGAATATTGGGCCATAACTTGGGCTGTAGATGTCGGTTGGAACTGAAACCGGTGGCAAATGAAAGATCAAACAAAGGGCTTTAACTCTCATGAAGACCATTATTCCAAACAGAGCCGTTTTGAAGGGCTTTAATCCATGTGAAGTCAGCGTTTTAGCTGCCCTATGAGTTGAATGTGGACATAACTCCCTCATCTTAATTCATAATTAAGCAAATTAAGTGGTTTTGGAAAGCTAAGAGGCAGAGGTTGAAGTTAATAAAAGGAGCATTCAGATATTGAGAGAGGAGTTAGTCATAGTTAGTCATAGTTAGGCTGGATTGGGAGGCTAGTCAGTTTTGGCTAGTTTCTTGGCTAGTTTTTAGAATAGTTAGTCTGTTGTTTTATCTTTAGTTTATTGTTTTCTTTTGTAATGGAGAACTAGTCTCCTTGATCAATCTACTGGGATTGGTTTCCATTACCACACTTGAGGTTGTGTATTTCCTGTTTTATTTGCTTTTCTCTTTTCAATGCCATATTATACATTTCTGTTTGTTTAATTCAGGAGTGTATAGTGTGGTGTTGATTTATTTCGGTGATATTATGTTCCTATACTTAATCGCGTTTGTTTAATTCGCGTGTGTTCATTCATGTTCGTTTAGTTCATGAGGGCTTAACCCCGTTTGTTTAATTCGGGAATAGGAACATATATCTGTAGTAGTGATTTCGTTTGTTAATTGTTGCTACAACCGGGAGGGGATTAGAATCTGCTTAGGGCTTGGATTTGCTTGAACCAATGATAGTGGGAAACCGAGAACAGTAGGTTAATCGGCTTTAGTTTATTTGTTAATCTCTTAACTGCTCTGTTTTTATTGCTTTGTTTTCTTTATTTTATTTGCATTCACTCCAAACCCCCAAAATCTGACTTTTACTGATTTTCTGTTAACAACGACAACACCTAAGAGTCCTTGGGAGACGATACTCGAGTTGTCGCTCTATACTACATTATTTTAATAATCGCTCGTTCTTTTTGGCACGTGGCGACAGCGCGGCCAGTGGCCTGTCATGGAAAAGGACCGAGTAGTTATCCTCGGGTGTCAGGTGTGCTGACATGTTCTCGGCTTTTGGAGGAGTTTGGGCCAAGGCCCATTCGTGGGGGTAAGCTCGGTTGGTCCGGCGTATAGACGAGTTCTCGGTCTTCTATTCTCGGCCAGTACAATTACCATTAATTGGGTTAATCTAGGAATGGTAACTTGATTAATGTGTGGTTATTTCACAAATTCCATAGAGCTTTTATCATCTTGACTTGTTAATTAGACCTAAGGAATTAGGATAATTAGTGAGTTTGGTATAATTGATTCACTAAGGAATTAGGCTTCATTTAATTAAGGGAATTTGTCCTTCAACACGTCAATTGAGATTAAGATAATTAGAGTGTCGGTAATTCATAGGATTCCTTGTCTATGAGATTCATAATTGGATGAAATCAAATCCCTAGCACTTTTATTTCTATTTTATCCGAACAAAAATTCCAAAAAAAATTTATTGCTCTTTTGTTTTATTTTATTTATTTTTGAGCTCTCTTCATAGCAAATTGTAGTCTAAATAGTTGTTTAACTTGTGAATTGGTACTTGCCAACTAATCCATGTGGACGATATCTGATTCTCACCGTTTTTATTACTTGCAACGATCTGATACACTTTCCGTGATCCTCATCAAGTTTTTGACCAAAAACTTGTTGCTTAAAATGTGCAATGTGCAAGTATACACAGTCAAACAAGTAATATAATGATAAAAGATCGTTCCCACGAGGATTGTTGGATAATTTCTAAAGTTTTAAAGTGGTTAATCAAGTTAGGTAAATTTAGGATGAAAATTAAATTCAAAGGATAACAATAAAGTAAGTGGAATATTGTGAATAATTTTTATTTTGAACTACCAATGGATAACTGAATAAAATAAACTGGGTTAAGTTTCAAGAAAAGTTGATAATGAGAAAATAGTTAGGAATAGAATCACTTATAAATCCAGTGATGTCAAATATGCTCTCGAATGCTGCAGCAATGGTTCCAGAGAAATAAAGATGATGTGTTTTCCAACACTTTTTAAGACCAGTTTCACTAATTGTTCCTTATTCCTGAGCCCAATTTAATTACACTCATCTGCATTTAATTTGTCTCAGCTAACCTATGAGCATGAATGAACATTCCTATTCTATTCAAGGTAATTCAATTTTCCAATCGATTACTCAATTCACATTAACTCAAGAGTTCCATTTACTAATGTTTTCCAACATTAACAAACTAAGGCTGTTAAATAAGTTGATCACTCTCATTTTCCAGTATTTATCACGTAATTCACTTGGTTAAATTACTGCAAACAAACATCACATATTCTTCATCACTTTCAATATAAGTTCATCGTGTTACTAGCTTAAGAGGTTTAGCTCATAATGGAAATGGGAATGGATAAAAACATATTATAAAATAAAGAGATTAAAGAATTCATTACAAGCTGAAGTTTCACTAAACAAGAAGAGTAAAAGCTGAAGACTAAGTCACCAAGCCCTTCCAAGCTAGGCTTCCAATTCTCACAGCTCCTTCCTTTTCTTTCTTGGCTAGGCTTTTAGAAAATGGCTTGCAATGTATGATAAGCTAAGAGTCTCTCGTCCGGTCTCCTCTGACTGCATGCAAAATTAGCCTTTTATATTGATCCCCCTTAGGGTAAAAACCCTTTGCTCGTGTGGTGCATTTACTGAGGGGACCAAAAGTGATAATAGGACAAAAACATGTCCCCTCGGGCCCAAAAAGGAATATTCACATTACTTAATGCCTAGCCCAAATAAAAAGGTATAGAGGACACACAATTTGTCCTAACTAAGGTATACATCACACACGATGAGTACATTAATGTCTCGGGTCCACATCTTCAAAAAGTCAGCTTGAATTAACTTTGACTTTCTCTTGGTTGACTTCTGGACTTCATTCCAAGCTGTAACACTCTGAATCATAGATATCAGCCATGCTCATTCCTTAAGCTCCTGTTTATATCACAAAGCTGAAAAACACCATTAAACATGAAATTTCCAGACTCTAAGTTGCTTCTAAACAAACCATGCAATTTAATTACTTTAAATACTAAATCTAACCTAAATTATTCTTCATTAACTAGATTAAAGACATAAAATAGGCTAGATAGCCTTTATTTCTAAAAGTGATCACACCCCCAAACTTGAACTGTTACTTGTCCTCAAGTAATGCAAAGGAATCAAGACAAAGAAACATAATGTCCCAATCAGCACAAGACAGAAACAAGCAGCATCTATCCTTGTCATAATCTCACTATGCACAAATCCCTTAATGCCAAACTTCATCACAGCTTTTGCCTCATAAAGAGAAGAGTGTGACTCAGCTTAATTAGTGAGTGTGTGATCCAAAGTGGTCTTAGAAATTTGAGTCAACTTAGAGTTCCAATCAGCCTTCATCGCCTGAAATCACCTTTCAATCCTTACTTCATCAAACAAAATGAATTCCAGAGCCAACCATAGTACAAGCATTTTAGTCTAGCAATAAGGAGTAGCTCTCATTTAGATTCATAATTGCAATTCTAGCTCTCAAAATCTCTCTTCACAAAATATGGTTTCACTCTATCATCACTTCACATGCTTCCTCTATTATAAGCTTGACAAGACTCTAGTAAAGCATAATCAGAACTGCACACCACAAGAGGACTTTTTTTGGCTGTGATGTGGCTAAGGTAAGGGCGGAAGACGATTTTTGGGGATATGCTTTGACCAGGTGGAATCAAATGTGCTTTTTTTTCTATTTGATCATCATTTCTTTTACGTTCCATTTCTGCAATTGATTCCATATTTTTCTCAAAATAGGGTGTTGTCTTCTTTTTGGATTTTCTCTCTGGGTTTTTTTTTTTAATGAATTAAAGAACTGAAACTGCCTTATTTAGCAATCCATTTATTCTCATCATATTACTTTCCAGGCAGCACCCCCAAACTTTTATCAGGACATCTTCTTGTGAAAAGCACAGTTGGCTCCACCTAGCATGGGGTAGTTGTTGTTTTTCCAGATTATAGGCTTGTACCTTGGCTTTGTCACTGAAGAACAGGCTTTAGGCTCAAGGGGCTTCGAAACAAGGTATTCACTTTCAGGTAGGTCATTTAAGCTAAACTGGGATAGTGGAAAATGAATTGAAAATGCCTCAAGCAAAAATGTGCACAGCAATGACATGCAACACAAATCAGAAACGGGGTAAACCTTATAGAAAAACACACGTGAGTGGAACTCTCAAATACAATAACTGCTGAGGCTCAAAATCTCTCAGGTTTATTATTTCTAACTGCAATCCTATGTTTATCACTTTCAGTCACTTGTTCTTTGACTTTTTGGTTAGATTAGTGCTCAAAGAATTAGATATCTCTTCCCTCTAGAGTTTTCTCATCTTCTTGATCTCTCTGGGGTATTGTGCATTGAGTGCCAAATTCCACACCCCTCCTCAGAGACAAGTTTATTTTAAATTTTTTTATTATTAACACAAGAGATTTCCACAAAGCAAGATTAAAGACACCAACAACTTACTGCTACTTTTCATTAGTTTTCAATGCTGCACACCAATTCCAATATCTCCCCCAAACTTTAGATTATGCATATGAGCTATCTAAAAGTTTAAGTTAGGGAATTGGTAAACAAAATGGCTGATTGAACAGGTAAAGCAAAACAAACATCCTAAGCCTACAGAGGACAACTAACCAACCACATAACACAGACACAAACATGACAAATAGAAACATAAACAAAACAGCAAAATAAAAGACATGGTTCAGAAATAGCAGGGTAGTGATGCTGCAGCATTGAGGTGCATGGCTTCTTTGTCAAATCTTCTTCAAATGATAACTGAGCCTCCTATTCTCAAAATTCACCATCTGCTGCAGAGTTCTCTTCCCAGTGCCTTTGACTTCCTTGGTGATGGCCAATTCTTCATCATCGGGATTGGATGCAGCTTGTTCTTTAGGGACCAGGCTTGCTTGAGTTGCTTTAGCTTTGGTCTTCTTCACTGGTTTATAAGACTGAGTAGATTCAGAATGAGTTTCTTGCTCAGAAGGTGTCATCCCACTACTCCCAGCAACACCTTTCTTGGTTTTCTTAGTCGGTTTGGACTGATGAGGCTCTTTGCCTTTCTTTGATGTGGCAATGTTTTGAACTTGAGAGGGTGGAGGTGGAAACCAATCCATTGAATCTTCTTCATTATCAGGCTCAGCAGTGGGTGGGGTAAGCTCAGGAGTTGGAGTTGTCCTTTCAAAAGGAAAAAGGGGCTAGTAATTCCTTGGGAAATGGAGGTGGGGTAACCATCAAATTGGGATGATCAAGTCTACTGATCTTTCTCTACCATTGATACAGATTGTTAGCAAAATCATAGTACTGTCTCTGCTGGTGCATTTGATATTTCACCATTTCAGTTAACTGATCAACTTTCTTATCTAATTCTTCATTGTTTCTTAAGGGTTGAGCTTGCTGGTTCTGAAGCTTGGAAGCAGCAAATCTGTTAATGGCTTTGACTTTCAGAATGCCCTTATTCACCATAATTTCTTCCCCTTCAAATACTTCCACCCCATTTCTGATGCACGGCCTAGTGATGAGAGATGAGAAGAACAACCTGTTGTTTCCCTTAAATGTACACTCAGAGATTTGCTTCTCAATGATCAACCCCACATTTATCTTCTTGCCACTTAGAATACAGCTCACTAGTACCAATCTATCTTTGTCCACAGTTTCAAGGTGAGTGGTTGGTAAAAGTCTATGACGCACAAAATGATGCCAAACTTTGGCCAAGGGTTTCAGTGATGGCCTAGCAATCTTCCAGGTACTGTCTTCTGCTTCATCAAGCCATGCCATGCGGTGCCTTCCACAGTCATCTATTTCATCATGGTGTTAAGCTCCACCTCAAATGTTCCTCAACAAATCTTGATATTCATCTTCTTCAGATTCCCATCCCAACCTCATATTAATAGACTTAGCCGAAAATCTCACCTTGATTCCTCTCACCATTGAGTGTGTCAGGTCAGTTGAGGTGATGTTGGCATAGAACTCTCGGACCAAAGGGACAACAGGGGTTCTCGGATGAGCCGCAAATTTCTTCCAGTTGTTGAGAGTAATAATCTGAGCTACTTCAGGGGTAAGGCTATAGCTGGGCTCCTTCTTGATAGCAAAACCTAACTCCAAATGAAGTTGCCTTTCTTATATTTCCATGTCAAATCGAGCCTTAGCTTCAGCATCCTTGAAAATCTTAGGTGTGTCAGACTCAGAGTCAGACATCACCACTGGATTCTTGCCCTTGACTCCCATTGTTTTTTGACTCACCATTGTAACACCTCTGGGAATGTGAAGAGGTCAGGGTAGGTGAAATGAAATTTTTGTCTAGGGTTGTGGAGAAGGAATAGTGGTCAGAGAAGAGTGTGGGGTGTAAGTGTGGGAGTACGGTTATAAAGATGTAGGGAAGAGATGTAAGTGGGAGAGTGAGGTGGTTTATGGGGAAATGCCAGGGAGTAAAGGTGGTGGCAGGTGGGGGTTACATGGGAGAGAAGGGAAATATTAGAGTTGCATTTAATGGGGGAATATTTGTTTTGAATGTGTCTAATTTCTCCCCCAAAATTGCAATTGACTGTTGCACTCAAATCTGACCCAAGAAACTGGGCTTTGCTCCTCTCAAGTGCCAGCCCACTAACCTTGTGAATGTTGGACCATTTGCCAACCACCCCCAATCCTGTTAATGCTTGTACCCTGCTAACACTTCACCACACTAACTAAAAATAACAGATTACCAAAAATAAAATAATCTAACATATCAAAACAAGAAATTTAAACTCTGGGCCGCCTCCCAGTAGCGCTTGGTTTAAAAGTCTTCAACCTGACCATCTTGATTTTAATTTCCCTGGGAATAATTTAAGCCTAGAATTAAACAACAAAACTTTCACCCCCACTTTGAGTTCTCTCTTCTTGATTCTCTTGTCATGCCACATTTTTGTTTTGGCTTTGTAGCTCTCAGCATTTTCATTTGAAAACCATCTCAATTCCTCTAACTTATTTAGTTGCAAAAATCTTGCCTTAGCAGCTTGTGACAAATCCAAGTTCAATTTTTTAAGAGCCCAATATGCCTTATGTTCAAGCTCAATGGGGAGATAGCATGCTTTGCCAAACACTATCCTGTATGGGGACATTCCCAGGGGAGTTTTGAAAGTTGTTCTATAGGCCCATAGAGCATAATCCAAGTGTATAGACCAATCTTTTCTTGAAGGATTCACCACTTTCTCAAGTATCCTCTTAATTTCCCTGTTAGAAACTTCAGCTTGGCCATTAGATTGAGGGTGATAGGCAGTGGCTATTTTATGTTTTATGCCATACTTAGCAAGTAAGTTGGTCATAATTTTATTGCAAAAGTGGGTGCCTTCATCACTAATTAGAGCTCTAGGTGTGCCAAATCTTGTAAAAATATTTTTATGTAAGAATTTGGTAACCACCTTAGAGTCATTAGTAGATGCAGCCACTGCCTCCACCCATTTTGACACATAATACTAGTGCAATAAGTGCTTTTTACGTCAGTTAAAATTGATTTTTTACGTCAGAATACTGACTGACGTAAATATAGCTGACGTTAATAGTTAATATTTTAACGTCAGTTTAGAACTGACGTTAAATATAACACTATTAACGTCAGTTCCTTAACAAAACCGACGTTAATTTTGTAAAAATTAACGTCGGTTTTTAAACAATCGACGTTAAACTAAAACTATTAACGCCGGTTCTTTAATACAACGGACGTTGATTTTGTTAAAACTAACGCCGGTTGTTATAAAGAACCGACGTTAAAGTTTTAATTTTAACGCCGCTTTTAATAAAAAGCGACGTTAATAGTGTATCTGTATATTTTATAAAAATACTATTAACGCCGGTTGTTTGATACAACTGACGTTAATAGGTTTTTTTTTTTAAATTCATTTTTAAAATATCACTCCCTCAGCTATCCCTGCATTCAGTCCCAGTAACACAGAATATCACACACATTACAGAATTGCAAAGGAAAATTGAACAATGGGGGGACTTAAAACCAAAACCCATGTATATATATAAATAAATTTTAGTTCCAATGTCTAAAAAACAAAACTATCTAAGGATATTTATATACATGTTATTAATTAGTTTCTAAAGTCTAACAAAAAAACTATTTATCTAAGTAGTGCGGAGGTATGTTGGCAATTCCTTTTTCAGTCGCATACTTGAAGAAGAATTCAGCGAAGCGCATCCTCAAGTCTCTTAACTCATCTTCTTCAATAGGCGATTGGTCGATAAATGCCTAGACACGTTCAAATAATAACAATAACATCAATGCAAGTCATCTTCAAAACTATAATATATAATTTAACAAGTTGTTTAAATATTACATTCTTCCATCCATCCGTAATAGATGCGGAGACTATGTTCAAAGATATGAAGCATCACATAATAGCCGCATCGACCAACCATCGGTTTGAAATCGAGACTACCAACAAAATTAATTTCAACGTCGGTTGAATATACACATAAATTAGTAATTATAATATTAATTATTTGATAAATAAACTACCAAACCTTGAGGATGTTCCATACAGGATTTGCTTTAGCCTTAGAAGTCCTACTTCTCCTCGTTGGCGCAACTTATGCTACTCGCCTTGATGCGCTATCATAAACAAATAATCATGTCGATCAATTAACAAACTCATATATCATGTGTGTAATAAACTAAAAACAACTGATATTAAAACTTAAATTAAATTTAAGATTAGTTACTTACATATTTACAGACTTCCCCCACCTTCGGTGGCGGATCATGGTGGAGAGAGCGTAAGAATATGACAAGTATGCCTAGACGGGGTGAAGTACGAACAACTGCCAATGGCGATCCATACAAGAGGGAGCCATATATAATTCTTTCGGATTGTCTCCCAACAAGTTCCCTAAGTATTTACTCAATGCATCGCCAACAAAGAACTCTCGGGCGGAAGGATTGACGGATCTAAGAAACCGTAAACCGATGCAACGCCCTTATCAAGTCAAGACGATGGAGATACCTAAGATATGAAAAGGTGTGGATGTTAATTACATAATATATATATTGAAATTAAAATAAATTATTAAATGGAAAAATACCAAAAATAAATAAGTTATAAAATTAAAATTAACTTACGTGCACCAGAGACTGATAACATTGTTGTTCATCCATATGTTATTTCTGCAGGCGTTCCCGAGATCGTCACCAACGAAGGAAAATATCCTCTGTTGATCTGGGCGTGCCACCCATCCATCGTGATCCAATGGACATTCAAAAATCTCAAACGCATAATCCTCACCAAGTGAGAACAAACGAGTGATAGGTGACAGCGACACCGACGTCGACGTCGACTTGGCCTTCAGTTTAGGAAAAATAAAATATATAAGTTTTTGATAATTAAAAAAAACAAGTAATTATTTGACTAATTTGGACATTAATAATGAATAAATACCTTTGCTAGCATTTCGAGCTCACGTCGTTTGGAGTCCAACTCAAGCTCACGCCTTTTCATTTCCAACTCATGCTCATGGCGCTGGACTTCCAACTCCCGCTCCCTAGCTGCCAACTCATCGTCCTCCACATGTGCCATACTAAAACTCTCTTTTGTGCTCACATGTGAAGCGTTGGCAAGCCCTGCGGTGTCCTGGGATGTACCGACGGAGGAAAGCTCTCTGGCAAGCGCCTGCTTCAATTCTGGGTTGGCTATTAAGCCTTGCATCAGATGTGTTGTAATATCTGGGTTGGACATGAGGTGCTGAGAAATGTCAGCCAAAATTGATGCTTCATTGACCACCCGCTTTCGTGAAGCAGACTTGCCATAATATTGTTTGATGGTCACGTTCCCAGGAACACCGAGAACCCGACCAGGATGGTCTTTCTTGCCTAGAGCGATCATCAAGACGCCCCGCCATCCGAAGAAGGGACGAATGCGCCCGGGAGGATTTTGCTTTAAGATCCATCTACAATGAAAAAAAATGAAAAAACGTGCAAGTGAAAAGTGTTACAAATATCTATACAAATATCAATTGAAATCAAGTTAATTATTTACTTACAATCTTATCTGCCACTTCGCAAGTGGCATCAACTTTAAAAGATCCCGCCTTTGTCATGCAGCCGGCTAACCAGACATCCTCGCGGTCGATGTCCGACGGAGGACTTGATGGTGTGCCCTCAGGCACCTCTCCTCTTTCAATCCTAGCAGAGTGCTCTTCCTGCTTCGCCCTCAACCTATCCGCCATCATCTGCTGGATCCGAGTATGGTACCCACCCTGAGAGATGGTGTGGCGGTGAACGTTCTTCGCCTGATTCTGCCGACCCTTATTTGCCTTAGCCTATTCAAACAAAAACACATAATTAAATACAGTTAAATGATCTATAATAAGCATACAAAATTAACTTAATCAACCAACCTGAAATTCTTCATCCTGTCGACTCCTGGCAAACATATCCCAAGTATCCTGATCAATCCAGGGATAATCCGAGAACATTTTATCAAGCCGCTTCTTCCCAGATACATAGTACCTGGTAAGATCATGCTTGAACCCATTCCAACGCTTTGATGCCATTTTCATACATTTATGACGATGATCCTCGTCATTTGGCACGATCAAGCTACCTACACATTAGATACATATATAACAACTGGATGGATTATAACTCGGATAATTATCTAATAATGTAAATCAAACGAATGTAAAAGTAAAATACCGTGATAGCCTCCCAAATCGATCCTTAACATTCCGTGGAACGTCATTCCAGTGGTTGTAGTTGATGCTTACGTCTTTGCCGCTTGTAGAAACACCCACTTATTAAATTCTTTAGCACGGGGTCCCTGGGCATTTAGATTAGCATCGAAGGACACCTCAAGCTTCGTCCGCTCTGCTGTCCTTCTCTAGTTTCTTCAACGAGGTGGCTCCTCTACCCCGTTTCCTATGAGCCTCGTGATGTCCGTATGGACAAAAAAATGATAAAATAGAGGGTTGTAACATTATAAACTTACATTAACAAGAAGGACTAAAGATAGTATATAACATGTAAACTTACACTAGAATCAGGCGTAGGCGTGATCGGGTCTCACGAAACCCCCACGTGTCCTCCCGTGCATGTGGGCTATCCGACTGATCCATATGTATGCCTGTTCAGAAACAATATATATGTATTAACATAGGTTATAACTCAAAATAAATATAGAAGTATAAATAAAAATAACTAGATAGGTCCTGTAGATATACAAAACATCTATATATCCAATATAAGGACAATACGGGAGATTAAAAACTATAGTTTTTGAAGATTGCCAAGCACTGGTCACGGCCTGGCCGTGATGTCCACCACAGCCGTAACGTGCCAACTTGACCAGACCCTCATAGGCAGAACTGATCACGGCCTAGCCGTGATGAGCATCACGGCCGTGACAGATTAACCAGCAGAGCAACATGCACTCAAAACCAAAAATAGAGACATTCCAAACAACTCAAACTCACGGTTTAAAGTTACAACTACTGATACTACAGTTTCAACATACACTCAAAACCAAAAATAGAGACATTCCAAACAACTCAAACTCACAGTTTCAAGTTTCAACTACTGAGACTACAGTTTCAAACTAGCAGAGCAACATGCATGCACTCAAAACCGTGAATAAAAAATTGTGCCCTAATTAAAGACTCACCAGAAATAGGGGCTCGCGTGGTGGTGGGGGGGAAGCTCGAGTGGTGGCCAACGTTCAATGTGGTTACTAAAGCAGAGGGACAAGGAGAGTTAGTGCGCGGGAAGGCCAGGGGAAAGAGAGATGTCAAGTTATTGCAAAGAATGAGCGGGAAAGACAGAGTTAGGGGTTAAGAGTGTACCTCACGGTGGTGGCGAAGAAGCCCTCGCGGTGGTTGCGGTGGAGATGAGCTCGCGATTAGGGCAGAGTGAGAGCGAGAGTGAGGGTTGAGCGTGATGAAAAGAGAAAAGACGTCTGAGAAGTGGAGAAGGCGCGCGGGGTAAACGTTATAATTAAAATAAAACAACATTTTACGTCATTTTTTGGTAAAACCTCGACGTTGAAGATCATATATTTAACGTCGCTTGTCTTAATAAACGGACGTTAAAAACTCTCACACTTATTACGTCGGGTTGTTAGTAATAACCGACGTTAAAGGTCATATATTTAACGTAAGTTGTATTAAGAAACTGACGTTAAAAACACTCACAACTTCTTACGTCAGTTGTATTACACAACGGACGTTAAAGGTTTATTAGTTTCTGCAAAAACATTCATTCCCTTGACTACTGTGCTACTTACCCATTCACCTTTGTACCTAATCCTCTTAATGAGCATTAAGTTTATAGATAAGTTTTCAAGAAAATCAGAATAACTTAGTAACTTCATCCACTGCTCCTATAAATAGCTTCCTTCCATCCTTTTAATTAATTTTCTGCTTCACAATATGGCTCTGCCGTGGAGATTAACTTCATCACTCTTTCTTCCTATTCCTAGACTCAAAGGTCTTTGTCTTAATGGTCAAAAAACTTCTGAGTTTGTGTAAATTACATTGCACGGATATTAAGGTTTGGTGAATCACGTAATGTGATTCTCTCACTTTATTTCATCCCCATCATCCATTTCACTTTGCTTTGGAAGCAAGTGATTGTGGATTCAAGATGATGCATCAAGGAACTCCACTGAAGATGAAAGATGCAAAGATCCATTTCACTTTGCTTTCGCTGCTAGTGACTGAGGATTTACTTTGCATCTTGGAATTCAAGTGAGGGAGGTGATGCATATCCATTGGAGTTTCTGATGACAGGACTGAGAAGAAAATGATGTTGATGCAGAAACTTTTTTATATTTTAGGGCTATGTTGCAGAAATTTTTTATCTTTTAATCATGTAATTTTAACTTATGAATTGCTTCAATGTCATACGATTTGATTATACATATAACTTGTTTTATGTTAAGTGTTTATTTATTTTAATTTACACAATAATTTGTTTACTAATTCAAGCTAATTAATAAAAATTAAAAATAAACTTGTATAAAAAAAAGGTTTAGAAATAAACTGCAGTACTATATGGAGTGATCTGCGTTAAGAGGGACAACAGGGACATGACAACCAATGAAATGAGTTTCATAATTATTTACGTCAGTTATTTATAGAACTGACGCAAATAGTTTACCCACCACCTCATTTTTAACGTCAACTTAATTGATGACTGCCAAGTTCCGTATATTAATTACATTATTTCCAATATTCATTCTCGCACGTTTAAAATATATAGGATTATTTACGCTACTATTTATTTAATCAAGTAAAAATCAAACTTTTAACGTCGGTTGTATAAAAAACGACGTTAACAATTAATATTTTTTATTTGAAAAACACTTTTAACGCCGGTTTTTTAAAAAGCGGCGTTAAAAGTGTATAGATATCTCGCAAAAACATTCATTCCTTTGATCTGTCTTGTGCTACTTACCCATGCACCTTGTAACTCAATCCTCTTAATGAGCATTAAGTTTATAGGTAAGTTTTCAACAAAATCGAGAATAGCTTAGTAACTTCATCCCCTGCTCCTATAAATAGCTTCCTTCCATCCTTTTAATTTTCTCGCTTCACAATATGGCTCTGCTAGTGGAGATTAACTTCATCACTCTTTCTTTCTATTCCTAGACTCAAAGGTCTTTGTCTTAATGGTCAAACAACTTCGAGTTTGAGTAAATTACATTACATGGGTGATAAGTCTGAGTAAATTACATTATGTGAGTTGCTCACCTTATCACCTTCCGTAGAATCACCGCTTGAGGGCTAATCGGTGCTCGGGGTCACAGTTCCAAAACCTCGCCTTTGGCAGCAAGTGACCGTCTTGGAAGTCTCTAGAACCACTGCCTTTGCTTGAAACAGATCTAGTGCACCTGTTTTTGCCTCTCTCTTGAGCTCTCTCATGCCCCCGGTTTTACGAGGTCTTCGGAGTATAGTTTTCCCTTTGGCATATTTCATAAAACTCTCGATGGGATGTAGCTTTAATGTTTAGGATTTTAAACCCTTTCAATGTAACTTTTTATAGGATTTTAAACCCTTTCAATGTAACTTTTTATAGGATTTTAAACCCTTTCAATCTTCTCAGATCGATCAGACATTAAGATTTCATGAATGAGATCCGGTTTGGGTTATTGATTCAACTTATAGTTTTCAAAAACAAAACACAAAACATCAAAGCAATTCATGTGAAACTGAAACTTTGAGGAAGGCAATGCGGAAGGGATCGAATACTAGATAAAAAATATTATTAAAATAACCTTTAACGTCTGTTGATGTAAGGACTGACGTTAAAAGTGAAGTGACTTACTTTTAACGCTCGGTTCTTTATAGAACTGACGTTAAAATGTTCATTGTTAACGTCAGTTTTTTATTGAACTGACGTTAAAAGTGAGTCACTTCACTTTTAACGTCAGTCATTAAAACAACTGATGTTAAAATTGAATTAATGAACTCTGATATTTACAAAACTGCCACCGCCTCCTTTTTAACGTCCAGCTTTTGGTTAACTGACGTAAATCTTTACCGTCCAATGTATATTTTCCACTAGATCAACACCAACTAACACATATTGACTGCCAAAAGAGAGAGGAAAAGGTCTCATAAAGTATATGCCCCGAACATCAAATAATTCAACTTATAAAATGTTAGTTAGGGGCATTTCATTTCTGTTGGACAAATTCCCCACTCTTTGGCATCTATCACAATTAAGTGCATAAGTGTGTGCATCTTTGAACAAGGAAGGCCAGAAATAACCTATTTGGAGGACTTTAGCTGGAGTCCTCATGCCTCCATAATGTCCTCCACAAGGTGAGGTACGACAGTGCTGGAGGATGCCTTTTTGCTCCTCCTCTGTTACACATTTTATCAACATTTGATCTGGGCAGATCTTGTATAGGATGGGGTCATCCCACAGATACTGCCTCACAGTGGGAGAAATTTCTTCCTCTGTTGATTGTTAAGGTTAGTGGGAATAACTTTGCTTGCTAAAAAGTTTGCCAAATCAGCATACCAATGTGAAGCAGCTTCTTGTATAGCTAATAACTTTTCATCATGAAAGGCATCTTGCAACATGTGATTGTGCCCCAATTCACCTTCTAGTTGCAGCCTAGATAAGTAATCAGCCACTTGATTTTCCACTCCCTTTTTATCCCTGATTTCTAAATCAAACTCTTGCAACAAAAGCACCCATCTTATCAGTCTAGGCTTTGCATCCTTCTTGGTAATTAAGTACTTGATGGCTGAGTGATCTGTATAAGAAATGACTTTGGTTCCCACTAAGTATGACTTGAACTTTTCCAAAGCAAATACCACTTCTAGGAATTCCTTCTCTGGGGTGGTATAATTCAGCTGGGCATCAATTAAAGTTTTGCTTGCATAGTAGATGGAGTGGAAGGCTTTTCCTTGCCTCTGCCCAAGCACAGCCCCTATTGCATAGTTACTTGCACCACACATCAACTCAAACGGTTTTTCCCAATCAGGTGCCACAATAACAGGTGCAGTGATTAGAGCCTGCTTCAAAGTTTCAAATGCCCTTAAACAGCTGTCATCAAATTCAAATGATGTCTCACGCTGCAGCAACTGGCACAGAGGTTTGGAAATTTTTGAAAAATATTTTATGAATCTTCTGTAAAATCTTGCATGCCCAAAAATCTTCTTACTCCTTTCACATTTTTGGGTGGAGGTAGATTTTCAATGACTTCAACCTTGGCTCTGTCAACCTCCATTCCTTTCTTGGATATTTTGTGTCCTAGGACAATGCCCTCTTGTACCATGAAATGACACTTCTCCCAGTTCAGAACTAGATTTGTTTCTTCACACCTCTCTAATATCTGCTCCAAATTATTCAGGCAATCTTGGAATGATTCTCCAAACACGGGGAAATCGTCCATGAAAGCCTCCATAGATTTCTCTATCAAGTCTGAAAAAATAACCATCATGCATCTTTGGAATGTGGTAGGGGCATTACACAACCCAAATGGCATCCTTCTGAAGGCAAAAGTACCATAGGGGCATGTGAAAGTAGTCTTTTGTTGATCATCAGGGGCTATGGCTATTTGATTGTAGCCTGAATAACCATCCAAAAAGCAATAAAACTCATTTCCTGCCAACCTGTCCAGCATCTGATCTATGAAAGGGAGTGGAACATGGTCATTTCTAGTGGCCTTGTTTAGCTTTCTATAGTCCATGCAAATTCTCCATCCTGTAACTGTTCTTGTGGGAATTATTTCATTCTTTTCATTTGTGACAACAGTGACTTCTCCTTTCTTGGGCACACATTGAATTGGGCTAACCCATACACTATCTGAGATTGGATATATAATGCCTGCATCCAACCATTTGAAAATATCTCTTTTCACATTTCCCTTCATGATGGGGTTTAGCCTCCTTTGACTTTCAATATTGTTTTTGGCTTCATCTTCTAACAGAATCTTATGCATGCACAGTGTGGGACTAATTCCTCTGATGTCTGCTATCTGCCACCCAATAGCTTTTGTGTGTTTCTTGAGTACTTCTATCATGTGGTATTCCTGAACTGAAGTTTGTTGGTAGTGGCTACGGTCTCAAGAGGGGGGGGGGGGGGTTGAATTGAGATATTGAAAACTTTTTCAACAATTTAAAGCAAAACAGTGTTTCTTTAAAGAAAATTGGTTTTCAATCAATTTTAATTCCCAAGAATTAGGTTATGGAATAAGTAATGATGATAAGAAGAATTATAAGTAGTAACAACAGATTTTGACACAGATTGCAGATTGCAGATTCAAGTTAACAAGTATATGGAGCTTAGGGATGAGAAGAACACACAAATCGATTTATCCTGGTTCGGATACCTCCTCTGATAAGCCTACATCCAGTTCCACACCTCTGTGGTTTTCTTCACTATAATCAGCAATTACACAATTCTAATTACAGCAACACAATGATAACCTCCTTGCTTGAAAAAATCTCCAGAAAGCACACTAGCTTTTCTATATCCAAGGATCCCTTCTATCCTTGTTAAAGCCTAAGAGATACCCTCTCTTAATCACTCTAAATCTCGAAAAGAATTGAGTTGAAGTAAGACTCTAAAAGTCTGATTATACAAATTGAAGTTCTAACTACTATCACACTTTTCTCAGCGATGAAGCACTTTGGATCAGAATGAGTTTGTGTTGTTGTTATTGTACGTGTTATGTTGAAAAGTGTTCCTTTGATCCCTCTTTATATAGAAGACAAATTATAGCCGTTGGGATCATTTAAAATAGATTTGGATTTGATTTACAAAATCTGCTTTCTTGATTCTTGATCTTGAAATGAGATTATGTTTGATCTTTGTAGAGTGTGCGTCCTTCTTGAAATATAATTGTTTCCATCTGAAAGGATAGCCAAGTCTTTTTGAAGAGTAATATATCCGTGTTTAATTGAAGAGAAAAAATAGCCAAGTCTTTTTTGAAGAGAAAAATAGCCGCGTCCATTTGCCACGTCAGCAGACGGGAGTACTACCTCAAGGTTGTTGGACGGACTCCAATTGGTAGACGAGAGTGCTAGCACAAGGTTATTGGACGGGCTCTAATTTGTAGAAGAGCTTTGTATACCATGTTAGTGGACGGAGCTTCTTATTAAGATCTTAGCGCATATCATTTAGTAGACGAGCTCCAAGTGCCACGTCAGCAGACGAGCTCTTCTGTTTCTTTCAGTGGATGCGCTTCATGTGCCACATCAGCAGACGAGATCTTCTGTTTCTTTCAGTGGACGTGCTTCTGTGCCACGTCAGCAGACGAGCTCTTCTGTTTTCTTTCAGTGGACGCGCTTCATGTGCTCTTTCAGTGGACGACATGTTTTTACTTTGTTGTTCCTTTAGTGGACGAGCTTCATGTGCTCTTTCAGTGGGCGACAGCTTTTTATTTTGTTCTTTTATTGGACGGGCTTTCTTTATTCTTTCAGTGGGCGTCAGCTTTTTACTTTGTTGTTCCTTTAGTGGGCGAGCTCTTTAATTGTTCATTGGACTTCGGCTCTTTACTTTGTTGGACGTCATTCTTGGTTCACTTCATTGGACGAGTGCTTATATTTTCCCTGTGTTGGACGTGCACTAGTTTTTCTTTGTTGGAAGAGTGATCTTGCATGTAACTTAACACGTAATGAGTACGTAGTCAGAATTAAAAATATTATGCAAAATACACTTTGTTTGTCATACATCAAAACATGAATGAGGGCTTAGTCTTACAAACTCCCCCTTTTTGATTGTGACAAACCTTACCATACTTAACCTTAGTTATTAAGAAATCAGAGTGCATCTATTCAGTAAGCATGGTTCTTGAGTTATTTTCGTCCTCCCCCTGTGTCATTGATATCTTTCAAAAGATCAAGTGTTATCATATCATTATCATGAACAAAAAATCATCTTGCATTTATTATAAGTTCAAGTATGTCTTTTCAAAGCAGTTCATACTCAGGTATCAGAAAAAGAAAACTTTACATATCAGAGAAAATAATTTTACAGCAAATGCATGGTTCATCTTTATGGTTCATCTCAGATGTATGGTTCATCTTTCAGATGTATGGTTCATCTTTCTCCCCCTTTGTCATTATCAAAAAGAAACTATGGAGAATATTGAAATCAAACTTAAAAAGTCTTGCATTCATTGATAATAAAGCATTTCAGAACTTATGCAATTCATCAAAACATCCAAAATATCCAAAAAAAAAATTACAGACACCTAAGGACGCTTAGCATCTTGCCCATGTCCTTCATAATTTTCAGTAACTTGTGCTGCCTTGCGTGCAATCTGTTATCAGTTATTTTGAGGATCAATTATGCCAAGTTCCCTTCTTATAGAGAAGAAACTCTCCTTATTTAGTGTTTTGGTGAATATATCAGCTAATTGTTAGTTGTATCTATATGTTCAATCACAACATCACCACTTTGAATATGATCCCTGATAAAATGATGCCTAATTTCAATATGCTTGGTTCTTGAGTGCATAATTGGGTTCTTTGTTAGATTAATTGCACTAGTGTTATCACACTTTATTGGTATATGATCCAAATAAACACCATAGTCAATTAATTGTTGTATCATCCATAGGATTTGAGCACAATAACTCCCAGCTGCAACATATTCTGCTTCAGCTGTGGATAAGGCCACACTAGTTTGCTTTTTACTAAACCATGACACTAGGGAATTTCCTAATAAATGGCATGTTCCACTTATGCTCTTCCTATCTAACTTGCATTCATCAAAGTCAGAGTCGGAATATCCTATTAATGTGCAAGTGGATCCCTTGGGATACCACAGCCCCATTTCTTTTGTTCCTAAGAGGTACTTCATGATTCTTTTAACTGCAGTAAGATGTGATTCTTTAGGATTAGCTTGATACCTTGCACACATACACACACCGAACATTATATCTGGCCTACTAGCAGTGAGATAAAGTAAGGATCCGATAATACCTCTATACTTGGATACATCTATAGATTTACCATGTTCATCTTTGTCCAAGTAGCAGGCTGGACTCATTGGTGTTGCCATTTCCTTTGCGCTTTCGATTCCAAACTTCTTTAGTAGTTCCTTGCAATACTTTGTTTGGCTTATGAAGGTTCCATCTTGGCATTGTTTAATTTGAAGTACAAGAAAGAAGGTAAGTTCTCCCATCATGGACATTTCAAATTCACTTTGCATTAGTTCACCAAATTCCTTGCATAAAAACTCATTAATAGAACCAAAAATAATGTCATCAACATATATTTGAACAAGTAAGATATTGTGTTCTTCTGTTTTAGTAAATAGTGTTGTATCAACTTTTCCTCTTTTAAAGCCTTTCTCTATGAGAAAATTGCTTAACCTCTCATACCAAGCTTTAGGAGCTTGCTTGAGTCCATAGAGGGCTTTAGTCAGTTTATAGACATGATTTGGGAACTCACTGTCAACAAAGCCAGGAGGTTGGCTTACATATACTTCCTCTTGTATTATTCCATTTAAAAAGACACTTTTCATATCCATTTGGTACAGTTTAAAGTTCATTATACAAGCATAGGCTAAGAGCATTCTTATGGCTTCTAATCTAGCTACGGGAGCATATGTTTCATCATAATCAATTCCTTCTTCTTGATTATATCCTTTAGCTACTAGTCTAGCCTTGTTTCTAACTATTATTCCATTCTCATCCATTTTGTTTCTAAACACCCATTTAGTTCCGATTATTTGGTTACTTTTGGGTTTGGGAACTAAATCTCAAACTTTGTTCCTTTTAAATTGATTTAACTCCTCTTGCATTGCAATCATCCAATGTTCATCATTAATAGCATCATCAAGACATTTTGGTTCTATTTGAGATACAAACGCCATGGTATTGCAAATATTCCTTAAAGAGTTTCTAGTGGTTACCCCTTTGGTGATCTCACCAATGATATTGTCTAGGGGATGATTCTTTGAAGCTTGCCACTCCTTAGGAAGATTTTCTTGCTGAAGTTCTGCTTGAGGTTCTTTATTGCTTTCTTCATCTTCCTTTTCCTTGTTGCTCTCCTTTCCTTCATCAGATTTCACTTCATCCTCAAGAGTTTCTGCATCATCAAAAATGTCTTTTCCCAACCTTGTAGCCTTTATCACATAATTGGCTTATACTTAGTAGATTGTGTTTGAGTCCTTCCACATAGAGAACATTCTCAATCTTGATTGCTGGACTTTTTCCTATTGTTCCAACACCAAGAATTTTTCCTTTGTTGTTGTCTCCATAGGTGACATTTCCACCTTCTTTGGGAGTGAAGGATGTAATTTTTGTGATGTCTCCGGTCATGTGTTTGGAGCAGCCACTGTCCAAAAACCAGCTTGAGGTTTTGGCCTTCAAACACACCTACAAAACAGATTGTTTTATGCTTTTCCTTTAGGTACCCAAATCTGGTTGGGTCCTTTAGTGTTAGTAGCAACATAAGTTCCTTTTGGAACCCAAATTTGTTTAATGCCAACATTAATGTTCTTTCTAAGTCTACAAGTAACAGCTGTATGACATTTCTTTAGACAATAATAGCATTTAACAAAAGGACTAGTTAAGGAAATAGGTGGAACAAAAAGCTTCTTAAAAGATTTTTCATGTACCATTGTCTTATATCCAATTCCAGCTTTGTCATACACACCCTTTTGCTGTCCTAATATGGCATTCAAGTTATCTCTACCCAAAGCAAACTTAGATAGAGTTGTATTCAGTTTTTCAACTTCCTTTTCTAGTGTAGTGCATTTGGTGCAAATTGAACTAGATGCAAGTAATTGTGAATTTTCAGCTTCTAGTTCTTTAAGCTTTATTTGTAAAGATGCATAGTCGCTACATTGTTTTGCGATGAGCTTCCTAGAAGATATAAGTTGTTTACCAATTTTAACATATTCTTCATGCAATTCATCAAAAGCATCTTGTAACTCATCATAGGTAGGAGACGAATCATTTACCTCGGTTTCACTATCACTTTGTTGATTTGCCATGAGACATAGGTTGGCTTCTTCATTTTCAGATTCACTACTAGTGGAATCCATATCATTTTCTTCCCAAGCTATGTATGCTCTTCTAGGCTTTCTTCCTTTCTTCTCTTTGTTGTCATTCTTCTCATACTTTTATTTCTTTTGTAGCTTTGGACATTCATTTTTGTAGTGTCCAAGCTTTCCACATTCAAAGCATTTGATTGTTGAGGAAGAGCTTTCACCTTTGTTCGTGTTCTTTTTGGTAGGAAAACTGAATTGCTTCTTGTTTCTATTCTTCTTGATGAATCTTCTAAGTTTCCTCACAAGCAATCCCATGTCTTCTTCTTCGGATTCTTCACTTTCATCAAGGTGTTCATCTTCATCACTTTCTATTGATTCTTTGGAGATATGAGCCTTGAGTGAGAGTCCTTTCTTCTTTTTCTCCTTATCTTCATGACTTTTCAATCTATTGAGTTCCAATTCGTGTTCTTTCAACTTGCCAAATAGAGTAGCAATTTTCATGGAGTCAAGATCCTTTGCTTCAGCAATTGCAGTGATTTTTGGCTGCCATTCACGACTCAAACATCTCATTATCTTGTTAATCTTTTTCTCATCTGTGATTGTATGTCCGATCCTTCTAGCTGGTTCACAATGTGTGTAAACCTCTTTTGCAGTTCATCTATCTCATCACCATTCTTCATGTGAAAGAGTTCATATTCATGGACTAGTGCATTCATCCTTGCTCTTTTCACATCGTTGGTTCCTTCATGAGTGAGTTGAAGAGTATCCTACATTTGCTTTGCCGTTTTGCAATTGGAGACCCTGAAAAACTCATCATAATTCAAAGCAGTTGTTATAATATTTTTTTCCTTAGCATTATAACCAATTCTTCTTTTATCATCATCATTCCAGTCATCTTTTGGTTTAGTTTGTTTATTTCCCTTAGCATCAAGAATAAATGGAACATAGGGACCATTTTCAACAGCATCTAATACATCTAAACCTGCAGCCTCAAGAAAGATAAGCATTCTCTATTTCCAATACATGTATTGGGAGCCATTAAAGGCAGGGGGTCTAGTGAGTGAAGCCCCATCACCCAGGATATCATTTGTAGCCATCTCTTGAAGCTGTTAAGCTTTGTAACAAGAGTTTTAGCCCTGATGCCAATTGTTGGTAGTGGCAACGGTCTCAAGAGGGGGGGCGGGGCGAATTGAGATATTGAAAACTTTTTCAACAATTTAAAGTAAAACAGTGTTTCTTTAAAGAAAATTGGTTTTCACTCAATTTTAATTCCCAAGAATCAGGTTATGGAACAAGTAATGATGACAAGAAGAATTATAAGTAGTAACAACAGATTTTAACACAGATTGCAGATTAAAGATTCAAGTTAACAAGTATATGGAGTTTAGAGATGAGAAGAACACGCAGACCGATTTATCCTGGTTCGGCTACCTCATATGGTAAGCCTACATCCAGTCCCACACCTCTGTGGTTTTCTCCACTATAATCAGCAATTACACAATTCTAATTACAGCAACACAAGGATAACCTCCTTGCTTGAAAAATCACCAGAAAGCACACCAGCTTTTCTATACCCAAGGATCCCTTCTATCCTTGTTAAAGCCTAAGAGATACCCTCTCTTAATTGCTCTAAATCTCGAAAAGAATTGAGTTGAAGTAAGACTCTAAAAGTCTGATTATACAAATTGAAGTTCCAACTACTATCACACTTTTCTCAGCGATGAAGCACTTTGGATCAGAATGAGTTTGTGTTGTTGTTATTGTACGTGTTATGTTGAAAAGTGTTCCTTTGATCCATCTTTATATAGAAGACAAATTATAGCCGTTGGGATCATTTAAAACAGATTTGGATCTGATTTACAAAATCTGCTTTCTTGATTCTTGATCTTGAAATGAGATTCTGTTTGATCTTTGTAGAGTGTGCGTCCTTCTTGAAATATAACTGTTTCCATCTGAAAGGATAGCCAAGTCTTTTTGAAGAGTAATATATCCGTGTTTAATTGAAGAGAAAAAATAGCCAAGTCTTTTTTGACGAGAAAAATAGCCGCGTCCATTTGCCACGTCAGCAGACGAGAGTACTAGCTCAAGGTTGTTGGACGGACTCCAATTGGTAGACGAGAGTGCTACCACAAGGTTATTGGATGGGCTCTAATTTGTAGACGAGCTTTATATACCATGTAATTGGACGGAGCTTCTTATTAAGATGTTAGCGAGTATCATTTAGTAGACGAGCTCCAAGTGCCACGTCAGCAGACGAGCTCTTCTGTTTCTTTCAGTGGACACGCTTCATGTACCACGTCAGCAGACGAGCTCTTTTGTTTCTTTCAGTGGACGCGCTTCATGTGCCACGTCAGCAGACGAGATCTTCTGTTTCTTTGGTGAAGCGCTTCGTGCCACGTCGTGAGGCGAGATCTTCTTTCTTTCGGTGGGCGCGCGCTTCATGCCACATCGAGACGAGCTCTTCTGTTTTCTTTTAGTGGACGCGCTTCATGTGCTCTTTCAGTGGACGACAACTTTTTACTTTGTTGTTCCTTTAGTGGACGAGCTTCATGTGCTCTTTCAGTGGACGACAGCTTTTTACTTTGTTCTATTAGTGGACACACTTTCTTTGTTCTTTCAGTGGACGTCAGCTTTTTACTTTGTTGTTCCTTTAGTGGACGAGCTCTTTAATTGTTCGTTGTACTTCAGCTCTTTACTTGTTGGACGTCATTGTTGGTTCGCTTCAATGGACGAGCGCTTATATTTTCCCTGTGTTGGATGTGCGCTAGTTTTTCTTTGTTGGACGAGTGATCTTGCATGCAACTTAACACGTAATGAGTACGTAGTCATAATTAAAAATCTTATGCAAAATACACTTTGTTTGTCATACATCAAAACATGAATGAGGGCTTAGTATTACAAAGTTAACTCAGCAGAGATGATGACTGGTAACAAGTTGCTCTCAGTCAAATACACATATTTAAGATATGGAAGGAGCTGCTTCATTTCCAAGGTAAGGGGGTTTCACAATTGAAGTTGTAACGCCCTTCGTTACATTAGTAGCCCAAATTAATTTTCTATAAAAACCTTCAAAATAATTAAATTAAATAGTCGAGTCATAAAAAATTTTCACATTATATTTAAGTCTGAAAGTATCTCGTATATTCAAAATAATTAAATAAAGTAATAGTGCTAAACAAATCATTATATCCAAATAAAATAAAGCCTCATAAATATTAATTATTAACAATCACATAACTCTTTTACAGTTGTTTTTGCCTCAAAACACAGGCGTCTAATAAACCCAAATGAAATAAATAAAAGGGAATAAACTAGAACTAATATCCTCAAGACTCTCTTAAGACGCTGCATCTTCTATCTCATCACCTGAAAACTCTGAAAGACAACACCATTAATGAGATTTATAATCCCAGTAAGTAAACACGGTTCTAAAAGGTTTTCGAAAAGATATTGCTTTCAGCCGGCGCGGTAACCGGAAAAACAACCATGGTAATCCGCCATTTCAAAAATAATATGACTCAAAAGAATTTGTATAAATTAAGGATAATCAATACACTCTCATGAGATTCATGCACAAGTCATAACATCATCAATATATATAATCTATCAATAAAGTACATATAACATAAATAAAATCATACAAAAGGACATCTCTTGTGTCCAATTAATCTCAATTTATCATCCAAGTCCCTTTTATTTAATTACCCAATTTTAGTCTATGAGCTCATGACAAATGCAATGGCGTCGCACTACCTTCCCCTTCCCAGAAGGAGATATCTATAATGGGTCTTCCCCTTCCCAGAAGGAGGTATCTGTTTTCCCTTCTAACAGGGAGGAATCTGTCATCCCCTCTAATGAGGAGGTATTTGTCATCCCCTTCCTGAAGGAGGTATCTGTCTTCCCCTCTAACGAGGAGGTATCTGTCTTCCCCTCTAACGAGAAGGTATCTGTCATCCCCTCTAACGAGGAGGTATCTGTCATCCCCTTCCCTGAAGGAGGTATTTGTCTTCCCCTCTAACGAGGAGGTATCTATCTTCCCCTCTAACGAGGAGGTATCTGTCATCCCCTCTAACGAGGAGGTATCTGTCATCCCCTTCCCTGAAGGAGGTATCTGTCATCCCCTTCCCTAAAGGAGGTATCCGTCCTCCCCTCTAACGAGGAGGTATCCGTCCTCCCCTCTAACGAGGAGGTATCAGTCATCCCCTCTAACGAGGAGGTATCTGCCATCCACTTCCATGAAGGAGGTATCTGTCTTCCCCTCTAACGAGGAGGTATCTGTGATCCCATTCCCTGAAGGAGGTATCTTAACAATCACAAATAGCAATCCAAAACATATTTTGGGCATATGTCATGACCGTAGGACATGACATATGACATCGTGCATCAATCTCAATGGTATAACTCATGTCAAAACAACTCATAAGCATTCCAAAATAATATCAACACATAGCATCATGTAACATGCATTATTATTCATCAACTTCATATCAAAACAACACTAAGGCATCACATATCACAGGAAGCATATCAAACAATAATATCATTCAACATGTGAATATTCAACCTCCTAAATATTTATCACCAATAAATCATCAATTTTATTTTTAAGACAAAACCCAAAATTAATTACTCTTAATTTCATAATCAAACCCTTTAAAATTCTATACCATGGAAGTTTAAGAAAATAGGTGTTTACTTACTTCTCGTACACCTCCAAAATGCTCTAAAAAATATCTATGATAAAAGTTAGTGCTTCACTAAAAATCTTCATTCTTCTTGTTAATATTTTTTTGATCTGCTTGACTCCCAACTCCGTACTGCAGCGAATAAAACACGTCTCAAATACTCCTCCAGTCCCTGTGCGGCGCGGCTCCTCTCACGCATAGGTTAGCGTGAATATAAATATCATCATAGTAGCCCAACTCATTTGGCCTCACTTTGGTGCTTTATCTTTTTATTATTATTTTATTTTTACATTACAAATATATAATTTTTTTTTAAATTAATTTTCTAACTTATAAGGCTATTAGCCTTCACGTTGAATGCCCTGACCCCTCTTTTTATTTTAAAACCAATTTTTGCCCTTTTTTTAATTACTATTTTAGGATGTTACATTTCTCCCCTCCTTCAAGAAATTTCGTCCCCGAAATTTCAACATCTAAACACTCAAAATAAATAAATAAACAAACAATATACACTACAGAGACATGAATTATGATCATAAAAAAAAAATAGTACAGCAAACAATCTCAGGTAAGTTCAGTCACACTATAAATAAAAATCAATAGCATATAACAAGTATACTAAAGAACAATTTAAATAGAGAGTGGAGGTAACATGGGTATCCTTCGCAGGAATAATAAAAAAAAACGCAAAACAAGGCAATCAAGTAGCAGTCAACTCCAAAGCTTCACACACAGCGAATTGAATAATCCTTTTGTCTTTAACAAAACCCATACCCTTGCATGTTAGTCGTTATAAATCTGTACACCACCAATCAAATATTGGGTTGGCCAGGCCCAACATCTAAAAGAATAACATGCAGTTTTTACAACTCTAACATCAATCCTATGTGCCCATGTTTTAATTTTAGGAAAAAGCACCATTACCACAGTCCGATTTAGAATCGAACTGCTCTGATACCATAAATGTAACGCCCTTCGTTATATTAGTAGCCCAAATTAATTTTCTATAAAAACCTTCAAAATAATTAAATTAAATAGTCGAGTCATAAAAATTTTTCACAATATATTTAAGTCTGAAAGTATCTCGTATATTCAAAATAATTAAATAAAGTAATAGTGCTAAATAAATCATTATATCCAAATAAAATAAAGACTCATAATATTAATTATTAAAAATCACATAACTCTTTTACAATTGTTTTTGCCTCAAAACACGGACGTCTAATAAACCCAAATGAAATAAATAAAAGGGAATAAACTAGAACTAATATCCTCAAGACTCTCTCAAGACGCTGCATCTTCTATCTCATCACCTGAAAACTCTGAAAGACAACACCACTAATGAGATTTATAATCCCAGTAAGTAAACACGATTCTAAAAGGTTTTCGAAAAGATGTTGCTTTCAGCCGGCGCGGTAACCGGAAAAACAACTATGGTAATCCGCCATTTCAAAAATAATATGACTCAAAAGATTTTGTATAAATTAAGGATAATCAATACACTCTCATGAGATTCATGCACAAGTCATAACATCATCAATATATATAATCTATCAATAAAGTACATATAACATAAATAAAATCATACAAAAGGACATCTCTTGTGTCCAATTAATCTTAATTTATCATCCAAGTCCCTTTTATTTAATTACCCAATTTTAGTCTATGAGCTCATGATAAATGCAATGGCGTCGCACTGCCTTCCCCTTCCCAGAAGGAGGTATCTGTCTTCCCCTCTAACAGGGAGGTATCTGTCATCCCCTTTAATGAGGAGGTATCTGTCATCCCCTTCCTGGAGGAGGTATCTGTCTTCCCCTCTAACGAGGAGGTATCTGTCTTCCCCTCTAACGAGGAGGTATCTATCATCCCCTCTAACGAGGAGGTATCTGTCATCCCCTTCCCTGGAAGAGGTATCTGTCTTCCCCTCTAACGAGGAGGTATCTGTCTTCCCCTCTAACGAGGAGGTGTCTGTCATCCCCTCTAACAAGGAGGTATCTGTCATCCCCTTCCCCGAAGGAGGTATTTGTCTTCCCCTCTAACGATGAGGTATCTGTCCTCCCCTCTAACGAGGAGGTATCTGTCATCCCTTCTAACGAGGAGGTATCTGTCATCCACTTCCCTGAAGGAGGTATCTGTCTTCCCCTCTAACGAGGAGGTATCTGTGATCCCATTCCCTGAAGGAGGTATCTTAACAATCACAAATAGCAATCCAAAACATATTTTGGGCATATGCCATGACCGCAGGTCATTACATATGACATTGTGCATCAATCTCAATGGTATAACTCATGTCAAAACAACTCATAAGCATTCCAAAATAATATCAACACATAGCATCATCTAACATGCATTATTATTCATCAACTTCATATCAAAACAACACTAAGGCATCACATATCACAGGAAGCATATCAAACAATAATATCATTCAACATGTGAATATTCAATCTCTTAAATATTTATCACCAATAAATCATCAATTTTATTTTTAAGACAAAACCCCAAATTAATTACTCTTAATTTCATAATCAAACCCTTTAAAATTCTATACCATGGAAGTTTAAGAAAAGAGGTGTTTACTTACTTCACGTAGACCTCCAAAATGTTCTTTAAAATATCTATGATAAAAGTTAGTGCTTCACTAAAAATCTTCATTCTTCTTGTTAATATTTTTTTGATCTGCTTAACTCCCAACTCTGTACTGCAGCGAATAAAACACGTCTCAAATACTCCTCCAATCCCTGTGCGGCTCCTCTCACGCATAGGTTAGCGAGAATATAAATATCATCATAGTAGCCTAACTCATTTGGCCTCACTTTGGTGCTTTATCATTTTATTATTATTTTACTTTTACATTACAAATATATATTTTTTTAGAAAAAATTAACTTTCTAACTTATAAGGCTATTAGCCTTCACGTTGAATGCCCTGACCCCTCTTTTTATTTTAAAACCAATTTTTGCCTTTTTTTTAATTATTATTTTAAAACCATAGAGTAGCCAGGGATGTTACAGATGAGACATTCTCCTCCACATCAATAGGCTGCACTCCCAAAGGTTCATATTTCCTGAACCAGCTGGGATTAGGTTTCTGCTCACTGCTCAGTTCATCATCCTTTACAGCAGCCTCTTCCTCATCAGAGAGCATGCATAACTCCTTAGCCAAGTGGTTGTGCTATTTACTTAACTGCTTGTGCACCAAAAAATCCAAATGCTGGACCCGAGAGCACTCTTCCATTGTTTCATCAGGATATTTCAAAGCATTCAACACATTAAACTTTACTTCTTAGTCATTCACCCTCATGGTTAACTCTCTTTTTTGCACATCAATGAGAGTTCTCCCTGTTGCTAAAAAGGGTTTTCCAAGGATGATAGGCACTTCTTTATCAGCTTCAAAATCCAGAATAATAAAGTCCACGGGGAAGACAAACTTGTCAACCTTTATAAGCACATCTTCAATTTTTCCTTCTGGATAAGCTATAGATCTATCTACCAGTTGCAGTGTGACAGTGATTGGCCTTGCATCTCCTATTCCCAACTACTGGAAAACAGACTTGGGCGTTAAATTTATGCTAGCTCCCAAATCACATAAAGCCTTTCCTTTGTAAGAGTCTCCTATGGAACATGGAATAGTGAAGCTTCCAGGATCCTTCATTTTTTGGGGCACTTTGTTTTGAAACATTAGACTGCACTCTTTTGTCATAGCTACTGTTTCAAATTCACCTAGCCTTTTCCTCTTTGACAACACATCTTTCATATACTTAGCATAATTAGGCATTTGTTGTAGAGCTTCCATCAAGGGAACATTAATGTGCAGCTGTTTCAATATCTCCATAAATTTGCCGAATTGCTTGTCCTGGTTTGCCTTCTTCAATCTGTGAGGGAATGGTGGGGGAGGTCTGTCCTGTGTCAGTTTTGGAACATCATGCTCAATATTCTTTTTTTCTGTCTTTGACTGGTCCTTATCAACTCTAAGAGAAGTTGTCTTCTTAGGGGCATCTGTGGCTTCATCAATCTTCTGCTCAGGTCCGGGTAATTCTTTCCCACTTCTCGGATTTATCACCTTGCATTGCTCCTTGCCTTTGTCAGTAGGACTTTCAGTGGTGCTGGGCAAGGTTCCTACTGGCCTTGAGTTCATAGCTGTGTCTAATTGACCCATATGAGTTTCTAAGTTCCTTATGACTGCTCCTTGATTTTGAAATTGAGTTTGAGTTTCAATCGTAAAGGCTTTCAGTATGGCTTCAAGTGAAGTGTCTTGTTTTGCACCTTGGGGCTGCTGCTGTTGTTGTTGAGCAGGAAATCCTGGTGGTTGAGTTAGTTTATTAGAATTACTATAGCCTCCAGGTGTTGACTGAGTATTGTTCCAAGAAAAATTTGGGTGCTGCTTCTATCATGGGTTGTAAGTGTTGGAGTAGGGGTTGAAATTCCTATTGAGATTACTAACATAATTAATTGAGGCTGGGTTGTTTGGGAATTCTTCAAACAGTTGTCCTTATCCACCATACACACAAGAAATTGCATTTACTGTAGCTCCACCCCTTTCCATCATGATCTTCTCTGCAATAGAAGGTTGTGAAGTGGTAGGACTATGAGCAGCAGTGAGTTTTTTTAGCATATGAGAAATTGCTGACAGTTGAGCTGAAACTGCAGTGACTTCACTTACTTCATGCATCCCCCTTGATCCTTTTGGAGCATTCACTCTAGTTGTGGGCCATTGGTAGCTATTTGCAGCTATACTTTCAATGAGTTCATGGCATTCATTGTAGGATTTGGTTAACAAAGCTCCTCCAGATGAGGCATCAAGAATCACTCTTGTAGCTGGGGTCAATCCATTATAAAATGTTTCTATCTAAATGCAGAAAGGTATCCCATGGTGTGGACATTTTCTCAGCAAATCTTTCCACATTTCCCAAGCTTCATATAGGGGCTCATCATCAAGTTGTCTGAATGAGGTTATGTCATTCCTCATCCTTGCATTTTTTATTGGGGTAAAATACTTTGTCAGTGATTTTTCAGCCAACCTATTCCATGTAGTGATGGAATTAGGCTCCAAGGAGTTCAACCAAGCCTTGGCTCTATCCTTCAGTGAATAAGGGAACAATCTGATCTGGAAAGCATCTTCACTTACACCAAGGTTTTTGAAATTACTAGCCACTTCAAGGAACTGTCTCAAGTGCAAGTGAGGATCTTCAGTTGGTGACCCACTAAGTTGGCCAACAGTTTGCAACATCTGAAACATCATTGGCTTGAATTCAAAATGCTGAGTTGTAATCTCAGGCCTCACAATTCCAGTGTTCATGGTTTGAGGGTCAAACACAGCATACTCCTTGATAGATCTATCCTTATCATTTACCATTTCATTCATATAAGGTTGATCCTCTTCTCCATTGAGTAAGTCAGCCATGAAGCCTAAGTCTGAATGTTGAGCTCGAGCTTTGTTTTCTCTGCTTTGCTTCCTTAGCCTTCTAGTTGTCTTTTCAATCTCGGGATCAGGTTGAAATTATGGTGCACCTTTTCCACGCATACAGTAACAAGGACCTACTGTGGAGAATAGCACAACCAAAAAAATTAAAAACACAACTAACTAGATTAACTAGCTTAAAAGCTTACAAAAATTAGCAACATTCAATCCCCGACAACGGCTCCAAAAACTTGTTGCTTAAAATGTGCAATGTGCAAGTATACACAGTCAAACAAGTAATATAATGATAAAAGATCGTTCCCACGAGGTAAGTGGAATATTGTGAATTTTGGATGAAAATTAAATTCAAAGGATAACAATAAAGTAAGTGGAATATTGTGAATAATTTTTATTTTGAACTACTAATGGATAACTGAATAAAATAAACTGGGTTAAGTTTCAAGAAAAGTTGATAATGAGAAAATAGTTAGGAATAGAATCACTTATAAATCCAGTGATGTCAAATATGCTCTCGAATGCTGCAGCAATGGTTCCAGAGAAAGAAAGCTGATGTGTTTTCCAACACTTTTTAAGACAATTTTCATTAATTGTTCCTTATTCCTAAGCCCAATTTAATTACACTCATCTGCATTTAATTTGTCTCGGCTAACCTATGAGCATGAATGAACATTCCTATTCTATTCAAGGTAATTCAATTTTCCAATCAATTACTCAACTCACATTAACTCAAGATTTCCATTTACTAATGTTTTCCAACATTAACAAACTAAGGTTGTTAAATAAGTTGATCACTCTCATTTTCCAGCATTTATCACGTAATTCACTTGGTTAAATTACTGCAAACAAACATCACATATTCTTCATCACTTTCAATATAAGTTCATCGTATTATTAGCTTAAGAGGTTTAGCTCATAATGGAAATGGGAATGGATAAAAACATATTATAAAATAAAGAGATTAAAGAATTCATTACAAGCTGAAGTTTCACTAAACAAGAAGAGTAAAACCTGAAGACTAAGTCACCAAGCTCTTCCAAGTTAGGCTTCCAATTCTCACAGCACCTTCCTTTTCTTTCTTGGCTAGGCTTTTAGAAAATGGCTTGCAATGTATGATAAGCTAAGAGTCTCTCCTCCGTTCTCCTCTAGCTGCTTGTAAAATTAGCCTTTTATATTGATCCCCTTAGGGTAAAAACCCTTTGCTCGTGTGGTGCATTTGCTGAAGGGACCAAAAAGTGATAATAGGACAAAACATGTCCCCTTGGGCCCAAAAAGGAATATTCACATTACTTAATGCCTAGCCCAAATAAAAAGGTACAAAGGACACACAATTTGTCCTAATACATCACACACGATGAGTACATTAATGTCTCGAGTCCACATCTTCAAAAAGTCATATTGAATTAACATTGACTTTCTCTTGGTTGACTTCTAGACTTCATTCCAAGTTGCATCACTCTTAAGCATAGATATCAGTCCTGCTCATTCCTTAAGCTCCTGTTTATATCACAAAGCTCAAAATCACCATTAAACATGAAATTTCCAAACTCTAAGCTGCTTCTAAACAAACCATGCAATTTAATTACTTTAACACTAAATCTAACCTAAATTATTCTTCATTAACTAGATTAAAGGCATAAAATAGGCTAGATAACCTTTATTTCTAAAGGTTATCACATCATGCTCAAAGCATACATGACAATTGGTGTAGTACATAACGTAATCTAACTAAGGCCCGACAACTTCAGCGATCTATCTCTATAGATCCTGATTCCTAACACATAGGAAGCCTTGCCCAAAACCTTCATCAAGAAACAATTCCTCAACCATGTTTTCACATTTTGTAGTGTAGGGATATCGTTTCCGATGAGTAGTATGTCATCAACATACAAAACGAGAAAGACAATCTCACTCCCACTAATCTTCTTGTACACACAAGGTTCATCCACGTTCTTGATAAATCCAAATTGTCTTACAACTTTATCAAAACGAAGATTCCAGCTTCTAGAAGCTTACTTTAATCCAACAATGGATCTTTGCAACTTACCTATCTTTCTAACATCTTTTGGATCGATAAAACCCTCGGTTTGTGTCATGTACACATCCTCGAGAAGATTCCCGTCAAGGAATGCAGTCTTGACATCCATCTGCCAGATTTCATAGTCATAGTATGCAGCAATAGCAAGCAGAATCCGAATAGATTTAAGCATCATTATTGGGGAGAAAGTTTCATCATGGTCTACACCATGAATTTGCTTGAAACCTTTCCCAATCAGTCGCAGCTTAGAGGTACCCATTTTACCATCCATGTCAGTCTTCTTCTTGACGTCCCATTTGCACCCTATGGGCTTTACCCCTTCGGGTGGCTCGACCAAGGTCCCTACCTGATTTGTGTACATGGATTCCATCTTGGATTACATGGCCTCAAGCCACTTCTCAGAGTTTGGGCCAATTTTGGGCCCTTGGTAGGTTACAGGCTCATATTGATCTATGAGTAGCACATCACCTTCCTGAGTTAGGAGAAGTCCATATCTCTCAGGTTGGTGACGTGGCTTGTTAGACCTACACAAGCCTCGTGTTACTTGAACCCGTGGTTCAACCACTACATCTTGTGGAATCGGTTCTTGTTCCATTGCAGGCGGTTCAGCATTTTGTGGTACTTGGATTTCTCCAAGTTCTACATTTCTCTCACTGTTTCCTTTGGAGATGTATTCCTTCTCAAGGAACACTCCAGTACTAGCGACAAACACTTTGTCCTCGAAGGGGTTGTAGAAAAAATATCCTTTGGTTTCCTTAGGATATCCCACAAATATACAATTATCCGATTTGGGCCCAAATTTACCTTCATGAGATGATTCACATAAACTTGACATCCCCCAATCCTCATAAATGACAAACTGGACCTTCAGCCCATCCATATCTCATATGGAGTCTTTTCAATCGCCTTAAATGAAGCACGACTAAGAGTGAATGCAGTTGTAAGTAGAGCAAAATCCCAGAAAGAGTCAGACAGTTCTAAATGACTAATAATGGATCGTACCATGTCTAACAAGACGCGATTCCTCCTTTCGGACACGCTACTCCATTGTGGTGTTTCAGGAGGAGTGAGTTGGGACACTATCCCACACTCTCTCATATAGCCATCAAACTCTTGGTTTAAGTATTCTCCAACACGATTTGATCGTATGGCCTTAATACCTTTGCCAAGTTGGTTCTCCACTTCATTCTTGAACTCTTTGAACTTTTCAAAGGTTTCAGACTTATGTTTCGAAAGATGCACAAATCAATATCTACTGAAATCATCAGTAAATGAAACAAAGCAAGGATAACCATCTCTAGCTGACGTGTTTAGGGGCCCACATACATCGCTATGTATCTAGCCCAAAAGATCATTGGACCTTTCACCATGACCGGTGAATGAGGCTTTAGTCATCTTCCCCAACAAACAAGATTTGCATGAATCAAACGATTCATAATCGAATGAGTCCAAGAGTCCATCCTTATGGAGCTTGGAGATGCGTTTCTCACCTATATGGCCTAAACGACAACGCCAAAGGCATGTAAGGTTCAAATCTCTTGGTTTGATCCTTTCGCATTTATATTATAAATGGGCATATGAGTATTAAGGACACAAAGTCCATTATCCAAAAACTTGCTAGCATAGAAAATATCATGTGACTGATGTTTCTATCAATAGCTAGAACATAATAACACTTATTTAGTTCCAAAACAAGCCCTGAAGACAAAGTCAAAACTTCTATAGTTAATGCAGCAACTTTTGCTCCATTTCCTATTCATAGGTTGACTTCACCTTTAGCCGACGTCCTACTCCCTTCGATCCTTCACATTAATGCGATATCCACATGCGGTATCCAATACCCATGATTTTGAAGTAGGTTGACTTCTACAACATAATGCTCAAAGAGGAAGTCATACTTGCTTTCTTTTCTCATGCTCTTTCTTGTACCTTCTGGCAGTTTTTCAATGTCTGGTCAAACCACGATGAAAGTAACTGTCTTCCTTTGCAACCCTACCTATTAGCTTCAAGGCAGAAGTACTGGGTGTGGAAAAGTGACCTTGGTATGTTTTGATTAATGACTAAACTAACTTATATTACATTTTGATTCAGTAATTTCTTGCCAAGCTTGTATGTTTGTACAAGATATAATCAATGCAAGGAAAATGATGCAAAGCATCAAAGGAGCAAAAGAAGGATCATGAAGGAATGCTTGAAGATGAACAACTACAAAGAAGAATCTCAAAGGATCTCAAGCAATATTAGATTATCAATGTAAATAAATATTTTAAGTTTTTCTTTTTGAAATAGATCTCATAAAAACAAACTAAAAAGGTCTTCATATAGTAAAATGAACTTAGAAGGAAAAAGGATTAATTGAAATTTCTGTACATCTATGTGTACATCGATGTACTTTCAGTTAATTAACTAACTTTTAATGAAAAGCAATGTGTACATCAATGTATGCATCGATTGATTGTGACTGACTTTATAAAAATGTAAAACAGGCTTCAGTACATTGATTGCACAATCGATGTATAAGGTAAAAAAGAAGCTGCAACTTTTTGAAAGAAGCTTATAATCGATTGACCAATCGATGCATAAGGCTAAACAGAAGTCAACACTTATGGAAACATGCATACAATCAATTGGTACGTCGATGTAAACACAACAGAAGTTAAGTCTTTTAAAAATGATAGAACAGTCGATTAGTACATCGATGCATAAGCCCAAACAGAGGCAAAGACTTTTGAAACCCATTAAGCAATCGATTTACCATTCGATGTAAAGACTTCTGGGCTGAGAACTCTTATGCTTTTCAAGAACACAATCGATGTACACATCTATGTATCAGTCAGAATCAAGATTTTTCAAGAACACAATCGATTAGGTAATCGATGTATTCAGTTATAAAAATTGAATCTTTGATTAATACATCGATTAGGTAATCGATTGACTGATAACTGAATTTTTCAATGAAAGTTTGTTTTGATGTTAACTAACTTTTGAAGTATGCCCAACAGATCTATTTTGACAAACATCTTTATAAAGGCTTGGGCAAACACTTTTTAAATAACGATTTCACTCAATACTGAGATTAACCGTGAAATTCTTTTAGAGACCTTTTCATTGAGAATACTTGATATATTTCTGTTAGAGCTTCAATTTGTAATTTCTGATTTCTTAGAATCTGTAAGTCAATTCTTTTACTGAGAAAGGAATAAGAAAGGAGAGAAGTTGTCTCTCTGAGTATTGATCTAAGAGTAGAAGGAACTCTTAGAGGTTTGACAAGAGTAGAAGGGACTCTTGGGGATTACAAGATTGCTTTTTCTGGAAAGCTATCACAGGACAGAAGGAACCTGAGTTGTGAAGCTTTGTAAAGAATCCTGTAATTGTTTTTATTGTTAGTGGACAAAACTCACTGCAAAGTGGGGACTGGATGTAGGTTACTGGAGGAGGTAGCTGAACCAGGATAAATCTTGGTTTGCATTTCTCTCTATCCCTTAACTCTTTCAATTGCTTTATTTGATGAATGTGTAATTAGGCAAATTGTTAAGGAGCAAATCTGTGAATGCATAATATCTTAATCAATCTTTTCATCTCTCTCTTTCTTGTAAAAGACTAAAGTTTTCAATCTATCACTTAGCAAAAACTTGTTTTGGTTTAAGTTGGTTGACAAAACATTTTTCAAGAAACTGAGAAAAAGTTTCAGTTTTTGCAAAAAGGGGAAAAGTTTTTAAAATAACAAATACTCAATTCAACCCCCCTTCTTGAGTATTAGAAGCCACAACCAACAAGTGGCATCAGAGCTTTCACTCTTGTGTAAATCCTAACAACTTAAGATGATGGCTTCAAATGACATCTTGGGAGAAAGGGCTTCTCTAGCAAGACCCCCTGCATTCAATGGCACTGCCTATATGTATTGGAAACAAAGGATGTTAATATTCCACGAGGCAAGTGGTCTTGATGTATTAGATGCTGTTGAGAATGGTCCATACATCCCTCATAGTCTTGATGCAAATGGCACCAAGACAAATAAGCAAAGAGCTGATTGGGATGATGAGGACAAGAAAAAAGTAGGTTATAATGCTAAAGCTAAGAATATTATAACTGCTGCTTTGAGTTATGATTCATGAATTCTTTAGGGTCTCTAATTGTAAGAAATCAAAACAAATGTGGGATACACTGCAAGTTACTCATGAAGGGACAAGTGATGTGAAGAGAGCAAGAATGAACTCACTTATGCACGAGTATGAACTCTTTCACGTGAAGAAAGATGAAGACATCAATGATATGCAAAGAATGTTCACCCATATTGTGAATCAACTAAATGGACTTGGAAAAACTGTCTCAGATGAACAACAAATCAACTAAGTAATGAGATGCTTGACAAGAGAATGGCAACCAAAGATCACTGCTATAGTTGAAGCTCAAGACTTAGAATCTATGAACATTGCTACACTGTTTGGAAAGCTTAAAGAACATGAGATGGAACTTCATAGATTGAATGATCATGAAGAGAAGGAGAAGAAAAGGAAAGGCTTATCACTAAAGGCTCATATCTCCAAAGAAGTTCATGACAGTGATGAAGATGAAGAACTTGAGGAGGATGAAGATTCTGAAGAAGATATGGGACTGCTGGTCAGAAAATTCAAGAGGTTTATCAAAAAGAAGAAAACCTTCAACAAAAAGCCCTCAAACTTCTTTTCCAAAAAGAATCTCTCAAAAGGTGAAATTTCAAATACAAATGTAAAATGCTATGAATGTGGAAAAACTGGACATTACAAAAATGAGTGTCCAAGGCTTCAAAAGAAGGACAAGCATGACAACATTGAATCCAAAGACAAGAAGAACAAAAAGCCAAGAAGAGCATACATAGCTTGGGAGGAGAATGACATGGATTCCTCTGAAGAATCTGAGGAAGAATAGGCAAATCTTTGCCTTATGACCAGTCATCAAAGTGACACAGAAATTGAAGATGAGGTAAATGATCTTCCCCCTACTTATGATGAACTTCAAGATGCCTTGATGAATTGCATAGTGAATATCTGAAAATTTCTAAGCAACTGATATCGTGTAGAAAAGTAATTGCTAAACAATGTCATGATTATGAATCTCTTCAAATTAAGAATAAGGAATTGTAAGCTAAAAATAATAAGCTAAATGCATTTAGCTCTACATGTTCCAATTGCAATATGCTTGAAAAAGAGGTTGAAAAACTGAAAACCACTCTCTCTAAATTTACTTTAGGAAGAGATAATCTTAATGTTATTCTAGGACAACAAAAAGGTGTATATGATAAAGCTGAAATAGGATATCAACCAGCAATGCATGAAAAAGATTTTAAGAAACTCTTTGCTGCACCTAAGTCATCTACTAGTCCATTTGTCAAATGTTGCTATTATGCTAGAAAAGGACACATTGCTTCTACATGCTATTTTAGAAATCCTTCAAGGATAAATGTTAAGCAAATATGGGTTCCTAAGGGAACATATATGATGACTAACAACAAAGGACCCAACCAGATTTGGGTACCTAAAAGAAAGGTTTGAAAAATCTGTTTTGTAGGTGTGTTGGAAGGCCAAGAATGATAAATGGTACCTTGATAGTGGTTGTTCCAAGCACATGACAGAAGACAGAAGCAAATTTATAATATTCACTCCAAAATCAAGTGGAAGTGTTACATATGGAGACAATAACAAAGGGAGGATGTAAGACTAAGCCCTCATTCATGTTTTGATGTTTGACAAACAAAATGTATTTTGCATAAGATTTTTAATTTTGACTACATACTCATTTCGTGTTAAGTTGCATACAAGATCACTCATCCAACAAAGCAAAACAAGCGCTCGTCCAACACAGGGATAATATAAGCGCTCATCCAATGAAGTGAACCAAGAAGACGTCCAACAAAGTAAAAAAATTTGAAGTCCAATGAACCACTAAAGAGCTCGTCCACTAAAGTACCATTTGGAGCGCGTCCACTAAAGTACAACAAAAACACGTCCACTGAAGTACAACAAGAAGAGCACATCCACTGAAGTTCAACAAAAAGAGCTCGTCTAACAAGAAGAGTGCGTCCATTGAAAGTAATAGAAGAGCTCGTCTGCTGACGTGGCACTTGGAGCTCATCTACTAAAGAAACAGAAGAGCTCGTCTGCTGACGTGACACTTGGAGCTCATCTACTGAAGAAACAGAAGAGCTTGTCTGCTGACGTGGCACTTGAAGCTCGTCTACTGAAAGTAACAGAATCACGCGTCTACTGAAGTAAAAAGGAGAGCTCGTCTACTAATAGTGGCAAAAGGAGCTCGTCTACTAATGATATGCGCTTTGGACTTGCTAAGATCTTAATGAGAAGCTCCGTCCACTAACATGGCATATAAATCTCGTCTACCAATTGGAGCCCGTCCAATTACCTTGTGTTAGCACTCTCGTCTACCAGATGGAGCACGTCCAATTACCTTGAGCTAGTACTCCCGTCTGCTAACGTGGCAAATGGACGCCGCTATTTTTCTCTTCAAATAAACACGGATATATTACTCTTCAAAAAAAAAAAGACTTGGCTATCCTTTCAGATGGAAACGGTTATTTTTCAAGAAGGACGCAAACTCTACAAAGATCAACAGAATCTCAACGGCTATAATTTGTTAAATCAGATCCAAATCTGTTTTAAATGATCCCAACGGCTATAATTTGTCTTCTATATAAAGAGGGATCAAAGGAACACTTTTCAATACAACACATACAATAACAACAACACAACTCATTCTGATTGTGAAACTACGAAAGATCCAAAGTGCTTTATCTCTGAGAAAAGTGTGATAGTAGTTAGAACTTCAATTTGTATAATCAGACTTTTAGAGTCTTTCTTCTACTCAATTCTTTTCGTGAATTAGTGTGATTAAGAGAGGGCATCTCTTAGGCTTTAACAAGAATAGAAGGGATCCTTGGGTATAGAAAAACTAGTGTGCTTTCTGGTGATTTTTCAGGAGGTTATCCTTGTGTTGCTGTAATTAGAATTGTGTAATTACTAATTATAGTGGAGAAAACCACAGAGGTGTGGGACTGGATGTAGGCTTACCAGAGGAGGTAGCCGAACTAGGATAAATCGGTTTGCGTGTTCTTCTCATCTCTAAACTCCATATACTTGTTAACTTGAATCTTTAATCTGCAATCTGTGTTAAAATTTGTTGTTACTACTTATAATTCTTCTTGTCATCATTACTTGTTCCATAACCCGATTCTTGGGAATTAAAATTGAGTGAAAACCAATTTTCTTTAAAGAAACACTGTTTTGCTTTAAATTGTTGAAAAAGTTTTCAATATCTCAATTCACCCCCCCCCCCCCCCCTCCCCCTCTTGAGACCGTAGCCACTACCAACAGAGGATACTTGGCATTGGCAACATAGGAAGTGACTCAACAACAATTGTTGAAGATGTACTATATGTTGAGGGATTAAAGCACAATCTCTTGAGTATAAGTCAGTTATGTGACAAAGGTTACAAGGTAAAATTCAACTCCAATAGCTGTATGATAGAAAATCTGGAACTGATTGGCCATAGGATAGATAACACCTATATGCTTGACTTAGATAATATCTCTTCAATAATGCATGTTGTCTAATTTCAAAATAAGAAGAGAATTGGCTATGGCATAGAAGGATTGCATATATCCACATGAACCACTTAAACAAACTAATTTCTAAAAATCTTGTGGATGGATTACCAAAACTGAAATTTGTGAAATATGGACTATGTGATGCATGTCAAAAGGAAAATCAAGTAAATGTCTCTTTCAAACCTACGAACATTGTTTCAACAACTAGACCCTTGCAACTTTTGCACATGGATTTATTTGAACCATCTAGAACCAAAAGCTTTGGTGGAAACTTATATGCCTTAGTAATAATGGATGATTTCTCCATATATACTTGGACATTGTTCTTAGCACACAAAAATAAAGCTTTTTCTGCTTTTAAGAAATTGGCCAAACTTGTACAAAATGAAAAGGAAATGAAAATTGTTTCTATAAGGAGTGATCACGGAGGTGAATTCCAAAATGAGGAATTTGACAACTTTTGTGATGAGTATGGCATTCAACATAATTTTTCAGCTCCTACAACTCCACAACAAAATGGAGTAGTAGAAAGAAAGAATAGATCATTGGAGGACATTGCAAGAACTATGTTGAATGACACTAGCTTACCAAAACAATTTTGGGCAGATGCTGTAAATACAGCCTGCTATGTGCTAAATAGAGTTTTGATAAGGCCTATTTTAAAGAAAACTCCTTATGAACTTTATAGAGGAAGAAAACCAAACATATCACACTTGCATGTTTTTTATTGTAAGTGCTTTGTACTTAACAATAGAGAGGAAAATCTTGTAAAATTTGATGCAAATGCAGATGAAGGAATTTTCCTAGGTTATTCTCTAACTAGTAAAGCATTTAGAATCTATAACAAAGGAACTCAAACTATAGAAGAATCTGTACATGTGACTTTTGATGAATCTAACCCCAAAAGGTTGGGAAAGGATATTTGTGATGATGATGCAGAAACATCTGAAGAAACTCATTTGGAAGAAGAGCAAGACAAAGCAAAAGAAGAAGAAGCTCTAGAAAATCCAGAAGAAGAACAAAATAATGAACTACCTAAGGAGTGGAGAATTGTAAAGAATCACCCCTTGGACAACATCATTGGTGAAATATCCAAAGGGGTAACTACTAGACACTCTTTAATAAATGCATGCAACCACATGGCCTTTGTCTCTCAAATTGAATTGAGAACTATTAATGATGCTATTGTTGATGATAATTGGATGATGGCAATGCAAGAAGAATTAAATCAGTTTGAAAGAAACAAAGTTTGGGATCTTGTTCCAAAACCCAAGGATAAACAAATAATTGGTACAAAATGGGTGTTTAGGAACAAACTTGATGAGAATGGCATTATCATTAGGAACAAAGCTAGATTTGTAGCTAAAGGATATAATCAGGAAGAAGTCATAGACTATGATGAAACTTATGCACCTATGGCTAGGCTAGAAGCTATAAGAATGTTGCTAGCATTTGCATTTATCGTAAGTTTCAAATTATATCAAATGGATGTTAAAAGTGTATTCCTTAATGGTTTTATACAAGAATAAGTATATGTTGGTCAACCACCAGGCTTTGAAATAAATGATTTTCCAAACCATGTTTATAAACTCACCAAAGCCTTGTATGGACTGAAACAAGCATTGCTTGGTATGAAAGGCTAAGAACCTTTTTATTACAAAAAGGTTTTACTAGAGGTAAGGTTGACACAACACTTTTCACAAAAAGAAAAATTCAAAATATACTACTTGTACAAATATATGTTGATGATATTATATTTGGTGCTACTAATGATTCATTGTGTAAGGAATTTTCCAAGTTGATACAAAATAAATTTGAGATGTCCATGATGGGAGAACTCACTTTCTTCTTGAGACTTCAAATTAAACAATGCAATGATGGAACCTTCATAAGCCAAGCAAAGTATTGCAAGGAACTGCTGAAGAAGTTTGGCATGGAGAATTCAAAGGATATGGTAACTCCAATGAGTCCATCATGTTACTTGGATAAGGATGAAAGAGGTAAAACTGTAGACATATCCAAATATAGAGTTATGATTGGCTCATTGTTTTACCTTACAGCTAGTAGGCCTGATATAATGTTTAGTGTTTGCATGTGTGCAAGATATCAATCAAACCCTAAGGAATATCATTTAACAGCTGTAAAGAGAATCATGAAATATTTGCTAGGAACTAAAGACATGGGTTTATGGTATGATAAGGGATCAACTTGTAATCTAATAGGATACTCTGACTTTGCTGGATGCAAGTTGGGTAGGAAGAGTACTAGTGGAACCTGCCACTTACTTGGGAACTCATTAGTTTCCTAGTTTAGTAAGAAACAAACAAGTGTGACTTTGTCAACTGCTGAAGCAGAATATGTTGCAGCTGGAAGTTGTTGTGCACAAATCCTTTGGATGAAACAACAACTCATTGACTATGGTGTTCTCTTAGAGAAAGTGCCAATCAAATATGACAACACTAGTGCTATAAATCTAACTAAGAATCCTATAATGAATTCTAGAACCAAACATAATGAAATAAGACATCATTTCATAAAGGATCATGTTCAAAGTGGAGATATAGTTATTGAATATATTGACATATCTAATCAATTAGCTGACATTTTCACTAAACTATTAGCTAAAGAAAGCTTCTATTACATAATAAGAGAATTAGGAATAACTGATCCAACTTATGCTTGATGTTTTGTATGATTGAATGCATGATTGCTTGATTGTTGGTCTTAGTGCATCCATTAGCAAATCGATTAGCTTAAACCAAAACCATAATCTCAAAGCTAGTACACAGATTATGCAATCCATGTATAAATCTAAAAATCTGATATTAACATATTTACATCGATTGATCAAAATCTTTTATACATAGAAAACACTAGCGCATCGCTTTACACATCGATTGTTAGACAAAATCAGAAAACATGACTTTCTAGAAGTCTTTATACATCGATTGTAACATCGATTAAGTGAAGTTTCCAGAACTTGGGACTCACTGACTTGCCCTATACATCGATTGACACATCGATTGAGTTCAAGTTTCAGAACATGGTACTCTCTGACATAGCTTATACATCGATTGACACATCGATTGTCTGAAGTATTGAACAAGCTAAAAACCACTAATGAATCGATTGATACATCGATTGACTGATCTGATTCTATAAATACCCAACTTTCCCTCCAAATTCTTCACATTTCTAAATCAAATCTCCAGCACCCAAAACCCTAGCAGAACTCGAAAATCCCTAAAATGGCTCGTGTGAAGCAAACCGCACCCATTACTCCAGTTCAATCCAAATTTACTTCATCATCTTCAACCAATTCTTCCACACCTCAACAACTCCCCCCCCCATAGCCACACCTTCACGCCCTAAGAGGAAGGAAATGGAGAAGACCCAAACCTCTCAGAGGCAAGGAAAACAACAAATCAAGGAACCTGTTAAGAGAAAGGATTCCAAAGGAAAGGAAAAGGTTGGTGAGACATCAAAGCCTGAACCAAAGAAGAAGGAAGTAAAGAAGAAGGTGCCTAAGGAAGCACCTAAAAAGAAAGAATAGAAAAAGAGGAAGAGAACAGAGGAAGAAGAAGAAGAGGATGAGGATCTTAATGCTGAGATAGAACTCTTGAAAAGGTATTTCTCTGATGAAGAATATATCAGCCTGTCTAAGAAAGATTTTAAGCATAGAGATACACATGAGGCTAGAACTGTTGATTTCAATTACTTTGAAAAGAATGGATTCACATTTCACAAGATTCTTGAACACTACAAGTTAAGTGAATTTCTGCAAACTAAAAGTGACATTTATCCAACTATGATTAAGGCATTTTACCGCACCTTGGAAATGGATAATGTTAGTTTTTCTGCTGAAGTCAAAAACAAAAGAATTGAGACTAGTTTTGAAGAATTTTCTCAGTTCACTGGACTAGATTACTTGGGAAGTAATATGGCTGGAATAGGACCTGATAGTGCTTGGTTAAAAGCCTATGATAAGGAAGAGGCTAAGAAGGTGCTTTTGGTTGAAAATGCACCTGAAGGAAGACTGATCAATATCAGCTCAATGCACATTCAGCACAGGCTGCTTCAACATGTGCTAAGCAGGATCTTGCTTCCAAAATCGGGAAACCATGCTGTAGTTCAGAACAATGATATTCTGATGCTTTGGGCTATGATTGAAAAGAAACAACTCAATTGGATCTATATCATTGTAAGACACATGGTAGACTGCAGAATCAGTGGAGCTACATTACCTTACCCTAGTCTAGTTGTCAAATTGCATGAGCACTTTGAAGTCTCAATGGAACATGAGGAAAGGTTCCAAGCAAGGCAAGTGACTCACAAGTTTGGTGAGGGCACCATAAGCAAGATGAAGTTGGCCAAGAATTCTGAAGGGGGATGGGTAAGATTAGCTGGAGATGAAGCAAGAGCTGCAATGGACAATGCTATAACAAATTCCAAAATGGATAGGCTGATATCCATGATTGAAGTGTTTGAGCAGAGGCAAAATAAGCAAAATTTGATGATCAAGAGAACTTTAGACTACATGAGTCTAAATATTCATGCTCTTGAAGGGCAGATGGCAACCATTCATTTACACTTAGGCATCCCCATCACTGCACCTCCACCTCTAGAAGCAACTCCAACTTTTGAGGATGTTGTGCAAATGGCTAGGCAAGTTGTTGCTGCTGCTTCTGAAAATACACCTGAGGAAAAAGACATTCCCAATGTTCCAGCAACATAGCCTACACAACACCATGAAGAGCTAAGTAACAATGAAGATGCTTAGTTTTTAGGGCCTTCTTTGTGTGATTTTTGTGTATGGATGACTGAAATGAATGATTAACTGATTTGTTGTCACTACTGTTTTGAATCATATTTTGTAATTTCTACTTGAAACAATCATATGAATGAATGATTTGATTTGATTCTCAATGAATATCTTAGTATGTACCTTATAGATATGTATCTTACATCCCTCATAATTTCCTTTTTGATAATGACAAGGGGGGAGAAGGAAAAGGGTACCATACTGTCACCAATTCATGATCCAAATGTTCAAAAACTATCACTTAGACAGGGGGAGTAAAAATGAAAACTGTTGCACTATGAACTATGATATATACTTCCTATACAATATACTTTTAGATTGAACATATAAAGTATGGTAGGTTTGTCGTCAATATAAAAGGGGGAGTTTGTGGAAAAATGACCCTAGTATGTTTTGATTAATGACTAAACTAACTTGAATTACACTACTAATTTCTTGCCAAACTTGTATGTTTGTATAAGATATAATCAATGCAAGGAAAAGGATGCAAATGATCAAAGGAGCAAAAGAAGGATCATGAAGGAATGCTTGAAGATGAAGAACTACAAAGAAGAATCTCAAAGGATCTCAAGCAATATTAGATTATCAATGTAAATAAATATTTTAAGTTTTTCTTTTTGAAATAGCTCTCATAAAATCAAACTAAAAAGGTTTTCATATAGTAAAATGAACTTAGAAGGAAAAAGGATTAATTGAAATTTCTGTACATCTATGTGTACATCGATGTACTTTCAGTTAATTAACTAACTTTTAATGAAAACCAATGTGTACATCAATGTATAAAAAGTATACATCAATTTATACATCGATTGATTGTGACTGACTTTATAAAAACGCAAAACAGGCTTCAGTACATTGATTGCACAATCGATGTATAAGGTAAAACAAAAGCTGACACTTTTTGAAAGAAGCTTATAATCGATTGACCAATCGATGCATAAGGCTAAACAGAAGCCAACACTTATGGAAACATGCATACAATCGATTGGTACATTGATGTAAACACAGAACAGAAGTTAAGTCTTTTAAAAATGATAGAACAATCGATTAGTACATCGATGCATAAGCCCAAACAGAGGCAAAGACTTTTGAAACCCATTATGCAATCGATTTACCATTCGATGTAAAGACTTCTGGGCTGAGAACTCTTATGCTTTTTGATCAGCCGCTGACTCATCTAGTTTTATGACTAGTATGACCGTGGTTTTGTGCTAATTATATATCATTTTCGCCCAAATTAGACTTGATTGTCTTTAAGCAACATTTTGAGTCGTTTAAGTATTTTTAGGTTAATTTAGTTGAATTAGAGTCAAATAAAGCACTTATGCTATTTCTCGTTTGCAGGTAATAAAAAGAAATAATTCTGGAGTTCTTCGCCCCGCGAGAAGGCTTTCGCCTCGCGAACCTGAAGCGTGACTGTGCCAGAAATTGCAACCCTTTCTGTGTCACCCCGCGAATACATGTCTCGCCTTGCGAGACTGAAGACCAAAAGCCATGACTCTTCCATTCCTCGCCACGCGAGCCGTACTTCACCTCGCGAGAATACCAAACGTTGCTGACTCTTCATAATATTCGCGTCGCGAGACAGTGTTCGCCTCGCGAGTAGGCGCAGTTCTTGAATACTATAAATAGTTGTTCTATGGCACATTGAAGGGGTTGGAGTTTTTAGTTTTTAGTCTTAGTCAGTAGTAGTTTATCTTCTTTTCTTTTAGAATAGGACTGCTATGAATTTAGGTTTTATGCTTTGTTTTTCTTTTGTAATGGAGAACTAGTCTCTTTGAGTAATCTACTGCGATTGGTTTTCATTTACACTTGAGGTTCTGTAATTCCTATTTTATTTGCTTTTTCCTTTTCAATACTATGCTATATATTTCTGTTTGCTTAATTCAGGAGTGTATAGTGTTGTGTTGATTTATTTCGGTGATGTTATGTTCCTATATTTAATCACGTTTGCTTAATTCGCGTGTGTTCAATTCGTGTTCGCTTAGTTCACGAAGGGCTTAACCCCGTTTGCTTAATTCGGGAATAGGAACATATATCTGTAGTAGTGATTTCGCTTGTTAATTGTTGCTACAACCGAAAGGGGATTAGAATCTGCTTAGGGCTTGGAATTTACATGAACCAATGATAGTGGGAAACCGAGAGCAGTAGGTTAATCGCCTTTAGCTTATTTGTCATTTTAACTGCTTTGTTTTATTGCTCTGTTTCTGTTCTGTTTCTTTATTTATTTTATTTCATATCCAAACCCCCCCCCCCCCCCAAAACTGATTTTGTGTTAATAACAACAACCTAAGAGTCCTTGTGAGACGATATCCGAGTTGTCGCTTCCTAAACTACATATTTTGTAAACCGCTCGCTTTTTGGCGCGTGGGCGACAGCGCGACCAAAAATTGGCGCCGTTGCCGGGGACTCTTGTTGTTATTGACAGAAAAAAAAATCTCTTTGCTGAATTAGTTTTGTCTGCTTTGTCTGGTTATGAATCTTAGTACTGCTATGGATAATATCCTGTTTGGTGATATGCCTAATGTTGATTATAAGCCACCACCATGCATATATTATCCTAATTTTAGTAAACCACCACCATGCACAAATTATCCTAATTTTGCTGGAAGTTATGAGTTTAGCAGTGGTTTTGACATGATTTGTGTGAATGAGGTCCATAGCTCTTCTTCCAACCAGGCCCTTGAGAATAGGATTGATAGGCTTACTTCTTCCAACCAGGCCCTTGAGAATAGAATGGATGAGCTCACTTCTTTGGTAAAGCAAATGGCAATGGATAAGGTTCAGCAGGCATGGTTGTGTGGCATGTGCGGCTCTCCTGAGCACTTGTTTGATGCATGCCCCATTATGAAAGAAGGGTCAGTTACTGATTTGCCTCAAGCTTATGCAGTCCATCCTTACAATCAAGGCAACAATCAGAACCGGTACAGCACTCCTGACCTCTCCACTGATGAGTACCACCCCAGCTGGGGAAACCATCCAGACCCTTGGTATGGGGACCAACAACTGATGTTACCACTGGCACCACCCCAGAATCCTCCCCAAGCGACCACCTCTGCACCTTCCGGACCTTCACTAGAGGACATGTTCAAGCAAATGACTGAACAAAATCTCCAGTTGCAGCAGCAAATTGCACAGTTCCAGGCACAGTTCCAAGCATCACAGGCACAGTTTCAGCAACAAACGGATGCTAGCATTCATGCCCAGCAGACACAGATTGGACAGCTTGCCACTTCAATGAATGATATGCAGCAAGCTCAAGGATCAGAACCCTTGCCTAAGGAAATTGAGGGGAAGAGGCATATGGAGGATACCCATTCCGCCATGCTGGAGGATGATGAAGAAATTCCAAATATTCACGCCTCCCCTGATTCTATCTATTATACTGTATGTGTTGATTGTAATGAATTTGCTTCGTGTGTAGCATGTTTTGAAAGGTATGAAGAGCAAAACATCTATATGGAACAGGAGACATATGAGGTTGAGGGCCATGTTCAGCCAGGAAACATAGAAATTGAGGATCAGGAGGACATCTGCTTCACCATGCTTGAGGATAATGAAGAACCTTTGGAAGCAGATGATTCAATTAATTCATATGCATGTGTTGAGAGTGATGGGATGGATGAACTGAGTGCTGAATTTCCAGACATTCAGGCCTTTACTGATTCAGTTTATTGTACCATATGTACTGATTATACTAACACTAACCTTTGTGTGGTGTGTGCTGAGATTTCTGCAGGTTTACCAGGTGATGGATTTGTTAGCACAGTGAATGAAGAACGTGCAGAAGATGAAGCAGCACCGGAGACCCCAGCTACCTGTTTGCCACCTCCCACTATGGAACAACCGGTGATGGAGTTCAAGCCTCTAGATTTTGCACCATGGCCAGTCCAAGAGGTTGAACCCCGATTTTATTGGGAGGACTTTGTTGAGAAAGAGGTCAACCTTGACCCAAGAGGGAGCAAGAGGTCTGCCGCACTTGGCGGAGTCACCATGATTGTCAAGCACTCACCTCCATATCAAGGCTGCAAGTTAGGGGACCATGGAACAAGCTTCCGTCCCTTGTCTATCACGTGGGCCTTATGCTGCGTGCCATGGGATCCGGGAGGATCATATTGCAATTTGGGCATTCCGTGTCCGCTGTATCACAGACAGTGGGATCCTGGTGGAACCATCTCCATGAGTTTTATTAAACCCTTTCTCTTTAGTTTACTTTCATGTTCTTGTTAGTTTTTGCTTGCTTTGTTTTTGTTTGTTTTCTTTTAGCTCCTGAATAATTTGAGAAGATCAGGAGTATTTGTGTGTAGAGTCTTGTGTTGGCAAGTTTGCTGGGTTTTGATTTGCATAGATGGATTGCATGTTATTTGTTGACTGTTTTCCCCCTAGGATTTGAAAAATTGAAAATTTGATCCCCACTTGAAAAATTGAAAACTGAGCTTTGAGATATTTTGTTATGATTGCATGATTTATGATAAGTTTGGGGTGATGGGATGCACACAATAGGGATAGAATCTCGGTCAAACAATTTGCAAAAAAATGTCCAGGTGAGGATTTGAGCCTCCAACATGTTTTTAACTATGTGAAATCACTTTTGAGTTGCACTTTCCCGAATTTGCTTGAATCTCTTTATGGTTTGCATGTTTATGTGTTTGCTTCAAATGATTTAGGCATTTCCTTTGTAAATAACTACTTAGCCTAAAATAACCATCCCTAATGCATGTTCCCTAGTTAGCCCCATTGAGCCTGATTAGCCTGTTAATTCTTGTTAACCCTATGTTACAAGCCAAAAATCTGGAAAAACCATGTTATCCCGATCTTAGGATTAGGAGAGCATGGAATCTTAACAAGAGAATGTTTGCAAGAAACTAAGTTTGGGGTGGCTACAAGGATATGATGTGTTGTTTGGGATTGAAAAAAATAAAAAATAAAATAAAATAAAAAGTGTAAAATGTCAAAAAAAAAAGGCTATTTGAATAAAAAGGCTGTAGTCACCCAAGGCAAATGAAAAATGAAAAAAGGAACTTGAGTGGAAATTCAATGTATTAAAATGTTCATGCTCTCTTAGTTCCTAGGGACTTAAGCCTAGTATCCTTGTATATCCTACCCTTAGCCAGGCCCCATTACAACCATAAAAGACCTTTTGATGTTGCATGCATGTTTTCTGTGGGAATCATTTTGAGATGCAAATCAAATTCATGGGAAGTGTTCTTGAAAGGTGAAATTGAGTGAAATGTTGTTAACCTAGACAAACTGAGCGGATGAGTGAAACACTAAATTCCCTTGTGAGGAAGGCGATTGTTTGAATATGGTGATCTTCCTCTTGTGTGTAACTTGGATCCCTTGCTTAGATTAATGATTGTTTGAATGATGAATTTCTCAAATGTTCAGAATAAAGGATTGTGGGGATTATATTGTTGAAAAGGGGGGAACATTGAAAGAAAAATTATTTTGATGAATTGCTTGAAATCTGTGCAAAGTTGATTGAATTTTTAAGCTTGCCATGTCTTGAGTCTTTTTGAGTTTTTGAGTTTTAGTTTGCTTGGGGACAAGCAAAGTTTAAGTTTGGGGTATTTTGATCAGTCGCTGGCTCATCTAGTTTTATGACTAGTATGACCGTGGTTTTGTGCTAATTATATATCATTTTCGCCCAAATTAGACTTGATTGTCTTTAAGCAACATTTTGAGTCGTTTAAGTATTTTTAGGTTAATTTAGTTGAATTAGAGTCAAATAAATCACTTATGCTATTTCTTGTTTGCAGGTAATAAAAAGAAATAATTCTGGAGTTCTTCGCCCCGCGAGAAGGCTTTCGCCTCGCGAACCTGAAGCGTGACTGTGCCAGAAATTGCAACCCTTTCTGTGTCGCCCCGCGAACACATGTCTCGTCTCGCGAGACTGAAGACCAGAAGCCATGACTCTTCCATTCCTTGCCACGCGAGCCGTACTTCGCCTCGCGAGAATACCAAACGTTGCTGACTCTTCATAATATTCGTGTCGCGAGATAGTGTTCGCCTCGCGAGTAAGCGCAGTTCTTGAATACTATAAATAGCTGTTCTATGGCAGATTGAAGGGGTTGGAGTTTTTAGTTTTTAGTCTTAGTCAGTAGTAGTTTATCTTCTTTTCTTTTAGAATAGGACTGCTACGAATTTAGGTTTTATGCTTTGTTTTTCTTTTGTATTGGAGAAGTAGTCTCCTTGATTAATCTACTGCGATTGGTTTTCATTTACACTTGAGGTTCTGTAATTCCTGTTTTATTTGCTTTTTCCTTTTCAATACTATGCTATATATTTCTGTTTGCTTAATTCAGGAGTGTATGGTGTTGTGTTGATTTATTTCAGTGATGTGATGTTCCTATATTTAATCGTGTTTGCTTAATTCGCGTGTGTTCAATTCGTGTTCGCTTAGTTCACAAAGGGCTTAACCCCGTTTGCTTAATTCGGGAATAGGAACATATATCTGTAGTAGTGATTTCGCTTGTTAATTGTTGCTACAACCGAAAGGGGATTAGAATCTGCTTAGGGCTTGGAATTTACATGAACCAATGATAGTGGGAAACCGAGAACAGTAGGTTAATCGCCTTTAGCTTATTTGTCATTTTAACTACTTTGTTTTATTGCTCTGTTTCTGTTCTGTTTCTTTATTTATTTTATTTCATATCCCCCCCCCCCCCCCCCCCCCAAAAAAAACTGATTTTGTGTTAATAACAACAACCTAAGAGTCCTTGTGAGACGATATCTGAGTTGTCGCTTCCTAAACTACATATTTTGTAAACCGCTCGCTTTTTGGCGCGTGCGCGACAGCGCGACCACTTTTCAAGAACACAATCGATGTACACATCTATGTATCAGTCAGAATCAAGATTTTTCAAGAACACAATCGATTAGTCAATCGATGTCTTCAGTTATAAAAATTGAATCTTTGATTAATACATCGATTAGACAATCGATTGACTGATAACTGAATTTTTCAATGAAAGTTTGTTTTGATGTTAACTAACTTTTGAAGCATGCCCAACGGATCTATTTTGACAAACATCTACATAAAGGCTTGGGCAAACACTTTTTAAATAACGAATTTACTCAATACTGAGATTAACCACGAAATTCTTTTAAAGAGCTTTTCATTGAGAATACTTGATATATTTCTGTTAGAACTTCAATTTGTAATTTATGATTTCTTAGAATCTGTAGTTCAATTCTTTTACTGAGAAAGGAAGAAGAAATGAGAGAAGTTGTCTATCTGAGTATTGATCTAAGAGTAGAAGGAACTCTTAGAGGTTTGACAAGAGTAGAAGGGACTCTTGGGGATTACAAGATTGCTTTTTCTGGAAAGCTGTCACAGGGTAGAAGGAACCTGAGTTGTGAAGCTTTGTAAAGAATCCTGTAATTGTTTTGATTGTTAGTGGACAAAACTCACTGCAAAGTGGGGACTGGATGTAGGTTACCAGAGGATGTAGCTGAACTAGGATAAATCTCGATTTGCATTGCTCTCTATCCCTTAACTCTTTTAATTGCTTTATTTGATGAATGTGTAATTAGGCAAATTGTTAAGGAGCAAATCTGTGATTGCATAATATCTCAATCAATCTTTTCATCTCCTCTCTTTCTTGTAAAAGAATAAATTTTTCAATCTATCACTTATCAAAAACTTGTTTTGCTTTAAGTTGGTTGACAAAACATTTTTCAAGAAACTGAGAAAAAGTTTCAGTTTTTACAAAAAGGGGAAAAGTTTTTAAAATAACAAATACTCAATTCAACCCCCTTCTTGAGTATTAGAAGCCACAACCAACACTGTGCTTGAACTTGTTCTTGCCTTGGTTCTTCTCCTTGTTTAGCAGGCTTAAGATTTTCCCTTTCACGACTATCACAATAATGTACCCTTTTCTACTATAGAGACTTTGCTCAAGAGTTTTCAACTTCCTTGCAATCTCTAGTAGAGGTCTGTCAGAATCGTTCACAACAATTTGACTATAACTATCTGGCAACAATTGCAAGATCACATCACTGGCCAATATTTGGCCAAAAGGAAATCTCATTTTACCAAGTTCTTAATATACTCAATAATATGAACCACATCATAACTATTGAGATTTCTTTTCTATCAGTTCGCAACTGAAAAAGGGTAGGGATGACTTGTGGTTCTTATGCATTGCATGCTCTCAAGAGAGCATCATGAGGTGCATGATCATATCACGCACCTTCATGGTGCAAGCATGAGGAATCCTACATCCAGGACATCAACTTTATGCTTCTCGTAAGCATCTTTTTCGATCCTAGTAGGAGCTAGTTGCTCAGGAAATATTTGCTCGACAACAAACAACTTTTTCTCGTACTTAAGGACAATCCTCAAATTTTGTACCAATCCAGAAAAATTAATTCTGGATACCTTATCCTTCTCAAGGACAAACCGCATTAATAAATTATAGTGTTTTATTTCATGGTAATTCTAAATACAGAAACGTAACATGCAAAATATAAGTATCATGATAAAATATATTTATAAGGTCTTTTATTAAATACGCTCACACTATTTTACTCAAATCAATGACCCTCATCATTGACTCGGAAAATCCCATTGGAAGATTTTCTAGTGAGACCAAGATCCATATTTCACCTCATTTTGAGTCAACTTTGGCTGATCTCCCAAAAGTTAGTTATTTAGGTAGAAAACTCATTTCCAATTACATCTCATGTAACTCTCGGATCATTTGGGTGAATAACTCTTATTCCAATCCATCCCATGGACTAAAGCCAAACTCAACGCCTCTAAGCCTTTCAATCTTATTGAATTTGGCTTAGTTAAGTTAGACCCAATGGATAACATTTGGACATTACAATTGTCCTATCGTATCTTACTAGTATAGAAAAATGCACTCCGCTTTGGTGGACCTACACACGTTCGATATTAGTCTTGATGAGTGCCATGCATTGGAAGGCTTTTAAACTAATATTTCCTTTTGATGGATTTTTATTAAAATGATCTCACCGACGTTGTATCTCATACAAGATGTCTCTCAGAATACATGCATATATGCTATCATACATTTAACAAACATATTTAACATTTAAAACATACATGTAAACATACATTTCATGCATCACATACAAAAATATACATCACATACATTTCATGCATCTCATACATAAACATATAAGATAAGGTAATATAGTTATGACCTCCTAAAAAAAGAATTAAACAACTAATTTATTAGAATTTTTTGACCCTCAAGCAAGCTCCTCAAGCCTCTCCCACGACATCATTATTTGGTGTTGCTTCCTCTTCAACTCGAACAATTACATTTATTTAAAATAAATAAATTAAAAAGGCACAACACATAGGAAGTATTTAAATAAATAAATCACGACACGCAGGTTGTATTTACCCAAAATAAATAGCACCATACTCTAGGGCCATTACCATATACCTTAAAATTTAAAATTAATTAATTATAATAATAACCCTTTATTATTATTAATATTTTTAAATAATTTTAAATTCAAAAAATTAAATAATTTGAAAATCACACCGTGAGCGCAGTACTGGACATTAAAAAAAAAACTTCAATTGAACATTTCAATTTGCAAAAAATCTCTGACAAGAACTATGGCTACACATGAATTCATTTGATGACGAATTCAATTGGTTTCCAAAAGCATATGTTTTTCAAAAGAATTTTGAAAAGCAATCTTATGTGATCATGCCAATTGATTTCAAATTTTATGATTGAAAACAAAAGGAACTTGGTTTATTGGACATGCTTGGGATCATGTGCGATATATATATTTTTATAAAAAAAAATAAAAACCAATTCTCTTGAGTTAATTCAAAAGCCAATAAAATAGAACTAATGCCCAGGTGCATGGAAGTTGGAACCATTAGAAATGCCCAGACATGGTCAAACGAACCGTGCGCATATATGCTTTGGTTTCAAATTGGAGCAAAAAAAACTTCAATTCGAAAATGCTAATCACGTTCCGGGACTTTCACCAAGACTCGATGAATCAATTTCTGATACCATCTGAATGGCACGGTGACACATATGAATTGAACGCACGGCTCCGGAAAATTGCGTATATATCACCATATATATTAACCAAGAACAAACATGTGTTCACTGAAGACAATATTTAATCGATTGAATCAAATTCAAAATCAATAAATCATGTTATTAAATAATGCAAACAAGCACATAAGGATTAAAGGTAATAACGACCACATGCTCTAATATCACTGTTGTATTTCCATGTGATTATTCTCTTTTAAAATCAAATCTCAAGATGGAAGAAAATCATCCCATGAATCGTGTATTACAAGCATGAATCACAAATGGCAAATAGTGTTTGTCTCTTGAAGCATGCTTCCACGCGAGCAAATGGGCGTCGGAGCTATGCGTCTTGTGCTAGCTGACGGTTATGGGGAGAAACATTATAGGGGTGTTGGACGAATCTAGGCAAGTATACCTAGTCGTACAAGTAATACGGTGGTGATACCGTTTATCGTTCCCACGAGGATCGGTTGTCAATTACCAATTCACAAGTTTAGCAACTATCTAGACTAAAATATGAATCAAGAGAAATCAAAAAAGAAAAATAAAAGCAATAAAATGTTTTTTGTCTTTTTGGGAACTTTTAACAAACACTTGGAGTGCAGAAAGAGGTGTTGGGATTAAATTTCACCAAACCTTGGCCTCATGCAATACTAAGACTAGATACCTCTCATTCATGCTTCAAATATTAAAATCAACCCACGAAACTACTCAAGCCCTGATTCATCAGATGACAAGAGCCTAAATCCACTAATAGACCCTAATTCCTTAGGTGGCCTAGATTAATGAATTTGCATTAAGAGTAAGGATTACGCGATTACTAATAAACCAAACCCCATTCCTAGGTGCAAGATTTACTAGGTGGTTAATTCCAGATCAAGAAATGATAAGAACGTCCTCATTGCAAATCAATTCTTAGAATCAAATCATGGATGATCAGACCATAACAAGCATTAAGCGTAGGAATTAAACACTAATACGAAGGGATGAACACAGATTAATCAATCATGGCAAATACATAATATTCACTTTGGTTACATCTAATCCCAACAACAGGGATTTAGCTACTCATAGAGAAAGCCAAAACTAAAACAGTAGGGACAAAGGAAAGAAGAAGGGAAAGAAGAAACTCCATTGGAAGCTTTTCCCAGCCGTCAGCCTCCTTTGATTCTAGGGTTCTAGTCCTTCTCAATCGCCAGCCTCCAAGGTCTTTCTGGGGTGAAAGTACTCATAGGGTAAAAGTCCCTGTTTTTCTGTGTGTCTGTGATCTGGTCCAAGTCCAGAGATCTCTTTTCTGTCTGTTCTGCACTCCTATTTATAGAGAGGTCGTGCGTCACGACCGTGATGGCCATCACGGCCAAGTCGTGACGTGTTTTGGAATGGGCGCGCTTTCAAATTTGGAGCATCACGGCCGTGATGCTGATCACGGCTAGGCCGTGATCTGTTCTGCCTGGCCTGTCACGGCCGTGATGGTCATCACGGCTAGGCCGTGACAGCTTCTGACTTTTGCCTTCAATCTTCTCAGTTTTCTTGATCATGACCGTGATGAGCTCTATTTGGCTCATTTTCTTCACCTTTCAAGCTCTATCTTCGTCCAAGCTCCATCATGGCTAATTCTGAGCATTTTTTCATTAATTCCTGCAAAACAACACCACGAACCGCCTTACCCGTTCCAAGGGAAAAACTAACAAAAAATCAAATTAAACATGCCTAAACTATATGAAAATGCATACAAAAATATACATGAAATATGATGCAAAATCACACTATCAAATCACCCCAAGCTTATTCAATTACTTGTCCTCAAGTAATCACTAAGGCCAGAAGATATAGATAATCAGATCACGGATAGTGAACCAAGAACCCGAGTGATAACTAATCCAAGTAACAGGCATTTTCAAATAATTCAGCAAGAGGCAATCAGTTTCAAGTCCAATTAGAAGCTTAGGTTTCTTAGACTCATATTCTCACTTATTCGGGCACTCTTTCTCACCTCACTCAAGTGTTTAGGGATATATGACAATTCGCTCCATTTTCCTCAAGGAATGAATTCTACCATAGGCTTGACTATCAACCAAATCTCTACTTTATTAATGAAAACAATTAAGAATCAAGAGGTCTTTTGCTTTGGTTGTAACGGGGCCATGGGATTTATCGTTAGGTGGGGAAATCAAGAAAAGGACATTTCAAAAGGCTACACAAAACATCAAGCATTGCAAATCATGACACCTTCTAAAATACCCTTTTGGGTTTTGATTTATTTTTCCACCTTTCTTTCTTTCTTTTTCTTTTATTTCTCACTTTTCTTTTTTGTCATCCCCTTCTCTATTTGTATTTCTTTTTCTTTTTCTATTTTTTTTCTTTCTTTTCTTTTCGTTTGGAGAAGGGGAGATTTTCAATTCAAGAGAAATATTTTTCTTACTTTCTCATCCCATTCTTTTTCAACTACCTTTTTACCCTTTGTGTAATACTTTAGAAGGTCACCTATCAAGCATCATACATCAAAGTAATTCAAGGTACCAAGAAAAGTATTTTATTCTTTCAGACTCAAAATTGGGTAACTAAGGGGTAGCATTTAGTCAATCAAAGCTCAAAAGGCCGGAAAAATACCTAGTGCCTCAATCATTTTCAAAAATGTTTTCAAAAAATTTTTAAACTTCAAAACCGTTTCAAGTCAAGTTCTAGAGAATACAAACCAAGAGGAATAACACTCTATCACAAAGAATGGGGTAGATTTAGTGAGTACCCCTTTTTGGCTCAAAGTCTCACATTTTAGTAGTTCAAAAATCAATGAGAAACACAAATCTACGGAACCACATGCTAATTATCAACTATCAAAGATCATCTCAAGCATTTTTATTTGTAGCCTTATCACAAGAATAACAAATTAGGTTAAAAAATTCACTATCTCAATTTATTTGGCACTCAGTTCTCAGAATCGGATGCAACATCTAAGCAAAGGGGCAATTGAATCATGTGATCATGCAAAGTTATGCCTATATGAATGCAACATGCAAAATGCAAATGCAAAATACCCCCACCCCAAGCTTAAAAATTTACATTGTCCCCAATGTAAACAATCACGTCGGAGAGAGGAGAAAAATGGAACGACTTACCAAGGCGGCAGCGGGTGTTGGCTCACATTCCAGTCAGAAACTTGTTGGGAAATGCATCACAGCCGTGAGCCTCATCACAGGCAGGCCGTGATCAATTCTGATCCATGGGTGTTGGCCTGTCACGACCGTGAACTCCATCACGGCTAGGCCGTGATGCTCTCTGATCTTTGGGGTCTTCTCATCACGCCCGTGATGGGTATCACGGCTAAGCCGTGATCCTTTCTGGTCTCCTCATTAAGCTCATCACAGCTGTGACCAGTGTCACGGCCTGGGCGTGATAGTTGCTGACTTTGCTTTTCCTTGTCTTCTTGTTCTCCCTTCCTTCTTTCCCTGAAATCACTTGGCAAATCTCAGTTTATTATTTTTCCTCTTGATCTTCTCAAATTATTCAAGAGTAAAATTCAAAAACAAAAACTAACTAAAGAGAAGGGTTAAGAAAACTTGGGTTGCCTCCCAATAAGCGCTTCTTTAACGTCACTAGCTTGACTCATTAAGAAGCATCCACCCGGATCCCATACCCTGTGGTATAAGAGTCAATTGGTGCTCACAGTGTAAGGGCATCCTCCCAGATCCCATAGCTTGTGGAGTGGCGATTGCAGAGGCAATATGACTCCACCCTTACTTCCTCCTAGCCAGTGTGTGAAAACTCCATTGACCTTTTTAAGTGTAATGACGAACTCACTTCCGCCCAGGTCAACTGTTGTTTTCACGAGGAAGTTTGACAGACAAGTGGAAGGGACTAACTTAGCAGTATCCACACATGCATGTAAGCCAACATATTTGTCCAATGCAGCAGATTCAGCAAGCATGGTGGAGTCCACTACCACTTCATCTTCATTTTGAACTATCCCCAAAACCAGATTTTGCTCAAATTGTGCTGCATGTGACTCTTGTACTAACTATTTGCAAATCTCCTCAACTTGCGTTTTGAAGTTCTGCTTCACAGCTTCGATACTGTCACAATTGGTTCTTATTTTGGTCTCAGAGGTGGATAGTTCTTGGGAATATTGTTCTGGAGCAGCTTTCAAAGGTGTCTGCTCATTCCATTCCCATTCCTCAATTTCCCAAGGATTTGTGAAAGGTACTTTCTCTTCTTGTGACTCGTCCACCATCACCACTTCATCTTCAATTTGATCCATTCCCACAACCAGATTCTGCTCAATTTCTGCTTCAGGTGGCTCTTTGGGAATCGGCTGTAAACATGGTGATGGAGGTGGTAAATACGAGCAAAAGGTTTCCTAATCCTCCTCAGAGATGTTATACATAAGCCTACCCGTCACACTATCAACCTGTGATGGAATAATATGATTCAGTAAATCTATGCAGTCTCCCAAACATCGGTCGTCCTCCAAAGTGTGACTTGAGGCTTCCTCATCAGGTGAATAATAATAATTGTCCATGAATTTCGTCCACCTACCACAAATAAAACTCAAAACAAAAAGATCAAATATATACAGAAAAATAAAAAAATAAAAATGTCTGAATTAGTTGTCTCCTTTGTTACTAATGATATTGGCAAAACCAATCCCCGGCAACGGCGCCAAAAACTTGTTGGACGAATCTAGGCAAGTATACCTAGTCGTACAAGTAATCCGGTGGTGAGACCGTTTATCGTTCCCACGAGGATCGGTTGACAATTACCAATTCATAAGTTTAACAACTATCTAGACTAAAATATGAATCAAGAGAAATCAAAACAAAAAACTAAAAACAATAAAATGTTTTTTGTCTTTTTGGGAACTTTTAACAAACACTTGGAGTGCAGAAAGAGGTGTTGGGATTAAATTTCACCAAACCTTAGCCTCATGCAATACTAAGACTAGATACCTCCCATTCATGCTTCAAATATTAAAATCAACCCACGAAATTACTCAAGCCCTGATTCCTCGGATGACAAGAGCCTAAATCCACTAATAGACCCTAATTCCTTAGGTGGCCTAGATTAATGAATTTGCATTAAGAGTAGGGATTACGCGATTACTAATAAACCAAACCCCATTCCTAGGTTCAAGGTTTACTAGGTGGTTAATTCCAGATCAAGAAATGATAAGAACGTCCCCATTGCAAATCAATTCTTAGAATCAAATCATGGATGACCAGACCATAAGCATTAAGCGTAGGAATTAAACACTAATACGAAGGGATGAACACAGATTAATCAATCATGGCAAATACATAATATTCAGTTTGGTTACATCTAATCCCAACAACAGGGATTTAGCTACTCATAGAGAAAGCCAAAACTAAAACAGTAGGGACAAAGGAAAGAAGAAGGGAAAGAAGAAACTACATTGGAAGCTTTTCCCGGCCGTCGGCCTCCTTTGATTCTAGGGTTCTAGTCCTCCTCAACCACCAGCCTCCAAGGTCTTTCTAGGGTGAAAGTGCTCCTAGGGTAAAAGTCCCTGTTTTTCTGTGTGTCTGTGATCTGGTCCAAGTCCAGAGATCTCTTTTCTGTCTGTTCTGCGCTCCTATTTATAGAGAGGTCGCATGTCACGGCCATGATGGCTATCACGACCAGGCCGTGACGTGTTCTGGAATGGGCGCGCTTTCAAATTTGGAGCATCACGACCGTGATGCTGATCACAGCTAGGCCGTGATCAGTTCTGCCTGGCCTGTCACGGCCGTGACAGCTTCTGACTTTTGCCTTCAATCTTCTCAGTTTTCTTGATCATGGCCGTGATGGTCATCACGGCCAAGCCGTGATGGTCATCACGGCCAAGCCGTGATGGTCATCACGGCCAAGCCGTGATGGGCTCTGTTTGGCTCATTTTCTTCACCTTTCAAGCTCTATCTTCGTCCAAGCTCCATCATGGCTAATTCTGAGCATTTTTTCATTAATTTCTGCAAAACAACACCACGAAACTGCCTTACCCGTTCCGAGGGAAAAACTAACAAAAAATCAAATTAAACATGCCTAAACTATATGAAAATGCATACAAAAATGTACATGAAATATGATGCAAAATCACACTATCAAGGGTAGAGCACTTCTATTTATAAGTTGACAGCTCACTTTAACCTAACTGCTTATCATATTGGGCTTTGTACACTACAAGCCCAATTGTCCTTATATTAATTAAATCATATTTAATTAATATAGCTGATCTGCATTTGCTCTATGCGTGTGACCCTATAGGCTCACACTAAGTTGACAATAATATTAAATATTATAATAATATCAAATATTAATTTTAATATTAAATATTATAAATAATGAGCGACATCTAGCAATGCATCATTACTACCTAATTAGCGAGAGTATCGGTGATCCGATTTTAGCCTTACCGCGACCAAAATTTACCATGTAGTAAATGTCCCTTCATCCATATGTCTTAATGTAACACAAGACATAATAGTGTCGTCATTGTTATGTTCAATTATTTGTTCCTCGATCTCCGAGTAGACGTGTAATCGTAAATGGGCCCAATATCACATATTGACCCACTTCCGCATAGCCACGCATATTTCACATCTCGCTCTATCGAGGGACCCAAGACATTACCCATGTTATGTAGGAGGGACGAATCCTGTCTACATCACTCACACTCCTCAACATGATTTATTGCAGGCCCAATAACTACCTTTATGATTACCCTGTTACGCGTGACGTTTGATAGCATTAAAGCCTACAACTCCTCATGTAGGAATCGTAGTGACTTCAAGTCGAAGGACTACTTCATTATGGTCGTCATGAGAATACTTATGACACTTACATAACTATTATAAAATATTCTCATAATGGGTCATCCGGTATAAATATCACTCATAATATTTATACCTGTGTGCCGACTTGATATCACATATCCATGACCCGTGAGATTTGGTCGTCAGTCTACTCACACAATAGTCTATATGTATTATTGTCATCCTAATTAACAATAATACTCGACTACGAATATTTAAGAATAACGTTATATTATTGGTCTCACGATTAAGTCACGTACTTAATATCTCATTGAATGAACTGCGTATTCTAAGGACTTTATTATGCTATAAACTAATAACATAATAAATGAATGCCTTATTCATATATCAAATATATGATTAAATTCATGATACAAATGATGATCTATTCAAAATAGATTGGCATCTAGGGCTTACACCAACAAGTACCATCAATAAAACCTATCTTGTTCTAGGTGATCAAACTCAACTCCATGGATCGCGCCCATTGATGATAGTTCTGCCTTGTCAGAACTGGAGAAACAAGCACAATTGCTGGATTTTCTGATGGATGAACATAGTATGGGGATGATTCATCGATCGTGTTTCTTTGACCCCCATTTGTAGTAGATGAGCTCGATGTGGTGTTGTTAGCCATGAATGAAGCACCAGTGTAGCAGAGCTCTGACGAATCAGAGCTCTAGTACCATGTAGAAACAGAAGATCAAGGATCAATTGAACACAATGACCAAAATTAGGTCACAGCAATGAACAGAAAGATGAACTCAGCAAGAAACCAATTGAGAGAAAACTGAGAGTATATCATAAATGAATGAGTGAATGATTCACTGATTTCATTCAACTAAGATGGTTAGTTACAAAAGTAGTATTTATACATAGCTACAACTACTTGAGATTGCTAACTAACTTTAACTATCTACTCTAGGTTAGTTATTTTACCAGCTGTCTAACTAACTGAAAGCTGTAATAAATACACTAATAACAAGACGCAAGAGTCAGGGATCGAACCCCTGACAACTTGCTTAAGGTTGGTATACCAAATGTGGCTTTAAGCATAGTAAAGGTGATTTATTGTTAGAGACACTCTCGTTGCTTCACCACCAATTTTTTTTACCAACTTGACTGAGTGATAAACATCTCGACCCAACTCTTAAGGAGGAGAATGCAAGTTCGAATCCTGATGACATGCACTATTGTTAGCATGGGCGGAGGGAGGGGAGGCCTATGGTTGCCATGGCCTCCCCCAAGTTTTCAATAAAAAATTATTTTATGTATCTATATACTTTTCTTCTCTTGCAAATATACCTAAGTCTAACACTTCAAATGCCCAATTTCAAATCTTCTATCAAATTCAGATTAGAAACTAAGAAACAAATATATGTAAAAAAGTATATAGTAATATGCATGACTTTTTAGGTAAAAAAGAAAAAAGTAAGACTCAAATATTTTTAATGATGTGTCAATTTTTCATTGATTGAAAGTGTAAAATTTTTTTACACTAATAATACATACCAATTAGATCATAATTATATATCAAATTTGTTTCACATAGTTTGCTTTTATATATTAGTTGTTGTTTTTTCATATTATGTATATTCGGTTGTGGCTTCCCTCACATAAATTTTCTGGTTCCGTCCCTGCTTGTTAGGACTTAGGAGGTTGCAAAAATCAAGGGTTAATCCATTGCTCTAAACAGCTGATTGAAGATTAGTCTCGTAGCCGGCCCAAAGAGTCGAAGCTTGTGGGATACTCGAGATGCCACTAGAGAGTACAAGGCCCAAATTACGGTGGTTCATCAAAATATGAGGTTTTTTTAAGATTTTGAAGGGTTTGTTTATAATTTTTTTTAAAAAAAAATTGGGTTAAGTATACTTAATTTTAAGTGAAACAGTATTTTCTAACTTTTGTGTTGAATATAATTGATTATATGTTTGAGATACCGAGATCCATAAAATTCTTTATATTTACATCACAAAATTTACGTATAACATAATATTTTCATTGAGAAAAAAAACACGACAAGTATATAAATTTGTATACTTGAGTTTTGTCCTTTATCAAAGTCAGAAAATGGACAAACTCGACTCGGGCCATAGGCTTTTTCATAACAAAATGTTTCATTTTATTTGAGTCACAAGCTAAGTTTAACCCTAAAAGAGAAATGAGTTTGGTTCACAACTGACTTGATCATATTGGCTCAATTTCGACCAGGCCAAGGCTTAATTAGGCTCGGTTAAAAGCCTCAAATTTATTCAAGCTGCTAAATTTAAGATCAGGTGTTACTTTATGATGTTTGGGATATCCATACCCCCTCCCCTTATTTTAATTTCTATGTAATTTGTTTCTTTTGGGTTTAGGCCCCACTTAATCCCAAAAAGAAAAAAATTTATGCCTCCAACCCTATATTTTAACAGGTATAGATGTGTTGATTCGATAAAGCTTACTTTTTATTTTCATTACTATTTTGACATAAATTTTTTCACATAAAATTATTTTAAAGCGAATTTACTTTTTTATTTTTTTTTATTTTTGCTCTTCGAATTTGCTTTTAAATTGACTAAAAAAGAATGCATTTATCTAAGGATTAATTAATAAGTCGAGATCCTTATATACTTAATCAAATTAAAAGTGAATACATACTCTTATTTATTCATTTTAGAGACAATCCTATTATAGATTAGTTTTATCCAAATTTACCTTCATGCTTGCACTCATCGTGCATTAAAAATAAACTTTTATCTTAATGTACTGAATTGAAATTTTTTTGCTATGTTTATCATAATATTTTTTGTAACCATCCATATATAATTACAACAAATATAAACCAACCATTAAAAAATTGTTTATATATATAATTAATCATTGCTGGATATATATTAGTCATGTACTCTTTTACTAATTAAGCTTAAAAAAACCTTGAATGTTAATTTTTCTTTCAGTGTTACGAAATAAAGCATACAAAATACATCCAATGGATAAATAAAGATAAGATTATATATCAACATATAAATTACTAATAATTATATTATAAAAAAATTACTAATAAGTATATTTATTGATTTGTTATTGATAATTTACCATATAAAATTGTTTCAATAAAAATTTATAGTAACTTACTTAATAAATTCCAGTCCAAAAACAAAACTTGCTTAATAAATTACCCTATAAACAAATTAGGAAAAAAAGAATAATACGGGGTGGTGCAAAATTAGTTTTGACAAAAAAAGAAAAACAAACTGAAATAATCAAATGCAAACATGAGAAGGGGTTGAATTGTGTTTACTAATTTTTTCTAAAAACACATAAACCTTTTTCAAAAACATAACAAACGAAACTTTGAAAAGCATAGTCAGACGATTGACTCGTCTGAAGGTTTTAACAAGCAGAAGTAACAAACAAGAGGCACACACAAGTTGTTTTCTATGCACAAAATTAACAACAAAATAAGTTAGATAAACTCTTAAATAAATAAAGAGACAAGGAGAGAGAATCACACAACCTGATTTATCCCGGTTCACCATTTAACTTTTAGGGTTATGTTTAGTCATTGGCAGCACCAAGTTTTCTCACTATAACTAATCAGATCACAATGCAAGCATTCTTTGCACACCTAGCCTCTTTAATCTCACTCTGTACAACAAGTATTATTTGCTCATCTTGTTAAGTCTCTAAAATATCTGATGTGCATTTCCCTAAGTTTTGATGAAAATTAAACATTGGTTAATGATTTAATTAACCTTCATATTGGTTGCTAACCTATCTAGTGTGCAGATTAAGTAATAGAATCATACGTCCATCACAAATGTTTGAAGATTGAAGCTCACGTGCATCGCAAAAGTTTGAAGCGCACGTCCAAAACGCAAGAGAAAGAAACTTGCTTCCACTAAAGTGATGAAAGCCAGCGTCTACTAACGTGGCATTTGGAGCGCGTCCATTAAAGTATCAGAATAGCGTGTCCATTAAAGTATCAGAACAGTGCGTCCATCAAAGTATCAGAACAGCGTGTCCATCAAAGTATCAGAATAGTGCGTCCATTAAAGTATCAGAACAACGCGCCTATCAAAGTATCAGAATGGCTCGTCCAATAACGTGGCAATTGGAGCTCGTCAATTAAGGTCAGAATGGCTCGTCCAATGACGTGGCAATTGGAGCTCATCAATTAAGGTCAGACAGAATGGCTCGTCCAATGACGTGACATATGGAGCTCGTCCATTAAGGTCAGAATGTATCCGTCCAATGACGTGGCAAAAGACTCTCGTTCACCAGAGTAACTAAGACTCTCGTCCACCAGAGTAACTGAGACTCTCGTCCACCAGACTAACTGAGACTCTCGTCCAGTAAAGTAACAGAGGCTCTCGTCCACCAAAGTAACAAAGGCTCTCGTCCACTAAAGTAACAAAGGCTCTCGTCCACTAAAGGTGGCAGAAGCTCTCGTCCACTAGAGTAACAGAAGTGCTCGTCCACTAAAGGTGACAGAAGTGCTCGTCCACTAGTCTTTGGACTTGCTGAGTCCTTAATATGGAGCTCGTCTACTAGCCCGAATGAAAACTCAAATGACTAGATAGACGTGATTATTTTCAAGATGGAAGCACTTATCTTATGAACGCGAATTCTATAAGGATTATCAGAATCGTATTTCAAGAACCAGAAAGAGACTTGAAGCCTTCTCTCATACTCAGTTTCACGATTATCAAGAAAGGTCAGAAGTTACTCTCTCAAGCAACCTTGGATAATCAGAACCAAAGACCAGTTAAAGAATGCTTCCAACGTGCTTTATTCCCTAGTACCTCCGGTCCTTACACGAAAAGAGAAGTGTACTCAGTAAAGTACAAAAAGCTCTTTACATAACTCTGATATGGCTGTAGCACGATGAATAAAGCTATGATCCTTCATGTTAGAATATAACCAATGACTCTATTGCATTAATGACTGCCCATAACGACTCTATTGCATTTAATGAAGTTCTGCTTGAAGCCAACATCTGAGGGGATGTCTCTAACGGATCCTAAATGCTTGAAGACCATAAATACAGAAGTCATTGAAGATGAAGAAGTAGAGAATACACGTTGCATTAAAAAGCCATTACTCTGCGCATTAATTTCTTCATTCTTTCATTCTTTATTCTTCAATCATTTGAAGTTATTACGCAGACTTTCCTAAGCCTTACATTTAAACCACTCTCTGAGTGTTAGTGAAAGATCTGCCTGTGAGAAATTGTATTTATTACAAACTCAATCTCTCAAACAAACCAGAGTGAGCCTGAAGAGGCTAGGTGTGAAAATAATACTTATCTTGAGCCTGAAGAGGCTAGGTGTGCAAATAATACTTGTCTTGAGCCTGAAGAGGCTAGGTGTGCAAATAATACTTGAGTCTGTAACCTTATCAGCTATAGTGGATAAATCTTGGTGCTGCCAAGGACTGGACGTAACTCTTTGTTTTGAAGAGTGAACCAGGATAAATAACCGTGTCAATCTCTCTTCCCTTAAACTCTTTAATTACCTTAGTTTTCTTACGTCTATCAAGTGGTGTGCTTGCAAAAGTCACCGGTCCATCCTGTATTCTTCCACTCGTCCAAATCTAGCCTTTTTATTTGCGAAAAGATTTCAACTTTGCTTAAATTCTGATAAACACAATTCAAACCCCCTTCTTGTGTTTATAGTTGTCTATTTCAGTTGGTATCAGAGCTCAGCCTCTGGGTTGAGCATCTAACAGTGTAGAGGTAAAAGGTCCTGAAGAATAGACATGACGGCTGGAGATAGTACAAGTGGAAGTCATCAGACTGAAGGAGCCTCCCTAACCAGACCTCCTTACTTCAATGGAGAAAATTACAACTATTGGAAAGATATATTTCACTGGTTTATTCTATCCACAAACTCTGATCTTTGGGATGTCATCACAAATGGTCCATTCATTCCCAAAAATGATGATAACACTGACAAACCAAAAGCTCAGTGGACTGGTGCTGAAAAGACAAAATGGGAGCTTAACCACAAAGCCAGATATAACATCATATGTGCTCTCAGTCCGGAGGAGTTTGAGAAGGTTTGTGCTTGTGACTCTGCGAAGGAAATATGGGACACTTTGGCTGTCACTCATGAAGGAACAGCTAAAGTCAAAGAATCAAAGATTGCCATACTTGTCAGAAAGTATGAACTGTTCATCATGGAGGAAGGTGAGTCTGTTGCTTAGATGATAAGAAGATTCCAAACTATAATCAACAGTTTGAAATATCTTGGCAAAGTCTATACCAATGCTGAGAAGGTTGGAAAGATTCTGAGAAGTCTACCTAAACAGTGGAGACCTTTGGTCACTGCTATCTCCCAAGCAAAGGATCTCACTACCTTGACTATGGATGAACTTCTTGGAACACTCACTGCTCATGAGTAAGAACTTGGAGATGAAGGTGCACCAAAGAAGGGCAAGTCAATTGCTCTGAAAGCTGATCAAAAGTCAGCAAAAGTTTCCAAGGCTCTGAAGGCAGATGAGTCATCCAGTGATGCTGACCTATCATAACTCGAGGATTCTGAGAGTGATGAAGAGTTGTCTCTCCTGACGAGGAAGATAAAGCTTCTCCTACAGAAAAAGAAGTTCAAGAGGGATAGGCCATTCAGAAGGTTCAACAAGGACAAGAACTTCAAAGAATCCACCTCAACAGACAAAAGTCCAATTGTTTTCTATGAGTTCAAGAAGCCCGGTCACATCAAGGCTGAATGTCCTCAACTCAAGAAGGCCCCTTCTAAGAAATTCTTCAAGAAGAAGAAGAAAGGAATGATGGCTACTTGGGAGGATCTGGAGTCAACATCTTCTGATGAAGAAACTGAGGAAGAAGCCAATCTCTGTTTGATGGCCAAAGATCGAATCAGACTTTGATGATGAGGTACATCCTGACTATGAGGAATTACTTGATGCCTATGAGGAGTTGTTGGAGGAATCCAACTGCTTATCTAAAGCCTTCAAATCCCTCAAGAGAGAGTATGTAAAGCTCACCAGTGAGCATAAACAGAAATCTCAAGAGTGCGAGAAGCTGGCTAAAGAGAACAGTGAGCTGAAGACTGAAAAGTCTAATGAAGCTAAGATCTCAAGTGAAACATCACCATATGAAGAAGTTGAAAAACTTCAACAGAAAGTAGAAGAACTCACTTCTGATCTTGCCAAATTTGTTAATGGTAGAGACAATCTGACTAAGCTACTTGGCATTCAGAAGCACTCTCTTAACAAAGAAGGTATTGGATATGTCCATCAGACACTTCATAAAGTATCAACTAAAGTTCCTACAGTATTTGTAAGTCAACTGTAACCAAATCAACACCTATTTGTAACTTCTGTGGAAAAACTGGCATGTTATGTCTAAGTGTATCCATAAGAAGAGAAAGAAGTCTTTACAGACCCCTAGAACTAACAGAAAAGGACCCATAAAAATATGGGTACCTAAAGATCAAATAATTTTTGTTGCAGATGTCCTCAACAAGACAAAGAAAACACCACTGCTGGTACTTGGACAGTGACTGCTCGCGTCATATGACAGGAGAAAGGTCTATGTTCCTAAACTTCCAACTTAAGAAAGGAGGACACGTTGCCTTCGGAGGAAATCAGAAAGGGAAAGTTATAGGAATTGGTACTATTGGTGGTAAACCCCCTCTTCCCTCTATATCTAATGTTCTTATGGTTAAAGGATTAAGACACAATTTGCTTAGCATAAGTCAATTATGTGATAGTGGTTTTGATATTTCCTTTACTAAGGATGTATGCATAGTTAAAGACTGTAGTGGCAAAACCTTCTTTTCAGCTAAAAGGCAACAAAATCTTTATAAGATTGAACTGTCTGATCTCTCAGATCAAAGTGTAACATGTCTGATGTCTAAAGAGGATGAGAGATGGTTATGGCATAAGAAACTAGGACATGCTAGTATGAAACTAATTTCTGGAATAAAAATGAATAATCTCGTGAGAGGATTGCCTGATATTAGCTTTAAGAAAGATGTCTTGTGTGATGCATGTCAGAGAGGTAAACAGATAAAATCAAGTTTCAAATCTAAAAACCAAGTATCAACCTCTAGACCTCTTCAGTTGTTACACATGGATCTGTTTGGACCAGTTAGTGTTGCCAGCCTGGCTGGAAGAAAATATGGATTTGTCATAGTTGATGACTATTCTAGATACACATGGGTACTCTTCCTAACACACAAGGATGGGTATTTTAAGGCTTTCTCAGTATTCTGCAAAAGAGTACAAAATGAGCAAGGTTTCTGTATTTCTACCCTTAGAAGTGATCATGGGGGAGAATTTGAAAATGAGCAGTTTAGACAGTTATGAGGAGAATGGAATCTCTCACAATTTCTCTGCACCGAGAACTCCACAGCAAAATGGAGTGGTCGAGAGAAAGAACAGATCTCTGCAAGAGATGGCTAGATCTATGCTCAATGAGAATAATCTCCCTAAGTACTTCTGGGAAGAAGCTGTAAACACTGCTTGTTATGTACAAAACAGAATACTTATTAGGCCTTTTCTAAAAAGGACTCCTTATGAATTGTGGAAAGGAAAAAGCCCCAACATATCTTATTTTCATACTTTTGGATGTGAATGTTTTATTCTGAATACCAGAGATAATCCTGGAAAGTTTGATTCTAAGGTAGATAAAGGTATTTTCGTAGGATATTCTGAAAAGTCTAACGCTTTTAGAGTATACAATTCAAGAACTTGTATTATTGAAGAATCTGTTCATGTTAAATTCAATGATGGATTAAAGACTGATAAAGAACTATCAGATCTAGAAGATGATCTTGCATGTCTTGATATGAACAAGCCAGAAAATCAACAACCCGATTTAACCAAAACAGAACCTATGCCTGAGGCTGAAAGGCAAGTGGAATAGACGAATCAGCAAACAAGTCAAGATCTTCATGATGATCTCAAAAGGGATTAGAAGTTCAACACTCATCATCCTAAGGATCTTATTATTGGAAATCTTTCTGAAGGAGTAAGAACCAGATCCACATTAAGAGAATCAAGCAATGTGGCCTTTATTTCAGATTTGGAGCCTAAACGCATTGAAGAAGCTCTTGAGGATAAAAGCTGGATTCTTGCTATGCAAGAAGAACTTAACCAGTTCACCAGAAATGATGTCTAGACTCTTGTCTCTAAGCCTAAAAACAAGCGGTTATTGGAACAAGATGGGTCTTCAGAAATAAATTGGATGCAAATGGTAAAGTTGTCAGAAATAAAGCAAGGTTAGTAGCTCAAGGCTATAACCAACAAGAAGGTATTGATTATACCGAAACCTTTGCACCTGTAGCTAGAATAGAAGCCATACGCATTTTAATGTCATATGCTGCACAATACCAAATTTCCCTGTTTCAAATGGATGTAAAAAGTGCTTTTCTAAATGGCATAATTGAAGAAGAAGTAGATGTTAAACAACCACCTGGTTTTGAGGATACTGATAAACCAAATCACGTTTTCAAACTTAAAAAAGTATTATATGGTTTGAAACAAGCACCTAGGGCATGGTATGATAGACTCGGTTCTTTTCTCATGCATAATGGTTTTACTAGAGGACAAGTTGACACTACTCTGTTCAAAAAATGCTCTAAAGAGAACTTTATTATAGTTGAAATATATGTTGATGATATTATTTTTGGAGCAATTAATGAAAAGCTGTGCAAGGAATTTTCAAATCTAATACAAGCTGAATTTGAGATGAGCATGATGGGAGAATTGAAGTTCTTCCTTGGATTACAAATCAAGCAGACAAGTGATGGAATTTACATTCATCAACAAAAATATACCAAGGAGATACTCAAGAAATACAAAATGGAAAATGCAAAGCTCATGAAAACCCCTATGCAACCCAATGCAAAACTAAGCAAAGATGATGAAGGTAAAAAGGTAGATCAAACTGTCTACAGAGGTATGATTGGCTCTCTCATCACTTAACTTCAAGCAGACCGACATTCAATTTAGTGTATGTATGTGTGCTAGATTCCAATCTGATCCTAGAGAATCTCATCTTAAGGCTCATTAAAAGAATATTTAGATATTTGCTTGGAACTACTAATCTTGGTTTCTTCTGTATTTAAGATCAAAAGAATACAGATTAGTGGGATATTGTGATTCGACTTTCTTTGGAGACAGAATAGAAATAAAAAGCACCAAGTGGAGGATGTCACTTCATTGGAGCAAGTTTAGTCTCATGGTCAAGCAAGAGGCGGACAACCATTGCCCTATCTACCGCTGGAGCGAATACATCTCTCACGCTAGTTGCTGCTCTCAACTCTTATGGGTAAAACATCAACTTGAGGATTACTCTATTTATGAACATAACATGTCTGTATGGTGTGATAATTCCAGTGCTATATGCTTAACTAAAAATCCAATTCAGCATTCTAATGCTAAGCATATTGAAATCAAACATCATTTCATTAGGGATTATGTTCAGAAAGGCATCTTTGATATTAAGTTTGTTAAAACTGAAAATCAATGGGCTGATATTTTCACTAAACCCCTCACAAAAGAAAGGTTTTTATTTATTAGAGATAATCTAAACATGCATTGCATTGTTGAATGACCTATCTGAATGTTAAGTTGTCTGTTCTAAATCTGTCATTACTCCTATATACATGTTCTTTTAACTAAGCATTAGTTCAGGGGGAGTAATGATACAATAGTTTAAGTGGAGTATGTCTACTATGCTTGCTGCATTACTATGATTTTCTTCACATGTTATCTTGCCCTTAACATATCTCATAAATAAAACTTGATAACCCTTTTTGATGTTGACAAAAGGGGGAGAAAGGGAGAAATGAATAGGGAGAATGGGAGAAATGAATAGGAGAATGGGAGAAATAAAAATGGGAGAATAGGAGAAATAGAATGGGAGAATGAATATGATATGACCTGTTCGCTTAAGAAAATTTCAACCTGTCTATATATGCTATTTTCTTTGTTGATATTTTATGAGGTTCATTAAATCATCTCAATGTTTGTCATCATCAAAAAGGGGGAGATTGTTAAGTCTCTAAAATATCTGATGTGCATTTCCCTAAGTTTTGATGAAAACTAAACATTGGTTAATGATTTAATTAACCTTCATATTGGTTGCTAACCTATCTATCGAGTGTGCAGATTAAGTAATAGAATCATACGTCCATCGCAAATGTTTGAAGATTGAAGCTCACGTCCATCGCAAATGTTTGAAGCGCACGTCCAAAATGCAAGAGAAAGAAACTTGCGTCCACTAAAGTGATGAAAGCCAGCGTCTACTAACGTGGCATTTGGAGCGCGTCCATTAAAGTATCAGAATAGCGCGTCCATTAAAGTATCAGAATAGCGCGTCCATCAAAGTTTCAGAATAGCGTGTCCATTAAAGTATCAGAACAGCGCGTCCATCAAAGTATCAGAACAGCGTGTCCATCAAAGTATCAGAATAGTGCGTCCATTAAAGTATCAGAACAGCGCGTCCATCAAAGTATCAGAATGGCTCGTCCAATGACGTGGTAATTGGAGCTCGTCAATTAAGGTCAGAATGGCCCGTCCAATGACGTGGCAATTGGAGCTCGTCCATTAAGGTCAGAATGGCTCGTCCAATGACATGGCAATTGGAGCTCGTCAATTAAGGTCATAATGGTTCGTCCAATGACGTGGCATATGGAGCTCGTCCATTAAGGTCAGAATGTATCCGTCCAATGATGTGGCAAAAGACTCTCGTCCACCAGAGTAACTAAGACTCTCGTCCACCAGACTAACTCAGACTCTCGTCCGGTAAAGTAACAGAGGCTCTCGTCCACTAGAGTAACAGAGGCTCTCGTCCACTAAAGGTGACAGAAGCTCTCGTCCACTAGAGTAACAGAAGTGCTCGTCTACTAAAGGTGACAGAAGCGCTCGTCCACTAGTCTTTGGACTTGCTGAGTCCTTAATATGGAGCTCGTCTACTAGCCCGAATGAAAACTCAAATGACTAGATAGACGTGATTATATTCAAGATGGAAGCACTTATCTTATGAACGCGAATTCTATAAGGATTATCAGAATCGTATTTCAAGAACCAGAAAGAGACTTGAAGCCTTCTCTCCTACTCAGTTTCACGATTATCAAGAAAGGTCAGAAGTTACTCTCTCAAGCAACCTTGGATAATCAGAACCAAAGACCAGTTAAAGAATGCTTCCAACGTGCTTTATTCCCTAGTACCTCTGGTCCTTACACGAAAAGAGAAGTGTACTCAGTAAAGTACAAAAAGCTCTCTACACAACTCTGATATGGCTGTAGCACGATGAATAAAGCTATGATCTTTCATGTTAGAATACAACCAACGACTCTGTTGCATTAATGGCTGCCCAGAACGACTTTATTGCATTTAATGAAGTTCTGCTTGAAGCCAACATTTGAGGGGATGTCTTTAACGGATCCTAAATGCTTGAAGACCATAAATACAGAAGTCATTGAAGATGAAGAAGTAGAGAATACACATTGCATTAAAAAGCCATTACTTTGTGCATTAATTTCTTTATTCTTTCATTCTTTATTCTTCAATCATTTGAAGTTATTACGCAGACTTTCCTAAGCCTTACATTTAAACCACTCTCTGAGTGTTAGTGAAAGATCTGCCTGTGAGAAATTGTATTTATTACAAACCCAATCTCTCAAACAAACCAGAGTGAGCCTGAAGAGGCTAGGTGTGAAATTAATACTTGTCTTGTGCAAATAATACTTGTCTTGAGCCTGAAGAGGCTAGGTGTGCAAATAATACTTGAGTCTGTAACCTTATCAGTTATAGTGGATAAATCTTGGTGCTGCCAAGGACTGGACGTAGCTCTTTGTTTTGAAGAGTGAACCAGGATAAATAACCGTGTCAATCTCTCTTCCCTTAAACTCTTTAATTGCCTTAGTTTTCGTACGTCTATCAAGTGGTGTGCTTGCAAAAGTCACCGGTCCATCCTGTATTCTTCCACTCGTCCAAATCTAGCCTTTTTATTTGCGAAAAGATTTCAACTTTGCTTAAATTCTGATAAACACAATTCAACCCCCCTTCTTGTGTTTATAGTTGTCTATTTCACATCCAACCTCTCCAGGCTCAACAACTAAGTGTAGTAAGAAGAGTTGTAAAATATACAAATTGCAAGTCTTTTTTTTATGAACACTCAGAAGTAAATTTAATATTAGAGTAGAGAAAGACTGCGTAGTAAATTCTCTATTGAATTTCAATGATTGAAGAATAAATAATGAAAGAATGGAGAAATAATTGAACTGAGTAAATGGGCTTAGAGTTAATGCTATGTGTTCTCACTTCATCTTCATGATCTCCTCTATTTATAGCCTTCAATTAGATCAATATGTTATAGACATTCTCCATAAGTGATTTTCTTCAATTCAAAGTTGCTAAGTAGCCGTTGATGCCAAAGCATTGTTCCGAGTATGCATTAAATGCTTGTGGACGTTGAACTTTGACACGGCAGATGGATTCTCACTTTAATATATGGAACAAAGATATCAGAGGTGCAACGACAGGTCTTTTGTACTTCAAAAAAAAGCTTTTCCTTTACGGTTCAACACTCAAGTTCAGTCCATAAAGTACTTTTATTTGTACTTAAAAGAGTGAAAAGCACAATTGTGTCATAGAGAGAGGTTGTGTGCAAATTCCTTGAAGTCTCGAATGAATTCTTTTGTTCTTTTGGTTCGTTTTGTCCAACTATATTTTGAAGTAAAAGATTCTCCAGATTTAATACTCCTTGAGGTAGTTTTGTTGACTTTGACTTTCGTCTAGATGCTTGAACTTAGAAGGGTGTATGAGACTTCTTTTGAATTTTTATGAGCTAGTTCTTCATATGCCACGTAGGCTTCACTAGGCTGTGCTTTAGACTGATGATAGACGTATTATGTTTTTTTTATAGCTTTGCTTGAGTTGATACCTCATATGTCATGTACGCTTCACTAGAAGAGTGTTTCAGACGGGTGATTAAACTCGCATTTGAAAACCAGAACACCTTTACTGACATTACTTGACGAGTAACATTAGACGGGTGGGGTACTTATCATTTGTCTACACATTTGAACAGAGTCATTATACAATTTCACATAATCCAATATAATCATATTCTAATTATTTGAAATCATCAAAACTTAAAGAAACATACACATCATACGTGTATCACACATTTGAGGTCTTGACACAAACTAAAAAGAAACGTACACAATTGATTATTCGAGCTAATTCCACCTTTTACGATTTTTAAATTCTAAAAAATATAACTATATTTATTGTATTACATATTTCATCCTTTTTCATCAAAGTATTATTCATACTAAATAATACACTTCTAAAAAAAATAGCCCGATACAGATATTAATGTTTTCACAAAGTTGTCAACACGTGTATGAGTTTATATATGAGTATTTTCTAAAATGTAGGTATGGAAACGAGTATTATAATACTCTACATAGACTTTATTGATTGTCATCCCTAATCAAATTGCGAAAGTAGACAATTTTCAATTAAAAAAAATGCAATGCATTATGTAAAATTAGCTGAAACTAAATATAACAATAATTTAGACAATATATTTAGATTGAGTTAAAATCAAAATACTGTCAAATTTTATTGTCCAAATAAGATTATTGATATAACTAATACATGAAATATATCATTAAATTCACTTAAGGCTATGTTTGGGAGTTTTGAAATGAATGGAGTGGAGTGGTTAGCAATGGAATGAAGTGGAGAGATGAGAGTATACCATTCCATTGTTTGAAAGTTTAAGGAGAAAATCCCAAACCTCCCAATTTAGATGGCATAAAAATTAAGGGTTTTAATGGGATGAAGTGATTTGGGTTACCAACTTACTATCATAAACCACCACACTTCATTACTTAATAAACTTCCTAACAATAAGTTAATGTTTGTGAACCACTCCACTACATTACTAACTTTCTCACTCAGTTCTCCCAAACATAGCCTTAAAAAAAAGAGGCATGAAGTTGTTAGAATATAAATTCATCATCCTCTTGTTTATTTTTAGCCATTAAACACGAGTTGATACTTAACAGTTGCTCACTTATCTGGCTTTAACCCGTGTTGGACTTTTGATACACATAAATATCATGCTCAATAATAATACCTTCATCAGTGATTGTCAATTTCTCACGATATAATTGCACTAATAAATAAATAAATAAATATTGTACCCAAAAAAATAAAAAAATAAAAAAATATTAAAAAAAAAAAACGTGTCGTGACTGTCGTCCTTAATCACCGTACAATACCAGATACATTTTGACAGCTGGCACCACTGTATGGCTCCAATACTCATTTTCGTTTTCCCACCCGAGAAAATTACAGTTACTCTTTTGAGAATTGTTGAAAGTGAAAGTTGAAACCATTTCAATTATTTATTTTTTCTGAATAAAATAAAGGGAAATGCTAATTTAATAATTTCCTAATTTGTCAAAAAATTTTGTCCATTAGATCTGGGTGGCTCACTCATTCGCAATCGGCCACATCTCTCTTCCGATTCAGATTCAGAAGAAAAATCGAAAGAGCAAACAGTTACGCTTTTCAGTTTTCTCTCTCCCACTCATCCGATCCATTTTCTGATTCCAAAGGTATTCCCAGCTTTTTGTTCACTTTGATCTTACACTTATATTGAATTTTGCGTTTCTCGATCTCATTGTTTCACCGTTTTCCCCAAATCTTAGGTAACAATTTTGTGTATGACGAGGTTTGAATATGAAACTAGCTCATAGTTTAATCACTTACTAAGTGCCTTCAATTTGAATATTACCGTTGTTTTCAGCCGCTTAATTCAGTGTCGGTTGGTTTTGATTCAGCCAAATGGGTTTTGGGTTTTTCTTCTTTCATTTGTTTATTTATTAATTTTTGAAATTTGGCGCATAAATGAAGTGCAATTTGGATGTTTCAAGTTAGATTATACTACTACATGAATTTTTTTTTTTGGCTAAAGTGTTTGCTGCTTTGCAGGTTTCAGTATTGAGGTGATTTTTATTTTTAATTTATTAACTTTGGTGTCTGGTTTGTCATAATTCTTAGATAATGGAATCTGTGCCTTTTTAGTATCGCTTCTAATTTGTGTTTTTGGTTTGTCATGTATTGACTTCTGTATGATTCTTCTTTTGTCTGTTTTTTTGAAGTTCCAAAATGGGTGTGGCTCAAAATGTTCACGATGTGGAGGATGGTACCTTGGAGATAGGAATGGGTATGTGTCCTATCGCTTTACCTGTCTTACTAATTTCCGATTACGATCGGATTCCCCTTGGGTGTGTGTATAGACCACTAGACCAGTCATTGGTAAATGAAGAAAGGATAATTAATGCTTGCCATTGTACAGAAAAGAGACATTTTTGCAAGCAAGGTTACTCGATTGATGGTATTCATTCCGTCAGTATGTAGTTTCACCCTAAATTATTTGTATGTCCATTAACCTTTCAGAATACAGAACTGTATCCGGAGTGGCTGGACCATTGGTCATTCTTGATAAAGTTAAGGTAATGACTGTGTGCTTTCTGATATTATGTTTTTTTGTTTTTTGTTTTATTTTTTTTTAATGTGGATAAGGATTTCCTGTTTTATGCATGGAATGACTAAGTTATGTTCCGATCAACTGCATCAGGGACCTAAATATCAAGAGATCGTTAATATTCGTTTAGGAGATGGAACTACTAGGCGTGGACAAGTTCTAGAGGTTGACGGCGAAAAGGCCGTTGTTCAGGTGAGTGCTTAACTACCTATAGTATTCATAATTATCGTCTGTACTTCTTATCTTTGAGTTGTTGCCTTTAAGATTTATGTGTTTATTTTCTACACAAACTAAAATATTCTAAGATTCCCATGCCCTGTCATTCTTTCTGAGTAGCTTTCTTTGTCAGGAATGCCTTCTTTGTTGTCTACTTTGTATGCATGTAGCTGTGGTGACTTTGATAGCAAATAATTTTGTCTCTGTTTAGTTATACCATTCTGCTGACATCATTAAGAGCTGGTTAAACTTTATTATCCTATTTGACTGTTGACCAGGTCTTTGAAGGTACATCTGGTATTGACAATAAATTTACAACCGTGCAATTTACTGGAGAGGTATAAACCGTGTTATTACTATTCTTATGTTCAAAATACACGTAAAATAATTCAATTTTATATTTCTTTTTCATGAAAATATCTGCTCTTTTGTTACTTATCTCAGTAGTTCTGTAGGACCCAGATATATGTATTAACTTTTAGTTTGGGAGTTCTAGTTTGCTACTACAAAATACAATTTCGGCATCAGGCTGAAAGTGTGATACACTGAAACTGTACTATTCATAAGGTTTAACTGCTGGTTACTGATGTGTTTATTTGTTCTCTAGGGGTAATTCCTCAAGTATTTTACATCACTTGATTTTGCCTCTCCTAAGCTTGCTACCAATTTAGCCACGAGTATTTATTATTGAATATTTGAATTGAAAATAAAATTCTTCCTTTTAATTTTTTATTCTTTGACTTTCTTTTACATGTTACTTTTATTGTACCGGAAACAGTTTAGTCCACCATTGATTTCATCCTCTTCTCTCTTGTTAATATCCACAGGTGTTAAAGACTCCTGTCTCACTGGACATGCTTGGGCGCATATTTAATGGTTCTGGAAAACCAATTGATAACGGTCCCCCGATATTACCTGAGGCTTACTTGGATATATCAGGCATTTAACTTCTTCTGGCTTACTCCACAACTGTGTGCCTGTTGATGTCCAATTTGCCTTTCTAATTTTTTCCCTGTTATCCAGGAAGTTCCATCAACCCTAGTGAGAGAACTTATCCCGAGGAGATGATACAGACAGGAATATCTACAATTGATGTCATGAATTCTATTGCTAGAGGTCAAAAGATCCCTCTATTCTCAGCTGCTGGTCTTCCCCATAATGAAATTGCTGCTCAGATATGTCGTCAGGCTGGCTTAGTCAAGCGACTAGAGAAGTCTGATAATCTTCTTGAGGTGTAGTTGCTTTACTATAGTGCATTTCATCTAAATGCTTTGAAATATGAATTAGGTGGTTATTCTTTCAGTTTTTGTTTTATGCAGGATGGTACGGAGGACAATTTTGCCATTGTGTTTGCAGCTATGGGAGTTAACATGGAGACTGCACAGTTTTTTAAACGTGACTTCGAGGAGAATGGCTCAATGGAGAGAGTGACCCTTTTCCTTAATCTGGTAATATTTAAAATCAGCATCAGTTTGCGAGTGTTCTTTTACTCCTCTTTTTTTTTTTCTCTCCATCATCCTGGTTTCTTTTTCAATTATTATACTTGTATGGTTTAAAGTAAAGAAAATAATGGCCCTTATTTCGATGTTGACTTGTATTACATGTTTGGAACATAACTAAAAGTCTAAAAATATAGTTTTTTGTTTTATTGTTCATTTTTCTTTGGAGTCTTAATATTATGGCCCAATCTATTCATTAAAAAATGTTACATTTTGCTCATTGTATTTAAATATAACATATTGATTGATAGATATATGTAGTGGTACTGGTAATATATTCATGATTAACCTCCTAAGTCAAGTACATATGTAAATTTTGGAAAAAGAAAAAGAAGTAAAAAATTTCTAGGATGTGCCAGCTGGTGAAGATGTCAATGATAATGTAGCAGGGTAAGTTTTTGTTATAAAATATGTACAACCTTAAAAAATTTAATATTGATCATCATATTGTATTTAAGGAAGACAAAGTGATAACATTGGGAATGATTTTTCCCCCATTAATACTGGAATTCAAATGAGGCTCCAACTGATAATTTTAGAATTTTGGTTTCATGACTTGCATGAAGAAGCTGGTCCTTAAAATGTTTGTTCTGTTGCTACTGTGGTTTTCTACAGGCTAATGATCCTACAATTGAGCGTATCATCACTCCTCGTATTGCTCTTACTACTGCTGAATATTTGGCTTACGAATGTGGCAAACATGTTCTTGTGATCCTCACAGATATGAGTTCTTATGCTGATGCTCTTCGTGAGGTAATGTATCTTCAACTGTAATTTATTAGAATAAAGAACAAAAGGAAAGAATTGATATGAGAAACCTTTTACATCTTTACCATTCTCTTCTGATCTTTTTCATTTGTCTTTATATATGTCAAAAACAATTTTCAGAGGCTTCAATGATAAGTTAAAGTTGACATTGCTCATCTCTTTCTCGTATTCATCGAGTATGAGAATGAAGTAACTGAAAAAAATATAATTATTTCTCAAACAATTTGCATGACACAAGCCATTGATCACTTCTTTATCCTATAGGTGTCTGCTGCCCGAGAAGAAGTACCAGGAAGACGTGGTTATCCTGGTTACATGTATACAGATCTTGCAACCATTTATGAACGTGCCGGAAGAATTGAAGGGCGAAAAGGCTCTATTACACAAATTCCGATTCTAACCATGCCTAATGATGGTAATGGAACATTCAACTTTATCTGCTATCTTGCATAATGCGTTCTTAATACTGACTGACAATGTTTCTTGAACTACTTCTGTACAGATATTACGCATCCAACTCCTGATCTTACAGGATATATCACCGAGGGTCAGATATACATTGACAGGCAGCTGCATAATAGACAGGTACATTGAAGCTCTCAACTGTAATGAATATTGTACATTATGCTGGATTAGTTATTGGAATTAATTACCAGATAGAATTTGATGCAGAATGCATCCTAACATTTAATGTGATATTACTTTAAGAACAGTAAGTTGTTGGCTTGTTATTTAAAGTAGTATTCTCTACGAGAGAAGTTTGTCTTTTTCTCCCAACTTATAAGTTCTCTTTCTATCCTTTCATTGCTTTAACTAATGGTCTGAGATGATTTTGTTTTCCTTTGACACATCAAGGTGGATGCTGTGACATATATGTTTTCTGTTAGATTGTACAAGATTTTTGTTATAAATTATCCTTGCATTACTGCATAAAATGGAATCAGCCTTTTCTTAACTCCCCATGATCTACTCTGTTCTTGATGTATTTAAGTAGGTATCCAATCAGTCAAATTGAACTGGTGAATTGCTTACAATTTATTTGGTTATGTGGATTTAATATTGAGACTGAGACTAAACATTATAATTCTTTTTAATTGAGCAGATATACCCACCAATCAACGTCCTTCCATCTTTATCTCGGCTGATGAAGGTAAGGTTAATCTTGTTTGTTTGATATCGAGTGATAAATGTTGTGTTTTAAATTAAAAAGCAACTGGTTTACACACTAACGATGAATCACTGTTCACCTCTGCAGAGTGCTATCGGTGAGGGAATGACTAGAAGGGATCATGCTGACGTATCCAACCAGGTCTGCTTTTGTTCGCTCATCGTAGTTTTTTTTTAAAATTTTTGTTTTTACGAACTATCATTGATGTTATTTTGTTTCTTTGCAGCTCTATGCAAATTATGCCATTGGAAAGGATGTCCAGGCAATGAAAGCTGTGGTTGGAGAAGAAGCACTTTCATCTGAGGATCTGGTCTCCAATTTTTCTCTTAGGATATTTTGTTTAAGTGAAATTGTCCTTGAGGTGATTAATGAAATTCTTCTTTTGTTTTTCCCTTTCATTGACAGTTGTATCTGGAATTTTTGGACAAGTTTGAAAGGAAGTTTGTTACCCAGGGAGCTTATGACACCCGCAATATCTTCCAGTCACTAGATCTTGCATGGACTTTACTTCGGATTTTCCCTCGTGAGCTTCTTCATCGTATACCAGCCAAGACTCTTGACCAGTATTACAGCCGAGATGCCACTAATTGATGATCAAGCAAGTTCGTATACCTTGATCTCCTGCTCAATCAGCTCCTATTGTCATGGGCAATTAATTTTTCTTTGCTTTTTCGCCAAAGTCCATATTTCTTCTATCCAGCATAAATAATAAAGGATTGAGTCTGTTTGAGTGCCTCATATTTCGAGTCAGTTAGTCAGAAAGAAGACCCCATAGATGTTTTGATTCCTGTGCCGTTTTTTCTTTTGGTGGGGAAAACATTAGTTGTGTTACACAGTTTGGGATGGCGTTAATTGAATTGTGGGTTGTTCATCGCTGTTGGATTTTGTGGAGGCTGCTTTCCCAATGTATGTTGGTTGTTTCATAATGTTATTTATTTTGTAATTTGATTATTTAGGATATTTTTCGGTTGGAGACTTCCTTGATGTATTTATCTGTTCTACTTGATTAATAAGTGAAAGGAGCTTTTGTAGTCTAGGGAATCCGGGAATATTAGCATATGTCACTATTTCAAACCATTATTTTGGATATTCAACTGTGTGTGTAAATCCAGTTATTCTACATCCTGCGGGAAGCTAACGGTTGTGATCACTGTCTGGCTGAAATGGGGCCATGGACGATGCTGCTTTTGCTAGTTGGGATCATCCACATGCGACATGCGAGCATGAGTCCCTGCTTTTGGGAGACTCTATGGCGTTGTTCTCTTTGTTAGGCCTTGGTCTCTGGGTGTTTTTACCCTGGACCTTGCAGTCATGGACCTTTGACCTTGCCGTCCCAAGTTCTCAATTTTGCACCACAGATTCAGATTCTTTATTATTTTTAAAGCCATTCAACTGCTGGTATTTCTCACATTGAGCTGTATGAGCCGCGTTGCACAATGTGAGAGACCAGCGCAAGGGACTGGGAGCAAAGATCAAGTATAGAATGTTTCCATATTGTCGGACAGAGGGATGACTAGTTGGTTAAAGCATCTATTCCAAACCCTATCACAAGAGAAAAGACAATGGCTAATGGTCTCCGATTCAGTCTCACAAACTGAGCAGATATCACTGGGGGCAATCCCTCTATCCTTCAGGACAGACATTGCAGGGATGGATCTATGGCACAACTGCCACAGAAAGAACTGAATATTGGCTGAAACGTTCAACCTCCAGATCCATCTCCATCTAGCTTCATTCCATTGCGACACCTTTTGCTCCAACTGCCAGTTATATGCTTCCTTGACTGAGAACATACCAGTAGTGGAGCTCTTCCAAACCCAAACATCAGGAACCTCCTCCTCCATCCTTTGGAAATACTATCACAAACCTCAGCTGACAAAGGAGTATAAAGCATTGCCAAATTCCAATTAATGCCAAGTAGGGGAACCTGTCGCATTGAAAAGATTCTCATTCTTGATGTAAAAGTCCTTAAACATGTTCACCCACAATTTGTCCTCAGAATTCAGGATGTCCCAAATGATTTTCCCCAGAAGAGCAGTATTTTGTAGTCTGGCGACTCTAGTTCCAACTCCACCAAACTTCCTATGTCTAGTCATCTTATTCCAGCTAACTAGATGAAGACCCTTACCATCCGAACCTTTCCAAATAAATCTTGATGCAACTCTATCTAAGTAATCACAAATAGATTGAGGGTACCATTGAATCTGCATACCGTAAGAAGGTAAAGCATTTATCACTGCATTGGCCAAAACCACTCTCCCGGGCTTATTGACAAGTCTTCCTTTCCAAGAGGCTAACTTGGATTCAACTCTTGTTATCACCTCATGAAAATCCTGTTTCGTAATTCTCTCACAAAAAATCTGGAACCCCAAGTACTTCTCTAGGTTGATAGTGAAATTCATTGAGGTAGCGGCTGTAATCTTATTTTTCTTGCAATTATGCATCCCCTTGGAAAGCATATATGACTGATTTCTGTAAGCTCACTTTCAGACCAGAAATGAGGCAAAAAATTTCCAACACCCCCCCAATCAAACGAGCCTGAGAAACCTTAGCTTTGGCAAATAACAATACATCATCCACAAAGAATAAATGGGAGAAACTAGGTCCATTCTTAGATACTTTAACCGGTAGCCAAGTCCCATTGTCCACTTCCTTCAAAATCAAATCCCCTAATCTTTCCATACAAAGCACAAAGAGGCATGGGGAAAGAGGATCTCCTTGACGGAGTCCCCTCATAGGTGCAAAGCTATCTGACCTACTACCATTCCAAAGCAAAGTAATAGAAGAGGACGAGATACCATGCATTATGAGGGATATAATGACCTCCGGAAAGCCAAACAACTCCAACGTCCGTCTAAAAAACCGCCAATCAACACGATCGTAAGCTTTCTCGAGATCCAGTTTTAGAACCAAATCTCCTACTTTTCTCTTCTCAGTTCTCATAGAATGCACCACTTCTTGCAACACAATAGCATTATCCCTAGTACTTCTTCCTGGGATGAAGCTTCTTTGCAAAGGACTAACAATCCTACTCAGAATAGGTCACAGCCTGTTAACAAGCACTTTAGAAACTAGCTTATAAATAACATTGCACAAACTTATTGGTCTAAAATCCTTAAAGGAGTTGGGGTGATCTCCTTTTTGGATCAAGACAATAAGCGTATCAGTAGCACCGGGCTCAAATCTCCCACTCTCCATGGCCTTCCGCACATACCTCCAGACATCATCCCCCACATCCTTCCAGAACATCTTGAAGAAAATAGGTTGGAATCCATCTGGACCGGGAGCCTTATAGGATTTCATACTCATAAGAGCTTTGTAAACATCTTCCTTAGTGACTTCCTTAATCAGAATATCCATGTCTTCATCGCTAAGCTAGGCACTGGGAGCACCATAGTGATCATCACAGACTGTATCTCTAGTTCCGAAAAGATCTTTGTAATATTTCATAGCTTCCTCCTTCAAAATATCTTGATCTGTGCACCACATGCCAGAAGAGATATTAAGTACATGCACCTTGTTCCGCTTCCTCCTCACCACGGCTTGTGCATGGAAGAAAGCAGTGTTTCCACTACCCAGCTTTATCTAATTCTCCCTAGACTTTTGAAACCAAAGCGCGTCTTCTTGGAACAGAATATCTCCATATTCCTTAAGGAGCTCCTTTTGAAGGATTAGCAAACTAGTTGAGTCCACCCTTTCCAAGGTCCTCTGGATCACTTTGAGCCTTGCTTCTAGATGTTTCTTCTTAGCAAAAATGTTTCCAAACTATTCTCTATTAAACTTAATGGATTCATCTTTTACTTCATCAAGCTGTCTAACCACACTATCTTTGTACTTGTTCCACGCTTTACTGACCAACTGTTGATACCCATCATGTGTGCACCAAGCCGCTTGAAATCGAAAAGGGCGCCCCTCCTTAGGAGAAACTTGGTGACTGCACCTAAGAAGAAAGGGGTGACACGAGCTCGGCAAGTGTACCAGGTCGTTGTAAGTAATAAAACGATAAGAACCGGATATTGTCCTCAGGGATCGTGGACAAGTACCATTTCGCAAATTGAACTACTATCTAGGCGATCAAGTTTGGAATGAAGGTAGCTCTAACATCTAACGAAACAAACAAGAATAAAATGTTTTTGTTCTTTTAGGTATTTTATCAAACACTTAATAGGCAAACAGAAATGTGAACAACAAATGGATAGAATTGTTAGGGTTAGACTAGGCTAATCCTCCCTTGGTGCTATGAAATGGTAAATAACACAATCCCTAATTCAATTATGACAATCATATCTTCTTCAAATACTCAAACCCTAATGTCTTAGGTGGAATGAGCCTAAAATCTCAAATTAAACCCTAATGTCTTAGGTGGATTAACATGAGAATTTGCATTAAGAGTCAAGATTCATAGATTGCAAGCACCCCAAGACCTATGTCTAGGTTCATGAACTACTTGGCATTTGATTCATGAGCATGCCTTAATATCAATCTTTCAATTGTCTATCAAAGCAACTAATCATTCCTAGGATGATCAAACCAAGGAAAGCATTAAGCATGGAATCAAACACTCATAAAGAAATAGGAAATTATATTACTGTCACATCATATTACAACCAAGTTCAAAGAAGCAATCATCTAACCCCAACAAGGGGGAGTTTAGCTACACATATTCAAAGAGAAAAGCAAAAGAAAAGATACAGAGATGAAGGAAGGGAGGAACTCCATGGAAGGTTGCCCAGCAAAAGCCACAACTGCAGAGAGTGTGTTTTTAGGGTTTTTGGCCGCCTCCTTTCCGCCCCCTCAATTCTGCCCTAAAACAGCTTATAAACAGGGGTTCTGGGCTTCGTGCGCTCGCGGGGCGAGACCTGGCTCGCGAGGCGAATCTTAAGAATCTGATCTTCAGAGATTGGTTCTTTCGCGAGGCGAGACAGAAAGGGAGACAGCTCTGGCACAGTCAGGCCTTCAGGCTCGCGAGGCGAGATGGTGATTCGCGAGGCGAGACAAAAAGGGTGACTGTTGTTGCTCAGCCTGGTCTTCTGGCTCGCGAGGCGAGATGTAGTCTCACGAGGCGAAGCCTCCAGAATTCTGCTTGGCTTAATTTCTTCTCTTTTCAGGCTCTATCTTCACCCAAGCTTCATCATGGCTAAATCTTGGGCAATTAATCATAAATTCCTGCAAAACAACACACAAAACCACCTTATCCGTTCCAAAGGAAAAACTAAACAAAATCAAACTAAAATGGCCTAACTATATGCAAATGCATGCAGAAATGTACATGGAAAATGAGGTGAAATCACACTCATCAAATCACCCCAAGCTTAAGACTTTGCTTGTCCTCAAGCAAAAACCAAGGCCAGAAGATGAAATCAAAAGAGCAAAGATAGTGAACTAGGAACCCGAGCAACTAATCCAAGTGACAGGAATTTTCAACTAATTCAGCAAGAGACGATCAATTTCAAGTCCAATTAGACGCTTAGGTTTCCTAGGCTCATATTCTCATTGATTCGGGCACTCTTTCTCACCTGAAAATCACCCCAAGCTTGTTCAATTGCTTGGATCTCTTTCTCACCTCACTCAAGTGTTCAAGGATATATAACAATTCTCTCCATCTTCCTCAAGGAATGACTTCTACCACAGGCTTGACTATCAACCAAATCTCTACTTTATTAATGAAAACAATCAAGAATCAAGAGGTCTCTTGCTTGGTTGTAACGGGGCCATGGGATTTATCGTTAGGTGGGGAAATCAAGAAAAGGACATTTCAAAAGGCTACGTAAAACATCAAGCATTGCAAATCATGACACCTTCTAAAATACCCTTTTGGGTTTCGATTTACTTTTGCCACCTTGCTTTCTTTCTTTTTGTTTTATTTCTCTTTTCTTTTTTTGTCATCCCCTTTTATATTTTTATTTCTCTTTCTTTTATTTTCTTTTATTTGGAGAAGGGGAGATTTTTCAGCTCAAGAGAAACCTTTTTTTTTTCTTCTGATTTTCTCATCCCATACTCTTTCAACTACCTTTTTACCCTTTTTTGTAATACTTTAAAAGGTGCCCTATCAAGCATATTCGTCAAAGTAATTCAAGGTACCAAGAAAAGCATTTTATTCTTTTAGGCTCAAAATTGGGCAACTAAAGGGTAGCATTTTATCAATCAAAGCTCAGAAGGCCGGAAAAAAATACCTAGTGCCTCAATCATTTTCAAAAAATGTTTTCAAAAATTATTAAGCTTTGAAACGGTTTCAAGTCAAGTTCTAGAGAAAAACAATCCAAGAGGAATAACACTCTTAACACAAAGAATGGGGGTAGATTTAGTGAGTACCCCATAATGGCTCAAAAGCTCACATTTAGCAGTTCAGAAATTAGTGAAAACACAAATCTATAGAAACAAATGCTAATTATCAACTATCCAAGATCATCTCAAGATTTTTTTTTTATTTGAAGCCTTATCACAAGAATAAAAAAAATAGGGTTCAAAAAATTCACTATCACAAATAAATTGGCACTCAGTTCTCACAATCAGATGCTCAATCTAAGCAGGGGGTAACCGAATCATGCGATTATGCAAAACTATGCCTAAATGAATGCAATATGAACAATGCAAAAATTCAAAAATTTACAAAAATACCCCTACCCCAAGCTTAAAAACTTACATTGTCCCCAATGTAAATAATTAAGTCAGAGAGGGGAGAAAAATTGGAACGACTCACCGAGGTGGTAGCGGGTGCTGGTTCACATGCTTTCTGACTTTGTTTCTCCCTGCCCCTTTTTGTTTCTCCTTCCTTCTTGCCCTTAAAACACTTAGCAAACCTATTAACAAATCTCTTGATCTTCTCAAATTATTCAAGAGTTAAAAATCAAAACAAATGAGAAAAAGGAAAAGAAAACTTGGGTTGCCTCCCAATAAGCGCTTCTTTAACGTCACTAGCTTGACGGGTGAATTCTAAAATGGTGCCTTAAGAGGGACGGAGACTGCTTGACGATCAAAGTCTCCTCCAAGGTAGTGCTTGAGCCTTTGCCCATTAACAGTGAAAGTATCTCCGGATGATGGATCTTCCAATTCAACTGCACCAAATGGAGAAACTGACTTGACATAGAATGGACCCGACCATCTTGATCTCAACTTATCTGGAAACAGCTTGAGACGTGAATTAAAGAGCAAAACTAATTGGCCTTCTTCAAAATGCTTTGGAAGAATGTACTTATCATGCCAAAATTTTGTTCTTTCCTTGTAGATCCTTGCACTCTCATAAGCCAAGAGTCATAATTCATCCAACTCATTCAACTGCAACAGTCTCTTATCCATGGTCAGCCTTGTATCAAAGTTTAGGGCCTTCACTGCCCAAAAAGCACGATGTTGGAGCTCTACCGGAAGGTGGCATGATTTTCCAAACACTAATTGGTAAGGTGACATACCAATAGGTGTTTTATATGCAGTCCGATAGGCCCAAAGTGCATCATCCAGTTTCTTTGCCCAATCCTTCCTAGCATTGTTCACAGTTTTCTCCAAAATCCTCTTCAATTCCCGATTGGACAACTCCACTTGCCCACTGGTTTGCGGGTGGTATGGTGTGGCAACTTTATGATTCACCCCAAACTTGGCAAGCACTACATTGAACTCTTTGTTGCAAAAATGAGTACCCCCATCACTAATAATAGTTCTAGGGGTTCCAAATCGGGTGAAGACGTTCTTCCTCACAAAATTAATCACCGCTTTTGCATCATCCTTCACAGTTGGGACAGCTTCTACTCATTTGCTTAGATAGTCAACCGCAACCAGAATATATTTGTTGTTGTAGGATGATGGGAAATGACCCATGAAGTCGATCCCCCACACATCAAAGAGTTCCACCTCTAAAATACCCTTCAAGGGCATCTCATTCCTTCTGGATATACTTCTGGTTCTTTGACACTTATCACACTTCATCACCCAAGCTCTGAAGTCTTTGAAAATAGTGGGCCAAAACAACCCGCTTTGCAAGATCTTCATGGCGGTTCTCTCACCACCAAAGTGTCCTCCATAGGGTGAGTTGTGGCAACGAGTCAACACCCCATTAATCTCTTCTTCCGGAATGCATCTTCTCAGAATTCCATCCGAACCTCTTTTGAAAAGGTAAGGCTCATCCCATACATAGTATTTAGAATCATGGATGAGCTTCTTCCTTTGTTGTGCATTGAAGTCCTTCGGAATCTTGTTGGCGGCCTTGTAATTTGCAATGTCTGCAAACCAAGGTGCCACTTGCACCATAAACAACTTTTCATCTGGGAATTCCTCTTGAATTGGGAACTCAGCTTTTTCTTGAACATCTGCTTGTGGAAGCCTAGACAAATGGTCAGCTACCACATTCTCCACTCCTTTCTTGTCCTTTATATCCAAATCAAACTCTTGGAGCAGTAGTACCCACCTAATGAGCCTTGGCTTGGCATCCTGTTTAGTCATAAGATACTTCAAAGGAGAATGATCAGTGTAGACAGTAGTTTTAGAGCCAATCAAGTAGGATCTAAATTTATCAAACGCAAACACCACAGTAAGCAATTCTTTTTCAGTCGTGGTATAGTTCAATTGAGCATCATTAAGCACACGACTGGCATAGTAAATTCCATGCAACACTTTATTTTTTCTTTGACCCAAAATGGCTCCCACCGCATAGTCGCTTGCATCACACATTAACTCAAATGGCAAACTCCAATCTGGAGGTGCAATGACCGGTGCGGTGGTGAGTTTTTCTTTCAAAAGTTGGAAAGCATGCATGCAATCATCATCAAACACAAAAGGAGTATCAACTACCAAAAGCTTGCATAAGGGTTTCACAATCTTCGAAAAATCTTTTATAAATCTCCTATAGAAACCCGCATGCCCTAGGAAGCTTCTAACACCTTTCACATTTATGGGAGGGGGAAGTTTTTCAATCACTTCAATTTTTGCTTTATCAACTTCCATCCCCCGTGATGAAATTTTATGACCAAGAACTATACCTTCCCTAACCATGAAATGGCATTTTCCCAATTTAAAACAAGGTTAGTTTCTTGGCATCTTTTTAGAACACATGCAAGATTATTCAGACAATTATCAAAAGAGTTACCAAACACAGAAAAATCATCCATAAATACTTCAATGAATTTTTCAGTCATGTCAGAGAATATGGAAAGCATGCACCTTTGAAAAGTGGCGGGTGCATTACACAACCCGAATGGCATCCTTCGGTATGCATAGACGCCATAGGGACAAGTGAAAGCGGTATTCTCTTGGTCCTTTGGGTCAACCACAATCTGGTTATACCCTGAGTATCCATCAAGGAAGCAATAAAAAGCATGGCCCGCCAACCTCTCTAACATCTGATCAATGAAGGGCAAGGAAAAATGATCTTTTCTAGTGGCCTCATTCAGTCTTCTGTAATCAATACATACTCTCCATCCAGAAACGGTCCTTGAGGGGATGAGTTCATTTGCAACCACCGTCATCCCCCTTTCTTGGGAACAACTTGGACCGGACTCACCCAAGGACTATCGGAGATTGGATAGATTATACCCGCATCCAAAAGCTTCACAACCTCCTTCCTTACAACTTCTTTCATGTTTGGGTTGAGTCTTCTTTGGGGTTGTCTGACCGGCTTGAAGTTTTCCTCCAAAAGGATTTTGTGCATACAGAATGAGGGACTTATCCCTTTCAAGGCGGACATAGACCACCCAATTGCAGATTTGTGCTCCCTAAGCACCCTTAACAACTTCTCTTCCTCTAAAGAGTTCAATCCGCTACTAATGATCACCGGGAATGAAGAATTCACCCCAAGGAAAGCATAACGGAGATTAGATGGGAGTTCTTTAAACTCTAGCACAGGTGGTTCACCCTTGTCTTCAATCCGCACATCTTCCACAACTTTGTCTTCATCATTATTCACAACCAGACAAGCCTCAAGGGATTTAACCATGAAATCAACTTCTTCCGCACATACCTCTCCTTCTACATCCTCCACCATAAGAGCCGCTTCCAATGAATCTTCAAAAGTTTGTTTCACACTCTTCTCAGTCAATGAATCAACAAGGTCCACACTCATACACGTATCTTTGTCGCTTGGATGCCTCATTGCTTCAAAAACATTGAAGGTGACCTTTTCATCTTGGACTCTAAGCACCAACTCCCCTTGATTCACATCGATCAAAGCTCTACCCGTGGCTAGGAATGGTCTTCCAAGAATTAACGGAGTCTCACTATCTTCCGCTATATCCAACACCACAAAATCTGCCGGAAAGATGAATTTGTCTACTTTAACCAATAAATCCTCCACTACACCATAAGGATAAGTAATGGAACGATCCGCCAATTGGAGAGAAATCCTGGTTGGCTTGACTTCACCAATTCCCAGCTTCTTGAAAATGGAGAGAGGCATAAGGTTGATACTTGCACCAAGATCACACAAGGCTCTTCCAATATTCAAATGACCAATTGTACATGGAATAGTAAAGCTACCCGGATCCTTCATCTTTACTGGTAACTTCCTTTGGAGTATGGCACTGCATTCTTCAGTGAGCATGACCGTCTCCTCCTTCCACCTCCTCTTGTTAGTAAGAATCTCCTTCATAAACTTGGAATAGGAAGGCATTTGTTGAAGAGCTTCGGCAAAAGGGATGTTAATTTGCAACTTTTTAAACACATCCAAGAACTTGGAGAATTGTTGATCCTTTGCCTCCTCCTTCTTCAACACAAAATCACAAGGAGCTTTAATCCATAATCATCTTGGAAAACAAAATAGAATAACACATCCTAGGTCAAATGTTACATTCGGCCATCATAGGAAAATAAAGCAAGAAAATATTTTAAACTTTCCAATCACTTAGACGTAGCATCCTTTAACATAAAGGAACTTTTTAGTCCATGATCACTTTGGAAAACAAAACTCAACATCTTTGCCATAACCATTGAAGGTTTCGGCCTTTTCAAGAAATAGGGGTTAGAAATCTTCAAACTTTCCAATCTCTTGGACTTAGCATCCTCCTATGTCAAGGAGTCTTAATCCATGATCATTTTGGAAAACAAAACTTAAACACCATTGCTTTAAAACTCATTGGTTTTGGTCTTTATAGAAATAGAGTAAAAATCTTTGAACTTTCCAATCACTTAGACATAGCATCCTTTAACATAAAGGAGCTTTGGTCCATGATCATTTTGGAAAACAAATCTTTAAACTTTCCAATCACTTAGACATAGCATCCTTTAACATAAATGAGCCTTGGTCCATGATCATTTTAGAATGAAATCTTTAAACTTTCCAATCACTTAGACATAGCATCCTTTAACATAAAGGAGCCTTGGTCCATGATCATTTTGGAATGAAATCTTAAATACAAACTCATACTTGTAAAAGTTGAAACAAGATCCATCTAAACCATATACATGGTTTCGGCCTCCTTAGAAAGAAGAGGTTAGGAAACTTTGTTTTATACAACCTTTTAGTATGTGATAGTATGAGTAAATACAAGAATATAGAAAGTGGTTTCAACTCAAAAGGAGTTTTCTACCATTTTTGAGAGGTTTTAGAAGTTTGAAAGCTTAAAGGAAACTTAAAGCAAAACTATGAACATAAAGACAAGAACTTGAAAAATAAACAACATAGGATCATTACCATCAACAATATGAAGAACTTAAAGTAGAAAGCTTGATAAAAATGTAAACTTTGTAAGAAAGAAGAAGAAGAAGAAGAAGAAGAAGAAGAAGAAGAAGAAGAAGAAGAAGAAGAAGAAAGGTAGTAAAGTGAAAATGTTAGAAATGGAGGAAAGTGATGAATGGTGGAAATGAAGGGTATCTATAGAGAATGAGGGAGAGGGGCACGGTTTTGGAGAGGAAGAAGAGAATAAAGAAGAAGAAAGAAGGTGGGTTGCTTGCTGAGAGGATATGGAGTTAAGGAGATGTGATGTGATTGGATAGAGAAAGATGAAAAAGTGAGATTTTGAAATAAAGTCAAGATTCACTTTTTCTTAGGTGTGTCATAGCCTTCACATCAAGTCACTCCATGTCACTTCATCCTCTTGATGCTCTGCTCCATTGCGTATCAGATGACTTCCCCGATCGTATTTCCAGACGATTTCGCCCGGGAAATCCCGAAGATTTGGCCCCGAACAAGATTTTTAGAAAAACTCCAAACCCACACAAAACATCATAAAAATACTAATCGTCTCGTTCACGAATTAAAATTTTGTCTCTAGCTCAGTAAACTTGTACTGGCAGTGAGAACGCAGACCGACTTCCGTCTGAATTTTCGACCGAAATTTTTACCGTGACTTCATACGGTAAAACAACACGAGAAAATGATTTTATTTTAAATAAAATCATCCTCTGGATTTTATCGAAAATAAATACATAAAGCATGTATTTACTGATAAAGAAGCATACGAAAAACAGGGTGTTACAACAATTTCGTCCTCGAAATTACGTAACTAGAAACTTAACAGGATCTCTCACCATCCAGATCATACTATCAGAAGAAAGTATCTAAAAGAATTTCATCGATCCAAAAGAATACAGAAACATTTAATGTATGAAGATCCTTTGGTAGGTTCAAGGAGGTAAAAATGTATGATCGGTACACATTTACAATCATGAATCCAAAAAGTTTCTCCTTTCACTAGAATTCCCTGATCAACAATTTAAAAGAGTAACAGTTCGATAAGAATTCAAACTGAATCACTTACACCAAAAGTAAAAGTGATTAGATTAAGTTTCATCCAGAAACTTCTTTTATAAACATACCCATCCCGTGCAACAACAAGGCAATTCATAACTCTAGGAAAAGAAAGATTGGATCCAAAGTCTAAACTGACCACAACAATCAAAAGAGAAGGGAACTGGAATAAATTTCTTAAGGAGACTTTTATTCCCAAAGTCATAAGAAACATACATTCACTGGAAAGACTAGTAACATAGGAGACCCTAGAGAGTCAAATACTTAAGGGCGTCAAAACGCGATTATACTTAGAATCCTATTACAACTTAGAACTATAGACTACTGCCATAAGACCTTCAAATTGTGAAATTTTCAACACTACTTCTATTGTAAAAGATCATCAGATTGTGAAGCTCCAGCGCCAGTCATGGTGTAGACTATTCCCTTCGCCGTGGGTCTACCAGTCCCTGAGGTGTTGACAGCCTTTTCAAACCTCGGTGCATTACAATCCCTTGAGAAGTGTCCTAATTGTCCACAATTGAAACACTTCACTCCTTTGCGTGGGCAAACATTAGCCATGCGGTCTGGGTCTCCACACTTGTAACATCTCCTAACTTGGTCTCGGTTTTGGTTCTGTTGGCCTCCACTTCCCAATTCAGAATTATCAGAATGATGATGTCGTTGATTCTGGTCATTCCCTTGTGGTTGGAAATACGGTTCCCTCCGATGTTGCTTCCCTTTCTGATTCTGATTTTGATATTGGTCTTTGGAACGAGTGGGTCCTGTAACAGTTTCTCTGTTGCCTCTTTCCTTCCTGATCAGTTCCACTTTTCTACACTTCTCTACTAAGGCTTGGAAATTCCGGATTTCCAATGGCATCACAGATTCCTTGATCTCGAAGCGAAGACCGGCTTCGAACCTTTCGCACTTCCACTCCTCATCGGGGTTGTTCTGGAAAAAGCGAAAATATTTGTCAAGGGACTCAAACCTTGCCGCATATTCCCCCACTGTCATGTCCTGCTGACTCAGACTCAGGAATTCCTGCTCTTTCTCTGTCCGAGCACTCTGGGGAAAATATTTGTCCAGAAATTTGTTGCGAAATACTCCCCAAGTGATTGCCTGATGCTCAGCTACCAGCAGTTTTCTGGTGCCCTCCCACCAGATTCAGCATCTCCAATCAGTTGGAATGCTGCATAAGGCACCCTTGCTCCCTCTGGGCTGTGCACCAGCTCAAAGATCTTCTCCAGCTCTTGAATCCAAAGATCAGCCTTTACTGGATCCACGTCTCCATCAAACTGCGATGGATTATGACATCGGAAAGCGTCCAGATGCCTTCCCTCTACAGCTAGTTCTACCCTCTGTTGCTCTTATTGGTTCTGGGCAGCAGCATTAGCCGTCTGAAGAGCTATGGCAGCAGCAATGTCAGCCAAAGCTTGGGCAACGAAGTCCATCCGGCTGTCATAATTCGCATTCATGTTGGCACGACCGCCAATCGGACCACCTCTGCGACCACGTCCACGACCGCGTCCACGTCCTCGTCCACGCCCACCTTCTGGTGCTGGTTCCATAACTGACCAGCCGAACAAATCAGTCAGGCCACAACCAGAAAATGAAACGTGTAAAAGCGTATCAACACACATTACTTCTAAGAAGTAATACAAATAAAACTTAATTCAGAGAAAACACAACGTCAACACAACAGACCTATTTCCCAAAGATCCCGAAAGACTCGACCAGCTCTGATACCACCTGTAACGCCCCCCCTGGGCATTACTACGTAACACATGCGGAAGTAAATTAAAAGATAATTTGCTGGTTGCTTTCGGAAAATTTGTTTTCTCTTAAGTCAGAAAAATGGGGTATAAATTTTTTTTCCAAAAGGATAACTCTGAAATCCATCATACATACATTTAAAACGTAAAGTCACGTTCGTAACAAAGTTACCATGACATACAACATTTCTCTAAGTTTCCACTTTCGAAAGGAAAGTTCAAACTACAGACGGATGTATATCACACTATATTTACCGACCTCTTTAGATATACAACCCAACTCAGACTCCTAAGCTGGTCATTCTATCAAATATTCATTGGAGAGACCCCAATCAGAATACTTTCCCAACCTCTAACACTAGGTCTTCGAGTGACTTAGAAGGACTCCTCTACAACATCGGTACTGGAGTACCAAGGTACTACAGCAAAATCCGAAGAGACCTGATATAACTGTAAGAGTGAGATACCATCATAAGATATATCCCACAACAACCATATACATGATACATACATCACATAATCATATAAGCAGTTAAATCATGCATATACACAATATAATAGTGTTATATCAAAGGGTCTCAAACCCGCACAGTCAATCTTTGAAAATATGCATGGCACTTCAATATCAGGCTCTTACATAGATCTCTTAACAACGTTTGGAGAAGGAAGACTCTCTAAATCCGTATCAGTCAGGTATGTTATTGTAGAGGCCAGCACGTCGTACAACATCCTTATTGGAAGACCGACGTTGAATGAACTCGGAGCAATTGTCTCTACCCCACACCTGACAATGAAATTCCCAGTCGAGTCCGGAGATATTGTTGCAGTTCGGGCTGACCAGAGGCTAGCCAGGCAATGCTATGTAGATAGCCTAAGGACTACCCGAAACCTGGATATCACAAAAAATCCCGAGGATGACAAAGCATAAGTGGTCAGCTCGGTCAGTTCGGTAACTTCCACCAGCTCGATCAGCATTTTCGAACTTGACCCAAGGATGGAAATGTACGAATCCAGAGCCGAACCAACAGAGTCTTTAGAAAGATTCCAGTTGGGAGCCCAAGCTGAACAATGCACCCAAATCGGCAGTCAGCTCGACCCCTCGCTCAAACAAAGGATTCAGACTATCTTAATTAAGAATGCCGACTTGTTTGCTTGGAAGACATCGGATATGCCTGGTATAGACCCTAATTTTATGTTCCACAAGCTATCCATATGCCCCGAAGCCAAGCCTGTAGCTCAAAGAAAAAGGAAACTTGGCGAAGAAAGGCGCCGAGCAGTAGCCGAGGAGACTTCCAAACTGGTCAAAGCAAATTTCATCAGAGAGGTGAAATACACTACTTGGCTCGCCAACGTGGTGTTAGTTAGAAAGGCCAACAGTAAATGGAGAATGTGCACTGGCTACACCGATCTCAACAAGGTGTGCCCAAAGGATTCTCATCCTCTCCCCAACATTGACAGACTAGTGGACGGGGCCTCAGGGTACAAAGTTTTGTCCTTTTTGGACGCTTACTCAGGTTATAACCAAATCAGGATGTACCCACCCGATGAAGAAAAAACGGCATTCATGACTGATGGGGCAAATTACTGTTATCGGGTAATGCCTTTCGGCTTAAAAAATGCTGGTGCAACGTATCAAAGGCTTATGGACAAAGTTTTCGTCAATCAAATCGGAAAGAACCTAGAAGTATATGTTGATGATATGGTGGTAAAATCCGATGACCTAAGGCAACACCCAGTCGACCTCGAAGAAATTTTCAGTCAGCTCAGAAAATACAACATGAGGTTAAATCTAGAAAAATGTTCTTTTGGCGTACAAGGAGGGAAGTTCTTAGGCTATATGCTAACTCATAGGGGGATTGAAGCTAACCCGGATAAATGCAAAGCAGTTATGGAAATACGGAGTCCTCGGAATGTGAAAGAAATTCATAGGTTAGCCGGCCGATTAGCTTCTCTATCCCGCTTCCTCCCGAAGTCTGCAGAAAAAGCAAGACCCTTTGTAACATCATAAAATTTTAATATAATTTAATATAATCTTTTTAATAAAAAGATTAAGTTATTATGAAGTTTATTGTAGAAAATTATTAGTATAAAAGTTAATTAGAATTATTTAATAATTTATAAACGAAACATAAAGTTAAAAAAAAAAACTAAGAAACCTAGGTGCTGTGCTATTCACGTAACCACATTGTTTTCAATGTTGAGAAACTGAGCTTTAGCCAAATTCCACTCACAGGGGCAGCGTGTTCTCTTTTTAAAATAATAATAATGAGATTTCATAATAAATGTTGGATATGAGGAGTTACTCGGGCTTCTAAGAAGCAAATAAATATGGGTCACCGGGTAGAATTGAAGTGAGGGATGGGTTTCAACTTTTAAACCTTATTGTGAGAATCTGTGTTGTGTGATATTTTAGGAATGTTTATATTATATCTTTTACCTTTTAGAATTAGAATCTCTATTTAATTTTGTAATTAGTCAATCCCTAAAATCAAGGGATTTCAAATTAAGGAAACATCTGTTGTTTCCTAATGTAGATGCTAGGAACTTGTATATATTTCTGCATCATTGATCAATAGGAATACAATTCAATTCCCAAATTCTGATACTTATAAATATATAAATATATATCTAAGAGTTAGAATTAGAAAACCTATTGGACATGGTTAGCCAGTTAGCGCCGCCGAACAAGAACAGGGGCATTGAGGAGCTTTTGCGGTGCTTAGTAGGGAGTCATGCGGATAAAATATATTAGCAAAAAGGAGAAAGATTTTTTTGTGAGGCACTAATGTTTCTCCTAGATAGTTGTCAGAGCTTTTTGGAGGTCTACAAGAAGTAAGTAAACACCCATTTTCTTAAACTTCCATGGTATATAATTTTAAAGGGTGTTTGATTATGAAATTAAGAGTAATTATTTAGGGTTTTGTCTTCAAAATAATTTTTGTTGTTTTATTGGTTATTAATTATCATGAGAGTGAATATTCACATGTTGAGTGATATTATTGTCTGATATGCTTTTTGTGATATGTGATGCCTTAGTATTGTTTTGATATGAACTTGATGAATAATAAAGCATGTGACATGATGTTATGTATTGAGGTTATTTTGATATTTATGAGTTGCTTATATGATAATATGGAATTGTAGTCGTTATATGCTTTAAAAAGTTTGTCAATTGTTATTGATGGTTTTATGCTTCAGAATATGGATGAATGGGTATATGCATGATGTGTGGAATTTGTTGATATGCCGCCTAAGAATGGGGCATTGGCTTGTAACATCATCATTTAATGGGATGTCGAAAAATAATATATGGGGCAAGGAATCCATTTTGTGAACGAGGCTCTCGGGTCACCGTTAATGGGAGGCAAGGAACCAATTTAATTACGAGGTTCTCGGGTCACCATAGGGGCAAGGAGTCAATTCTAAAATGGGATTCCCGAGTCACCATGGGGCAAGGAATCAACTCTAGAACGAGGTTCTCGGGTCACCATAAAGAGGGTGGCAAGGAATCAATTCTAAAACGAGATTCCCGAGTCACCATGGGGGCAAGGAATCAACTCTAGAACGAGGTTCTCGGGTCACCATAAAGAGGGTGGCAAGGAATCAATTCTAGAACAAGGTTCCCGAGTCACCGCAGACAAGGGGCAAAGAACCATTTTAATGAGGTTCTCGAGTCACCGAATTGGGCAAGAAACCAATAGAGTGGGGTTTCCAAGCCACTTGAGGATTGTGTTGTTGTGTGATGTGTGATTACTTTGTTTAATTAATATATTATGTTTGATTATGTTGTCGTTATATGATTGTTGCAATTAAATGTATTTTTTTTTAATGAACATTATTTTGGAAAATTAGCGGGTACCATTGATGAGTTTTCCGTTCTATCACACTTTGAAAGCAACATCTTTTCGAAAACCTTTTAGAACTGTGTTTACTTACTGGGATTATAAATCTCATTAGTGATGTTGTCTTTCAGAGTTTACAGGTGATGAGATACATGATGCGGCGTTTTGAGAGAGAGTCTTGAAGATATTAGTTATAATTTATTTATTTATTTTGGGTTTATTAGAGCCGTGTTTTGAGACAAAAACAATTGTAAAAGTATTATGTGGATTTTATTAATTAATATTTATGAGTCTTTATTTTATTTAGATATAATGGTTCATTTAATACTATTACTTTATTTAATTATTTTGAAAATACGAGATACTCGCAGACTTAAGTTCATTGTGAAAAAAAAGAATTTTATGATTCGGTTATTTAATCCAAATATTTTAAAGGTTTTCATAAAAAATTAATTTGGGCATCTAATGTAACGAGGGACGTTACACCCTTCTTCCAGCTTTTGAAAAAACCAAAAGATTTCATCTGGGCTGAAGAGTGTGAGAAGGCCTTTGAAAATCTGAAACTCTTCCTAGCGTCTCCCCCAATCCTCACTCAACCTCAGCTCGGCAAAGATCTGTACTTGTACCTATCTGTCAACAATTGTGCAATCAGTGCAGTGATCATCCAGGAAGAGGAAGAGCAACAGATGTCGGTGTACTATGTGAGTAGGATCCTAAAAGACACAGAAACGCGATATCAAGTAATTGAAAAGCTAGCCCTCGCTTTAGTTATGGCAGCTCGGAGGTTACGACCCTATTTCCAGTCGCACCAAGTTATAGTCAAAACTGATCATCCAATAAAGCATGTACTCAGGAAACCCGATCTAGCCGGACGAATGATAACTTGGTCAGTAGAATTGTCGGAATTCGGTTTGCAATATGAGCCGAGGGGGCCGATGAAAGCACAATGCCTCTCTGACTTCATTGCCGAGCTCTCCTCTGAGCCAAGGTCGGAATCCTTCGTCTGGCTCCTATATGTTGACGGATCATCTAACTTGAAGGGAAGTGGAGCTGGAATAATTCTCGAAGGGCCTGATGATCTAATCCTAGAACAATCCTTAAAGTTTGGGTTTACTGCTTCAAACAACCAAGCAGAATATGAAGCCCTTATTGCAGGACTGATGCAAGCTAAAGAAATTGGGGTCCGAGAATTAAAATGCCGAAGTGACTCACAGCTTGTAACAGGACAAGTCTCGGGCGATTATCAAACAAAGGATCCCCAACTAACTAGATATATTTGCAAGGTTAATAGCCTAGTTTCGGAATTTGATAATTTCACTATTGAGCATATACCTCGGGAAGAAAATTCGAGGTCAGATCTGTTGTCTAAGTTGGCTAGCACCAAGAAAGCCGGCTAGCTAAGAACCTTCATTCAGGAAAACCTCCTCAATCCGAGCATAAAAGGTGCCGAAGTATTAATGACCAAGCACTATGATCGTGGCTGGATGACACCGATTTGGGAGTATCTAGCCTCAAACAAATTGCCCAGTGACCCTAAGGAGGCGAGGCAAATTTGCCTAAAATCTTGCCATTACACCATCCTAGACGGCGAGCTGTATAGAAGAGGATTCTCCAGGCCATTACTGAAATGCCTAGCAAAGGAGCAGTCCGAGTACGTAATGGATGAGATGCACAGAGGAATCTGTGGAATGCATTTAGGTGGCCGATCTCTGGCAACTCGGGTCCTGCGAGCAGGGTTTTACTGGCCGACCATGAGACTGGATTGTGGTACCTGGACTAACAAGTGCGAGCCCTGTCAGAAGTTTGCCAACGTAGCACGTGTTCCAGGAGAAGAGCTCCACTCCATGTTATCGCCATGGCCCTTTACTATGTGGGGAATGGATATAGTTGGTCCTTTCCCAGTTGCCAAAGGTCAAGTCAAGTTCCTGCTGGTAGGAGTAGACTACTTCACCAAGTGGATTGAAGCAGAACCGTTAGCCACCATAACTGCTAAAAAGGTTCAGAGTTTTGTGTGGAAAAACATCATATGCAGGCACGACCTCCCTTATGCAATTGTCACAGACAATGGAAAGCAATTCACCGATAAAGAGCTTAGAGAGTTCTACTCCAACCTCGGAATTAAACATAAAGTGACCTCAGTAGAGCATCCACAAACAAGTGGACAAGCAGAGTCAGCCAATAAAGTCATTTTAAACGAGCTCAAAAGAAGGTTAGGCCAATCAAAAGGGGCTTGGGTTGAACAATTAACAAGCATCCTATGGGCTTACCATTGCTCACCGCAGTCTTCAACTGGTGAAACGCCGTTCAAGCTAACCTATGGAACCGATGCAATGATCCCAGTTGAGCTCGGCGAACTCTCTTTCCGAAGGCAGCATCACGACCAAAGTAAGAACGAAGAAGAACTCCGAGTTGAGCTTGACATGGTTGAAGAAGTCCGAGATGAGGCGAAAATCAGAGACGAGCTATGCAAGCAAAAAGCAACTCGGAAGTACAACTCCAGGTTGCATCCAAGAGAATTCGTGCAAGGCGACTTAGTGCTGAGACTGCAAAACAACGCTAGAAAAGACCCCAGGGAGGGTAAGCTCGCACCGAACTGGTCTGGCCCATTCAGAATAGTAGAAAATCTGGGAAATGGTGCCTACAGGCTAGAAGAATTGTCAGGAAAGGCTGTTCTAAGAACATGGAACACTTCCCACCTTAAGTTTTATTTTAGTTAAGGCTATGGGTGATGCACTCTTTTTCCTATCCCGGTCTTTTTCCCACGAGGTTTTGGCCGACAGGGTTTTAATGAGGCACACCCGGAAAAATAAATAAATATAATTATTTTCAGTTGCGTTAATAGGCAAAGATACTGTTATGGTTGAAGATTTATTTATGAAAACATCTAAAAACCTAAAGAGGTTGACCGAGCTAAAATCGACCGAGCTAAGGTCGAAATGTCGGGCCTATAAAGGTACACAACATCTAAAAACCTAAAGAGGCCGACCGAGGTAAAATCGACCGTGCTGAGGTCGAAATGCCGAGCCTATAAAGGTAAAAAAACCTAAAGAGGCTGACCGAGCTAAAATCGACCGAGCTGAGGTCGAAATGCCGGGCCTATAAAGGTACACAACATCTAAAAACCTAGAGAGGCCGTCCGAGCTAAAATCGACCGTGCTGAGGTCGAAATGCCGAGCCTATAAAGGTAAAAACCTAAAGAGGCTGTCCGGGCTAAAATCGACCGAGTTGAGGTCGAACTGCCGAGCCTATAAAGGTGGAAAACAACTTACGACCTAAAGAGACTGTCCGAGTTAAAATCGTCCGAGTTCAAGTCGAAATGCCGAGTCTATAAGGGTAAATAACAACTTAACACCTGAAAAGATAATCCGAGCCAAAATTGACCAAACCAGGGTCAAACGGCAAATACCTAATAAGGCAACCAATGCCTAAAAAGGTAAGTAAAATCCCACAAGTATTTCAGGTTCTGACTATTTCGAGTAAAATCGTGTAAACACGCCAAAACTATAAAAAATGAGTACTAACTTAGAGAAATAGTTGCAACACTTTCTAAGTAAAAAGTAACTCGTATGCTTGCACGTAAATCTATTAATAAAAATGGGCAAGGCCCAAAGTACATGAGAATTCAAAATAAAAAAGCACTGCCCTCAGAAGTTTTTCCTTGGCTACTCATGGGCATCCCCATGAACAACAATTTCAACAGGAACAAAGCTGGGCTCATCCGCGACACTCGGAGGAATAGGCGAAGTTTGTCCGAGTAAGCTTACCCCACCTTCATCACCAACTTCCTCTTCAACCGCTTCTCCGTCAGCCTCATCTTCTTGAGTTGCCTCTGCCTCATCCTCCAGCTCGGAAAGCGGAACCAAGAAGTCATCTCTGTTGAAATCCTTGTCCACGTCAGCACTGGAAAAATCGACATTTGGATTAAAATGCTGAAGTTGCTTCACGTCTCGGGAGAAGCCATTAACGTGCTCCCTCATAATGGAAGCCTCGACCTCAGTCAGATCAGAACGGAGCCTCAGATTCTCCTCCTTCTCGGCCTCAAGCAACTTCCGCAACTCAAGACCGGCCTCCCTCTCGGCTTGAAGTCCTTCAGCGATCTTCTGAAGATTCAGCCGCTGGGCTTTTTCTAGATCCAATTCGGCGAGAAGGACGGTCTTGTCTCTCTCCAACTCCATCTTTTGGGCCTTCAGCTGACCAAGGACTCGAGCTTGCTCCTCACACTTGGCCACGGCCTGAGCAAGCTCGTCCCTCACCCTCAAGGCTCGAGCTGCATCGGCCCTCATTACCTCCATCTTCTTGGCATTGTCAATAACCTATTGGCTCCAAAAGCGAGTGATTGAGGCGATCCGGAGAGCGTAAGCAGCGGCCGCCTCCATACTCTTCTCAGGTCCTTGCTCCAGCAAAAGCCGAGCATCAGAAGGTTTCAGCACTTGGCCATCAATCAGGCCTGAAGGGTCGAACTCATTCCCCCAGAGCGAGCTGATCCCCGGGTTGCATTCCCATTGTATTATTTGGTGTCCGAAGTAAGATCGGTCACCATGGGAGCATTACCCAACCTCTTGGCAGCAGCAGGAGTTTCTTCAATCATCAGCAAGGGGAAGGACTTCCAATCGGGACCTCGGATATCATGTCTTCCCGAGTCCTCTTCGAAGGGCGGATGTTCAGGTCAGAATCTTCAGCAACCTTCTTTTTCCTCCCCTTGACATTTGAAGCTATAGCTGATCCGTTAGCTGTTTGACTAGCCGACTTCTTCATCAGGGCCTTATAGTTGAACTTCCCCATTATCACTACAAAAAGGAAATCGGTCAAATAAAGTAAGTACACTATAGGATAAATCACCACTTGTCAACAAAAAGCTACTTATAGTCAAAATCAGCTTGCTGAGTGGAAGAGGCATTAAGCTTTAAAAGTCCTCCACATGGCAATGGCCGATGATACAGTTTCAGGACCTCGACATCGGCTCGCTCCTAAGAGGTCATAGAGTCGAGGTCATAGCCAGAAAATTTGGCAGGGTGTGGTTGCCAGTAGAAAGGAAATTTAGGGTTCCCGGCCGAGTCAAAAAAGACAGACTCATTGCCCTCTAGAGGCCGGACTTTGAAGAAATCGGACTTGAAAAACTTATACGAGCTCTTATAGAGCCCAATGATCCCCCTCTGCTCAATCCCACTTAGAGAGATCCAGTCAACTCGGTCCCTGAACCGAACTCGATAAAAATAAAGAAACTTAGGAGCGGTAGCCTCTATCCCTATCTGGCCACACATAATTTGGAAGGCTCTCAGAAATGCCCAACTATTCGGGTGAAGCTGGGTAGGAGCAACGTTCATAACTCGCAAGACTTCGCATTCGAACGGGGTGAAGGGAATGGAAACCCCAATTTGCTCAAAAAAAGGTCTTGTATACATAGGTAAAGGGTGGCTCAGATGAAAGGGGGCAAAGGAAAACATGATCATCCTCGATACAAGGAAGGCACTCTATGATGCCTCGTTTAGCAGTAACCTTGTTTTTTATAACTTGAAGGGAGTTAAAGTCCCTGAAATTAGAGTAAAATGCAGCAACATCAGGTTTTACCCAGAAATACCCAGGAATGGTAATCTCTGGGTAAGGAACCCTGGGCATCCTAGAAGTACGTTTGCGATGCTTGGGGACAACGATAGCGTCTGGAGTGGCAGAGCTCCTTCCATCAGAAGAAGAAGCAGAACCCTGGTCACCTCTATCACAGTGAGAAGGAGAGGGGGTGTGGTAAGGAGAGTTCCCAATCTGGTTGATCTCGGGCTCTATAATCTGAACCCAGGAAGAGGCATTCTGGGATACCTCAAACGAAGTCTCCATGGATAAAAATGCCAGAAATCAAACTGGAATAGAATACAGGGGTGTGTCAAAGAGATGAGAAGGACGTACCTCGAATAAGAAGGGAGTACCAAAGCTTGGACCATAAAGGACTCGAGAAGGAGGAAAGTCTAGGGCTCAAGGAAGGTGAAATCCCGTGCTAGGGGTTCGTCCAAATTTATAGAAAAAAGCGCAACGTCCTCTCGGCGAATTAATGATGGTTGTTGGCGTGCGAGAGAAGGGAAACATCCCTTCAAGTCTGACCGAATTCGCCAACTAATGGAAAGGAAACACGTGGCAGAATTGTCAGAATGTACATTGCCATCAAGGAAAAATATGAGCACGCAACTACAGCGCAGGTCTCGGAAACAATGCCATAAAGGCCACGTGTCACACAGAGCAACGTCTCTTTTCCGTCTAGGGAACTAGGGGTGAGCATTGGGCGGGTTCGGGCGGGTTCGAGGTAAAAAAAATGGAAACCGAACCCGCCCATCTATACCATCGGGTTGGGCGGGTTTCGGGCGGGTTCGGGCAGGTTGAAACGGGTTTAGGCTTTTTAATTATTTAATTTTATTCCAAAAAATTTAAAAAAAAACCCAACGAGCCTAATTAAAATTTAAGGCTTTCAACCCAATTAAGTACCAAAAAAAAATATAACAGAAGAGGGGAAAAAAAATCTAAGATCCAGTCTTGGCAGTCCATTCTCCATTAAATTTTTTTTTTTTGTTATGAGCGGGTCGGGTCGGGTTCCGATGGGTGACATAAACCAGACCCGAACCCGCCCGCTCTTATCCATCTAAAACCGAAATTTCCACCCGCCCAACCCGCCAACCCGTTTCAACCCGACCGTTGCGCAAAAATTAGTAACGGGTCGGGCGGTTTCGGGCGGGTCATGCAATTTTGCTCACCCCTATAGGGAACCGAGAAAGTATGGCCTCGGTACGAAACTCGAGTGATCACCCCCACCTCGGCTAGCCTCGGCCCCTTCGAAAAAAGCTTCCATGCAATCAGCTCAAAGCTTGGGGGGCTTGTGTACTGGCCGAGATGTAGAGCTCGGTACCTCGAAGTGTCAAGCTCGGTCGCCCGAGCTGCTCACCGAGTTGGAGGATATATATATATATACCGAAGTATGAAGCTCGACCAATTACCTCGTCGAGCCAAAAGACCAAAGATGAAACCAAGTTCCTAAGCTCGGCTAATGTCATAAAAGCTTCTACGCTTCACCAGCTCAAAGCTTGGGGGGCTTGTGTACTGGCCGAGAAGTGAAATCCGGCCACCGAGCTTGAGCACCCGGCCCAATCCGGAAATTAAGGATGAGAAGTTGATATCACCTTTAATAATCCTGATATTATCTGAAATAATCTTATCCGGTTAAAAGAGATAATATCCCCTAAATTAAGGGATAAGATATTGATATTATCCCTAAATAATCCTGATATTATCTGAAACAACCTTATCCGGTTAAAAGAGATAACATCCCTTAAATTAAGGAAATCACATCTCTGAAGATTTAAGAGATAAAAGGAAATATACCTAGATCTCTTAAAGATGTGGGGATCCTATTATAAAAGGAGGAGAACCCCAAGAGAGACACCCACTTTCACTGAATCCCGGTGACTCTCCCTTAAGCATGTTAGAGAAACTAGCTCGACCAAGAGACTATTGAAAAGTCCTTGCTCGCTGGTATTCGTCGGATACAAGATTAGGGGATCGAGATCACTGTATGACCAAGGGTTGAACCTAGAACTACGTCTGACTTTGATTCCCATTGGGATACGTAGGACCGGAATATAACATTCTGTCAAGCCATAATCTGAAACAACCCCCATTGTTCTCTCTTGATCAAACGTTCTACCGCGAGATTCCGGTGAGTCGGATCCCGATAGGAACACTAAGTACTCCCACAACTTACACCTGGAGAATAGACAGGGCTAGCATAAATACCAGTGCACACCCAAGTATGAGTTCCTAAAGAAATCTGGACACTCACACCTTGGGGCATGTGGTCTAAAACATCAAACCGAAACCTAGGGTAAAAGAGAACATGTTTCTTTATCTTATTAGTTTAATTTTGACGTATAGTTGGCGTGAAATTTTTTCATGCTGTTAATCAATCGTATGACTAAATATTTAATAACGTGTATCAATTAATTTTTTGATTTAATTGATATGTACAGTTATTATAAAGATTTTTTTTCACTGTAAATTATTAATAAATTGTTACATTATTAAAATATTTAATTATGAGTTTAATTTTATGTATCGTTAGTGTAAAAAAAGTTTTATACTGACATCCAGTAATATCTTAACAAATCAGTGTTAATGTTATTTCTCTTTTTTAATCATTAAAATAAAGCACACATGTTAATCTTAATGAATGTCAGTGTAAATTTTTTTACACAAACAATCTATATTACTTGAATTCTTTTTTTGAATCAACCACTTTAATCTTTTAATCATAGTTATAACTAACTAAAATTTATCTATAAAATGATTTGTAATTGAATAAAAAGGAAAGAATATCAAAGTTAAATTCATGGTTTTCTTAAAATGAAATCATAATCACAATCACAATAATGTAATGGTTTAACTATTGAGTTGGTCTGTAAATTACTTTAGTATTTTTAAATAGGTTCCTGAAATAAAATAAAAAAATTTAATTGGGTCCCCGAATATTTATAAGATTTTTAATTGGATCCTTCGGATATGGTTTTGCGAAGAGGTTGTTAAGTTTGTTGATATGAAATATGACCTAGAATTTTTTTAACCGAATTTGTATTTAGGGTTTGAAGAGACCAAAATGCTGAACTAAAATACCAAAACATGACTGCAGCCATTTTCCCCCTTTTGAACAACTCCTTCATTCGCTGATATCTGTTTCACAGTTTCATACCCCAATTGAAATAATTTCGTCCAAAATAACTCTATCACTTGTAACTCACTACATCACACCTCATTTCTGTTGTATTTTGTTGTGACAATATCTCAAGGTTCACCATCCATCCAAACCATTCATAAATGACTGAAATAAGTAATAGTAATATTTCATTTTATTTTTTTTTACAAGTTCATTTTCACTTTATTGCGACAATGGAATTAATAATATTTCTTCCAATTAATCGGACCATTAACGATTTCTCTATTTTATGGATGACTTCAGAGAGACCCAGTTAATTTTTTTTGTTTAGAGACTTGTTTAAAAATTCACAAAGACAACTCACTAAGTATAGTTATTTTTCTGAAATATTTGGTTTTTAGTCCCGAAATTGAAGGTTCCGTTGCCGTGGCCGCAGACGTTTGTTGTTAGGGTTAGGGTTTGGAGCCATCGGAGGAAAATGGAGGCAGAGGTGGATCACTACTTGGTTCTAGGTCTCCCCTCGGGCGAAGAAGGTGCCAACCTCACAGAGAAAGATATCACAAAAGCTTACAGATCCAAGGCACGCGAATTGCACCCAGACAAGCGACCCGACGATCCAAACGCTGCCTCCAATTTCCAAAAACTCAGCGCCTCCTACGATATCCTCAAAGGCGATAAAGCTCGCAGATTATTCGATGATCTCTTACGCGTCAAGCGCGATAACCAGCGACGTCAATCGCAGCGCGACGGAAAGCGTCGCAAGATGGTCTCCGAACTCGAGCGGAGAGAGCGCGAAGCTTTTGCTGCCGATCCGTCGGCGAAGGAGAGGGAAGAGGAGGAGAGGATAGCCAGGCAGCTCAGGGAAGAGATTGCAAGGATTCGTGCTATGCACGCGCCCACGGTGCCGAAGCCGAAGCCGGAACCGAAGAAAGGGAGTGGTGGCGGCGGCGGGATTGGGTTGGATGAAGAGAAGGTTTTGAAAGTCTCGTGGGAGAAGGTTGGTGAAGATTACTCGGCGGATAGGTTGAGAGAACTGTTTTCCAAGTTTGGTGAAGTGGAAGATGTGGTTATCAAAGGGAATAAGAAGAAGGGTTCTGCACTCGTTGTCATGGCCACTAAACAAGGAGCTGTAAGTGTCTCTTCCATGTTCGCGCTTACTCGATATATTAAATTACTTAAATATTTCTAGGTGTTTTTGATAATTCAGGACAATGTTGTTACTCTTATTAGTTTGTATAGAAAAACAACTCTGCATTAGTTGAGTTTGTGGATAAACTTATGTTATTATCATTTAATGTGATATATATTTACTACTAATCAGATAATTGAAAAGTTATCTATTTATTATGTTGTAAGAAAATATTAATATTTAAAAAAGACCTTATCTCGGATGATTTAATTGAAAATTTGATTTTGAGAGTCCAATGGTGTTGATTGATCCGTGTTTGTAGCTGACCCGTGCTAGAGGGATAAGGCATGAATATGATTGTTGTTGTTTTTGGTATTTGTATGCATATACTTGTGTACTTGTATATGGGATTTACTGATATGTAGTTATTGCTTTACCCAGGTTGCTGCAACAGGAAGTGTGATTGGTCATCTTGCTAATCCGTTGCTGGTTTTGCCTCTTAAACCGGCTATGGCGGCTGATTCTTCAAGTGCTCCGAAGTCTGTGGCACCTGATAAGATAAATAATCTGGTCGGGGCTGGATATCAAGCTTTTGAGGATTCTGTTCTGAAGAAACTGCAAAAGGTCTGCCATTTGCTTGTGCACTTTTCGCATTTGAAATTTTTTAGCTGCTCTGTTAATTCTTATGAGTTAACTGGTCATCTTATTAAACATATGTCTGTCTTAACTCTTGATTCTGTATTTATTTGACAATATGTTTCTGGTAGCATTTTTCATTTAAATCACATTATTATTGGTTGCGTTTTAAGTGTGAATCATTAGGTTTTGGATATACTATTTTTATCAACTTAAACAGGTTTATGTTGTCAAAATATGATTTTGGTATCGTTATCCAATATCCATACCTGTTAATCGGTTAATCCTGCACCTAGATGTCAGCTTGTGGGATCAGATGCTGTCTGTTCCATACCTGTAATTTTTTTTTTTTATTGCTAGTGGAATGTGATCAGAGCATCTTATATGAGCTGCTGTGATGGATTTTCTTATAGTTTTATTTGAGTAGCTAGTTTAGTTTGATGCATAACTTGACTCACCGATTGTTCATTGTCCAAGATATGGAGTATGTGTGCTTTATTTTAGTCTAATTCAGTCGTTTATTGATCTACTTGCTACTGGCATATGTGACAAAGTAAGTAATGCAGACATGGATACTATTTTTCAATTCCTTTGTTCAGAAGCTGCTATCGGTCCAATTCCGAGGACTAGTTGTTATGAAGATTGATGATTGGGCTGCTTGACGATAAAATATTGTATCTCAAATGTGTTCCAGTTCCTCATAATGCCTTTCATGACATCTATCACTTTATATCTAACCTCTTTTCTTTACTTGTTTCTGTGTGCAGGCTGCAGAAAAGCAAAGGTGACGATATCTGATGTTGAGCATAAGAATGAACTATTTGGCTTATGATATGCCCCAGTTCATTTTTTAGGTACTGAAAGTATAATCATCATCATTAAGGATCTATCATTAGTTATATGTCTACTCGTGTATTTTTTGTATCCAGATTATGCTAAGTGAGGAATAATATAGGCGCACTTTACTAGTTTTGCTTCTATTTGGTAGAGGCTTTATAATTATTGGCTTGTGGGTATTGGCAACCCTATATTCAGTTATTTCCAAATGACAACTTGTTTGATATGTTCACTAGTTGTGCTCCAGGATGAAACTACCCAGCATATATATATTATTAATGAAAGGGAATTGTCGGTTGTTTGCCTTGAGATTTTGCTCTATGGTTGGTATTATATTATAATTTTTTTTTTACAATTCTATATTTGGGAAGTTCTTATTCCTGGTTTGAATATCAAGCGTAGACTAGGTGATTGTGCTTATGGAATGCTAATAGCTAACCATTCTGTCTCCTCTGTTTTTAATTATGGGGAAGGGGAGCTGGATGAGACCTTGACGGTTGCATTCATTAAACAGATTGTGCTTGACATTATTCTTGAATGTTATGCAACGGAAAAAAAGGGTTTTGACAAGCTTTGTATATTTCAGTAACTGATATGTTCTGCTTGATTGATTCTCAGGAGTCTGCAACCGTGGTGATGTAATTTCAAGGAAAATTCCTTTCGATGAAAAATAATAATCCGAAAGTTTGAAGCGGTTGTTGCTTTTTACGTCATCTCGAGTGTCTTACTCATGCAGTGGGGCTACAAAAATGAAAAGGAAAAAATGCTACCAGATGGAAAATTAGAGGCAAGTGAGTCGCATCATTTCATGATAATTTGTTAGTGTCATCCAAATCGTGTGTTCTGGCGTATCAATTTGGAATACATTCTGCTGCCTGTATGTACAGCTGTGCAATGGGAATAAACTTCTCAGTTAAGCCCAAATCCTAAGAATACACCCCTGGGTGAATTTGAGATTTACATGGTGGACGAGGTGTTATGAAGTGCAAAGATTGCCCCTCCATGTATGCAGGGACAATAAATAAGTTGTTGTATGATAAGTAGAGGGTTGTAGCTTTAAAAGGTGGCTCAAATATCCATGCATAAACATCTGATAAAAAGGTTCTATCATCACTACAGCATGTATTGCTCGACCATGTTATATATGAGCAGAGCTATTGTGTCTACAGTTCATATTTCTGCCTACAGTGACATTTATGCTAGTCATTGCCATGATTGTATTTGTGCGTTATTATGATTTTTTTTGGGTACATGAAAGAGAGACCTACAATAAACCTGTTGCCTTGCAAACCTGAAAGGGAAAGCAATTAATAGACATACCAAAGTTCTCAGTTGCACGTATCTGTTGTGGGAGTGTCGAATTTGATTTTTTATTTCCACAACCATAAGTAGACCTCGGTTGGATGATACGTATGTTATGATATGACGAACCAGTAGTAAATTTAAATCAAGAACATAACATCACGAGTTGATGCAGTAAATTCGTTACTAATTGAATCTGATCTTTTTGCTTCCTTAGTGACACTAAGACCTAAGCTGCATGGGTTCAGAGGATTACAAGACAGATCATCTAGCCCTCCTAACTACAACATGAAACAAAATGCCCATGCTATCTACAATTACAGCCAGATCAAACACTGCCATAAATGAAGTTTTTTTATTATTATTATGATGTTTGACCACTCTTCAAGGTTTAAAAATAATATTAATAATGTAACCAAAAAAAAATTTATATTAATAAGCGTACTTAAAAAAAAAATTTGACAAGAAAAAAAAATTAATAGTAATTATTAATAAGCGTAACAATTATATTAACGCTTTTTATCAAAAAAAAAATATTAACGCTAATACCGACTTAAATTGACCATAGGCATAAAAAATGCTATAAGATGGCTCCAAATACCGTAATTCGTTGATTAAAGTCAAGTAAATTAGTGGAATCTGATTTTTAACCTATATATCAATTATTGACGGGCATTATTTTTTAATTATTTCTAGACAACCAACAAGGAAATGACCCCATTCCTATCCCAGTGAGGTGAGGTGGGGCAGTTGCCAGGAGACTTTTTTCACATCCAAATAAAGTATTCTTGATTCGTGAAATCCACTGAATAAAGAATAAGATCCATGTATTTTTGGAGTTTAATTAGTATAAGTATTTTTTATATTATCAATTAATTAAAAAATATGTTATGTGTGACTTTTAAACAATTTATAATTAGGTGTCAACATAAAAAAAATTTACATCGATGATACACATTAATTAATTAAATCCTATAATTTAATCCACTGATTAAGGGTTTGTTTGGGAGGATAGGGTGGGGTGGTTAGTAATGGAATGTGGTGGTATAGAAGGCTTGACCCATTGTTTGGAAGTTCATTCATTAATGGGGTGAGATGGTTTAGGATGATAACTCAAATCACTCCATCCCATCCAAACCCCCAATTTTTATACTCTCCAAATTGGAGGGTTAGGGATTCCCCCTCAAACTTCCAAACCATGGAGTGATATATTTTTACGCTCCACCCGACTCCACCCTAAAGCACTCTATTACTAATCACTCCACTCTATCCTCTCCAAAACTCCCAAACATAGCCTAATAGAAAAGTATATTAGAGAGTGAGCATTGGCTAAGGTGAGCTAGGGGATCGTATAACTCACGGTGAGAGAGGCTCCTTCCACTGGTCATTCCAGGTGAACATTAATGAATAGTGCAGGTGTCGGTCACCAATATCTTGGCTATTTTCACAAACACCCCTAGTCCCCCTCTAGGCCCCTAAACGCCATTATTGTAACTGACAGAAGTAAATAGCCACTAACTGACAAAACCAAAACAGTGGCACGAATTATTTTGAACCACAACCCATTGAATGCATAAAACTTTACTTTCCCAAAACTCTCCGAGATCCGTGGCTTCTGCTATCTAAGACCAAATCTCGACCCATCCACATCTGAGTCATGGACTAAGGTTGCTGATATTCGTTTGATCTACAACGAACGAGGAAGTTTGTATATCATTCATCAACATACGAGTTGTTCTTCAGGTTGGTGCTCTGCTATTTGGGTCGGACACATAGGTATATCCAAATGCAAATCTTCTCATAACCGTGTGTCATCTTGCATGCTATAGAACTTGGTTAATCGAGTGAATCATAACCTAGTGTTCACAGATCGAGCTTGGAGGCAACATTTTAGGTATGCTTATCTTGTATTTGAACCATTAATAGCATGAACTATGTATATTAGTTTAATTAAAGTGTCAAAGTAACTGTAGTTTTGTAGTAGATTTGCTTGTTTGGTCGGCATATTTGGCGAGTCAAATATATGGTGTTTGCTAATTTTTTATTTTTTGAAGAATATGTGTGTGCTATTTCTAACTGAGCTTACTCGATATCTGAACCTTTTGATAAAAAGCATGAGCGTTAGAGAGAAAAAAATTTGGTGTTGTGATTGATTAGTGAAGTTGCAGTTGAACCATGTAAAATTTGAGATTTTACACAGTAAGAAATTTTGTTTGATGTACAGGCTATATGGCAGGTAATGGATGTACCCTCACATAAGCGAAATGGAAGGTATTGTATTGAAGTTGAGATCTCCAATGTAAGTACACTGAATTGTCTAGTTGCGTAAAGTGTTCATTGAAATCATTTTGTATAAACCGTGAATGGTTGGTGATTTTTGTTATCCTTAGGGGTTGAATGATGTCACTATTGATGATTGTGACCAGTACGATGTTAATACAAAGGGTTCCTTGGTCAATTATTCAGAGGAAGATTACTTTGAATATGAAGACCAAGAGGTTCCCTTTGATCCAAAGGGAGTTCCTGGTGAAGATGAGGAGGAAAGTTTTTATAGGATGAGTGATAGTGCAAGCGAAGACAATGAGGGTGAAGATAAAATAGTAATAAATGGCCTGACTGGCATCCTAAACATAGAGATGAAAAAAATCACCGTCGATGAAGTTGAGAGGTTTGATTTTATTGATTTGGAAGCAGCATACCTATTTTACTGTTGGATTGCTAGAATGAAAGGCTTCTCTGTTCGCAAGGGGCAAGTGCTTAGAGGCAATGGTGGGGTAATAGTACAGCAGACATTTCTTTGCTCACGTCAAGGATACAGAGAAGATAGGGTTTGACCCCCGAATCAAGGACGCGCCAACCGAAACATGAGACAAGGTGTGGTTGCATGGCACATTTTCATGCACACATTGATACTAACACATAACGATGGTATGTGTCAGTTTTTAACTTTGACCATAATCATGCTCTACTGGAGGATAAATATTATTCACTTTTACCAGCACATAGGAAAATGAGCACAACTGATATTCTTCAAATTGAGAACCTTAGAAAAGTTGGGATACGTCCACCCCATATGTATGGTGCATTTGCTGGCATATCTGGTGGGTATGATAAGATTGGGTTTGTAAAAAAGGATATCTATAGCCAAATTGGGAAACAGAGAAGGCAACTATCGTCGGATGCTTCTGGCGCTTTGAAGTACCTCAAAGATATATCCATGAAAGACAGTCATATGTTTATTCGACACACATTTGATGAAGAAGGGAGGTTGAACATCTTTTTTTGTGTGATGGGGATAATCGGTTCTATTATAAACTTTTTGGAGATGTTCTGGCTTTTGATGCAACGTACAAGAAGAACAAGTACATATGTCCCTTTTTTGTTTTTTCAGGTGTGAATCACCACAACCAAACTATTGTTTTTGCTACTGTATTGGTATCCAATGAGACCGAAGAGACTTATGTATGGTTGTTGGAACAGTTTTTGAATGCGATGGAAGGCAAGGCACCGGTCTTTGTCATTATGGATGGTAATGTTGCTATGAAGAATGCAATAAATAGAGTATTTCCTAATGCACATCACAAGTTATGTGCGTGGCATTTGCTTCACAATGCAATGACTAATGTTGGTATTTTTGATTTTATGCCTTATTTGAAGAAGTGCATGCTTGGTGATTATGAGGTTGCAAAATTTGAAGAGTTATGGGATGACATGGTTGCTAAGTTCGGTTTGGAAGATAACACTTGGATATCAGATCTTTGTGAAAAAAGAAAGATGTGGAGTACCGCACATATTCGAGGGAATTTTTTTGCAGGGATAAGGATCACATCCAGGTGTGAAGCATCGCATAGTCATATTGGAAAGTTTGTTCACTCCAGGATTAACTTGATTGAGTTTGTACAACAGTTTCAAAGGTGTTTGACATATTTTAGATTTAGAGAAGTGGAGACTGATTTTCAATCTGAGTATAGGCAGGTAGTACTACAAATAGACCTTCTTTTTCTTGAGCGGTCGGCTTCGAAAATATACCAAAGAGATTTTCTATTTGTTGCGTAAAGTGCTTACAAAAGCTGCTCTTATTAAAGTGATTGATTGTCAGGATATGGCGATGCATTCTATCCATTCGGTGTCCAAATATCGATCACAGGGTTCCGTTTGGCAGGTTTCTTATTATCCATCGGTGGGTGAAATTAGATGTTCTTGCTTAAGGATGGAGTCCATAGGTTTACCTTGTGAGCGCATTGTTGCTGTGTTGGTGTACTTAGACATTTCTGAGCTGCCGAAATGCATAATACTTGATCGGTGGACGAAGTCTGCCAAAGATGACATCCGTGGAAACGACGATGATGGTTCATTTTATTGGAGTTCCCAATCTGTAGCTAGGTATGCTACACTTGTCCACCTATCGAAGGAGGTTTCTCAGCTGGCACATTGCGATGTTGACGAGTATTACCTACTTGTCGAGTATTTGTCCAATGAACTCAACAGGCTGAAGTTAAAGAATGGCCCTGAAGCAAGTCAGGCAAAAATAATAAATTACCTCGATACCCTTCAGTACTAGATATATCATACAAAATGAAGGAGTTTAGCAATTTTAACCATGTGGTCCATAATGTATGAATTTGTTTCTATTTTCTTGCCAAAATTCATATCAAGTCGTGCAGGAAAAGGAAATTAGCTCGGTATCCCTGTACTAAAAATCATACCAGATGAAGGAATTTGACAATTTAAACCATGACAAAACTTGGCTAGAAAATAGAAACAAATCATATATTAGAGCCATATGTTTCAAATTTGTTGGAACCAAAGTGGTTTTGGTTAAATAATGTCTTAAGTTTTGATGTTAACAAAAAGGTTAAATTTGCACGACAAAGTTGTTTTAAAGGACTCACTTGTCTATTCTAGCTTGCAGAATTGTCCTAAGTATAGCTAGACGAGGAAACTGAGTATAAGTTTCTTAAAGTAGCTTTAAGAGAATATTCGGGGATATCGAGGAAGTTTCCTGTCACTGTACGACTTGGTGTGAAAAATGGTTGGAAAATAGTTTTTTTGTTAATATAAGTTTTTAGTCCTTTCAAAGTTCACAAATTTTGATTTTAGTCCCTATATTTTCAATTTTTTTGGAAATAGCCCCTGCTGTCGTGACAAATTTAACGCCATGTGGATGACGTGGCATTGCTGACGTAGCCTCCGTTAGCCATGTCAGCAGATAACGGAGGGGAGTTGACGGCGGGGATTAATTCCTAAACTTTGGAAAAAGCGGGGATGAAAACCTCTGAAAAAAAAGTAAGAGGACTGAAACCAAAAAACGGGAACTTTTCAGGGACCAAAAGCTTATTTGAGTCTTAAATAATTTCAGGGATCAAATTATAATTTTTTTTAGTTCATGGACCGAAATAAAATCTTTATAAAAGTTTGGGGACTCATATATATATATATATATATTATTCCTTATGGATAGTTAAAAAAAAATCTGAACTACTACTCCCTTTGTAATCTGGTAACAGATTTGACATATTTTTCGTTGGACCAAATAACTATCCAAATAAAATTATAATTCAATATTGTGATTCAATAATTGCAATTTTATATTTTTTTTGGTTGAACAAAATTACTGTTCTCATCGTCAAATCTTTTCAAACCTCCAAACCCATACCATTAATTAGAGCAACACCTCCCGTCGTCCCTTAGCCCTTACAATACGCATAGAAAATTACACCACGGCCAATCAGCAGCAAAAACGACGCCTGTCAAGTACAACAATGGCTACATACACATTGCACGCTTTCAGATACACACAGCTGACACCTTTTACAGAGTCAAAATTAAAAAATAAAAAATTCTCTTACTCAAAATTTACATTCAACATTATTGTGGCACCAACATTATTTTCTTTTTTTTTTCGTAAACTGATTTCGTAATTTTTTCATCATCTCAATTTATTTTGCACGTATGTTAGGCTGTTTTTTTTCCAGCTTTATTTCATTTAATCGGTTAGGCTACATTGGACCTCATAAACAAATTGGGCCATTTATCGGACCCGACCACAACCACAATCTGGGCCAATTGACCCATATCCAACATAGCCATTGCAATTATACACTTTGACCTTTTTTCTTTGCACTGTTCTTCGTCCCTGCCCAAACACCGTCGTACTTCATCACTCTTCTCCATATTTTGGTGTTCTTCTTCAACACACCACATTTCTCCACCATTGATTTACCCATTTAACATCAAACGGTAAAAATTATTAACAAATGCAACCGAAAACGAACATTTGATAAACATTTATCCATGGGTTTCTCATAAACCCAAAAATCCATACAACATTTATCCATCAGCTATTTGTGAAGTTTTTCTCCTGTGCCACCTGATACCAACACCAACACTTTGTTTAGCCGCCCCCACCACTGAAACCAATCGGCCAATGATCGACGAACACAGTAAATCAAACCATGACAAGGGTTCTGAGATTACGCCGAATGGTTACTGCTGCTGCATCGACTACCATCTCAAACCATTCATTCGTCGGGGGCTCTCCAAAAGAAACCCTAAAAGAATGGTCAGTGTTTATGCATAATAGGCCAACTCAGGCTACACAAATAGCTACTGATAATAACTCGTAGGGACCCATTGACAAATACAAATAATTAGCCACAATCGGTTGCCACAAAAAAGATCAGCATCGTCCTTTTTTTAATTACAAGATCCAACGGTCAGTGTGCCTCTTTTATGCCTTTCTCCTATAATCCCCTAGGCTCACCCCAGACATACGATCCCGTAGCTCACCGTAGCCATCGTCTTAGAGAGTGTTAAAAAGAGGATACCGAACCAATTTACAAGACCCAAAATACGAAGAAACCCTTTTGATGTACTGTTGAGTAGCGTGGGTAGCTGGCACAAAACAAAAAGTTGTGAGTGAAGGAAGACGGCGTTGCGTTTCATTTAAAAAGGGTTGTCGTTCTGATATTTGTTCCTCCTTCTCCTCCTCTGTTGCGCCCACACCAATTCCAAAACCTCTTATTCCTCCTCTTCTGCGAAGCTCGCTCAATAAACAGCAGTGCCGCGGGTATGTCGACGTGGCAGCCGCAGGAGGAAGGGTTCAAGGAGATCTGCGGACTCCTGGAGCAGCAGATTTCCCACGTGTCTTCCGCTGACAAGCCTCAGATTTGGCAGCACCTTCAGCACTATTCTCACTTACCCGACTTCAATAATTACCTCACTTTTATCTTTTCCCGTGCTGAGGTTTTCTTCTCACTTTTCCAGCTTTCAATTTTGGGGCTTTCTTCTTTTTCTTTCAAATTTCCCATTATTTCATTTCTTCAACGCTTGTTACCATCTGTTTTGGGATATTTACCCCTGTGATGCGATGTGGAACTTTGTCATAGCATATTTGATTGTTCTAAGTATACTGATGAAGCTGATTGCTAAATGATTGCTTCGACAATAACACGACATCGTTTTATTCTTTTTTTCTTTTACATTTTACTTAACTTATTCATGAATCCGTTTTCAAATTGGCAAGTGTTCAAATCAATTCATTCAAATGGTCTCTGATAATATATAGTTTAACATGGATGGAATTGCCTGCAATAATAACATTCTGAGACTTTTTTGCTATGGAAGTTTAAAACATGATCCGCATATTGAATTCCTGCAATAACAGTGTTGGAACTCCTGATTTGTGTTGATAATTGACAATTAATTTGGTTGTTGGGATACTTGTTTTAATTTGCTTTTGGACAGGGAATATCGGTGGAAGTTCGGCAGGCTGCAGGCCTATATCTGAAAAATAACCTTAGGAGCACATATAAATCTATGCTGCCTGAGTACCAACAATATGTGAAATCGGAGTTGCTGCCTTGTATTGGTGCAGCAGATAAGCATATAAGGTCTACTGCGGGCACAGTTATTAGCGTTGTTGTTCAAATAGGAGGAGTTGTAGGGTGGCCTGAATTGTTGCAAGCCCTTGTAAGTTGCTTGGACAGTAATGATCTAAATCACATGGAAGGTGCAATGGATGCATTATCCAAGGTATGTTGTTCTCTATTTCAGAGTCAGGATAATATGCTTAAATTATATTTCTAAACTAAAACAGCATCTCCAAAGAAAATAAAGGTTCTTTCATTATTGGAGCTACTAAGATCCCTTCTAAAGAGAGGAGAGGAGAGGAAGATTATTATTATTTGATTTGATAAAGATGAATTTTTATTAGAAAGAAAGAAGGAAAAGAAAGATAAGGAGGATAAGGCATCCTCCTTAGAGGTGACAACAAAACTAATCCAGTCAAAAGCAAATTACACATCAACATAGACACGCAAGCAATACTAGATGCAGTGATTTGAATTTTTCTCCAAAGGTGATCCAACCGTCGGGGTCGTCACTTACAGTATATTGACCATTGGATCGAGAATAGTGCTGCTAATCACTTATACTGATTGGCAGTGTGATACTTAACAATCCTTTTTCAATTCCAACTATTTTAGCCCCCCTACCCCTTTTTAGCTTGTACTTAATCCAATTAGTGTTTCTCATTGTTTCCCAAAATATCTCTCATTTATGCTGTTACGGTTATGAGAAAATGAACACGCATCAATAAGGGGAGCAATATATATGACACAGCAACTGCCATATTTTTGTTGTATCTGTGGATATATATTTTTTGTGTGGGTGGATGTGTGGAAAACGTCTGGATACACCATATGAGCTTCTCTATTCCTTCTCAGGGTTTTTATTTTTGGCCGAGGGGCAGAGATTTTAGGCAGGGAGCGGGGGTGGGTTGGAGATGACTACTGGGTAGAATATGGAAGCACTAGGCGGATTTCAATGCAACTCAAGTAGTAGGGATTTTGAGTGTAGAGAGGGAAATGATAAATGACAATATTTTCATTAATTTAGGAATGTAATGTTTGAAATTTTTATGAGTTATAAATTTATATATATATATATATATATATATATATATATATATATATAATTTTGGGTATTATATTCAGTATGCCTTGCCATTGTTATCCCAAAATTTGGAAAGTTGTTGACTTGTATTCAAGCCATGTCAGATCTTGTTACAAAACATACAATATGGATGGAAAAGAGTTCCTCTGCGCCGATTTTTTATTTTTTTTTTATGTGTTAAAAAGTGGTTTTTGTTTAATTTTTGGCTTTGTCCAACCTGCGGCTGAAGTGAAAAGCCCATGTTGTGCCTTGAAAAGGATTTTTAATGGAGTTTAGTGGTAGTAGATGTTGAAGGACCGGGCAGATAAGTTGTAGAGTGTAAAAAACTCAGTAACTCACTAATAGTGAGGATGTCAATCTATGGGGATTATGGATTGTCAATTGAGCAGCCACTCTTTGCAATCTTAATTGATGATAGTGAATTTTCCATCTGTTTTGCCTGTAGACTTTGGTCTATAGTTTGTTGTAGGTTGAACCAGGTTAAATTCAATATCTATTTTTGTCTTCTCTCTATTTTCTGTGTGCACGCCTGGTTACAACAGTTTGACAGGCTAAAATTGGAAGTTACCATGCAACATGAAGAAACAATGGATGCCAAATATTTTATGTGCTTGAGTTGCCCCCATAAAGATAGAAAAAATATGATTCTTGCCCATGTTGTAGCATCACAAATATAGCAGGGAGGATGGGCACCGTGCTGCGACAGCGTGATAGTGGCATTATTTGCCACCCTTGGCTCATTAAAACTAAGGGGGACAAAATGAAACTAAAGTGAAGTGACCAAAAGTGACTTAAAGCCAAAAAAAGTAGTTCCTTCCAATTCCCTTTTTGCTGATCATCTCCCTTGGCAACTGTAGAATGGAGAGGTTTTTTAATTTATTGAAATTTTCCTGCCAATAAAGTTAATATTTAGCCTATAATTTGGTTAAGGCTAATATACCATATACAATTGAAAAATTAGAGGCATATAGACGGAGAGGTTGTATTGTATGTACTGGATTTTTAACAGGTTAGGGATATTCCAGTATCATCGTCTGATACTCAACATTTCATAACATTTGTTTCCAAAAACATCTCTTTTAACACTATATTTGACTATTCGATGCAGATTTGTGAGGATATTCCCCAATTGCTTGACTCTGATGTACCTGGGTTAGCAGAGCGCCCTATTAACATATTTCTTCCCAGATTATTTCGGGTAACATAATATTTTCTTTTGATATTTGTTTTCTTGTACTTTTTGTAACTGTATCCTCCAACTGATTTTTTCCCCCCGTTTTACAGTTTTTCCAATCACCTCATGCTTCATTAAGAAAGCTATCACTGGGTTCTGTAAATCAATACATTATGTTAATGCCTTCTGTAAGTATAATATGAGACTTTATCCTCTCAATTCTCTGTTTATTAAGCAATGTGTGTTGGTCCGTGTGGAAGGTGCTTGGGCCCCTTAACATATGATCCTGGGTTTGATCCTGGATTCATGTATATGGAAAACATATTTTTTGGGAGGTGTCCCTGCTTAGTGTCTGACTGTACCCTTGGGGATTGGTCTCTCACCTATCAGGTGGGAAGATACTCTAGGAAAAAAAAACTATAATGTTGATGTTTGGAATTGGTAGTAATAATCTAATTCACTTTTTGCAGGCCTTATACTTATCCATGGACCAATATCTCCAAGGTCTGTTTATTCTTGCAAACGACCCTATTGCAGAAGTGCGGAAATTGGTGAGTTATAAATGTTGAACCTGCCCTCTGCTGCATATTTTATATTTTATGCATTCGTTATTTTGATGGCCACTAGACCCTGTCGATTTTTCATGCTGCTGTTCTTTTAATTTGGCAGTGTATCCAAACAAGGAATTAGATTAATTGTTATTTGCTCAAAATTTTGTTATCACTGTTTCTTATCAGTGTTGGAAACAATTAATCCATCCTAGTTGCCATTGATGACCAGGTTTGTGCAGCATTCGTTCAGCTAATTGAAGTCCGCCCATCTTTTTTAGAGGTAGGCATCTTGTTCTGGTTAATTGAAGTTTTGCAAGTTAAATTTTATGGGAACTTTGTTTTTTGTGCTGGTTGGCCGATCTACTCTATTCTTTCCATCAAACTACGCTTTATGTAAGGCTTTACTTTTTTTTTGAGTAAGTAGAAAACAAGGTGGAAAATAATAATGCATTTCATTTGGACACAGTAGAGTCTGAATACCTTGCCGTGTTTTACATTCTTATCTGGCATTTAGACTTTATTAAGTCAAAGTACCTTTCTAATTTCCCGCCTACTCAGACAAAGAAGCGCCAAATGTCTTGCCCTTTTGTTTTATTTAAAATTAACATTTTCTCTGTCAGCTTGCTCTTGTCTGATGCAAGTCTTAACCGCATTGCAGCCACATCTAAGGAATGTGATTGAATACATGTTACAAGTCAACAAGGACACAGATGATGAAGTGGCCCTTGAAGCCTGTGAATTTTGGTATATTTTTGTTTTTGGATGTTATTTTCTTATTGTCACATCTAGTAGCTGAGGTTCATCTTGTAGCTTCTAGATATTGTTATGCATCACAAGTAATTCCCTTTATGTGTACACATATGTTTTTTGTTGTTATTTTGAATGTGCAGAGTATTTTTCATGAAGGTGTAAAGATTCTTTTACAAATGTTGTCCATTTTTGTCGTTTTCATATTTTCTTTAAAATTGATCAAGTAGCAGTTTCAAATCACTTTTGTCCTCAAATTTGCCGTAGTAGCCAACCCAATGAATTTTTCTAGCATCCAAGCCAAACAATTCTTCAGTTATGTATATTTAGTTTACACTTTTTGTCTGAGATTGATGAATGGGTTTTATTTCATCCGACCTTAGTTGTTAGGATAGGATGGTATGTGAATAATCAATACTTGTTTCTGAAATCAGCAAGTTCATGCAAATAAGAGTTTGATGTTTCCATTGCATGGAGTTGCGAAGTTGATGATGCTATATTTATCAAGTATATTTAAGATTTAAACTGTGCTAAAGTTTTTCTCTCTTAAATTCTGGTAGATTTTGCATCTTTTTCTTATTATAGTTGCTATTGCAGGTCTGCATATTGTGATGCTCAACTGCCACCTGAAAACTTGAGAGAATTCTTGCCACGTCTAATTCCAGTAAGACCTAATTATACATACTTTCTTTATAATTGTTTTACTGTGTGTGATTTGTAATTTGACGTTTATCTGCTGCATCTATGTAGGTTTTATTGTCAAACATGGCTTATGCTGATGATGATGAATCGCTTGTTGAAGCTGAGGTTTTCTCTTGAATTAATTAGTATTTGTAGATGACTTTCAATTAACTCGTGTCATTTTTATTTGCATGTCTTCATTTGTTTTTACATTTTTTTTTTCCCAGGAAGAAGGTTCCCAACCTGATCGTGATCAGGTTTATTTTATTTTATTTTTGGTTGAGTTACTGGGTTTTCATTGGTTTGAGACTATAATTTCTCTAATTTTGTGAGTTTTGCACCACAGGATCTTAAACCCCGATTTCATGTTTCAAGGTTTCATGGATCAGATGAAGTAGAAGATGAAGTATGTTGTATTTGCTTGTTTTATTACTTATTCTAGTTATTCGGTTGATCATTTTGCCTCTCTTTATTAGAATTTGTGACTTGTGTAGCTTTTGAAAGATGAAATGACAGGAAAAAATCCTTCCATGATCTGAATTCAAATATTCTTTTTCATATTTACAGGATGATGTTGTCAACATATGGAATTTAAGGAAATGCAGTGCCGCGGCTCTAGATATTCTCTCAAATGTGTTCGGTGATGAGATCCTTCCGTCTCTTATGCCTATTGTTCAGGTGATTCACAGCCTCTTCTTGTGATCATTTTGGAATAAGGTTCAAATTATCATAGTGGCAAGATAATGAGTTCCTGGTGAACTGGTGCTCTATCAATTCAAAAGGCTGATTTTAATGCATAATGATATTGGATCAAACATAAAAGTGTGTGTGTGCAAGGCATCAATGACCATAAATTTTGTTTTGTTGGCTATTATCAGTGAAATTATTTATTGATTTGTGCTTTTAGAGAGTTGCTCGTAGATACAGACTATTGTATGATGCTAATTTCTCCACAAACTATCACTCCTTTTTGAGGATATATTAAAATTTCTAAGAATGTGTGTAGGCCAAGTTGTCAGCTGGTGGTGATGATGCTTGGAAAGAAAGGGAAGCTGCTGTTTTGGCTCTTGGTGCTATAGGCGAGGGTTGCATTAATGGTCTTTATCCTCATTTGTCGGAGGTATTCTGTTATTTGGTTCTGATGGATTTAATCGTGATGCAGATGGCTTGGTTATGGAAAAAAAGGTTAAACTTATCCTTTGGTCCCTATAAGTGACACCGATTTTGAATTTGGTCCCTATATGTGAATTTTTTTGAAATTAGTCCCTATATGTACAATTATTTTTAATTTGGTCCTCGTTGTTTACTTGTGTTATAATGTCGTTAGTTAGAGTTAAAGTATAGAGACCAAATTGAAAATGATTGTCATATGATCGAAATCATTTTTTTTTGTCTCTATATGTGATAATCATTTTCAATTTGGTTATTGTACTTGATAATCATTTTCAATTTGGTTCCTATACTTCAACTCCAACAAACAACGTTATAGCACCGATAAATAGCAAGGACCAAATTAAAAATAACTGTACATATAAGGACCCATTTCATAAATTTTCTCGTATAGGACCAAATTCAGGATCAACATCACCTATAGGGATCAAATGATTAGTTTAACCAACAAAAACAATTCACCTTGTTTTGGAATTTGAATAAAGAATGATAGAATCAGTTTATATATTTTTCAGTTCAATGCCCTAGTGTAGTCTTACTGTTCATGCATGTGCTGCTTCTCTGACTACACAGTCTCAGTTTCTTTGTTAGGCTTTTAATAACTATTGGTCATTGTAATTAATTTATCCCTTCCAGTAGAGTTGCTCCTGTTCCAGAACATATGATCACTTCTAGATTCATTCATGCCTACTATTGGACAACATTTATTGACATTCTTAGTCACTAACATCCATATTTTATTGAGTATGATCTACTTTATTTGTTTCTTATGCACACATTTGTTAGAATTTTTCTTAAACTTAAATTCTTCTGTACAGCTCTTATTTCTTGTGCAGTAATTTAGAATATTAAGTCATTTGTTTTTCTGCAATTTTAGATTGTGGCATTTCTTATCCCTCTTCTAGATGATAAGTTTCCTCTGATACGAAGTATTTCGTGCTGGACACTCTCTCGATTTAGCAAATTTATTATTCAGGTATGAATGTAATTTTGTTCTCTCACCTGCAATTGGAAAGCGATGATTTCTTTGCCATGATGATTTCAAGGTTTTGTTATCTTATGCATTTTTGGTATAGTTCAATGTATATACCATTTATAATAAAGATTTAGATAACCTGCAAAGTCTTAATAAGGCAAAACTAAATCCTAATTATTAACAGATCCCTAATTATTAAAAGCCCCTGTCTCCCCAAATTACTAATAAATACTGTTACCACAATTACTTCTCAATGTATATAAACATGTTATATTATCTATTCCTATTGTTCTTATTCCTTGCTCCATTGCTTGTATATTCACGTGTTTAATATTCTCTGTTATAAATGCACATGGATCACGGTCTTTTAATACCGGTGACAATCCAAATCAATCTTATACCAATAAAAAATATTTGAATATTTCACAAAATTTATGATTGGGTTGAAGGCTTGCTTCATGCATATTTTGCTTAAAATATTTGGCATGCATGAGCATGATCAACATGATTATTATAATTATCATGTTCCAAATCTTACATCAGTCTCAATGGATCTTGACCCATTGGAATATTTTTGGTTGCCTAAATCTTCAGATTATCAGGAAATGACAAAACCAGGAGCAAATATTAATCATTATACATTTATACCTATGAACTGATATCTAAGTTTTATTAATTCGTTGTTTGATAGATTGTGGAGTTGGTCCTATAAAAATTTCATTCAGTGGTCTTCTCGTTTTAATATTGTGCGTCGTAGGGTATTGGGCATCCAAAAGGCTATGAACAATATGATAATGTTCTTATGGGTCTTCTACGAAGAATTTTGGATGATAATAAGCGGGTGCAAGAGGCTGCTTGTTCTGCCTTTGCAACACTGGAAGAGGTTCTAACTACAATTTTGTTTGTTTATCCTTCAGAAATTGATTCAGTGACTCCATTTCTTTTTTAATTTATACAAGTCACAAATTTGGTTTGCTTATAACAGGAGGCTGCTGAAGAGTTGGCACCACGCTTGGAAATTATATTAAAGCACTTAATGATTGCATTTGGGAAATATCAGGTGATTTTTTGACCTTTAGCATTTACTGCATGTTTGGAAATGATTAATTTTTCCCAAAACAGCCTTCTTTTTGGTGTAAAAGCTATTTTTGGATGAATCAAAGTTGTTTGGGAAAATTGTATAAAGCATAAAAAGCTATTTTTGGATGAATCAAAGATGTTTGGGAAAATTGTATACAGCATAAAAAGCTTTTTTAGCTTTTTTTCCATGGTAAAAAGTTTTTTTCCCGCTTAAGCTGAATTTTCAGCATTATTTTCCGAGAGTTTTTTTGCACTGGTGGTTTTCACATCCATAAGGGATAAATACCATTTTTCCTTCAACCAAATAACTTTTTCAATTATTCCATATCTCATTTTGTAATTTAATACATAAAAGCGGTCCTTTTATACAATCCAAAACAAACATATCATCTTAAAATTTGCTTTTCAATTAATATGTCTAAACATAATCAATTATTAAAAATATCACCGATTATTGAAATAAATTTTTTTCCACAGCTGATAAAAAAGTCTTAAATGCAGTGTCAATACATACTTCATGTTTAAGTCTCGTAAAATGAACCATATTTGAACGAACACTAGCTCTTTATTGTTACTTTACCGTGTCATGATTCTTTTCATCGCACGTATGCTCAGACATCTTCAATTGTAATTTTTTGTTCTAAACTTCAGAGACGAAACCTCCGAATTGTATATGATGCTATTGGAACTCTGGCTGAAGCAGTTGGAGGAGAGCTTAATCAGGTATGTTATTTTTAATAGTAATATAGTAATCCATGGTTGAACGAAGACCTTCTTCCTCAACCAGAAGTTTTCTCTTTTCTTTGTCATGATTTATTATCAAATATTCTTGCTCTTTTGTTTGGAAGACATTTCTATACCATCTGGATCCTTGCTTTGCAGCCTGCATATCTTGACATTCTCATGCCACCATTAATCGAGAAGTGGCAGCAGCTTTCAAATACAGACAAAGATCTCTTTCCACTCTTGGAATGCTTTACATCTATAGCACATGTACGCATCTCAGTTTTTCCTTTGTATTGTATAATAAAAAAATGTTTCGACTCGTCTGTGCTGTTTAAAACATTTATTATACATATGCATGTTTTCCTAATCAATATCGGTATGCTGGCAGACTTATGACCTCTAGCCTAGGTTGTTCTTTGATCAATATTTTCCGAGTTCTCACATGTTTCAATGAATAATTTGATAGTAGTAGGTCAAATATTAAATTATTGAACTGGAAATTTGCAGTATTTTCCTCTTGGAAGTATTATCACTGTGCAGATGCCACCTGTCTTATCATATTGAAAACTAAAAAGTAGTTTTAATTTGATATTGGTGTTTTACATCCTATTCTTTAATTGCTTCAAAAGTTATGGGCACATTTGATACAGCTTATGCTATTTATGTTGCTAAGCAAACTAATGTGTTTAAACGAGTTCCACTTAATACCAAGGTTGTTACTCTTTTCTGTTCATAGATGTAGAGTATGTTACATAACACCAGTTTGAGTGATGGTGGTGTCGACATAAAGTCGGCACCCGTTAGTTATGACAATTATACTTTCTGAGTTCGGTCTCTCTCTCTATGCGTGTGTGTGCGCTCTCTCCTTTTCTGTCTATCTTCTTTCTGTTGTGTCCATCTCTTCCTATTATTTCCCCACTGTTTCTCTGGAATCATGAATCCTAAAAATAGATCTTTGGAGTGCTCCCTTCTTGACATGAGGTTCTAACACCATCAAAATGCTAATATGGTTTCTGTTAAACCTGATAATAAATTCTTCCCCTACGGTAAGTTTCAATTCATATATTACATTTGAATTGAGTGGGCTTATGCTAGCAGTCGGAAGTTAAGTTATCATTCTGTTATCTATGCATGCAATTTGAGGTACCTGTATATTATTCTGGTTGCTTTATATGGGCTGTATCTGTGGCATCATATGGATTTCCTTGTTGCTGATATGGAATTATGGTTTTCAATTTGTAACAGGCATTGGGTACTGGATTCTCTCAATTTGCTGAACCTGTATTTAGGAGGTGCATAAATATAATACAGACCCAACAATTTGCAAAGGTTCTGGTCACTTTGACTGTTTGATCTTTAAAACAAAGTTAATATTATATATTCTTAGAAAACTCAACTTTAACTTTTTTGGTTTTTTTAGTGCCAATTGCCTGTGATTTCTTTTTCACTGTTGGTGCTGCATTTTTTTTCTTTCTGTAATTTCACATTCAAATCACAGACTGCTAAGTATTAACCTATGAATATATAAAGTTGGAGGAATTAAGCACCTTATTACCGCAAGGATGTGCTATTATATCTTCTGTATCTTTATCTTTTATTATCCACTTAAGCACTACTAGTCCCGGGAGCCTGGGACTGCATCTGTAGATGGATCTCTGAAATATGTGAAGCCGAAAAACGACCATGTGTTATTAGATAGCTTGGTGTTTTTATCGTCCATATTTGTGCTTGTTATTATTATTCTTTACCTTCCCTGTATATGCTATTTGAATCTTAAAGATTCATTTCCTTTACCTTTATTTATGAAGACTATTGCCTGTACGGGCTACTGTTGAGATTTAATTTATTTTCCAACAAGTTGAGTGTGTATTCAATGTCAGGTTGATCCTGTTGCAGCTGGGGCTCAGTATGACAAGGAGTTTATTGTATGCTCTCTTGATCTGCTCTCTGGACTAACAGAGGGTCTTGGCAGTGGAATAGAGAGTTTGGTACTCATCCAAAACTTTATTTTCTAGAGACAGATTATCAGTTTTTTCTGCAAGTAAATTAAGTCTTCGTCTGGGATGTTATTTTCATGATTTTTTTCTTTCGTTTACAAAATGAGAGTTTAAGGTTTTCAAATTTTTTTTTTTTGGGGGGGTGGGGTGTGGGAGAGACATGGCACAAATCTGTCTTTAATGCTATTATTCATATTACTGCTAAATGAACTTTTAGTACTTTCTTTGTTGATTCAGTTCTGTGAATTTTGATACAGAAATAATCACGTGTGGCTGTTACAAAATTTTAGGGGACCCGAAGTTTGGTGGATTATTTAAACATTCAATATGACCATAAATTTTCGCCTTTCATTGGTATCCATATCTGTGAATTCTTGTAGGTGGTTCCGTCTGGCTAGACTGTAGGTGTCAAATCTTAGACTATTCCTCTTAGGTTCTAACATGTTATTCTCATTTTCTAAATAAGACCTGCCTTTTAAGGTCTGGAAAAATAGATTTTCAATGATTTCAGGTAGAGAAGCAGGTTCCTCTTAGGTTCTAACGTGTTATTCTGCTTTTCTGGATAAGACATGCTTCTTTACCTGAAATCATCGATAATCTATTTTTCCAGACCTTACAAGTGAGGTCATTCAATTCTTTCTAAAATCAATAATGACTAAAGCTGTTCTTAAAATTTTCAGTATCATAAGAGTCCTAAATTTGGCTTTTATTTTCATATCTTTAGTTTTCAATGTAATTAAAGCTAATCCTACCCCTAAAAGGCTTACTATCAAGTTAATCTTTACCTTGCCTCCACTCCTGTAGTTGTTTTCTGTTCTATGGAATGCAGTTCTGCTTCTTAACTTTCCTATGCTCTTTGACATTTTGATATCTGCTTGATATTAGTTAAACCAGCAACTACATGATTTCTTGAGATTATCTGCACACCTCTGCAGGTTTCGCAATGTTCTTTGAGGGACCTACTTCTGCATTGTTGTGTGGATGACGCTCCCGATGTTCGACAAAGTGCCTTTGCCTTACTTGGAGACCTTGCACGAGTAAGACAAATATATATCTGCCTACATTTTACTCAAGCGGTCAAACCCGCATAGCCACTGAAGGATCTGCTTGTGGTCCTTACACTTACTGTAGGACACGGTGTAAGGAACACAGGCCATAAGCTGATTTTTACTCTTGGTGTATGTTTGAAAGTAACTTGAGTCAATTTTGAAAGGCTAATATTTAACAGAAATGATATTTGTACAACCAAAATGGGACAACTTGAGACAATTTTTCGACGACGGTTAATGACATTCAAAATTGTGGTTAATGGTATGTTGAACTTGGTTAATGGATATACATGTAGTAGATGAGTAACACGTAAACTGATAACTTGGTTAATGATGTACAAAAGCTTTTTAATGAAGCTCAATAGATGGTTAATGAGTTACCCATCTCGGTGATAACGGTTAATGACGTTCAAAATTGTGGTTAATGTAGCTCAGTGGATGGTTAATGAGTTACCTATGTCGGTTACAATGGTTAATGACGTTCAAAATTGTGGTTAATAGTGTGTTGAACTTGGTTAATGTGTACACCGAGATGGGTAACTTATTAACGATCCACTGAACTGCATTAACCATAACTTTGAACATCATTAACCGTTGTCGAAAGTTGTCCTTTTTTGGTGGTTCAAATAAGATAACTGGAAATTTAATTCATTTTGTTGGGGGCAGGATGGAAGTAAGTTTGAGGGTCTGCCCTGACTGCCCAAATGTTATTTTTACTTCATTTTTGGAGGGAAGCAGGGATTATTCTGTATCTTGGCTGATGGTATTCTTACTATGGTAATTTGGCTAGGTGTGCCCGATTCATTTGCACCCTCGTTTGTCCGAGTTTCTTGAGGCGTCAGCCAAGCAGCTGGTATGTGTATACCTGGTATAACTTTAGCTAGAGAGGTGCTTTTATTCAACCATTTTATTGACATACTATTGCTTCTTTAACAGGAAATTTCTAAGGTAAAAGAGGCGATTTCAGTTGCAAATAATGCATGCTGGTCTATTGGTGAATTAGCAGTTAAGGTATGTTAATGTTAAATTGCTGCATTCTTATCAAACTTGACAACTTTATGGTAAATGGAACCTAATTGGCACTGCTGGACTTAAGCTCACTAATGGAGTTCTAGATTGTCCGTGTTAAGGATTAGGAGAATTTCAGTTTTAAGAGCTGTATCAGACAATAATGAATACTGTGTGTGAAACGGAAGTCGTGCATTTCACTAACTAGATTGTCATAGTTACTGAGAATGTTTCAAGTTGTTCATTTGTTCTTAAATAAACTTCCTCTATCCTGCTCTTCAATATTATTTTTCTGTTAGCTTCGCATTCCTACAACTTCTGTTTTTTTTTTTAAAAGTTTTTCTCATTTTGAAAATTCATATTTATATGTATTTAGTTCTGGGAGTTTTGTCATATAATTTACTGAATGTGCCTCTTTTAGATTGTTATTATTTAGATCAGGTTCTTGACAGATAATTTTGTAAGATATTCTAATAATATTTTTCAGCTTTATATATTGGTTCTTTGGTGGAGTTTTGTGCATTAACATTTTTATGTGATGCCTTCCACATCAAATCTTGAAAGGCGTGTTCTTATCTTAATCTCACCAACTCCAGAGTTGGAATGGAGCACTGTCTAAGATTTTGGCTATGGATGTTCTTTTGTATTTCATTTTTGCTTGACCTCCAAATTTGGAGTAGATTGCAGTATTGCAGTTTAGCCAAGTAATATGCAACTTATGCATAGTCTGATGTCTATATGCATTTGTAGTTTCTTTTTTATTTTTCCTTGTGGGTTTGCTTTTCTTGTTTCTGATATTTTGTTAGATTGAGTAGCATTAGACATTAACTAGTCAATAGCACTTTTTATTCGTTTATATATAAAATCTGTTGGTGCAAATTACGAATTTCAGGTTCGTCAAGAGATTTCTCCGGTTGTTTTAACTGTAATTTCATGTCTGGTCCCAATTCTTCAGCATGCAAAGGTCATTGTCTTATCACATCATTCAATTATAATTTCGGTCATGTTTAGTTGCTGATTGTCTTGCTTTTTATTAGGAACTAAACAAGTCACTTATAGAAAATAGTGCAATAACTCTGGGGAGGCTTGCATGGGTCTGTCCAGAGCTTGTATCGCCACATATGGAGCATTTCATGCAACCTTGGTGCACTGCTTTGTCAATGTAAGTTATTGAACTATACCTATCTCTTTACCACTTATATGCTTTTTGTAGTCATGTTTGGACCAATGAGCACCTAAATATTCCCTGTTTTCTTCATTAATTGCAATAAAGCGAAGTTTTGAAATTCAAAGATGCTTTGGCTGTTTAGTTCATAACAAATGCTTTGTAAATAAGTTACAGTAGGGGATGTTAGTCATGTTGAATATATTTTCATAAAATAGAGTGCAATATACTGGAAGAAGTATTAACAGGATGGGGTAATCTTGTCTGTCAAATTCGTACACTGTGGATTGCCATTTAATATCTTACATACGAATACTTTCAGTTTAGAGTTTAGCAGTTGCATTCTCCTTGATTCTAAATGGTAATGATCATATGAAAACATCGAAATTTGTTCAAAGAATTGACTCTTGTAATCTGCCTTTCTTATGTTGAAGAATAGTGCTTTTGAAAACTGGTAATTGACAGTACTTGTGGTCCTGTATTTATATATATATTTCAAACTCACACATGGAAACATATAAGAGAGGATAAAGTAATCTCTAAACGTCTTCACTTGTCAAATTGAGCATGATTTAGATGTCCACTGTTTCATTGCAGGTATCTTGTTAATTGATTTGTCTTGTATGATTTTTGGCAGAATACGAGATGACATTGAGAAAGAGGACGCTTTTAGAGGTCTATGTGCTATGGTATGCTACTATTCAAACAGTAAAATTTTTATACATAGACTGCTCAAGTAATTGGTGCTTTCCACTTGTTTTCAGGTCAAAACTAATCCTTCTGGAGCTCTAAGTTCGCTCGTGTATATGTGCAAAGCTATTGCAAGTTGGCATGTATGTATGCCATTGTCATCACCTTAAAATTTAAATCGGGTTGAGATTTCTGTAATAAAACTTCTTTTATTTATGTCTGTAGGAAATAAGGAGTGAAGATTTACACAATGAGGTCTGCCAGGTCTTGAATGGATATAAGCAGGTTAGTGTTGGCTTGCTTCTCTCAGGCACACAACTGTTTTAAAAATTATCATGTGTAAGTTATAGCTGCTGTTTTCTTGTCATGATAATGAAAATATAAATTCATGGAGTATCACTTGTCATACTCCTGGCTGAGTTCTTCCATGCGACTCTTTGTAGTATAAATTGCTATTTATCAATGCTTCATTCTATGTCTTGAATCCTGGTTACCCAATCAAAATTTATGTCAAAGGGGTTGTGAACTAACTGGTAAGGGATGTTCCATTTTATTAATAGATGCTGCGCAATGGAGCATGGGACCAGTGTATGTCTGCTTTGGAGCCCCCAGTAAAAGAAAAGCTTTCAAAATATCAAGTATAATGTAATTGTGTGAGCTTTGTATCTGCATTGGCCTTGTTGGTCATTGTGTTGTCAAGCAATATTGGAGTCATGATTCATTTTAAGCGGGAGCTTAGTTTTCAGTCAGGGGTATCATTATTTATACAATCCGTTTGAGCTTGATGATTACAAGCAGTTCCTCGGGCCTTTAAGATCTCGTTTGATGGTGTTTCCCATGAGAAATGTACAGGGGATGACATTCAGCGTTTGGAAATGCTTGATTCTTTGTTGTCTTTATAGTTGAAGCCTCAGTTAAAGGCTAGGATTTTTATTCGACCCTAGTGTCCATCTTCAGTTTTCCAATATTTTAGTTTGAGTTGATAGGTTTTTGTGCATTTTACACAGTTTTGTACCACAGGAGAGAGAAGAGGGGGGCGGGGATATGTTCTCATGACTTGTAGTTTCCGACGTATATTTATTCTAGTTATTATTACATTGTTTGTAAGCTGTAACTTGGAAACTGATTTCGGGCATGTGTTGCCTTAATGCCTTAGGCAGCGCAGCATTTGAATTTTGGTTTGAGACAATAAAATATTTGGACTTGTGTATACTTCGATGAGCGATTTTTCACTTTCAGCCTAAAGGTATTATTTTGGCATCATTATTTTTTTGGGCTATATTTTCAATGTCCCTTAGTTAATATCTAAAGTTACTATAATTACAATATATGAGTTGCTTTCTCATCTATTTTATTTCACAATGAAATTATTTTAACGATGCTATAAATTTTGGCCATGCATTCGTTACAAGAATCAAAATTGCCTTCTATTGAATATCACGAAGAACAGCTGGCAACTACTTGTTTGATTTGATGTGTTGATATTTGTCATTATCAACAACACAACAACTAAGCAACTCTGAAACAAAGAGGCCCAAGCAATTATTGTTGTATTTGATCAAGGATGATTGGGTTCGGTTGGTAATTGCCAGCACAATTTTGCATACATTGGCGTTCAGTGGGAGACACAAATATATTGTGGTGAACTGAGAAACTTATTCTTGTCGGCTGCCAATTCTATTGTTTCCCATCTCTTTTTTCTCTTGATATGTTCTTGGTGTGCCACTGATTCTTTAGCTTCCATGTCCATGACGCCCTTTGAATAAAGAACTGGATCCATTTCTTCCAGCATTGCCTTCACATTCTCTGTCAGTTGCCGAACGCTCTTGCTCCAATGCCATTTCAAGTTCTTCTCCATGCCTTCTACTATCACAGGATATACTTCTACCATTCCTGTTGATGCCATTTTCACAAACTGCTCATTGTTCCATACATACAATGCTCGCTCGGCTACCTATGTATCATTATAAGAAAAAAAGATAAGACTGTTCGTGTTTATCAAATTTAAAATTCAGAAAACTGACTAGTGACATTGTAATAATAAAGGCATGGTTAAAATAATGATTTGGTCCGCAGTGTGTAAAGGTTACAAAATTTGGTCGTCCCTATCGTTTAGGGACCAAATCAAAAATTTATATCACATATAGCGACCAATTTGCTGATGGTAATGATGAATTTGTTAACGTTTGCACATGTATGGTACTGGATTTGCTAACATTTACGCATGTATGGATTCATTTCCAAATTTTTTACGTACAAGGACTAAATGGAGAATCTGTATCATATATACGAACCAAATTATTAGTTTAACCAAAAGGCATGGAAAGAAATAAAGCAAAGCAATGTTGAAAGCTTTCCATTAGCATTGAGTATATATATACCTGGGAATTCCAACTGTTTATGCATTTTGTAATCTGGGTACACAAGGGCAAGGCCAACTTACGAAACTGATCAGGGTCTAAATTCTCCACCAGATCCTCCAACTCCCCAATTAGCAAGATCTCTTTTTGACAGTTTGTGACAGGCCAGTACCTCAAGATTCCTCTAACAACAACCCCTCCAAGCATAGGCTCCTTCTGCACAAACTGTGAAACACAATAAGCCAATTGCCTATGGTACACTTGCATCCCCTTGGCCTTGTGCAGAGGGATCAGCACTCTCATCAGGAACAACTTGTGCTCTTCCTTGAGCGGCACGGTAAAACCATTGATTATGGTTCCCCATATCTCGAGCAACTCTGCAATGCCAGGTTGCTTCTCTGTCTCAAACACATAGTTCAAAAGCACATCAGTCATTGATTTCCTCATGAAGGAACGGTCAGAAATGAACTGAGAATATATCTTATGGTACACATTCTTCAAACTTTCGCGTTCCCTTGGATCCTCAGATTGGAAAAGTGCTAGAAGCTTGAGGAGGAAAGAATGATCAATATACTCTCTCAGTGTTTTGTGGGCAGTGCTAATAACAAGTTTGAGAAGGATTTCATATACTATCTGGAGATGTGACCATAAGGGTGAATATGTGGAGATAGGGTCTTCTTCTTCAAGCAAGTCTGAAGGGTTGGCAGGTGGAGGGAGTGGTCTGAAGAGATTGCATGAAATCATGGACACTAGAGGCCCCAAAACTTTCTCATGCAGTGCCTTCTTGGAGGATTTCAATATAGAGATGAGGTGTGTGAGTTGGAGGCGCTTGGAGTCTCTTTGTGAAGGAGATTCTAAAGGGTCAGTGAAGGTGTAAACAAAAGTGCAATAAGAAATAGCAGAGAGAAATTCTTCATTTGCTGAAGTAATAGGAGAAGAAGGGATGGGGAAAAGAAGAGGCTTTTCTTGCACAAACAAGTCATGAAGTGTTTTTGAGTTTCTTTTTGGGCTATTTGTTGTTGTTGGTGTGATTTTCTGGCTGCCCATGTTTTCTTCTTTCTCTGCCTTCCCCTGTGGATCATGCAGCTTTGTGGTTATATCTTTTTTCATCCAAGAGCCAAAGAGATACAGAGAATCAGGAAATCTTCTTTTATATTCATTTGTTTGTTTGAATTCTATATAAAAGCCAGAGGACGGCTATGGTGTTTGCACAAGAAGCATTGGAATGTCCGATCTGTTTAAAACTTGCACATTCTTTTTGTTATTATGAAATAGTAGTACTAGTAACCAGACACTTGAGATGTATCCTCATTTCATTGTTTCTGATCTTTCCATTTGGTTGGTTGCCACGTGGAATTTCCAGCATATTAAACTTCCTAGTCCTCATCAACAGGTTGTAGCATTTTTCATAGAGGGCTCAAACAACAGACAACCTGCCTATTAATATATTCATCTTTAGTTCTATTATGTGACACCATATGGACATTTAGGGGTTATGGCATGCTTGTACCTAGAGAATAGAGAGAATTTGAATCATTGATTTTATTTTATTTTATTTTTCCTTTGAGAACATGACAATGCTGTATCTGGAAAGACAAAAAACAAAAACAACTTCTGTATAGGACCCATTATTTCCACTGCTAAGCCCACAAATCCGAGTTGTTTGTGTCTTTCTTGCTAAATAAAAATAAAAGGATCTAAATCCGAGAATAGAGTACTACTACTAATGGCTTGCAACTCTTCTTTTCTTAAGATTTCTTAATAATTCTCAAATAGGAAAGTCAAGGCAAAGACTTATGATTCTGATTTCATTCTCAAATGTATTATACTAAAATAAAATAAAATGATGGGTAGCAAAATGAATCAGAGGAAGTACGTAGTGTCCTGTTTGGGAAATGAATAACAGCAAAATGAATCTCTGAGATGAAGAGAATTGAAGCCATATACGTTTCTAGTGAAGTCAAGTTTTGTTGAGTGTCTTGTTTCCACATCCGGGGTGACATTCACCTTATCATGCAAATTTATTGAAGGTATGCCCACATTCCCAACAAATTAATAAATGTCACGGTGGTTGTGAAAAGCTGCCAAAATCCAAATCCACAGGTTATTTGTATTTTAAATGTCTATTTAAATTTCTTATTTTTTTAATTTTAATTTTTTTGAAAAAATCAGTGATTAACAAAATGTAAATAAACACCTGCAAGCGCAACACCCTGGGATCAAAGCAACTCAAAGATAATATTTAGCGCATTAAGACTTGTAATTTTTGGTAGATGTGACTAGGGGTGGGAATAGGACAAGTCAGACTTTGCTTAAATAGGTCTGGCTTGTTTAAAAATTTAAAAGCTTAAGTCTAGCCTATTACCCGTTAAAGACTTTATTTTGAGCCTGACCTGACCTTTTTAAAAGTCTGGTTTGGTCTGTTAGCTTTTTTAAAAGTCTGCTTCATATTAAAGACTTCAAATAGACCCTCTGGCCTATCTCTAAATAGGCATCTAGCTTTAAATATGCGTTTACAAATAGTCAAATTGTAAAAGTTATTTTATTTTAATATTAATATTCTTATTCTTAATATATATAAATATATAAATATTAATATATATATATATATATATATATATATACACACAGACCGGCCTAACAGGCCGGAAAGGCTTTTCAATAAGCCTGTGCCTGACCTTTTTAATTAAAAAGGCTTTTTAAAAAGCTTAAACATGGCATTTTTGCTAAACATGCCAGGCCAGGCCTTACGTAGGCCAGGCCGTAGGCCCCTGTCGGGCGGCTCGACCTATTCCCACCTCTAATTGTGACACGGAATTTTTTGAAATTTTTGGCGGTTGTGATGATAAAGACTATTGCCGTTTAATAAAAACTAGTGGATATCAGATGAGCGTATAGATGATAGCGGATGAAGTAGCTGATAGCGGATGACGAATAAGCTAGCGAATTGGATTTGAAGTGCTTCGTAAAACTAGTGATTGAACAAACTGATAAATGTAAAATAACTTAAAAGGATATATTTGCATGTTTTTTATTTTTTATATATATATATATTATTTACATTATTTATTTTAAAATAATTATCACATTTAATACTTTAATTTATTTTTAATTATTTATCATTTAAAAAATTAAAACTAATTTTTTTTTATTTTAATATTAATCTTATTTTAATTATTTTTAATAAATAAAATGAGATAAATAAAGAATTTAATTAAGATAGTAGGGAGAAAAATAGAAGAAAAAATGATAAGATATAAGTTCAAACGCTATTTCAAGTAGCGTCTAGAAAAAAACTATAAGCTAGTGAAAAAACGCTATAAACTAGTTTTAAAACCGTTTACCAAATTGGACTACTTTTTCATCCGCTATAGGTTAGCGGATTGGACAAACCAAACAGAGTGTGTACTTGTGTATCCAAAAAAAAAATTGTATATCCATGCATGTAAAGAGTAATAACACATTTTAATTTTGAAACAAGATAAAGTTTTTATACTATTAATCAATCTCAAATCGTATGACTTTTAAGATAATTAATAGTTAAGTTAATCAGTTTATTCTTGTTTGTTAATAGATACCAATGAATCGAGTTAATTTGAGTATTTAAATTTCAAGCTTCGCTTGTTAAAGAAAATAGTTGTTTGATTCATTTATTTAAATGAGCGAAATTTAAAACTTGAATTTGGTTTGGTTTAAAACATGAAATCAAACTTGAAATCAAGCTTGAATTTGGTTTGGTTTAAAACATGAAATCAAACTTGAACTTAGCTAGTTTAGCTCATATATTGTTTAATTTTTTTATTTATCATTTTTTTAAAATTTTTTAAGTTTATTAATTTAATATTTAAAAAATATCTTTATGCTAGAAGATGAAATAAAAAATATCAATAAAATATACTTTTGTTTTCATATTCAATTACATGAGTTACTCACAACTTATTAGTATCAAGTTTATAACGTTTGAATTTGACTCATTTAAATAATTGAACATATCTTTAAGTTTGGAATTATTTATTTAGGTAAAACTTGCTACCTATTGAGTTTTTTTTTTTTTGGGTAACAGAAGAGAAGAAACAAAAACAAAGGAACAAGCCTAACGCCTCACAAAAAACAACCCCCATAGCATCCACAAGCACATGCTATCCATCCCTGTAGGCGCTGTATCAAACAAAACAATAGGAGAATCACTTCTAGCAACCAGCTTGGGTAGATAATCCACACAATAATTATCTTCCCTCAAAGTATGAGATAAATGGAGGTCCCAATCCCTTGACAACATGTTCCTGATCAGAGCAATTTCATTCCCAATGAGCTTTAAAGCATGTTGGGAATCTGAATAGCATTTAATCTTCCTAAACCCCAGCTCCAAGCACAAAGAGATACCTACCATGGTAAATTACCATTAACTCTGCATGCATGATGTCTGAATATCCCACTGAGCCATGAAAGCCATGAATGAAAACACCCTTTGGATCCCTCACTAGGACACCATAGCCCGCAACACCAGGATTTGTAATTGCACTCCCATCAACATTCAAAGTGACCCACCCCTCCTCAGGTCTGATCCACGAGACTTCTCTAAGACTATGGTGATTCCTCCACTGTATTAGACCCGTAAAACTTGATAGTCTCCCTAAACATTGCATGCGCTTGCACCATGATGCACACATGAGATGTACTATCCAGCTAAAAAACGAACCTATTACGGCTGCACCATATTTTCCACATGACAATTGGGAGGAATATACCATATTTATTCACATTCTCCCTCATCCAAGCAAGTGTGATCATATCATCCAAAGACGCAACAAACCGAGAAGGAAAGCATGCATGCCACACGTCTACAATTTTGCTGCACTTGAAGATACAGTGAACTATCGTTTCTGCTCTAAACCACAGAGGGGGCAGGTTGCATTGACTGAAAATACTCTAGCAGCCAAGACTGCAAGAGTTGGGAGAGAGGCATGGCACAACTGCCAGAGGAAGAACTGCACATTAGTACAAACTCGAAGCCTCCATATTCGGCTCCCACGACCAACCTGGTATCCCACATGTTATAAAACATAAAAGGTAAAGATAAAAGCATAAACATACATCCTTTATTAAAAAGGTTCATAGATAAAAAGATCCCACATGAACTAGTTCATAAAAAACGTGGAAATATCAAACCAAGTTTAAACAAATAAAAACATAACATGAAACTAAAGTAAACATAACTCAACCCCGATGTCATATTACAGAGCTGGTATAACCAAACCGATTAAAAACTCGGATAAACAAACTGAAACTAAACATAACTAACTACTAGAAGCAGCTCCTCAGAGTCACTCCTCAGCAAACTGCTCACCGTCCTCTGCATAACACAAAAGGGTACATGCCAAACAGAAATAGAGAAACGGGGAGTAAGAAAACATATAATCACAACGGCATGGAGATAGGAAGCAAGATGAACATACAACAAGGCACAACAACAACATAGGCATACATGTACATAATAAGCATCATATCATTCATCATAAATCAACCAAGTATGTTATGCAGTGCAATGCAACACTACTCCGCTACTCCATTATGCATGTGGATTCAACTAACTCAAGATGACAACTTCGGAGTTACATATCCGTATTGGTCATAAAAGCACCAACACCGGTAGTTCCCCAAACCATGGAGGAACCCCTTGGATAGCCGGTGTATCATAACTGGGTACGCCACATCGGGGACGCACGGTTCACCAAACCATGGGTGAACCACCCGAGACTTGGGCCAGATCATCATAACTAAGACGACCTCCCCTATGTTGAACATCCCCATCAACATCAACTCTAATGCTCTATGCAAATGGCACAACAAACAAGGGAATCACCTCCTTTGCTTGGGCCTAAAAACGCCCAAGACTTATCATCAACATCAACATCAACACCTTAGACCCAAACCGTGGGGTCAAGACCCCCTTGACCAAAAAGCACCAAGGTCCAACTTAACAACACCTCGACCATGAAGCATCGAGGCCACTTTGGCCAAAAAGCACCAAAGCCCAACAACATGCGGTAACCCATTAGGTACCGACTTAACCGATTCATCTTTATAATCCTATTAATTAATATTTAACCAAGTTATCTAATTCCCATCATTCAGTTGGTATACTCTCATATCATTATTGGGGATAATTGGGGGCAAAACCCCTTAGATTCCTTTAATTTAGATTCTGTCCAGGAGGGGAAGCATGGGCGTGCTTAATCCCCAGCACGGTCGTGCTGCCACTTAAGTGGAGCACGGGAGTGCTTCCTTTTATGCACGACCGTGCTCTGATGCAAGGTCATGCTCCTACTTTGCACGGTCGTGCTTAATGCACGGCCATCTTCCAGAATCCAAACTGGAGCACAGACGTGCTCCCTGTTTAGCACAGTCGTACTCCTGGGCTGGCCGTACTGTTCTGGGCAGATTCTAACTTGTTATTTTTATCCAAAAATCCCTAAAATCTTTGTTAATCCATTCCTAGTGTCATAGACTAAACCATTGGCATAAATCTCACCTTTATTAACAGTCCATATTTTATAACCTACTTTGGGGAATTAAATCATTTAATCTTTTTTGACTAAGAGCCCTATTTTAACCAATTTTGGGTTCTTTAAACATATTGACTTTAAGCCACAAACATTCAACAAATAGGTATAAACATACCAAATCAACCAACAGGTATAAACATACCAAATCAACCAACAAATATGGCATAACAATCATACCAATGTAACCAACTTTATCATAGCATAATCATCCATATCAACAACCAATTAAACATGGCATCAACATATCAACGAGGCATACATGATTGTCATAACAATTATTCATATAAACATATTAACAAACACATAATAGGCATTTATCATAAATAGGCATGTTAGAAACATAGCATTTATCATAACAAACACCTACGGGGTCATGGGAACCCCTCATCTTACGCTACCCCCTTGTCTAATGATTATATTATCCATCTCCCCATACCTGGATTGAAGGTTCCCAACGTATGCTCCCAACAACAAATCGATTCCTTCACTACGAGCGACTCAATCCCAATTCAAGCCTCAGTTAAACACAAACATAAAACAATTAGTTCCCAATTCATAAACAAGAAAAGGAAACCAAGGAGGGAAAGAACCATTACCTTCTATGATTTGCACAGACCAACCAAGACCTCCCAAAATTAGAGCAAGAACACCAAGGTACAAAGGGGCTCAAGGGGAGGAAGAGAGAAGAGGTTTTTGTCCCACAAAACCTTCCCAAAGTGCCAAAATAGGGTTTGCCTCATAACCCTATTTATGAAGAACGGGGTGTTACAATTCCACCCCCCTTATTAAAATTTCGTCCTCGAAATTTCTATCAACTTAACTAGTTAAACTTTCACCAATTAGGCGCATACTTGGGTTGAGTACATGAACTCGAAGGCTCCAGCTCAACTAAGCTTCTGCTGCGCACTCTAATTCCTGCTAGTGCTCTGTGTTTCTGACTTTTCTCCTTCACAATTCTGGCTGAGGTGACCATACTTGCCACACTGGAAACAGATGATGTCCGGCTACTTACACTGATGAGTATAGTGACCTTCTCCACATTTTCCATATCTATCATGTTTAGGAGAATCCCAGTCCCTAGGCTTACCTGCTGAGAACCGTGATTCCTTTCCATACTGCTTGAAGTCCCCGCCGACTGGGGTTAGACGTTGTTTCACCTCGTCCTTCTGATCTTCGTCCTTACTACTCCGAACCTCTGAATTTTTGCGGCTTGCTATCCTGGCCTCGTAAGCATCCTCGAAGATTCTGCACTTGTTCACCAAGGTAGAAAAGACTCGGATCTCCTGATAACAGATGGCTTGCTTGCTTTCATCACTCTACCAACCGCAGTCGTTGGAGTAACTCTCAAGAACACACGATCACCTTCCTGGAATTCGAGTGCCTTCCTCCTTTTGTCATGGTAGCTCTTTTGCCTACTTTATGCCATCTTCAACTTTTCCTGAATCATCCTTACTTTTCTGCAGTTTCTTACACTACCTCAGATCCTTGCACCACACTGTCACCAGGTTCATTTTAACATAAGGGTGTCCTACATCTCCTCCCATAAAGAGCCTCATAAGGTGTCATCCCAATACTGTAATGGAAGCTGTTGTTGTAGGTGAACTCTATTAGGGGAAAAAACTTGTCTCAACTACCAGGCTGTTCTAACACATAAGCCCTCAACAAGTCCTCTAAGGACTGGATGGTCTTATCAGACTGCCCATCAGTCAGTGGGTGGTAAGCTGAACTAAGCTTAAGCTTTGTCCTTAAAGCCTGCTGCAACTCTCCCAGAACCTAGATGTAAACCTCGGGTCTCTATCCGATACTATGCTAGAGGGTATGCCATGAAGCCTAACTATATCTTTGATGTACAGCTTGACTAACTTCTCCAATGGATATTCCATATTCATCGGAATGAAATGGGCAGACTTTGTCAATCTATCCACAACAAACCAACTTCTATGTCCTTCCTCAAGGATCAACTTTCTAAGTTCAGGAACATCTGGTATACAAACTCTATCCTCGAACCTCAAGAACCCATCACTTTCATCCTTAAAACTAAGGTCTCTACCCTGAGGAAGCAATTCTCGCTGGTCTAAAAGAAACTTATCTAACTCCTGACCCTCTATAATCTAATCCATTAAGCTTTTGGTAACCTTCAAGGTTCCAAGCCTAATACTCTAAGGGATAAACTCACAAGCTAGGCTAAGGTCTCTAAACTCCTCAATCAGATCCATCTCCCTAACTATCAAAGTGGAGACGTGCAAGGTTTTCCTACTTATGGCATCGACCACTACAAGTCTACTTTCTAAGCGACTAGTTTCTACTCGGTTCGTGTCTAAGCTACTAAGGCCACTAACCCCACTGTCATAAAGCTCATAACAATTATCGTTACTTTGCCTACCGGTGACAGGTAATTGGGGTGATCAGTCCCTCCTACTTGCCCAGCACAGTAACCCAAGCAATAATAATTCCATGAGTCAATCTCTCTCTATGAGGGTCTCCGACAGGGACTCGAGTGCAACTGTGTCCGCGTAACATAATTGCTCTCCTGTCTCTATTAAGGATCCCTCTTACAGCAACCACCAAGAAACTCCTATTCTCGGTTACAGACTTTGGCGCTTCCCACTGGAGTACTATCTCTACCTTAGTTGGGTCCACTGCTATGCCACCCTTAGAGATGACATGTCCTAAGAAGCCCACTTCCTCTAACCAGAACTCACACTTAGACAACTTAGTCTACAACTACTTTTCCTTAAGGGTTTGTAAGATAACCCTCAGGTATTCCTCATGTTCCCCTTGATCTTGGAGTACACTAAGATATCATCTATGAACACTACCACAAACTTATCCAAGTAAGGGTGAAAGGTCTTGTTCATGTAGTTCATGAAGACCGCAGGAGCATTGGTCAAGCCAAAGGGCATAACCAAATACTCATAGTGACCACATCGTGTTCTAAACGCTGTCTTTGGGATGTCCTCGGACTTAACCCGGATCAGATGGTACCCCGACCTCAAATCAATCTTAGAAAAGATGCAAGCGCCTATCAACCGGTCCATGAGATCATCAAACCGAGGGAGGGGATACCGATTTTTTATGGTTACCTTGTTGAGCTGTCGATAGTCGACACACAACCTAATATTACCATCTTTCTTTTTCACCAACAACACAGGTGCTCCCCACGGAGACACACTAGACCTAATGAACTGCTTCTTCATCAGGTCCTCCAACTGTTCTTTTACTTAGCAAGCTCTAGAGGAAACATTCTATAGGGTGATATGGAGATCGGTCCTGAGCTAGGCACTAAATCTATGGTGAACTCGACAAATCTCTTTGGGGGTAAGTTATAAACATCCCTCGGAAAAAACTCAGGAACTTCCTCACAATAGGCACACTTCCAACATCAGGAGGGCTCTATACTTCCAGGGAAGCTATCATCATTTACACTTGGGCTTCTCCTTTCATCGAAACTTGAACTTGACTGGCAGAGAGAAGGTCTGGATTCACTACAAAAAAACAACTGTTTAGCGACTGTAATATTCGGTCACTAAACATTGTAAATCGGTCGCTATTTAATTTAGCGACCGAATTAGCGACCGATTAATGGTGGTGGCTGAATACCTGGTCGCTAAGGTTTTAGCGACCGAATTAATATTTCGGTCGCTAAATGACGACCGAATTTACGGTCGCTAAATAATAATAAACGGTCGCTATTAGGTTGGTCGCATTTTTTGGTAACCATTTCTAGCGACCGATAATCGGTTGCTAGTTCGGTCGCTAATTTTGGTTACTGTTAACCTATATTAGCAACGGATTTTCGGTCGCTATGCCACATCTGTAAATGTTAAATAAAGTTTAGCGACCGAATTATTGGTTTCTAATTCGGTCGCTAAACTGGTTATCATTAATTTTTTTTTAATTTTAATTTTTAAAATAAAACTGTTTTTCTGATTTTCTTTAAACGTTAACAAAATTACTAATAAAACACACCAAATTACTTATGAAATATACAATCATAAGAAATAATAAATATATATAAAAAGAATAATCCAAAATGTCGTACAAGAATCGTTTAAAGTAAAAAATATGGAGAAAAAAAATCAGTCATGATGAGGGGGGAGATGGAGGAATCCAATCATCCTCAGCGTCCGTACCACCGACGTCTGCTAGCTGATCGTCCTCTAGAGTAGCGACATCGATGGCTGGCGGCGAATCGAGAAGCGGCAGCAGCGGCACAACCGTCGAGCATCATCTCGAGCAATCGGAGTCTGGATCCTCATCTTCTCCAACACCAGCCGCGATGTCCGCCCTGCGCTGATGCTCGCCGCATCACTTCTTGGTGTGCCTGAGTCAACTGTGCAATCTGGTTCGCCATCTGCTGCTCTCTCTTGCTCTTCTCCCGAAGCTCCGTGTTCAGCTGCGTGATGGTGTCCTGCATTTGGTGGAACTGCTCCTGAGGGACGGTATCGACGTAGGAAGGAGCAGGCGTGCTGGATGATGAAGCGATAAACTCGCCTCCCAGGTGTCCGAGGCCATACACGTGCCCCTTCTTGTTCCTGCCCCCGACGACCTCCAAATAAATGGCATTATCATCGACGGAGACAGGAGAGCAGGGCCCATCACCAGTCAAAGCCTCATCTTGTGACTGTGAGGCACATGATATGGCATCGACCTTCTTCTCGTTGAAGCCCACCTACAAAGTATAGTTGAAGAGATTTAGTTAAAATTATATCCAATATTAACAAATCATTTATAATAAATTACAAGTAAACACTAAATTATTTTTTTGCTTACAGCATAGTTACGGGCCTTGTCGTTGACCCATGTCCCTGACATCAACTTCTTCGTCCTCTCCACCAACTCCATAGAGGTGGGGCCCTGCTGTTTCTGTGCTTTCTGCACAGAAAAATATAATCTTAAATTCATAAGAATAATTAAAAATGAAAACTAATTAATTAAATAGTATATTAAGTCAAAAGTTTAATGTATTACCAGCTCGTCGTAGTGGGCGGCGGCTGATTTAGACCCACCGGTCCAAGCACATGCGCCACCATCAGAAGCTCGATTACCCCGAGCTGTGGCCTGGATCTCCTGGAACTTCTCAGTAGCCCAGTATTGGTCCAGCTGCTTCCTGATCTCAGGATCCACCCACTTCCCCTTATTCTGACCCTTCCTCAACTTGTTCGTCAGATTCTTCATGACCAGTGAGCCTTTATGCTCAAATACGTCCCTGACGAGAGCCTCTAAAGCTAAGTCCCACCTATACTCTTTCTGCAACTTACAGTTGTTAGGAAATTCGTGTGTACATATATATATAATGTAAATTTAATTTAAATAACTTAATAAATTGTTACCTTAAACTCTAGAAACAACTGATCCCTATGGCCCTCTGGGATGGCCTTCCATGTAGGCCATGGACCATCAAACTTGCATCGCAGGATCGTCGATATCGAATCAGAAGGGCCCTTCGCGGGCAGAAAGCTGCAGCAAAATTAGAGCATTAATAAATGTTATAAATAAATTAAAAAAACAAGTAAATAGAAATTAACGATACTTTATATATATTAAAAAATTAAATCAGCATACTCGTTATCCCCCCTGGGGATAAGAAGAATCCTCCTGTCGGATGGACCACGACTCTCCTGTCCCGATGATGATGATGGTCCTGTCGTCGTAGGTGTGGATGATGAGGGTGCAGCCTGTGTCCCGACCACATGAGGCTGGGTAGGGGGTGCAACTCCATCACCCTGAGGTGTCCCGTCCACAGAGGTGCTGGTAGGGTGTTCTCGATCTGAAGGCTGTGGGTCGGCCGGCGAAGGGACTCTCGCAGCACGACCTCCACAACGACCTCAACGACGACCCCTACCTCTAGAGGAATCTGCCATCTGTGAAAAAAATGAAAAGATGATTACACAACAGTGTAAATAATACAAAAATAAATTACCTAAGTAGAATGACATTTACACAATGAATTATGACATAAATAAATTACCTAAGTAGAATCTCCGTCACTAAATTCACCCTCACTCTCATCAGTATCACTTGATCGGAATGTACCTTCGCTAGATGCTTCCAACTCGGATTGATCCATTAACTCTCTTTCAACATCTTCCCCATTTCCGGAAATGTCCGCCAGAGAATTAACAATAATGTCCGGTGTAATTTGCAACGGTTCGCGGGGTCTTGAAAACTCATCATCTTGGTACGGAGCATCTTTTTCAGGCTGGTTGATTACATTTTCAGTAATTATACTGCGAGCCTTTATCTTAATAACATCCAACCAGCCATAATGTCCTTCGGGATATGGCGAGTAATAAACCTGATCTTCCTGTTGTGAAAAAATGAATGGGTCGTACGCCTTATTATACCTTCGAGACAGCCTAACTTGAACAATACCATAATTTTTATCTATTTTTGTCCCTACGTCAAGAGTAGGATCAAACCAATCACACTTGAAGATAACTAACTTCATCACGGGGAAACCGGTATAATCGAGTTCAAGGATGTCAGTTAAAACCCCATAGAAATCATCCTCTACATTGCCATCAGTGGCTCGCACACAAACACCATAGTTACACGTCTGCATTCCTTCATTCCATGTTTTTGTGTTAAATTTATATCCATTTACAATATAAGTATTCCATGATGTAACCCATCTGTTAGGCCCCCATGCCAAATTTGTCAACAATGGATTTTGAACATTGTTTTCTGGATCTAGTACCTAAAAAATCAAATATTATATTATTCTTATACATGCTATATATTTAAGGAGATAAAATGTATTTCAACAAATGAAGATGCTTAACCTACATATTTACTGAGCCACGTAGCAAAGTGGGAAGTAATTTCTCGATCAACCTGATCGTTTGAAATGTCAGGTTGGAGATCTCTTAGAAAATTGTCGTACACCCTACATATGGGAGATTAACAGCAGGACGATTAATAATCATAAATGTCAATTGAACTTATAAAAGACATTGTAGAAACTTACTCTAAATATGGCGCGACCTCTTCACAATTTTGAAGGATATACAGATGAGCAGCATTAATGTCACGCTGCTCCAAGAAATATCCTTTTGATTTGCCACTAAATCTGCCTGGATAGTTGAATATTGATATAGGAGGACTAGTTGAACTTCCTTCGCCCGAATCAACGTTTCTAGGCATCCTTGTCCTTCTCGTGTTAACTTCGTCCGGATAGAAATAAGAGGCAAAAGTGGAAGTCTCCTTTACTAAGTATGCTTCACAAATGGAACCCTCCACTCGTGCCTTGTTCTTGACTTTGTGTTTAAGGGAGTGCAGGAACCTATTATAGAGGGATACATACAAATAATTACTAGTTTTAGGGAAAGCTAAACTACGCTCTCGTGTTCGTGAATTTCATATGTATTAAGTAAAATAGTTGATGTTGTTTACCTCTCAAATGGATACATCCAGCGGTATTGGACTGGGCCACCAACTATTGCTTCGTAAGGTAGATGAACTGACAGGTGTTCCATGGAATCAAAGAAACTCGGCGGGAAGATTTGCTCCAGCTTACATAAAAAAACGGGTATCTTGACTTCCATATCCTTTAATTGATTCACATTTAGTGTTGTCGATGTAAGCTCCCTGAAAAAGTGGCTAAGCTCAACAAGTGGGTTCCAAATTTTCTTCGGTAATGCATCGAACGTAATTGGAAGCAACCGTTGCATGAACACGTGGCAATCATGACTCTTCATTCCATGTAACTTTGCTTCCTTAATGTCAACACTGTTGGTGTAAGCCCTAGAGGCCAGTGTATTTCTTAGACTTACATTTGTATCTTGCTATTATATATATATGATATGAGGCATTCCAGTTTATTGTGTTACTTGTTTAAACATAATAAAGTCCTTAGAATAGAAATTTCAGTTTAATAGAATATCAAGTATATGACTTGATCGTGAGACACTATTGAACAATGAAATCTTATTCTTAAATATCCGTAGTCAAGTATTTTATTAATAAGGACAATAATAATACATTGAGACTATTATGTGTGCAGATTGATGACCATATCTCACGGGTCATGGATATGAGATATCGAGTTGCCACTTAGGTACACATTAGAGTAATGATGTACTGGATTGACCCACTATGAGAACACTACATGGAGCGTTGTGTGAGTGTCATAAGTAGTTCTCATAGTGACAATGGTGTATGCAATCCTTCGACCTGAAATCGCTACGATCCCTACATGAGGAGTCGTGTGCTTTAATATCGTCAAACGTCATCTGTAATAGGATGATTATAAAGACGGACATTGGGCATACCACAAGCCATGCAGAGGGATGTGAGTGACCTAGATGGAATTTGTCCCTCCTACATAACAGGAGTAATATCTGTGGGCCCCCTGATAGAGTGAGACTGTAAAATGCATGACCGTGCTGAAATGAGTCAATATGAGATATTGACCTCATTTGATGTTAAGTCTACTTGGGTATCAGGGAACATGATATTGAACCATACAAGGGTGACACATCCATTTCTTGTGTTCAATATAGATATATGGACAAAGGGATAATAATGCACATGATTATTTGTCACAGAAAGGTTTCGTCAAATCACTGACTTTCTCACTACTTAGGTAGCAGTGATGTATTGCTAGATACCGCTCACTGTTTGTAATATTAAATGGGATTTAATATTACTACTAACGTTTTGGGAACCTATAGGGTCACACACATAAGAGCGGATTAAAAGAAGCATTAAAAGAAGAGTTGGACTTTTCTATTGGGCCTAGCGCATAGTACATGGGGCTTAGGTCAAACGCTGCTCATTAATTCACTTAAGGAGGTGCTGGTATAAGTAGACCACTTAAGCTATTGTGCCTACACGGTTTTGTTTTTACCCTAGCTGCACATAGAGAGTGATAGTGAACAGCAGGTCTCGGTTTTCGAAGCTAGCACTGTGAGATAGAGACGCTTCGGGTTCGTGACGTTGGACGTTCACGGAATCTGCTCGTATGGATACCTTAGAGACATCGTTCGTGCGGTGTTCGTGATAGACGATTTTAATCAACTGTCATCGCTTCAAGAGGTAAATCTTCTAACCATGAATCATGACCATTCGCAAGGATCCTTCGATGGGAATTTTTCCGCTGCGTTATTTTTTTTTATACGCAAATTCCCAACAAACACATCTACCCAGATTGGAAGCATACCCATCTGGTAACTTTAGTTCTTTAACCCACTTACAGACGGCCACTTTCTGTGCTTTGCTTAGTGTATAACTTGCCTTCGGTTTGATAAGTCTGCCACGGCCACCGTCCTGCAACTCAAGCTCCTTACGATTACAAATGTCAGCCAGATCCAATCAGGCTTTATTTGTATCCTTTGTCCTCCCCTTGATGTCCATCACAGTGTCAAACACATTCAAAAACACATTCCTCTCAGTATGCATGACATCAATGTTGTGACGGAGTAGCTGCGTCATCCAATACGGCAACCTCCAAAATATACTTTGTTTTGTCCAATTATGGTTGACGCCATAATCAGGAATATGTTCTCCTTGGGTTTCATGGACGAGCAGTAAGTACTGTACTCTGCACCATACATTAGGACCAGTCAAACGTGGTGGAGGCGGTGTTGTCTCCGCACAACGCTTCTTGAGTGCATTCTTGTTCCGCCTATAAGGATGATCTTCTGGAAGGAATTGACGATGACAATCAAAATATGAGATCTTTCGACTGTTTTTAAGCGTGAATGCCTTCGATCGATCCATACATATTGGGCATCCAAGCTTCCCCGCGGTCATCTAACCCGACATCATCCTATAAGCAGGAGAGTCATTGATCGTCCACATTAAAGCTGCTTTCATGATGAATTCTACCTCAAAGATACGAAATATGTAAACACACCATCATTCCACAGCATTGTCAACTCATCTATCAGCGGCTGCAAGTACACATCAATATTACCTTTTGGATTAGACGGACCCGGAATTATGACTGTTAGGAACATAAACTCCCGCTTCATGCACATCCCCGGGGGAAGATTGTACGGAGTCAGGATAACCGGCCAACAAGAGTATGCTTTTCCAGACTGCCCAAAAGGATTAAATCCATCAGTAGATAACCCCAATCGGACATTACGAGGGTCCTGCGAAAATGCCATATGAACCCTATCAAAATGCTTTCAAGCTTCTCCATCAGATGGATGACACAAGACATCTTGCTCCCTCTCATGCTCACTATGCCACCTCATGTGCCCATCCTAGTGGTTGTCTTATACCGATCTGCACCACAAAATCGACAACATGTTATGCTTTCCGCTGAATCATCCTTGTAGTACAACATATATCCATTCAGGAAACAATCAATTTTCAAACACCCCAGACCCAAATTTTCCACAGACTTCTTAGCATGATAAAAACTAGTAGGCATCCGATTGTCTTCTGGCAACGCCTTGGACACTGACCTGGTGAGGCGATTAAAACAACCTTCTTGCATATTGTAGTCAGATTTGATACTCAACCAATCCATGCACATCGACAACTCCGTGTACTCTCGACATCCTTCCCACAATGGAGATCGTGCAGCACTCAGCATATCATAGAATCTTTGAGCTTCGGGATTCGGATTCTCCTCTATGTATTGGGAACCCATTCCACCATCTTCTCCCCCATCTTCTTCTAGTACAACACCAATCGATGGTCCAGCATGATCCATTATCATCTGCTCGTATGGATTCAATTCTTCCCTCCGGTCACCACTTCCATAGTACGAACCTTCAACCACAATCGGGTTTAAGTTAGGCAACGTCTCACCATGGTTACTCCACCAATAGTAATCAGGCATGAAGCCCTTCTCATAAAGATCGGCTACAACTCCATCCACGCTATAAACTCACCCACTCCAACTCTATACTCTTCCCTAAGACGTTTATTCCGATCCAACCTACGATACATCCATTTCCGTTTCTCCGGAATATCCATTGCTGGCAATTAAATAGCCTGACCAATCCTACAATAACACTTATATATTACGGTGCATTCCAATAACTCCATCAATCTCGTTCTTATGACAAGGTATGAACCTATCCCATTCGAGAAGAAACCTTTGCCACACTCGGCTACTAATAGTTATTCCCATATTCAAACACCTTATACTTGACAAAATTTTGGCAGCATTTCCCATCGGTCTCCAAGTTACACGACTCGAGCACGGTGAGAATCACCGCGATCAAGTATGCACCAGGAGAACAAAAGGAAATGCATCAGACCGAGATTTCAACAAGTATATAAGGCATTTGAACATTGAAATGACTATTGTACGAGTGTGAAAAAGGTTTCTTCCCAAACTGTCCCACTTGGACAATTCAAGATTCAATACAATGAGCATGCATACCTTGATAAGTTACGCATGCTCATTAATATTGAATCTCAAATAGGAAACTAAGGCTTTCGTAAATTAATTATTAACTCTAACAGAAAATAAAACCATTAACCTATAAATATTGCAACATTGTTAAGCTTATATAAATTGCAGCATAAATCAATACAAACTTAGATTAAATATTGTAGCAAACATCCTATTGAGCTCCGCTCTCCACTAACAAGTAGAAGTTAATTGTCAAACACATGCATAATTTCTAAATTATCAGCACACAACCAGCATCCCGCCTTTCGGACAGGATCACATCCTATTGAGCTCCGCTCTCCACTAACAAACAACACATATTGACAAACACATGCATAAACATTAAATTATCAGCATACAATCAGACAAGATCACATCCTATTGAGCTCCGCTCTCCACTAACAAACAACACATATTGACAAACTTATGCATAAACATTAAATTATCAGCATACAATCAGACAAGATCACATCCTATTGAGCTCAGCTCTCCACTACCAAACCACACGATAATTCACATAATACATTACACTGAGTGTTCAGAGAACTTACCTGAGAGAGAAAACACAACCGAGCAAGGATAAGGGGAGGAGCCGGAACCAACAGAGAGTAAAAGAATATGACAACAAGGACCTATCGTGCATAAATGAACTTAGTCATTTCAAATCACATCACTATTCTATATATACAGAATCCAGTACAACTATTTATAAGACTAGAAACACATAAATTAATATAAAATAGAATTAACAATATACGGTTACAAATTTAGAACAACTTGCAAAACCATCTCCTTTATTTCAGAAGAAGAGGAAACAAAGGGAGAAAAGTACTAAGGAACCTTTTCTCTCCCAAAACCTAACTCTTGGAAGATGAGGTAAGGGTTTAAATCTTAAATTACAAATTCCGTTTGTTTGTGGTTTGTCATATTTACATGTCCGAGAACTCAAAACAAAATTCAAAACACAAAATTTAAGCTTTAATCAGTGACAAAAATGTAACTATAATAAACTAAACTAAAAAAAAAGAATGTTTCAAATGCTTTTTGGACGGGCAAAGCAAGTGTCACGATTCATGAAATCATCCAGAATTGGACTCTACTCTGGTGTTTATACAAACACATAAAACTCACCCAGGATAATTGTTCTCTCTCACTTTTAACTCTCAAACTCACACAACACTTATAAAGGAAGAGAAGAAAATTTATGTTCTCATATTCTTGATTCATTCCATCATCAAATTGCCAACGTACAACCATGGCCTATTATAGGCAACACTTCATAATAAACTATTAAAATTTAAACAAACTTAATTGATAATAAAGGCTTAGGCGGTGGCACACAAAATATGACTATTCTACATGAATCATGATAACGATGCAAGTAGATAATGAGCTGTAAAAAGTTTCTTCTTTACTATGCATTGCGGCAGGTAGACTTAGATTTGGACTAATATGACTTGTGTTAATTGTTGGTGATTAAAAAAAGGCTTGATTTAATTATCAAACACTCGCCATGAAAAAGATGAAAAAAAAAGGTCTCAGATGCATAAAACATCTTTATATTGGTGCTGCTGGCAATTAACAGATGGGAAGTTTTTTGAAAATATCATCAATAATTGCAATATGAATTAAAGCAACAGTTTTAAAGTTTTTAATAGTCCCAATAATATAGTTTGAAAAGAAAGCAGGAAGTTGAAAAGTGATGCATGCATGGGTCATTTGAATTAGTAAGTGGCATTGGGAAACAGACATAGGTGCCAATCACTCATATTTTAACAAACATCAAATTTCGGGGGTGGTTTACATAAATTCATGAAGAATAATACTGAGTGTTCAAATAGATTATCAGGAAACAGACAAATATTTATAATTACCAAGGAGAGACTCCAAAAGAGTGACAACAATTTCCACTTTATGTTGATACTGCAAGCCAAATTTAGAGTACTCCCTCCTTTGAATATAATGACCACCAACAGCAACACAAAAAAAAGGAAAATTTCAAAGTTCCTTCCTCTCTTGCTTCTGAAATTCAGAGAGAAAAAGATGAACCCTCAGAAAATTTTTGGACCCTCTTAGACATACCACCAGACCAGAATTTTTGGACACACTCACAAAGCAACCAAAACAGTAATCATCATTGTTGCAAAAAGAATTTCAGAGACTGTGAAATAACAATAAAACGGAGAACGAAGGGCACAGGGGGATACATAGAAGGAAGGAGGGGATACCTTTGCAGTGGTCCTTGCGGTTGTCCCTTTGGTGGCCGGAGCTCTACGGTGGTGGCATTGTTTCTGCGGAGGGAAAGACCAAAGATGAGTGGGAGGAAAAGGAAGAGATGAGAGGTAAGAAGAATTACGTACTGTGATACGGTGGTGGCCGTACTGGTGCGGTGGTGGCTAGAGGGATGAGGTTGTGGAGACGGACAGGTTAGACGACGGACTGACGCGGTGGTGGAGGTAGGGAGCAGAGCTGAGAGAGGAAAAATGAAGAAGTGAGGAAGGAAATGGGAGATTTCGTGATTTAGGGTTTTTTAATTTTAGCGACCGATTTAAATTTCGGTCGCTAACACGCGCTATTTTATATTTTTACGCGCCGTTTAGCGATCGAATTAATATCGGTCGCAAATATAAATAAAGTTTGAAATACGAATTCATAAATTTAGCGACGGATTTTTAAATCGGTCGCTAATATAAATAAAGTTTGACCGTTGCATTTAAATCGGCTGCTATTTCGGTCGCTAAAAATTCATAAATTTCTGAGTTTTACTTTCCTTTATTTAGCGACCGACATAGCGACCGATATCTCTGCTACGCTCTATTTCGGTCGCAGAATCAACTTTAACCAGTGTTTCATGTAGATCCTACAATCGGTCGCTATTTTGGTCGTAAAAAGCAACCAAAAAATTCGGTCACTATTTTCGGTCGCTAAATGACCTTTTTTTTGTAGTGATTCTAAGACTCCGTTGGAGTTCCAAAAACCAAGGTCTTATCAGAACAGATAAAGAGAACATGGTTGGAAGATAACCAGTTCATTCCAAGAATATATAACATTGAGAGATTTTTAAAAGGTAAACGTACAAGATCAATTGCAGAGTTCTTATTATCAAAGGTTAGTAGAACAACATTCCTTACACAAGAAGCACTCGCAGGCTCCTTGGATCGTTCAAGACAAACCACCAAATGCAGTAAGTCAAGCCAAAGCGAAGTTATAGGTACTTAGTACCACGTAACATTGTCTATATAAATACAGACAATTCAAACAAGAGCACACAATAGACTCATAACAGACTCATACCACGTCCGGACAGGGACGGACTGCTTTGATACCACTAAATGTGACACCCTGCTACCCCGCATGTTATAAAGCTTAAAAGGTAAAGATAAAAGCATAAAGATACGTCCTTTATTAAAAAGGTTCATGGGTAGAAAGGTCCTACATGAACTAGTTCATCAAAAAAGAGGAAATATAAAACCAAGTTTAAACAAATAAAAACATAACATGAAACTAAAGCAAACATAACCCAACCCCGATGTCACATTACAGAGCTGGTATAACCAATCCGATTAAAAAATCGGATAAACAAACTGAAACTAAACATAACTAACTACTAGAAGCGGCTCCTCAGAGTCACTCCTTAGCAAGCTGCTCACCGTCCTCTGCATAACACAAAAGGGTGCATGCCAAACAGAAATAGAGAAACGAGGAGTAAGAAAACATATAATCACAACGGCATGGAGATAGGAAGCAAGATGAACATACATCAAGGCACAACAACAACATTGGCATACATGTACATAATAAGCATCATATCATTCATCGTAAATCAACCAAATATGCTATGCGGTGCAATGCAACACTACTCTGCTACTCCATTATGCATGTGGATCCAACTAACTCAGGATGTCAACTTCGGAGTTACATATCCGTATTGACCATAAAAGCACCAACACCGGCAGTTCCCTAAACCATGGAGGAACCCCTTGGATAGTCGGCGTATCATAACTGGACACGCTACCTCGGGGGCACATAGATCACCAAACCATGGGTGAACCACCCAAGACTTGGGTCTGATCATCAACTAGGACGACTGAACGCGCTGTCGCCACGCCAAAAAAAAGAAGCAGCGTTTACAAAATAATGCAGATAGGGAGCGACAACTCGGATATCGTCTCTCAAGGACTCTTTAGTTGTTGTTATTATTAACAGAAAATCAAAAGTTAGTTTTGGGGGTTTTGAGATTGAAATAAAATAAAGAAACAAAACAGAAAACAAAGCAAGAAAACAGAGCAGTTAAGAGATTAACAAATAAACTAAAGTGATTAACCTACTGTTCTCGGTTTCCCACTATCATCGGTTCATATAAATCCTGAGCAGATTCTAATCCCCTCCCGGTTGTAACAATAATTTACAAGCGAAACCACTACTACGGATATATGTTCCTATTCCCGAAATAACAAACGGGGTTAAGCTCTCATGAACAAACGAACATGAACGAACACACGCGAAATAACAAACGCGATTATATATAGAAACATAACATCACCGAAATGAATCAACACAACACTATACATTCCTGAAATAACAAACAGAAACATATAACATTGCATTGAAAAGAGAAAAGCATACAAAACAGGGATACAAGAGTGTGGTAATGGAAACCAATTACAGTAGATTAATCTAGGAGACTAGCTCTCCATTACAGAAGGAAAACAATAACTAAAGATAAAACAAAAGACTAACTATTCTAAAAACTAGCCAAGAAACTAGCCAAAACTGACTAGCCTCCCAACCCAGCCAACTCTCATCAGTTCTGTCTAAAACGCTTAAATACAATTTCTGGATTTCGCTGGCTCGCGAGGCGAAGCACAGATCGCGACGCGAATCTTGTGAACAGTCTGCAACCTTTGGTCTTCTCGCGAGGCGAACACACATTCGCGAGGCGAGAATATGAAGAGTCTTCTTATTACGCCCGTTATGAACATCAGGGGCCAACCGTGATGCTTTCTGACTTCCAGGATCGCGAGGCGAATGGATGCTCGCGAGGCGAGGCTCTTCAACTTCAAAACTGCCACAGCCGTGATCTTCAACACGGGTAAACCGTGATAGTCTCTGACTTTCAGGATTGGGTGACTCGCGACGCGAGATATCCTTCGCGGGGCGAACCAGAATTATTTCTTTTTATTAACCTGAAAACAAGAAATAACAGTAAGTATTTTATTTAACTCTAAATCAGCTAAATTAACATAAAAACACTTTACAGACTCAAAATGCTGCTTAAGGACAATCAAGTCTAATTTGGGTGAAAATGATATAAAATTAGCACAGAGCCAAGGTTTTTATTAGTTATAAAACCAGTCAACCAGAGGCTCATCAAAATACCCCAAACTTAAACTTTGCTTGTCCTCAAGCAAACTAAAACTCAAAAACTTAAAAAGACTCAAGACATGGCAAGCTTTAAGGATTTAATCAACTTTGCACAAATTTCAAGCAATATTTCAAAACAATTTTTCCTTCAATGTTCCCCCCTTTCCAAGCAAAGCAATCCCCACATTCATTTATTCTAAACATTTGAGAATTTCATCATTCAAACAATCAGAAATCTAAGCAGGGGATCCAAGTTACACACAAAAAGGAGATCACCAAATTCAAACAACTGCCTTCCTCACAAGGGAAATTTGTGTTCACTCAATCGCTCAGTTTGTGTCTAGGTTATCAACAATTCACTTAGTTTCACTTTTAAGAACACTTCCCATAAATTTGATTTTCATCTCAAAATGGTTCCCACAGAAAACATGCAAGCAACATCAAAAGGTCTTTTATGGGTTGTAATGGGGCCTGGCTAAGGGTAGGATATACAAAAGGAACTAGGCTGAAGACCCTAGGAAGTAAGAGAGCATGAAACACTTCAAAACATTGAAATTTCACTCCAATTCCTTTTTCTCATTTTTCTTTATGCTTTGGGTGACTACAACCTCTTTATTCAAATAGCCTTTTTGAAATTTTTGTACTTTTTATTTTTATTTTTATTTTTTTTTCTCTTGGCTCCAAACTTTTTATTATATATTTTTTCTTTTCTTTTCTTTTCTTTTTTTCAATCCCAACAACATATTACACCTTGCAGCCACCCCAAACTTAGTTTCTTGCACCCATTCTAAGATTCCATGCTCTCCTAATCCTAAGATCGGGTTAACATGGTTTTCCAGATTTTTGGGCTTATAACATTAGGTTATCAAGAATTAACAGGCTAATAGGCTCAATGGGGCTAACTAGGGAACATGCATTAGGAATTGGTTATTTTTAGGCTAAGTAGTTATTTACAAAGAAAATGCCTAAATCATCTGAAGCAAACACATAAACATGCAAACCATAAAGAGATTCAAGCAAATTCGGGAAAATGCAACTTAAAAATGATTTCTCACAGTTAGAAACATGTTGGAGGCTCAAATCCTCACCTGGACAATTTTTGCAAATTATTTGACAGAGATTCTATCCCTAGTGTGTGCTTCCTTATCACCCCAAACTTATCATAAATCATGCTATCATAACAAAATCTCAAAGTTCAGTTTTCAATCATATGGGGATCAAATTTCAAAAACAAATTTTTTTTCAGCCTAGGGGGAATCATCACATAAATCATGCAATCAATCTGTGCAAAATCAATCAAAATCCAATAAACTTGCCAACAAAAGACTCAGCACACTCCTGAGCTTCTCAAATTATTCAGGAGCTTTATTAAAAATAAAACAGGAATAAAGCAAGGAAAAGAAAATTAAAAGAGATAATGTTCAGAAAAACTCATTGGATTGGTCCACCAGGATCCCATTGTCTGTAGCATAAGTCCCAAGTGGTAGCCAAAGGACGGAAGCTCATTCCATGCTTCCCTAACTCGCAGCCTTGATATGGGAGTGAGCACTTGACAATTATGATGACCTCGTCGAGTACGGCAGACTTCTCACTCCCTCTTGGGTCACATATGACCTCTTTCTCAACTTTGTCCATAAAGTCCTCCCAATAGAAGTGGGTCTCAACCTCTTGGACTGGCCATGGTGCAAAATCCAAGGGTGCAAAATCCAGAGCTTTTGGTTCCACAGGGGGAGGTGGCAAACAGTTAGCTGGGGTTACTGGTGCTGCTTCAATTTCTGCCTTTTCTTCATTCACTGCACTAACAAATTTATCACCTGCTATACATGCAGAAATTTCAGCACACACCACACAAGGGTTAGTGTTAGTAGAGTCAGTACATATATCACAATAAACTGAATCAGTAAAATTCTGAATGTCTGGAAATTCAGCAATTAGTTCATCCACCCCATTACTCTCAACACATGCATTTGATTTACTTGAATCATCTACTCCCAAAGGTTCTTCATTATCCTCAGGCACGGGGAAGCAGATGTCCTCCTGATCCTCCTGATCCTTATTTTCTATGTTTCCTGAACAAAATAAAGCTGCATAACAGTCTATACACAAAGCAGTGCCAGAACAATAACAATCATCACATGCATTAGAATCAGGGGATTCAACACACAGTTCATCAACAGAAACATTATCAACATTATCATCAGAAATATTTTCAAGAATAACTTGTGACTCTGTATGTTCTTCAAGGGGCTGTGGAGTTAGCATTGCAGCCGAGTTGGCGACAATTTGATCAATTTGCATGGCCAACTTCTGAGATTCAGCTTCTCTCCTCTGGTATTCAAGATTACTTGCCTCCATCCTCTGTTGGAATTCAAGATTTTGTTGTGCCATCCTCTGATTGTTCTCTGCCATTTGTTGTAGCATTGAAGCAATCTCATCCAAGGTGCTCTGTGAAGGTTCGAAAGGTGCAGAGGTGGTCACTTGGCTAGGATAGTATCTAAACAGGAAGGCTTCCTTCAAATCAAACCAGCTTGAGATGGAATTCTCATCAAGGCAATACAACCAATCCCTTGCAGCACCTTCAAGTGAGAACTGGAAAGCTTCCATCTTGATGTGGTCTTCTGTTATTCCTGCAGGTCTCAGCATTATAGAACAAACAGCCTGGAATTCCCTCAGATGCTCCTGCGGATTCTCACCTGCAAGACCACTAAACCTTGGCAACCAGTGCGATAACCCATAAAAATCAGGAAAATATATGCATGGTGGTGGTTCATAGTAAACATTAGGCATGTAACCATATATGTGATTATCCATGGGGGTACAAAAATTTACAGACCAGACAATGCATACAAAACTAATTCAGCAAAGAGAAATTTTTCTTTTTTTTTTCCTTTTTTTTTTATTTATTTTTCTGCTAATAACAACAAACAAGAGTCCCCGGCAACGGCGCCAATTTTTGAACGCGCTGTCGCCACGCGCCAAAAAGAACGAGCGTTTACAAAATAATGCAGATAGGGAGCGACAACTCGGATATCGTCTCTCAAGGACTCTTTAGTTGTTGTTATTATTAACAGAAAATCAAAAGTTAGTTTTGGGGGTTTTGAGATTGAAATAAAATAAAGAAACAAAACAGAAAACAAAGCAAGAAAACAGAGCAGTTAAGAGATTAACAAATAAACTAAAGCGATTAACCTACTGTTCTCGGTTTCCCACTATCATCAGTTCATATAAATCCTGAGCAGATTCTAATCCCCTGCCGGTTGTAGCAATAATTTACAAGCGAAACCACTACTACGGATATATGTTCCTATTCCCGAAATAACAAACGGGGTTAAGCTCTCATGAACAAACGAACATGAACGAACACACGCGAAATAACAAACGCGATTATATATAGAAACATAACATCACCGAAATGAATCAACACAACACTATACATTCCTGAAATAACAAACAGAAACATATAGCATTGCATTGAAAAGAGAAAAGCATACAAAACAGGGATACAAGAACCTCAAGTGTGGTAATGGAAACCAATTACAGTAGATTAATCTAGGAGACTAGCTCTCCATTACAGAAGGAAAACAATAACTAAAGATAAAACAAAAGACTAACTATTCTAAAAACTAGCCAAGAAACTAGCCAAAACTGACTAGCCTCCCAACCCAGCCAACTCTCATCAGTTCTGTCTAAAATGCTTAAATACAATTTCTGGATTTCGCTGGCTCGCGATGCGAAGCACAGATCGCGACGCGAATCTTGTGAACAGTCTGCAACCTTTGGTCTTCTCGCGAGGCGAACACACATTCGCGAGGCGAGAATATGAAGAGTCTTCTTATTACACCCGTTATGAACATCAGGGGCCAACCGTGATACTTTCTGACTTCCAGGATCGCGAGGCGAATGGATGCTCGCGAGGCGAATGGATGCTCGCGAGGCGAGGCTCTTCAACTTCAAAACTGCCGCAGCCATGATCTTCAACACGGGTAAACCGTGATAGTCTCTGACTTTCAGGATTGGGTGACTCGCGACTCGAGATATCCTTCGCGGGGCGAACCAGAATTATTTCTTTTTATTAACCTGAAAACAAGAAATAACAGTAAGTATTTTATTTAACTCTAAATCAGCTAAATTAACATAAAAACACTTTACAGACTCAAAATGCTGCTTAAGGACAATCAAGTCTAATTTGGGTGAAAATGATATAAAATTAGCATGAGAGCCAAGGTTTTTATTAGTTATAAAACCAGTCAACCAGAGGCTCATCAACGATCTCCCTATGTTGAACATCCCCTTCAACATCCACTCCAATGCTCTATGCAAATGGCACAACAACAAACTAGGAAACCATCTCCTTTGCTTGGGCCTAAAAGCACCCAAGACTTATCACCAACATCAATATCAACACCTTAGACCCAAATCGTGGGGTCAAGACCCCCTTGGCCAAAAAGCACCAAGTTCCAACTTGACAACACCTCGACCATGAAGCATCGAGGCCACTTCGGTCAAAATGCACCAAAGCCCAACAACATGCGGTAACCCATTAGGTACCCGACTTAACCAATTCATCTTTATAACCCTCTTAATTAATCTTTAACCAAGTTATCTAATTCCCATTATTCAGTTGGTATACTCTCATATCATAATTGGGGATAATTGGGGTCAAAATCCTTTACATTCCTTTAATTTAGATTCTGTCCAGGAGGGGAACCACGGACGTGCTTAATCCCCATTACTGTCGTGCTGCCACTTAAGTGGAGCACTGGCGTGCTTCCTTTTATGCACGACCATGCTCTGATGCACGATCATGCTCCTACTCTGTACGGTCGTGCTTAATGAGCGGCCATCTTCCAGAATTCAAGCTGGAACACGGGCGTGCTCCCTGTTCAGCACAGCCGTACTCCTGGACTGGCCGTACTGATCTAGGTAGTTTCTAACTTGTTATTTTTATCCAAAACTCCCTAAAAGCTCTGTTAATCCATTCATAGTGTCATAGACTAAACCATTGGCATAAATCTCGTCTTTATTAACAGTCCATATTTTATAACCAATTTTGGGGAATTAAATCATTTAATATTTGTTGACTAAGAGCCCTATTTTAACCAATTTTGGGTTCTTTAAACATATCGACTTTAAGCAACAAATATTCAATCAATAGGTATAAACATACCAAATCAACCAACGGGTATAAACATATCAAATCAACCAACAAATATAGCATAACAATCATACCAATGTAACCAACTTTATCATAGCATAATCATCCATATCAACAACCAATTAAAAATGGCTTCAACGAGGCATACATGATTGTCATAACAATTATTCTAATAAGCATATCAACAAACACATAATAGCCATTTATCATAAATAGGCATGTTAGAAACATAGCATTTATCACAACAAACAACTACGGGGTCATGGGAACCCCTCATCTTACGCCAACCCCTTGCCTAATGATTATACTATCCTTCTCCCCATACCTGGATTGAAGGTTCCCAACGTAAGCTCCTAATAGCAAACCGGTTCCTTCCCTACGAGCCGCTCAATCCCAAATCGAGCCTCAGTTAAACAGAAACATAAACCAATTAGTTCCCAATTCATAAACAATAAAAGGAAACCAAAGAGGGAAAGAACCATTACCTTCTATGATTGGCACAAACCAACCAAGACCTCCCAAAATTAGAGCAAGAACACCAAGGCATCAAAGGGCCTCGAGGGGAGGAAGAGAGAAGAGGTTTTTGTCCCACAAAAGCTGCCCAACATGCCAACTTAAGGTTTGGCTCGTAACCCTCATGAAACCGCTCTATTTATACACTCTGATACCTGAGCACAACCTTTCTGATACATGAGCACGACCTTGCTCCCTGTTGAGCATGGTCGTGCTCCACTTCTGAGCACGGGACGCTCAAAGATGGCCTTCCGAGACCCCCTAAACATTCGAATTTGGCCAAAACACTAGAGGTAAAATTTGTATATAATTCTCTTAGCTTTCCAATACCACAAAGATCACCTCGATCGGACATCTAGAAATCGAGATATGGCCAAAACGGTGAAACATGTTATTTGAACTCCAAAAGGGTTGAACCTTTCTAAGGCTAGGCTTTCCCAAACATGAACTTAGGCATCAAAAACAAACCTAACAAGCATATGCAAACATATATATAACATATATAAATGCATTAAGCTTATTTATGAAAAACGGGGTGTTACAACTCCACCCCCTTATAAAAATTTCGTCATCGAAATTTCTATCACCTTAACTGGTTAAGCTTTCACCAATTAGGCGCATACTTGGGTTGAGTCCACGGACTCGAAGGCTCCAGCTCCACTATGCTTTTGCTGTGCACTCTAATTCCTGCTAGCGCTCTGTGGTTCTGACTTTTCTCCTTCACAGTTCCGGCTGAGGTGACCAAACTTGCCACACTTGAAACAGATGATGTCCGGCTCCTTGCACTGATGAGTATAGTGACCTTCTCCTCATTTTCCATATTTGACATGTTTAGGAGAATCCCAGTCCCTAGGCTTACCTGCTGAGAACCGTGATTCCTTACCATACTGCTTGAAGTCCCCGTCAACTGGGGTTAGACGTTGTTTCACCTCGTCCTTCTGATCTTCGTCCTTACTGCTCCGAACCTCTGAATTTTTGCGGCTTGCGATCCTGGCCTCGTAAGCATCCTCGAAGATTCTGCACTTGCTTTCATCACTCTACCAACCTCAGTCGTTGGAGTAACTCTCAAGAACACATGATCACCTTCCTGAAATTCGAGTGCCTTCCTCCTTTTGTCATGGTAGCTCTTTTGCATACTTTGTGCTACCTTCAACTTTTCCTAAATCATCCTCACTTTTCTGTTGTTTCTTGCATTACCTCAGATCTTAGCACCACACTGTCACCAGGTTCATTCTAACACAAGGGTGTCCTACATCTCCTCCCATAAAGAGCCTCATAAGGTGTCATCCCAATACTGTAATGGAAGCTGTTGTTGTAGGTGAACTCTATCAGGGGCAAAAACTTGTCCCAACTACCAGACTGTTCTAACACACAAGCCCTCAACAAGTCCTCTAAGGACTGGATGGTCTTATCAGACTGCCCATCAGTTTATGGGTGGTAAGCTGAACTAAGCCTAAGCTTTGTCCATAAAGCTTGCTGCAACTCTCCCAGAACCTAGAGGTAAACCTCAGGTCTTTATCCGATACTATGCTAGAGGGTACGCCATGAAGCCTAACTATATCTTTGATGTACAACTTGACTAACTTCTCCAATGGATATTCCATATTCATCGGAATGAAATGGGATGACTTAGTCAATCTATCCACAACAAACCCACTTCCACGTCCTTCCTCAAGGATCAACTTTCTAAGCTCAGGAACATCCGGTATACAAACTCTATCCTTGAACTTCAAGACCCCATCTGTAATACCCCATGTTACATTGTTTTGTAAGGCATAAAGTATCACATGAAGGTTAGACATAAGTAGATGACAACAAAGTGGCGGAAGCCATAAGTCTCTAGTTAGTACAAATTATGTCCATAACACTAAAATAAAAGAAACCGAGTTTCGAACTAAGGCATTAACCAGTTAATATTACATACTAAATCTGACTTATACAAGGAATTTTACAAAAGTCCTCAATGCCTGCAGTCCTTGAAATACAAAGATGCTCTACTCTTTCTTATCTGAAACAACAAATATGATTAGTGAGATAACTAATCTCAATGAATTTCCTGCAAAACTCTTTTTTAAAACAAACATAAGTATAATAACAATAAACATCAATACATAATATGAGAGTAAACCTTATACACTTGGACATCCCTTGGGTTTTTGTCAGTGAAAAACGTCGTTGTCCCCTCCTTGTACACTAAGGTACTTAGAGGAACCAACTCTATACTGTGAGGCAGGACATACGTCTATGACCACAAGCGGCGTCCCACTTGTTTTGCACTTACTTGCTTGCCTTTCCTAACCTGAAGGACTTCTATACTTGCCTTTCAATCTGAAAGGACTTCTGTGATTGCCTTCCAAACGGGAATGACTCTATACTCGACATTTAAAATGTCTTTGACATCCATTCTAAATCGAATTAATCTGATAGAGGATGGTTATCAATATTGGATGCCAAGCTATAGTTTACTTTTATTTATTATTGTTACACTACAAAACATTTTAAATCAGCTGAAACTACCTTCAAACAAGTGTTTAACAAGAACTAAACATCAACAACACCTGTAGAAATTTCCAATTTTCAGCCAAACCCCTCCCTGGAAAGCTAAATAAGTCTAATTTATGAATAAAATTTTAGTTTTGGAATACAGTTTACGAAAAATTAACAGTTTTAATAAGCAAGCTTCTGCACCCAAAAAACAGGACAACTACAATACTCCGACTTATAACAGGTTTTTCTTCATCAATACTCAGTGTAAAATAGCAAAACAAGTGCCTAAATTGTATCATTTCAAGTCTATTTTCTAAAAAAACAAGAATCATACCAAAAAAAGCCCTATAGAAATAAATATAAGTAAAATACTGCACATATGTCTATACGGGTTTCTGACCAGTAACTTCATTTGGGACTTTTCACAAACAAATCACATGCATGCAATTGAAATAATTTGTATCATCAATATACACTCATTTTACTTCATATAATCAACATGTTGGTACGAAATCAAACAATAAAAGCAAGCATCAAAATTCCTAAGCTTGGATTTATGGTTACCAAACACTAAACTAAGGAAACTCACATAAGCAAGAAGTAGAAGTGGAGTGATGAGGTTGATTTCCTTAGAATTTCCTCCCTAATCTGACTTTGTTTCACCTTGCTCTCAAGTGTAGCTGCTTCAAGCTCTCTTCATAGAGGAAAATGGTGTTTGTTTCATGATGATTATGGAAGAAAAGAGAAGAAAAGAGGTGAGGTAATGGATGTGTGTGTGTTTGGGCGAAAATTGAGAAGGAGGAGGTGAGTGAAGAGTGTTGTTTCTGCAAGAATGAGATGATGGTTGAGTTGTCCAACCCTTAGCTCCCTCTCTTGGCCGAAATTTGCAAGCTTGAAAGGAGAAGATGGAGCATTGGTTGAGGATGAGAATTGGAAGTGAACTAGGAGAGTCTGATGGTAAGAATGAAATAAGGAGAGCCTCCCTTGCCTCTTTTTAGTCTGACCGAAAACACTAGAGAGGGGGGTTTAAGTGAAAACTTTATTTAACCAATAGGGCAATACTCCCTTAATAGGCATTGGTCACTTGTAAATTTTTTCATAAAGATAAATACTATGGTTTAAATTAATGGGTGAGTTAATCATATTTGTGCATAGAATGGGAGGAAATATGATTGTTCATTTAATGAAAACAAATCTAAGTGAGGGTGGTATGTGACCCTAGACTATTTCTACAGTACTACTAATCAACCCAATACATTTGGTATAAATAAACATTTATATTCTTTCTCTAAACCAAAAATTATTACTTCACTAATCAATCAAATATAGATTGTACATTTATGAAATATATATAAGGATTCAAAACACCCATGATAAAGTTATAGAAGCTAGGATACCCTTGAGAAAGGATGTTACGACATCACTTTCATCTTTAAAACTAAGGTCTCTACCCTGAGCAAGCAATTCTCGCTGGTCTAAAAGAAACTTATCTAACTTCCTGACCCTCTCTAATATGATCCATTAAGTCGTTGGTAACCTTCAAGGTTCCAAGCCTAATACACTTAGGGATAACTCGACAAGCTAGGCTAAGGTCTCTAAACTGCTCAATCAGATCCATCTCTCTAACCATCAAAGCGAGAGGCGTGCAAGGTTTTCCTACTTAAGGCATCGGCCACTACAAGTCTACTTTCTAAGCGACTAGTCTCTACTCGGTTCGTGTCTAAGCGACTAAGATAAATCTTATAACAATTATCGTTATTTCACCTACCGGTGATGAGTAATTGGGGTGATCAGTCCCTCCTACTTGTCCAGTACAGTAACTCAAGCAATAATAATTCCATGAGTCAATGTCTTTCTACGAGGGTCTCCGACAGGGGCTCGAGTGCAACTATGTCCGCGCAACATAATTGCCCTCCTATTCTCGGTTACAGACTTCGACGCTTCCCACTGGAGTACCATCTCTACCTTAGCTGGGTCCACTGCTATGCCACCCTTAGAGATGACATGTCCTAAGAAGCTCACTTCCTCTAACCAGAACTCACACTTAGACAACTTAGCGTACAACTGATTTTCCTTAAGGGCCTGCAAGGCAACCCTCGGGTGTTCCTCATGTTCCCCCTTGCTCTTGGAGTACACTAAGATATCATCAATGAACACTACCACAAACTTATCCAAGTAAGGGTGAAAGGTCTTGTTCATGTAGTTAATGAAGACCGCGGGAGCATTGGTCACGCCAAAGGGCATAACCAAATACTCATAGTGACCATATTGCGTTCTAAATGCTGTCTTTGGGATGTCCTCAGACTTAACCCAGATAAGATGGTACCCTGACCTCAAATCTATCTTAGAAAAGATGCAAGCACTTATCAACCGGTCCATGAGATCATCAATCCTAGGGGGGATTATGATTCTTTATGGTCACCTTGTTGAGCCGTCGATAGTCGACACACAACCTCATATTACCATATTTCTTTTTCACCAACAACACAGGTGCTCCCCACGGAGACACACTAGGCCTAATAAACTGCTTCTTCATCAGGTCCTCTAACAGTTCTTCAACTTAGCAAGCTCTAGAGGAGACATTCTATAGGGTGCTATGCAGATCGACCAGGTGCTAGGCACTAAATCTTTGGTGAACTCGACACATCTCTCTGGGGGTAAGTTATAAACATCCCCAGGAAAAACCTCAGGAACTCTAGCACAATAGGCATACTTCCAACATCAGGAGGGCTCTCTACTTCCAGGGAAGCTGTCATCATTTACACTTGGGCTTCATCTTTCATTGAAGCTTGAACTTGACTGGTAGAGAGAAGGTCTGGATTCTAAGACTCCGCTGGAGTTCCAAAAACTAAGGTCCTATCAGAACAAATAAAGAGAACATGGTTGGAAGATAAATAGTTCATTCCAAGAATAACATTGAGCGATTTTTAAAAGGTAAGCGTATAAGATCAGTTGCAGAGTTCTTATTATCAAAGGTTAGTAGAACAATCTTCCTAACACAAGAAGCACTCGCAGGCTCCTTAGATCGTTCAAGATAAACCACCAAATGCAGTAAGTCAAGTCAAAGTGAAGCTATAGGTACTTAGTACCACGTAATATTGTCTATATAATACAGACAATTCAAACAAGAGCACATAACAGACTCATACCACGTCCGGACAGGGCCGAATCTGCTCGATACCACTAAATGTGACTCCCTGCTACCCTGCATGTTATAAAGCATAAAAGGTAAATATAAAAGCATAAACATATGTCCTTTATTAAAAAGGTCCATGGGTAGAAAGGTCCCACATGAACTAGTTCATCAAAACGCAGAAATATAAAATCAAGTTTAAACAAATAAAAACATGACATGAAACTAAAGCAAACATAACCCAACCCCGATGTCACATTACAGAGCTTGTATAACCAATCCGATTAAAAAATCGAATAAACAAATTGAAACTAAACATAACTAACTACTAGAAGCGACTCCTCAGAGTCACTCCTCAGCAAGCTGCTCACCGTCCTCTGCATAACACAAAAGGGTACATTCCAAACAGAAATAGAGAAATGGGGAGTAAGAAAACATATAATCACAACCGCATGGAGATAGAAAGCAAGATGAACATACATCAAGGCACAACTGTTGGAACCAAAGTGGTTTTGGATTTAATAATCTCTAAGTTTTGTTGTTAACAAAATGATTAAGTTTGCTTGGCAAAGTGTTAGTTGAGATCTAACAAGTGAGTTCAGTTTATGCAGGAATATCCAAAATAATATAAGGTATACAATGCTTGGACTCATGCAAAGAATTACCCGTCCAAAGGTTATTTAAACTGTTTATATTTTAAATGATAAGTAGACTAGTTTTCCTTAGTAGACGAGGCTATAAATGAATACCTAAATAACTTGTTAAGAACAGCAAGTCCAAAGACTTGAAAATAAGCGCGTCCTTTTTGCCACGTCAGTAGACGAGTGCTATCCTTGAAACTTAAGTATACATCCATAGTGCCTAAACTAAAATTCAGTAGAAGTCCATAGTGCCACGTCATTGGACGGAGGTTCTCTAAGGACTTGGCAAGTCCAAAGACTTTAGTGGAGCGCTTCGCCACACATCAGTGGACGAGCAGAATTAAAATCTTGTGTAGATACGTTCTTAAAACTAAGTAGACGTTCTATATGTTTACTACCTTGAATGTGATTTAATGCAATCTGGTCCACAATGAATTTATTTCAAATGATTGATAATTATTTCAAATGAATATTTGTTCTTTCCATTTGTTTTTATCCGATTTAATGTCTTGTTTCCTTTGAGAAAATTCATAGTACTATCAAGAAAATACAAAAAGCAAAAAGTACAATTGGAATTGCAAGACGATCTGTACGATGACATCTTTATTATCGAACAAAAGCTGGGTTATATACAAAGGAGGAAAGAAAGTTTTTTAAGGTACAAATGCTCATAACAGTGAACCTTCATTTTGTGATTTTCTGATAACCAAGGATACTTTTCAACATAGCCAAAATCAAGCTATCAGTCTCAACAGATATCATGCATTTAATGCTATCTCTAAACGGGATTATTCAAAGTAACCGTTGAAGAATTACAAGAGAAGAAGAAGGTCACTATAAATTGAAGACCTTGGCTACTGAAGAGAAGAACTCTCTTGCATGCACAATCTTGCTAGCTGAACTTTTGTCATTATCATTTATTCTATTATTCTTTCAAGAGCAAGAGTATGTATTCATTAAGTTTGAATATTGTTGTAATATTCAACTGATCTTAAAGTGTCATATTCTCACCCATAGTGAGTTAAGAAGATCAACCTTTAAATATCTTTGTTAGAGTTAGAGCCTGAAGAGGCTTGGTAAGAAAGGAATACTTATAGCTTGAAGAGGTGTTGAATACTTGTTGTGTAATCTATTTGGAGAAATAGTGGAAAAATCCTTCAAGTCGAAGGGACTGGACGTAGCTCTTTGTTGGAAGAGAGTGAACCAAGATAAAATCTCTTGTGTGAATTTTCCATCCCTAAACTCTTCAGTTTTATTTGATTATACTAACTGTGGGGTTTTGACATTGGTTTTGTTAATCTTTTAAAAAGAATTTCTTGTGTGCTTAATCTTTTTATCTTCTGCTTGTGAAAAAGTTGTTCAAAAGGGTTTTTGCTAATATAATTAACAAACACAATTCAACCCCCCTTCTTGTGTTTTTCTGTTGCAACTTCAGTTGGTATCAGAGCTCAGCCTTGAAAGGGTTGAGCATCTAACATGTGCTTAGGCAATACGATCCTACAATCATGGATGTAGAAGGATAAGCTATCAACAGACATCATCTCTTTGATGGAACTGATTATGATTATTGGAAAAAAATGATGATGGCATTCTTGGATGCACAGAATGCTGACATCTGGGAACTAATTGAAAATGGCTACATTGAGCCAAGGAGTGAACCTGGAGCTGCAGTGCCTAGAGCTGAATGGACTCAAGAGCAGAAAAGCCAACATCAACTAAAATTGAAAGCTAAGCACTATCTCATGTGTGCTATCACCAGATCTGAGCATGATAAGGTTCATAGTTGCAACACAGCTAAAGAAATCTGGGATACTCTTACACTAGCTCATGAAGGTTCCTCACAAGTGAAGGAATCAAAGATAAGCATGCTTGTTCACCAGTATGAGTTATTCAAGATGGCTGATCATGAAACTATAGACCAGATGTTTGGAAGATTCCAAACAATCACCAACAGTCTCAGGTCTCTTGGAATGGTCTATGAGAACATAGATCATGTGAGAAAAATTTTGAGAAGTCTCTCAAAGCGGTGGAGACCTAAGGTAAATGCTATCCAAGAAGCAAAGAATATGAATACTCTTTCTCTGGAAGAGCTTCTGGGGTCATTAAAAGTTCATGAACTTGAACTTAATGAAGAGGAAAACTCCAGAAAAGGAAAGTCCATTGCCTTAAAGGCCAAGAAAGCTAGTTCCTCAAAGATGCTTAAAGTTGTTGAGTCCTCAGGTGAAGCTAATTCATCAAATAATGAAGATGGCTCAGATGAGGATGAGCTATCTTTCATCTCCAGAAAAATACAACACATGTGGAGAAAGAAAGGTGGATTCAGAAGAAAGCAGTTCAACAAAAAATTCTCCAAGGAGAAGTCATATTCCAAGGAGAAAGGTCCACCCCTGTGCTTTGAATGTAAGAAACCAGGACACTTCAAAGATGACTGCCCAGAGCTGAAGGAGAAAAAGAAAATTTTCAAAAACAAGAAAGGCTTGATGGCTACATGGGAGGATCTTGACCTGTTTTCTTCATATGAAGAAGATGAAGCAGGAGAAGAAGCAAACATTTGCTTCATGGTCGACACCGCATCGAAAAGTGAATTCACCGATCTTTGAGGTAATAGAATCGATACATCTACTCTTCAAACTGTTTTTTATGAATTGCTGCATGAATCATGCATACTATCTAAAGAGTATAAGAGTCTCAAAAAGAAGTTTACTAAACTTTCTAGAGATTATGATAAGGTCTGGACAAAGAAATCAAAACCTTAGGGATGAGAATGAAACATTAAAATCGAGGCAATGTTAGTCCGATCGACAAGACTAAGTGTAAGTCTAATAGCTCTTGTGAAGTTGAACAACTGAAACAAGATGTGACATACTTGACTGTCAAAAAACTGGTTGGTAGCTCAGATAAATTAAATCTTATATTAAGATATTCTAGATGACCTCATGACAAATCTGACATTGGTTATGATAAAGAGAAGCATAATTCACCTCTGAATAAACCAAAAGTTCATACACAATATAAGGCTTTTAAAGTCCGTCCACAACATACTAAGTCAAAACCAAGCCCTTCCAATACTTACTGCAAAGTATGTGGAAAAAGTGGGCATGTGTCATCTAAATGCATACATAACAAGCATGCAAAGCATTCACGACCTATGATCACTAACAAGAAAGGACCCAAGTCAATTTGGGTACCTAAAGATAAGATAATCCCTGTTGCATATCTGCTTAACAACAGAAAGAAAGCAAGTCTTGGTACTTGGACAGTGGATGCTTACGACACATGACAGGAGAAAGGTATATGTTCTAAGACCTTAGACCCAAAGATGGTGGCTGGGTCACTTTTGGAGGAAACCAAAAAGGAAAGATCATTGGTATAAGTAAAATTGGTAAACATCCTTTTCCCTCCACTGATAATTTTCTGTTAGTAAATGGTCTTAAACACAATCTACTTAGCATTAGTCAATTATGTGATAGTGGGTTTGCTGTTTCTTTTAATAAGAATATGTGTTCTGTCAAGAAAGCTGATGGATCACTCTTATTCATAGCTAAAAGGCAAAACAATCTGTATAATACTAACTTAGAGGACCTCTCAAATCAAAGTGTGTCATGTCTAGTGTCCATTGAGGATGAGCGATGGATTTGGCACAAAAGATTAGGTCATGCAAGTTTGAGATTAATCTTCAAACTGAAAAACATAACCTTATAAGAGGTCTACCAAACCTTAGTTTCAAATCTGATGCTCTCTGTGATGCATGTCAGAAGGGAAAACAAGTTAAAGGTTCCTTTGAATCTAAGAATGTTGTTAGTACCAACAAACCACTAAAATTGCTACACCTTGATCTCTTTGGTCCAACAAGGACTACCTCTGTCAGTGGTAAGAAATATGGTCTTGTCATAGTAGACGACTACACTAGATGGACATGGGTTATGTTCCTTGCTCACAAGGATGAGTCATTCAAGGTCTTTTCTGTATTCTGCAAACGTGTACAGAATGTAAAAGGCATGTGTATAGCTTCAATTAGAAGTGATCATGGGGGATAATTTGTCAATGAGCTATTCCATGAGTTTTGTGAAGAAGGTGGTATTCAACACAACTTCTCAATACCAAGAACACCACAGCAAAATGGTGTGGTAGAGAGAAAGAACAGATCTCTTTAAGAGATGGCTAGGATTATGCTCAATGACCATTCTGTCCCTAAGCACTTCTGGGCTGAAGCTGTGAACACTACCTGCTACATTTAGAACAGAATATACATTAGACCTATTCTAAATAAGACTCCTTATGAATTGTGGAAAGGTAGAAAACCCAAAATTTCATACTTTCACCCTTTTGGATGTAAATGTTATATTTTGAATACAAAAGATCAACTTGGTAAATTTAATGCTAAAGTAGATAATGGAATCCTTCTAGGATTTTTTGAAACTTCAAAAAGCTTTAGAGTTTATAATTCTAGAACTTTAGATGTAGAAGAATGTATTCATGTGAAATTTGATGACAAACAACCTGATAAGAGACTATCAGAGCTAGATGAAGCTTTTGCAGATCTTGATCTAAATATCTCAGGAGAGAAACCAAAAATCAAGTCTGATATCCAAGTAGATGACATTTCTCAACAACAACCAGAAACATCTATCTCTCAACAGGAAAATGCTCAGAAATCTTGGTATTTCAGAAATTATCATCCTCAAGATCAAATCATTGGTGACCCCAATGACAAGCTAAGAACTAGGTCAACCTTCAAAGAACAAAGTGATTCTGCTCTTGTCTCTGAATGTGAACCAAAGACAGTGGACGAAGCTCTCTTTGGGAGAAGGATGGATTCTTGCTATGCAAGAAGAGCTAAATCGATTTGAGAGAAGTGAAGTTCGGGCGCTTGTACCCCGCCTGAAGACAAGTCAGTCATTGGAACAAAGTGGGTGTACAGAAACAAGCTTGATGAAGATGGTAAGGTTGTGAGAAACAAAGCAAGACTTGTTTCTCAAGGCTACTCTCAAGAAGAAAGTATAGACTACACTGAAAATTTTGCACCAGTTGCTAGACTAGAAGCTATAAGAATTTTAATATCGTTTGTTGCACATCATAGCTTTATGCTTTTTCAAATGGATGTTAAAAGTGCCTTCTTAAATGGATTTATTAATGAAGAAGTATATGTCATGAAACCTCCTGGCTTTGAAAATACAAATCACCCTGAACATGTTTATAAGCTTAAGAAAGCATTGTATGGACTTAAGCAAGCTCCTAGAGCTTGGTACGATAGGTTTAGTTCGTTTCTAATGGAAAATGGTTTTAACAGAGGAAAAGTAGACACAACTCTATTTAGAAAGTCTATTAAGTCAGATTTCATTATAGTACAGATTTATGTTGATGATATCATTTTCAGTGCTACTAATGAATCTCTGTGCAAGGAATTCTCTAAGTTAATACAGAAAGAATTTGAAATGAGCATCATGGAAGAACTCAAGTTCTTCCTTGGACTTCAAGTTATAAAGTCTATGGACGAGGTTACATCCATCAGACTAAGTATACAAAGGAACTTCTAAAGGGGTTTAAGATGGATGATTGCAAACCAATGAATACCCCTATGCATCCCACTTCAATATTGAACAAAGATGATAAAGAGAAAAAGGTAGACCGAAAGGTATATAGAGGTATGATAGGATTTCTTTTATATCTGACTGCGTCTAGACCTGATATAATGTTCAGTGTTTGCTTATGTGCTCGTTTTCAATCTGATCCTAGAAAGTCTCATCTCACAGCAGTTAAAAGAATATTTAAATATTTAAAAGGTGCTACTAATCTGGGTTTGTGCTTTAAGAAAAATGATGATTACAAATTAGTTAGTTTTTGTGATACTGACTATGCTGGAGATAGAATTGAAAGAAAAAGCACCAGTGGAGGATGTCACTTCATTGGAACTAACCTAGTATCATGGTCAAGCAAAAGGCAAAGTACCATTACTCTATCAACTGCTGAAGGTAATACATATCATCTGCAAGCTGCTGCTCACAACTTCTATGGATCAAACACCACTTAGAGGACTATAATGTATTTGTAAGTAGTATTCCACTTATATGTAATAATACTGTTGCAATCAATTTATCTAAGAATCCAATACTGCATTCTAGAGCTAAGCATATAGAAATCAAACATCATTTTATTAGGGATTATGTGCAAAAAGGTGTGTTTGATGTTCAATTTGTAGATACTGACCACCAATGGGCAGGTGTCTTCACTAAACCTCTTGCTGAGGACAGATTTATCTTTATAAGAAAGCATTTGAGTATGTTGTATGTGGATTGAGCTAGTATATTTATTGTTAAATTGGTCGCCCATTGCATGTTCTCTCTGCACGTCCACTAGTCATGACGTCCAGAGCAAGTGGATTCTACGCGTCCACTACCTATGTCTTTGTACGTCCACTCTTAGTCTTGTGTGGACTCGTATATGCACACATTTATTGCTTATATTAATTTGTTCTTGAACACATTTATATAAAACGCTTCTCTTTCCTTGATGAGTCAGCTATCCTCATCAATCCCATCATAACTTTTACGGTTCCAAGATTACCAACATCGTTTTACACTTCATGACATGTCTTGTCGTTATCTTTTTTTTTTGGAAACTGTTGGTTTTCAGAAATCTTTAAAAGTAACCTCTTTCCCTCTGAAAATCTTTTCGCATCTCTTCATTCCTATCAACCTCTCTATCTCAATCCTTCGAACTCTCTGTCTCCCTTGATCTTCCAAAACTCATCTTACTCAACAATGGCTTCAACCTCTGCTCCCATGCCTTCTTTCTCTAGTGGAAATAATGTAATATACGGGAACGTTTTACGTCAGTTGATCATATGTTTGACGTTAAAAATGAGGCGGTGTCAGTTTTGTAAATATTAAATCACTATTTGCGTCAGTTGTATAAACAACTGACGTTAAAAGTGATTTTAACACTTTTAACGTCAGTTGTTTATACAACTGACGTTAAATGTGTGATTTTTACGGCAGTTAAATAAATAACTGACGTAAATAATTATGAAACTCATTTCTTTCATTGTCATCTCCCTGTTATCACTCTTAACGCAGATACTCCATATAGTGCAGTTTATTTCTAAACCTTTTTTTTAAACAAGTTTATTTTTAATGTTAATTAATTAGCTTGAATTAGTAAACAATGCAAATTCTTGTGCAAATTAAAATAAATAAACACTTAACATAAAACAAGTTATATATGTATAATCAAATCGTATCTCATTGAAGCGATTCATAAGTTACAATTACATGATTAAAAGATAAAAAATTTCTGCAACATAGCACTAAAATATAAAAAAGTTTCTGCTCAAACATCATTTTCTTCTCAGTCCTGTCCTCGATCAGAAACTCCAATGGATGCATCTCCTCCCTAACTTGAATTCCTTGATACTCCATCTGAATCCACTGCCACTTTGGAGCCAAAGCAGAGTGAAGGGATGGGATGAAATAAGGTGAGGGAATCACATTACGTGATTCACCCAACCTTACCATCCATGTTACGTGATTTACTCAACCTCAGAAGTTTTTTGACCATTAAGACAGAGACCTTTAAGTCTAGGTATAGGAAGAAATAACAAAAGTCTCAGAGCCATTTTGTGAAGGAATAGAAAACACACGAAATATAGAGGAAAAGAAGAGGTTGTATTACAGACTGATACAGAAGAATGGTACTTTATATAGAGAAGAGAGACTAGCTGATTTTATAGAAAACTGATCTATAAACTTAATGCTCATTAAGAGGATTATAGGTTACAATGTGCATGGGTAAGTAGCACAAAGAGTCATGGGTAAGTAGCACAGTAGTCAAAGGAATGAATGTTTTTGTAGAAACTTATACACTTTTAACGTCAGTTGTTTAATACAACTGACATTAAAAGTGTTTTTAAAATAAAAAATATTTATTTTTAACGTCGGTTTTTTATACAACTGACGTTAAAAGTGTGATTTTTACTTCAGTTAAATAAATAGCTAACGTAAATAATCCTATATCCCTATCTGAAATGCCTTGTTGTCACCCTTAACGCAGGTCACTCCATATATATAGTGCAGTTTATTTCTAATTTTTTTTTAAACAAGTTTATTTTTTATCTTAATTAATTAGCTTGAATTAGTAAACAAATTCTTGTGCAAATTAAAATAAATAAACACTTAACATAAAACAAGTTATATATGTATAATCAAATCGTATCTCATTGAAGCGATTCATAAGTTACAATTACATGATTAAAAGATAAAAAATTTCTGCAACATAGCCCTAAAATATAAAAAAGTTTCTGCTTCAACATCATTTTCTTCTCAGTCCTGTCCTCAGAAATTCCAATGGATGCAAAATTTCAGCTTCAACATCATTTTCTTCTCAATCCTGTCCTCAGAAACTCCAATGGATGGATCGATGCATCTCCTCCCTCACTTGAATTCCATGATGCATCGTGAATCCACAGTCACTAGCAGCGAAAGCAAAGTGAAAGGGATCTTTGCATCACCTCCTTCACTGGAATTCCTTGATGCATCGTCTTGAATCCGCAGTCACTTGGGGCCAAAGCAGAGTGAAAGGGATGGCTGGGATGAAATAAAGTGAGTAAATCACATTACGTGATTTACACAACCTTACCATCCATGTTACATGATTTACTCAACCTCAGAAGTTTAAGTCTAGGTATAGGAAGAAATAACAAAAGTCTCAGAGCCATTTTGTGAAGGAAGAGAAAACGCTATAAATATAGAGGAAAAGAAGAGGCTGTATTACAGACTGATACATAAGAATGGTACTTTATATAGATAAGAGAGACTAGCTAATTTTCTTGAAAACTGATCTATAAACTTAATGCTCATGGGTAGGCAGCACAGTAGTCAAAGGAATTAATGTTTTTGCAGAAACTTATACACTTTTAACGTCAGTTGTCTTCATCAACTGACGTTAAAAGTGATTTTAAATAAAAAAATATTTATTTTTAACGTCATTTGTTTAATATAACTGACGTAAAATGTTGTTTTATTTTTGATTTTTGATTATAACGTAAACAATGACTTTTAACGTCAGTTGCTTAAGACATCTGACGTTAAATAGATTACCTTTAACGTCAGTTGCTACAAACAACTGACGTAAAATGTTGTTTTATTTTTGGTTTTTGATTATAACGTTTACACCCGCGCGCCTTCTGCACTTCTCTCTGTAAGTCTCTGTTCTTCTCTTTCACGCTCACTCTCAACTCTCACTCTCACTCTCACTCTCACTCTCACTCTGCCCTAATCGCGAGCTCATCTTCACCACAACCACCGCGAGGGCTTCTTCCCCACCACCGTGAGGTACACTCTTAACCCTAACTCTGTCTTTCCAGCTCATTCTTTGCAATAACTTGACATCTCTCTTTCCCCTTCCCGCACACTAACTCTCCTTGTCCCTCTGCTCTCAGTAACCCCATCGAACGTTGGCCACCACGCGAGCACCTATTTTCGGGGAGTCTTTAGGGCACATTTTTTTATGTTTGGTTTTGAGTGTATGTTGAAACTATAGTCTCTTGTAGTTGAAACTTGAAACTGTGAGTTTGAGTTGTTAGGAATGTCTCTATTTCTGGTCGTGGGTTTTGTGTTTTCTCTTGTTTTTCTTCTGCTATCATGACCTATTTCAAAATGGGAAGAAATTTAGAGTTGCTTGTAGCATGTGACATCAACAATATATTGCTCATTGGAATTCTGTTTTGTTAATTTATCTTCATCTGCTTATTTCTTTTGTCTTAAGAATCCTGAAAATGGTGTAAATTTGAAATAATTTTTAAACGCCTTGGATATATGTTTTGTATATCTACAGAACCTATCTAGTTATGGATCGTAGTTGGATGGTTTGTAAGCGCACTAGTGCTGAGTATTTGAAGGGGGTAGGAGAATTTATAGAATTTGCTCAAAGGAATGTTCCTAATAGTAACGGAATGTTCTGTCGTCCTTGTGTCAAGTGTTTGAATACGAGGAAATGTACGGTGAAGGATATACGTACTAATTTGATTTGTGAAGGGATTTGCTTGAGTTATACTTCTGTATTTATTTTGAGTTATAACCTATGTTAATAAATATATATTGTTTCTGAACAGGCATACATATGGATCAATCGGATATCCCACATGCACGGGAGGACACTGTGGGGCCTACGCAGGACCCGATCGCGCCTACGCCTGATTCTAGTGTAAGTTTACATGTTATATACTATCTTTAGTCCTTCTTTTTAATGTAAGTTTATAATGTTACAACCCTCTATTTTATCATTTTTTTTGTCCATACAGACATCACAGGCTCATAGGAAATGGGGTAGAGGAGCCACGTCGTTGAAGAAACTAGAGAAGGACAGGCAAAGCGGACAGAAGCTTGAGGTGTCCTTCGATGCTAATCTAAATGCCCGGGGACCCCGTGCTAAAGAATTTAATAAGTGGGTGTTTCTACAAGCGAAGCAACACGTAAGCATCAACTACAACCACTGGAATGACGTTCCACAGAACGTTAAGGATCAGATTTGGGAGGCTATCACGGTATTTTACCTTTACATTCGTTTGATTTACATTATTAGATAATTATCCGAGTTATAATCCATCCAGTTGTTATGCATTTAATGTGTAGGTAGCTTGGACTGTGCCAAATGACGAGGATCATCGTCATAAATGTATGAAAATGGCATCAAAGCGTTGGAATGGGTTCAAGCATGATCTTACCAGGTACTATGTATCTGGGAAGAAGCGGCATGATAAAATGTTCTCGGATTATCCCTGGATTGATCAGGATACTTGGGATGTGTTTGCTAGGAGTCGACAGGATGGAGAATTTCAGGTTGGTTGATTAAGTTAATTTTGTATGCTTCTTATAGATCATTTAATTGTATTTAATTATGTGTTTTTGTTTGAATAGGCTAAGGCAGATAATGGTCGGCAGAATCAGGCGAAGAACGTCCATCGCCACACCATATCTCAGGGTGGGTACCAGACTCGGATCAAGGAGATGATGGCGGATATGCTGAGGGTGAAGCAGGAAGATCACTCTGCTAGGATTGAAAGAGGAGAGGTGCCTGAGGGCACACTATCAAGTCCTCCTCCAGACATCGACCGCGAGGATGTCAGGTTAGCCGGCCGCATTACAAAGACGGGATCTTTTAAAGTTGATGCCACTCGCGAAGTGGCAGATAAGATTGTAAGTAAATAATTAACTTGATTTCAATTGATATTTGTATAAATATTTTTAACACTTTTCACTTGCACGTTTTTTCATTTTTTCATTGTAGGTGGATTTTAAAGCACAATCCTCCCAGGGCTCATTCGTCCCTTCTGGACGGCGGGACGTCTTGATGACTGCTCTAGGCAAGAAAGACCATCCTGGTCGGGTTATCAGTGTTCCTGGGAACGTGACCATCAAAGAATATTATGGCAAGTCTGCTTCACGAAAGCGGGTGGTCAATGAAGCATCAATTTTGGATGACATTACTCAGCACCTCATGTCCAACCCTGATATTACAACACATCTGATGCAAAGCTTAATATCCAACCCAGAATTCAAGCAGGTGCTTGCCAGAGAGCTTTCCTCCGTCGGTTCATCCTAGGACACCGCAGGGCATGCCAGCCCTTCACATGTGAGCACAAAAGAGAGTTATAGTAGGGCACATGTGGAGGACTATGAGTTGGCAGCTAGGGAGCGGGAGTTGGAAGTCCAACACCATGAGCATGAGTTGGAAATGAAAAGGCGTGAGCTTGAGTTGGACTTCAAACGACGTGAGCTCGAAATGTTAACAAAGGTATGTATTCATTATTAATGTCCAAATTAGTCAAATAATTACTTGTGTTTTTTTTTAATTATCAACAACTTATCTATTTTATTTTTCCTAAATTGAAGGCCAAGTCGACGTCGGTGTCGCTGTCACCTGTCACTCGTTTATTCTCACTTGGTGAGGATTATGCGTTTGAGATTTTTGAATGTCCATTGGAGCACGATGGATGGGTGGCACGCCCAGATCAACAGAGGATATTTTCCTTCTGTGGTGAAGATCTCGGGAACGCCTGCAGAAATAACGTCTGGATGGCCAGCACGGTTTTGAGTCTCTAGTGCACATAAGTTAATTTTAAATTTATAACTTATTTATTTTTGGTATTTTTCTATTTAATAATTTATTTTAATTTCAATATATATATTATGTAATTAACATCCACACATTTTCATATCTTAGGTATCTCCATCGTCTTCAGCTTGATAAGGGCGTTGCATCAGTTTACGGCTTCTTAGAGCCATCAGTCCTTCTGCCCCAATTCTTTGTTGGCGATGCATTTAGTAAATACATAGGGAACTTGTTGGGAGACAATCGGAAAGAATTATATCTGGCTCCCTACTATATGAAAAACCATTGGCAGTTGTTCGTACTTCACCCGTCTAGGCATACTGTCATATTCTTATGCTCTCTCCACCAAAAGCCGCCATAGGAGGTGGTGGAAGCTGTAAATAAGTAAGTAACTAATCTGAAATTTAATTTACGTTTTAATATCAGTTGTTTTTAGTTTATTACACACATGATATACGAATTAGTTAATTGACATGATTATTTGTTTATGATAGCGTGCTGAAGGCGAGTAGCATAAGTTGCGCCAACGGGAGAAGTAGGGCTTCTAAGGCTAAAGCAAATCCTAAATGGACCTACCTCAAGGTTTGGTAGTTTATTTATCAAATAATTAATATTATAATTACTAATTTATATGTATATTCAACTGACATTGAAATTAATTTTGTTTGTAGTCTCGATTTCAAATTGACGGGTGGTCGTGCGGCTATTATGTGATGCTTCATATGCTGAACATAGTCTCCGCATCTATTATTGATGGATGGAATATGGTAATATTTAAACAACTTGTTAAATTATATATTATAGTTTTGAAGATGACTTGCGTTAATGTTATTGTTATTATTTGAACGTTTGTAGGCATTTAACGACCAATCGCCTCTTCAAGAAGATGAGTTTAGAGACTTGAGGATGCGTTTCGCTGAATTCTTCTTCAAGTATGCGGCTGAAAAAGGAATTGACAAGTTACCTCCGCAATACTTAGATGAATAGTTTTTGTGTTAGACATTAGAAACTAATTAATAACATGTATATATATATATATATATATCCTTAGATTGGTAGTTTTGTTTTTAGACATTAGATACTAAAATATATATATATATATATATATATATATATATATATATATATATATATATATATATATATATACTTGTAGATTGTTATGTTTTTCCTATACATGGGTTTTGGTTTTAAGCCCCCCCATTGTTCCTTTGTATATTTCTTTTCTTTTTGTTAATATTGAAATTTAAGGGTAGTGTTTGCTTCTGTAATGTGTGTGATATTCTGTGTTACTGGGATATTTACTGAATGCAGGGATAGCTGAGGGGAGTGATATTTTAAAACTAAATTTTAAAAAAAATCTATTATCATCAGTTGTATCAAAAACTGACGTTAATAGTATTTTATAAAATATACAGTACACTATTAACGTCAGTTGTATTAGGAAACCGACGTTAAAAATAAAACATTTAACGTCAGTTCTTTAACACAACAGACGTTAGTTTTAACAATATTGACATCAGTTGTGTTAAAGAACTGACGTTAATAGTTTTATATTTAACGTCAGTTGTTTCAGTTGTTTAAACAACTGACGTTAAATATAAAACTATTAACGTCAGCTGTATTTACGTCAGACAATATTCTGACGTATAAAATCAATTTTAACTGACGTAAAAAGCCCTTATTGCACTAGTGTTTTGTAATTGATACTATGTCCATATCTGTGGAACACCACTTCAACTTTGGAATTCTACAAGAATACAATTTGGATGTGAGTAAGTTCATTAACGCTGCTGGTTGGGATGGAATCTTCTTGGAAAAGGTCTCAGTGTATCCCGATTTGATAAGGGAATTCTGGAGGAGACCAAAGATCTCTGAAACAGAAGTTGTTGGATTCGTGATGGGAAGGAAAGTGATAGAATCAGAGAAAACCATCTCTGATGCGATTGCTTGTTCTCAAGAAGGATTAGTCTTCACTGAAAACTGGGAAGAAGACCTAGGTGGTCCAGAGCTAATTACCGTTACCCTTATGAGGCAAGACAGCTTGAGAAATCATTCTTGGAAATCATCTGAGAAGAAAAATCACATCAGAATTCTTCACCAAATTCTGAACAAGGTGGTGTTGCATAAGATTGGCTCTAAGGACAATTTATCAACTCTTCACAAGTTCTGCCTTTGCCATCTGGTTTTTGAAACCAAGATTAACCTACCCTGGATCCTATTTCATCGCTTCAAGGATGTCATTACCAACAGAGAATCGGCTTCTCACATTACTTCCACTCATCTACTGTCAAAAAATTTCAAGCAGCAAGGCGTGTACGATATTCTAAGTGCAAAGCCTAAGGATGAACAAGAAAGACTCCTTCGTGAGAAAGGACTGCAAGCTGTTGACTTTGGCCGAGTAAATCTCAGTGGCATGCAACTCAGCACTTACAAGCAAGTGGAGTTGGTAAAGCTTGAATAGAAAATGAAGATTAAGGAAGAATCAATTGAAGCCAACAAAGCTACAATTCTTGGTTTAAAGAAAGGAGCCAAGAGAAAGACTATGGCTGTAAGGCAACCCATTCCTAATAGGACTACTAGAGGATCTGTTCCCTCTGTATCTTCTGGTGCTACTCTTCCAGCTGCACCAAAGAGGGCAAGGAATGTCATTATGTCTGAAGAATAAAACGATGATGAACTACCTATTGCTGCCATTTTAGAAAAACAAGCTGTTGTTGTTGCTGGTCCAATTGCCAAGAAGAAGAGGCAACCGGCAAAGAGGGCTAGAACAACCTTGACTTCTGAGGTAGTAATCTCTGCTGATGACCCTGTTAGGTTAGCAGTAGATGAATTAGTATATAATTTGACAAATCATGATGATGTTTATATTCCTACCCTGCCACAATCACCACCCTCACCACTACCACATATAGATAACAGCATTACCATTGGAGCCCCTTTCCAAAACCCTTGAAAACTTTATTTACATCCATAATTCCCTCTTCCACTCTCTATGCTGGCAAATCTGAAAATTGGGCCAAAGTACAGAGAGAATGGAAAATACTCTTCCACACTATTCCAGAAGAACCAGAACCCATTCTAACAAAATGGTATCCCTTGGCTGAATATGAGTATGTATCCCTCAACATCTATCCTTACAGGGTCAACCCTGAACACTACACTCCAACTGGCCCATTCCCTTCTCAAATGTTCAATGAACATGGACCTCTCCTCATCCACCTTCCCCAACAAAGTTTCCCTGCCAGAAAAATCTACCCCAACCTAGTGAAACTTCCACCTCTTAAACCTTTCACTGATGGAGTATAAAGAGTTATCATATTTGATTGGCATACAGATCCAAACAAGAAAAATCTTGGAAGTGTTCTTGAGAAAAGATCCGGATACTTCAGGAAAATTCCTTTTGTCATGGATCAAACTACAAAATGGATGTCTTTCAAGCATCCAAGAATATATGGAGTTGTTGTTGACCAGTTTGTGGACACTCTGATGTATGAGATGTTGAAATGGGAATTTAGCCATTTCGGAGAGCGCATGCAGCTGCACGATTTATCCCTCCAACCTGGTTAAGACACTCCACTTTTATAAATGTTGGAGTCCAGCCCAACAAGATCTGTCCTAGGTTGTCAATGATTGATCTAAACAAGGACAAGGACAGGAAGCATCCAAGGCACAAAGGAAATATGCCAGTTGTTGAAGACATCATGCTAGATCTGAATTCTGAACCCTTTGACCACTCACAAATGGATTATATTAAGTCCTTGCCTATTGAGATGGTCACTGAGGCAAACTATGCAGGAGCCTTCTGGTAATCCCACTTGAATCACTGCATCAGAGAAGCCTCCACTTCTGGCCTGTCTGCTGAAGAGAAGAAGAAAACTCCTAAATTCAGAGGCAGATGTGGACTCTCTAGTGTCGATATATGATCTTTAAGGATCTCGGGGGTCTGCCAATAACCAGCCATGATGTGGAAATTCCTAATCCAATTCACCTGGGGCAAAGGATATTCCTGAGCCAATTATACAATATGCTTTTGCCATAGCTTCAACCTCATCCTCTCGAGCATACATCGAAGAATTAATTGTAGAAGGCCCCGAGTTGAATGTTGAAATCCTTTCAAAACCTCGCTTCGAGCCTTCAACTCCCTTTAGCTAATGCCGTTGCTCTTTGTTGAGCCAACTCGACGTGCAGCAGTCGATGAGATATGTGCTTCTAAGCAAGGTGATGAGTCTTCTAAGACATCTTCTCAACCATTAGCTCTTGCTATAGTTCATCCACCAGCCCAAGCTCAAGACACTATCTCGAACAATCTTGAGAGCTCAAGACAATCATCCTTGCCATCCAATCTTGAGGACATCATTGGCAGAATTGTTGATGATAAAGTTGGAAAGATAGTTGAAGAGAAGACGGAGCAGATGGCACAACAAATTGAAGAAAGAGTACAAAAGCAAGTGCAAAATACATTGGCCCCTACAAATGCCACGGTCACTCAAATGTCGGCCTTGTTAATGGAATTTCGGATAAATCAAAATCAAAACCAACCCCCTACACCATCTCCTTCTTCTTAAAATCTCTTCTTTCTTATCTGTTTTGCTGACAATGATGGTCCACTCCCTTTTTACCTTTTTGACTGATGACAAAAAGTGGGAGAAAGGAAAAGAAAGAAAATTATATATAAAGTCAGTTGTTAAATAGTTCTTATGTGTTTGCATTTGCATATCCTTTTCTACCTGATATATTGCCCTGATATACTTGTGTTTATATAGATTCTAAGAATGACAAGTGTTTGTACCTATCTGCTAGTCTGCTTAAGTATTTGAATGCTTTGTCTTAGGGGGAGCCTTGTAAGCTCTCTTAGACTTTGCTATTTAAATTTAATCAGTTTTTGTCATCATCAAAAAGGGGGAGATTGTTGGAACCAAAGTGGTTTTGGATTTAATAATCTCTAAGTTTTGATGTTAACAAAATGATTAAATTTGTTTGGCAAAGTGTTAGTTGAGATCTAACAAGTGAGTTTAGTTTATGCAGGAATATCCAAAATAATATAAGGTATACATTGCTTGGACTCGTGCAAAGAATTACCCAGTCCAAAGGTTATTTAAACTGTTTATATCTTAAATTATAAGTAGACTGGTTTTCCTTAGTAGACGAGGCTATAAATGAAAATCTAAATAACTTGTTAAGAACAACAAGTCCAAAGACTTGAAAATAAGCGCGTCCTTTTTGCCACGTCAGCAGACGAGTGCTATCCTTGAAACTCAAGTATACATCCATAGTGCCTAAACTAAAATTCAGTAGAAGTCCATAGTGCCACGTCATTGGACGGAGGTTCTCTAAGGACTTAGCAAGTCCAAAGACTTTAGTGGACGAGCGCTTCTGCCACATCAGTGGACGAGCAGAATTAAAATCTTGTGTAGATGCGTTCTTAAAACTAAGTAGACGGTTCTATATGTTTACTACCTTGAATGTGATTTAATACAATCTGGTCCACAATGAATTTATTTCAAATGATTGATATTTATTTCAAATGAATATTTGTTCTTTCTATTTGTTTTTATCCGATTTAATGTCTTGTTTCATTTGAGAAAATTAATAGTACTATCAAGGAAATACAAAAAAGCAAAAAGTACAATTGGAATTGCAAAACGATCTGTACGATGACATCTTTATTGCTGAATAAAAGCTGGGTTTTACACAAAGGAGGAAAGAAAGTTTATTAAGGTACAAATGCTCAGAACAGTGAACCTCCATTTTGTGATTTTCTGATAACCAATGATACTTTTCAACATAGCCAAAATCAAGCTATCAGTCTCAATGGATATCATGCATTTAATGCTATCTCTAAACAGGATTATTCAAAGTAACCGTTGAAGAATTGCAAGAGAATAATAAGGTCACTATAAATTGAAGACCTCGGCTACTGAAGAGAAGAACTCTCTTGCATGCATAATCTTACTAGCTGAAATTTTGCCATTATCATTTATTCTATTATTCTTTCAAGAGCAAGAGTCTGTATTCATTAAGTTTGAATATTGTTGTAATATTCAACTGATCTTAAATTGTCATACTCTCACCCATAGTGAGTTAAGAAGATCAACCTTTAAATCTCTTTGTTAGAGTTAGAGCCTGAAGAGGCTTTGTAAGAAAGGAATACTTGTAGCCTGAAGATGTGTTGAATACTTGTTGTGTAATCTATTTGGAGAAATAGTGGAAAAATCCTTCAAGTCAAAGGGACTAGACGTAGCTCTTGGTTGGAAGAAAGTGAACCAGGATAAAATGTCTTGTGTGAATTTTCTATCCCTAAACTCTTCAGTTTTATTTGCTTATACTAACTGTGGGGTTTTGACATTGCTTTTGTTAATCTTTTAAAAAGGATTTCTTGTGTGATAATCTTTTTATCTTCTGCTTGTGAAAAAGTTGTTCAAAAGGGTTTTTGCGAAAATAATTAACAAACACAATTCAACCCCCCTTCTTGTGTTTGTCTATGCCAACTTCAACAACAAAAACATAGGCATACATGTACATAATAAGCATCATATCATTCATCACAAATCAACCAAGTATGCTATGCGATACGATACAACACTACTCCGCTACTCCATTATGCATGTGGATCCAACTAACTCAGGATGTTGATGAGTGTGATTTCACCTCATTTTGGCATATAGTTAGGCCAATTTAGTGTTGATTTTGTATAGTTTTTCCTTTGGAACGGATGAGGTGGTTTCTGTGTGTTGTTTTGCAGGATTTAATGGAAAAATGCTCAGAAATTAGCCTTGATGGAGCTTGGATGAAAAAGAGCCAAAAAAGAGAAGAAATTGAGCCAAGCGATTCTCGGTGATTCGCCCCGCGAGCCTGGATTCGCCCCGCGACCCTGAAAGCTGACTGTTGGAGAAAATGCAAGTCTTTCTGGTTCGCCTCGCGAACCCATTTCTCGCCTCGCGAGTCTGCAAACAGAAGCCATCACGCCCAGGCCCTGATGCTCCTCACGGGCGTATTGAAGAAAAACCTTTCGGTCTCGCGTCGCGAAGAAACTCTCGCCTCGCGAGAGTTCAATTCTCTGAAGCAGATTTTTAATATTCGCCTCGCGAGACATGTCTCGCCTCGCGAATGCACGCAACACTGACTGGTATAAGTGGCTGTTTTAGGGCAGAATTAAGGGAGCTTTTGGTGGAGAGAGCACTTGGGGACTTGGAGGCTGCATACTGAGATAGGGTTCCAGCCCTAGAAGGGGAGATTTCCTTGCTCTGGGAATGGAGGAAGCTTGTCTATGAGTGTTCTCCATCCCTTTTCTCATTCTCTTTTGTATTTCCTTTTATCATGAGTAGTTAAATCCCCATTGTTGGGGTTAGATGTAGCTTTTCTGAACTTGTTGTATTTGATTTGGTTTTAATGCAAGTTTCTATTTCTTTATGAGTATGTGATTCTGTGCTTAATGCTTTCCTTGGATTAGCTACCCATAGGAATGATATGTTGCTTTGATAGATGACTGGAAGGTTGGTGTTAAGGCATGCTCATGAATCATATGCCAAGTAGTTCAAGAATCTAGGAATAGGTGTTGAATGCTTGCAATCTTATAAGTCTTGACTTAATGCAAAATCTCAGGTTAATCCACCTAAGGAATTAGGGTTTAATTTGGGGTTTTAGGCTCAATGCACCTAAGGAATTAGGCTTGAGTATTTTAGAAAAGGCTTGATTGTCATAATTGAATTAGGACTTGTGTTGATAACCATTTCATTGCAATCAAGGGAGGATTAGTGTAGTCTAAACCTAACAATCTCAACCGTTATAAATTCTGCACTCCAAGTGTCTGTTAAAAGTCCAAAAAGAAAAAAAATATTGTATTGCTTTATTTTCTGTTTTAATCTCTCATACTTTATTTTAGTCTAAATAGTTGTTAAGTTTGTGAATTGGTAATTGACAACCAATCCCTGTGGATACGATAACCGGTCTTACCACCGTATTACTTGATTGCGACGAGGTGCACTTGCCTTTAATTCTAAAAATCACGCATCAAGTTTTTGGCGCCGTTGCCGGGGATTGGCTTTGTCAATATCAGTAGTAACAAATGAGACAACTAGTTTAGACATTTTTTTTATTTTTATTTCCTGTGTATATTCGATATTTTTCTGTATATATTTGAGCTTTTTGTTTTGAGTTCTGTTTTGTAAGGTGGACAAAAGTCATGGAAAATTTTTATTATCCACCTGATAAGGAAGCTTCCAGTCATGTTTTGGAGGACAACTTGTGGTGGGATGGCGATATAAATTTGGGAGAATTCTTCGAGGAGTTTTCTCTATCTCATAACATCCCATCACGAGTCGATCCTATGACTGGTGAGCTTATATATATATATACCGAGGAGGATTGGGAAACCTTTTGTTCTTATTTACCACCTCCACCACCATGTATGATTCCCATAGAGCCACATGAAGTGGAAGTTGAGAAAAATCTGGTTATGGGAATGGACCAAATTGAAAACGAAGTGGTGGTGGTGAGTGAACCACAACAAGAGGAATTACCTTCCACAAATCCTTGGGAAACAACGAGTGAGGAGGCAGAGCATCTAGATAGCACTCCTTCCACCATGCATGCTGAGCAATCTGATTTTACTGCACTAGATAAATATGTTGGCTTGCATGCATGTGTGGACATTGGTAAGTTAGCCCCTCCCACTTGTCTGTCACACTTCCTCTTGTTAATTCCACTTGACCCGAGAGGAAGTGAGTTTATAATTGTAAAGGTCAATGGAATTTCCACCCAATGGCTGGGTGGAATTGAAAATAAAGTTATTTTACTGTTACAATCACCATCCCAATTTCCCTTTGATCCGGGAGGAGGCTCCAGGTGATGCTTGTCAATAAGTCAAGCTAGTGACATTAAAGAAGCGCTTATTGGGAGGCAACCCAATTTTTCTTTTCCTTTTTCTTTTTTTTTCTTTTTTCCTTTTTGTTTAGTTAGAATTGATTTTTGATTTCAAACTCTTGAATAATTTGAGAAGCTCAAGAGTTTTCTTTGACTAATAAAATTGCCAAGTGATTTCAGGGAAAGAAGGAAGGAAGGGAGAGCAAGAAGATAAGGAGATGAGCAAAAGGGGCAAAGAAAAAGCAAAGTCAGCACCCGCTACCGCCTTGGTAAGCCGTTCCATTTTTCTTTTGTTTTATTTTATTTTTCTTTCCTCTCTCCAACTTGATTGTTTACATTGGGGACAATGTAAATCTTTAAGCTCAGGGTAGGGGTAATCTTTTTGCTTGCATTGTAAATATTGCATTCATATAGGCTTAAGTTTGCATGATCACATGATTCGGTTACCCTTGCTTAGATTGAGCTTATGATTGTGAGAGCTAAGTGCCAATTTTTTTTTTTGTGATAGTGAATTCTTGAACCCAATTCTGTTTATTCTTGTGATATGGCTGCAAATGAATATGCTTGAGATGATCTTGGATAGTTGATGATTAGCATATGTTTCTTTAGACTTGTGTTTCTCACTGGTTCTTGAACTGATAAATGTGAGCTTTTGAGCCATTAGGGGGTACTCACTAAATCTGCCCCCGTTCTTTGTGTTGAGTGTTGCTCCTCTTGGATGAATTTCTCTAGAACTTGACTTGAAACCATTTTAAAGCTTAAAATTTTTTGAAAACATTTTTGAAAATGATTGAGGCAATAGGTATTTTTCTGGCCTTCTGAGTTTTGAATGATGAAATGCTACCCCTTAGTTGCCCAATTTTGAGCCTGAATGAATAAAATGTTTTTCTTGGTACCCTGAAAATTTTTGATACATATACTTGATAAGGGACCTTCTAAAGTATTACAAAAAGGGTGAAAAAGGTAGTTGAAAGTTTGGGATAAGAATAAAAAAAAAATAATAATAATTCTTTTGAGTTGAAAAATCTCCCCTCTCCAATTAAAAAAAAAAAAACAAAAGAAAAGAAAAGAAAAGAAAAATATAAAGAGATGGGGATGACAAAAAAGAGAAGTGAGAAATAAAAGAAAAAGAAAGAAAAGAAAGGTGGAAAAATGTATTGAAAACCCAAGAAGGTATTTTAGAAGGTGTCTTGTGTTGAAATGTTTGATACTTGGTTTAGCCTTTTGAAATATCCCTTTCTTATTATCCCCACCTAAAGATTAATCCCATGGCCACGTTACAACCAAATAAAGACCTCTTGATTCTTAGGTGTTTTCATAAATAAAGTGGAGATTTGGTTGATAGTCAAGCATATGGTAGGAATCATTCCTTGAGGAAAATGGAGCGAATTGTTATATATACTTGAACACTTGAGTGAGTGAGGCAAGAAAGAGAGCCAAGCAAATAAACAAGCTTGGGGTGAGCTTCAAGTGAGCAAGAGTGCCCGAATCAGTGAGAATGTGAGTCTAGGAAACTTAAGCCCCTAATTGGACTTGAATTGATTGTCTCTTGTCAATTGTTTGAATTGCCTATTGCTTGGATCATTTACTCGGGTTCTTGGTTCACTATCCATGCTTTGACTGTTTATCTCTTCTCGGCCTTAGTTTTTGCTTGAGGACAAGCAAAGTCTTAAGCTTGGGGTGATTTGATGAGTGTGATTTCACCTCATTTTACATGTACATTTCTGCATGCATTTGCATATAGTTAGGCCAATTTAGTGTTGATTTTGTATAGTTTTTCCTTTGGAACGGATGAGGTGGTTTACGTGTGTTGTTTTGCAGGATTTAATGGAAAAATGCTCGAAATTAGCCTTGATGGAGCTTGGATGAAAAAGAGCCAAAAAAGAGAAGAAATTGAGCCAAGCGGAGTCTCGGTGATTCGCCCGCGAGCCCGGGATTCGCCCCGCGACCTCGAAAGTTGACTGTTGGAGAAAATGCAAGTCTTTCTGGTTCGCCTCGCGAACCCATTTCTCGCCTCGCGAGTCTGCAAACAGAAGCCATCACGCCCAGGCCCTGATGCTCCTCACGGGCGTATTGAAGAAAAACCTTTCGGTCTCGCGTCGCGAAGAAACTCTCGCCTCGCGAGAGTTCAATTCTCTGAAGCAGATTTTTAATATTCGCCTCGCGAGACATGTCTCGCCTCGCGAATGCTCGCAGCACTGACTGGTATAAGTGGCTGTTTTAGGGCAGAATTAAGGGAGCTTTTGGTGGAGAGAGCACTTGGGGACTTGGAGGCTGCGGCTGAGATAGGGTTCCAGCCCTAGAAGGGGAGATTTCCTTGCTCTGGGAATGGAGGAAGCTTGTCTATGAGTGTTCTCCATCCCTTTTCTCATTCTCTTTTGTATTTCCTTTTATCATGAGTAGTTAAATCCCCATTGTTGGGGTTAGATGTAGCTTTTCTGAACTTGTTGTATTTGATTTGGTTTTAATGCAAGTTTCTATTTCTTTATGAGTATGTGATTCTGTGCTTAATGCTTTCCTTGGATTAGCTACCCATAGGAATGATATGTTGCTTTGATAGATGACTGGAAGGTTGGTGTTAAGGCATGCTCATGAATCATATGCCAAGTAGTTCAAGAATATAGGAATAGGTGTTGAATGCTTGCAATCTTATAAGTCTTGACTTAATGCAAAATCTCAGGTTAATCCACCTAAGGAATTAGGGTTTAATTTGGGGTTTTAGGCTCAATGCACCTAAGGAATTAGGCTTGAGTATTTAAGAAAAGGCTTGATTGTCATAATTGAATTAGGACTTGTGTTGATAACCATTTCATTGCAATCAAGGGAGGATTAGTGTAGTCTAAACCTAACAATCTCAACCGTTATAAATTCTGCACTCCAAGTGTCTGTTAAAAGTCCAAAAAGAAAAAAAAATATTGTATTGCTTTATTTTCTGTTTTAATCTCTCATACTTTATTTTAGTCTAAATAGTTGTTAAGTTTGTGAATTGGTAATTGACAACCAATCCCTGTGGATACGATAACCGGTCTTACCACCGTATTACTTGATTGCGACGAGGTGCACTTGCCTTTAATTCTAAAAATCACGCATCAGATGTCAACTTCGGAGTTACATATCCGTATTGGTCATAAAAGCACCAACACCGGCAGTTCCCCAAACCATGGAGGAACCCCTTGGATAGCAGACGTATCATAACTGGATACGCCACCTAGGGGGTGCACGGTTCACCAAACCATGGGTAAACCACCCGAGACTTGGGCCAGATCATCATAACCAAGACAACCACCCCTATGTTGAACATCCCCCTCAACATCAACTCTAATGCTCTATGCAAATGGCACAACAACAAACAAGGCAACTACCACCTTTGCTTGGGCCTAAAAACGTCCAAGACTTATCACCAACATCAACACCTTAGACCCAAACCGTGGGGTCAAGACCCCCTTGGCCAAAAAGCACCAAGGTCCAACTTAACAACACCTCAACCATGAAGCATCGAGGCCACTGTGGCCAAAAAGCACCAAAGCCCAACAACATGCGGTAACCCATTAGGTACCGACTTAACCAATTTATCTTTATAATCCTCTTAATTAATCTTTAACCAAGTTATCTAATTCCCATTATTCAGTTGGTATACTCTCATATCATTATTGGGGATAGTTATGGTCAAAACCCCTTACATTCCTTTAATTTACATTCTGTCCAGGAGGGGAAGCACGTGCATGCTTAATCCCCAGAACGGTCGTGCTACCACTTAAGTGGAGCACGGGCGTGCTTCCTTTATGCATGACCGTGCTCGATGCACGGCCATGCTCCTACTCTGTGCGGCCGTGCTTAATGCGCGGCTATCTTCCGTAAAACATTCAACCAATAGGTATAAACATACCAAATTAACCAACATGTATAAACATACCATATTAACCAACAAATATGACATAACAACCATACCAGTGTAACCAACTTTATTATAGCATAATCATCCATATCAACAACCAATTAAACATGGCATTAGCATATCAATGAGGCATACATGATTGTCATAACAATTATTCATATAAACATATCAACAAACACATAATAGGCATTTATCATAAATAGGCATGTTAGAAACATAGCATTTATCATAACAAACAACTACGGGGTCATGGGAACCCCCCATCTTACACTACCCCCTTGTCTAATGATTATACTATCCTTCTCCCCATACCTGGATTGAAGGTTCCCAACGTAAGCTCCCAATAATAAACGAATTCCTTCCCTACGAGCGGCTCAATCCCAAATCAAGTCTCAGTTAAGCAGAAACATAAACCAATTAGTTCCCAATTCATAAACAAGAACAGGAAACCAAAGAGGGAAAGAACCATTACCTTCTATGATTGGCACAGACCAACCAAGAACTTCCAAAATTAGAGCAATAACACCAAGGCACAAAGCGGCTCAAGGGGAGGAAGAGGGAAGAGGTTTTTGTCCCACAAAACCTGCCCAAAGTGCCAAAATAGGGTTTGGCTCATAACCCTCACGGAACTGCTCTATTTATAGACTCTGATACCTGAGCACGACCTTGCTCCCTGTTGAGCACGATTGTGCTCCACTTATGAGCACGGGACGCTCAAAGATGGCCTTTCGAGGCCCCCTATACATTCGAATTTGGCCAAAACACTAGAAATAAAACTTGTAGATAATTCTCTTAGCTTTCCAACTCCATAAAGATCACCTCGATCGAACATCTAGAACTCGAGATATGGCCAAAACGGTGAAACATGTTATTAGGACTCCAAAAGGGTTGAACATTTTTAAGGCTAGACTTTCCCAAACATGAACTTAGGCATCAAAAACAAACCTAACAAGCATATGCATATATATAGCATATATAAATGCATTAAGCTTATTTATGAAAAACGGGGTGTTACACAACCGAATTATGAATCCAACTATCTCTCAATAACCATTGATATGCACTACTAGTTGTGTAAATACCAGACGCACATCGCTACCAGGTCCACCTGTTTAAGATCCCATCCACTATCCTCGGTTTCAAATTCAAAATCCGCTGCTTGACATCCTCAAGAAGAGTAGTGTATAAAAGGTTCAGCTTCCACTCTCCCTCATAAAAGACATCACGAATCCAGTGCTCAATGTCATGAATATCAACAGCCCAAACCTGCTCACATAATGGCTCCTTGGTTACCCACAGCTCATACCAAAATCTTGTTGCTCCATTCCCTATCTTCATTTGGAAGCCATCCTTTAACACATCCAAAGCTTTAAGGATTGAATTCCACGTACTAGAGCCTCTACACTTTTTCAACCCCAACAAATTGCCATTCTTTATGTATTTTGAAGAAAGAATGTCAACCCATAATTTATTAGGTGAGGAGATTAAATCCCAAACTAACTTTACAAGAAGTGCAAAATTTTGCTGTCTAGACACATGAACCCCAAGACCGCCGAGTTTCTTAGGTTTAGTAATAGTTTTCCAGCTCACCATATGCATCCCTTTGTCACTATGCCCCTTCCAAATAAAATTCCTCACAGTTTTATCCAGAAAGTTGCCAACATTTTGAGGAAACCACTAAGTTTTAATGCCATATGAGGGAATGGATGACAAAACCGCATTTGCTAGTACCACTCTCCCTAGTTTGTTCAACAATCTCCCCTTCCAAGAAGCTAGTTTTTGTGACACTCTATCCATAACGTCAGAAAATTCCTCCTTCTTTATTCGGACATTGAATATTTTAAATCTCAAATACTTTTCAATTTTATTAGTGAAATGAAATTGGGTAATTCCCACTAGCCTGTTCTTCTTGGCCCTAGTCACACCAACAGAGGCAAAGGATTTAGATTTCTCCATGCTAATTTTAAGACCAGACATGGCGCGAGAAATCATCAAGCACTCTCATGATCACTCTAGCTTGGGAGACTTTAGCCTTGGCAAAGAGGACCACATCATTCGCAAAAAGAAGATGAAAGATGGAAGGACCATTCTTAGAAATTTGTATAGGTTTCCAAGTATTATTCCTAACCTCCTTGGATAACATTTCACCTAATCTTTCCATGCAAAGCACAAATAGATAGGGGAACAAAGGGTCTCCTTGACGAACACCCCATTTTGGAGAGAACCCCTCGCTTTATTTCCATTCCATAGTAAAGAAATAAAGGAAGAGGATATACCATGCATAATAAGGGAGAGATGATCACACCCTGAAAGCCATACATTCTCAAAGTATCTTTCAAGAAAATCCAATCAACCCCTGCCGCAGGCTTTCTCCAAACCTAGCTTAAAAATCATGTCACCCTTCTTACCTTTCTTCTTATTCAAGTGGTGGATGATTTCTTGGAGTATGATGACATTGTCTTTAGTACTTCTACCTGGAATAAAGTTGATATTAGGAGGACTCACAATCCTTTCAAGAGAGGGCCTCGGTCTATTCACCACGACCTTGGAAATTAATTTATGGATCACATTACAAAGAGGGATGGGTCTAAATTCTCTAAAAGAGGATGGATGATCTCCTTTGGGAATTAGAACCACCGAGTCTCTGCGCATCACGAGTATCAAACCTACTCGTCTCAAAAGCATTCTTTACAAATTGCCAAACATCATGCCCCACCTCATCCCAAAACATCTTAAAGAATATTGGTTGAAACCCATCAGGCCCGGGTGCCTTATAAGACTTCATACTCATGAGAGCTCTATGAACTTCCTCCCTTGTAACCGGCTTCAAAAGATCCCTGACTTCATCCTCCTCAAGAACATTTTGAATCCTCCCATGATTAGCAAGGCTCAAAATCTCAGTTGAACAAAATAAGTCTTTAAAGAAATTAATTGCCTCCACCTGTAGAGTCTTTTGATCCGTACACCACTCACCAGAAGGAAGATTAATGCCATGAATCTTGTTTCTCTTCCTTATCATTTTTCACTATCTTATAACGTTTTTGCAAACGTTACTTCAAGTACCGTTTGAGTAGTTTAAAGCTTATAGTTTGTTATTTTTCTCTTATTTTTATCCTTATTTTTTTAATTAAATTCCTTCTTTATCCTATTATAAAAAAAAAAAAGTCCAATCTTCATCCTTACTATTTTAAAAATATATTTAGTCTTTGAATTATGAAAATTATACTCTATTAATGTGTATATATAAATAAATTTTAATATAAAAAATTTCTAAATTAATTTAATTAAAAATATGTATTTAAGGACTAATTTCACTACTAAGATTAGGATTAAAAAATAGTTGAGAATTTATTTTTGTCGATAACAAAATTAAGTTTATGTTAAAAAATCATATTAATATGTCATTTTTGTTATTTTATTTTATTTTATTTTATTTAATAAATTTTAAAAAATAAATGTAAAATTTAAAATTAATTTTTTTAGATGATAAATAATTCAAAATAATAAAACTTTTGAAAGTTATAATTATTTTAAAGTAAATAATACATATATATATATATATATATTTATAGGATTTTTATGGAAAAACATATAAAGATATCATTTTTATGTTATTTTATATTTATCAACTAATTTAACCGCTAATTTTATCAAACACTTTAATATATCTTTACTTATCAAAAACAAAACTTATCAAAATTAATATTTTTTTATTATTATCAAAAGTATATTGAACATAATACAAAGATACTCTAACTCATATATAAGGTATGATAAATTAAAAAAAAAAAAAAAGGCGCACTATAAAGATAATACTGTCAACATAGCCCAATATTTAATTTACAACAGTCGAGCCTGGGCATCAATTGCATAACCAGAATCCCAGTCAACCAACACATGTTTACTACATTATATATCAGACCCTATCCAAAACTACCCGTGAGCAAATTTCCAATTAAGCACATATATATATTCGAAAACTGACAGCATAGCTAAATCAAAATTAGTTAGTTAATTAGTTTATCCATTTTGAGCTATTAATTATTCAAGTTTAATTAGCTAGCTTATCCCATTATATCAGTTATAAGTTGATCCATTATCAACTACCATATCTGATTAGCTATCGATTATAAGTTTATCACTATCAGATATTATTTAACTAACTAACGTATCATCGGACGAAATTGGTGTTATACTATAATTGTTCCAGGTTGTTACAGCAACACCCTTTTAAGGTAGTCATGTACAACTCCAATATATGGAAAAGTTGTGAGCTGAACTGATTAGAGGCCTAAACAAGTCTGATTTCCCACAAAACTCTTCCCCTATTTCCTAAACACAACGTTATGTCGACGGTGGCGTACACGAGTCTGAGGGACATGATGGCACACCCTAACAATGCAAGCTGGCAAGAGATCCCAAACCCAATAAAGGATCCCCTTCTCAAACAAGCTGCCTTGGCTTATCTGCAGCCTATGTCCAAGCCACCAGAGGTTTCTCGGAGGAATAAAGGCTTTTTTCAGGAAAGCTGTTTTTGTATCGGTGCCTTCTTCAAAACCCTTTTAGACGCTTTCGTTGCCTGTTTTTCTCAAACAACAAGGATTGGCTACGGTGAAGACGAGGATCATGAAGACAAAAGATAACGTCGTTGATTGAGAGAGAGTGAAGAGAAGTGACAGTTCTACCTATTTGGAACTTTCGCTTTGACCATTCCATGATTGTTTAGGTTCACTACTTTGTAAATAGTAAAGAGTTTTTTCTTTCTTTCTTTCTTTCTTTTTTAGTAACTTGTATATAGAATACTGTTTTTTTATTTATATAGATTTGAGTTTTCTTCTGCCAAAGGCAATGATTCATGTGGAAAAAAACATAGCATAGTTTCAGAATTAGACTTGAGTAGTACAATACTAGAATCTATCGATAACCTGACATGGAGTGAAGAATTGGGAGAATAAAATGAAGGTAAAACAACATAATTAAAATATAAATCCCTAAAAAAATTTGATTTTTTTTCAAAAAAATTGGCTCACATGTTATAAAAAAAAATTACCTCGGGAAATTTCTAGTTTAATTAATTAATGTAGAAGTATAGGAATGTTTCCTGGAGACATATTTGACCAATATTTTTTTTAAAAGGATATATTTGACCAAGTTGATGAATGTGATAATCTTCTTTTTAATTAAAGAATACCTTAGGAAATTTCAAGTTTAATAAGTAATATCTTTTTTCAACTTTTGAATTGATTTTTTTTAAGTAAATAGTCAATTTAGTCCCTGGAATCGAGAGTTAGTATCAAGTTGGTCTCTGAACTGTTCGAAATAGCAATTTAGTCCCTAAAGTTGCAAATTGTGATTCAAAATAATCCCTTGCTCGTCCCCTAACACCGTCAAGTCTGCTTATGTGGCACGTTAAGCACCCTGTTAGATGTCACCTCATCATACACGTTGGCTCCACATCAGATGACTCATTTAAATACAATTTCAGGGACTAAAGTGAAATTTCGGGTGAGACACCCCGTTGTGCCCCATTGTATTATTAAATTAGAACCTTATTATTTATTTACTTAATCATGCGCTTATTGTTGAAATACGTAAAAATTAAAACTTAATTAATAATCATATAACTTCTACAAAAATAAAACACACCAAAACTATATTACATAAATACACACATAAGTATCCTTTATTTTACACAACACTGTTGAGGGTATCCTCTCAGTAGGATCTCACACAGGTACTTATTTATACAACTTGCTTATAACTAACGGAAAACAAAACATCTTATTTGACCCACTGGCCCTAAACTTACCACGCTGCATTATTAGGATCAGTAGGTTGTTCTTCAGCGTCAACTTCATACGGAACGTCATTCAAATCCTCAACAACCTCCGTCTCGTATGGGTTCCATCCATCTCCTCAGTAACATAGTCGTCCATCTGGTCTTCTAACGTAACAGGGTAAACATACACAAAAATACAGAAATAGGGAGATAAAAAACAGTTCTATCATCATAAGTGGAAAAGATTCATAGCATATAATACAATAACAGGACATGCATCACTCACAATCTACAATCATCCATACTTTATAACCTCATCCTCTACCCTCCAACTCATGCAACTAAACCTTTATGGTGACGTGGCCACTACTAATCCTGTCACACATCCCTCGTTAGGAATGTCACACATCACTACTAACTTAGGGACCAAAGTGTAATTAATAGAAAGTTCAGGGACTTAAGCGTAAAATTCATAAATTGCCGATTTGACTTGTAGAATCTTCTAGACTTAAAAGTGTGACTCATCCCCATGAATCATCATGTATGACTTGTTATCCCGATCTCTTGACGGGTCTCTATAGTTCCGTTTTCGACTCCGTCGGTTTCCTGATTAGGGTTTTACGCCTGCGTAAAAGCGTAATATTTCGTTTTCTACTGAAAATTTTCAAACTAATCAAACTCGTTGGAAATATGATTTAAATATAACCATTTCGTTCACGAGTCAAAATTAGGTTTTCTGCTCAGTAAAATTATACTGTCAGTGAAAACGCAGACTGATTTCCGTCTGAATTTTCAACCCAAAATTTTATCCTAAGCTTCTACCCTAAGATAGAGTACGAATATGATTTTTATTTCATACACATTTATACCGGTTAATACAGCGAAAATATTTTTACTGAAAAAAATAAAAATCGAAAATAAAAAGTAGGGTGTTACATCGGGGACTAAATTGAAACTCCCTAGGATTTTAAATTTCTTTCATCTTCATCCCCCTTACTTTTTCAATGTCTCTTTTCTGGTTCTCCCCCACTCTCCTTCTCTGCATCTCTATCTCTTTATTACTGCTAGCCTAGGAATAGGGTGGTGCTGGAATCTGAATCATAATAGGTCGTGTATAGGGTGGTTCCATATGTACAGGTGGTGATGCTGGTGTTGGTGCCCTTACTGGTGTAGCCTTCTCTTTGGATGGTATATTGGGACCTCTTACACTATACCTCCTTGCCTGCAAAGTTGAATTTGAAATGTTAGTATCAAATTGGTCCTTGTAATTTACAACTTAATATCAAATTAGTCCTTGAAATTTAAAACTTAATATCAAATTAGTCCCTGCTTACATACCCTATGTGGTGCATTCACTTGCTGTTGAGCCTGTACTTGCACTTCCTGTGTAGGCTGAACTTGTACTTAGTTGGTTGATCAGCAACAGGTGCAGATTGGGAAAGTGGTATCTCACTCACTGATTCCTCCTGCTGCTGAGTTGATTTCTTGGTCGTAAGTCTTTGGACCACAGATGCATTCATGCATCCTTTGTTATTATGACCCTCAATTCCACATCTTGAGCATGTGAAATCTGAGTATGACCTCCTCAGTTTGTGGCCACACTAACAGGTTCCTCAGTATTGTCCTTCCTCCTTTGTTTTTTAGGCCTTCCTGCACTCCTCTTGACCTTAGGTGGAACTGACTTATCATACCCATCAAGTGTCCAGAATTGTTCAGATTGGGTGGGTTTCAGACGCATTAACCCTGGAGGTCAACGACCCGCCTCGAGGGGAAGACCCATTATCCCTCTTCCTCATCTCTTTTGTCTTCGGTTTAGGCTTGCAGCAATAAAGAGAGAGATGCAGAGAAGGAGGCAGAACAGAGAGTGGGGGAGAACCAGAAAAGAGCCATTGAAGAAGGAGGGGATGAAGAGGAAAGAAACTAAAAACCCTAGGGAGTTTCAATTTAGTCCTTGAAATATCACTTTAGTCCCTGAAATTGTGTTTAAGTGAGTCACCTGACATGGAGCCAACGTGTATAATGAGATGGCATCCAGCAAGGCACGTTAAGTGCCACATAAGAGACTTGACGGCGTTAGGGGATGAGCGTTAACGGAGGGACTATTTTGAATCATGGTTTGCAATTTCAGGAACTAAATTGTTATTTCAATCAGTTAAGGGACCAACTTGATACTAAGTCTCAATTTCAGGGACTAAATGACTATTTACTCTCTTTTTTTCTCTTCGTTACGAAAGAGGTCTTAGAAACAGTAAAAACGGAGGGGGAGACATGAGATTTGGCATGTTTGGTTGGGTGTCTGCGGTAGAAGATCCTTTTAGCAACTTTTTAAATACTTTTTTTTTTGTTGCGATGAAAAGGAAATATAGCAATTGGATATAGTTCATAACCTTCGAATATACCAAGATGTGGTTGGTCTGAGTGGTAATGAGCTCGGACCTATTTAGTAAGTGGTCAGGAGTTCGACTCATGACTTTTGTATATGGAGAAAACCTGATTGAGACGGGTCAATTCGTCGTCCAGACTCCCGAAGAAGATTAGTCACTGTTTACGATGGTGAATACTTCATACAATTTTTTTCTTCTATTTTAAGAAGGCAAAAGAGATAGCATTAATAAGAGTACAATGAATACTCATAAACCCACGTGCAAAGGGCAAGAACTGACATAAACAACCATAGCTACAACAGTTTCAACTGGGTAAACAACCAGCACAAGCAACTATTTTACTAGATATAGTAAACCCAAAAAAAAAAAACTATTTTACTAGATATAGAATTGGATCAATACATCAGTCTGAAAAACTGCATGGAGGCCCCTTGAATCTAATTAGAAACCACCTCCAAAAGCAAACGTTGATTCAATCTAGCACGAAAATCAAGACAGCAGATGAATTCCCAAAAATAATCTTACCGAACATGAATACTCCGTATCAACGACATGGTTACCAAAAAAAAAACTTTGAATATGAGTTGTGCACTTCATCTACGAACCATATTTATGAATAATTTTGTCCTATCCTACTCAGTTCTCTTTTATGCTTTATGTAACCCCGTTTGAAGATCGGCTGCCCCATTTATAGCTCATCCTTCTCCTTTACTTAGCTTATTTTTTATTAAGTTCATGTGTTGTCAGGTAGAGTAAATCAAGTTGAACAGGTTTGGAGACTATACTTAATCAGTTAAACTAAGCTTTCAAGTTTCAAGTAAAGGTTGGCTGGTGTGGGAATTGAAAACCTGCACCAAATTGATATTACCACCAAGCCTAGATGCAATTCACATAATAGTATATAGCATATTGCAAATGGATTTGCAAATATGAGTTTTGCAAATTTTGTTTGATTAGAAGTAAGTTTCCAATAGTTAATTTATGTTTGCATGCTTTACTGTTGAAAGTAGTTTTGGTAAAAATGAATATTATTTGAATTTAATCATTTAAACTGACTTTTAAATGGGTGGCTATCAAATTATCTTTTAATTTTATTTTATTATTTACATCTCCGTTAAAAGTACAGGAGTTCATTAATTTATTAAGGATGGTATTGTAAGCGTAACATTTGAAAATCAAACTAAATTTTGGCAAATAAAAAAGTAACAATTTTTCAGACTTCAACCAAGGTTTGGAATTCAAATCTAGTTATAGTTAACAGACTTTTGAAGATGTGAAATATGTTAAAAACAATTCAAATCTCAGTCTCAAGTCTCCAAACCAGTTTTAAAGGTGGCAAACAGTATGCCAAACATGCTTCTTTTTTTTCCCCTTGTTTTCTTTATGACAGTGTAGGTTAAACAACAATTAGAAGGACATTAGTAATGTCCATTAGTAATTCTGCTTTTCCCTATACACATACAAATTATTTTGGTGATATGTAATGTACATAACCCTCTAGTGGCTTCTATGTCAATGTTCGATCAATTTTTTATTTTTTATTTTGATAAGCTAAAATATCTATTGATAGAGTATAAGGGGTACTCCAAACCTGTTTACAGAAGAAATAATTGCAAAGGGGCGTATATGCATTAGGAAATAGGTAGAGCTTAATGTTCGATCAATATATTTTGTGGCAGAGTTAGTAAGACGTGTATAAAGTGCAATTACCAGTAATCACCACAAGAGCATTGCCCGTCTCTGAAGTGGTGGAAGATTTTAGAATCTCCTACTATAATTTCTCTCTTAGTAATTTCTGACATCCTCTTTACAGCAATATGGCAATATTCACATATTCTTGTGTTTTTCCTGACTAGAACAGGATTTCCAAGTGCCGTAGAGATGAGTCCAAAACATACAGCCAATCTTACACTATGGTTCTCAGGTAAATTTACTTTTTTCCTAGCCAAGTCTGATGGCTTGAACTTCTTGACACTATAGATAGATTTGCTATGACCAATATTCCTTGATATGATACCTAGAACATTATAAATCATGTCACACTCAACATGAGATCTGTCTTGATTCATAAATCTGTGCAGCCTAAATTTGGTCTGTACTGTGCTGCAAGCTAGAGTTTTCTCTGCTCCATCTTTCTTCATAATAGACTTTATGTGTTCCACATTCTCCCACCTCCCAGCTTCAGCATACATGTTAGAAAGTAAGACATAACACCCAGTATTATCATGCCTTATCGACAAGATACGCTCAGCAGCAAGTTCGGCTAATTCTATGTTTCCTTTGTTTCTACTTGCATTTAGTAACGATCCCCATATCCGTGCTGTAGGCAACAGTGGCATTTCTTCTATAAAATTCATTGCTTGGTCTAAGTTACCAGTTCTACCAATGAGATCGAGCATACATCCATAATGCTCTATTTTAGGCTCTATTCCGTAGTTTTGTTTCATCGAATTATAGTAAGTCCACCCTTCGTTAACCATGCCAGAATTGCTACAAGATGTTAACAGTGAAACAAAGGTGCTGTCATTAGGCTGAATGCCTCTTTCCTTCATCTCAGAAAACAGTTCAATGGACATTCTCCCCATACCATGAATGGCATAAGCCATCAGGATAGTATTCCACGATATGATATCCCTACAAGACATTTGATCAAAAATTGTCCGGGCTGTCGCTAGATCTCCACAACTTGCATACATGTATATAATTGAATTTGAAACAAATGTATTAGAGTGAAAATTCAATTTAAGTAACATGACCATGTATTTGCCTGCACTCTCTTAATGATGCCAACTTTGCATATGCAGGCAGGACACTCGCAATAGTAACTGTATCTGGTTTAAGATATTTACTCAAAAGTTCTTCAAATAGGTCTAATGCCTTCCTGTTCCATCCATTCTGAACATATAAAGCAATCATGGCATTCCACGTTATCAAGCTCTTATCCATCATTTGATTAAAGGTTAGTTCTGCCAATTTCAGTATACCAAACCCGCCATACATGTCAAGCAGAGCAGTTTCTAATACTGGATGAGGTAGAAAGCCTTTCCTTATGGCAAGTCCATGGACAGACTTACCCTGCAAAACAGCTCCTATTTGTGCACAAGGAGGAAGCAGGTTTATGAGTGTGACATTATCGACAGCCAAGTTATCATCCTTGAGCATCTTTTTCAAGGCACCAAAAGCCTGAAGTGGTTGACCATTTAGAGAATAGCCACCTATCATTGCATTCCAAGCCACAACATTTCTTAAAGATATCCTGTCAAAAACCCTCTCTGCATAACTTAGCATCCCACACTTGCAGTACATGTCAACAACTGATGTCTGAACCATAATATCTAATTCCAAACCCAACTTGAGAGCAAAGCAATGTATTTCTTTTCCTCCTAACAGATACACACAGAGAGAACACGACTCGAGAGTAATGATTAAGCTGAACTTATCTGGCCGAATACCAACTCGCAGCAATTCTCTAAACCATTTCAAAGAGCTCAAATGTTGTTGGACCGATGAATAAGCGCTAATGATAGAGTTCCAGGAAACCAAGTCCCTAACAGGCATTTCCTCAAAAACCTTCAACGCGGAACCGATGTGACCAAGCTTCCCATACATAACAATGAGTGCATTGCAAATATAAACATCTGCATCCAAACCCACCTTAATCAAGTTGGCATGAATCTTTTCGCCTTCCGTGAATGCCAACAACACACCACAAGCTTTGATCACAAAAGGGTATGTGAAATTATCAGTACGAACCCCTTGATATCGCATTCTTTGATACAAGTTGATAGCATCTAGAAACAACCCATGATCCGTATACCCTCTGATCATGACATTCCAGAGAAAGGTGTCGGAATGGCAATGGTACATTTTGTCGAACAGGGTGAGTGCATGCTGCATGGACCCAGAAGCCACAATCTCAACGAGAGCCCTAGTGAGATGAGAAGAAGAAGGTGTTGGGTTGTGAGTGTGAGTGAAGGTGGCGGTGTTGGGTTTTGGGGAGCGTTTATGGGGAGTGGTGGAGTTGAGGAAAAGGTTGTGATGGTGATGGAAGGGAAGTGCTGTACCCATTTTCAGCATCTTCTTTGAAGGAACTTTCTACTGTTTATTCATTCTTATTCAGGCGGTTAACCGTTAAATGTTGTCAATCTGGCTGCAAATGGAAGAACTACGAACTAAGAACCATCATCGTCGTTCAAAACTTATTGCTCAACAGATTATTGATTTTCTTAATCACAACTGTATGACCGGATAAATGTCTGATATATTTTAGATCGGTTTTGGGTTTGCCATTGAAAACTCGACATCTTTCCTATATAAAAGTTGGACGATTTTACTGTATAAATATGTGTTAACATTATGATTTTTTTGTTGTTGTTGTTTTTTTTTTAAATTAATTTTTTTAAAAAATAAATAATTTTTTATTTTACCATTTTTTAAAAAAACTTTAATTTTTTTATGTTTATTTTTTAAAAAAAAAATTTAAAATTTTTTTTCTTAATAATTTTTTTTCTAATGTTTTTATTAAAAATTTATTTGTATCCACTAACGGTATAAATTTTTATAATTGAAGTTTTTAAAAAATATATTTGTTTTCTAATTAATTTTATTTTTATAATTTTTTTGAATATTTTTTTATATAATTTTCTAATTTATTTTAAATTTTTATCGAATATTTTTCTTCTAATTTAATTTTTTTTTTAATATCTGTATTGACATAAATATAGGTAGAGCTATTCATATTTTGTAATTTTGTCTATATCATTGCCTTTGTTTTTTTCTATTTTAAATAACAAATATATATATCTATACTAATTAATAATGAGAAATGCTGATTTTAGTGTGGCACAATGATGTAAGCCACATGTTAAGTGATGAAATATTTTTTATTTTTTTATTTTTAATAAAATTTATATATTTTGTGTTTTAAAATATTTACAACCTGTAAAGGTACAATTTTTGGGAGTCAAACACGACAATTTCTATGAATTGACATAAATAGAGGTAGAGCTATTCATATTTTCTAATCTATTTTTTTATACATCCTTGCCTTTGTTTTTTCTATTTTAAATAATAAATCTATATATATACTAATTAATAAGGGGAATTGATGATTTTCTAATAAAATGACACATGTCAGCACCACATGATTTAAGAGGATTGGTTGATCATTAGTAATAATCGAAGAGGAACACTTAACACATAGTATTACATTATGTTTGGTAATATGATTTAAAAAAAAAAATAATATTCAATTATTTACACTCACATTATAGATAAAATTGTTTCAATATTGAAATATTGAAAGTAATGTGTGAAATAAGTCAAGAAAATGTTTGATATAGTGGGCTTTAAATATTTAGGATAAAGGGAAAAAAAGTTTCGTATATATAGATACACAATTCAGGTTATTAATGATAACAATATTATCAATAATAATAGTAATTGATGATACGGATGCAAAAATACTAATATTAATTATATATATCTATATCTATGACGAGGTATCTAATGTATAAAGTTGTGAAACTAATTATTGGATTCGGTGGTGGTTAAGATTAAAATATCTGAGTATCTGACATTAAAGGGAAAATTCGCTTGTAACACGGTTCACTTCCAATAGCACGAACCACAAATTACTTTTGAGTTTTTAGTACAACCAACATATTAGTTCACATGAAAATAAGTACGGGCAAAAGAATTGTGACCAAGCACTCCATTTTTTTCCATCCACATAAGAACCCAAGTTAGTCCTCTTTGGGTATCAATTTAGGGCCCGTTTGGTGGTCATGATAGGATAGGGGCGGATAGGATAAGGGAGCAGGATAGGAGTAGGATGGGATATGAGCAGGATAAGCTGTTATCCTATCCGACGTTTGGTGTCCACCAGATAACCAACAGGATAGCATTATATTATCCTGTCTTGTGTTTGATGCAAACCAGATATTGTCAGGATATGATATATATTATATACAAATGACCAATTTACCCTTATATCAGAATTACATATTTTTTTTTAAAAAAATTAACTTTCCTTTTTAAAAAAAATATTTTGTACATTTAAAATTATAAGAAATTATATTAAAAAAACTTATAATTTTGTACATTTTATACATTTTGTACATTTTATAATTTTATACATTTTGTACATTTTATAACTTTTTTGTTGTTGTATATTCTGTACATTTTATAAATTTTCTTTTTAACATTTTGTACAAAGGGGTGATTAAATTGCAATTAATAATTAACCTTCGTTCAAAATGCACCTTAGTACATTATTACCAATATAACCGTTGTCCAAAAACTCTAATAAACATAATTGCATTACTACCTCCAATTGCAGCAACACAACGTAACAATAGACTATAGTATAAACACTTTTGTTAGACCTGCAAAATATTTCATTTCCTCCAACGCAAAGATTCAATGCAACACTTTGAGCTCCAAGTAACATAAAACTCCATTCATTAGAAACAGTAAACATAAATAAATGTCTCTTGTCATTGTCATTGATAAGTTTCACCAAACAATCTAGAAAGTTAAACAACATAAACAAAGTTCATCAAAATTAAGTAATAGATAAACTAAGTCATCTATAGAAATCACTCTATTAACGACTTAACAAATGTAAAGCGAAACGCCTCATCATTTGAAAAATGTGCAATCGATGGGGCACGGATAGAATTTTTTCTGCTGCAGCAATACAGTCTTGGTCACTTAAATCCATTTTTTTTCAGTTCATTCATGACACTCCTGGAATCATCAAACACATCTTTATCAACTCCAAGGTGATTTACAGCTTCACCCAATCTATCTGAGCTTGTTTCTAGCCACTTCCCAAAACTCTTTCCTAATTCAGCTATGCTATTAGCAATGGCATTTGCTCCTCTATTTCTCTTCCTCTGTAGACTTCCCTCATTATCATTCTTCCTTTTAGATTGATTGACAGATGCTGACTGAGTCAAATCTACAACATCATTATCATCATTTTGTTCTTCCTCTTCTTTATCTAACTCCTCAACAACATCAGCAGGGGTAACAGCTCCTTTACCAGTAGCACGATCTTTTCCGAAAGCAAGAGCAAGCTTATCAAAAAGTGGGACCGATGTATTCCTGTAGCTTGCAGCATTTGGATGACTCTACACAAGAATACAAATAAAAATTATTTAATTATTCATAAATAGAAACTGAAACAGAATAATTCATTATAGATAAAAAAAAATAATAACCTTTATATACTCATTCCACACATTATCACTGTCCACCTTAATCATTTTCTTCTCATCATCCCAACCAAACCCACTTTGATTTTGCATATCATAAAATATTCCATACAGTGTCCTCAACCTTTTCATTGCAGACTCAATGTGTGGCTTCACCTTAATTCCACATCCAGGAAACTTTTGCTCTATTTTTGTCTCAGCCGTTTTCAAAGTATTTGCTTTAAATTGGCCATTATCACATCTTTGACCTTGGTTCACAGCTTCAATCAAGATATCAAGAAATGCTTCATCCTCCTCATTGGACCATTGCCTGCGATCTCTTTTTTTCTTGCCACTTTGTTGCATAATGCTTTCAGATTCCATTCCTATCTTATTATCAAAGTATAAATCACAAAACTTTTACAAAATATTCCAAAAAACATGAAATACAAACATAACCAAATACAAAAACTAAAATATGATGCAGCAAAACAAAAACATAGGTGTTCCAAATCCTTATGGGGCATACACAAATTGAACAAACCAAATTAAAACAAAGTCACCAATAAAATTACAAACAAACCAAACTAATAGGACCAACATGTTAATAAGGCCCTGCATTCCACATTTGTGTTGCTAGGTTTTCTCTCCAAGCAGACCATTCGTCAGTAGCGTCAATTGTATTAATAGGAGCAACATGTTCCATGTCCTCATTGTGTAGTTGTTCTTCCAATTCTGCACCTAGTTGTTCTTCCATTGGATCAGTAGGCATTTCTCTTCTAATAAAATTATGCAAAAGGCAACAAGCAATTATAATGCGGTTTTGAATTTTGATTGGGTAAAAAGACCGACTTCTAAGTATAGCCCCATGCATTTTTAACAATCCAAAAGTCCTTTCTATCACATTTCTTGCCATAGAGTGTCTCATATTGAAGATCTCTTCTTTACATGTTGGTGTGTATCCGCGTCTCCATTCACTACGGTGATATCGATATCCTCTATATGGAGCAAGAAATCCTTCACAATTTGTGTACCCAGCATCCACAAGATAATAGTACCCTATAATAAAATATATCCGTCAAATTAAAACATAGCTATTATACATTTTTTACTATTACAATAAAATCCCAATGATTCTTGTTACCTGTTGGAACATTTAAACCATTCCTCCTAGAAATGGCATCTCTCAATACCCTTGAGTCTGATGCAGATCCTTCCCATCCAGGTAACACATATAAATTTCATATCCCTGGAACATACTCCTAGGACATTTGTAGATATTCCCCCTTTCCTATTACGATATCGGGGCTTATCAATAGCTGGTACAATAACTTCGATATGTGTTCCATCTAATGCCCCAAGACAACTCTATAAGCAAATCCAAATAGAAAGCAAATGTTTTAGGAAAAAATATAACACATTTGCAACACATCATAAAATAGATTCTAAAACACAATACACTAACATTGTACTTTAAACCATTTCCATCTTTCATCCAAGAAATCTTCCGGAACCGGATCCGATGCTCCAAGAAGTGTTTCTTGCATTCGTAAGACACCATTCAGCACTAAATTAAAGTACCTACCAACCGTTTCTCCGGATCTTTTAAATAGAAACTTAATAACACGGTTCTTAGAATGATGTGCCAATATGTGTAAGAACATAGCTACTTGTTCTTCAATACTCACTAGTCCATCCTCTTTTAATTTACCTTCGTTACGAAGGAGAGCACATAATAACCGAAAGGACCTAACATCCATAGGAAGTTGATCAACAGTTGTAACATCATCATGTCTTATTAACCTCTCTAAAAATTCTCCCCTCAAACCTTCTCTATCCATTGGCTGTTGCCTTAGACTTTGATTTTCATAAAACCATAGTGCAGCATGACTCATTGCCATAAACATTGCAAAGCAAAGCCCAACCATCTCTAAAAATGTTTTCTCCAAAATTAGATATGACATAAATTGAAGCTGTTTTGCTGAATCCATACTTTTACCTATAAAATACATTGAAAATATTCCATATCCATATAAGGAAGCAACATGAATTGCTTAGGAATAGATCATTACTCAAACAACAGGCAGGTAAAAGCAAGCAAGGAAAGCAAAACCATGTGAATCCCGTTCCCATGGCACCCAACCCACTTGTGACTCAACCCGAACTCACCTTCTAATATCTATTAGTAATCAGTAATCACCAAAAGGAATAAAAAAATATAGACAATGAAAAATGGGGTGGGGAATTTCTAAAAAAAAAAGGGACATAAAAAAATATAGACAATGATACTCCTTCTATTCATTCTCTCCCCGATCTATATGGCTATCAACCCAGCAGCAGCCACAAAGTCACCCACAGTGGCTGTTCAAAGTAAACAGGGAGACCAAAATCCCAAACATAAGAGAAAGATAATAACTAGCATATTTATGTAATCCCAATCTCAAGTTCTAACCACTGCACTTCCTCCTCTGTATCAATTGATAAATGGCCGTATACCAAGAAATAAAATACGAAAAAAACTTATTAATAAATATTCATAACCAAGTTTCTTTGTGGCTCAAATTAAATATTAATAAACGTATAGACAATTGTAGAATCCCCCTTATACAGAATATGAGATCAGATTTGCAGATGGGCAAGTGACCAGATGAGAGCAAGCGGCGGTCTGAGGCGAGAAACAGTATAAGCTAAGCATGTGAACAAGGACAGTCAAGCATGTGAACAAACATAATAGTTAAATGGTACCAAAATTGCAAAACAGAGAAAACAAACATAACACCAAAAGAGAAACTAATTTTTTTTCTAAGCACATGAACAAACACGGTTCCAGAAGAGAAACTAATTTTTTTTTCTAACCACATAGAACAAATTTATAACCAAAAGAGAATCCTAACCCCAAAAAAAACCCCAAAATCGCACCCAAAAAAAAAGGAACCTTAACCCCAAAAAAAAATCATCTTTTTTGATAACAAAATGAAAGAGAGGAAGGAGAATGATGTCCAAAAATCAAATTATGCACATGAGCAAATTGTCACCCAAAAAAGAATCCAACCCCAAAAAAATCCCCAAAATCAAGCCCCCAAAAATCCCCAATTTTGAAAACAAAAAATGAAAGAGAGGAAGGAGAATGAAGTAAAGAATGTTTACATGGTGAAGACGGAGAAGACGAGCACAGGTGTGGAGAGGAAGGTGGCGAACACAGGTGTGGATAAGGAGAACAGAAGAAGAAACGTTGGGGAGGGGGGGAGTGTGGAGAAGGAGAACAGAAGAAGAAACGTTGGGGAGGGGGAGAGTAATGTTTCTGATGGAGGGCTGGAGTGGAAATGAAAAATGCTATCCTATCCTACTTGTTTCTAACCCAGCCTCACCCCTAGGATAAAATTTTAACTAGTGGGTAGGATAGGATAAGCTGACAGGATAACCATATCATATCCTGTTGGTTCACCAAACTACGGATTAAAGTAGGATAGGATAACTTATCCTATCCTATCTTCCCTATCCTGGCCACCAAACAGGCCCTTAAAGTTCACATCAATTTAACCGCTCCATGTATTTTTGGCCATTAATGAAGGAAAGTATCTTTTAGGTATAAAATTATCCGTGATTAAACTTTTGGAATAGATGGTTATATATATAATATGGTATTAAACCCTAACTAGGTGATCTAAAGTTTTATCTTTGTTGCCATAATTCTATTAATAAAAAGTTAAATTTTGATCAACAAGGTCTAGCACGATTGATAGATAGTTGGATTCATTAAGTATGTTGTTAGGAATTCGATTCATATCTTGTGTATGAATTTTATTTTATTTTTGAGGCATGAAAAAGATATTGTTAAGAGAAATAATTTTCACTTTGATGATTCCTACATTTATCAGTCTCTGGTTATCCACGGTTAATACCTTTGATGTATAAAAAAATTAAATTTTGGCACACATGCGGCATGTTATTGTACATGCTTAAACCTCAAATCGCTCTTGGATTTAGAAGGTGTATTAATATTAAATAGATAATATCAAAGCCTAAACTTTTAAGAGAGATTATTACAAGACATTATCATCTTTATATACTTCTTTTTTTTTTTGACAAGATCTTTATATACTTCTTAAAAATTTGAAATAAAAGGTAATATCATTTTCTAGTTTATCAGATGTCTTAACATCTTTTGGGTTTGAGATTAATCTCTTGGTTCACATAGTGATATAGAGTAACCCACAACCTATAATCCTCCTCCTAGCACTCGTCTCTCAGAGTCCGTGCATGCCTTTTTGAGAACTAACCCTTTCATTAAATCTAACTTTGATTTACCCGGACTTATATCACTAGTACAATAAGTGCTTTTTACGTCAGTTAAAATTGATTTTTTACGTCGAGAATCTTGTAGCGTAAATACAGTGGCGTTAATAGTTAATATTTTAACGTCGATTGAGAGCTGACATTAAATATAAAACTATTAACGTCGCTTCTTTAACAAAACGGCGTTAATTTTGTAAAAATTAACGCCGATTATGTAAACAATCGACGTTAAACATAAAATTATTAACGTCGGTTCTTTAAGACAACGGGCGTTGATTTTGTTAAAACTAACGTCGGTTGTTATAAAGAAGCGGCGTTAAAGGTATCATTTTAACGTCGGTTGTAATAAACAACGGCGTTAATAGGTTTTTTTTTAATTCAGTTTTAAAATATCACTCCCCTCATCTATCCCCGCATTCAATCCCAGGTAACACGAATATCACACACATTACAGAATTGCAAAGGAAAATTGAACAATGGGGGGACTTAAACCCAAAACCCATGTATATATATAAATAAATTTTAGTTCCAATGTCTAAAAAACAAAACTATCTAAGGATATATATATACATGTTATTAATTAGTTTCTAAAGTCTAACAAAAAAACTATTCATCTAAGTAGTGCGGAGGTATGTTGTCAATTCCTTTTTCAGCCGCATACTTGAAGAAGAATTCAAATGAGCGCATCCTCAAGTCTCTTAACTCTTCTTCTTCAATAGGCGATTGGTCGATAAATGCCTAGACACGTTCAAATAATAACAATAACATCAATGCAAGTCATCTTCAAAACTATAATATATAACTTACCAAGTTGTTTAAATATTACCTTCTTCCATCCATCCGTAATAGATGCGGAGACTATGTTCATCATATGAAGCATCACATAATAGCCGCACGACCACCCGTCAATTTGAAATCGAGACTACCAACAAAATTAATTTCAACGTCAATTGAATATACATATAAATTAGTAATTATAATATTAATTATTTGATAAATAAACTACCAAACCTTGAGGATGTTCCATACAGGATTTGCTTTAGCCTTAGAAGTCCTACTTCTCCCGTTGGCACTACTTATGCTAGTCGCCTTCAGCGCGCTATCATAAACAAATAATCATGTCGATCAATTAACAAACTCATATATCATGTGTGTAATAAACTAAAAACAACTGATATTAAAACTTAAATTAAATTTAATATTAGTTACTTACTTATTTACAGCTTTCACCACCTTCGGTGGCGGATCTTGGTGGAGAGAGCAGAAGAATATGACAGTATGCCTAGACGGGTGAAGTACCAACAATTGCCAATGGCGTTCCATACAGTAGGGAGCCAGATATAATTCTTTCGGATTGTCTCCCAACAAGTTCCCTAAGTATTTACTCAATGCATCTTTAGCAAAGAATTCGGGCACAAGGATTGACGGATCTAAGAAACCGTAAACTGATGCAACGCCCTTATCAAGCTGAAGACGATGGAGATACCTAAGATATGAAAAGGTGTGGATGTTAATTACATAATATATATATATATATATATTGAAATTAAAATAAATTATTAAATGGAAAAATATCAAAAATAAATAAGTTATAAAATTAAAATTAACTTACGTGCACCAGAGACTGATGACATTGCTGTTCATCCAGATGTTATTTCTGCAGGCGTTCCCGAGATCGTCACCAACGAAGGAAAATATCCTCTGTTGATCTGGGCGTGCCACCCATCCATCGTGATCCAATGGACATACAAAAATCTCAAACGCATAATCCTCACCAAGTGAGAACAAACGAGTGATAGGTGGCAATGACACCGAGCGTCGACTTGGCCTTGATTTAGGAAAAATAAAATAAATAAGTTGTTGATAATTAAAAAAACACAAGTAATTAGTTGACTAATTTGGACATTAATAATGAATAAATACCTTTGTTAACATTTCGAGCTCACGTCGTTTGGAGTCCAACTCAAGCTCACGCCTTTTCATTTCCAACTCATGCTCATGGCGCTGGACTTCCAACTCCCGCTCCCTAGCTGCCAACTCATCGTCCTCCACATGTGCCCTACTAAAACTCTCTTTTGTGCTCACATGTGAAGGGTTGGCAAGCCCTGCGGTGTCCTGGGATGTACCGACGGAGGAAAGCTCTCTGGCAAGTGCCTGCTTGAATTCTGGGTTGGATATTAAGCCTTGCATCAGATGTGATGTAATAGCTGGGTTGGACATGAGGTGCTGAGTAATGTCAGCCAAAATTGATGCTTCATTGACCACCCGCTTTCATGAAGCAGACTTGCCATAATATTGTTTGATGGTCACGTTCCCAGGAACACCGAGAACCCGACCAGGATGGTCTTTCTTGCCTAGAGCAATCATCAAGACGTCCTACCGTCCAGAAGGGACGAATGCGTCCTGGGAGGATTTTGCTTTAAGATCCATCTACAATGAAAAAAAAATGAAAAAACGTGCAAGTGAAAAGTGTTGCAAATATCTATACAAATATCAATTGAAATCAAGTTAATTATTTACTTACAATCTTATATGCCACTTCGCGAGTGGCATCAGCTTTAAAAGATCCCGTCTTTGTCATGCGGCCGGCTAACCAGACATCCTCGCGGTCGATGTCCGACGGAGGACTTGATGGTGTGCCCTCAGGCACCTCTCCTCTTTCAATCCTAGCAGAGTGCTCTTCCTGCTTCGCCCTCAGCCTATCCGTCATCATCTGCTCGATCCGAGTCTGGTACTCACCCTGAGACATGGTGTGGCGGTGGACGTTCTTCGCCTGATTCTGCCGACCCTTATTTGCCTTAGCCTATTCAAACAAAAACACATAATTAAATACGGTTAAATGATCTATAATAAGCATACAAAATTAACTTAATCAACCAACCTGAAATTCTCCATCCTGTCGACTCCTGGCAAACATATCCCAAGTATCCTGATCAATCCAGGGGATAATCCGAGAACATTTTATCAAGCCGCTTCTTCCCGGATACACGATTGCTGGTAAGATCATGCTTGAACCCATTCCAACGCTTTGATGCCATTTTCATACATTTATGACGATGATCCTCGTCATTTGGCACAGTCCAAGCTACCTACACATTAGATACATATATAACAACTGGATGGATTATAACTCGGATAATTATCTAATAATGTAAATCAAACGAATGTAAAGGTAAAATACCATGATAGCCTCCCAAATCTGATCCTTAACGTTCTGTGGAACGTCATTCCAGTGGTTGTAGTTGATGCTTACGTGCTGCTTCGCTTGTAGAAACACCCACTTATTAAATTCTTTAGCACGGGGTCCCTGGGCATTTAGATTAGCATCGAAGGAAACCTCAAGCTTCTGTCCGCTCTGCCTGTCTTTCTCTAGTTTCTTCAACGAGGTGGCTCCTCTACCCCGTTTCCTATGAGCCTGTGATGTCTGTATGGACAAAAAAATGACAAAATAGAGGGTTGTAACATTATAAACTTACATTAAAAAGAAGGACTAAAGATAGTATATAACATGTAAACTTACACTAGAATCAGGCGTAGGCGTGATCGGGTCCTGCGAAACCCCCACAGTGTCATCCCGTGCATGTGGGCTATCCGACTGATCCATATGTATGCCTGTTCAGAAACAATATATATGTATTAACATAGGTTATAACTCAAAATAAATACAGAAGTATAAATAAAAATAACTAGATAGGTCATGTAGATATACAAAACATCTATATATCCAATATAAGGACAATACGGGAGATTGAAAACTATAGTTTTTGAAGATTAATGCCAAGCACTGGTCACGGCCTGGCCGTGATGTCCATCACGGTCGTAACGTGCCAACTGAACCAGACCCTCATAGGCAGGACTGATCACGGCCTAGCCGTGATGAGCATCACGGCCGTGACAGATCAACCAGCAGAGCAACATGCACTCAAAACCAAAAATAGAGACATTCCAAACAACTCAAACTCACGGTTTAAAGTTACAACTACTGAGACTACAGTTTCAACATACACTCAAAACCAAAAATAGAGACATTCCAAACAACTCAAACTCACAGTTTCAAGTATCAACTACTGAGATTACAGTTTCAAACCAGCAGAGCAACATGCATGCACTCAAAACCAAAAATAAAAAAATGTGCCCTAATTAAAGACTCACCAGAAATAGCCGCTCGCGTGGTGGTGGGGGGAAGCTCGAGTGGTGTTCAACGTTCGATGTGGTTACTGAGAGCAGAGGGACAATGAGAGTTAGTGCGCGGGAAGGGGAAAGAGAGATGTCAAGTTATTGCAAAGAATGAGCGGGCAAGACAGAATTAGGGGTTAAGAGTGTACCTCACGGTGGTGGCGAAGAAGCCCTCGCGGTGGTTGCGGTGGAGATGAGCTCGCGATTAGGGCAGAGTGAGAGCGAGAGTGAGGGTTGAGAGTGAGGGGTTGACCAAGATGAAAAGAGACGTACAGAGAAGTGCAGAAGGCACGCGGGTGTAAACGTTATAATTAAAATAAAATAACATTTTACGTCAGTTGTTAGTAAAACCTGACGTTAAAGGTCATATATTTAACGTCAGTTGTCTTAATAAACTGACGTTAAAAACACTCACACTTCTTACGTCAGTTGTTAGTAAAAACTGACGTTAAAGGTCATATATTTAACGTCAGTTGTATTAAGAAACTGACGTTAAAAACTTCTTACGTCAGTTGTATTACACAACGGATGTTAAAAGTTTATTAGTTTCTGCAAAAACATTCATTCCTTTGACTGCTGTGCTACTTACCCATTCACCTTTAATTTGTACCTAATCCTCTTAATGAGCATTAAGTTTATAGATAAGTTTTCAAGAAAATCAGAATAGCTTAGTAACTTCATCCACTGCTCCTATAAATAGCTTCCTTCCATCCTTTTAATTTTTCTGCTTCACAATATAGCTCTGCCATGGAGACTAACTTCATCACTCTTTCTTCCTATTCCTAGACTCAAAGATCTTTGTCTTAATGGTCAAACAACTTCTGAGTTTGAGTAAATCACTTTACATGGATATTAAGGTTGGGTGAATCACGTAATGTGATTCTCTCACTTTATTTCATCCCCGTCATCCCTTTCACTTTGCTTTGGAAGCAAGTGATTGTGGATTCAAGATGATGCATCAAGGAATTCCACTGAAGAAGAAAGATGCAAAGATCCATTTCACTTTGCTTTCGTTTGCTAGTGATTTGGGATTTACTTTGCATCATGGAATTCAAGTGAGGGAGGAGGTGATGCATCCATTGGAGTTTCGATGACAGGATGAGAAGAAAATGATGTTGATGCGAGAAACTTTTTTATATTTTAGGGCTATGTTGCAGAAATTTTTTATCTTTTAATCATGTAATTTTAACTTATGAATCGCTTCAATGTCATACGATTTGATTATACATATAACTTGTTTTATGTTAAGTGTTTATTTATTTTAATTTGCACAAGAATTTGTTTACTAATTCAAGCTAATTAATAAAAATTAAAAATAAACTTGTATAAAAAAAGGTTTAGAAATAAACTGCAGTACTATATGGAGTGATCTGCGTTAAGAGGGACAACAGGGACATGACAACCAATGAAATGAGTTTCATAATTATTTACGTCGATTATTTATAGAAGCGACGCAAAATAGTGATTTAATATTTACAAACTGCCACCACCTCATTTTTAATATCAACTTAATTTATGACTGCCAAGTTCCCGTATATTAATTACATTATTTCCAATATTGATTCTGCACGTTTATAATATATAGGATTATTTACGTCAGCTATTTATTTAACTGAAGTAAAAATCAAACTTTTAACGTCGGTTTTTAAAAAGCGACGTTAACAATAAATATTTTTTATTTTAAAAACACTTTTAACATCAGTTTTTTTAAACAACTGACGTTAAAAGTGTATAGATATCTGCAAAAACATTCATTCCTTTGACTACTGTGCTATTTACCCATGCACCTTGTAACTCAATCCTTTTAATGAGCATTAAGTTTATAGATAAGTTTTCAAGAAAATCAGAATAGCTAGCTTAGTAACTTTTCATCCACTGCTCCTATAAATAGCTTCCTCCCATATATCCTTTTAATTTTCTGCTTCATAATATGGCTCTGCCGTGGAGATTAACTTCATCACTCTTTCTTCCTATTCCTAGACTAAGGTATTTGTCTTAATGGTCAAACAACTTCTGAGTTTGAGTAAATTACATTACATGGGTGATAAGTTTGAGTAAACTACATTATGTGAGTTGCTCACCTTATCACCTTCCGGAGAATCAGCTGCTGGAGGGCTAATCAGGTGCTCGGGGGTCACAGTTCCAAAACCTCAGCTTTGGCAGCAAGTGACCGTCTTGGAAGTCTCTGGAACCACTGTCTTTGCTTGAAACAGATCTAGTGCACCTGTTTTTGCCTCTCTCTTGAGCTCTCTCATGCCTCCCAGTTTTCTGAGGTCTTCGGAGTATATATAGTTTTTCCTTTGGCATATTTCATAAAACTCTCTGATGGGATGTAGCTTTAATGTTTAGGATTTTAAACCCTTTCAATGTAACTTTTTATAGGATTTTAAACCCTTTCAATCTTCTGTATCAGTATGTATTACACTTCATGAATGAGATCCGGTTTGGGTTATTGATTCATCATATATTTCGCACATATATTTTAGTTTTCAAAACAGAAACACAAAACATCAAAGCAATTCATGTGAAACTGAAACTTTGAGGAAGGCAATGCGGAAGGGATCGTATACTAGATCAAATTAAATATTAAATTAACCTTTAACATCTGTTGATGTAAGGACTGACGTTAAAAGTGAAGTGACTTACTTTTAACGTCAGTTCTTTATCGAACTGACGTTAAAATGTTCACTTTTAACGTCAGTTCTTTATTGAACTGACGTTAAAAGTGAGTCACTCCACTTTTAACGTCAGTCATTAAAACAACTGACGTTAAAATTGAATTAATGAAGTCTGATATTTACAAAACTGTCACCGCCTCTTTTTTAACGTCTAGCTTTTGGTTAACTGACATAAACTTTTACCGTCTAATGTATATTTTCCACTAGTGTATTATGCCTGCAACAAATAGTCCTGACCTAAAATTCACTTACCAATTAAGACCTGCCTACAAATAAATGCATGAAACTTTGGCAAAAAAGTTCTCCGAGATTGTAATCACATTCATGCACCCTTTTAAAATTCAGCCAAAGTACCAAAACAAGTTTTATTCCGCATCAGTTGTGAAAAGGATATTTCAAGTTCTAGTATAAAATGAATGAGTTCTACATTAACTCCTCTAAACTAGAATATATCTACATACTGTTAAACTAATATTGAACATAAGAAAATGAAGACACACACAACAAGTATTCACAAGCTCAATTCTCTTCTGGGATGCATTGTAGGGTAGAACTCCAGCACTTGTGGCAGTTCCTCTTAAGTGGTTTATCTCCGGGTTGGTGCTTTTTCCATAACAGATTCAATCTTTGTTCCACTGTTGAGGAAGGCACCGTCACAGATGATATTGTTGGCACTTGTGCTTCACCTTCTACACCACTCATAACTTCTAACAGCTTCTTTAAGTCACTCTTTTTCACCACAATCTTCATCCTCTTGACCCCTCCATCTTCTTCTGTGCATGAAACAACTCCTACGCCTCCGTTGTCATTTTCTTTTCCAACTATTGCTTCCAACAGATGATGTTTACTTGTACTCTTCTTTGGATTTGGAACTCTAAAGAAACCAAACCCTCTCCTCAACGAAGCATTGCCTGAAACTGCAGCATTTAACTCCATCTTGCTTAAAGTTTAGAGCTTCAATTCTCTAGTATATATGTTGCTAGCTGTTTGTGTGGATATGAAAGTTGAACACTATATATATAAAGCTCAAGCTGTGCTCAACTTTCAATATATATATATATATATATATATATATATATATTGATGGCAAATGATGTATGAATGTCAAATAGTGGTTATTATCTGGCATTCCTTGCTTTATTATTTTAATTAACAGAACCATTAATGGTTAAAATAAAAAGTGGGTGTAGCGGTGCTACTATCCCATGCATAAACTAATGTGTCAACTCAAGGAATAAATATTGAAATGAGGTTCTCCAACTGCTCACATGGTGTTTAATGCTTATGCCAGTTTGCAGCACTTATTATTGGGCGAATCATAATTGAAAATGACACGTTTTCATGAAAGGGATAGTTTTTAAGTCAAGTAAGCGTGTTATCTTATCTACAATTCTACGAGGAAGAAGAAATTGAGTTAGGCTCTCAGTTGAGACTTGAGATAGGCATAGAAAATTGTTTTAAGTTTAAACCACATCACATACAACTAATGGCGAATTACAGTTGGCAGTTATGGGGGTGGTTAGTGTAGGAGGAGATGCCTGGAGAATTTAGACCCAATTGTCTAATACAAGATAGGTTTGGATCACATATATAAAATTTGATAATTATGAGCTGTGTTTATACTTTAGTCTGTTTCAACTATATAATTCACTCGAATCTCTTTGACCCTTTTCCCCCATGTTTTTATAAGTACTGTTTGGAATATATCAGAGCGAGGCTTTCTTTATTTGCTTTCATATAAATTTATTATGGTTTTTTTGGGATGAATCCGGGTATCCTCCGGTTTGGAAGTCGGCTAATCCCCAAGTATTGAGACTTATTTTAGGGGTTGATCCATCCCTCTGAATCTTTCTTTCATCACACATGAAACATAAATCGAATCCCTAATCATATATTTAAGCCCATTTATCTATCAAGTGTCCAAATTTAGTATGTAAAGCAAAAAGAAATGCATTTCTTGTAGCCGCCACTAATTGTATTTATTGGCTCACCCTGTTTGACAAGTTTTAGTTGAATTCTAGTTTCTAGATTTTCTCTGCGCAGCCCAACTACACAGAACGTGAAGAGATATGGCTAATAAATTTTGTTGAATCTGTAATTGAATTATTTTTGAGATGTTATGTAAAAATTATGGTTAATGTCAAAGATCAGATAAAGCTTAGCGAGTAAAAGTGTAAGTGAGAAAATAAGATTATATTTATTCTTAATTAGTGTACGTTACATTTTAGCTAAATACACTATTACTTCATCATTTTACATCTTTTTTTTTTTCCTCACCTTAGAGAAGCCTGATCGATAAAGATCAGATGATGCTGTGAGTAATTATTCCCCCCACCCAAGATGCAGTTTCTAAAGGGCTTTATTTTAACATGATTCCATCCTGGTGCTGGTGCATGCACATATACAGTTTAATGGTCAAGCCATGTGGATGGGTACACACTTTTAACTTTGAGAACGTTATTTTCTAAGAATGGAAACCTCTTAATTCCTCACCTTCCGTGCATAAGTTGGATCCAACAGTTGTCTCGTGGCCTAGCAAAATAACCTCTTTTTTTTTTTGTTGATATAAACGGACCAATATTATTAATTAAACATTAGAGGAAGAAATTCCTCTTACATCATCCTGGAGCAGCAAACTTAACATAGGCCAGGGTCTCTCTACTAAGCATACAGAGAAAGTCCCTAAATGACGTTTATGGAGTGGTTTGACACAGTGAGTTCAATTACTCAGAAGTCAAACCCAAGGTGTAAAAGCCATGGTTGGTTGGTGGCATCAGTCACAACTCACAGCAAGTACATCATCGATTCATCATATCTGGCTAGAATAGAATGGTATATTATATATTATATCTTTTAAGTTACAATGAACGACACCTCAACTCATCAGCCGAAGTAGGAAAGCTATTAATAACATTTTAGCTTCAAGGATAATAAATGAAGGTTATAACTTTTTACTATCGACGTACCTAACCAAGGTTTTGAAAAGCAAGACAGCAGAACATGGGAGGTTCTACCGTGTTGGCATTTCATGCGGGAAAGTGACGAAATTGACAGCTCCATGGTGCATGGAGTCTTGTGGGATATGAATGACCTTGGAATTGTCCACTTTTCCAAGTTTTTTAATCCTTGTTATTCTTTTGTTTCTAAATCACAATTATCAATATGATCAAAAAATCACAATTATCATTTATCTATTATTGTTTCTAAAACGAAAGTGTTTTATTAATATTTATAAAGTATGTCTTAAAAAAGGATGTAAAGGAAAATGATGTGAGAGTATGATAACAAAATAAATTATGCATAAAATTGAGTTTATTTTAAGTCCAGGTGATCGTCACTTGTCTAATTACGGGAGTACCGCTTTCTTGATATTTACCAACAGGACGAGTGGAACACACACAGCACACAGGAATATGCAAATGCAAGACAGGCTAACAAAACAAGTAAAAACAAAATTTTGATTTTGATACATGTGAGTATACAATTTTTTTTTATATGTGAATCAATCATAAATAATCTTATATGTGATTAGGAAGTTAAAATAAAAATAAAATATTATAATAATGAGGTAATTTATATTTGGCTGAAAATATAAAAAAATATTTCACTACAAGAAATGTGATTTTTAGTGACTAAAATTTAGTAACAAATATAAAATTGGTCACTGATTATTATTTGACTATGTATTGTTTCGTTACTAATATTATCTATAATAGTGACTGAGCGACAATTCGTCATTAAAACTTTGTCTTTAATAACCAAAATATATGCATCACAAATGATCGGTCACTAATATTATTCATAATAATAATCAAGCGATAATTCGTCGCTATAAATTTATTGTCAATGACCAAAATATAGGTGTCACAAATAATTTGTCACTAATATTATTCATAATAGTGACTAAATGACAAAACGTCACTTAATTTTATTGTCAATTGTCACATATAGTTCATTACTAATACTATATAGAATAGTGACAAGAGACAATTCGTCACTATAAATTTATCATTAATAACCAAAATATGCATCACAAAAATTTATCTTTTAAAAAGATATTGCAAGATATGTTCTCTATTTGTTGACTTCTTTTATCAATTCTTCAAAATTTTAAAATCATATTTTTCCCCCATAAACAGGGGATTTTGTGCCATCTTTTTTTTCTTTTAACGTCATACACATTTTCTTGCGCCAAAGACACTTTTCCTTTCAGAAAACCGTCCACCCCTGATAAACATGGATTTTTGATCAAATTGGGTTCCTTTTATATACTATTTATCAGTTTAGGGTTATTCTGAAACTATTTATCAATGGGGGATTCTTTTGGATACGTGACATATTTTATTTTTTTTCACTCTGACGGATCAAAGACGTCAGTCTGACTGATCAAAGACGCCAGTCTGACTGACGCCTACCACCTTTTGACAAAAGATAGGCGCCACTGCATATGGCGCCTCCCCCTGCAGTGCACCACGTGGCACTACAGGGGGCGCCCCCTACCTCACCCCAACCAAAAATTAGACGCCTGCAATTTTAAAGGAACAACGCTACAAAAAAAATTATACTATGGGTACAGGGAATAACGATGACATTAATGATAAAGTATCTATTTAAAACAACAAGAGACAATAAAAAAAATCTCGTAATAATGAGTAACAAATAATATCACAGGAGGCATAAAAAAATAATAGCAATAACAATTTATACCAATAAATATTCATCAATTATTACAGTAGTAAAAAAAATTACCTTATAAGAATTAAATGAAAGTCACCTGCAATTTTAAAGAAAGTCACCTGCAATAAAAAAATTACCCTAATAACAAGTAACAAATAATATCACAAGTAGTAAATAATATTTACTCTAACAATGCTGTTGAAACTAATTTCCATATAACAACAGGAAACATCATGACAAACTTATTAGGGTATATACGGCACGGGTCCAGTTACTAGTATATATGTATTTAAAAGAGTTTAATTGTTATACGTTGTCGGTGTAAAGTTTTTTATACTATCAATCAATCACAAACCATGATATTAATGACTTTTAAGGTGATTTGGATAAGAATCAAAGATTTTCAATAACGTGACGATTTATTATTGATTAACAATATAAATTTTTTTTACACTGATAATATATATCAATTAAACTCTATTTAAAATGAGTTTCTACTCAAGAACTTTTAATTTCAAATATGCTGCCAAAGCATTGATCAATATCGGTTACGTAGGTCAATAATAATGTGGTCTGCATTGAAATGAAGACGGCTATGAAACCAGTCAACAATGATCTTAATCATAGAGAATGTCGTAAATTCATCTCAAATAAATAATAACCCGGCATCCGTTAAATGATTATTTTTGTAATAGTTTATTATAAATAATTTTAATATGAACAATATTAAATGTCTTTTTTTATTGCCTCTTGTTGTTTTAAATAGATATTTTATCATTAATGTCATCGTTACTCCCGATACTTATAGTATAATTTTTTTTGTTGCGTTGTTCATTTAAAATTGCAGGTGACTTTCTTTTAATTCTTATAAGGTAAATTTTTTTTTTTACTACTGCAATAATTGATGAATATTTATTGGTATAAATTGTTATTGCTATTATTTTTTTATACCTCCTGTGATATTATTTGTTACTCATTATTACGAGATTTTTTTTATTGCCTCTTGTTGTTTTAAATAGATACTTCATCATTAATGTCATCGTTACTCCCAATACTTATAGTATACTTTTTTTTGTAGCGTTGTTCCTTTAAAATTGCAGGCGTTCAATTTTTGGTTGGGTTGAGTTGGGTTGGGGTGGGGGCCGCCCCCTGTAGTGCCACGTGGTGCACTGCAGGGGGAGCCGCCATCTGCAGTGGCGCCTTTGAAGGCGCCATCTGCAGTGGCGCCTACCTTTTGTCAAAAGGTGGTAGGCGCCAGTCTGACTGGCGCCTTTGACCCGTCAGAGTGAAAAAAAAAATATGTCACGTGTCCAAAAGGACCCCCCATTGGTAAATAGTTTCAGAATAATCCTAAACTGGTAAATAGTTTCTAAAAGAAATCATGTTTGGTCAAAAAGCCTGAGAAACATACACTCCCCATTTCTTGATCTCCTTTCACTATTCATCACCCACTCTACGGTTGGTTCTTTTCATCACCTCTAGGGGAATCGCTACTCATACATCCCAATTGTTTTTTTTTATATGTGTGTTTATTTGATAACTAGTTTTATTAATCGATCAAATATTTATTTTTATATGTTTCGACTTTTTTGATTTATTTACTTATTAAACTATTTTTGCTAGACGTATCAACACTGTAATAGTGTATACACAATTGCTAGATAATATTATTATCCTATTGTCGTTATTATCGTTTGTTCAAAGAAAAAATAATAATTTAAATAATAAGATAGAAGTAAACTTATTTTATAACCTGCTTTATTTAATTTTAGTTTCAAAAAAATAACAAGAAAAGCTAACAAATATGAAGAATGCTAACGAGTATCCTTAATGTACTAATTAAGGAAAAAAGAAAATCTTAACGAAAAGTTGTGTATTTAAAATAGAAGATAAATACTTGATAATCTTGCTATTTTTGAATTCCTAGACTGTTATCATAATTTTTTCTTTCTTTTTCCTGGTCGGGAATTTGTGCACGTCTCTTCTTTCAAGTTCCAGAAACATTCTCTTTTGCTCTCTTCTCTCTCCACCACACAACCATCTTCTCTCTTAATTTTCGGTCACCGCCTGGATGTCGTTTGCAAAACGGAGCTCAGATCCGTGCTCCTCTCACTGTCCTCTTTCTTCTCCACTGTTCCTGCCGAGATCCAACTTGCCGGAATCTCGCCGTAGAACAATTGACCAAGAGTGAACAATGGGGGTTGTTTTAGATTATGGCTTGACAAAATATTGTACTCTGGCCCTATGTATCCCAGTGGGAATCAAAGCCAGATGTAGTTCTTAGTTCAACCCTTGGTCATATAGTGATCTCAATCCCTTAATCTTGTATCTGATGAATACCAGCGAGCAAGGACTCTTCAATAGTCTCTTGGTCAAGTTGGTTCCTCTAATACGCTTAAGGGAGATTCACCTAGGTTAGTGAAAAGTGACTCTCTCTTTTGGGTTCTCCTCCTTTTATAATAGGATCCCCATATCTTTAAGAGATCTCGACTTATCTCCTTTTATCTCTTAAATCTTCTTTGAGATATGATTTCCTTTAATTTGAGGGATTTTATCTCTTCTAACCGGATAATGTTATTTAAGATAATATCAATATCTTATCTTTCCCACCTTTATTGGATCGGGTATCCAAGCTCGGTGCCCGGGTTTTACTCCTCGGCTAGTACACAAGCCCCCCAAGCTTTAAGCTAGAAGAAGCGTAAAAGTTTTTATGACAGTAGCCGAGTTTGGCCTTTAAAAACCTTTTTTGGAGAATCTAAGGTTTATGGTGTATGTTTTCTTCCCCTTTTTACCATAGTCTCAATGACCAACCTTGTACCTCTGCCAATCATTTAACCTCGGGTGACCGAGCTTAGAAACTTGGTCTCCTTAGCCTTTCAAGTTGGTGAGGTAAGTGGCCGAGCTTTACTTCTCAATCTATATATATTTTATTTTGGTGAATACCTCGGATGATCGAGCTTCTTGAATACCTCGACCCATATACAAGCTCCCCAAGCTTTGAGCTTTTAGAAAGCGTGGAAGCTTCTGTGAAGGAGCCGAGACTAGCCGGGACGTGGACAGTCGTTTTGTACTATGATCAAAGAAACGTTGCCCTCGTTATTAAGGCAAGACTGGTTTGTGACGCGTGACCTTTATGGCAACATATCCGAGACCAACTCGTCAGCTGCGTGCTCAAGTCTTTAACTGTTGTAGTACGTTTTCCGATGTACTTGACACGTGTTGCTCTGCTATTGGTGTGCCGAATTTGCACAGCTCTGAAGAGACGTTTCTCTTCCTTCGCACGGCGTCTTTCATTATTACTTTTTGGAAAGTAACATTAAACTTTGAAGCGACAAAGTTTCTGGTATAGATTGGTTCAAATTTGCTAAAGAGTTCACTCGCATCCTCTCTGTTAAAACCCTTCTTCTTCGAGCTCTTCCTCTCCAAGCTTTTTGCATTTTCTTTATCCTTCCAGGTACGTCCTTCCCATTTCTTCCATTTTCTATTTGGCTCTGTTGCTTCTTTATTTCGTCATGGAGCCTTCCTTTGAGGTATCTCAGAATGCCTCCAGTGAGGTTCAAATCATAGAACCTGAAATAGATCCTATTGGGGAATCTCCCCATTCTTCGCCTCCTTCGAAGGGTAATGGAGATAACCCTAAATCCTCTTCTTCTTCATCTTCTAATGAGAGTAGCTCTGCTACTCCTGCAGCCATTACTGCCCCTAAGTGCCGCAAGCGTGCCGCTAGGGTTCCTAAAGAGCCCATTCCAGACATTACCATTCCTGGGTTAGACCTGAAGTAGGGGTGTTCTTTTATAACTTTAGGAGTCATGAATCCCTTAGGAGTGTTAAGAACAAAATTTCTCAGGTCCCTGCTTCTGTCTGCTGTTTCCCTTGCTCGGATGAGGAGCATGTTTTCTTGAAAGTGCTCCCTGTTGAGCTGCACTTTACTTATGTGTACAAATCCTTATTCGAACATATTGGAATTATTGTTCCTTTTACCCGGTTGGAATCTGATGTGTTAAAGATTATGGATGTTGACTCAACTTCATCCCAACAGCTGGGCCTTCATGAAGGCTTTTAGAATTATATGTAACCAAGTCGGAACGGAGGCCACTGCCCCCAAGTTCCTATACTTCTACAAAGTTTGGTTTGGAGACCGACTTGGTTGGATTTCTCTTAACTTAGTTGAGAAAAGAGGCATTATCGGCCTCTACAAGAGCTCTTATAAATTTTTCAAGTCGGATTTCTTCAAACTCCGACCTGCTGAAGGGAACGAGTCTTTGTTTTTTTTATTCTGATGGGAAACCAAAATTCCCTTTTTACTGGTAACCCCGCCCTTCTAAATTTTCTGGGTTTGACTTCGGTTATATGTCTGCTCAAGAGCGAACCGATGTTGAGGACCTAAAACTTTACCCTTGGCCATTGCCTTGTGGGTTTGACTTTGATTGTAAGTTTTATTTTCTTCCAGGCATTTCATAGACTTGTAAAAAATGTGCTTCTGACATAACGGATTTCCTTTTCGCAGTGATCATGGGTAAGTTCAACTATAAGGCTTTGCTAAAGAAGTCGGTGCATCAAGATGCTGGTGCCTCAGCTCCGGCTGCCGACAAGAAGGGAAAAAAGAAGAAAACTGTTGAAGCCCCTGACCTCGACACCCGTATTCCCAAGCGGGCTCGGGCCGACATTCAAATAGGGGTTCCGAGGAGGAGTTCCTCTCCTTTTACAACAACCCGTGAGGAACCCAATACCGAAGATCGAGTTGAGGGGATACCCCATGTGACCGATCTAACCGCAGATACCAAATGGTACAATGGCCACTGTAACCCAGGGATTAGCTCTCTCTGGAATGATGACTTTAATCTTGGTCCGTTAGTTGATGGCCAAGTGTTCAAACCCTCCAATGCTCGGCTTTTGCTGGAGCAGGGGGCTGACGCAAGTATGGAGGCTGCTGCTGCTTATGCCCTCCGGATCACATCAATCACTCACTTCTGGAGCAATGACCTTTCTAATAATGTGAAGATGGACACAATGAGGATTGATGCGACTCGTTCCTTGAGGTTGAGGGAAGAGTTGGCTCAAGCTGTGGCTAAGTGTGAGGAGCAAGCCCACACTGTTGGCCAACTGAAGGCTCAAAAGGCGGAGCTTGAGAAAAGTGAGGCTTCTCTTCAGTCTGATTTGGATAAAGAGAAGGAAGAGAAGATCAGCTTGCAGAAGGCCATTGAAGACTCCCATGCTTCCTGTGCTCAATTGCAACAGTCCTTGGAGACTGAGAGGGAAGCTAAACGCAAGCTTCAAGTTGATCTGAGTGAAGCCGAAGCTACCATCATGAAGGATCACATCAATGGTTTCTCCCGCGCTGTGAAACAGCTTCAACGCTTCAACCCGAACGCCGACTTCTCCCTTGCTGATGTGGGCAAGGACTTCAATCATGATGGAATCCTAGTTCATTTGTCCGAGCTCGAGGATGAAGAGGAGACATGCCAGGAAGAGGAGGAAGTTGAGGAGCAAGCTGCCGAGGAGGGAGGAGATGGGGAAGAAATAGCTTTACATGATCCATCTTTTGCTGTTCCTCCGGGTGGTGGGGATGACCTCTACTCTACTCCTGCTGGAACCGTTGCTCATGGGGATGCCCATGAGTAACTTAGAAAAATAATTTCTTTGAAGCTTGTTCCCAAGGCAATGCCCTTTTTATTTTGCAACCTTTTGTACTCTTGGGCTTTAATTTGCCCTTTTAATCAATGTCATTATGTGTTTCTGGATCTCGAGTTGCGTTTTAACGTAGAAAATTTTCTAAGTTTTTATGTTCATACTTCGTTTTGTATGATTTATGCTGATATCTTGGCTGGCTTTTGGAACTCAGATTAATCTCCTAAGGTTTTTTGACACCATGGGTCTCGGCCTTTTGTTATTAACTTGACAAGCCTCCTTAGGTTTTTATCTACCTTTTTAGGTTTGGCCTTTCGACTTTTAGCTCGGTCAGCCATTTTAGCTTAGCATTTCGATTTAGCTCGGATTACCTCTTTAGGTTTTTAATTACCTTTTTAGGCATTTAGTTTTTGCCTCTTTAGGTTCGACCTTTCGACTTCAACTCGGTCAACCTTTTTAGGTCTTTAATTTTACCCTTTTAGGTTCGACGTTTCGACTTCAACTTGGTCGATCTTAGCTCGGTCAACCTTTTTAGGCTTTTAACTACCTTTAGATGTTGTTTACCATTTTAGGCTCGACATTTCGACCTCGGTTCGGTCAATTTTATCTCGGTTAACCTTTTTAGGTCTTTAATTTTTGCCTCTTTAGGTTCGGCATTTCGACCTCAGCTCGGTCGATTTTAGCTCGGTCAACCTTTTTATGTCTTTAGTTTTTCATAAATAAATTTTTGACCATATAACAGTATTCTTGCCCAATATTACAACTGAAAATGATTCTATTTAATTATTTTTCTGGGTGTGCCTCATTAAAACCTTCCCGGTCAAAACCTCGTGGGAAAAAGACCGGAGTAGGAAAAAGAGTACATCACCTACTTACATAACTTTAACTAAAATAAAACTTAAGGTGGGAAGTGTTCCATGTTCTTGGAATAGCCTTTCCTGACAACTCTTCTAGCCTATAAGCAGCATTTCCTAGATTTTCAACTATTCTGAATGGGTCAAACCAGTTTGTTGCGAGCTTACCCTCTTTGGAGTCTTTTCTCGTATCGTTTTGCAATCTCAGCACTAAGTCACCTTGCACAAATTCCCTTGGCTGCAACCTCAAGTTGTACTTCCGAGTTGCTTTCTGCTTGCATAGTTATTCTCTGATTTTTGCCTCATCTCGGACTTCCTCAACCATGTCAAGCTCAACTCGGATTTCTTCTTCGTTCTTACTTTGGTCATGATGCTGCCTTCGGAAAAAGAGTTCGCCGAGCTCAACTGGAATCATTGCATCGGTTCCATAGGTTAGCTTGAATGGCGTTTCACCAGTTGAAGACTGCGGTGAGCAATGGTAAGCCCAGAGGATGCTTGGTAATTCTTCAACCCATGCCCCTTTTGATTGGCCTAACCTTCTCTTGAGGTCGTTCAAAATGACTTTGTTGGCTGCTTTTGCTTGGCCGCTTGTTTGTGGATGCTCAACCGAGGTCACTTTATGTTTGATTCCGAGGTTGGAGTAGAACTCTCTAAGCCCTTTATAGGTGCATTGCTTTCCATTATCTGTGACAATTGCATAAGGGAGGCCATGCCTGCATATGATGTTTTTCCATACAAAACTCTGAACCTTTTTAGCTGTTATGGTAGCTAATGGTTCTACTTCAATCCACTTAGTGAAGTAGTCTACTCCTACCAGCAAGAACTTGACTTGACCTTTAGCAACTGGGAAAGGACAGGCTAGGGGTGGAAAACTTTGCCCGACCCGACCGGGACCCGATTTACCCGCCAAATCCAGCTACTGTACGGGCGGGTCGTCACGGGTTCGCAGGTCATCGGGTCTGTGTCTCGGTTTCAAATGGGTGTGGTCGGCCGGTGCGGGTTGGAAAAACTGAACCCATAGGTACCCGTACCCGACCGACCATGTTAGTTTCAAATAATTATGTATATATTTTTAGTTCTGATTCTCCTTTATTTTGATTGGCTACATATGAATTTCCTTGGATCTTATTGGTCCTCATTTAATCATATCCTTATCCTTATCCTTAATAATAAATTATCAAAATCTCTCATAATAAATTTTCAAAATCTCTCATCCTCTCTCATTCATTCGTTCAACACTTCAACCATCTCATGTTCTCGACTCTCTGGACTCTCACTTCTCAATCTCTCATCTCATTCCAGAATCCAGACGAAGCAAATACATAGCACCGCCGTCGCCGTCCCTCTGACTCCTCTCTCACCACCACGACTCCTGGCCTGCCATCGTACCACCGCCTCTTTGCTTCCTCTCTCACCACCTAGCTCTCTCTCTCTTCCCTTCCCTGTGCTGCGTTGCTCCATGCCTCCATCTCTGTCTCTCCATCTCTTGTTTGAGCAGAACGCTGGGCTTAGGGTTTCTATGAGCAGATCGTTGTTGGTTTCGAAGACCAGATGAGCAGATCGATGTCCCTCTGAGTCGATCTACCTCTGCATCTTCCACTCCGCCGCGAGACCACCGAGACGCACCATTCCACCTCCGCTGCTGAGCCGCTCTGCCATCTCTTCGTCTTCATCCTCCGCCTCGAGACGCATCAAGCTCTTCCAAGCCAGTCATCCCTGTTGCTGTATGTTTTGCTCTAGATCTGCGAACGAAGAAGCATGCAACAAAGAAGAAGAGTTGCTTGGTGTTGAAAGATTTGATACTTTTTTTTGTTGAAAGTTTGAAACTTTCTGGGTTTATGTTGTTGTTTACGATTTCTTGTTTGAAAGTTTGATCAGATCTATTCTCTTCTTGCTCTGGTTTTGTGTTCTTCTTTCTGGTTTGTGTTAATGTTTTTTATTTCTGCGTTTACCTTCTTCTTCTTCTAGTTGCGTAATTTGTTTTTGTTTGATCCTCAACCGAGGCAATCCGACCCGCAAACCCATCAACCCGCCTCATCCGAACCCGCTCAAACTGAAGCTTCGATCGGACGGGAATGGGTCACGTATTTTGATGTCCAAAACCGACCAAACCTGAAATGGGTCACCCAAAACCTACCATACCCGACCGATGGCCATCCCTAGGACAGACTATATCCATCCCCTACATAGTAAAGGGCAACGGCGAGAACATGGAATGGATCTCTTCACCTGGAATTCGTGCTACATTGGTGAACTTCTAACAAGGCTCACACCTATTAGTCCAGGTAGCACAATCCAATCTCATGGTCGGCCAGTAAAACCCCGCTCGCAGGACCCGAGCTACTAGAGATCAGCCACCTGAATACATTCCGCAGATTCCTCGGTGCATCTCGTCCATTACGTACTCAGACGGCTCCTTTGCTATGTAATTTAGTAACGACATGGAGAATCCTCTTCTGTACATCTCTCTATCTCGGATGGTGTAATGGCAAGATTTTAGACGAACTCTCCTCGCCTCCATAAGATCATTGGGCAATTTGTCAGAGGCTAAATATTCTCAAATTGGTGTCATCCAGTCACGATCATAGTGCTCGGTCATTATCACCTCATCACTTTTTATGCTCGGTTCGAGGAGATTCTCCTAAATGAAAGTTATTAGCTGGCCAGCTTTCTTGGTGCTAGCCAACTTGGACAACAGATCTGCCCTGGAATTTTCCTCCCGAGGTATATGCTCAATAGTAAAATTATCAAATTCAGAAATTAGACTATTAACTTTGCAGAGATACCTGGTTAGTAGGGGATCATTTGTTTGATAATCACCCGAGACTTGTCCTGTTACAAGTTGTGAGTCACTTCAGGATTTTAATTCTTTGACTCCAACCTCCTTAGCTAGCATCAATCCTGCAATAAGGGCTTCATATTCTGTTTGGTTGTTTGAAGCAGTAAACCCAAACTTTAAAGATTGTTCCAGTATTAGGTCATCAGGACCTTCAAGAATTATTCCAGCTCCGCTTCCCTTTAAGTTAGATGAACCATCAACATATAGAAGCGAGATGAAGGATCCTGACCTCGGCTTAGAAGAGAGCCCGGCAATGAAGTTTGAGAGGCATTGTGCTTTCATCGGTCCCATCGGCTCATATTGCAAACCGAACTCTGACAATTCTACTGACCAAGCTATCATTCGTCTGGCTAGATCGGGTTTCCTGAGCACCTGCTTTATTGGATGATCTGTTTTGACTATAACTTGGTGTGACTGGAAGTAAGGTTAGCTCCGAGCTGCCATGATTAAGGCGAGGGATAGTTTTTCAATTACTTGATACCGTGTTTCTGCATCTTTCAGAATTCTACTAATGTAATACACCGGCATCTGTTGTTTTTCTTCTTCCTTGATGAATATTGCACTGATTGCATAATCATTGACAGACAAATACAAATACAGATCTTTCCCGAGCTGTGACTGAGTTAGGATCGGGGGATAGGCTAGAAAAAGTTTCAGATCTTCAAAGGCTTTCTCACACTCCTAGGGCCAGGTGAACTCTTTTGGTCTTTTCAAAAGCTGGAAGAAGGGTCTTGCTTTTTCTGCGGGTTTTGGGAGAAAGCAGGATAAAGAAGTTAATCGGCCAGCTAAGTGAGCTAACCTCTGAATTTCTTTCACATTATGAGGGCTCCGCATTTCAATGACAGCTTTGCACTTATCAGGATTAGCTTCAATTCCTCTATGTGTTAGCATATATCCTAAGAACTTTCCTCCTTGTACACCAAAGGAGCATTTTTTTGGATTTAACCTCATGTTGTACTTTCTGAGTTGGCTAAAAATTTATTCGAGGTTGACTGAGTGTTGCTTTGGGTCATCGGACTTTACCACCATATCATCAACATATACTTCAAGGTTCTTTCCGATCTGGTTGACAAAGACTTTGTCCATAAGCCTTTGATATGTTGCACCAGCATTTTTTAAACCGAAAGGCATTACTCAGTAGCAGTAGTTTGCCCCATCGATCATAAATGCCGTTTTTTCTTCATCGGGTGGATACATCCTTATCTGGTTATAACCTGAATATGCGTCCAAGAAGGACAAAACTATGTGCCCCGAGGCTCCGTCTACCAATCCGTCCATGTTGGGAAGAGGATAAGAATCCTTTGGACACGCTTTGTTGAGATCGGTGTAGTCGGTGCACATTCTCCACTTACCATTGGCCTTTCTAACTAACACCACATTGGCTAGCCAAGTATTGTATTTCACCTCTCTGATGAAATTTGCTTTCACCAGTTTGGCAGTCTCACCGGCTACTGCTTGGCGACTTTCTTCACCAAGTTTTCTTTTTCTCTGAGCTACAGGCTTGGCTTCGGGACATAAAGATAGCTTATGGCACAGAAAATTGGGGTCTATGCCAGGCATATCGATGTCTTTCAAGCAAACAAATCGACATTATTTTTTAAAACCGCTTGAATATGTTGTTTGAGCGAGGGGTTGAGCTAACTGCCGACCTTGGTGCACTGTACAGCTTAGGCTCCCAGTTGAAACTTCTCTAAAGACTCTGTTGGTTCGGCTTTGGACTCGTACATCTCCATCCTTGGATCTAGTTCAAACATGCTGACCGAGCTCCCTGAGGTAACCAAACTGACAGAGCTCACCACTTCCGCTTTATCATCTTCGGCATTCTTTGCGATGTTCTGGTTTCGGGTAACCTTCAGACTATCCACATAACATTGCATAGCCATCCTTTGGTCAGCTCGGACAGTGACTATCTCTCCAGACTCGGTTGGGAACTTCATTGTGAGATGTGGGGTAGAGACAATCTCTCCGAGTTCATTCAACGTCGGTCTACCAATAAGGATGTTGTACGACGTGTTAGCATCCACAATAACATATCTGACTGATACGATCCGAGAGGGTTTTCCCTCTCCAAACGTTGTTAAGAGGTCTATATAATCTCGGGTTTTTACTTGCTCTCCGGTGGACCCTACCAGCTTGTCTTCCTGCTCTTTTATCAGATTTTCTGGAATTCCAAGTTTTTTGAAGGTCGCCAGGTATAAAATATCAGCCGAGCTTCCCTGATCAACAAGTGTTTGTTTGACCGAGAAGTTGGCTAATTCGACCGTTATCACCATTGGGTCATCTTGATTTGGATCCAGCCCTTGGAAGTCATCATCTGAGAAAGTTATGGGAGGTCTCGTCCTTGTAGGTTTTCCAGACACCGTGTTTACAGATCGGATGACTTTTACATGACGCCGCCGAGCTAAACTCATTGTTCCTCCACCTACAAATCCTCCTAAGATTGTTTTGATGACCCATCTGACTCCTCCTTCTGTTTCTTCATTAGGAGCCCTCTGATTGTTCACCCGATCTCCGTTCTGATTATTCCCTTGCTGGTTTGCATCTCGGTTACGATTGTCATAACTGCGTCTCCCTCGTCGTCGACCAGCTCGTCTGCCTCCATCATCATCTCGACGAACGAACCGGTCAAGACGGACTGCTTGTATCAAGTCCTCAATTTTTTCCTAGGCTGTTTTACAGTCTTCAGTGGAGTGACCATAGTTTTGATGGCATTTTCACTCTTTACTTCTGTCTGCATTGATCGGAGTTTTAGACAATCGAGGTAAGGTGAGTAACTCGGTGTTGCACACCTCCTGGAGAATGGTTGTCCGAGATCGGTTTGGCGGTGTATAGGACCGGTATCTGGGTTTCCTCTCCGAGAACCCCCTTTCATTGGTCTTTTGGGCCCTTTGGGGATTAGCCCCCCCTATCTCTTTCTTTACTCAGAACCGAGCTCTTGTCTTCAAAACCTATTTCTCTCCTTTTGGATTCTACCATCTCTTTCGAGTTCATGAAACCTGTGACTTTTTCCTGCAACTCTTCAAAATCTCTCGGAGGTTTCCGAGATAAATACTCAAAGAATGGCCCCGACTTCAAACCACCCATGACGGCATGTAGACAGAGTTAGCGACCGACATATTCGGTCGCTAAACTTTCTAATTCGGTCGCTATTTAAGTTAGCGACCGAATTAGCGACCGATTCATGGTGGTGGCTGATAACCTGGTCGCTAAGCTTTTAGAGACCGAAATAATAATTCGGTCGTTAAATGGCGACCATAATTTCGGTCGCTAAATAATAAAAAACGGTCACTACACGGTTGGTCGCATTGTTTGGGTAACCATTTGTAGCGACCGATTATCGGTCGCTAGTTCGGTTGCCAATGTTGGTTACTGTTAACCTATATTAGCGACGGATTTTCGGTCGCTAGACCACAATCTGTTAATGGTAAATAAAGTTTAGCGACCGAATTATTGGTTTCTAATTCGATCGCTAAACTGGTTTTTATTAATTTTTTATAAAATTTAATTTTTAAAATAATAAATTTTTTCTGTTTTTCTTTAAAGTTTAGCAAAAATACCAATAAAACACACCAAATTACTAATGAAATATACAATCATAAGAAATAATGAATACATATTAAAAAAAATAATCCAAAGTGTCGTACAAGAATCGTTTAAAGTCAAAAATATGACAAAAAAAATTCAGTCATGATGAGGGGGAGATGGAGGAATCCAATCATCCTCAACGTCCGTACCACCGACGTCTGCTATCTGATCGTCCTCTGCAGTAGCAGCATCAGTAGCTAGCGGTGGAACTGGATGAGCGACAGCAGGCGACACAACCGTTAGAGCATCATCCTGAGCAATTGGAGTCTGGATCCTCATCTGCTCCAACACCAGCCGCGGTGTCTGGCCCTGCTCGATGCTCGTCTGTATCAGCTGCTGGTGTGCCTGAGTCAACTGTGCAATCTGGTTCACCATCTGCTGCTCTCTCTCTCTTTTCCCGAAGCTCCGCGTTCAGCTGCGTGATGGTGTCCTGCATTTGGTTGAACTGCTCCTAAGGGATGGTATCGTCGTAGGAAGGAGAAGGCGTGCCGGATGATGAAGCGATAAACTCGCCTCCTAGGTGTCTGAGGCCATACACGTGCCCCTTCTTGTTCCTGCCCCCGACGACCTCCAAATAAATGGCATTATCGTCGACGGAGATAGGAGAGCTGGGCCCATCACCAGTTAAGGCCTCATCTTGTGACTGTGAGGCACGTGATATGGCATCGTCCTTCTTCTCGTTGAAGCCCACCTACAAAGTATAGTTGAAGAGATTTAGTTAAAATTATAATCAATATTAACAAATCATTTATAATAAATTACAAGTAACCACTAAATTGTTTTTTTGCTTACAGCATAGTTACGGGCCTTGTCGTTGGCCCTTGTCCCCGACTTCAACTTCTTCGTCCTCTCCACCAACTCCATAGCAGTGGGGCCCCGCTGTTTCTGTGCTTTCTGCACAGAAAAATATAATCTTAAATTCATAAGAATAATTAAAAATGAAAACTAATTAATTAAATAGTATAATAAGTCAAATTTTTAATGTATTACCAGCTCGTTGTAGTGAGCGGCGGCTGATTTAGACCCGCCGGTCCAAGCACATGCGCCACCATCGGAAGCTCGATTACGCCGAGCTGTGGCCTGGATCTCCTGGAACTTCTCAGCATCCCGCCTTTCGGACAGGATCGCATCCTATTGAGCCCCGCTCTCCACTAACAAACAACACATATCGACAAACACATGCATAAACATTAAACTATCATCATACAATCAGACAAGATCACATCCTATTGAGCTCAGCTATCCACTACCAAACAACACGATAATTCACATAATACATTAGAAGCACCACACATATCAGTACCTATTAGACAAAGCAAAACCTTAAAAGAGAGTACTGAGAGAACATACCTATTCGACAAAGCAAAACCAAGGAAGGATAAGGGAGGAGCCGCGGACAACGGAGATCGGACAAGGACCTATAATGCATAAATAAAAATAATCGTGTCAGAGTTGAAATGACAACATTTGATAATATTACTTTAACCTTATACTAATTTGATATATATTTTTAAAAACCAAATTTCATATTGAGATTTTCACTTAAAAGAGTTATAATTTACTTTTGGATCCATGCAGAATTGGGAAGTTATCATGGTACTGCAACTGCTTATTAAAAAAAAATAGTGAAACACAAAAATGGTTTGGTTTATCCCATTCGTTGATGACACAGATGCCCATATCCCTCTCTCTTCTTCTCAAGCCATCTCTCCCTATCTGTGGTGCCATCATTCCCACTCACAACTTTATCCCCTTCTCTCTCCTCCCAAGTGGATATATTATTCTATCCATTTATCAAATTTTATAGCTTAGACTTTTCTTTTTCTTTTTTTATTGCATTAAAATAACATATCATATCATCCTTTATCTTATCTTATTTTATTGCATTAAAATAACATATCATATCATTCCTATTCAGGAAACTGAAACTCCTCCTCTCTTCCACAACTCATGGAACCCTCTGCCATTGAACGTCTTGATTTTGGAAAGATGGGATATGGTTTGATTCCTATAATCATATAGCCAAAGTCTTCAAAATGGCAAGAGATAGGCTTGCTGGCCAACAAGTTCCTAACTTGAAATTGAGGTTGATTAGAAAGAGGAACAATGATTCTAGTATATAATTTGCCAACTGTGGATGAAATAACCAACTTAAAGTGGTAGTTTTGCAACTTGCCCGAATCACTCATTATAGAGGTATTTATTATAAAAATAATTCCTTCACCATTATTAACATTTATTTCTAATGTCTACTTATTCTAATCTTTTATACTGCTTTAAACATGTATCATTCCTTTAATTTATATTTTATTTGTTATAACAAATTCAACTCATCAAAAAATTTATAGGCCATAACTCACTCATTACTTCATGGAACACAATAAAAGTCCGATGAATCCAAATATACCGGAGGCAAATTTGCATTGATGAATATGTATGCCTCAAGTTTAATTTTTGTACATATCAGTTTTATTCCTTCTATACATCTCTTATTAAAAAAATATTACTTTTACTTTATATATTTGTAGCCATTCCAATCAATGTTTCGGTGCAACACAATCCACAAGTCAGCTTACATTTCGAAGTAGGAACTCATCTAAGAATATCCTTTGTGATCCTAATATCAGAAAAACTCTAATTGAAATCAGAGAATCAAAGCAGGTTGCAAATTATATCTGTTTTTTCAGTTTTGTTAAACAAATTTTCTCATCTACATTCGTTGATCACTTACTTTGATTTCAATAGCCTAGAAGGGTAACATCACTTGCAGCAATTCACGAGATAATTGAGGACTATAATTGGTTTTATCAAGGATGCAACAAGTGTTATAAAATGGTGAAGAAAAGGATCGATGGTACTTTGTATGTTTTGTTATAATATTTTAGAGATAAGACAATTAGAACATGAAAATACTTTTAACCTCAATTTATGGCATGTATTTATAAAACAACAATTAGATTTAGCATATAAAAATGCCAAAAACCAAAGAAGAATCCAAATCTACCAAAATAGTATGAAAATTGTGATCAAGATTATGTGAGACTGTGAGGTAAGCAGAGAATTATAATTTGATTTTGCCAAAGGGAAGAAGACTTACTGTGCTGCGGTGGTAACGGTAGCACTGCTCTGGTGGTGCCGGTGGTGGCGCTGCTCTGGACGTGCGGAGGAAGACGGACCTAAGAGAGAGAGAAACGGTTAGAGACGGAGAGAGAGAGGGAGACAGAGACAGAGATGGAGAGAGAGAGAGAAACGGAGAGGGAGAGAGCTTACCTGACGGCGGTGGCTGAAGGCTGGTGGTCGGAGCTCGCGAGGAAGAGAGAATGAGTGTGAGAGAGAGAAGTTTCGTGAAATGGGGAAGAAAGGGGGGTTCTGGTGGATTTAGGGATTTTAATATTAGCGATCGAAACATTCGGTCGCTATTTCAGTCTCTAAACGGGTTAATTTGAAATTTGAATTCATAAATTTAGCGACCGATCTAAAATTCGGTCGCTAACACGCTCTATTTTAATTTTTTACGCACCGTTTAGCGACCAATTTATTATCGGTCGCAAAGATAAATACAATTTAACCGTTGCATTTAACTCGGTCGCCATTTCGGTCGCTAAAAAGTCATAAATTTTTGACTTTTACTTTCCTTTATTTTGCGACCGAAATAGAGACCGATAACTCCGTTACGCTTTATTTCGGTCGCTATTTCGATCGCAATATCATCTTTAATCAGTGTTTGATTTAGATCCTACAATTGGTCGCCATTTCGGTCGCAAACAGCAACCAACAAATTCGGTCACTATTTTCGGTCACTAAATAACCTTTTTTTTGTAGTGTATTGAGAATTAAAATTTGTTTGGCACTAAAACGAGTCATATAATCTCTAAGTGATTCATTCTTTTATTGTTTAAAATTCACTAGCGAGACCGAGTGCCTTTTATGCTTTCGGCTCGCTGCGAATTGTGCAGTGAACTTAGTTACAAGCACATTAAAGGAATCAATTGACCGAGGTGGAAGATTCGTAAGCCAGGTTAAGGCGAGGCCTTGCAAAGTAGTTGGAAAAAATTTAAACATGACAGCTTCCGAATCGGTCACCAAGTAAACAGAAGAAATAAAGGATTCTACGTGCTCGGTTGGGTCAGTGGTGCCATTGAATTTATCAATGTTAAGAGGCTTAAAATGTCTAGGCATGGTTACCTCATCGATGTCATCCGTGAACGGCAACCTCGGTCGTCGGTTTGTTACCCTTTTCTTTTTGGATAGTCCTTTCTGCACGAGATTTAACTTCTGAACCCTCGGGTGAGGTTTGGTCTTGGACGGTCAGCTCATATCATGATGAGAAGGTACGTACGATGGATCATTTTGGCTACCCTCGGGTGAGGATTGCTCTTCCTCGGAAGGCATCACTGATCTTTCTCTTTTCCGAGGTCTTAACAGCCTTTGATTCTGAGCACGTATCTCCTTGTTCTCCTCACACAGCTGCCTTAATTGTGCCATAACCTCTCTCAGCTGAGGGTTATCTTCATTGATGGGCGGGGGCGGGGGATTGTCATGGTTCTGGCTCGTGTTCGAAGTCTCGTGATTTATATGGTTCGTGCTTTTCGCCCCTCCCCTCGGTCCATCCCGTGTAGTCACCATCAAGCTTTCTTATGGAGCCGGGGAAAGTTTTTCCTTAACCCCACGGTGGGCGCCGAATGTCCCTGCCGAGATCCGACTTGCCGGAATCTCGCCTTAGAACGTTTGACCAAGAGTGAACAATTGGGGTTGTTTTAAATTATGGCTTGACAGAATGTTGTACTCTGGTCCTACGTATCCCAGTGGGAATCAAAGTAAGACGTAGTTCTTAGTTCAACCCTTGGTCATATAGTGATCTCAATCCCTTAATCTTGTATCTGATGAATACCAGCAAGCAAGGACTCTTCAATAGTCTCTTGGTCAAGCTGGTTCCTCTAATACACTTAAGGGAGATTCAACTAGGTTGGTGAAAAGCGAACTCTCTCTTTTGGGTTATCTTCCTTTTATAATAAGATCCCCATATCTTCAAGAGATCTGGATTTATCTCTTTTTATCTCTTAAATCTTCTTTGAGATATGATTTCCTTAATTTGAGGGATTTTATCTGTTCTAAGCTGATAAGGTTATTTGAGATAATATCAACATCATTAAAGATAATATCAATGTCTTATCTTTTCCATCTTTATTGAATCGGATATCCAAGCTTGGTGACCGGGTTTTATTCCTCGCGGCCAGTACATCCACCATCCTGTTTTTCATTTGGCCACCGTTACTCCATCACCGCCATCGCTGTCGGTCCATTTTACGGCCAACTCCGGCCACCACTCACAAAACTAAAATCATAGAAATACTCCTCACCTTCTCCTCTACAAAACCCCCTCGAGAAATTTTTAGATCGAAGAACATTCATATTTACCACCACGGTAAGCACCATTTTCCGGCCACCCTGTTGCTCTTTTCGGATTTCTTCTAGGTGGGTTTTAATCCCCATGATGTCCGGAACATAACCTTGATTTTTTTTTTGTGACAGTCGTCGTGAACCGCCGCAAGCCGCCGCTTGCTACCGCATCGGAGTGTCGACGGAGAGCTGCCGGAGATCTCACAGCCACAATCTATCCTTCTTCTTTGTTGGGTGAATGGAAATTTCACCCATTTATCTTCATATTCAAAAAACCCCAATTTTTTCAAACCCTAACATCTTGATTTCAATTTATAATGTCATTGGACTGAAGTAGTTTTGCATCTCTTATTCCTGAAGAAACCGTTTGACTGCTGTTTTTATGTTCAAAGTTTAAGCTTTGTTCCCAGGATTTGCTACATTGTGGACTTTTCATTTGATATGTTAACTCTATTATTGAGAATAATTTCAGCTGCCTTGTGATGTTGGAGAATGTGTTTGAGTTGAAGGTTATGGAGTTTTGGCAATTAAAGTGAGTTACTATGAGTGAAGAAGTGAAGAGGGACTAAGGTCAGGGACTTACCGTTAAGTCACATAAGGAAGGCTCTTGCTCCTTATCTGTGTTTTATGTGCTATCAAAAGTTAGAAGATGGCATTCATCATTTCCTTGGGTGTTTCGTCATTTTTTAGAGTAATCTGTTAGTGATTTCTAGCCTATTCATTTTTCCTTCTTTATATATATATATATATATATATATATATATATATATATATATATATATATATATATATAATGTATCTGGTAGTTTTTTTAATGGGAAATGCTATCTTGAAATTGATGTGATGTTGTTTGTAGGAATGACTAGCGGAGGCGGTGGAGAACGGAAGATGTGTGATATAAGAAGGTTTAATGAATATTAAATATTAAATATTAAATATACTCAATGACTGCTAGCCCCTTTCCAAACTGATAGTTTGGTTTTTAGGATTCACCAATTTTACTTGTTTTTCTTTTCCCCCTCGTGAATGATTGTTCAGCTAAATCTAATAGCCAGATTTCTGTGTAGGAATTTAGGGGCAGGGGCAGGGTTGCAGGTGTTAAAGTTAAACATGTTGACACAACTGGTGCTGGAGATGCATTTGTTTCTGTATAGCATAGCTTCTGACCAAAGTATCTTTAAGGTAATTTCTAAGTTTAACTCATTCTGGTTGGAGATTATATTATCTTGGCTCCATGTGTTGCTCAGAATTTCATGAGCCCTGTTTTCACATAGTTTTTTTTTTCTGGTTAATTTCCATTGTTTTTTATGCAAGAAGATGCACATTCACTGTTGGAAATAAGGAATAAAGAAACTAAAGTTGGAGAAATTTTTATCACTGTTATTGAAAATCAGCAGTTGCAAATGTATTTGAATTATCATTATCATTTCTTGTTAATTGCTATTCATGATTTGCATTAGAAACTTCTATCATTGAGAGTATTACACTGTAGCATGCTTACATGCATACTGGTGCAATATGTCCTTAAACCGCACATTTGTTTATAATTCAGTGCCATATTTTCCTATCAAATACTTTGAATGCTTCTTTTAGCTCCTCAAACATATTTTCCTACTAAATTTGACAATAACATCGTTAGCCTCAAGCACTCCATGTCTTACTTGAATTTGACCCACACCGTCAGAGTCCTTGTCAATGAGGGAAAAGGCTTCTAGGAATTTAGCAATCTGATCTTCTGTGAGTGCTTCTCCCATTGTTAGTTTTGTGAAATTTTTAATAGTCTTTCCATTTTATTTGCTTTTCTAGATTTGATTATTAGTATGTATATATGGTTTATGTGTGGTTGTAGTAATGATCTTTCGCAAGCATGTTTTTAGTTTATGGATACCATATCTCTCTATCCTACATGCTAAAAGAATGATAATGACCTTTTCTCCTACTTCTAGGAGAATGCTATCTTTATATGATTTTGCAGTAACTGTGTAAATATTTTATCATGTTGGTGTTTCTTTTATTATTTCAGCCAATTGATGATGCAAGTGAGCCAAATTCGACTTTTGTACTGCTAGAACACGGGTCCACTTATGGTTGTAAGCATTAACATTGATAACATATTAATAGCAATTTAGGTAATCTGAAGTTAGCCTTTCTTTTCAGTTTTCACTAATTCCATTGTCTCTTATTTGTTTTGTATGCATTTTTGCATCCTATTACTTTGTTTTTTTTATTTTAGATCTTCTCTGTCTCTAGCTCATTGGATGTTGAGTGTAAATTTAGTATAAACTCATGATGATTTTGAATGATTTAGGGAGGGCTGCCAATGTATGTAGCGAGCTGTTGTTTATACAATTTAAAGCCTCCACTGTATTTCTGCTTCCTTGCATCAAAGAGGATGTTAAAAGCTGCTTGATATTCACAGGACAGTGGGACAAGTTGAGTTGAACCTTGAATTGGTTGTTTTGGATGTGGGTATGTGTCATTTGTCTTTCTTCAATGGTGAGGTATTAAGAAGTTACTGATTACCTAAGTTTTATTAGCAATGATTGTTTTATTTCTTTTATTTAATTTCAGGATCAAAATCCATGAGAATATGTTTCTTTACCATTATTTCAGATATTCAGTTTGGTATTTAGGCATGGTTCGTTTTAATTTAAAAATTATAAAATGTTTGTAGTCTTGTATTGTTGATTAATAGGTATTTTGAATTTGTCTCTTTCTTGGGATTTACTTGTTGCAAGTGTGTGAGACCAAGAGTTGTGGTGATGCAACAAATGGGATACTTCTTCTTGCTATTGTTGGATGTCTTTCTGGTTGAAGTTGGGGGCTGGTCTATTTTGCTTGTGTGTCATAGTTTAACAGGTGTTTGAGGAGTTAGAGTAGTGTATGTTGGTGTTGCTAGTTTTGCAAGTTGCAAGTGGAGGTTCTTTTGTTGTTTTACAGACTTTATGTTAATATTTAGTAGTGGAGAAGAGATTTTAGTCACTTATTTTTTTTAGTAGGAGCACGGCTTGTTGTGATTAACTTGTATGTATCTGTGTACTTGACTTTGTTATTTGTATTTGGATTTGAGTACTCATAGTACTTATCTTAGTAATATTCATTTTGCTTGTAAAAAAAAGTATCACTATCATTTTGCTTATAATAGTAGTCAATAATCTGTTTTTTTTTATAAAAAATAGTAATATGTTTTAATGACGAGTAAGACAATGGTAACTGTTTCTAATATTTTTAGTGACAAATATTAATAATCACTAAAAGCAAATTGTGTTAAAATAGCTGTAGCAATCTTTTGTCACTAAATTTTAATAGTGACGATAAATCATCACTATTGTTACGTATGTTTGTGACGATTTATTTTTGTCATTTTATTTATATATATTAGTGACATTGTTTTTGGCATAATAAATGTTTATTTTTAGTGACAATTCTGAAAATCATCACTAATTAAACAGTGACGACAAGTGACGAATTAAAATATCGTCACAAAACAGTGTAGTGACTATTTTTAAAGCTTTTAATGACGATTTTTATCATCACAAAAACTGTATTTTCTTGTAGTGTTTACCGTAATAATGTATATCAATTAAGGGAATAAATCCGGTTAATAGAAATAAAAAAATGAGAACCAATTTGGTGTTACTCGAGTGGAAGCAACTTACCCCCGTAAGGAGTATAATATGGGAACCTGGGTTCAAATTCTTATAGAGTCACTCTCATTGGGAGGCTGAGAATCAAGAGGTAAAATCCATCTCAATTGGCCGAATCAGAGATTAGTCTCATAGCGGGCCCAAAATGCCTAAGCCGTGAGAATACGTTGGTCAACTCACTCGATCCAAAAGGGCTAATTAGGATTGGGATCCAAACCAAAAAAAAAAAGAAAAATCAGACAACATACGAATACATCAACATGTGAATAGCTTACGTGATTCCTCGCTTATATCCAAAATGAGATTAGGAACTCGTTTGTTACATACTAAAAAAAATGTTTTTTATGTAAAATAATTTAAGAGACAGTTTTTTAGATATTTTAAAGTAAAACTGAAGCTAATTTATATTTGTTTAACATTATAAAAAACACTTTTACAGGAATGTTCGGATAGAACCTTATACAAACACTTTTTTATACAAATTTAGAATAAAGGACATAAAAAATGTTATTTTTAAGGTATGATACATGAACACAGGTTATAATATCTAAAATTTTATAAGGTTATATTGGTAAAAAAAAATGGTTCCCTTTTTTATGAACATAACTCTCTCCTCTTTAAAATCATATTTTAATCAAGTTTTCAGATTTTCATTATTTCTAAAATCTGAAAAAAATTAAAATCTCCATAAATAATTTTTTTAAATAATTGATTTTTTCTAAAATAATTTATAAGGTCAAAATCAAACATGAGATTTTTGTCACAATTGGTTTTTTGCTGATTAATCATCGTGTGGGTCATTGTACAAATTTCAGGCCTGATAGGCAAATGGCCCAAACAACGAAACAAACTCAACTCATACAAACCAATCGGGGTTCAATCTCGTTAACGCGAGGATAAGAACAGATATTTCCGGTTCATGCGGTTCTGAATAAAACACTTGTTTTTTTTTTTTTTGTTAAAAAAAAAATCCTACCAAATTTGAACCACATCTAGAAATAGACCCATTCCAACAGGTATAACTGTATCAGAATAGATATTTGATCATATATTGTCCGGTAATGTTTTTGTTTTTTGTTTTCTTATGTTGTCGGTAATGTTATTAATATATTATCATTTCATGTTGTTTATCCATATTTTTTTATTGGGATTTAATTGATATACACAATTAGTGTAAAAACTGACAACTAATCATAAATTATCATATCATTAAAAATATTTGACTCTTATTCTTACTATCTTAAAAAGTCATTAAGTTATTCATACCATGATTTATGATTAATTATCGATGTAAAAAACTTTACACTGATAGTACATATCAGTTAAATTTTTCTAATAATTATTTATTTTTATTTTATAAAATTTATCATTAATTAATAAAAAATATAAATAAAATATTAAAAGTGTCAACAGTTTATCATTTTATTTTATTATAAAAAAGGGGTTATGTGAGTAAACTTGTGAGCATGAACTTTAATTGAAATCTTATCCCTATATATTTTGTTCTTGAAGCTACATGGATATGGGGGTAACGTTATATAAAAGATATCTGTACAAATTATACAATATATGTAAATAATCCAAATCATTTGGAAACACACACACACAAATTTAATTTTTGTCCCATGTTTGATTTGAAAAATGATCAGTGACAAAACAAAAAATGGGATGAGAGACATCACAAAAATCCATTATTTTGTCCCCACAAAACTATGAGACAACTTTTTGTCCCATAAATAGACTAACAAAAGATAAAATTATTCTTATATCTCTCTCCTCTCTTCCCCCTCTCTCTCATCTCTTTCTCTCTCCTCCCTCTCTCCCCCTCTCTCACTCTCTCTCTATTGTCTATATTTATATATTAAATAATATATATATTATAAAGTATATTCTGATAAATTTAATATTATTTTGTTTGTGTTATCCATTATCTATCAAACAATATATAAGATAAAGAATTCTCTTGTGACTCAAGGATTTATCTTGTGCTATCCTGATACATTTTACAAATCAAACGCATGCAGGTACACAATGAGACCATAGCCATACTCAATAGCCGACATTAGATACTTCAACCAATGCTGAAGCAATTTACACCCTTTCAGCCGAAAAACAAAAATATTTGCTCTTCTGTTAAAGAGTCAAAAGGTAATCTCTTTCCAAATCAATTATATTCTTGCAGTTCAATATGTACCTTGGAAAGAGAAAATTAAAAGAAAAAGAGAAGTTTTGTTCAAAAAAGATAAAACTTAAAGTTTGCACTATATTACTCTTTTTGTTTACATGTTGAACATCCAATGTTTTTTTTTTGATACATTGATTTTCTTTTTCTTTTTTTAAGGAAGAAGAAAGCTAGGGAAGCCTACAGTTTTCTTGTATAATAACTAGCAAACATTCAAGTTCAATTGCAATCTAGTTACTAGTTACAGCATTTCCTCATATTGTGGCAAACTCTATCGAATTCTAGTCATTGTCCATCAACTAGACTATTTTCAACCAATTTATGATCACCACCTCAACAGTGGCAAGGTGTCTCGCAGAATATCATAACCATTCCTTGTAGGAAACTGCAGAGGTCGTTTCACATTCTTGTCATCTTCATAACTCATCACTAGGTGACTTTCAACAGGCTCCACGATTATGATATTTGATCTATATAAAGCAGCATGCATATATAGGTTCACATCATATGAACTTCAAATAAGTAAAAATGATATCTCGAACTATTTATTTGTTTATTCGGAATGTTGGATAACCTAGTGAACAACTAAGTTCAATCATGGACCTAAATTGTATCGTTCACTCCAAGTGACCCACTTTATTTTTATTTTATTTTTTGATAAAGACCCACTTTATTATTAGCTTCTAAATCGTTCTCAGTCCTTCAATCATTCTGGCGAGTGGCGACCCAGAATTCTCTTTAAATCAAAGTGAAAATGAGAAAATTAAAAACTGGGAAATAAAAATGAATTACATTTAAAATTATTTCATTTTCCCTCATTATTTATCGTTCCTACATTTACTTTTCCGCCTTATTATCTTATGTCCCCTTATTATTTATTATTTATTTTATGAATTTAATTTTAGTATATTACCAGTATAATTTTTTTACACTATTAGTATATATAATGTTTTTTACTTTATTTTTTGTTTGGTACTCATCCTAATTAGTCTTTGGGACCGAGTGAGCCATCGAAGTATCCCACGGCTTAGATTCTTAGGACTCGCTATGTGACTAATCTCCGAATCGACCGCGTGATTAGTAAAGCCTGGCCAAGGATTGTTGCATACCCAAGGATTGAACTCGGGTATAGCCCGAGCAATTCGTCCTTAAGTAGCAGTGCCTTAACCACTCACACTCAACCATTTGAATTTTTTTTTACTTTATTTACCAAAAAATAATGTTTTTTACTTTTAAGATAATTATAATAAGGGTCAAATATTTTTAATGATATGACAGTTTATTTATAATGAGTTAACCGTATAAAAAAACTTTATTTTATTTCCCTTTCACATTTATGTCTCGTTATTATTTTTCGCTTTTTAATTCATTTAAAACTTCAAAGCTTTCCATATTTAATATTTTCTTGCTTAGCTAAAATTTCATAATATAATATCACAGAATTATAATAAAATAGGAATTTTATTAACTGTATTATCAGTATAAATATTTGTAATATTATCGACCAATCATAAATTATCACATCAATTAATATCATAACTATCATAAAAGTCATATATAACATGATTTTTCAAGTATCAATCAATCATAAATTGTCACATCATTAAAAATATTTAACTAATATTTAATTATCTTAAAAGTCACTCATATATGATATGTATTGATTAATTGATAATATAAAAATATTTTACACCAACAATACATATAAATTTTACTCAAAGAAAATTATATTAATAATATATTAAAATGGGAGGAGATTTCCCACCTTCAGATGTCATGTCATTCATTCTTCCGTAGAAGATTAATCCTCACTTTCGATGGAAATATACTCCTGACCAAGGGAAAAAAAAAAAGGTCATTTTATACACCCCAAATAAATATTTAACAGTGCTAAATTGATTTGGATTACGTGATGCTAAATAATGGGAACATCGCTCTCCAAGCCGCAACACAATTTTTTTTTCCTTTCTTTTTTTATTGATAAAAAGCCACAACACATTCTTGTTTAATACTCCGTCCGGTCAATGTTATAATCAAAAATTAAATAAAATATAAATATTAAGATGGTTAGTTAATCTCATTTAATATTATTGATTTTATTTAAAAAATTATTACCTAAATTATTCTTCATCTTATTTATTAAGCATGTGTTGTTGGGAATAAAATGAGTAATCAAAAAACAAAATTTATATTAAATGAAAGGTATTTTGAGAATAACGTCGTTAAATTGAATAGAAGTATTCAAAATTTGCTTATATATTGGACCAAAAAGTTTGAGTTTTTTTTCTTCTTATAATAGAGAGCGGAGGGAGTCATGATTAGGGTTAAATATGCTTTTAATAGCTCATTTTTGAAAAAAAAAATCAGTTTTAATCCATTATTTAAAAAATGTATTTTTTTAGTATCAATTTTTTAAAATAGATTAGAAATGATCTCACCACCAAAGTTCCATCTGGAAATGGAGGAACATGACATTTGCACCAAGCGTCGAAGCTATCATTTTTTTGAAAATGATGACACACACATGACTTTTACCATTTAATTATAGTAAACTTTTTTTTTATATACATATTCATACATACAAAATTTTGTCACTTAAAAGTATGGAAATGCAAATGAATATATTTGTTGGACATCAAATTACAAAAGAAGATAAAAAAGGAATGAGAGAAACAAATATATACTATATGTATCTAAAATTTTATATTAAAAAAAACAAAAGTGAAATGCAAATGCTCCCCACCACAAAAGCACAATGCTTTTGTACATGGCAACAGCCCAACACAATACGGTAAACCCAATAAGGATGAAGTTTCGTTAAAGAGCTCACATTTGCACAACTTAGAAGCTACGTCTCCTTCGTTCTTTTGCTTTGCTTGGGGGGTGTTGCCGTTACTATCTTGAAAGGACTTTTGGAATCTTCTTTAGTTCTTCTCTCTCCAATTCGTCATTCTCACTCACTCAGAATTTAATTTAAGTACGGGTACGAGGCAGAAGCAACCGAAACGCCAATTTAACAAACTATATACACTATACTCTGCTGCTGCTGCTGCTGCTGCTGCTGCTGCATATATTCACAACTATAAATTAAGCTCTTTCTAGTGATGGAGGGCTTAACAGTAACAGATGGGTTGAGCCACCTTCTGGTGACAATGTTTCTGACAAGCTTTGGTGGTGTCATAGTGCTTCCGGCAATGACCGACGTGACCATCTCTGCAATTTGCCCTGCAGGTCAAGATCAGTGTTCCCTTGCCATTTACCTCACTGGCATCCAGCAAGCTGTGAGTATACTATATATGCACACCAATTTCTCTTAATTAATTTGTTTATCGATCTTAGTATTTAGTATTTTCGTCCTTTACAAATAAGTGCAGAGGATGGTAGTGGTGAGAATAGAAAAGAGGAGTAATTGATTGGGTGTTTGTTGCAGATGAGTGGAGTGGGATCAGTGGTGATGACGCCGTTGATAGGGAATTTGTCGGACCGGTATGGGAGGAAAGCTTTGCTCACACTTCCTCTATTCGTCTCTGTCATTCCTCAAGGTCTGTGACACTCTGTATTCTTCTTCTTCTTCTTCCCTTTCTTTGCTTTTCTACCTTTTCTGCTTTCTTACTTCACTCCCTATTCCTCCTTTAATTCATGCTCCTTTAACTTTTTCTCGAATTGGTTGATTTTTCATCAAGAGTCACAGTTATAACTGTATTTATGTGCTTCTTCTTTTGGAAGGAAATTTATGTGCTTCTTTTAATAATACTTTAATGAGTTATTAAATAATCTTATGATAATGCACATAGGATATCCTAACTAAAAAGCTCCAAAAAATCATAATAATTAGGTTCAGTGAAGTGAACTGCAACCTCAATATAATTTTATATGTAGTTAAGTCATGAAATAGTGATTTTAATTATAATTATAGGAAAATGCTAACGAAAAATTATATAGGAAATTGATGTATTTAATATTTGAAGAAGTGATATGTTTGGTTTTCCAAAAAAAACTCTCTTTGACCATCTGACTATCTGAACAGATTGGCTCCTAAAACTTGTGAGATCGACCCCCAACTTGTGGGCCTGCTATTGGGCCGGTCAGCCACCAACCTAGCTGCCTAACACTTATTGTTTTATTTCTATTTTTTTCTAATTTTTTATTTTTAAAAATAAATATAAAAATATCATATATTTTTTATTATTTCTAAATATTTTTGTAGGAAATATTGAAAATGATAAAAAATTATTTTCAATATTTCTTAAATAAATTTTTGAAAACAAGAAACAAAATAAAAATCAGTTGATAATATTGTAATTATTTTTGAAAAATAAAAATAAAAATTGAAAACTGAAGCTAAAACAAACACGTCGAGGCATTATCTAGTTTCATATTTCGTAATGGAAATACCAGTTGGTCGTAGTAGAGGACTGTGTCAAGACGAATTTTAATATAAGGTTAAGGGGTCAGAATCTTGGAATTATTATTTTGAGGAGAGATTTATTTACAGAGATAACATCAAATACGCATAATAACAAAAATAATTATGTTATTTGTATATATTTTTTGGACATCTAGGTAACACCCCACTCACAATTACATACTATACATATATAGTATTTTAAGATAGAGTATATGTATAATATATAATTGTAAGTGGGATGTCATATAGATGCCCAAAAAAAGTTATCCAGATAACCTACCTCATGAAAAAAAAATCTCATTTTCCAATAGCAACTAAAAATTTCTCCAAAGAAAAAGTTGTAAGAATGCACTATTGATAAGTCGGTGGTGGGTATGTTGCCTTCTTGGGAAACCTAATCATTCACGATTCATCCATACTCCCGACCAAAATTAACATGTCCAAAAAGCAATGCTAAGAGTGATGGAACCAATACCCCTAACGTTTGATGGAACCTTCCCGTTCAAGGGTTCCCCTTTTGCTTTTGTTAGTTTTTGTTTTTTTTTTTTTGACTGGCTTTTGTTAGTTTTTTCTACATCAATTTGACAGATTACTTTCTTTTATTGACTTTCGCTTTATATTTGTGCACTCACAAATGGTAAACATATATATATATACTTGTGTTTACAACTACATTTACATAATTCTGATCATATATATATATATATATATATATATATTTCATTTTATGTAAATTTATATTCTAATTCTGTCACTTTAATTTACCCATCTATAAACTAAAATGATGTGATTCCAAAACATGTGCATCAAGCAATTTTCTCGACACTCTTATATTATTATTTTTTGAACAGTTGACACTCTTATATTTGATTAATTGGTTTAATTAGCTTTAACATTACTCGAAGAATACGGGAATCTTTTTCATTCTTTGCGTAATAAAATTCCTATAGGGTTGCATTTGGATGGTCCTATAATCCCATATAAGTGACAGAGAGCGATCAAATTGAGAAAGTAAACAGGATGGGCGTGAACTCACCTATATTATATCGGGTCATTTTATATTTTTAAACAAAAAATCTCTGCATTGACATTAAATACCAATTAAATCCAAATATTAAAAATTAGCAATTATCCTAAACATGTTAAATTAGTGTTAAATAGCATGCTTCCAAAAGGTAAAAAACTATTTTTTTTTTGTGAAGTGTTTCCTTTTCCTAACAATATTTTTCTAATAGCTTATACCAAGGTTGATTGGCAACAATATGGTAATTAAATAAATTAATGTGGTATATATGCAGTGATATTAGCATATAGCAGGGCTACCAAATTCTTCTACGCATACTATGTGGTGAAAACTCTTGCTGCAATGGCAGGCGAGGGCAGCTTCCACTGCTTGGCTCTTGCATATGTGGTACTTCCCAATCTCATAAACATATACACCGAGTTGACACACAAATGCATCCTATAGCAAGTCATGAATTGGTTCAAATTATAGAATATATTAGCATTTTGATGTTCTTTCATATTAGGCAGACAAAGTTCCAGATGGTAAACGAGCATCAGCATTCGGAGTACTTGCTGGTGTAGGATCAGCATCATTTGTAGGTGGAACATTAGCTGCTCGTTTCCTATCAACTGCTTTAGCATTTCAGGTAGCTTGCTTTCTACTGTTCTACATCACTGTTAGATTTGTTACTACTTGTTTGAGGTAGCTCTAGCTCATATATATATGATTGGTTTGCTCAGGTTGCTGCACTCTTTTCAATGATTGCATTGGTGTACATGAGAATTTTCCTTAAGGAAAGTTTACCTGATGGTTGCATGAGGCAGCCATTATTGAAAGGGGGCAAGGAACCATGCATTCAACAGTGTGAGGATGACTCATCACGAATGTCAACAGGAACATTTAAGAAACTGCCTTCGCTGGGGGATTTGATTTCTCTGCTCAAGTGTAGGTACGTGTTGCATTGCGTAAATGCATCTTATGTATTTTGGACGAAACATCTTTAATGTTAATTTAAATTCAAGTTCAAGATTAGCTTTATTCATAATTCAAAATATAATAATCTAAGTCTATATTAACATTATTGATATCTTTGTGGCTACCTATTGCCAACTCTAGCTACCTGCATACAGAGTAACTTGGTAGTGTTATTGACCTTAGAAGCTTCATTTTGCAGTCCCACATTTTCACAAGCAGCAGTTGTTTTGTTCTTCAATAGTCTTGCAGATGGCGGGTTGATGGCTTCATTGCTGGTAAATTATTACTTTCAAAAATGGTTTTTGAATACTCAAATGGTTTTCGAATACTCGAATTATTATTTGAGTGCCATATTTTAATTAGGTGTTTAAATAATATAACTCCTGTTACTTTTTCTCTTTATTGAAGATGGTCAAATTGTGAGATGGTATGCGTTAAGGGACTCTATTCCTCAACTATACATCCCTGGGCTATTTAAAAAGCGCCTTGTTGAAAGATTATCTTAAAACCAAGTTGGGTAAAGGCTATAAATGAAAGTAAAGACATAAAGAAAGTTGTAAATAAAGTGATAGTTCAAACAGCCAACAAAAGTTCATGGTTATTGGATAATCAAGGACCTAAATTATTGTACAGAGATTGTTATTATTATATCTTAGGAGAAGATTAACAATGTGCTTGGTTAAGGTGAAAAAGGGAGGAACAAAATGCTGACGATTTTTTTTAATAAAAAGTACTCTATAAATTTTGTATAATTAATTAAATTTCCCACGACATGTATGCAGTATTATTTAAAGGCACGTTTCCAATTCAACAAGAACCAGTTTGCCGATTTGATGATGATTACTGGCATTGGAGCTACTCTTACACAGGTAAGCATAAGTGTTTTTATCATTTTGATGTGTTCTTTAATCTTTCAATTTCCCAAAAATTCCAATGAATTTTACTATGACTAATTTTAACTGCCATGGGTTTGGTTTTGTGTACTTGCAATTTCCAGCTTTTGTTGATGCCCATATTAGTACCTGTTATTGGAGAGGTAAAGTTGCTCTCGACGGGGCTCCTAGTTAGCTGCATAAATGTAAGTTCTTGTTTCAAGTCATGCTGTGCTTGTACTAGTGCTAGTGTTAGTAGTATATACTATATATTATATAATAAGTAACAATGTATCACAAATGAGCACAGATAGACTACTGACGTTCGCAATATATGATGCTCTATGGTCTCTGCAGATCTTTGTCTACAGCATATCGTGGTCAGCATGGGTAATTATATTAGAACACCCTGTTATTTCCTTTTTTATGCTTTTCCAAAACAATCCATCAACACTGTTGAAAACCAAACCATGCAGGTTCCTTATGCTCTAGCAGGTTGCTCTGTTTTTGGAGTTTTTGTGCGCCCAAGTGTAAGTTCATTTTGTTACTTGCATGTATCTGGCGGCTAGAACCTACCATAGGAATTTTTTAGTATTCTGATGTCTCACTTTGTGGTTGTCACAGATTTGCAGCATTGCATCGAAACAAGTTGGAACTACTGAACAGGTATCCCTAATGAAATAGGACTAGGATTACATGCATTTTAACACATTTTCCACTCACACAATCAAATATCAATTTGTTAAACTTACTTGGCAGGCTTTTAGTACAACTTTATATGTACAAAGTTTCTCTCTTTCTTTTGCTTTTAACTGGTTAATCTTTTGATATAGGGCATGGTTCAAGGATGCCTTTCAGGAATTAGTTCCTTCGCCAACATAATTGCTCCTTTAATTTTCAGCCCGCTGACAGGTATAATGAGGAGCAAAATCTGACTGCAGCCCCCTTTTCTAAAATATAGTACTAACAAGCTTTTCCATCTTATGCAGCCTTGTTTCTGTCAGAAGAAGCACCGTTTAATTTTCCTGGCTTCAGTCTAATGTGCCTTGGGCTAGCACTGGTAACATGATCTTGGAATCCTATTAGCTCCATACTTGCCATATTGATTAGAAAATAAAAACAAAGATTTTGTGAATTACTTCTTTCAACGTTCCTTGATCATGGTCATGCTCATGCTGTTAACATTTATTCACGTTGTATTTCAGATGACAGCATTTTTTCAGAGTTTAATGATCCGAGCTGTTCCTCCTATTGGGGTTGGCAAAATTAGTAACAACCGCTTCACGGAGACCTTGGTCTGAGGTGGCGACTACCCTACTAGTTGTTCTGACAATCAACAAACATAAATCTTTTTTATGCTTCGTGTTGCCTCAGCAAAATTGTTGTTCATAGCCATCAGAATCAGGCGATAAATTAGAAAGATTGGAGAATGATGCAGCAAAAAAAAAAAAAAAAGAAGAGAAAGATCATAGAAGGAACCGCATTATAGTATGGCTTAAAGGGACAGAAACTGCATATTTAGACACTTGGGGATCAAGTACAGGCAATGGTAAAATATAGGAAATGGAAGGTGAAGTTGGTTTTGAAGAATACTGATATGGTGAAGCAGCTAGCAAAGCACAGTCAAGAGGGAACTTGGCACGTATTTACGAGCCATATGATCTGATCAGTTACTTGGTTTTTCAAACCTGCAATGTTAATTCTTGTATGCAACTATGCATGCACATACCTAGCCTTGTACAAGTATTATAGTTTTCACAAGGTTCCTCTAGGTATATAGTCTGCCCCATTTGACACTCGTATTGTAGACATTTGCCAAGCACCTTGTAACTTTTATATTTTATGTTATGAATGACTGACTTTTGAAGTAAGTGAATTTGAACTTTGTCAACGATTAGCTTTAATGTTTAAATTTACCAACAAATAAACCGGTGATCTTTTTTCTCTGAAAAAAAACAATCCAAAATCATCACCGTTAAACCATTCATAGTGGCTCTAGGTTAATCTAGTCAAATTATTATTATATAAACCTCGGTTGAGGTTTAATGGGTGGGTTTATTTAGAATTTAGTTGACATGCCCCTAAAACGAGAACGGATGTAGAGAGAATTGCTTAATCAATGAAAGCTCGATCTAATAATGTGACTTCATAAAGCAATATCATGATAGGTTTAATTTCTTTTCCTTTATCCTGGTACGTAAGGATATACGGACAAAGCCGGGAATATCTCTCTCGATCTGTTATTATGTTTCCTTACATTATCATGCAAAGGAAAGTATTTTTTTGTCCATTTTCCATGTTGTTACTTGTTCTCCTGTCTAAAAGGTGGGGATGTCTGAAGGGAAAAAAGATTGATGTCCAAGCATCGATGCCAGCATAAGCCCATGCATGTGCGAGAGAGCTACTTGTTGAAGTGAAAAATTAAACCCCAACTGCAAAATTTTCCTGGAATGAGCACTCATTTTTTCTTTCTTTTTCCCCCTCCTCAGATCACACTAGAGACCTAATTATGGTCCGGCATCAACATATCCTATTGTGCAGTTGCTAATATCAACTTTCAGAAAAATCTCGTAAATGAAATAAAATGAAAAAAGACTAGGGTGGAGGCCAAATCCTGAACTGTCAGTTTCTTAGAGCTAGCCTGCTGATCAATGGCAGAAAGCCTAATGATATCAGAATGTAAAGAAGCAATGGAGATATTCATGCAGTGTATTGTACATTATCAAATTGATGATCATACAAATGAGTTTCAAAAGCTACATATAGTATAGACATATTACTATGGAAAGATATCCTGTCTCTGAGACTCTGACAAACTTTAAAGCATGAAAACCTATACAATATACAAGAAACCTAAACTAAAATTCCATATGATCAGGTAGAAAATATATGCACCATAAGCAGGCAATTCACTCATGAAATGGGGAATATATCATCATTGTCGTTATCCATGTCCATAAACCTAAACTTAAGATCATCCCATCCCTCTCCTTTATATTTAAAACTTGAATTCAGATAGCAATTTGTCTCCTGAAACAAGTTCAAGTGATCCACGAGCTTATGATACGCATTGCATCCACAGCACTGCCAACAATGATAAAAAAAAAGTATATTTATATAAGGACATGATATTCTCACACTTTTTTCCTATCACTACTTTATTACACTACTTTTCCTGCATAGGAATTTGTCCCTCTAAAGGATCCACAAACACACAAGGTGGTAGAACCATTCCCTGTGCAAAAATTGTCTTGTTGTACATCTTATACAAAAAAAAGTTGCAAATGTATCATCTTCCTAAGAAATTTCAAGTTTAAAAAGGCCGTGGGGTTGGTTGTGCGTACGAAAGTAGAAAATGGAAAGGAAAAATCAGTGAAAGTGGGTAAAAACAAATAAAATCATAATTATTTAGTGCTATAATTTTGCATGAAACTCATTTTCATCCTCTATGTTCACCTTCTCAACTCCTAAGTACTCAAAGCAAGTTTGTCATCTTAGGTAGGCAGGCACCTATCTTTAAAAAATGGCTTTACATATGTTATATGTCAAATATTGATGTTAATGCCTAAGAGAAAAAGTGGAAGACCGTGCCTCCCTAAGAATTTTTCTTAATCGAAACCCGAGTCAATTAACTTTTCCCTTTCTAACTGAAAGGTTTAAACACAGTTCAAAGAATTTTAGCTGCCCACAGGACCAACCAGTGAACTACCAACCTCAATTTGGTTCCAAATTCAGTATAAGAAGGTTATGGAGATAGGATAGTGGGTTAACCAAAACAAAAAAAGTTACCTGCACAAAAACAGTGCCATCAGTGTAAGCATGGGGATTAATAGCTCGTGTAGTTCTCTGGCCACAGATGGTACAAGTAAAAGCCACAAGCATCCTTCGCCTAGGTGATTTTGTGAAGAGAGACCATGGGAAAGTGGAGATGTTCCCTATCCCTGATTCCTTATCCGCTGGAGCAGGGGGCCCTTCCATCCCTGAACCTGTAGTCCATCCTCTACCTGCCGCGGCACTCAGTACCAACCCCATTGCATCATCCTAAACCCACAAAATTCTCATCGCACTTCAATAATCTTCTTCATCACCCAAAAACAAAAAATACTTTTTCATCCATTGCATGTAAATAATGCAATTGACCCTTTTCGATTTCAGATATTTTAGGTACAGCGATGCATTCAAGTTTGAATTTTGAGAAAGTAATAACACAATTGAATATTTTCCTGACCAAGGGAAAATTAACAAGAAGAAAATTATTTTTGTATCCATGAGGTGTAATTGACCCTTCGAAATTTCAGATAATTTAGGTTCTAACTTCTAAATGAATTGAATTTCAATTTATTTCGGGAAAGGAAAAAACATACTTTTGAGAGAGGGGAAAGGGAGAGGCGGCGATCACTGATAATCGGAAGGAGCTTATTGTTGTCGTTGTTGTTGTTGTTGATCTCCATGGAATTGGATTGAAAGTTTGAATCACGATCATCATCACCTGAACGAAACAACAAATTTGAAGCCTCGTGAGGAAAACTGAGGGCATGAATATTAGAAATCAAGCAAGAGAGAGAACGCACGCTTGGAGGCTAAACGAAAGTTGAGGGTCTTGGGAGGAAGGCATATTGTTGCCGAGGTTGAAGGGAAAATGGAGAAAGGCGAAGAGGAAGAAGACAGAGTTGCAGAGGTTTCCATGAAGGAACAGAAGAGAACAACCTCTTCTTTCTTTGCAACGCACAAAATCCAATAAATATCCCGATAGATATCGCAAATAATATAAGTACATACAAAATAAATAAATAAATAAAATAATTTAATGGGTTGGACTTGGACCACCACCATTTTGTGGATATTATTATTGTCACCTCCCCTTACCGAACTGAGCAATTAGACAAATTAGTAATTACATTGCCATCAACATCAGCTTTTATTTATCATAAATAATTAGATGAATCATGTGTCAATTGGAGTTGCCTCAATCAACATTGATTTTAAAGGTTTAATTCATTTGTCACCCCCTCCTCCCCCATCTTTTACCTCCTGCAATGTAACCCAAAAAGAAAAAAAAAAGAAAAAGAAAAATGCAAACGATTCTCCTTCTAAGAGCAATATTGATTCTTAGGGTCGTTTGGTGGTCAGGATAAGAGAGATAGGATAGGACAGGCTGTCATATCCTGTTTGAAACTGTTGTTTGGTGAGCCAGCAGGATAGGATAAGGCAATCCTGTCACTTATCATAGCATGTCCATCTAGTTAAAATTCTATCCTGGGAGAGGGCTGGGTTAGCACTCAACAAGATAGGATAAGGTTTTTTTTTCTGGTAACAAGTAGGATAGGGTGATTTAAAGTATAATAAAATATCAAAATATATAATACATAAAATAATTAAAGTATAATAAAATAATAATTTAAATTATAATAAAATTTAACATGGTTACCAAAAAAAGGTATAATAAAATATAAAATATTTAAAATAATAAAATATTAATAATTCAATTTAAAATTTATTTTTATTTTATAACAATGCTAATTTTGTTATTTTATATTATTTTAAAAAACTGTAAAATATGAAAAAGTATTATAATAATTTAACTATATGTAAAGTAAAAACAAAAAATGAATATTTAAAAAATATAAAAAATTAATTTTATTTAGACAATATTTAAAAAAATTTAAAAATTATATGTAATTTTTTATCACAATGATAATTTTGTCTTTTTATATAATTTTAAATAATGAAAATTATAAAAAAAACTAAAATCTAATAAAAGATGAAAACATTTAGAATAAAAACGAAAAAATTAAAATTCATACTTAAATTATAATGATGTCCGGTTTATAATGCTGTCCGGTTGGTTATCTGGTGGACACCAAACATCGGATATGATAACAGTTTATCCTGCTCATATCATATCATACTCCTATCATGTTCTCTTATCATATCCACCTCTATCCTATCCTGACCACCAAACGAGCCCTTAGAGATAAAACAATTTTTATATGGAACTATCATAAGAGAATAAGGAGTTGAGTTCTTCTATTAGAACTCAATTTTTATGATTAAAAAAAGTTTTCCTTCCTACATAATCAATCAAAATAGGAGAAAAAGTAAGTTAAGAACTTAAATAAAGTTCTACCAAACTAAAATTAGTGGGAATTCTTAAATCTTATGTGCCATTATAAGACCCACTAAAAGAGAGTTAAGAACGAAATTGGATTTTAGTATTGGAGATGTCCTAAACTCCTTGCAAAAAAGTTCACATTCTTTTGTTGTATAAAAGTTTACATTCTAATACACCAATTCCATTTATATGTTAGTGGTAAAATATTTCCAATTCACATATCTCAAGTAACATCCCCTCGTAGGCTCATACCATGATGATGTGATAAAATAAAAAGTATTGGAGTTTTAAGCTATTTGGCCATTTTGTTGAAATCCCCGTGTGACCGGTAAGTAAGGCCAACTCGAGTTCGTTAGTTGCAAAAGAATTCAAGTGAATCTATATCTATATATATATACACAAGTTATTTAAAGTGTATACCAAGAATCTTCAATATCCCAATGTTTCATATGTAATAATTATTATGGTGGATTTAATTGATATATATAATTTATATGTAATAATTATTATGGTGGATTTAATTGATATATATAATTTTTTTTGATACTGTCAACCAATCAGAAATTAATATATCATTATAAATTCTTGATTCTTATCCTAACTACCTTAAAGTAATCAATTCCTTAATTTCTGATTGATTATCAGTGTAAAAATCAGTATATACAAATTAAATGGAGATAATTATGGTATGTGAATTTTTTCATAAATCTCATTTATATGGAGATAATTAGCTATTAAATACTAAGAAAATTAAGATCTCAACTGAGGAGGTTAGACGTTAAAGCAAACAAGAAAAACAAAGCGATCCCGCTTCTTCAAATAGGCGCGGCGCAGCATACATCTAAATATCTAATGGTGATTCACCATTCTCAGTTTCTGAGAATAACTCAGGTCAGAGAATCAATACATCACCAAATCACAAATAACTCACCCTATGTGCATAATAAACAAAAATCATAAAAATTAGAGTACCACAAGTAAATTTTAAGGGCAATTGTATAAATGTATACAGAATAATGTTTAGACAATATGCAAGATTCCACTTAACAGTTATTGTTGAACCCATGTTATATACAATTGCTACCATTCTTTTGGAAGGGCCAAGTTTTGACTTTGTATAACTCAACTGAACAAGTCCTCATGACTGGCTGTGTCTCCATCATCATCATCATCATCATCACCATCATCATCGTCATCATTAGAACTGTCACTATGAGCATTGAATGTCATTATCAACTCTAGAAGTTCTCGATCTGCAGTGGAGTTTTCTACATTGCTTTCTGTCCTAATCCTCCGTCTTGGAATTGTAAGCAGTTGCAACATCAGGTCTTCAGGAGAAGCAATCTGGTACATCCAGCCCCTAGCCTTGGGTTTCTGTTGGACACAAAATTATCATCAATTTCCATCATTACAACCACCAGTAAAATTATCATTGTTGCCATTGTCATCAATATTATCATCGCCACCACCATTGTCGCCGTCATCGTCAAAATCATTGTCATAATCACCATCATCACAATCATCATAATCATCATCGTCATCATCAACATCGTCGTCATCATCATCATCATTATCATCAATATCATCATCATCGTCAAACATATCATCATCATAATCATCATCAAACATATCATCACCATCATCATCATTGTCGGAATTATCATCACCATCAATCGTAAACCAAGGAATTTGATCAAACATGAGAACCTTCTTCAAAGAAGTAACAGCAGAGAAATTAGTTCCTCTGCTGCTCAAACAGTTCATGGAACATAAATACCAATCCTTCTCTGATTTATCAATTAACTTTAACAAAGCAATGCTGGTGTTAATATCACCTTACTCTAGGACTTTAGTAGATTTGGGAAATACCAATGTACGGTCGAAAGGATTCTACACCCATTCCACCCACAAGGTCAAGGTTTTAAATGATAATGTTAAAGTTTATCTTACATTACAAGTTTTTAAAATCAGTGTGGAAGTATTTTTATTTTTTAGGTAGGTAAAAATTAAAATGTAATTAATGAACTTTCATAAAATCATTTGTAAGTAGGTATCATTTATCATGCTTTGCATTCCTGACAGTAAGACCTAGAGGCTGGCAGTGGAGAACCTGCCCAACTCCCTTTTGGAGTGGCATATTCAAGCCTGACTTGCCATTTTTACTCATTCTCCACACAGATCATCAGCCTAAAAATGATGGTCAGCATATGAGCTTGTCACATAAACATTACCCAAATGTCAACCTTTCTATTCAAACTAGCTAAACCAGTACTGGCCGGTTTACACTTTTTCCAAACAAAAATAGTTATTAGGTCTTGATTGTGCCGATACCCAGACCAGCTCCTAGTTACTATGGTCAAATAGGTCCAGTCCAGTCCATTTTCTCAAACACTGTTCTAAGAAGAATCCCCACATGAACTGCCCTGACCAGAGAGCTCAGAAAAACAGAAAAGTTCCTTTAAAGATTATTTTAGACCAAAGTCCTGAGCTCTACAGTCAACTAATTTGGAAAATATATTCAAAGAAGAGATATTCTCTCATAAGTCAATTTTCAAAAGTTCCTAGAATTTCATACAATGCCCAGCACACAACAAGAGAATCATCTCAGCTCTCAACCATCATACCATTCAACAAATCACCCTTCGTGATTATCTATATCACTCTGCTAGCACATATTCCTCTTCTTTGCTAAAATTATTGAATGCTGCTTTCGCAAGCATTGAACTAGATAATAAATCAACTTTGGTCAAAGGAAGATTCACAAAGGATACATAGGTAAACAGTAATAGGTGGATAAGTGTTTTCGAACTTATGGCATGGGTAACATCAGACTTCCAGGTTCTTGACTATGTTGAGATTGGGGGCCAGCCAGGGGCAGATGGAGGAAAGAGGGCTAATAAAGTTTTGGACGATAACTTCATATTATTTATTTGGGTTCTTATGTTAAAAAAAAAAGATTTTATATAACTGGTCCCACTCAGATTTATAAACAAATCTAGAGTTTCCTACACATAAATGGCATCGTCCACAATTCCAAATATATAATATAATTTTGTGCTTCAGACTTGCAGTAATTTGCTCAAGAAGACAGAGTTTATACCTGCTCAATATTTTTGGGCAACGTAGCTTTCTGGATGGCATTTGGAGTCCACATCTTGATGTCATGCTCAATTCCGCTGCTTGCAAGAACCATTGTATGAGGATGAGACTCAATGCAGTTCACAACATGCTTATCTGCTTCCATGACACGAATAAGCTGGCCACCTTTCTTTTTCCATATGAAAATCCGGCCACAGTCTGATCCACTCACCACATATTCGCATTTAGGTCCAACAAAGTTAACGCCCTTCACTGTCTCACAATTCCTGTGTCCCTTAAAAACTTGTGGGGTTATTTTCTCATCAGTATCTATGTTTGAAAGAGATGCTGCAGAGCCATGACTAGCTCCTACTTCGCTTGCATCACTGTTCATAGATACAGGGGATCCAGGAACAGGGTTAGGTCCCAGACCCATATCTTGTGTAAAAAGGTAAATAAACTCATCATTGTAGGAAACAAGCAGCTCTCTTTGTTCAGAAAATGCCAAGCCTGTTATCCCAACATGCTCGTCACCAATCAAGTGTGGAGGGCAAAAGAAGTCAGTCGGTTGACCAAAATCATTTGATCCGTCCCACTTATACTTGCGAATATCATAAAGTCGAGCATACTCATCAGTGCCAGCAACTACAAAGAGATTTGGGTTCCTTGGATCAATTGCAATTGCATTAAGATGGATAACTGGCATGAAACTCCACCTATCCTTAATTGGCTGGCATGAAAAAAGCTCTGTTGCAGCCCCAGTTCTCAGATCAAACTGTAGTAAAGCTTAGTGAGAGATGACTAAGGATGATGAACCATAAAAAAAATTAGAAGCGGCAAAGAATCAATCACTCACATGCTGTACTACTCCATCTTCACCACAGGTATAAAATATATGAGGGCTACCAGGCTCAATAGCCAACTTATGAGCCCGTCCTTGATGCTTGCCCAGTAACTTAGTTTCCACTCCTCCATTTTCAAGAATTTGAGCATGTCTCACCTAAAATCACGAGTTGGCATAAGGAAACGCCCCTCTTTAAGTGGACTGGCTAAGAAGATTCATACATATTTCATAACATAATAGTACAACATTATATTTCTCTAGACGTAGAAGTAGATGAACAAGTTTGGTAAACAAATGACACATCATGAAGCCATATAACATCTTGTGCATCCTGAAGATGAAATGTATGCATAAGTTAGTGACAGTTACCTTACCATTACTTGATATAAATAGGGGTTGTGGGTTATAGCATAATTGGAATTAACCCCTGATAGATTGGGACAGGACTGGCAACCCCTATCACAATTTGATGCACACATACAAAGTGAAGGGACATATATACCTGTCCCTCAGCAGCACAAGTGACGATGCTTCGATCATCGGAGTGGGGCATGAACTTTGCCTGGAAAACATTGTTGCTATGACCAGAATGGAAAGAAAGCTTAATACGGCCAGTTTCCCAGTCCCAGAGAATAACCCTCCGGTCATCAGAACCGGACACCAAAATGTCACCATCTTCGTTGAAGCATAAAGTGTTTACACAACCTCTGTGCTTTTCCAGCTTCCTCAATATATCAAGTCTAAGGACAAGATCCTAAAACCACACGTGATGACATTAATTAAAGTAAAGCATTGAGCTTCTGCACAGATCCATATGTGAAACCCAAAAGAAAACAAAACAACCCTTATCCAAAAAGGGGACATTTTCAATTTCAATGTTGAGAATTAAGTGGCAAAGAATCAATTATTAAAAATAAAAGAAAGAGAAATTGAGGGTATGGGGTTAAGAGATGATGGAACCTCGGAGGCAGCGAGACGGTGAGCGAAATTCCTAGAGGAAAGTTGGCCGAGTTCTCGATTCCAGAGATCGACGACAGCCATGTCGACGCTGCTCCTTGGGCGCTTGTTCATCCTGTGTGTGGGTATAGGAACAGGAACAGGAACAAAAAGAAGAACGATTTAGGGTAAGGAAAGGAATGTTCCAGAAACACAAAGTAAAGGGGATGATGATGATGATGATGATGAATGATAATACCTCGAGCCTCCCTACCCTTGAGGGCACCACCTCCACCAGTGTGTGTTAAGAGTATGTGAATCGTGATGAGAGAAGAGAAAGAGACAGAAGGTTCTCTCTCTGTGATTGTGTGATGTGGTGAACTGAAAATGATGGCGCAATGGCCACGTAAGTAAATTTGCTCAACACCTCCTTGTAACGTGGCACACCCCTTCTTCCTTCTTAACCTTTTGGTGATCAATTATTATTATTATTATTGATAATTTTATTATTATTAATAACTTAAATTATATCTTTATATTTACTAAACTTTTTTTTTCCTTTATAACAAAAAAATTCACTATATCAAACATTTTTTTTACTTATTTCATACTTTGCCTTCAATATTTCGTTCTCACCTATAATGATAGTAATCATTCATCTCCAAGTCTTTTTTTTGTTTTGTGGTAAACTCGGGTATCCTCCTCACGAGCCAAAAGATTAATCCTCGAGTGCGAGATCAATTTAAGGAGTTGACATCTTTCAACAGATGCCCTTCCATACGCGTGAGGCATGAATCGAATCCCTGACCATATGGTTAAAGGGCTCGGTTATCTACCAACTGTGTCACACCATGTTGGTATCTCCAAGGCTTTTTATTTATATACAGAAGTGATCAGCAAAAGTCTTGAAACAATCTTGTCTATAATTTGAGTGCAAAAAATTGATTTTTTTTATTTTAAAATGATACTACAATACGTAATGTAACACTATGTGTTAAGTGTTCCTCTTTGATTATTACTAATGATCAATTAATCATCCTAAATCATATGGAGCTGACACGTGTCCCTTTATTAGAAAATCAACAATCCCCCTTATTAATTAGTAAATTTATAATTTAAAATAGAAAAAACAAAGACAATTATGTAACCAAAAAATATATTAGAAAATATGAATAGCTTTGCCTCTATTTATGTCAATTCAGAGATTGCCGTGTTTGACTCCCAAAACATTATACATTTACCGGTTTGTAAATATTTTAAAAAAAACATATATAAATTTTAGGGAAAAAAAATCATAACTCGACATTTGGCTTGGACTATTGTGGTACACTAAAATCAGAATTTCCCTTATTAATTAGTATAGATATAGATTTATTATTTAAAATAGAAAAAACAAAGGCAAGGATGTAACCAAAAAAAAATATTAAAAAAAACTTAGAAAAAATATATTTTAAAAAATATTAGCAAAAAAAAAATTAGGAGAAAAAGTAATTAGAAAAAATTATTTAAAAAAATTAGGAAAAAAGTATTTATAAAAAAATATTTAAACTGATTAGAAAAAAATATATTTAAAAAAATAAAACAATTTAGGAAATAAATAATTAGAAAAATATAGTAATTATTTTTGTTAATTTAATTTTTTTAATATTTATTTTTATAATTAAAGTTTATAATATTTTTTATATTTTTTTATAATTATTTAAATATTTTTTTATACATTTTTTTTCTCATTTTTGTTTAATCAGGAAAATATTATTTAAAAAAATTAAAACAAGTAATTATAAAAAAAAATTAAAGGAAAAAAAAGTGAATTAGGAAAAAAATTAATTGGAAAAAAAATAGAAATAAAATAATTAGGAAATAATATTTAAAAAAATTAGGAAAAAATAGATTTAGAAAATTTAAAAAATAAAATTAATTATTAAAAAATGTTTAAAATAATTAGAAAAAAAATATTTAAAAAAATATTTAAAAAATTTAAAAAAATAATTAGGAGAAAAATATATTTAAAAAATTAGAAAAAAAACTTAATTATAAAAAATTTAAAAAAAGAAAAAGAAAAAGTAAATAACAAAAATATAATTCGAAAAAAAATAGAAAAAATAATTAGGGAAAAAAGTATTTTAAACAAATTAGGAAAAACATAATTAAAAAAATAGAAAAATAAAATTAATTAGAAAAATTATATTTATAAAAATTTAATTATAAAAAGAAACATTAAAAAAAATTAAATTATAAAAAAAATTCTGGAAAAATAATTTAAACAAATATTAGAAAAATTTAATTATAAAAAAATAGTTTAAAAAAATTAAAAAGGGGGTGTCGACACGTGTAATGTACAATAAAAAGTGCATCTAAGATTTTGTAATGCGGTTGTATTTTACATCGATGGCAATAGTATTTTAAGATTTAAACGGTGGTTCACAATTTTAGAATTGATATAAAGTTTACTTTTGAGAATGTTTATATTGTCTTGTAAACTAACCAAGTTATTGGGTACAAGTAGTTAACGCACTGCTACTTAAAGACGAATCGTTCAGGCAATGCCCGAGTTCGATCCTTGGGTACATAACAATCCTTGGTCAGGCTTTACTAACCGCGCGGCCGACTCGAAGATTAGTCTCATAGCGGGTCCAAAGGATCTAAGCCGTGGGGATACTTCGAGGGTTCACTCGGTCCCAATGACTAATTAGGGTGAGTACCAAACCAAAAAATATAGTCATGTAAACTACATTTTTTGGAACCTCCTTTCGTAGAATGACTTTTTATATATTGTACAAAACATTGAAAAAATTTGTTCTCATCTCACTTTTCTAGGAATCTGGAATTATATCTTATATCAAATGTCATCTCAATTAATTGCATTTTATTATATCTATCATATTTTCTTCTCCCTTAAAAAATCTATTGAATTGTTTATTCTCATTTCCCTATCAAGTTAAGTATTATTTTTTTAAGTCAAAAAAATATGTGTCTATCATATTCATTTTTTTTCCTTAAAAATATATTTGATTTCTTTCTATCCTTTTTCCGTGCAAGCCATTCTTTTTTAGAAAATATATTTATCTATTATTTTTATTTTCCTTCCCTCTGAAAAATCTATTTGATTTATTTCTCAGCTTTTCCCCGTCAAATTAACCATTTAAAAAAAACATATTTATCTTTCACGACTTAAGATTTGTTGGTCCTCTACAAACTTACAAAGAAACTTTGGCTAAATGGTCATACCATTTTTTTCAACATTCAAAAATCAAATTTTTAGTTTATTGATAAAGTTGCACTCTCACTATTGACACCACATTTGAGAACATTAACAATCATTCCTAAGAGTTGCGTTCGTTCCATGCCCTTCATTTTTCTTGTTTCTTCCAATGTATTCGGACAATTCACTTGATTTCCCAAATTCACTTAATGCTCTACGAATCAAAAGTCGTTTTCCTTTTATTCCCTATCATTATTATTATTATTATTTTAATGCATTAGAACCAGCATGGTTAAACACCTTTCGCAAATTCAGACAACTAAAATATGTTTTAGTAACAAAGTTTGTCTACTAACTCACGTTGAAATGATCCAATCAAAATGAAGATATATATAGAAATCATTTGAGATTCTATTACAGATTCATATACTCATTAGAAAATTATTCTCGTGGATAGTAAATATTTAAATTATTATCTTCACATTTAAAACATTAACTTCAATATAAAATATTATACATTATACATAACTATATACTTCTAGATATACATATAAGTATGTTTTTATGTAACGTTTTCAATCCATAAGATGGTTCAAATTAGAATCACGAAGTCAAATAATAATAATGTTATTAGGAAGAATTTATTTCAACTACTTCCAAATTTTACATTCTTTTTCTTCCCCGCCTAATTCAAATATTTTCACATAACTTTCATTCTAATAGGGGCCTTTGGGCTCTACCTTTTGGTGTTTCCCAATAGTTGTGTTCTTTTCATTCACTTTAAATTTTTTTTTACTGAAATAATTAAATATGTTTTAGTAACATAGTTTTTCTGTTTGGTTATAGTATCTAAAACAATCATAACTTATACAAAAATTTAAAAGAGTACAGAGTACAAAAAAATGTTGATTGATATAATAACTAATAACTATATAATTGTTATAATACATATTTTGAAAATATGATCAAATGTTATATTAATAACACTTATCCAACGTTATCTAGATAAGCAACCCACTTTGATTTCTTATGTGGATTCTATTCTGGACCTCATTGTGTGACATCAACTTAATCAATTCATTCATTTTTTACTACAACGATACATCATTAATGCTTTGTTTGGTATAGAAGAGAAATTGGGAAGAGAGAAGATGGAAAAAGAGAATATGAGGAGAGATGATGGTAAAATAAATAGTGAATTTTAAGACTTATTCGATATGAGAGAAATATGTGAGAAAATGATAAGAAAGAAGTTGAGAGATTTTTTTTAAAAAGATGATGATGAATATGCAAAATGACATAAGTACCCATAATTAAAAAATTAACATATTATTTGTATTTTATATATTTTTTTAAAAAATTAATATATAATTTTTATTTGATATTTTATAATTAAATATATTACAAAAAAAAATTTATTTATAATAAATATTAATAAATATTAATTTTATTTCCCACGCCTTTTACATATTCCCTCCCCCTTCCTAACATCAACCTCCCCACCTAACCCTCTCCACCTACCCTAAACCCTTATAACACCCCTTCCCCACTTTATAAAAAATATATATAAATTATAAAAAGTAACTAATAAAATAATACCAAAAAATCTATAACCTGTCAAGTGGATGTACAGTAGAAATAGCTATTCACCTTTTATATTAGTATAGATGTTTGAGACGAGGGAATGGATCAAAATCCCAAAAATAAAGGATATAAAAATGTGAGAGTTAAGATGGAGTGGAGTACTGATTTGAATTATTATCCTAAATCATCTCATTTTATTAATAAAAAAAACTCTTCAATAAGTGGTTAATGAATTTATATAATTCCATTCTATTGTTAATCATCTCGCATCATCTTCCAAATATAGCCTTAATCCAATAAAGTATAATCCTTCAATTTTCCATAAACTTGCACAAATATGACAACATTGTTTTCCCTTTTTTATCTTTTATTCATCACCGATGGGCCTTGACAATATCACACGGTTGGGTCGGGACAAATTCTTAACATCGTGGTTAAAGTCGAATATACGAGGCCCAAGATATGCTTTTTAATATGATTTTTATTTTTTGTTCTGAGATGCTATCCGAAAATCATATTTGTTTATGACTAATCCAAATCAAACAAGAAATGAGGGGATAAAATATTTTTAATGTCTATTCTTTTCATTCACAAGATTTGGACCCAATATATTGCTAAAGAAGAAGAAAAATCTTTACCATTTAGACAAGCAAGCGTTGAATTTTTAACAAAAGTGCAAAACTTTTTTTAAAAAAAACTTAGTAAAACCAAAAAAAATTCATTCCGTTGTATATTAAAAAAAAATTATACCTGCTCAATAAATATTTTTTTTCAATATCTGTACAAAAAGCTATATTACTGATGTAAATATTTTTTTAAGGCTAAAATATCATTTTGGTCCTTTATCTTTTGGGTAAAATTCATTTTGGTCATTTATCTTTAAAAAGATTCATTTAGCCCTTTATGTTTCAAAAGTGACCTAAAATGGTCATTTCCGTCATCTCCCATCTAAACTCCGTTAGAAACTGGTGATGTGGCCATTAAAAAGATTCATTTTAGTCTTTTATGTTTCAAAAGTGATATAAAATGGTCCTTTCACGTAGGCTATGATTAACGGAGTAAGTAACAGAGCTTAAGGAAATAACCATTTTGAATCACTTTTGAAGCATAAAGGACTAAAATGAATCTTTTTAAAGATAAATGATCAAAATGAATTTTACCCAAAATATAAAGGACCAAAATGATATTTTAGCCTTTTTTATAATATTTGTTCTTGCAAATTTTGGTGATGCGTATCCAAGAATCACAAAAACAACATTGCTACTAATTCACATTAACTCTCAGTCAAGAATACTCTCATTTATTAAAGAATATAATCAACTCAAGATGTCAATGTTACAGAATAGCTTCATCTTCCTTTTACATCAATTCTCTTATTTATAGCAATTCTTCTCACTCATACATGAGAAGTTATTCCCATATTCCTACCCACTATGCGACGGTTACATGGGATCATGGGTTAGTGATTTGGTTCCCACTTAACCATGTCTCCTCCCACTATTTTCCTGATAGTACATAAGTCCCCCAAGCTCCGAGCTTCAAAGAGGCGAAAGAGCTTTAAGAGATGTCTTCAAGTAAACTGGACTCTTCACGAGCTGAGCTATAAATGTCTTCAGGTAAATCCGAGTTTTTTCCAAGCTGATTTGCCGATGTCTTCAAAGAAACATTCGGTGTGCCTCGTTAAAACCTTCTCGGGTAAAAACCTTTTCAGGAAAAAAGTCTGGGGTAAGAAAAATAATACAGACCAGAAAGAACTTTGATAGACATCTTCAAGAAAATCGAACTTTCTTTGAGCTGATCATACTCCTTTCAACTTCTTCTCCTTTTTTGTCTTCCTCATAGTAAACTGAGCTTCCCTCTTCTTGCTTCTGGTTCTTCTTGCTTCTACTTCTTGTTTCTTCGTCTTCTTCTCGCTTTTTGCCTCTGCTTTTCTTCTTCTTTTCTGTCCTCCTCTTAGTAAATCGAGCATCCTTCTTCTTCTTATTCTCCTCCTCCTCCTCCTCCTTAATACCTCTGCTTCTCTTCTTCTTTTCCGTTCTCCTCATAGTAAACCGAGCTTCCTTATCCCTCTCCTCCTTCTACTTCTTCGTCTTTCTCATCTCCTTCTTCTTCTCCTTCTTCTTCTTCTCATTCTTATTCTTCTTCTTCTTCCTTCTCCCTCTTCTCTCATTCTTTTTCTTATTCTTCCCATCATTCTTCTTCTTCTCCTTCTTCTCCCCATTCTTCTCCTTCTTTTTCTTTCTCATTCTCCTTTCTGCCTCTGCTTCTTTTCTTATTTTCCGTTCTCCTCTTAGTAAACCGAGCTTCCTTATCCTTCTCCTCCTTCTACTTCTTCGCCTTTCTTCTCTCCTTCTTCTTCTCATTCTTCCTTCTCCCTCTTCTTCCCATTCTTCCTCTTCCCATTCTTCTTCTTCTCCTCTTCCTCCTTCTTCTCTCATTCTCCTTCTTCCCTCTCCTTCTTCTCTCCTCCTCCTTCTTATCCTTATTCTTCCTCTCTCCCTCTCCTTCTTCTCTCCTCCTCCTTCTTATTCTCTTCTTCTTCTCCTTCTTCCTTTGCTCCTCCTCCTCCTCCTCCTCCTCCTCCTCCTCCTCCTTCTTCTCCTTCTCCTTCTTCTCCTTCTTCTTCTTCTCCTTCTCCTTCTTCTCCTCCTTCTCCTTCTCCTTCTCATTCTCCTTCTCCTTCTGCTTCTCCTTCTCCTCCTTCTCCTTCTCCTTCTCCTCCTTCTTCTTCTTCTTCTTCTTCTTCTTCTTCTTCTTCTTCTTTTCTATCATTCTCTCCTCTCCTTCTCCTATCTCCCTCCCCTTCTCTCAAATACAACTTCAACAAGTCTTTGCCGAGTTTTCTCCTCCTCCTCTTCCTCCTCCTTCTCCTCCTCCTCCCCCCCTTATCTCCTTCTTTCAAATACAACTTCAACAAGTCTTTGCCGAGCATTCTCCTTCTCCTTCTCCCTCTCCTTCTCCTTTTCTTTCTACCTCTCCTTCTCCTTTTCCTTCTCCTCCTCTTCTCCTTCTCTTCCTCTCATTCTCTCATTCTTTCAAATACAACTTCAACAAGTCTTTGCCGAGCTTTTTCCTTATAACTCCTTCAGCCATGTAACTCATTTTTCCCCGAACTCTTTGCCGAGTTCTTCATTCCTTTTTTTTTTGTTTTTTATGCCTTATAACTCCTTCAACCTTATAACTCCTTAGTTCTTCCTTCCTTATGACTCCTTTTACTTCCTTTAAACTCCTTTATATTTTTCTTTTTATAACTCCTTATATCCACCCGAGTTTTTTCTTCATCGAGTTTTCTTTATAACTTCTTCTGTCTTATATCTTGTATTCCCCCTTATTTCTTCTATTCCACTCGGTCCCTGTTAGCATAGGACCCACCGAAAACCTTGGATGTTTGCCTTTTATTGACAACAACACCTTCTGAAAACACAAACCATTATAGCAAACATCAAAAGGTTTTCCAAGTATCATACCATCGATAATAAAATTAAGTAGACCTCCCAGTTGAACCAAACACAATAAACTAGGTACATCAACTCTATAACCGTTCATGCATCCCTATATTCATTTAAAAACAAATTCTAAATAGGGCACCATCAACCATCATTCATTAATACAACGTGTAACACCCAGGTGCTGGCGAGGGCGGGGAGTGGTTGCCGGTACAAAGACAGCACGAACAAGGAGTGGCTCCTGGCAAGCTTCTAGGCGGAGGGATACATGAATGAACCGTTAACACAACAGAATGAGAGGGATCCTGAGACTGTGTAGGTATGGGACTGCATAGTTGAGGGGGATTCCGAGGTTGTATAGTTAAGGATGGCTTAAAGGAATTGATTGATACTACCTATACAAACAAGATGCATCTTATTTTCGGGAGCCCATTGTTGGAACCAAATTGGTTTTGGATTTAATAATATCTAAGTTTTGATGTTAACAAAAAGATTAAATTTGCTTGGGAAAGTATTAGTTGAGATCTAACTAGTGCTTTCAGTTATGCAGGAACGCTTTTATAAGTAAAATAAACTTGGTATAAGTTCCAATTGAAAAATACGCGTCCACCTCTGTAGACGGGTTGCTCAAAGAACTGTGGTAATTTTACCTTGTTGTTTTCTTTAGTAGACGAGGCTATAAATGAATACCTAAATAACTTGTTAGGTACAGCAAGTCCAAAGACTTGAAAATAAGCGCGTCCATCTTACCACGTTAGCAGACGGAAGTAATTAGTTGAAGAAAATGGACTAAAACACAGAGTAATCTAGTAGATGAGCTCTAACCGCCATGTCACTAGATGGAGATCTTTATAACTCATTAAGGAATAGCAAGTCTGAAGACTTAATAGATAAAAGGATATGCCACGTAATCAGATGAGCTAAGAAAAATATCAAATAGACTTGGACTCTCATATGAATGAGTAGACGGAGTTTCCTTTTAGATGAACTCCATCTTAGAATGAATTAAATGCAATCCAAATCTCTTATATTTATTTCAAACGATTGATATTTATTTCAAAAGACTATTTGTTCTTCATATTTGTTTTATCTGCTTTATTATTTCATCTGGTTGGGAAGAAATATAGTTCATACAATAAGATCTGTACGATGACAACTTTATTACTGAAAAAGCTGAATTATACACAAAGAAGAAACAGCAAGTACTCAAGCGGCAATACACAGAGGAGTGAACCTCCAAATTCATGCTACCTTGATAACCAAGATTATTATTCAGCATTGCTACAGTCAAGCTATCGGTCACAACGGATACCATGAATTAAATGTTATCTATAAACGGGATTATTCAAAGTAACCGTTGAAGAATTACAAGAGAAGAAGAAGGTCACTATATATTGAAGATCTCAGATACCGAAGAAAAAAAGAACTCTTGCCTACACAATCTTGCTAGCTGAACTTTTGCCATTTGATAATCATTTATTCCTTTATACTTTCAAGAGCAAGATTTTGTATTCATTAATGAATATTATTGTAATATTCAACTGATCTCAAATCTCATATTCTCACACTTAGTGAGTTAAGAAGATCAACTTTCAAATCTCTTTGATAGAGTTAAAGCCTGAAGAGGCTTGGTAAGAAAGGAATACTTGTAGCCTGAAGAGGTGTTGAATACTTGTTTGTAATCTATTTAGAGAAATAGTGGAAAAATCCTTCAAGTCGAAGGGACTCGACGTAACTCTTGGTTGGAAGAGAGTGAATCAGGATAAAATCTCTTGCGTGAATTTTCTATCTATAAACTCTTTAGTTTTATTTGTGTATACTAACTGTGGGGTTTTGATATTGCTTTTGTTAAAGTCTTTTAAAAAACGATCTCTGTCTTTGTGTGTGTTTCTGTTTCATATCTCTTTGAGTGCAAAAATTGTTTTGAAGGTTGTTTTCAGAAATTGTTAACAAACACAATTCAACCCCCCTTCTTGTATTTGCCTGTGTCAACTTCAGTTGGTATCAGAGCTCGGCTTCGAAATGGTTGAGCATCTAACAAGTGCTGAGGGAGTACGATCCAACAACCATGGATGCAAAAGGACAAACTATCAACAGACCTTCTCTCTTTGATGGTTCTGATTATGACTATTGGAAGAAGAGGATGATGGCCTTTTTGGATGCACAAAGTCTAGACATCTAAGAGCTCATAGAAACTGGTTACACTAAATCCAGAAATGAAAATGGAGCTGCTGTTGTCAGAGCAGACTGGACAGCAGATCAAAAGGCAAAGCATCAACTGAATCTTAAAGCTAAGTATTATTTGATGTGTGCCATCACCAGATTTGAACATGACAAAGTTCACAGCTGCAATACTGCTAAAGAAATTTGAGATACTCTTGTTCTAGCTCATGAGGGTTCCTCACAAGTTAAGGAATCCAAGATTAGCATGTTGGTTCACCAGTATGAGCTATTCTAAATGGCTGATCATGAAACTATAGACCAGATGTTTGGAAGATTCCAAACAATCACCAACAGTCTTGGGTCTCTTGGAAAGGTTCATGAGAATAGAGATCATGTGATAAAAATTTTGAGAAGTCTCTCAAAGCAGTGTAGACCTAAGGTGACTGCTATTCAGGAAGCAAAGAATCTGAATACTCTTTCTCTGCAAGAGCTTCCGGGGTCATTAAAAGTTCATGAACTTGAACTCAATGAAGAAGAAAACTCCAGAAAAGGAAAATCGATTGCCCTAAAGGCAAAGAAAGCAAGTTCATCAAAAGTTCTCAAAGCTGCTGAATCATCTGATGAGTCTGAATCTTCTGATGATAATGAAGAATCAGGAGAAGAGGAATTATCCTTTATCCCCAGAAAGATTCAACATATGTGGAGAAAGAAAGGTGATTTCAGAAGGAAGCAACTAATGAGTGTGATCTCACCTCATATTTCATGTACATTTTTTCATGCATTTTCATATAGTTTAGGCAATTTTTATTTATTTTTGTTAGTTTTTACCTTGGAATGGGTAAGGTGGTTTCGTGGTGTTGTTTTGCAGAAATTAAGGATAAAATGCTCAGGATCAACCATGATGAAGCTTGGATGAAGATAGAGTTTGAAAAGTGAATAAAATGAGCCAAACAGAGCCCATCACGGCCATGATCGAGCAGAGCTAAAAAGGAAGAAAGGTTGAAGTTAGAATTGGTCATGGCCTAGCCGTGATGACCATCACGGCCGTGACCTGTCAGCTGAATGCAGGCAGAACTGGTCATGGCCTAGCCGTGATGAGCATCACAGCCGTGACAAACCAAAATTTGAAAGCGCGCCCATGACAGAACCCGTCACGGCCAAGCAGTGATGGCCATCACGGCCGTGACGCACGCCAAATCTATAAAAGGGCATCTGGACAGAACAGAAAGGAGGGACTTTTTACCCAGACTAGAGGCGACTTTTACCCTAATTCTGAGCCAGGGGCTGCTGTGGAAAGCCTCCATGGAGTTCCTTCTCTCCTTTATCTCCATTTCTTGTATTTTGGCTTTCTCTATGATCATGAGTAGCTAAATTTCCTTTTTGTTGGGATTAGATGTATCTAAACTGAACTTCATGTAATTGCCTTGATGTATTAATCTATGTTTATGCCTTCTTATTAGTGTTTGATTCCTATGCTTAATTATTTTTGTGGTCTGATCATCCATGAATTGATTTTGAGATTTGATTTGCAATGGGGACGTTCTTATCAATTCTTGATCTGGAATTAACCACCTAGTAAAACTTGCATCTAGGAATGGATTTTGGTTTATTAGTAATCGTTCAATCCCTACTCTTAATGCAAATTCACTAATTAGGCCACCTAAGGAATTAGGGTTTAATTAGGGGATTTTGGCTCTTGTCATCTGAGGAATTAGGGCTTGAGTAATCTTGTGGGTTGATTTTAATATTTGAAGCATAAACTGGATTGGTGGTCTTAGTATTGCATGAGGCTAAGGTTTGGTGAAGTTTAATCCCAACATCTTTCATATTTGAAGAATCTCTTTTTCTGCATTCCAAGTGTTTGCTGAAAATCCTAAAAGAACTTTTTCCTTTTATTTTGTTTATTTTAACTCTTGTTGGGCTTGGTATTTAGTATTGAGCTCCCTTCCATCCAAAGGTTCGCTTAGATAGTAGTTGATTTGGTACGTGCTAGTACTTGTCTCAGTCCTCGTGGAAACGATATCCCTCTTACCTCTTTATTACTTGTACGACTGGGTATACTTGCCTGGAAATCGTTTCAACAAGTTTTTGGATCTAGGCAATTTTTGGCGCCGTTGCCGGGGACTTATGTTCAATATTAGCATCCCCATTTCGACTACTAATTTAAGCACTATTTTTTTTTCTGCTTTATTTTTTGTATATACTTGATTTTTTCTTTTGAGTTTTGTTTGTGCAAGGTGGATGCAACATATGGAGACTTATTATTTTCCAACCTTAGACGGTGTTACAAAATATCACTTTGGGCCTAATGTAGTCATGGGAGACTACAGGCTCTGGGGATATCGATGCCCTCACGCACAAGCTTATAGTGTAATAATGAAGCAGGAGGAGGAATGGGAATGGAATGAGCAAACACCTTTGAAAGTTTCTCTGGAACAATATTCCCAAGAGCTATCCATCTCTGAGGCCAAAGCAAGAGCCAATTGTGATTGTATCGAAGCTCTGATGCAAAACTTCAAAAGGCAAGTTGAGGAAATTTCCAAACAGTTAGTACAAGACCCACATGAAGCATTATCTGAGCAAAATATGGTTGTGGGGATGGATCAAAGTGTAGATAGGTGGTAGTGGAAGACGAGTCACAAGAAAAAGAACATGGGGTGGAGAGCAAAGAGGATCTATATTTCACCATGCTTGCCAAGAAACCTGATATTGCTGCCTTGAATAAATATACTGGTTTGCATGCATGTGTGGATACTACAAAATTGGCTCCATAAGTACAACCTCATGTGCTTCATGCAACATTTATGCCTGAAGAGGCCAAAAATGGAGTTTATCACTTACCATTTGACCCAGGAGGAACCGAGGTTAGATTCATATTGCTTCTGCAATTGCCACTCCACAAGCCATGGGATCCGGGAGGAGGATCCTAGGCCTGTCAAGCTAGTGACGTTAAAGAAGCGCTTGTTGGGAGGCAACCCAAGTTTTCTTTTCCTTTTTCATTTGTTTTTGAATTTAACTCTTGAATAATTTGAGAAGATCAAGAGGAAAAAGATCATAAATTAATAGATTTGTTAAGTGTTTTCAGGGTAAGGAGGAAGGAGAAGCAAAAAGGGCAAGGACAAGCAAAGTCACAGCCATCACACCCAGGCCGTGACACTGGTCACGACCCTGATGATCTAACCAGAGAAGATCAGAAAGGATCACGGCCCAGCCGTGATACCCATCACGGGCATGATGAGAGGACCTTGAAGATCAGAGAGTATCACGGCCTGCCCGTGATGAGCATCACGGCCGTGACACACTTTTCAGCCTCCCTTTGCCTAGGCATGTGAGCCAACACCCGCTACCACCTCGGTGAGTGTTCCATTTTTCTCCTCTCTCCGACTTGATTATTTACATTGGGGACAATGTAAGTTTTTAAGCTTGGGGTGATGGTATTTTTGCATTTTTCATGGTTGCATTCATATAGGCATAGCTTTGCATGATCACATGATTCGATTGCCCCTTGCTTAGATTATGCATTCAATTGTGAGAACTTAGTATCAAATAACTTGAGATAATGAATTTTTGAACCCAATTTTTTATTCTTGTGATAAGGCTACAAATAAAAATTCTTGAGATGATCTTTGATAGTTGATAATTAGCATGTGGTTTCGTAGATTTGTGTTTCTCATTGATTTTTGAACTACTAAATGTGAGATTTTTGAGCCAAAAAGGGGTACTCACTAAATCTACCCCATTCTTTTTGATAGAGTGTTTTATTCCTCTTGGATTGTATTCTCTAGAACTTGACTTGAAACCGTTTTGAAGCTTAAAAATTTTTGAAAACATTTTTGAAAATGATTGAGGCACTAGGTATTTTTCCGGCCTTCTGAGCTTTGATTGACTAAATGCTACCCCTTAGTTGCCCAATTTTGAGCCTAAAAGAATAAAATATTTTTCTTGGTACCTTGAATTACTTTGATGAATAATGTTTGGTATGGCACCTTTTAAAGTATTACAAAAAGGGTAAAAAGGTAATTGAAAAAGTATGGGATGAGAAAGTTAGAAAAATATTTCTCTTGAATTGAAAATCTCCCCTTCGTCAAAAAAAAAAAAAGAAAGAAATAAAAAAAACATATACAGAGAAGGGGATGACAAAAGGAAGTGAGAAATAAAATAAAAAGAAAGGAAGAAAGGTGGAAAAATGAATCAAAACCCAAAAAGGTATTTTAGAAGGTGTTATGCTTTGCAATGCTTGATATTTTGTTTAGCCTTCTTGAAATTTCCTTTTCTTGATTTCCCCACCTAACAATTAATGCCATGGCCCTGTTACAACCAAAGTAAAAGACCTCTTGATTCTTATGTGTTTTCACTAATAAAGTAGAGATTTGGTTAATAGTCAAGCTTATGGTAGAATTCATTCCTTGAGGAAATTGAGCGAATTATCATATATCCCTAAACACTTGAGCGAGGTGAGAAAGAGTACCCGAATCAATGAGAATATGAGTCTAGGAAACCTAAGTTTCTAATTGGACTTGAAATTGATTGTCTCTTGGTGAATTATTTGAAAATGCATGTTACTTGGATTAGTTACTCAGGTTCTTGGTTCACTATCCATGCTCTGATTATTTATCTCTTCTGGCCTTGGTGATTGCTTGAGGACAAGCAAAGTCTTAAGCTTGGGGTGATTTGATGAGTGTGATCTCACCTCATATTTCATGTACATTTTTGCATGCATTTTTATATAGTTTAGGAAATTTTTATTTGATTTTTGTTAGTTTTTACCTTGGAACGGGTAAGGCGGTTTCGTGGTGTTGTTTTGCAGAAATTAAGGATAAAATGCTCAGGATCAACCATGATGAAGCTTGGATGAAGATAGAGTTTGAAAAGTAAAGAAAATGAGCCAAACAGAGCCCATCACGGCCTAGCCGTGATGACCATCACGGCCTAGCCGTGATGACCATCACGGCCTAGCCGTGATGACCATCACGACCATGATCGAGCAGAGCTAAAAAGGAAGAAAGGCTGAAGTCAGAATTGGTCACGGCCTAGCCGTTGTGACCATCACGGCCGTGACCTGTCAGCTGAACACAGGCAGAACTGGTCACGGCCGTGATAAACCAAAATTTGAAAGCGTACCCATGACAGAACCCGTCACGACCATCACGACCGTGACGCGCGCCTAATCTATAAAAGGGCATCTAGGCAGAACAGAAAGGAGGGACTTTTTACTCAGACCAGAGGCAACTTTTACCCTAATTCTCTGAGCCAGGGGCTGCTGGGGTTGCTGTGGAAAGCCTCCATGGATTTCCTTCTCTCCTTTATCTCTATTTCTTGTATTTTGGCTTTCTCTATGATCATGAGTAGCTAAATTCCCTTTTTGTTGGGATTAGATGTAGCTAAACTGAACTTCATGTAATTGCCTTGATGTATTAATCTATGTTTATGCCTTCTTATTAGTGTTTGATTCCTATGCTTAATGCTTTTTGTGGTCTGATCATCCATGAATTGATTTTGAGATTTGATTTTAATGGGGACGTTCTTATCAATTCTTGATCTGGAATTAACCACCTAGTAAACCTTGCATCTAGGAATGGATTTTGGTTTATTAGTAACCGTGTAATCTCTACTCTTAATGCAAATTCACTAATTAGGCCACCTAAGGAATTAGGGTTTAATTAGGGGATTTAGGCTCTTGTCATCTAAGGAATTAGGGCTTGAGTAATCTTGTGGGTTGATTTTAATATTTGAAGCATAAACTGGATTGGTGGTCTTGGTATTGCATGAGGCTAAGGTTTGGTGAAGTTTAATCCCAACATCTTTCATATTTGAAGAATCTTTTTTTCTGCATTCCAAGTGTTCGCTGAAAATCCTAAAAGAACTTTTTCCTTTTATTTTGTTTATTTTAACTCTTATTGGGCTTGGTATTTAGTATTGAGCTCCCTTCCATCCAAAGATTCGCTTAGATAGTAGTTGATTTGGTACGTGCTAGTACTTGCCTCGATCCTCGTGGGGAACGATATCCTCTTACCTCTTTATTACTTGTACGACTGGGTATACTTGCCTAGAAATCGTTTCAACAACAACTCAATAAAAAGTTTTCCAAGGAGAAGTCAGACTCCAAGGAAAAAGGTCCACCCTTGTGCTTTGAATGCAAGAAACCTGGTCATTTCAAAGCAGACTGCACTGAGCTAAAGGACAAAAAGAATTCTTCAAAAAGAAGAAAGGGTTAATGGCCACATGGGAGGATCTTGATCTATCTTCTTCAGATGAAGAAAATGAAGCAGAGGAAGAGGCAAATATCTGTCTCATGGCAGACACTGCATCAAAAAGTGAATACACTGATGCTGAGGTAATCAACTCTGGCTCGTCCACTCATCAAAATGCTTTTGATGAATTGTTGCATGAGTCATCCATACTATCACGAAAATATAAGAGTCTCAAAAAGAAATTCTCTAAACTATCTAAAGAATATGATAGGGTCTGCACTGAGAAACAAAACCTTAAAAATGAAAACGATATACTAAAATCAGTGAATGTCAGTCTAGTCGACAAAATGATGTGTGAACTGATGTTTCTTGTGAAGGTACAAAACTGAAACAAGATGTAACATATCTAACTGACTCTCTGTCAAAGCTTGTGGGAGGCTCAGATAAGCTTAGCCTCATTTTAAGGTACTCGAGGTCACCTTATGATAAATCCGATCTTGGTTATGACAAAGAGAAGCAAGACGCATCTCACAAAAAGTCAAAACCACTTAAACAGCATAGAGCTTCAAAAGCTCCAAACAAACATACCAAAGCTAACTCTAGCTCGTCTAACACCTTTTGTAAAGTATGTAGAAAAAATGGGCACATTACATCTAGATGCATACACAATAAATATGCTAAGCATACTCGTCCAGTTACAACTAACAAGAAAGGACCCAAGTCAGTTTGGGTACCTAAAGATAAGATAATACCTGTTGCAGATTTGCTTAACAATAGGAAGAAAACAGATGTCTTGGTACTTGGTCAGTTGCTGCTCACGACACATGACGGGAGAAAAGTCTATGTTCCAAAACCTTAAACCCAAAGATGGTGGCTGGGTCACATTTGGAGGAAATCAGAAAGAGAAAATCATTGGTATAGGTAAAATTGGTAAACATCATTTTCCCTCCATTGATAATGTTCTTTTAGTAAATGGCTTAAAGCACAATCTACTCCGCATAAGTCAATTATGTGAAGTGTCTTTTGATAAGGATATGTGTATTGTCAAGAAAGATGATGGATCACTCTTATTCACTGCAAAAAGGAAAAACTATCTCTACAAGATTGACTTGGAGGACCTCTCAAATCAAAGTGTCTCATATCTAGTGTCCATTGAAGATGACCAATGGATTTGGCACAAAAGGCTAGGTCATGCAAGCTTGAAATTAATTTCAAAACTAAACAAGCATAACCTCGTGAGAGGAATACCAAACTTTAAGTTTAAATCTGGTGCTGCTCTCTGCGATGCATGTCAAAAGATTCAACAAGTCAAAGGTTCTTTTGAATCTAAGAATGTTGTTAGTACTAATAGACCACTAGAGTTGCTACGTCTTGATCTTTTTGGTCCAACAAGGACTGCCTCTGTCAGTGGTAAGAAATATGGTCTTGTCATTGTAGACGATTACACTAGATGGACATGGGTTATGTTCCTTGCTCAGAAGGATGAGTCATTCAAGGTCTTTCTGTATTCTACAAACGTGTACAGAATGAAAAAAGCATGTGTATCACTTCAATCAGAAGTGACCATAGGGGAGAGTTTGAAAATGAGCTATTTCATAAGTTCTGTGAAGAGAGTGGCATTCTTTACAACTTATCAATACCTAGAACACCACAACAAAATTGTGTGGTAGAGAGAAAGAATAGATCTCTTCAAGAGATGGCTAGGACTATGCTCAATGACAACTCTGTCCCTAGACACTTTTGGGCTGAAGCTGTTGATACTGCATGTTACATTCAGAACATAATATACATTAGACCTATTCTGAATAAGACTTCGTATGAATTGTGGAAAGGTAGAAAAACCATCATTTCATACTTTCACCCTTTTGGTTGTAAATGATTTATACTGAATAATAAAGATCAACTTGGTAAGTTTGATGCTAAAACAGATAGTGGAATTCTATTAGGATATTCTGAAACATATAAAGGCTTTAGAGTTTATAATTTTAGGACCCTGATAGTAGAAGAAAGTATTCATGTCAAGTTTGATGACAAACAACCTGATAAGAAATTATCAGAGCTAGATGAAGCTCTTGTAGATCTTGATCTAAGCCATCCAGGAGACTCACCTGAGATAAAAGTTGATAATCAAGAAGATGACCCCACTCAACAACCAGAAACTTCCACTTCTCAACAAGATACAGTTCAAAAATCTTGGTACGTCAAGAATTATCATCCACAAGATCAGATCATTGGAAACTCCAATGACAAGCTAAGAACCAGATCAACCTTCAGAGAACAAGACAATTCTGCACTAGTCTCTGAGTTGGAACCAAAGACAGTAGACGAGGCTCTGCTCGACAATGGTTGGATTCTAGCTATGCAAAAAGAACTCAATCAGTTTGAAAGAAGTGATGTTTGGACTCTGGTTCCACTGCCCAAAGACAAATCAGTAATTGGAACAAAGTGGGTTTACAGAAACAAACTTGATGAAAATGGTAAGGTTGTGAGAAACAAGGCAAGACTTGTTGCTCAAGGTTTCTCTTAAGAAAAATGTATAGATTATACTGAAACCTTTGCACCTGTTGCTAGATTAGAAGCTATTAGAATCTTACTTTCATTTGCTGCACATCATAATATTATCCTTTTTCAGACGGATGTTAAGAGTGCTTTTGTCTATGTTATGCAACCTCCGGGTTTTGAGTGTGAAACCCATCCTGAACATGTATATAAGCTTAAGAAAGCTTTGTAGGATCTTAAACAAGCTCCTAGAGCTTGGTATGATAGACTAAGTTCCTTTCTTATGGAAAATGGATTTAACAGAGGAAAGGTTGATACAACCTTATGTTGATGATATTATTTTTGGTACAGAGGAAAGGTTGATACAGATATATGTTGATGATATTATTTTTGGTAGTACTTATGAATCTCCGTGCAAGGAATTCTCTAAGTTAATGCAGAAAGAGTCTGAAATGAGCATGATGGGAGAACTCAAATTCTTCCTTGGACTTCAAGTAAAACAAACCATGGACAAGGTGCTCATCCACCAAACTAAGTATACAAAAGAACTTCTGAAGAAGTTTAAGATGGATGATTGCAAACTAATGAATACTCCTATGCACCCCACTTCCATACTGAACAAAGATGATAAAGAGAAAAGGTAGATCAAAAGGTATATAGAGATTAGTTGGTTTTTGTGATGCTGACTATGCAAGAGATAGAATTGAAAGAAAAAGTACCACTAGAGGATGTCACTTCATTGGAGCTAACCTAGTCTCATGGTCAAGCAAAAGGCAAAGTACCATTGCTCTATCAACTGCTGAAGCAGAGTACATATCAGCTGCAAGTTGCTGCTCACAACTTCTCTGGATCAAACATCAATTGGAGGACTGCAATGTATTTGTAAGTAGTATTCCACTTATGTGTGATAATACTGCTGCAATAAATCTATATAAGAACCCAATTTTGCATTCTAGAGCTAAACACATAGAGATTAAACATCATTTAATTAGGGATTATGTGCAAAAAGGTGTGATTGATATTCAATTTGTAGATACTGACCATCAATGGGCAGATATCTTTACTAAACCTCTTGCATATGATAAATATATCTTTATTAGAAAGCATCTTAATATGATATGTGTGGATTAGTGTAGGCGTCCAGCCTAGAAAATTTTGTTTTGCTAATTCTGCGTCTGTTACCTAAGCTCGTCTAATACATATTTAAAGTTGTGCGTCTATTGCATAACATATTGCACGCGTCCACTGTTATGGATGATCACGTCCATTGTATAAATTTCAGATGACTTCACATCTGCCTATTATTATAGTTACTTTATTTGTGTGTTAATAAATGCATTTATTTTGTCACAAGACAATTTTATCCTTTATTCTCTTTGCTGAGTCAGTACTTCCATCAATCCCATCAAGATCTTTTTACGGTCCCAAGTTACCAACGCCGTTTTATCATTATGACATATCATATCAAAAGTTTTTTTTTTAAACCGTTTGATATTCAAGATTCATTTAAAAGAAATATTTTCCCTCTGAGAAAGACTTTACGATTTCATAATCTCTCGAGCTATCTCTTTTTACCTATCTTTTGTAGCATCCCTGGCTGCTCTATAGATTGACGACTGTCCCCACAAACCAACACGGGTCTTTTCAGCATGCTTTGTCCTCACTCACATGCTTCCTGGGAAAACTTCCCAGGAGGTCACCCATCCCAGAATCGCTCCAAGTCAAGCACGCTTCACTGTGTAGTTCTTAAGTGATGGGCTACTGAAAAGAAGATGCATCTTATTGGTATAGGTAATACCAATCAATTCATCTAAGCCTTCCTCAACTGTATAGTCCCATACCTACACAGTCTCAGGATCCCTCTCATTCGGGTGTGTAATCGGTTCATTCATGTGTCCCTCCGCTTAGAAGCCTGTCAGGAGCCGCTCCTTGTCCGTGCTTTCTTGCACCGGCGACCACTCCCCGCCCTCGTCGGCTCCCGGGTGTTTGAAAACCTTGATCGTCATATTGTATTATGCATGAGTTGGTCATCACCTTCCGGGAAGGGATGACGGTACATTCTATTCCGGGAATAGGATAAGAGATGTCACCATCTGGGATGGGATATCAAACTATTAAAATATTCACATCTGGGATGGAATATTAGATACCTCCATCTGGGATGGGGAAGGCAGTGGGACGCAATTGCATGGATATGAGCTCATAGACCTTAGTGGATCTAGGATTCACACCGGTTCTGGGAACCAAAGAGTCAAGTTAAGTGATTCTGGGAATCATCGAGTCATGTTCGTAGAGTTGCATTGTGTAGAGTTTGCATGGTGAATGCGATTAAATGCAATGAGATGTGACCGTTGCTGAGCTTATGAGTTTGTACTTTAAATGCTTGACATCAATTTTATTTATATATATTTATTATTTTGGGGGTTTATTATATTCAATATTTTAATAATTAGCGGGTACCATGAATGTTTTTCCGGTTATCGCGCCGGCTGAAAACAACACTATCTGCGAACATTTTCAATAAACTGTTATTTTTATTCACTGGGATTATATCTCATTAAAAGTGTTGTTTTCAGAGCACGAGGACGACATCATTGAGACTGGAGATGATTGAAGACCTAGCGAATTTTCTTAGTTATTATTCCTAGCTTGGTTAGTGTTTTCTTAAATAAGGATCCGTATGTGGCTAGACGTTTTTATTTATTTATCGTTGGGTTTATTAGTAGACGCCCGGTTTTGAGGCTTGGGGTTTTTATTTGGACGTATGGATTTATTATTTATTACTTTGATACATTATTACTATTTTATTTAATATGAGACATTTCCAGAATTATATAATTGATAAAAATTTTATGATTAACATATTTTAATTAAATGTATTAAAGGATTTTTATACAATCTGTTTTGGGTTACTAATGTAACGAAGGGCGTTACATCTTTGCTCTCCAAACCCTAAGCTCTTTGATAATCTACAATGGCATCTTCAACCTTCAACGTGGACAAACTCAACTTAGCTATAGAGCATCATTTCAACCTTAGTGTGCTAAAGACTACAATCTTGACATAATAAAATATGTCAATGCAGCTGGCTGGGAAGGACTCTTTGCGGAGAAAGTCTCTGTTCTACCAAATCTTGTCACGGATTTTTGGAGAAACATCCAACTGACAGAAACTGACTTCTATTCAATCGTATTAAGAAGGAAGATTACAGTCTTGGAGAAGACTATTGCTGAAGCAATCTTCTGTGCTCAGGAAGGACTAGTTTTCACCGAGTCTTGGGAAAAAGACTTGGGCGTTTCTGAGACTATAGAAGTCTGTCTCATGAAGGAGGACACGGTCAGGACTCACTCGTGGAAGACTGTTGAAATGAAGTATATCGTTTGTATCCTTCACCAGCTTCTCAACAATGTGGTGCCTCACAAGGTTGGGTCAAAGGACAACCTCTCATCTCTTCACAAATTCTGTCTCTGCCATATTCTCACAGAGACAAGAATCAATCTTCCCAGAATCCTTTATGGAAGATCCAGAGATGCAGTGATGAACAAGAAAAGACTCTCTGCACTTCCTTTCTGCCACCTTCTCTCGAAGATTTTCAAGGCTCAAGGAGTATATGAGTTTCTTTCTACTAAGACTCCTGAGGAGCAAGCGAGGTTACTAACTGATAAACTAATGTCTGCTCCAGACTTTGGAAAGATGAACATAGACAACATGAACCTCAGTACGTATGATGCTGCTGCAATGGCTAAGACTGAGGAATTAATGGTGGCTAAAGAAGAGATGATTGAACAGAATAATGCCGAAGTCCTAGGGGTTAGAAGGGTAACCAGGCAAAAGACAACTGCTACAAGAAAGCCTGCCCCCAAAAGGCCAGCAAGTGGGATTGCTATTAGGGAGCCTTCTGATGCTCCTGCTGCAAAGAGTCCAAGGAAAATTATCCTCTTTGCTGCTGTTGCTGAGACCGTTGTGCCTGATCCTTCAACTGTGACAACAAAACCAAGGATATAACCAGCAAGAAAGCTAGGTCGACTAAAACTACTAAGGTAACTATCTCTGCTAATGATCATGTTCAATTAGCAGTTGATGACCTTGTATCTAGTTTAGAAGCTAGGATAGATGATATACCTATCCCCTCTCCAAATGACATATATATTCCCACACCTCTCTCATCCCAACCAATACAAACAACCACCTCACAAGCCGGTGATCCCTGGTTAAATCAACCAGATGAAGGCATTTTCCCTGGTGCACCTTTCCCAAAACCTCTAAGAACCCTATTTCCTCCCCTCATCCCAACTTTCGCCCTTTACAATGGCAAATCTGAGGATTGGGCCAAAATAAAAAGAGAATGGAAAATTTTGTTTCACTCTCATCAATCTGAACCAGAACACATCATAAACAGATGGTATCCTTTACCTGAATATGAGGAAGAAGTTAGCCAATCTGTTGAACCCCTCTACCTACCTCACCCAGAGTGTCAATTTATCAAAATCGTGCCTTCTCAAATGCACAATGGTTTAGGGCCTTTAGTCACCCACCTACCTTTGGCCAAATTCCCCCCAAGAAAAGTTACCCAAACATTGTCAAAACTCCTCCATTCATACCAATTATTGATGGAGTTGAGAGACACATTATACCCGTCTGGGAAACTAACCCTAAGAGGAAGAATCTTACTACTATTCATGAGAAGAGAACTAGATAATCTAAGCATGTCCCCATGATCATGCCAAGTGACACAAAATTGATGTCCTTTGAGCATCCCGAGAATCTATGGGAGGGCTGGCTGATTTGTTTATGGATCAACTCATGCTATGATATCTTGAAATAGGAGTTCAGACCAACTCAGAGCTGATAGAGCTGCAAATTTTGTTCCTCCGTCCTGGCTGAGGCATAAGGAAGCAACTAGGATTGGAATCAAGCCTTACAGAATCTGTCCGAGATTGCCAATGCTGGATCTTAACAATGACAAGGACTTGAAGAACAAAAGGTTCAAGGGTGTGATGCCTGAAGCTGAGTCAACATTGCTTGACCTTGATAAAGAAACTTTTGATTACTCAATGACAGATTTCCTTCTAAATAAGGAATCCATTGAGTTAATCGATGAGCACAAAGCTCTTGATTTTTGGAAGTCACACTTAATTCACTGCACCAGAGAGGCATCTTCCTCTGGATTGTCTGATGAAGAAAAGGAAGATATTCCCAAGGTCAGAGGAAAGTGTGGACTCTCACACTTTAGGTACATGATATATAAAGACCTCTAGGGACTTCCTATCAACAGCAGAAATGTGTAATTTGTCTACCTTGTTAGATAGGCAAAGGAAATCATAGTAAAACCCAAACCTACTCCAAAGCCTATCTCAGATGACCTCGTTGTTGAAGCAAATGGACAAATTGTCATTGCTGATAATTTAATTCTATAAATTAAATTTTTTATTTATTTTACTTTTTTCGATCTTTAAAAAAATGATTTTTTTTTGAAAATTGTAAATTTTTTTTTGAAAATTTTACAATTTTGTAAAAAATATAAAATTAATTTAATTTTTTTTTAAAAAATTATTTAATTTTTTTTTATAAAAAATTCTTAATTTTTTGAAATGAATCTATCAAATATTTTTTAAATATTTGTTTAAAAAAATTTAAATTTTTTTTTCCAAATATATTTGAAACAATTTGATTAGTTTTTTTTATCTAACTTTTTTTTAATTTAACTATTTTATTAAGATTTTTTTAATTTAAATTTTTTATCGATTTTTTTTAAAAAAATGCTATTTATTTAGAATTTTTTCAATTAATTTTTTTTATTAAAACCTTTTTTAGGAATGTGCTCCAGCTTTTTGACCATTGTGTCACGGTAGACGAATTGGATGACGACACGTGTCGACGGCGGTCCCAGCCAAAATTATATATATTTTTATTTTATATAATTTGTTTAAATTAAACGGTGTCCTGCTTTTACTTTTGACGAATAGGCGAGCGCCATGAGTCATGTGCTTACCACTTGAAAATTTTTTGGTCTTTGAATTTTTTATATTAAAAATATTTACATAATTATTTTACTTATTGTATTATTATTTATTATATGGCCCTCTCTTTTTCAATTTTTTTTTAATTTCAACCTTTTGGTTTGATGAATTCAACAATTTAAATATTAAATTTTTAAATATTATATTATCTGCTTAAAATAATTGGTAGCTTTATTTTTATGTGGACGGATAAACTGACACGTGTAACTGGCAGGGCCCACATATATTTTTTTTCCCTGGCATTTTTTAATAATAATTATCTAATTAATTATTTTAATTATTGTATAATTTATTCTGGGACCTTTTCTTAAAATACATTTGTACCATTATTTTACTTTCGACAAATAAACGAGTGACACATGTCATGGGAGGGGTGCACATATAATTTCGACCTCTGACATTTTTTTAATAATAAATATTTAGTTAATTGTTTTAATTATTGTAAAATCCATTCACGGGCTTTCTCTTATTTTTAATCAGTCATTCTTTTCTTGTGACTGAAAAGGTCGGCGCCAAATGTCACGGTAGCGCTTGCACGTAGATTTTTGGACCACTTGGTTTTTTATAATAAAAAATATTTAGATTTTTATTTTACTTATTGTATTGTTATTTATTATATTGCCTTCTTTTTTCCATTTTTTTAAATATTATTTCCACCTTCGTGTTTGATGAATTTAACAATTTAAATATAAAATTGTTAAATATTAGATAATTTGTTTAAAACAAATGGTAGCTTGACGGGCCTTCTCTTATTTAATTGTTTTAATTATTGTAAAATCCATTCATGCGCCTTCTCTTATTTTCAATTGTGTCATTCTTTTACTATGGACGAAAAAGCCGGCACCAGATGTCACGGGCAGTGCCCACATTGATTTTTGGCCTCTGGATTTTTTATAATAAAAAATATTTAGATTATTATTTTACTTATTGTATTATTATTTATTATATTGCCTTCTTTTTTTCAATTTTTTTTTGTTTATACCTTCGTGTTTGATGAATTAACAATTTAAATATAAAATTGTTAAATATTAGATAATTTGTTTAAAACAAATGGTAGCTTGATGTCCCTTCTCTTATTTTTAATTTTGTCATTCTTTTCCTATAGACGAAAGGTCGGTGCCAATTATCACAGATTGTGCCCAAGTAGTTTTTGGCCTCTGGATTTTTAAAATAAAAATTATTTAGATTATTATTTTACTTATTGTATTATTATTTATCATGTTGCCTTCTTTTTTTTGTCTTTTTTTATTTCCACCTTCGTGTTTGATTAATTTAAAAATTTAAATATAAAATGGTTAAATATTAGATAATTTGTTTAAAACAAATTATATCTTGATTTTTTGTGGACGAATCAACGGGCGACACGTGTCACCGACAACATCTGACATTTTCTTAAAAAAATAGTTATTTAATTAATTATTTTAATTATTGTGTTATTCAAACTATGGTCTTTTCTTAAATTTAAATTGTAGCATGATTTTACTGTGGACGAATAAACGGGCGACATATGTCACTTTCTTATGAAAAAATAAAATCATTGTCTCATATTAATAAAAACTTACCAAAAAAAATTTAAAAATACACGGAAAATAAAAACTTACGTAAAATGAAAAATTAATAAAAGAAGAAATAATCTGATACTTAAATTGAACATGACAATCCGATATTATAATTTACTCTAAATAAGAGGATCATACATATTTAAAATAGTGTTGAATATCAAAGTATGACTGCTTTCTTTTTATCAAAGTATCTTCTATTGTTGTTGTTATATAGATGTTTAATATAATAACATATAATATCATGGAAATGTGTATTCTTTTCATAAACATAAAAGATTAACATATTACATATCATGAACTCATATCCGTAATGAAAAGTCAAGCTTTTATAAAACCTACTAAAAATTTTATCATACAAATTTGTCATGTAAACTGTTATTCAATAACTATTGAACACACGAATTCAATTGTTACACATAATAGTATTATTTTATATTAAAAAAATAATACATCTAATATTATTTATATTGAAATTATTTATAATAAACTATTAAAAAATAATCGTAGGAAGTTTTTGAATTTATATTTTCTGAATAAAATCGTAGCTGGATTCAAGATTTGAAGGAAGAGGAAGTGATGATGATGGCGATGGGGAGTGTCCGACTCCAAGTGTGTGCTCCTTCTCCTCGGGCGTCATGGAAATGGAAGCAAACCACCACCATGCAAAGTTGTACTTGTACACTAACCAAACAAGGTGAGCGCTTCCTCACAAAGCTCGCCATCACCTCCTCCACCGACAACTTGATACGAAGCTTTGTACAAGCTTCTCCCAAATCCGTTGTTCTCTCCACTCTCTCCCATCTCCTCTCCCCTTCTACCTCCCATCCACAACTCTCACCACTTGCCCTCTCTGTAAGTATCATTTTCTTCCTTTCCTCTGTTGCGCAAAAGGGTTATTTTATAGTTGAGTCAATTCTACTAATTTCGCACCTTTATGCAAGAATCGGTGAAGCACCTTGGTCTTTTTGTGTTCTTGTGCGTGTAGCGCAAAAGGGTCATTTTATAATTGAGTAAATTCTGCAAATTTCGCAGCTTTATGCGAGAATCAGCGAAGCACCTTGGTTTGATTGGAACCCCACCATTGTGGCAGATTTGGTTGCGTTTCTCGATAAACAGGGTCGGCACGAGGAAGCTCAAACACTGATTTCTGAGGCCACTTCAAGATTAGAATCTCGCAAGCGAGAACTTGCTCTCTTCTACTGTAAACTAGTGGAGTCACACTCCAAGCGAGGTTCACAAATAGGGTTTGACGTTGCTTATTGTTACCTGAACCAGCTTCTTCGTACTTCATCCTCCGTTTACATTAAACGCAGGGCTTATGAGTATATGGTCAGTGGTTTGTGTTCAATGGATAGGCCTCGTGAGGCTGAGAATTTGGTTCAAGATTTAAGAGATAATGGAGGGCTTGAACCTACGGCTTTTGAGTTGAAGTCCATTATGTACGGGTATGGAAGGTTGGGTTTGTTTCAAGACTTGCAGAGAGTTGTGGATCAAATGGAAAAAAGTGGGCTTGTTATCGATACAGTTTGTTCCAATATGGTTCTTTCAACTTATGGCATTCATGGGGAGCACATGAAAATGGTTTCCTGGCTTCAGAGGATGAAAAACTCTGGCATTCCCTTCTCAGTTAGAACCTACAATTCTGTCTCAAATTCTTGCCCTACAATCATGAGAAAGATGGTGGAGTTGAATGACTTACCCTTGTCAATCAAAGAGTTAGATGCTAGCTTGGAAGGAGGGGAGGGTATGGTAGTTAGAGAGTTACTGGAGTCTTGTGTGATTTTGGAGGAGGTAATGGTGTGGGATTCTTTAGAGGCAAAATTGGATTTGCATGGATTTCATTTGGGTTCATCCTACTTAGTCATGTTACTTTGGTTGGAGGAGATGCAACGGAGGTTGAATGACTCAGCTTATGGAATTCCTGCGGAAATCACTGTGGTTTGTGGGTCAGGAAGGCATAGCAATGTTAGAGGAGAATCACCAGTCAAAGTCTTGGTTAAAGAGATGATGGTGAAAATGAGAAGTCCACTGAGGATTGATAGGAAGAACAATGGCTGCTTTGTTGCCAAAGGTAAAACTGTGAAAAACTGGTTATGTGAATTGAGGAAGCCATGTTATCAAATTTGATTCATGATTAAGTAAAGAAGACCAATAGAATATGTCCCTGCTGGATTGTCTTGGACAGTGTTACCAGGAAACTTGGCTACAGAACTTGAAGTTAATGCTATGCTATGACCAAGATTAGTTTCAGGGGTGCTTGCTGACAGTATTAACTGGCTTCAAATATCTTTGTTGTTCTTCATCTTGTATTAGCAAATTAGTTGCTCAACTAGAGGAACAAATAGGTACTTAATGTGAATGCTAAAGCCATTTTTGGCTGTAAAAGTCAAAAAAGGAAGGATGAAATTCTTGATGCAAATAAATGAAGGGAGATGGTAGTTGGAAGGTGAGAAGGAAATTTATTTTCTTCCTTCACCGTAAAACTCATGAAGAGGGGGAGGTTCTCACCTATAAATAGAGACCTCCTCCAACACAACATGCATCTCAGCCAAGAGAGCAAGAGAGAAAAAATATTAAGAGAGAGAGATAGTTTCTCCTATGAGGCTTTTCCTTGTGTGTATTCTCCTATATTCAAGAGAGGGTGTTATTGTTCTCTCCTTGTATTTAGAGAGAGGTGTTGTAATTTCTTCCACTTAGTGAACATCCTTTTATTCTTGCCCCATGGTTTTTCCCTTATTTGTTGAGGGTTTTCCACGTAAATATTATGTGTTCAGTTCCTCTTTTCTCATCTCTTATTTTAGCTCCGTGATATTATTCCGTCACTCTGATACCCAACAGTGGTATCAGAGACTGGTTCGTGGTCACTATTCCGCTGCAGTAAACTGATAAGGTGCCGGGTTCGTAAGAAAATTCTTAGTATACTCTGTGGTTGCAGTATCGTCTAATCTTCCACATCAGAAAATAATTATTCTTGTTACTGGAAATAAAGTGTGGTAGTGTGATAATGCATGTCTAGGAAAGTTCTGGCTAGGAAAGACTTGATATTTAAGTGTGTCTATTAGTGACCCACCTCTCTTTCCTATGAACTTACCTGGTGTACTATCTACGGACTACAGTCATTGTTCCAGTATTCGGTACTGTTTACGGGAGTAATTTGGTGTAAAACCATGGAAGCAAAATTTGAGATTGAGAAGTTCAATGGGAGTAATTTCTTTATGTGGAAATTGAAGATACGGGCAGTTCTGAGGAAGGATAATTGCCTAGACGCAATGGACGGTAGACCCTCAGATATCATTGATCAAAACTGGAAATAGATGGATGACAACGCTGTTGCCAATTTGCACCTAGTAATGACAGACTCAATATTGTCAAGTATTGCAGAAAAGAAAACTGCAGAGGAGATCTGGGATACTCTTATTAAATTGTACGAGGTCATATCTTTTCACATCGGAATATTCTTAAAGAGAAGGCTCTATACTCTTCGAATGAGTGAATCCGCATCGGTGACGAATCACATCAACACTCTAAACACGCTATTTGCTCAGCTCACAACGTCAGATTTCAAAATAATAGAAAATGAACGTGCATAACTTCTACTTCAGAGTTTACCAGATTCGTATGATCAACTCATCATTAACATCACAAATAATAATGTTACTGAATCTTTACGCTTTGATGATGTTGCTGGTGCTATTCTTGAAGAAGAATCAAGGTGCAAGAATAAGGAAGAAAGGTCAGAAAGTTCAAAGCAAGCAGAGGCATTAACGGTGACGAGAGGCAGATCAACGGAACGCGGTTCCAGTGGGAGTCAAAATCACGGTAGATCAAAATCTCGAAGAAAGAAGAATCTTAAATGCTACAATTGTGGCATGAGAGGGCACGTGAAGAAGAAGTGTTGGCATAACAAGAAGAATGGAGAGAAAACTTCTGCAGCAGCAACATCTCAAGGATGTGTTGCAAGTACCTCAGATGATGGAGAAATCCTATATAGCGAAGCAGCAAGCAGTTCTAAAGGCGGAAAACAACTCAATGATGTCTGGATAATGGATTCGGGCGCGATATGGCACATGACTCCACATCGAGATTGGTTTTGCACTTATCTCTCGGAAGGATCTGTGTTCATGGGAAATGATCACGCCTTTGAAATTGCTTTGGTTAGTGTTGTCAGTTAAAGATGCATGATGGTACTGTTCGCAAAATACAAGGGGTACGACATGTGAAGGGATTGAAGAAGAACTTATTGTCCATTGGGCAATTTGATGACCTCGGGTGTAAGATCTATACTGAAGGTGAGATCTTAAAAGTAGTGAAAGGCAAGGTGATGAAAGCTGAGAAGATCACAAGTAATCTTTACATGCTTTTGGGAGATACGTTGCAAGAGGCAGATGCATCAGTTGCACCAGCAAGCCAAGAAGAAACAACAATGATGTGGCATTGCAAATTAGGCCATATGTCGGAATGCGGCTTGAATGTCCTTGTGGAACGCAATCTCTTGCCCGGGCTCAAGACGGTGAATTTACCGTTCTGTGAGCACTGTGTGATGATTAAGCGGCATAGGTTGAAGTTTGCTAGAGTAACTACTAAAAGCAAACACATACTGGGTTTGATTCATTCTGATGTATGGGAATCACCAGAAATATCTTTGGGAGGAGCAAAATATTTTGTGTCATTCATTGATGACTATTGCATAAGATTATGGGTGTACCCAATCAAGAAGAAGTCGGATGTGTTTCCAGGATTCAAGGAGTTCAAAGCACAAGTAGAGCTTGAAACTGGGAAATGAATTAAGTGCTTGAGGACAGACAATGGAGGAGGATATGTAGATGGCAATTTTCTGGCATTTTGCAAACAGGAGAGTATTGTAAGACAATTCACAGTTGCACATACACCTTAGCAGAATGGTGTAGCAGAGCGGATGAACAGAACTCTCCTAGATAGAACAAGAGCCATGCTGAGAACAGCGGGAGTGGCCAAATATTTCTGGGCAGAAGCAGTCAAAACTGCATGTTACGTGATAAATCGTTCGCCATCAACAACGATTGGTTTGAAGACACCAATGGAGATGTGGAAAGGAAAACGAGCTGATTATTCTTCTCTACATATTTTCGGATGTCCTGTGTATGTGATGTACAACTCCCAAGAAAGAACGAAGTTGGATCCAAAATCCAGGAAATGTATATTCTTGGGGTATGCAGACAATGTCAAGGGGTATCGCCTGTGGGATCCCACTGCCTGCAAGGTTGTTGTCAGCAGTGATGTAGTCTTTGCGGAAAATGAACTGCAAAGTGAGCAAAAAAATGATAGCACTACCAAAGAAACTACTGCAATTGAGATAGAAAGAAAGTCTGGAGAAGATGATTCTTCTGAGGCAGAACTAGAGCACGAAGAACAGGAACCTGATGATGTCAATGATGAAGAAGTTCGACGATCATCACATCAGATCAGAACAGCATCATGGCACTCAGATTATGTTATGGCAAGCCACGATGCATATTGTCTTCTAACAGAAGAAGGGGAGCCATCAACCTTTCAGGAGGCTGTAAGCAGTCCAGATGCTTCTCTGTGGACGGCAGCAATGCAAGAGGAAATGGAAGCCTTGCATAGGAACAACACATGGGAGCTTGTTGAACTTCCAAAGGGTCGGAAAGCCATCGGGAACAAATGGGTCTATAAGATCAAACGAGATGGCAATGATCAAGTGGAACGATATCGTGCAAGACTGGTGGTCAAAGGGTATGCATAGAAAGAAGGTATAGACTTTAATGAGATATTTTCTCCAGTTGTCAGACTAACTACTATCAGAGTAGTGTTGGCTATGTGTGCTGCATTTGATTTACATCTTGAATAGTTGGATGTAAATACTGCTTTTCTTCATGGAGAACTTGAAGAAGAAATTTATATGCTCCAACCTGAAGGCTTTAAAGAACAAGGAAAAGAAAACTTGGTTTGTAGGTTGACCAAATCTCTATACCGTCTAAAGCAGGCGCCCAGATATTGGTACAAGAGATTTGATTCCTTCATTATTAGCCTTAGATACAACAGACTAAGTTCAGACCATTGTACATACTACAAGAGGTTTGATGATAATGATTTCATCATTTTGTTGTTGTATGTGGATGACATGTTAGTGGTAGGCCCCAACAAAGATCGAGTCCAAGAATTGAAGGCACAGTTGGCTAGGGAGTTTGATATGAAGGACTTGGGACCCACAAACAAGATTTTAGGGTTGCAAATTCACCGAGACGGAAAAGATAGGAAGATTTGGCTTTCTCAAAAGATCTAAGGAAGGTCTTGCGGCGCTTCAACATGCAAGATTGTAAGCCAATTTCTACCCCACTTCCTATCGGTTATAAATTATCCTCAGGTATGAGCCCTAGCAGTGAAGCGGAGATGATGGAAATGTCTCGAGTCACCGTATGCATCAGCGGTGGGAATCCTTACGTATGCCATGATATGTACAAGACCAGAGATTGCGCAAGCAGTGGGAGTCGTTAGTCAATTTATGACAGATCTTGGTAGAGAGCATTGGAATACTGTTAAGAGGATCCTGAGGTACATCAAAGGAACCTCAGGTGTTGCATTATGTTTTGGAGGATCAGAGTTCATTGTCAGGGGTTATGTTGATTCAGATTTTGCAGGTGATCTTGATAAGAGAAAATCTACTACTGGCTATCTGTTCACACTTGCAGGAGGAGCGGTAAGCTGGTTATCCAAATTACAGATTGTTGTAGCTTTGTCTACTACAGAAGCTGAGTACATGGCAACTACACAAGCTTGCAAGGAAGCTATATGGATTCAGAGGTTAATGGAAGAACTTGGGCACAAGGAGCATCAAATTATTGTTTATTGTGACAGTCAGAGTGCCTTGTACATTGCAAGGAATCCAGCCTTTCATTTCAAGACAAAGCACATAGGTGTTCAATACCACTTGTTCGAGAAGTAGTAGAGGAAGGGAGTGTGGATATGTAGAAGATTTACACCAAAGACAACCTAGCAGATGTTATGACGAAGCCAATCAATGCTAACAAGTTTACATGGCGTCGAACCTCCTATGGCCTATCAGAAACGTAAGGAACAAGGAATTGGCAATGTAGAGAGATTTTGAAAGCTCACCAAAAGTGACTTTAAGTGGGAGATTGTGAATGCTAAAGCCGCTTTTGGCTATAAAAGTCAAAAAAGGAAGGATGAAATTCTCGATGCAAATAAATGAAGGGAGATGGTAGTTGGAAGGTGAGAAGGAAATTTATTTTCTTCCTTCACTGTAAAGCTCATGAAGAGGGGGAGGTTCTCACCTATAAATAGAGACCTCCTCCAATACCACATGCATCTCAGCCAAGAGAGCAAGAGAGAAAAAAGATTCAGAGAGAGAGATAGTTTCTCCTGTGAGGTTTCTCCTTGTGTGTATTCTCCTTTATTCAAGAGAGGGTGTTATTGTTCTCTCCTTGTATTTAGAGAGATGTTGTAATTTCTTCCACTTAGTGAAAATCCTTTTTATTCCCGCCCCGTGGTTTTTCCCTTATTCATTGAGGGTTTTCCACGTAAATATTGTGTTCACTTCCTCTTTTCTCATCTCTTATTTTAGTTGTGTGATATTATTCCGTCACCCCAACACTTAAAGAATGAGTATTAGAGAAAATAGTTGAAAATAGAGTAAATCAGAGTATAAGAGGAAAGTATTGTTATCAAACTATCAGTTTTATTTCATGAAACTTGATAGTAAATTACATCAGAGTGACTTGAAATTATTTGAAGAGACTTACAAAAACAGAGCTTCCAAAATGTAAACTTGCTTTACAAGCTTCAACACTACAAGATTACAAAGAAACTCAAATTAGTAACTTAGAGCGAGAGATAAGTCTATCTTCAACTGAGTCTTCAAGCTTCCTTTTATAGATGAGAGAAGCCTTCGAGAATCAGACGGACTTGAAATGTTTTAAAATCCGGAAAGCAGGTACTGTTGAACTTTTGACTTCTGAACCTGCTTTTACTGTAGATAATTGATTCTTGTCTGCCACAAATTTTCGCCAGCACAACAAGACAATCGACTTTTCTTTTTCTTTTTATTTTGTTGACTGATAGACAACTTTTTCGGTCATCTTTTTGACTCGTGAGAGAGATGAGACAAACTGCCACTGATTTCAATTATTGATCAAAAAATCCAAAATCTGGATCATTATTTTCCAGATAAGGATTGTATTCAAATTCTTCTGGTGCCTTTTCTTCTTCTTCTTCTTCTTCTTCTTCTTCTTCTTCTTCTTCTTCATTATAAGATCCTATGGTTGAAAGGGCTTCTTGCAATAACTTTTTATATTCAGCTGGAGAAGAAGCACTAACATTTATTGTATAGGGAGATAATTGCTGAGAAGAGGAACAAATTACTTCTTTCCCTTTTTGAGTGGGAGGTGTCTTTGGGGGTTCATATGGTGGAGGAACCCTTCTTCTATTTGCTTGTCCAAGTTTATTGGCCCAAGCCTCGAACTTGGTTTTTACAACATCTTCATTATATTTTTTCCACCAAGAGACAGTGGTTATTGCACAAATGTGCTTTTGAAACGGCTCAGGCAGATGAAGATGGTATTCAAAATTAAACTTCAATAACCATGCAATTCCAAATTGTGCACAGAAATGAAGTAATTTTCCAAAAATTGGTATTTTTGGGGTGAGTTGCTTGTATTGAAAATAAATATGGAATAGTGAATTAGGAAGGATATCAGCTGATAATCCAAACATCCAAAACCATTCCATAAACCAGTTGGGATATCTGGTTTGGTTATTTTGAAAATTAAAGTACCAAGAATGACGGGGATTAGGCTGGAATAAAACATATTCCCAGGCCTTTTGATAATCCCAGTAATTGTAAACTGGAGGGTCAAATACCCTTGAGAACCTTTTTAGTTTATTTGGCCCTTGGCCCCAATCTGTCAAAGAGAGGACTCTTAGAATCCTGCATCGGGAATAAGCAATTATTTCAGGAGATTTAGGGTTGCAATTTTGGGTTATTTCAACTGATTTGGTGTCAATCAGAATGTATTGATAAAATAAAAGGTTCTTTTCAAGACCATTGATAGGAACCCATCCAAAATTATTTGGTATTAATTGCTTGAGAAGAACCCAAGGCTCAATGGTTGAGGTATCACCCATTTCTTGCTCAACCAAAGCATGTTTTATACAGGTTATTTTTTCTTTTGAGTTCAATGGAACCCTTTGAGCCAGATTTTTGATGGGGTTATCTGGATCGTCATCTGTAGGGTTAATTTGGTTATTTGAAGGGCTATTTGTGGGAGTATTTGTGGGTTTATTTTGTGGGTATTCTTTTTGGCTAAATCCGATGCAGAAGGAGCAAATGAATCAATTGTTAGATTTTTTTATTTTGCCGAAGAGGGGGAGGCCCCACCACGGATAGACCCTCCTCGAGAAGACCCACCTCGGGCCTTGGATGCCATTAAAAATCTTTTTCCTGCAAAAAATTCCCTGGTTAGATAATCAGGGATAAAATTATTTTCTCATTTTAAATATTCTATATCAAAATCAAAACAGCTTAAAAGACTTTGCCATCTGGCGAAAATATGTTTTGAAACTAGATTTTTAACATCTTTTTCTAAAACATCTTTTGCTGCTTTGTAATCAATTCTAAGTAAAAACTTTTTATTTATTAAATCATCTTGAAATTTTGTAATACATAGTACTATAAATAAAATCTCTTTTTTAATAGTACTATATTTTTCTTGAGAAGAAATCCAAAGACCGGAATGGTATTTGACCACGTGTTCAACTTTGGATTATGGAAGGATTTGGAGTAGGATACCACCATATCCTTTTTCGGATGCATCAGTCTGAACTATAAGACTGGCATTGGGATGAGGAATACCAAGACAAGGAATTGATTTGACTTCCTTTTTAATATCTATGACTAACTCAGATAATTCAGAAGACCAAGGCTTAGGATTTTTGGTTTTCCTAAGTCTAGAGTAAAAGAGGTTTACACTTTATCCTAATATTGGGTATAAACTCCGAGACATAATTTAAACATCCCAAAAATCTCTATAATTGTTTTTTATCTTTTAATTCATTTGGAAAATTATCAGCAAAAACAATACTTCTGCTAATTGGGGTTATTGTTCCTTGAAATATTTCGTGACCCAAAAATCTTATTTTTGTTTGAAATAGTTTTGTTTTCTTGGCAGATAAAGCCATGCCATTTCTTTTTATTGTTTCCTTAAAAATATTTAAATGTTTGAAATGTTGTTCTAATGATTGAGAAAAAATTAGAACATCATCAATATAAACAAGAGTGAATTCAGAATGAGGATTTAACATGTTATTCATTATGTGTTGAAATTCTGAAGGGACATTTTTTAATCCCAAAGGCATTCCATTCCATTCATAATGATCAAGAGAGACAGTAAAAGCAGTTTTGTATTTATATTATTCCTTTAGTTTTATTTGATAGTAACCTGATTTTAAATCAAATTTTCAAAAATATAATTCCATCATGTAATCTTTTTATAAGATCTTTCTTATTAGGATCTGGATAACGAATCCATCTCAAAGCTTTATTTAAGGGTTTGTAGTTTATTATCATTCTTGGTTCGCCTCTTTCAATTTCTGATTGATTATTAACATAGAAGGCTGTGCAACTCCGAGGGGACTTGCTTGGCCTAATTAATTTTTTATCTAGAAGTTCTTTTATATCCTTCTTACAAAATTCTAAAGTTTCACTATTCATTTGAATAGGTCGAGCTTTAGTGGGTATTTTACTTTCATTAAAATCTTCTTCATACGGTAGAGACACCGTATGTATTTTCCTTTCCCAAAAAGCATTGGGAATGTTTGAACAAACTTCATCTTTAAATTCTTTTTGTAGATTAATTATTTTTTCTTTTATTAAAGGATCTTGTAATTGTTTTTCAATTTTAGCATATAAGATTTCTTTTTGGAGAAAACCTATTTAATTTTCTTTTCTACGAATAACAGATAGAAAATTCTTTTCTTCCAAATTATCTTTTATATTATTTAGTTCCTTTGTTTTTATGGGGTTAATAAACTCAAAAAGTATTTCTTGATTATCTTTTATAGTTATTATTCCTTCTTCCCAGACTTAATGTGTGACGCTGCAAGGTATTATTTTTGAATTTAAAATTTTCCAATTAATTACTTTTTTATTTATCCTCAAATAGCTCATTCACTTTATATTAAACTTGAATTTTTGGTAACCAAGAACGCTATGATGAGATGACACGGGTCTCTTTCAGCTTAACCAGAGGTCTTGAGTTCGAATCTTGACCCTAGGAATACAGTCTCCACATTTGCACGTAAAGGATACCCTGAAAACCAAAAAAAACTTGAATTTTTGGTAAAATATATTAAACTTGAATTTGAATCCTTACAAAAAGGATTTGTCATATATTTAGATTTATTAAATACATTAAACCAACCTTTAAGAACCATGAATTTTTTCAAATACGTAGGACTATGAATTTTGAAAGGGTATTAAATTTAATTTGAATAGATGCTAAATACGCTAAAACAATCAATACGTTCAATTTTTACATCAGTTTAAAAGGGTACTATTTTAAAAGATGATATGAAACCAAAAAAATTACGTTAGATTTATATATACAATGGACTACAAGGAATATGTACGCAATTATCCAAAAAGAATATACATAGAAATAACCGAAGAACTGTACTTTCAACTCTAAGCATGCACTAAGGGATGGTTTTTTGCTAGCAAGGCTATGAGCTGTCGCAGTCGTAAGTCGTAACCGTGTAGCGTCAAGCTCTCTGTTCAGCCACGTCCTTGCCCAACCCCATGTTGAGGTTAAATACTGCATCTCAAAATTTGGCCTATTCAAGTCCTGTACATTCTGTGGCATCTAAATGCCACTTTGTACGTTCATTCCTTTGACCAAAAAAAGATCACCTCGATCAACTCCATCCTCTGCTTGCTGGTTCAATCTTCAGATTACTGCCCTATATATAGCCACAAAAACAGCATTCAACGGTTAAATTGAGGAGGGAAATGAAACTAATGACATCATACTTGTCTGAATTATTATGGGAAGATCTTCTCCATTTACCGAATTCTTCAAAACCAAGGCATCCACCATATATACATCTTTCCAAGATTCTTGTGAGAGACTGCTTCTGCAATTAGTCTACGAGCTTGACCTTCTACAGCAAGCGGCAATGATGGCGCAGCTCCAACACCAACAACCACTCCTTGTAACCTTGCCTCAATATTACTGATGGCTCGCTGATAAAGTCCATGGTAATAGTAATAATTATAACAACTATATTAATTGCTTTATTCTTTTGAAAACCATAACCAAAGAATCTATTATCTACTCTTGGAGGACTACAAAATAAGTAAAGGCACCTATGGTGGATTTTATAGAAAAAATAATTTTAATCTAAATATCCCAAATGGAAATAACGAACCAAAAGTCACTGTAAAAATGCAGCTTAGTAAAGATAGAGCTCAAACATGTTATTATTGTACTACTAAAAGGAAAACTGAATATCAAACCTGTGCGTGTGGATTCTGAACTTCTACTCCACTGGACTTGTGCGATTTTGTCCATTCCACAAGAGGATCATGAATGAAAGTTTCAAGCACGCTCATAAGAGTCTCCCTGTGTGTCCTCAGTACGGAAAGTGTAATTTCACAAACCCTTAAGAATATACCCTCATATCCCGTGATGCCTAAGCCATCAATCATGTTCTGTAGGTTTCATTGCAGAATCCATAAGAACCAAGATGCCAGCATCCATAATATTAGCAACAAAAATAAATAGCATTAACAAGTGTTTTAAAGTGTCATGAATTATTGAAAAAGCAATGTCTTTCCTAACTCTTAAAGTATTGATGAAAAAGTTTGTCATATAGCATGCTTCCAAGAATAAAGTGTACGATGTGCAATAGCTTTTTGTGCTAATCACTACCAATGGTATCTGTGTCTCATCAGAGGAAAAAACAAATAGCAAATACTGAATTTGCAAATACTTTCAATTATGTGCTTCTCTTCTTACCTGTGTTAGCCTAAAAGGAACAAGCTCAGGCTTCTCCAACTGCAAGCCTTTGTCAAATAAGCAACTGAAATCAACATGAACACAATCACCGCTGGTAGAATCAAAAAGAATGTTTTCACCATGCCGATCACCCAGCCCCACAATGTGCCCAACCATAGACCAAACTGCAGTTGTGTGAGCATAAGCAACCCGGGCCCTAAACCATGCAGCAGGCTCAGAAAATGTAGTCAAGAACCATTTGTGGAAAATGGGAGGAAACATCGGAAGGATTTTGTCCTTTAGCATCTCATCCTCTGGCATTTTACCTTGCCATTGATCATAAACTCGTTTAATTTGAGGATTAGTTTTCTGCCTATCAAACTTACCACAGGTAATATATATGTCTTGAAGAATTTGTCTAAGTCCACGAGTATGGGGCACCCACTCTACCATACCACAGTCCTCCGTCAGAGGAATCACAGCAAATGTACGAATATAGAGCTTCCTTCGACGACTTTCAGGATATTTTGATAGCAATCGGTTAATCATTGCAGTAAACTCCATCATGCGAGCATCTTTGCGGAGATCATCCTTGGGTTTGCATAAAAACGGGCGTTCAAGGCCATCACTGCCTAGTAGAATGATCTAAAATACAAAGGCATTTATTAAAAAGATGGTGCATACTACATATATTAGCATAGATTGTCCAAATAGTCTAACAGGACAATGGACAACAGTGGCATTCAAATGAGCTCTACTGAAAATCAGTTCTTTAACCTATCCAGCATCTTAAACAAATATTGATTAATATGAAAAATTATCACACCATTAAGTACAGAAAGGTCAGGTGGTAGGAATCAGCATTGTGATATAAGTAATGGATTTGTAAATACAACTATACAAGGTCAGATTAATTTTATGGGAAATATTTTCAGCATTTTCTGGTTTTCGGGATCATGATCAATAAATGGAATGTAACCCCTCAAGAAACTGATGTTTTCTGAAAGTTGAGCATTTTGATAGCCATGCATCATCCTAATCCATACAGCTCTTATCTCCAGCCACTATCCCCTAATCCGAAACCACCTAATGCTGGCAGCAGGCAACCTCTCACTATAGCCAAATTGGTCCCTCAGGTTGATAATTGTTGACTTGTTATACAACATGCATATATCAGATACACACACACACACACACACATATATATATATATATATGGCATGTGGATACAGAATACAAGAAAGACACAAGAAAACATGTCTCAGGAAATGCTTCTGATGGAATGTATTTTCCTCTATGGTGATATATTCATTCTTCCATGAAACTTGTAAAACCTAAGGATGCATACAGTAGGAGATTGTTCCTCCAATCATTAACTTACAACCAATGCTATGTAATTTACTAAAATAAGCAGCACAGCAGTTTGGTCTTTTCAGTTGTGTGCCTACTCGATTGAAATTGCGTGCAAACCAAAAATACAGTAAACAAAGTGAAGTGCATACTCAAGAATCAGAAAGAAAAACATATTCAGGCATATTTAAGGGAGAAAATCATTATCATACTTTCTTAGGTCGCTGAAGAGAAGAAAGAATTTCAGCCTCATCAGCAATGCCTGCTACAGTAGGAAGATCAGTGGCAGAAAAGATATTAGACATTGGTGAATCACCCAGATTCCCATTATATGTTGGCAGATTAACAGTAAGAGATTGTTGAGTTGGCATAATAATTCCCAGGGCATCATCCTCTTTAGAGCACTAAATTCAGTTGACAGATTAATTGTCCTCGATCTTGACTGACCGGCATGGAAGCATAACTTAATCAGATGATCAACAAGGCTAGCAAATTGAACAAACAGACTGTTCTCGTTACTGCCCGGGCTGAAACCTTTACGTGCAGCTTGTATGATTTCAGCTGCTGCTTCCCGCCTTGAAGGAACAGTGGATTTTGAAACTGCAGCCATAATCCATAGGCCCTGTTGTGGATACTGGCGGAGAACAGAGGTAATGATAAGCTTAACCAGTCTAACAATTTCTTCATTCTGGTGGCAAATTCTTGAAACCAATTGAGGTAGAACTGTCAACCAATGATATGTTGGTAAATCCTTCAAACAACCTCTTATAATACTCATTACCTGCCAAAGTAAAGAAAAGAAACCAAACAGTACATATGCAAAAAGCAGTGAAAAAGAAGAATTACAGGCAGTGAAGACAAAGAAAACAGATGACAGAAAAGTTCTCTACCCACCTTCACATGTATATTCCTTAAATCCTTGTTGGATGAACCACTTCTTTGATACATGCTACCAAAGTCAAACCACAGGGTTAATAACCTTGGAAGTGCCTGAAATAGATTCTTGTGTCCCCTGTGAAGTCCCTTTGCATAGAATAACAGCACGTCTGGAACATAGGACCACCAACGCCTCTCGCCATTCAAGTTTGAAGAGCCAACAGCAGCAGTTGCTGAAGGAACTAATCTAGTACCAAGTTCAAAATTCTCCTCCTGGCGTTTCCTGGCATCGCCAAGCACTTCATCACAATACTTGGCCACATAGAAGTATCCTTTCTCCCATTTGGGCTGCAGCTCCCTCACCCTGGTATAAAGACATATTACATCTTCTTTCTGCTTCTGCCCGGTGTAATGCGTCCACCTTGAGTACAGAAGAAGGGTCTTTGCAATATCTCTATTCTCATTTAGAGCTTGACTTTCACAGACAATAGGTGGTGGGTTAAGCGGTAGTAGGGAAAGGCTAGTAATAGAAGATATTGCTGCAGAGCCTAAAACCTCAACAGGCATGTTCAAGAGAGACTGTTGCAAGACAGCAATGGCACCATCAGACCGCCGGGTGCTCCAAAGAAGTTTTGCTTTTTCCATGTGGACATTAGGTGCACCAGAAGCCTGGGCTTCTAAAATTGCTCTGTTGGCTGTTTCATAATGACCAGCCAAGCGACACAGCTTTGAATATTGAAGCCAACAATTGCCAGCTTGAGCGCCAAGATCACTTGCACCAAAAACCAGCCTCCTTAAAGCCAAGAGTGGCTCCCTTGCCCAGAGGGATGACTGTGTAAACCTAAGACGATTGTCCCAGTTGTCCACCAATTTAGCGAATGCTAAATCACCTAAATTAAATTTTTTATTTAAAAAGAGTCATCACCCAGAAGAGAATGGAAGTCCTCCAACTCCCGCAGGAAGTGAAGTTTCACAACAAATGGGTAGGCACGCATGTAAGAATCCATGCCTGCAGCAGCTAAGGGAGCAATTAGTGACTGCTTGGATAGTGCAATTCTCTCTGCAACTGAGAAGTGGTCCCTCTTCATCATTGCCTGGAGAATCTTTGCGACATCCAAGTCAAACGAAGCATTACTTTCAGAGCTGCTACAAACTAAACCTTCTTCAGCTCCACCGAGGTACTCATCCATCAAATCCCACTTGCCAAGCCTCCAGGCTGCCTGCACACCTTGCATGCACCATGCTTTCTTGTACTGAGGAATCCTAGAAATTAAGCCATCAACATGAGTAACCATAGCCTGAAGGTGGCACATGTTTAGTAAACAGTTAAGGACATCAGAATGCCTCTGAATAAGGACATCAGAATCCCTCTGAACAAAAGTTGGCTTCATCTGCAAAGCCTGTTCACAGGAAGTTAAAACATCGGCCCAGTTCCCAGCCTTTTTGTCTATTAATAGCTGATCCTGTAATTTCAAAGATTTACTTAAACAAGACAAGCCAGACAGTCCATCTGGCTCATCCAAACAGCTGTATATTTTTATAAGATCTGAAACATCTTCTTCCTCAAAGACACCACTCTTCTCAGCAGCAGGGTTGAAAGCACCTGACTTATCCCTCACATAAGTCTCAAAGTACATCAAGGATCTCGCATAAGCCTGACACCTAAAGGAAGCCCAAGCAAGAGTCACCTTTGGAACCGCAGATAGAAGCTCTGAAACATACTTACACTGTACAAGGAGTTGGTTCTGATCTGTCATGGAACTTGAACTTTGATCCCTTGACTTTTGCTGCTTAGAAGCCAATGATTGAGAAAGGGAAAGAGCAAGCTCTTGTTCAACATCATCCACCCATTGTCCAAGATTATCAAGAAGAGTAAATACAGCTTGAATACAAACTTCACTTTTACCACCACTGAATCCATGAACTGAAGCACCGCTGCTCTCTGATGCAGCTGCATCAAGAACATATCGTATTTCTTCTGTTATGCTGTGACGTGCCTCCTGAGTACCATGACAAACAGCATTCAGAACTAAGTAGGGAAGCAAATATGTTGCTGTTTGCATATCATGGCGCACAATACCTCGACAAGCATTAAAGATGCTTGCACGAGATCCAGTAGCATGCACAGTCAGTTTTCTTATCCAAAAATATATCCATCTTCTAAATGACATAGATGGGTGGTAAATAGGGCCAGTAGATGTAGAATCGGCTACTTTAGGAAGCTGAAACCTAGATGTTAAGCATGGGGCTATTATCTCTTTCACATAATTAGAGAATCGATCCCATAATCTCTGGCCCCTATTATTCATCCCATTACTACCATTAGTACTCATAATCTTTGATGCAACACCATAGCGATTATCTCCATCCTTTTGTGCCTGTGATGTGGAAATTGATGCATTCTCATCCAGTGATGCCTCACAACCAGCAAATTTTAGAAGCTCCTGTATAGCCAATGCAGCAGAATCTTGAATAACAGTATCAGGTGCCGATCTAAATGCCCGAGCTAGATGTTTGTGGATCAGCTCAAATATAAGGTCATCATCAGAGCATTGAATTTTGAAACGTTGACATGAAAATCCTTTTACTTTAGCAGGGTCAACAGCACCAAGGGCTCCAAGACAATCAGCACAAACTAACTTCAACTTCCGCCCAACTCGGGTCCTTGATTCTTCTGCACATCCTCTCAATAATGATGTGATCAATGAACTCAAGACATCCAAATCAGAACCAGCTTCAGCAGTGATTAGAGCTGTAACATCCTTCCATCTCAAGTTCAGAAGCTTGCAAAGCTCACAAACTACCATATACCTCACATTTAAGTTCTCATGATTTAAACCGTCAACTATATCTCGTAATTGATCCTTCAAAGTCATTGACCCACGTGCATCCTCAATTGCCTTGTTCACTTCAGCCAAAGCAAGTATGCTGGGCAATGGTGGGAACTCAGATATATGCTGTTTTAGGATAATCCGGTTCTTTAAAACAAGTTCTTCTAAAATTTTTACCACTTCGTCCAAATGTATTGAAGGATTTTCTTTGTCTCTCTCCAAGAAGGGAAGAAGGGAAGCAAAAACCTGAGAAATTATATGCTTAATGCTAGATGCTGATACTTTAACCAATTGCTTTATGAAAAAATGCAAGACAGAGAGACCCTCCTTTTGCAGTGATTCTTTATCAATAGCATGCATAAGAAGAACCATCAATTTTGGAACATAAGTATTAAGATGAGAACCCATCATTCTAATCAGCATCTCAATACGCTTCAACGCTTGTCTCTGAAGCACAAAATCATCAGCATGGAGCATTTTTCTGTCTATACTGTTAAGAAGGCCAACAAAATGATTCTTCAAAAACCCTGGAATATCTTCCCTACCGGTAAGAACTTTAGCAATGCCTTTAATCATCTCAGGCACTCTGGCCAGTCTGTTAAAAAAATAGAAGACAAATAAGTAAAGGGCAAGTAATACTCATGTACTCTAAATTACATTCTTTTGTTTCCTATTAGAACTATTAAATTATGAGTGCCTTTTTGCTTTTGATGAAAGGCTATAGGAGTATCATGAAAGAAATAAATGTGTGGGGCTTAATATAGTTGCTAGTCGATTGCCACAGTGAATCAAGCCAGTTTCTGCTAGCAATGACAAGAGCAAATAAATACAAACAAATAAGTAAATATATAACCCTTAATATACCTAAATCTGAGGCTGCAGCTACATAGTTTCCAAGATGAATGCATATGAACTACGAATACTAATATCCAATTATACAGCTTTGAAAGTTTTCAACCACATCGTAATTAACAAATTTCACCAAGGAGCAAATTAACATCAAGTTCCAAAAATCCACTCAAATTACCTTCTATTTATCTCATCTGAATCACCAATATCTGTGAAGCACACAAGTTCATCCAGAAGAGCAGGCAATGCAGCTGCAAATATTTCCTGCTTGTCAGAACCAGTCTTTTCATGGTAAAACTGCACAGCAGAAAGTAATTTTTGGTCATTTGCTTGATGAAGAGCAAAAGCAAGCACTTTTGGCAGCCAGTTAACTATCAGAGGCACCATATCTGTGTTCAAACACTTGGCCAACTCATATAAGGTGTCAACTGCTAGAGAATTATCCTGCTGAGACACCACAAGCTTTGGGAGAACAAAAGGAATCATTTTCTTGACAAGCTCTTCAGTCTCAACACTAAAAATAGCTTCCGCGAACTCCCTAACTAAGACTGGGCGGCTGGCGAGTCTCTCGGAGAGATAGTCATACAGTTCAATACAAATATGAACATCTTTAGAAAGAATAAGCTCAAGTCCTCCTTTAAGATGGAAATAGCAAGATTCGTGTATTAACCTTGATGCATTCATTCTTACAGTCACATGTGCACTATCAAGCTGATCGACCAATAGTATTAGAGAAGACAAGAACAATTCACTATCTATATCAACAGCAACCATTATTGCTGCTGTACATTCCAATAGTGTCTCTAATATCTGTGGACTTTCAGCCACTGCTATGGCATGCTTAATAGTATCCAAGAATTTTTGTTCCTTACTTTTGTCAGTACCTCCAGGAAAAATTGAACTCAAAATATGGCCATCCACAAAGGAACTAATCTGACTGCAAAATGCTTCTCTCAAATCCTTGCTCTTGCTAAGCAGAAGAAATTCTATACATTTTATCCACTTAAATCTTGTTCTGAGCAGAATATCAGCAGCTCCATGTGCAAGAATCCGATGAATAACTTTCACACAGGAAATTTGGACATCTTCTGACGACTCATCAAAAAGAAGTTCAAAAAATAAAGTTTGTAGTTGAATGAAATTACAGTCCAAACTAGCATCGGCTTCTGGTCCATCATTATCAGATCGATGAGTGATCTGAGGATGCTGCTTATCGTGATTGCACATAATTCTTTTGTCACAATTAGAACAGCTGAAACTTTGCAGTAAATGATCTACCGTCCAACATGTTTTTGCACTTTTCATGTTTAGAAATAATTTGCATTCATTCATATGTAAACCTGATAGAGATCTTCTGCATCCATAAAAGCATGACAATAGGCCAAGAGATATGGGAACAAATTTCTTAACCTTCACATTATCTCTCTTTAAGTCCCTGTGTGCATATCAGAAATAGTAAACAACCATAAATTTTTTCTCTCCATCATTTTATTCAAGAGACGCAAGTTTAATACATGCACTTAAATGTGATGCGAAAATTTAACTAACAAATACATGATGGCAAAAAGCTGCTCAAGAACAAAAGACAACTGTCGTAAGTTTGGAATGGGGAAAACTGTTGAAAAACCAAATCAAACAATCTCGATGGAAAGATGAAATGTAAAAAGGGCAACCCAATTCAAGGAATAAGATTTTGCCATTTGAACTTACATGGATCATACAAAATCCAGCTGGACTAAAATAATATTGAAAAGTAAGTTCCATATATGCACGATATTTTTGTTAGATATGGGCCTCTGTTAGGCCTTGTTAGTAAATCAATTAGAATTGGTCAGTGGGTTAGGAATCTATAAATAGAGAGGTAGAGAAGATACGGGGATTCATTGTGTATTTCCTGAAATTGGGAAAGGCTAGAGGGATAGTCCCAAGTCTCTCGAATACTTGGGGAGTTATTGTACTATTCATTGTATTTCTTGTTAATCTGAACCAGTTCCTATAAAAACAATTGAGACATCTTGACAATATGTTTGCTTTAAAAACAGAAAGTCCATCCTGGGATATAGGAATAACAGCTCCAAGGAAAGAAAAATATTCAAGTGACAACATATTCATTTAATCAACTCCTGAAATTAAATCCTTGAAACTAATAAATGAGAAACTTATGTCAATCATAGGCCAATATTCAAACTAACCAAATAACAAGTATGACCAAACATATTATTCAAATCATGTATGTGAAAACAACTACACTACACCGTTTACTTACTCCATCCTTTTAAAGATAAGAGGTGATACATCGAGACCGGACCACAAAACCATCACTGGCATAGAAATGGCAGCTTCAGTTCTGACCTCTTCAGCTTCATCGTGAAGACCCAAATCTAAAACTTCAAGAACAACTTCACTGTTCAAGCTTGGGCCTAGCTTGGATATTACTTGAAGAGAAAGACATTTTGTTTTCCGTGGACAACAATTATCAATAGCAAGAAACATATGAGTCCAGGGAAGTTTAAGCACTACATGTAAAAGGTCTGCATAGTAATTCTCATATTGTAATGGATCGTTCTCAATGAAAGAGGGACCTGATTGAGCAGACACAAGTGATATAAATCATGAGCATGAAATAGCAGATACCACAAACATGAAGTAAATTAAAGTATATATCCAGAAAATTCACCATATTTGGTTGCTAGTCATCATTCTTAATTCCTAAACAAACCTAACACTCAACCCTAGTACTTAATATACAGAAGGGGGTCGGCAAAGGATTGTACCAGAAACCTAGAATGCTACCAGCAGTAGCAACATCATACTGAGGGATTAAAGAAAATCTGAAAAGAGCCATAATTGGTAATGAAGCTATACAACTTATTTTAATAAGGCTCTCAAGATTTACATACACAATGAACAAGAAATCCAGAACTCCATATGCAATATATAATTTGAAACAATAAGGTTCCCAAATTCCAAACCATTATTATTTTCTGTTCAAGACTTGTGTGACTGATTGTTTATCAAACACTTTACCTGCCAGAATCCAAAAAATCCAATTTCCACCTTTAAGAGAATGGCAACAGTACTTATAATTTACTTGCCATAAAAAAATACAAAACAAAAATATAAGGTGTTGGAAAAGTAATGTGTACACCAAGAAAGAAGTATAATTTTCTTATATTAAGAAAATGTAGAATTTAATTCACAGTATTAATTAAGCTTAGGTCAAAGCTTACTTCGCGATAGCAATATGCTGTGAATGCCTTCCAGGTAGGTGGAGATATCAACAGTGATTGAATTTCCTTGCTTTGCCTATAATGACAGACAAGTTTGTTTAATGAAAGAAAAAGAACTTATATAACAGGAATTTGCAACTGTAACTTATCTACCTGCTCAACTATCCAAGGAAGCCATGCAAGCATCTGCTCAAAGATTCTGAGAGACAGATGGGTCTCTGGATAAATAGAGAAGGCAATGCATAGCATGCTAAGTGCAGATAATGCAATATCTGGTTTCAAAGAACTAGGTTCGACAGCAGGAGCATTTAATGATCGAACAAATGATAGAAGAGACTTATTCATATGGTTAGCATAATCTTCCACTGATTGGCAAGTAACTATACGAGTATATTTGCATTCCACCTCAAGACTGGCATCTGCAACAACAATTTCTTCATTTAATTTTTGTCGCTTGATCTTTAAATTATCCATATCCTGAATGGGCCTCTTTTGGCCAAGCCTCCTGCTTTCGATTGACTTATCATCATATGCTAACTTGGTCAAAGTCTTGTTTCCTTGGATCCCCCCAACGAGACATGGACCAAGAGTCGTTAGAGCTACTCGAAAGCACTCTATTAGGGGCAAGAATGGTTCTGGATGATAGAGCATAGAAATGAGATATTCTGGCTTCCAGATATGAGGGGGGCACACTTGAGCAATCCTAGCATAGACACTGCATAGTGAACTCTGAAAAAGACTAATATCAGATCCTCTTGACAGATTCACAGACTCAAACCTATCAGCTTCCAGGGTTCGGGGGTTGGGGGTATGAATAGCTGAGTTCCCAAGTTAACTAAGCTGTTCTAAGGAAATGCAAGCAGTGATATAAAGTATAAACCTTAAGTTCCTGGCTTTTGGTTCTGCGCACTGATTGGAGGAATATGCTGATGAAATCAGCAGCTGTTAACTTGACAACATCTTCTGGACAGCTAGAGTAGAGTGCCTTGAGGCAAATACCCAGTGATGAATCATAAGCCATGTTTCTGCATATAAGCTTAATGTTAATGTTGTATCCAAAATAAATGATTTTTTTATTTATTTTGTTGTGTACTTAAGGAATTTTACAAAAGGTAATCTAAATTTAAACATAATGCATAAAAAGTAGCAACTTAATTGAAATTAGAAGCAGGGTTGTATAAGAAAATCATAGGCAAGGTGTTATCCAGAGTTTACTATTAAAAGACCATCCTCTGAAACCAAGAAATAAAAAAAGAACAAAAGCAAACATATTCAAACCTGAAGACGGGAAGCCCCTCCTTGTCCAATTTCAAGATAGTAGTTATTGTGAGGATTAAATTGTGATAAGGGATGATATCATAATTCGTCACCGTTCCAATGATGTGTACAAAGTCAAAGCATGCCTTCCAGAAAGACATAAATTGTCAGACAATTCGCATCATTGCAAAAGTTCAGATATAATTTTTAAGTTAAATAAACATGAATTCCATTTTTCAATAACCATTACACACCATGTGCAGATCAGCATCCCCATAGCATAAAAGAGAACATGCAGCAGAAACAAAGGATGCATTGATCAATCCTTCAACATAGAGTGTCCCTTCCGTTATACATTTACTAATAAGCCTTAAAATCCAAGTAGCGAAAGGTTGCCATCTGCTTTGGCCAGTCAGGTCAATCAATAAACCACATCCATCCATCGGTTTGTTGGTGGATGGAATGTCTTCCACTCCAGAGAAGGACTCACAAAAGCACTTCAATGTCAACCTAGAGGATGATCCATTGACACTCGCATTGTGAAGGTAAAGTGAAGCGACACGTAAAATATCTGTGAATAGGATATATTAACACTTTTATTACTACTAATACTAGTATTTGAAATTACTTAACTAGCAAAATTCAAATGAAAGCAATCATATAAACAGGAAAATAATTTTAGTTAGCAAGGTTCTAAATAAAGGTCTGCAGCTGCAATTTAGGACGCGGCCGCAATTCCGGCTGGTTTTGGCCGCATTTTCCCCTAATTGTTTGCAATGACAGAAAATTTAAAGTGACTGCAACCGAGACCGGGACCACAGTTTAAAACCTAGCTAATCAGCAAAAATGAAAGGAAGCAATAATATAAACGAGAAAAGGTTAGGTACCTTGAATAAGTAACGTAGAATCGAGAAAAAAGAGTCTGTAAGTATCTCGAGCACCGGAGCGAAGTAACGATAGAAGCGAAACGAGCGTTTCAAAGAAGACGCCATGACGAGATCTGAAAGGAGGGAGAGAAAAGAAAGGCAAAATGTGAGCAACGATTGGTAAAATGGAAGAGGCGTTGCCGTGGTAGAAGACGCCAGGGAAGTTTTTGGCGGTGTGAGAGATAAGCTTGACAACAGCAATCACTTCTCTCTCATTTGAAGCTGCTGCTGCAATATATACATATAATTGAATCAGAGAGATGAAGATGAAACGAGAATGAAATTACTTCGTTAACTAGTTACCAGAGGGAGAAGGAAGGACATAAGCGTGGAGAAGATTGGGGAGGACGGTTCGGAACCTGACCTCCAAAGCGTCGTCGTCTGAGGGTGATGATGGTTCGGCAGAAGTGAGAGCGGAGGAAGAAGATGCGGCTATGCGTTCGCGGAGTTCGTGCACTAAGCTCGATAGCTTTGCCTTTGCTTCCTTTGCCATTCCTATCTCACTACTTTCTCTTCATTCATCCTTCCCTCCCAAATACTAATATGTCTTCTCCGTCTGTTGCTCTTTTTTTTTTTTAATTTATTTCTTTCTTCCTTCCTCGCAAATCGATTACTTGGCGGGTTGGGCCCAGCAAAAATTCAAATTAGTTGACCACGATACCTCAACTTTTCTGTCCCTTTTCATTGTTAAATGCTTCCATATCACTGCGGAAAGCTAGTGTCCTATATATAAATATTGTAGACTCCGGGAATCTTGATAATATGGAACAAAAAATGTAATTTCAATATCCATCCTTATCCATAATGTGGACTTGTGTCAATTCGTATATTGTCTGCAAAATCCGATTCTCATGCCATATTAAATGTGCTTGAATACAATGTTCACCCCTCCTCTTTTCCATCTCCAAATCCCAAACTACCATTTGGAGTAATAAAATTGATTGGTAAAATTAATTCTGTTATTTGTAATTGGAGAAGTAACAATTTTTACTTCTTTAGGATGTATTTGTTTTATATTTATTTTAAGCTATCCAGTTATTTATTGGGATAGAATATTCTTATGTTTGGTTTTAAAAAAAAAAATAGTGGATAATAGTAATTCTTGAGAAAATGTTTTTCCCACATTTTGGTAGGTTTTTCTTTCCATGAGAAAGGACCATCCTATCATTTCCATTAACAAGGATGATGTTTCTCTTATATTTGTTACCCTTAAATAATCTTAGTATTAATTAAATTTTTATCATTAAATTAATATTGTATCAGCCAATAATTATAATATATTAAGGATTTAATTGGTATGCACAGTCAATATAAAATGTTTTATACTGACAATTAATCATAAATTGTCACATAATTTAAAATGATTGCCTCTTATCATAATTACTTTAAAAGTCATCAAAACCATGATTTGTCATTGATTGTTAATGTAAAAACTTTAAACTAATAGTACATACCAACCACACTCATATATTAATTATAAAGAATAATTTAAGATGTATCACAAAAAAATTATGTTATATTACATGAACGACAATCAAAACTTAATATTTACATTTTTTATACATTTTATATTATATTTATTTTACATGGATTTATTTGTGCTCGAGTTGTGAATGTTGCCCAACTAGGTGGAAGCGGATCAGAAATGGTAGGCATGCTTCTAATGCTAATATCAAGCGGCAGCAGACGATACTGCATGTCAAGCTCCAAGAAAATCTTCATCATCTCTTCAATCAATAGAGATCTCCTCACAAATCTTTCTCCCATATCTTGGAAATTCATTTTATGTGTTGGCCAAACCGCCATTCTAACCATGTTTAAATTTTCATGATCCTTGTACCAATGCTCCTTCTTATTATCAATGTAACTGCATTGTAATCATTAGTAGTTTCAACTGATCAGATATACACCAACAAGCATAGAAGAACAAAGACATAAGACACATTTTCAACACATACTTTTGTATTCTGTGTTTCATAGCTGAAATCTTTTCAACTGGGGTAGATACATGTGTACAGAATTCAATAGCATCTCCCATCTCAGGACTGCGGTAGAAATTATTTATGGCCTTAGTAGCAAGGACACTATTAGGGATCAGAATCTTTTGCTTATCATATCTAGTAAGGTTAAGACTATGATGTACCACCCATCATAATGATACAGTGGTGCACCACCCATGTGTCAAATGCTCAGCCAATCAATGTTATAGGTGGCAACTTTGACTTTTCTTCTGGTCAAATGGTGAAAGTAAAATTAGTATTTATAATTAAATACAGTATTTTTATGTATTTGCTAAATAACCCAAATTTTTAAAAACAAAATAAAGACACATTTTTAGTTTATTGTAAACTGAATCGAAGAAAACAAAGTAATTTCTTTTGTGTTTTATGGCCCTTCTGCTTGTATATCTGAACGCAAGTCCTCTGTCGTCGGCCTCATTTCTACCTCCTCCGCCTCCAACCTCCGTCGTCGGCAATCGCCCTTCTCCTCCTTCCTTTCCCTTCCCTCGCCATTTTCTTCTCTAGCAGCATCAACGCAGGCACTCGCCTTTGGACCCATTGCCTTGAATCGCGCTCGAGAGATCAGAAGCGGCTCATAGGATTGTGTTCCAGATCTGGGAGAGGGGTGCTCACACGACGGTGGCGTGGCGGTTGGCCGCGCGATGCGGCGAATGGAGAGTGGTGAGGCGTAGTTGTTGAACGGAGGGCGCAGAACGTGACGACAGTCACACCATCTTGTGCGGGAGGAGGTTGTGGCGGTGGCGGTTATGCGGGTAGTGCTCGGTGGTGGCTGATTTTGGCCGCTGGTGGTTGGGGAGAACACCAGGAACAAGTTCAGTTTTTGGAGATGAGACAAGTTCTGGGTTTGGGAGTGTGTTTGTGAAGGTCTGATGAACACCGTAAACAACTTTGCAAAACGAAAAAAGGAAAGGTAAACTACACCTGCAAACACTTGCAGATCCATGGCTGATTTTTGTTCTGAAGATAAAAGTTTGACAATGGGTTCAAGGGGGAGAAAGGCAACTACAAGAAATTATTTTGTCATTATAAGATTTTTTTTTAATCAAAAATACAATATTTTAATATTGATTAAATTTATAAATATAAAGAATACTGCTACTATACTATAATATATTATTTTATTAATGTTTGACTACGGTATAAATACATCCACCAAATTTGAAAATTTGACTTAACCATGTGGTACTTTGAATGACCTAAAATTTGTCACACGAATAATATATTAGTGCATCACTTTGATGATTGTTACACCAAAAATGAAACCATCTCAGAAATACGGTTGTCAATGTATTCATTTCTTCTACAACCATCTGAAATTAGTTAGCGAAAGGGGGTTATTAGGCCCTTTATATGAAAAGCTAATATATAAATTCATAAGACATAAAAATTACCTGAACCCCATCAATTTCACATCTATCTCCCACATTAAATGGGTGCAAGACAAATAAGAAAATAATTCCTTTAAGAGGAGTGTTAGCAACACATTCTCTAACATACTCTTCCCATCACGTACTTTTTTCTATTGGTTAAAATTCATATGAGTCCCATTATTTTGGAAATGGGTCACATTAATTTATATAGGTCCCATTTAAATTTTATAGGACCCACATAAATTTTAATCAATAGAAAGAAATATGTTAAAAAGAGTGTGTTAAAAAATATATTAAAAAGAGTGTGTTAAAAAGAGTGTGTTAAAAAATATATTGCTAACATTTATCTTCCTTCAAATACGGTCTTGCAGGTATTTCCAAATATATAAAGGTGACCAAGACAATATGTGAACTCGTAAAGAGGAGAAAGTTGGTGGTGGCAATTTCTAATAGAAATATGATATTTTAACAATCAAGTATGGATAAGTATATTTGGACAATTTTATATAAATTTATTATTATAATATTTTATATTATTATATTACTGTTTTATCTTTTCTCCATCTTTAATAGTATTTATACGATTGTATTGTTAACAATAATGCTAAATTGACACAATTTAGTGGACAACATACGGTAAATCGTATGAACAGTCTAACATGATCGCACAAATGCAAGATCAGAATCTTGACCTTTGTAGTACCTTTTTTTTTCTATTTTTTTAAATTTAATTTTTTTTTGTAAATAATTTTTTTGATTAAGTATGTGTCAATATCTGGTGAACGGGATACAAATATCTGGTGAATGCCTTCAAATATGTGGTGAATGCCCATACTAAAACCAAGTTTTGGATGCCTTAAATTATCTGGTGAACGTAGTTCAATTATCTGGTGAATGCCTTTAAATATGTGGTGAATGCTCATACTAAAACTAAGTTTTGGATGCCTTAGAGTATCTGGTGAACGTAGTTCAATTATCTGGTGAATGCCTTTAAATATGTGGTGAATGCTCATACTAAAACCAAGTTTTGGATGCCTTAGAGTATCTGGTGAACGTAGTTCAATTATCTGGTGAATGCCTTCGAATATCTGGTGAATGCCCATACTAAAACCAAGTTTTGGATGCCTTAGATTATCTGGTGAACGTAGTTCACTTATCTGGTGAATGCCTTCGAATATGTGGTGAATGCCTATACTAAATTAGCTTGTGGATGCCTTAGATTATCTGGTGAACGTAGTTCAATTATCTGGTGAATGTCTTCAAATATGTGGTGAATGCTCATACTTAATCAAAAAATTTATTTAAAAAAAAATTTAAATTAAAAAAAAAAAAGATATGCTACAGTACAGCTACAGTACCGCACTGTATGACACTGTTCATACGATATACCGTATGTTATATGCCAAAGTCTGCCAAATTTAGCATAACTGTATTGTTAATTTGAGTTATCAACTTATAATTTCTCTTTGCAGTATCAAGAGCCAGGGGCGGACCCACGTTGGAATTAGCGTCGGCAGATGCACCCTGTAAAATTTTACAAACTTTTACTAATACCTTTTGTTTTACTATTTTGCCCCCATAGTTGAGATTTTTTGCACCCAATACCACTCCTCATCTGTCACCCTCACCCAGCGCCTCTCTATCTCATCTCTCCCATAAACTCTCCCTTAGCAGCAACATGTAGTGAACCAGCCGCACCCAACAGCAGCTGAGTGAAAAGAAAGACCTTTAAAACTCAAATGCTATTGGCACCCAAATTTCTCAACTCTGAAGCGACACTCAGGTTATTACGGTTACCTGCTTCCTCTAAATTTGACTTTCAAACTGTTCGGATTTTTTCACTTTATTTTGATTTTTTCATTCTTTCATGATTTCAAATTCTTACGAAGACTTCTCGTTTGGAATTTCAAAGGAGGTGCATTCCTACTTTTCATTACTCTTAAATATTTTGATTTTTTTTTACACATTAAATATTTTGTTTTTTAAAAAATAGTTTTATACATAGGATAGAGAATTTGATTTCCCTATTTTTTTTTTTTACGTAAATAAACATGTTATTTCATTTCAAATAATGTTCCAAAGACAAGACAAGACGGTGGTAAATAAAAAATAGTATGAATGACATAGTTGATAGAAACTCTAGCCAAGCAATGAGCACCGTCATTAGTTTGTCACCGAGGAAAAACAACTTTTAGTTGTTGTTAAAAGATAAAATGGACCTACAATGTTTGATAAATTGGCCATACTCTGAAACATCATCTATGGGCTTGTTGATATCCTCCACAACTTGTTTGCAATCTGATTCAAAAATGACCGTGCAATTTTAAAGCTTGTAGAACACCCCAAACTTCCCCCTCTGCAGCAGCTGTCATAGTGCACTGGATCCATTCAGTTCTAGCTTGCAAAAATTTTTCCTTGGAGATTCCTCATGCAGAGACCGGTTCCCATGCAGTTATTATTGTAAAACATAGCAGCATCCACATTTCACTTCATAAAACCCATAGGAGGTGGCTGCCATTTTATGCGATTATCATCCCTTGGTGCAGGAGGTTTGCATTGCTTCTTGCGCACATAAGACCAAGAGTACAGGACCTCAAAGGCTCTATGAGTAACCTGTTGATAATTTTCAAATTCTTCATCCCAATACCTTGAGTTTCTACACTTCCAAAGACTCCATAAAATCATACTAAAATGCTGCAATTGTTGCATATTCATATTATCACTCACCTTAAAGAATAAGTCTTTGAAACTGTCACATTGCAACGGAAAAGGTTCAATGAATTGCCACAAAGATGTGTGCCTCCAACAGTCCCTACTAACTGCGCATTCTATGAAGAAATACCAAACTGTTTCAGGCTCTCTACCACAGCAGACACACAACATAGAGCACTCCACTCCTTTATTTAGAGGTCGTGTTCTAACAGGAACAGCATTTCTGCAAATTCTCCACAAGAAAGTTCTTACTTTAGGTGGTACTTGCAAAGACCATATTCTAGCCCAATCTCCTTCTACCTTCAACTCTTCCCTGTTCACCAAAATTTCCATGCATACCCTGTATCCACTTCTAACCGTATAATGGCCTCTTTTATCAAATCTCCACATAATGGTGTCTGGACTTGTAACATCCAGCAAAGGGATTTTGAGAATCTCCGTCACGTCTCCGGGTTCCATCAAGCTACAAATTAACTGATTGTTCCAAGTACCTGTACCATGATCAATAAGAGAGTCTACTGTTTTTTAATATGTATCATGACCAGGTGTAGTTTGAACATGAGGATTATCAATACTTCTCAACCAAGGGGCCTTCCAAATGTCAATAGAAACACCATTTCCAACTTTCCAACGGTACCCTTGGTCTAATAAAATTCAGGAAGACCAGATACTACGCAAAATATAATTGGGGTTATGCCAAATTGCAGCCCCTAAGAAATCTCCATTAGAGTAATATTTTAGCACTGAAAACTCTAGAAACCATAGTATCTGGGTTGGTTAAAAATTTTCAACCTTGTTTCTCCAACATTGCAAGATTAAAGGCATGTAAATCTCTAAAACCCATACCTCCTCATTCCTTCCTCATTATCAATTTATCCCAGCTAATCCAATTTATGCCTTTTTTATCCTCTTTCTTTGATCCCCACCAAAAAGAATTAAGCAGGCGTTGAATTTCATCTTCAATAGAAATAGGAAGAAGAAAAACACTCATGCAATAAGTAGGAATAGCTTGTGCAACATATTTAATAAGAACCTCTCGACCGGCTTGAGATAACATTTTGCTACTCCAACTAGAAATTCTCCTCCAAACTCTCTCCTTAATATAATTAAAAATTGATTTTTTGCTTCGTCCTATCATAGAAGGTAGGCCAAGATATTTACCTGTACCGATACACTACGCTACCTCCAAAATATTAGAAATCAAACCCCTGTTTTGCTCATCAACATTTCTGGTAAAAATATTTCTGATTTATGCATATTGATGAATTGGTCTGAAGCATCTGCATAAGTATTCAAAATTCCTTTCATAGTATCAGATCACAGAATCAAGAACCAACATTGTTGATTGAAACTCAGAAATGAGTGAATTCATTGAGTTGAAACTCTTAACTAACTCTTCACCATAATACATAGCATTGGCTTCATTCTCCTCTGCTCTAAAGAGGTTAGCAAGCTGTATTTTGAAGAAATTTTTCCAGCAAATCATGTTAATGCAGTGCCTGTTCTAGATGCAGTGGTGCAAAAAATTCATGAACAGGATAATGATTTTCTTCTTGCGCCTTTTGATGATAATGAATTTAAGGAAGCTACTTTTCAAATGCATCCTGATAAGTCCCCGGAACTTGATGGTTTAAATCCATCTTTTATAGAAGATTTTGGTCTCTATGTGGAAGAGATATTACTCAAGCTTGTAAGCATTGGCTAAATGATGGGAGTCTTCCTAGCTCTTTGGGTAAGACTAATATTGTTTTAATTCCAAAATGTGAGTCTCCTTCTATGAAAGATTTAAGATCAATCTCTCTATGTAATGTTATGTATAAAATTTTAGCTAAAACCCTTGCTAACCGGTTGCAAAAAATTCTGTCTAAATGTATTTATGAGGAGCAAGCCGATTTTGTATCAGGGAGGTCTATTGTTGATAATGTTTTAATAGCTTCTGAAATTATTCATCATTTGAGATGTAAAACAGGTGGTAAGAAATGAGAAGCTGCTTTGAAAATTGACATTAGCAAGGCCTATGACAGGGTGGAGTGGAGTTATTTTTTTGATATTTTGGAGCAGATGGGTTTTGCTACTTAGTGGATTACTTGGATGAAAATGTGTGTTACTACGGTAAATTATTCTGTTCTTATGAATGATGATAGAATTGGTCCACTTTATCCAACAAGAGGTCTTAGGCAAGGGGATCATCTCTCCCCTTATTTGTTTGTTCTGTGCTGAAGGCCTAACTGCTTTGATTAAACAGGCTGAGAGTAGGGGTGTTATTCACGGTGTTAAGGTTTGTCGGCGGACTCCTATTATTAGTCACCTCCTGTTTGTGGATGATAGTTTACCATCGCCCTGTCTCTGATCAATTCCATTCTCAAAATCTAAACTTCTCCACCATGTGAAAGGATGCCCTTGCATAGGCAAATCAATTAAACCACAGTCTGAAACAGCTTGACGAAATCCATTCAATAACCACTGAGGATGATCCACATGATCCCATTTGTCATCTTGGGAAATAAGATCATTGAAATCACCAACAATACATCAAGGAAGAGTGGATTGAGATGCTAGTGTCCTCAAAATATTCCAAGATTCTCTTCTACGCTCCCTCTGAGGAATACCGTAAAAACCAGTCAGTCTCCAAGGCTGCTTTGACTCCTCCTTTACAACAACATTTATAAAATTTTGAGAATTTTTCTGGATTTCACATGAATTATTTTTTCTCCACAATAACGCCAATCCTCCACTTCTCCCTTGTTTGTCAACCACAAAACAAGCTTCAAAACCCAACACCCTCCTAACCTCCTGCACCTTATTTTCATCACAAAGAGTTTCACAAAGAAAAATAACATCCGGCTTATGATACCGAACTAGGTCTCGAAGAGAAGGAACTACTTTCGGGTGACCCATACCCCGGCAGTTCCAGCTAAGCACGATCATTGGTCATGGCGGGCCTGAAAACCAGGACCCAGCTCTAATTTTTTTTTTTGGAACTCCATCTTCAACAACAATTTCTTCCCCCCCCCCTCCTTTTTTTCTCCACCCCTCATCATCCATGTCAGCATCGCAATTTTCAAATGCTGGATTGTTACTAATTGCCAAATAATTGAGCACGTGAGGACTATTTTGAAAACCATGCATGCTGCTAGTTTGCGCATAGGATCCACTCATAAAGCGTCCAATCCCACTTTTTACGTTGCCAGCTGCCAAAGAGGAAAGATTTGCATGGAATCCGCCTGTGCCATTATTCTCTCCAGAACGCCTATTTTGTTGGGATTCTCTCCTCTCATTAATGCCATCCAAAACTGCCAAAGAGGGGTTGTTGCTATTGAAACCGTTATCAGCATTCAAGTTTGGGTTCCCATGATTTCCGCCAGCATTAACTTCCTCCCTGTAATTCGGCTCCACCGTCTCATCCCTGCCCTCCTCACACAACCACTAACAACCACCAGTACTGCCACATCTGCGCCTCTCCACTCTCAACTCAGGCCCCCATCCTCTCACTCCAGTGTCCTCATCTAATTGGAACAGTTTATGGCAAGAAATGTCTGCATGACCTAACAACCCATAGAGAAAACAAAAGGTTGTCAACTGTCGGATTTAATAATCTCTGAAATTTTGATGTTAACAAAAAGATTAAATTTGTTTGGCAAAGTGTTAGTTGAGATCTAACATGTGCTTTTAGTTATGTAGGAATATTTGCATATAAGTAAAACAAACATGGGATAAGTTCTAATTGAAAAATACGCGTTCACCCCTATAGATGGGCTGATAAAAAACATTGGTAAAGTTACTTTTTTAGACTAGCTTACTTAAGTAGACGAAGCTCTAAATATTCGCTAGATGAATACCTAATATAAATTGTTAGGTACAGCAAGTCCAAAGACTTGATAATGAGCGTGTCCATCTTGCCATGTAAGCAGACGGAAAGTAATTAGTTGAAGTAAATGAACTGAAACATAAAGTAATCTGGTAGACGAGCTCTAACCGCCACGTCACCAGACAGAGATCTTTATAACTCATTAAGAAATAGCAAGTCCGAAGACTTGTTAGACATAAGGATATGCCACGTCATATAGACGAGCAAAGTAAAATTTTTGAACAGACTTAGTCTCTCTTATATCTGAGTAGACGGAGTTCTTTTCAGACGAGCTTCATCCTTGTAATGAATTAAATGCAATCCGAATCTCTTGAATTTATTTCAAATGATTGATATTTATTTCAATAGAATATTTGTTCTTCATATTTTTTTCATCTGCTTTAATGTTTCACCTTGTTGTAAAAGAAACATAGTACAATCAAGAAATGCAAAAAGCAGAATCGTACAATAAGATACTACAAGGCGATATGTACGATGACAACTCTATGACTGAAAAAGCTGGATTATACATAAAGAAGGAACAAGTGCTCAAGCTGCACTACTCAGAGGAGTAAGCCTCCTATTTTCATGCTACCTCAAAAACCAAGAGTACTATTCAGCATTGTCACAATCAAGCTCTCAGTCACAACGGATATCATGCATTAAATGATATCTCTAAATGGGATTATTCAAAGTAACCGTTGAATAAATATAAGTGAAGAAGAAGGTCACTATAAATAGAAGACCTCAAGTTTTGAAGAACTACTTTTGAACTTTTGTCAATCGATAATCACTCATTCTAATATTCTTTTAAGAGCAAGAGTTTGTATTCTTTAGTTTGAATATTGTTGTAATATTCTCACACATAGTGAGTTAATAAGATCAAACATTAAATCTCTTTGCTAGAGTTAGAGCCTGAAGATGATTGGTAAAAAAGGAATACTTGTAAGCCTGGAGAGGTGTTGAATACTTGGTTGTAATATATTTTGAAAAATAGTGGATAAATCCTTCAAGTCGAATGGACTGGACGTAGCTCTTGGTTGGAAGAGAATGAACCAGGATAAAATCTCTTGCGTAAATCTTTTATCCCTAAACTCTTCAGTTTTATTTGTTTATACTAACTGTGGGGTTTTGATATTATTTTTGTTAAAGTCTTTTAAGAAGGATCTTTGTCTTTGTGCTTGCTTCCGTGTCTAATCTCCTTGTGTGCAAAAATTGTTTTAAAGGTTGTTTTCGAAAATTATTAACAAACACAATTCAACCCCCCCTTCTTGTGTTTGCCTATGTCAACTTCAGTTAGTATCAGAGCTCAGCCTCGAAAGGGTTGAGCATCTAACAAGTGCTGAGAGAGTACGATCCAACAACCATGGATGCAGAAGGACAAGCTATCAACATACCTCCTCTCTTTGATGGTTCTGATTATGACTATTGGAAGAAGAGGATGATGGCCTTTTTGGATGCACAAAGTCTAGACATCTGGGAGCTCATAGAAACTGGTTACACTGAACCCAGAAATGAAAATGGAGCTGCTGTTGCTAGAGCAGATTGGACAGCAGATCAAAAGGCAAAGCATTAACTCAATCTTAAAGCCAAGCATTATTTGATGTGTATCATCACCAGATATGAACATGACAAAGTTCACAGCTGCAATACTGCTAAAGAAATCTGGGATACTCTTGCCCTAGCTCATGAGGGTTCCTCACAAGTTAAGGAATCCAAGATCAGCATGCTGGTTCATCAGTATGAGCTGTTCAAGATGTGTGAACATGAAACAATAGACCAAATGTTTGGAAGATTCCAAACCATCACCAACAGTCTCAGATCTCTTGGAAAAATCTATGAAAATAGAGATCATGTCAGAAAAATCCTGAGAAGTCTATCCAAGCAATGGAGACCCAAAGTAACTGCTATTCAGGAAGTAAAAAACCTGAATACACTCTCTCTGGAAGAGCTTCTTGGATCTCTCAAGGTTCATGAAATTGAACTCAATGAAGAAGAAAATTCCAGAAAAGGAAAATCTATTGCCCTAAAGGCAAAGAAATGAAGTTCATCAAAAGTTCTCAAAGTTGCTGAGTCATCTGATGAGTCTGAATCTTCTGATGATAATGAAGAATCAGATGAGGATGAATTATCCGTTATCTCCAGGAAGATTCAACATATGTGGAGAAAGAAAGGTGGTTTCAGAAGGAAGCAATTCAATAAAAAGTTTTCCAAGGAGAAGTCAGACTCCAAAGAAAAAGGTCCACCCTTGTGCATTGATTGCAAGAAACATGGTCACTTCAAAGCTGACTGTCCTGAGCTAAAGGACAAAAAGAAATTCTTCAAAAAGAAGAAAGGCTTAATCGCCACATAGGAGGATCTTGATCTGTATTCTTCAGATGAAGAAAATGAAGTTGATGAAGAGGCAAATATCTGTCTCATGGCAGACATTGCATCAGAAAGTGAATACACTAATGCTGAGGTAATGGACTTTGACCCGTCCACTCTACAAAATGCTTTTGATGAATTGTTGCATGAGTCATGTATACTATCACGAGAATATAAGAGTCTCAAAAAGATTTTTTTAAAACTATCTAAAGAATATGATAGGGTTTGCATTGAGAAACAAAACCTCAAAAATGAAAATGGCATGCTAAAATCAGTGAATGTCAGTCTAGCTGACAAAGTGGTGTGTGAACCTGATGTCTCTTGTGAAGTTGCAAAAATGAAGCAAGATATAACATATCTAACCGACTCTCTATCAAAGCTTGTAGGTGGCTCAGATAAGCTTAGTCTCATTTTAAGGTATTCTAGGTCACCTTATGATAAATCTGGTCTTGGTTATGACAAAGAGAAGCAAGACACATCTCACAAAAAGTCAAAACCACTTAAACAGTATAGAGCTTCAAAAGTTCCAAATAAATATACCAAAGCTAAGTCTAGCTTGTCCAACACCTTTTGTAAAGTGTGTGGAAAAAGTCGGCATGTTACATCTAGATGCATACACAATAAATATGCTAAGCATACTAGTCCAGTGACAACTAACAAGAAAGGACCCAAGTCAGTTTTTGGGTACCTAAAGAGAAGATAATACCTGTCGTAGATTTGCTTAACAACAGAAAGAAAACAGATGTCTTGGTACTTGGACAGTGGCTGCTCACGACACATGACGGGAGAAAGGTCTAAGTTCTAGAACCTTAAGCCCAAAGATGGTGGCTGGGTCACATTTGTAGGAAATAAGAAAGGGAAAATCATTGGTATAGGTAAAATTGGTAAACATCCTTTTCCCTCCATTAATAATGTTCTTTTAGTAAATGGCTTGAAGCACAATCTACCGAGCATAAGTCAACTATGTGACAGTAGATATGCAGTGTCTTTTGATAAGAACATACGTACTGTCAAGAAAGAGGATGAATCACTTTTATTCACTACAAAAGGTAAAACAATCTCTACAAGATTGACTTGGAGGACCTTTCAAATCAAAGTGTCTCATATCTAGTGTCCATTGAAGATGAGCGATGGATTTGGCACAAAAGGCTAGGTCATGTAAGCTTTGTAAGACTCAATGACTTAGAGATTTTGATATATGACAAATACAATTTAATGTGTATGCAAGTGTTTTAGTGTCAAATTGCAAAGACATGTATCAATCAGTGATCAACAAGTTCATTAAACAAAGACAAGGAAAATATTCAAGGAAGAACTTGAAGAAATCAAAAGAGCTACGTGGAGGAATCAAAGAGCAAAGACAGAGATCAAAGGATCATCAAGACCAAGCTTAACGGAGAATTTTAGAGTTATGTCTTAGATGATTTGTAAGAGAAAGAAATCTCTTAGTCACAAAATAGCTCAACTAAAAAGATACATGAAGAAAATCAATTTTCATAACCTGCATTAAAAGGAATAAGTTTTCGTTAATGAAAATGATTTTTTTGGAAATAAGAAGCGGTCATCTATTGTGACTCCGGCAAGTGTACCGGGTCGTCGCAAGTAATAAAAATAAACACGGCAAGTAATTACCGAGGTCGAACTCAGGGATTGGGATACCAATTCGACTAATCCGCGGGAAATCGGATACGTTCGGTCAAGTTACGGAAGAAGGTGGTTGAGAGAGAGAGTATGGAATCGAAATTCAATTAACAATCTAATTAAATAATTAACTAAAAATATGAAAATTAAAATGTCCAAGGTCACAAATCCACCTACCCAACATGTATACCCAAGTGATGATGAATTCCTTCCTAGGTTCAATTACAATGTCAACCGGGACCCCTAAATTCTCCTAAATCCACTCTCGTGCTCATTAGGACGTATTCGACGATTGGATTAATTACTTACTAGGTCTCATAATCCTAATCTCGAATTCTGTTAATTCTTGTTCCCTATAAGGTTGCACCGATCTCCTACTCACTCTCGTGCAATATTCGATCGATGATCCTAATGCAAGTTCTAAACGCGAATCGCTGACTAAGCCTCATCACGTTAACAAGTCAATCACGCAACACATATGATTAACACAATCAAATCAGAATTAGAAAACAAGAATTGAATTAAAGGAGAAAAACATACATCATATTGGATTTACATCGCCATGGGTGGCTTCATCGTTCCCTCGGACGACGGGGGATTAGTTCCTCATGCTCATAGACAAGCGATCGGACGTAATCACCATCGTAAAATAAAAAGAAACCAGAAAAAGGTGACGCAGCTCAAAGGAGAAATAAGGATTCGTAACTCATCGCCCTAACCTAAGTGGAAAACTGGATCCCTAAAGTTGTATCCGGATTCCCTTTCTCGATCCGCAACAACCTTTAAATAGGAATCCTGATCTGCGCTCGCTCGCGAGGCGAGCAATCGTCGCGAGGCGAGAATTAAAATTGGCGCGCTTTCAATTTAAACTCTCGCGAGGCGATCAGCCTCTCGCGGGGCGAGTCTTCAATTCTAGGTCAGTGACCTTCATCACGGCTAGGCCGTGATGGTCTCGACTTCCAAGTCTTCATTCTCTCACGAGGCTAGCTTCCTCTCGCGGGCGAGTCTTCAAACCTTAAACTGCCACGGGCGTGGTATTCATCACGGCCAAGCCGTGATGCTCTCTGTCTTGCAGGTCTTCATGATTCGCGGGGCGAGGCACATCTCGCGTGGCGAGACTGAAGTGATGACTTTTGTTGCTTTGTTGACTTTCGGGCTCGCGGGGCGAGAATACACTCGCGAGGCGAGTGTCTCCGGACTTGCAATTTCCACTTGCTTTGACCTTCCTTGACTCCCGGAGCTTCACTTATTTAACCTGAAACAACAAAAGCACCCACAAGCGTAATTCTATTCAAAATAACCTAAAAACTACACAAAAGACGCAAAACGAGTCAAAGTCCAACTCAGGAACAAAACAAGGCAAATTTGGGCGAAAACGAGAGTGAACTCGAATAAATAAACCCATAAACCCTAGTTCATCTAGTCATAAAACTAGATAAGCCAGAGGCTTATCAAAATACCCCAAACTTAAACCTTGCTTGTCCCCAAGCAAGCTTAAAACTCACAAACGACTCAAGACTTGGCAAGCCTAAAGGAATCAATCGATTTCGCACAAATTTAATGCAACTTTACAAAACAATTTTACTCCAATGATCTCCCCCCTATATCAATGTAATCCCCACATTCATCTACTTTAAACAGTTGAGAACTTATCATTCATGCCATCATTACTCTAAGTTGAGGCTCAAAGATACACACAAAGGAAGATCACCTATTTCAAACAATTGCCTTCCTCACAAGGGTATGTAAAATTTCACTCATTCGCTCAAGTTCGTCAAGGCTTTCAACTTTTTCACTCAATTTCACTTATCAAGAGCACTTCCCATGAATTTGATGTTCATCTCAAAAATGGTTCCCACGAAAACATGCATGCAACATCAGAAGGTCTTTTAAAGGTTGTAATGGGGCCTGGCTGAGGGTAGGATAACGAAGGATATTTAGGCTTAAGTCCCTAGGAACTAAGAGAGCATGAGCGTTTTGACACTTTTTCCACTCAAGTTCCTTTTTCCATTTTTCATTTTGTCTCAGGTGACTACAGTCTTTTCCTTGCTAATCTTTTTGTTCTGCCCCTTTTCCTTTGGCAGAATTTTTTTTTTTTTTTTTATTGCCTTGGGTTTCAACCTTTATTTTTCTTTTTCTCACCCCAATATGACATATCACCTCGTAGCCACCCCAAACTTAGTTTCTCACAACCTTTCTCTTGCTCATTTCCATGCTCTCCTAATCCTAAGATTGGGTTAACATGGTTTTTCAGATTTTGGCTCGTAATGTAGGGTTATCAAGAAACAATAGGTCAATTGGGCTCAATTTGGCTAACTAGGGAACATGCATTAGGGATGGTTCTTTTCAGGCCAAGTAGTTATTCAAAGAAAATTGCCTAAATCATTTGATGCAACACATAAACATGCAAACCATATAGAGATTCAAGCAAATTCGGGAAAGTGCAACTTAACAGTGATTCACACATTCAAAAACAGAGTTGGATGCTCAAATTCCTCACCTGGACATTTTGAAAATTGTTTGACCGAGATACGATTCCTAGTGTGTGCACCCCCCCTCACCCCAAACTTATCATAAATCAAGTAATCACAATAAAATTCTCAAAGTTCAGTTTTCAATTTTTAAGTGGGGATAAACTTTTCTGTTATTAGAACCTAGGGGAAATCATCAATGGTCAAATAATTCATGCAATCAATCTATGCTCAATCTAATCAAATTCCAACAAGCTTGCCAACACGACATTCATACAACAACTCTTGATCTTCTCAAATTATTCAAGAGTGACAAACAAAACAAAAACAAAAATAAAAACAAAACAAAAGTTAGGAGAAAAGAGGGATACCTAGCTTGGGTTGCCTCCCAAGAAGCGCTTGTTTAACGTCCCGAGCTTGACTTATTAAGAAGCATCCACCTGGATCCCATAGTCTGTGGTACAGAGGCCAAGGGACGCTCATCATATCAAATCCTCCACCCGGATCAAATGGTAATTGGAGTGGAGATCGTAGCAGCAATATGACCTTATCATCCACTCCACCCAGCCAGTGTGTGAAAACTCCATTGACCTCTTCAATTATGAATTCACTTCCTCTCTGGTCAAATGGTGCCTTCACGAGGAAGTGTGCTAGACAAGTGGGAGGGTCTAATTTACCGGTGTCCACACATGCATTCAAGCCAACATATTTATTTAACGCATCGAAATCAGGTAGCTTGGCAAGCATGGTGAACTCCTCTCCCACCTTATTTGCATTTTGTTCTCTACCCCCTTGCTCCGGTGCCTTGTCCCTTGCCAACTCCTCTTCCTCTGGTTGTTCTTCCTCGTCATGTGGTTGTTCCAGGGCCATGTCACTTGCCAATTCCCTTTCCTCCTGTTGTTCTTCCTCAACATGTGGTAGTTCTTTCTCAACTCCCTGAGAACTAGTTACATCCCAGTCATATCCCAACACCCCACTGCTTCTAGTTATTGTGGCATTGCATTGGTTCTTAGGGTCGTTCTCGATATCAACTGGGAGAGTCTCTGGGGGACACTCATTTAGTTGCTTTGTGAGATGGGCAATCTGCATCTCCAGATTCTGAAGTGCCATCCCTGTATGAGTTGCCAACTTGTCAATGGCTGCGTTTGTATTGATTGACACTTTCTCAAGTGTCGCACTCAACTTCTCAAGAGCCAACTCCCAAGGTTGTGGTTGCCAACTCTGTTGAGGTTGTTGTTGCCAATTTTGTTGAGGTTGTGGCTGCCAGGCTAGACCATCGTCAGCATTACTCCAAGCAAAATCCGGATGGTCTCTACTCATATCACCCCAATACTGATTCTGACTCTGATAGTTGTTCTGGGGCACGCTGTCATTATGCCATGGTTCCACATATACTTGAGGGAAGTAGAACGGACAACTCCAAGTGTCATGGTTCCCATCACAATACTCGCAACCCGGAAGCATTCCTTCGTGTACCTCGCATACAAAACAAGGCAAGACCAAGTGGAATCAAAGAAGTAGAGAGATAGTAGAAAATAAAAAGAAAATAATAAAAATAAAAATAAAAATAAGAACAAAAATAACTTAACCAAATAATCAAACTCCCTAAGAATCAGAAAAATTGGTTGTGCCAATCCCCAAACATGGCGCCAAAAACTTGTTGTGACTCCGGCAAGTGTACCGGTCGTCGCAAGTAATAAAAATAAACACGGCAAGTAATTACCGAGGTCGAACTCAGGGATTGGGATACCAATTCGACTAATCCGCGGGAAATCGGATACGTTCGGTCAAGTTACGGAAGAAGGTGGTTGAGAGAGAGAGTATGGAATCGAAATTCAATTAACAATCTAATTAAATAATTAACTAAAAATATGAAAATTAAAATGTCCAAGGTCACAAATCCACCTACCCAACATGTATACCCAAGTGATGATGAATTCCTTCCTAGGTTCAATTACAATGTCAACCGGGACCCCTAAATTCTCCTAAATCCACTCTCGTGCTCATTAGGACGTATTCGACGATTGGATTAATTACTTACTAGGTCTCATAATCCTAATCTCGAATTCTGTTAATTCTTGTTCCCTATAAGGTTGCACCGATCTCCTACTCACTCTCGTGCAATATTCGATCGATGATCCTAATTCAAGTTCTAAACGCGAATCGCTGACTAAGCCTCATCACGTTAACAAGTCAATCACGCAACACATATGATTAACACAATCAAATCAGAATTAGAAAACAAGAATTGAATTAAAGGAGAAAAACATACATCATATTGGATTTACATCGCCATGGGTGGCTTCATCGTTCCCTCGGACGACGGGGATTAGTTCCTCATGCTCATAGACAAGCGATCGGACGTAATCACCATCGTAAAATAAAAAGAAACCAGAAAAGGTGACGCAGCTCCAAGGAGAAATAAGGATTCGTAACTACTGCCCTAACCTAAGTGGAAAACTGGATCCCTAAAGTTGTATCCGGATTCCCTTTCTGATCTGCAACAGCCTTTAAATAGGAATCCTGATCTGCGCTCGCTCGCGAGGCGAGCAGTCATTCGCGAGGCGAGAATTAAAATTGGCGCGCTTTCAATTTGAACTCTCGCGAGGCAAGCGTCCTCTCGCGGGGCGAGTCTTCAATTCTAGGCAGTGACCTTCCTCACGGCTGGGCCGTGATTGTCTCTGACTTCCAAGTCTTCATTCTCTCGCGGGGCGAGCTTCCTCTCGCGGGGCGAGTCTTCAAACCTTAAACTGCCACGGGCGTGGTATTCATCACGGCCAAGCCGTGATGCTCTCTCTTGCGGAGTCTTCATGATTCGCGGGCGAGGCACATCTCACGTGGCGAGACTGAAGTGATGACTTTTGTTGCTTTGTTGACTTTCGAGGCTCGCGGGGCGAGAATACACTCGCGAGGCGAGTGTCTCCAGACTTGCAATTTCCACTGCTTTTCGACCTTCCTTGACTCCCAGAGCTTCACTTATTTAACCTGAAACAACAAAAGCACCCACAAGCGTAATTCTATTCAAAATAACCTAAAAACTACACAAAAGACGCAAAACGAGTCAAAGTCCAACTCAGGAACAAAACAAGGCAAATTTGGGCGAAAACGAGAGTGAACTCGAATAAATAAACCCATAAACCCTAGTTCATCTAGTCATAAAACTAGATAAGCCAGAGGCTTATCATCATCCAATAAAGTAATAGAAGCGCTCGTCCAACACAAGTAATAGAAGCGCCCGTCCAACACAAGTGATAGAAGTGCACATCCAACACAAGTGATAGAAGCACCCATCCAACACAAGTGATAGAAGCACACGTCCAACATAAGTAATAGAAGCGCTCGTCCAACACAAGTGACAGGAGTGCTCGTTCACTAAAGTGACAGAAGTGCTCGTCCACTAAAGTGATACAAGCGCTCGTCCAACACAAGTGACAGAAGTGCTCGTCCACTAAGGTGATACAAGCGCTCGTCCACTAAAGTGATACAAGCGCTCGTCCACTATCAACTACGAGCCCTGAGGATTGAAGACGACGCCAATGTAGAATCTTATTTCAAGAACCAGAATCAAGAAAACAGATTCTGTTATCAGATCCAAATCTGTTTTGATTGATCCCAACGACTATAACTTGCTTTCTATATAAAGAGGGATCAAAGGAACACTTTTAACAATATCGAATATCATAATATCATATCAATAACAATACACATATCATTCATCATCTTTCTTAAGCTTATTTTGAAAAGAGTGTTTCATTCTTATAAGTGCTTCAATTTGTTTATCTGACTATTGAGAGTTAGGAATCAATTTTTCATTTTATTTGATTGTAAAGAGAGAGGGAGTCTCTGAGTGATTAGGGTGAGGTATCTCTAAGGAAAAACATTGAGGCTCTTCACAAGAGTGTGGTATCTCGAGGTGAAGGAGTGCTTTGTGGTGTAAAGGTTTTTCAAGCTACCTGGCTAAAGCTTGTTGTGTTAGTGTGTGAAAACCCACAGGTGGAGTGGGGACTGGATGTAGGTCACAGTGGTGGTGATTGAACCAGGATAAATCTGGTTGCGTGGTATCTTTAAACTCAAACTCTTTAATTTTTATCTTGCGCATATAACTGTGATTTTGATGTTTTAAGTATTCAATTGATATCAGTTCTTGATATGCATAATCAATATTGAATCTTTAGTAAACTGTAATAATAACTGTGTATTCAATTCTATTCTTAAGGATCAATATTTGAATTGAATCTTGCATCATATGTACTGAAACTGAAACCTGCAAGTTTGTTCTTGATTGTTAATGCTTGTATCTGAAACTTGCATAACTTGCTCTTAATCTTTAAAGGTTTAATCAGTTTTTGTATCTTGGTATTATTGAGTTTTGAACCCGAACCTGTTTTGAATTAATTCTGAATTAATCTTTCTTATCCTCATCACCTTCTATTCGAGATTTCATAAAAAGCCCCTCACTGTTTTTGTAAAAGATCCTGAGGCAACTCTGATTTGAAAAGTTTTTTGAAATTTTTTTAAGAGGGAAATATTTTAAGAAAACTCAACTCACCCCCCCTCTTGAGTCGTGAAGCCAAAACAACAATTGGCATCAGAGCTAAACTCTTAAGTTTGGCTTAACAACTATAAGAGAATGGCTTCCAATGACTGTTTGAATGAAGGGGTTTCCCTTGCACACCCTCATGCCTTCAATGGATCCGAGTATATCTATTGGAAGGAAAGAATGGTAATCTTTCTTGAGGCAGCAGGTGTAGACATTTGGGATGCAGTAGAAAATGGACCATTTGTCCCATCTACTGTAGATGCTAATGGTGCTCCAAGAAATAAGCCTAAAACTGAATGGAATGAGGATGATAAGAAAAGAGTTCAATATAATGCACGTGCTAAGAATATTATAACATCTGCTTTAAGCCGTGATGAGTTTTTCAGGGTTTCAAATTGCAAATCAGCAAAGGAGATGTGGGATACATTGCAAGTAACACTTGAAGGAACCACAAACATCAAAAGAACAAGAATTAACACCCTCACACATGAGTATGAGTTATTTCGCATGAATCGAGGAGAACCAATGGAGGTTATGCAAAAGAGATTCATTCACATTGTAAATCAATTGGCTGGTCTTGTAAAAGCTATATCAAATGAGGATCAAGTTAACAAAGTAATGAGATGCCTGAGTAGGGAATGGCAACCTAAAGTCACTGCAATCTCAGAATCTAGAGATATCTCATCAATGACCATTGCCACATGATGGGCTCAAATCCGCAAGTGAACGGCTTCGTCGTCAAGTAATAAAAAGATCGAATCCACAGGGACGGTGATCTTAAATAATAATCAATTATTAAAATCAATTAAACTGAACTAGAAAAAGATTTGGAAAAGATTTGGTTTTAAAAGGATTAACTAACAAATCAAATATTTAAAACGCAATCAAACAAAATAGGAAAGTAAATCAAATATGAGATTTTTTCAATATCAAAAGAGATTCCCAGGAATTGGGTTACCAACAAGACTGTTCTTGTTACTAAATTGACTACCCTCTAGTTAATAATCAAAATTTGCTTTGAAGATGAATTTATCCTAAATAAGTTAATGTTCCCTCTCGGGATACAAGAACCGTGCCCGATTAAACCAACCCCTACTCTCATGGTAATTGAATTTAAATCGAACCCTTTAAGCTTTGTGACAACTTAGTGAATCCTCGAAGGACCGCTTCTAACTCGTGATTTAAGTCCCAAGTTTGATTCCTATAGATCCGATACCTAAGTTCACCGCTAGGTTCCTCTTTAGAGTATCTATGGCATGCAAATAAGTGCGCACCAGATTCACAAGCAATTCATGTAATAGGAATTAAGTCGAAAGCGAATTGAAATTAACAATAAGTAAAACGTCAATTCATAACACAAAACAAATCTTGGGCATAGCCCCAATTCCTATAAATAAAAACAACTACTCAAGCACTGCCATGTTCATAGCAAGCTTGATTAACAAAAGCATAAAAGAAAACCTAAGAGAAAAGAAGAAATTGAGAAGAAGATAAATCCTAATTTTTGCCTAAGGTAGCAGCCCAAGTGATCCTATTTTCGAGCCTCTAAGTCCTATTTATAATATAGGGTAACTTGAATCCCAAGTTATTACAAAATTAGATCAAATCAACAATTGAAATTCCAGATATTGCGCGTCACGACCGTGATGCCTGTCACGGCCAGGCCGTGACAGATTCTGTCTTGGAAAACTTGGCATTGATGGCTTGTCATGGCCGTGATGGCCATCACGGCCTGGCCGTGACAGGTTCTGACTTTTGAGTTCGTTTCTTTTCAGCCTTGCTCGATCATAGCCGTGATGGTTGTCTCACGGCTAGGCCGTGATGGGCTCTGTTTGGCTCACTTTTCTTACTTTTCAAGCTCCGTCTTCATGTAAGCTCCAACATAAATGATCCTGAGCATTTTAATCCTCAATTCCTGCACACAAACACCACAAAACCGCCTCACCCATTCCAAGGTAAAAACTAACAAAAATCAAATTAAAAATGCCTAAGCTACATGAAAATGCATGCAATATGATAAAGAAATATGAGGTGTAATCACACTCATCACCACACTGTTTGGAAAACTGCAAGAACATGAATTGGAGTTGAACAGACTGAATGAGTGTGACGAAACTGATAAAAGAAAGAAGGGATTGGCTCTGAAATCACAAGTCAAAGAAGTAGAAGACAGTGATAATGATAATACAGAACAAGAGGCAGAATCTGAAGAAGAGATTGGAATGCTAGTTAGAAAATTCAAAAACTTCCTAAAGATGAAAGGCAACTTCAAAAGAAAGCCATCCACTTTTCCTCAAAGAAATTTCAGCAAAGGTGACAACTCTTCCAACAACATCACATGCTATGAATGTGGAAAGATTGGCCACATGAAGCTCGACTGTCCAAAACTGCAAAAGAAGGACAAAACAAAAAGTTTGATTCGAAGTACAAGAAGTGGAGAAAGCCAAGAAAGGTCTACATTGCTTGGGATGATAATGATCTAGAATCCACTGAAGAATTTGAATCTGAGGAGGCAAACTTGTGCTTTATGGCCAGCAATCATAGTGATTCAGAAAGTGAAGTAAGTTCTAATTATCAACCTTCATATGATGAATTGCAAAATTCTTTTGAAGAACTTCATAAAGAATCCATTAGACTTTCTAGATTGCTAAATAAGTCTAAGAAAACCATCACATGCTTAGAAAAGAAAAATTCCGTTTTAAACAAAGAGCTAGATGAATTAAAAATAGAAAATTGTACTGTAAAAGAAAGATTGACTACTGTTTTGGAACCACCTATATGCTCTAATTGTTCTAAGTGCTGTACATTGACTAAAGAAGTTGAAAAACTGAAAAAGGACTTAGCCAAGTTCACAAATGGTAGAGATAACTTGAATGCTTTATTAGGACAGTAAAAGTGTGTTTATGATAAGGTTGAAATAGGCTATAAACCGAAGATACATGAGAAAGCTTTCAAGAATTTTTTTGCTGCACCTAAGACATCAAACACACCATTTGTTAAATGCAATTTTTGTGATAGAAAAGGTCACATAGCTTCTACATGTCAATACAGAAAATCAGCATACAATAGAAAATGTGCTTTCTGCAATTTGAGAAATAATTATTCATTGCAGATAAGGCAAATATGGGTTCCAAAAGGAACTTTATCATACTATAACCATGAAGGACCCAAACTGACGTGGGTACCTATAGCACAAACATGAAATTCTGTTTTGTAGGTGTGGTGGAAGGTCAAGAGAAAAAATTGGAATAATGATATAGAGCCTTCACCAAACACAAAATGGGTAACAATAAAGAAAGAATATTGATTGAATATGTTTCTAATTATCATTATTAATGTATGATTGTGAATCTTTGTGTTGGCTTATATATCATTGAATAATTTGTCTACATTGTTGTATTAAAATTATTTGATCAATCTTAGAATAATCATATGGCTTTTGTTTGACAAATTGAATCTAAAAAAATTGATGAAGCCTTGAATGATTTGTTTTGCTTGCTATGCAACAATTAACTTTGAAAGAAACCAAGTTTGGAAACTAGTGCCTAAACCCAAGAACTGTCAAGTAATAGGTACAGAATGGGTTTTTAGGAATAAACCAGATGAAAATGGTATAATTGTGAGAAACAAGACTAGATTGGTAGCCAAAGGGTATAACCAAGAAGAAGGCATAGATTATGATGAAACATATGCACCAATAGCAAGATTAGAAGCTATAAGAATGTTACTTGCTTATGCTTGCATAATGGGATTTAAATTGTATCAAATGGATGTTAAGAGTGCTTTCTTAAATGGATTTATACAAGAGGAAGTGTATGTTGGTCAACCACCTGGTTTTGAGAATAATGAATTGCCTAACCATGTTTATAAACTGTCTAAAGCACTATATGAGCTTACAAAGAAGCTCCTAGAGCTTGGTATGAAAGGTTAAGTAATTTTCTCATTGAAAAAGGATTTAAAAGAGGTAAAGTTGACACAACTTTGTTCACTAAGAAAAAGGCACACAACATTTTTACTTGTACAAATATATGTGGATGATATAATTTTTGGTGCCACTAATGAGCATTTGTGCAATGAGTTTGCAAGTCTTATGCAGAATGAGTTTGAAATGTCAAATGATGGGTGAGCTGAACTTTTTCCTTGGACTGCAAATAAAGCAAACTGAAAATGGAATCTTTGTTAGCCAAACCAAGTACTGCAATGAGTTGAGCAAGAAGTTTGGCATGAAAAATGCTTAGGAGATGGCTACCCCAATGAGTACCTCCTGTTATTTGGACAAGGATGAGCAAGGTAAACCCGTTGATGTTTCTAAATTCATAGGTATGATAGACTCACTACTTTATCTTACAGCTAGTAAGCCAGATATCATGTTTAGTGTATGCATGTGTGCTAGATATCAAGCAAATCCAAAAGAATCACACTTAACAGCAATTAAAAGGATAATTAAGTATCTGTTGGGAACAAAAGATATGGGATTATGGTATCCCAAGGGAGCTATATGTACTTTAATTAGCTATTCAGACTCTAATTTTGATGGTTGTAAACTAGATAGAAAGAGTACTAGTGGAACTTGCCATTTACTAGGAAACTCATTAGTATCATGGTTCGGTAAGAAACAATCTAGTGTGGCTTTATCCACTGTAGAGGATGAATATGTAGCAGCTGGTAGCTATTGTGCACAGGTTTTATGGATGAAACAACAATTAGTTGATTATGGCGTGCAACTAAACCAAGTTCTTATTAGATGTGACAATACAAGTGTAATTAACCTAACTAAGAATCCCATAATGCACTCTAGAACTAAACACATAGAAATCAGACATCATTTCATTAGAGACCATATACAAAGAAGAGAAATTGAGATTGAATATGTTGATAAAACTAAACAACTTGCTGATATTTTTACCAAGCCCTTGAATATGGGGAGTAAATCAATATAAGCTTACATACTTAATGGGGAGTAAATCAATATAAGCTTACATGATTAATGGGGAGTAAATCAAATTCTGCTCTGATAATATTTTTTTTGCTTTGACTGCTCTGATACCATGATATAAATCTGTCAAAAACACTTAGCTTCTGCTACACTTATACTCTGATCTTATAATTTGTTAAAAGATTTGTCATAATAAAAAAGGGGGAGATTGTAAGACTCAATGACTTAGAGATTTTGATATATGATAAATACAATTTAATGTGTATGCAAGTGTTTTAGTGTCAAATTGCAAAGACAGGTATCAAGCAGTGATCAACAAGTTCATTAAGCAAAGACAAGGAAAATATTCAAGGAAGAACTTGAAGAAATCAAAAGAGCTACATGGAGGAATCAAAGAACAAAGACAGAGATCAAAGGATCATCAAGACCAAGCTTAACGGAGAATTTTAGAGTTAAGTCTTAGATGATTTGTAAGAGAAAGAAATCTCTTAGTCACAAAATAGCTCAACTAAAAAGATACATGAAGAAAATCAATTTTCATAACCTGCATTAAAAGGAATAAGTTTTCGTTAATGAAAATGATTTTTTTGGAAATAAGAAGCGGTCGTCCAATAAAGTAATAGAAGCGCTTGTCCAACACAAGTAATAGAAGCGCCCGTCCAACACAAGTGATAGAAGCGCACGTCCAACACAAGTAATAGAAGTGCTCGTCCAACACAAGTAACAGGAGTGCTCGTCCAATAAAGTGACAGAAGTGCTCGTTCACTAAAGTGACAGAAGTGCTCGTCCACTAAAGTGATACAAGCGCTCGTCCAACACAAGTGACAAAAGTGCTCGTCCACTAAGGTGATACAAGCGCTCGTCCACTAAAGTGGTACAAGCGCTCGTCTACTAAAGTGACAGAAGCGCTCGTCCACTATCAACTACGAGCCCTGAGGATTGAAGACGACGCCAATGTAGAATTTTATTTCAAGAACCAGAATCAAGAAAACAGACTTTGTTATCAGATCCAAATCTGTTTTGATTGATCCCAACGACTATAACTTGATTTTTATATAAAGAGGGATCAAAGGAACACTTTTAACAATATCGAATATCATAATATCATATCAATAACAATACACATATCATTCATCATCTTTCTTGAGCTTATTGTGAAAAGAGTGTTTCATTCTTATAAGTGCTTCAATTTGTTTATCTGACTATTGAGAGTTAGGAATCAATTTTTCGTTTTATTTGATTGTAAAGAGAGAAGGAGTCTCTATGAGTGATTAGGGTGAGGTATCTTTGAGGAAGAACATTGAGGCTCTTCACAAGAGTGTGGTATCTCGAGGTGAAGGAGTGCTCTGTGGTGTAAAGGTTTTTCAAGCTACCTGGCTAAAGCTTGTTGTGTTAATGTGTGAAAACCCATAGGTGGAGTGGGGACTGGATGTAGGTCACAGTGGTGGTAACTAAACCAGGATAAATCTGGTTGTGTGGTATCTCTAAACTCAAACTCTTTAATTTTTGTCTTGCACATATAACTGTGATCTTGATGTTTTAAGTATTCAATTGATATCAGTTCTTGATATGCATAATCAGTATTGAATCTTTAGTAAACTGTAATAATAACTGTGTATTCAACTGTATTCTTAAGGATCAATATTTGAATTGAATCTTGCATCATATATACTGAAACTGAAACCTATAAGTTTGTTCTTGATTGTTAATGCTTGTATCTGAAACTTGTATAACTTACTGCGTCTAGGCCTGATATTATGTTCAGTGTATGTTTATGTGCTCGATTTCAATCTGATCCTAGAGAATATCACTTATCAGCAGTTAAGAGAATTTTTAGATATTTAAAAGGTACTATTAATCTTGGTTTGTGCTTTAAGAAAAATGAAGATTACAAATTAGTGTTTTCTGTGATGCCGACTATGCTGGAGATATAATTGAAAGAAAAAGCACTGGTGGATGATGTCACTTCATTGGAGCTAATCTTGTCTCATGGTCAAGCAAAAGACAAAGTACCATTGCTTTATCAGCTGCTGAAGCTGAGTATATATCAGCTGCAAGTTACTGCTCACAACTTCTCTAGATCAAACATCAATTGGAGGACTACAATGTATTTGTGAGTTGTATTCCGCTTATGTGTGATGATACTGCTGCAATAAATCTATCTAAGAATCCAATTTTGCATTCTATAGCTAAGCACATAGAGATTAAACATCATTTTATTAGGGATTATGTGCAAAAAGGTGCGATTGATATTCAATTTGTAGATACTGACCATCAATGGGCAGATATCTTTACTAAACCTCTTGTAGAGAACAGATTTATCTTTATTAGGAAGCATCTTAATATGATACGTGTAGATTAATTCAGGCTTCCAGAAAAATTATTTTTGCTAATCCTGCGTCTATTACCTATGCTCGTCTAATACCTATTTGTAGTTGTGCGTCTATTGCATTTTGTAATTGCACGTCCATATGACGCGTCCACTGATACTGGTTATCGTGTCCATTGAATAGTTTCAGACGAGTTAACATCTGCCTTTGCTTAAGCATTTTTTTTGTTGTTAATAAATGCATTTATTTTTGTCACAAGACAAATTTATCCTTTATTCTCTTTCTTGTGAGTCAAGATTTTCTATCAATCCCATCAAGATCTTTTTATGGTTCCAAGTTACCAACGTCGTTTTATCATAATGACATGTCAAAAGTTTTTTTTAAAACCTTTGATATTCAAAATTCCTTTAAAAGTAATCCTTTTCCTCTTAGAAAAACTTTACGCTTCCATAACCTCTCAAGCTATCTCCCTCTTTACCTCTCTCTACTTTCAAACCCTAAGCTCTTTGATCACCTAAAATGGCTTCTTCTTCAACCTTTAACGTGGACAAGCTCAACTTAGCTATAGAGCATCATTTTAACCTTGGTGTGCTGCAAGACTACAATCTTGACATAAGCAAATATGTCAATGCCTCTGGGTATGGAGGACTCTTCACAGAGAAGGTCTCTGTCTTTCCCAACCTAATCAGGGATTTCTGGAGAAACGTCCAACTGACTGAAACTGATTTCTACTCAAGGTGTTAAGAAAGAAGATTATAGTCTCGGAGAAGACTATTGCTGATGCAATCTTCTGTGCTCAGGAAGGTCTAGTTTTCATTGAGTCATGGGAAGAGGACTTGGGTGGCTCTGAGACTATATAAGTTTGTCTCATGAAGGAGGATACATTCAGAACTCACTCTTGGAAGGCTGTTAGAATGAAGGACATCGTGCGCATCCTTCATCAGCTTCTCGACAAGGTGGTTCTTCACAAGGTTGGATCCAAGGACAACCTCTCATCTTTGCACAAATTCTGTCTCTGCCATCTTCTCACAGAAACAAGAATCAATCTTCCAAGAATCCTGTATGTAAGATTCAGAGACACTGTGATGAATAAGAAAAGACTCTCTGCACTTCCTTTCTGCCATCTTCTCTCAAATATTTTCACGGCTCAAGGAATTCACGAGTTTCTTGCTGCAAAGACTCCTGATGAGCAAGCTAGGTTATTAACTGATAAACCAATGTCTGCTGTAGACTTTTGAAAGATGAACATAGCCAACATGAACCTCAGTACCTATGTTGCTGCTGCAATGGCTAAGACTAAGGAGTCGATGAAGGCTAAAGAAGATATGGTTGAACAAAACAATGCAGAAGTCCTAGGAGTTAAAATGATAACTTGGCAAAAGACCACTGCTACAAGGAAGCTTGTCCCCAAGAGGCCAGCAAGTGGCATTGTTATCAGGGAGCCTTCTGATGCCCCTGCTGCAAAGGGGCCAAGAAAAGTTATCCTATCTCACAATGAAGATGATGAAGCTGATGAGGATAGCATTCCTATCAGTTCAATTCTGAAGAAGCAGAAGACCTCTGTTGCTGTTGCTGAGGCCGTTGTGCCTGTTCCATCAATTGTACCAACAAAACCGAGAAGGCAACAACAAGAAAGGCCAGATCGACTAAGACTCCTAAGGTATCCATCTTTGCTAGTGATCCTGTTCAATTAGCAGTAGATGCCCTAGTGTCTAGTTTAGAAACTAGGATAGATGATGTGTCTGTCTCCTCTCCAAATGATGTATACGTTCCCACACCCCTTTCACCCTAACCAACACAGATAACCACTTCACAACTTCAACCTATTACCCATGCCGAAGATCCCTGGTTAAATCAACCAAATGAAGGCATTTCCCCTGGTGCTCCTTTTCCCAAACCTTTGAGAACCTTATTCCCCTTCACCCCAACTTCTGTCCTTTACAATGGCAAATCTGAGGATTGGACCAAGGTAAAAAGGGAATGAAAAATTCCGTTTCATTCTCACCAACCTGAATCCGAACACATTCCAGAGAGATGGTATCCTCTACCTGAGTATGAGGAAGAAGTTAGCCATCTGTTGAACCTCTCTTCCTACATCACCTTGAGTGTAAATTAATCAAGAATGTACCTTCTCAAATGCACAATGATTTAGGTCCTTTAGTCACTCACCTACCCTTAACCAAATCCCCCCCTTCCCCAGAAAAATTAAACAAAACCTTGTCAAAACTCCTGCATTCATATCACTTACTGATGGAGTTGAGAGACATATCATACTCGTCTGGGAGACTGACCTCAAAAGGAAAAATCTTCCTACTATTCCTGAGAAAAGAGCAAGATCTTCTAAGCATGTCCCGATGATCATGCCAAGGGACTCAAAATGGGTGTCCTTTGAGCATCCCAGCATCTATGGGAGGGCTGCTGACTTCTTTCTGGATCAGCTCTACTTTGATATGCTGAATAACTTGTTAGGTACAGCAAGTCCAAAGACTTGAAAATAAGCACGTCCATCTTGCCACGTCAGCAGACGAGTGCTATCCTTGAAACTCAAGTATACATCCATAGTGCCTAACTAAAATTCAGTAGACGTCCATAGTGCCACGTCATTGGACGGAGTTTCTCTAAGGACTTAGCAAGTCCAAAGACTTGTGTGGATGAGCGCTTCTACCGCATTAGTGGACGAGCAGAATATAACCTTGTGTACACTCGTTCTAAAACCGAATTCCTGAAGACGGTTCTACATCTTCTATATCTTTACTACCTTGAATATGATTTAATGCAATCTGGTCCACGATGAATTTATTTCATATGATTGATATTTATTTCAAATGAATATTTGTTCTTCCCATTTGTTTTTATCCGATTAACATCTTGTTCCTTTGTGAGAAAGTTTATAGTACTATCAAGGATATACAAAAAGTAAAAAGTTCAATTGGAATTGAAAAACGTTCTGCACGATGACATCTTTTTGCTGGACAAAAGGTGGGTTATACACAAAGGAGGAAAGAAAGTTTTTAAGGTACAATTGCTCAGAACAGTGAGCCTCCATTTTGTGATTTTCTGATAACAGAGGATGCTTTTCAACATGGCCAAAATCAAGCTGTCGGTCTCAACGGATTTCATGCATTTAATGCTATCTCTAAACGGGATTATTCAAAGTAACCGTTGAAGAATTACAAGAGAAGAAGAATGTCACTATAAATTGAAGACTTCAGATACTGAAGAGAACATATCTCTTATCTGCACAATCTTGCTAGAAAAAAGCTTTTGCCTTTTGATCAATTATAAGATATTAAAAACTCATATTCTCGTTGTAAAGAAAAAGTCTGTAACTCTCAAGGTTGAATATTTGTAAAAATATTCAGTAGATCTTAAACCTTCATACCCTCACATATAGTGAGTTAGAAAGATCTTATAAAAATCTCTATAATAGAGTCAGAGCTTGAAGAGGTTTGACAAGAAAGCAATACTTGTAGCCTGGAGAGGTGAAGAATACTTGTTATAGAAACTATTTGGAAATAGTGGAGAAAATCCTTCAAGTAGAAGGGACTGGACGTAGCTCTTGTTTGGAAAAGAGTGAACCAGGATAAAATACCTGAGTGAATTTTCAATCCCTTATCTTTACTGTTTTATTTATATTTACTAACCGTGGGACTTGATCTTGGTTTTGTTAATCTTTTAAAAAGGATTTCTTGTGTGCTTAATCTATTTATCTTTTGTTTGTGAAAATGTTGTTTTAAAAGGGTTTTTGCAAAAATAATTAACAAACACAATTCAACCTCCCTTCTTGTGTTTGCCTGTGCCAACTTCAGTTGGTATCAGAACTCAGGCTTGACAGGGTTGAGCATCTAACAAGTGCTTAGGCAGTATGATCCTACAATCATGGACGCAGAAGGACAAGTTATCAACAGACCCCCTCTCTTTGATTAAACTGATTAGGATTATTGGAAAAAGAGGATGATGGCATTCTTGGAAGCACAAAATGCTGACATCTGGGAATTAATAGATAATGGCTACACTGAGTGATGAGTGTGATTTCACCTCATATTTCATTCACATTTTGCATGCATTTTCATATAGTTTAGGCATATTTAATTTTATTTTTGTTATTTTTTTACCTTAGAACGGGTAAGGTGGTTTTGTGGTGTTTGTGTGCAGGAATTGAAGATTAAAATGCTCAGAGTTAGTTAAGTGGGAGTTTGCACAAAGACGGAGCTTGAAGAGCAAGAAAAATTAGCCAATCAGAGCCCATCACGGCCTAGCCGTGACAGCCATCACGACCATGATCGAGTAGAGCTGAAAAGAAAGAATGGAAAAGTCAGAGCTGGTCACGGTCAGGCCATGATGGCCTTCACGGCCGTGACATACCAACTGAACCAGACCTTCACAAGCAGAACTGATCACGGCTAGGCCATGATGGTGGTCACGGCCGTGACAGACCCAACAGCGGAGCCATTTCCAAGTCAGAACCCATCACGGCCTGGCCGTGACAGGCATCACGGCTGTGACGCGCAATATCTGGAACTTTAAAACCTGATTTGATCTGATTTTGTAATTGCTTGGGATTCAAGTTACCCTACTCTATAAATAAAGCAATTAGGCTCGAAAATAAGGAACTGGACTGCTACCCATAGGCAAAAATTTGGATTTCTCTTCTTCTCAATCTCTTCTCTTCTCTAGGGTTTTCTTTTTATGCTATTGTTAATTAAGATTGCTATGATCATGGTAATGCTTGCGTAGTAGTCTTATATCTGGGAATTGGGGCTATGCCCAAGATTTGTTTATGGTGATGAATTGACATTTGGTTTCTTGTTAATTTCAATTTTGCTTTCGATTTGATTCCTATTGCTTTAATTACTCGTAAATTTGGTGGCCACTTATTTGCTTGTCGTAGATACACTAAGGATGAACTTAGCGGTGAACTTAGGTATCAGATCTATAGGAATCAAACTTAGGACTTAAATCACGAGAGTTAGAAGTGGTCCTTCGAGGGTTCACTGAATTGTCACAAAGCTTAAAGGGTTCGCTTTCAATTCAATTACCACGAGAGTATGGGTTGGTTTAATTGGCCACGGTTCTTGTATCCCGAGAGGGAACATTAACTTCTTCAGGATAAATTAACCTTCAAAGGAATCTTGATTCTTAACAAGAGGGGTAGTCAATTTAGTAGCATGAGCAGTCATGTTGGTAACCCAATTCATGGAGATCTCCATTAATTTGAAAACCTCCATGTTTGATTTGTTAACGATTTTATTTTATTGCGTTTTAATTACTAGATTTGTTAGTTAACCCGATTTCAAAAACAAAATCTTTTCCAAATCTTTTTCTTGTTCAGTTTAATTAGTTTAATAATTAATTGTTATTTAAGATCACGGTCTCTGGTTCGATCTTTTTATTACTTGACGACGAAGCCGTACACTTGCGGATTCGTGCCCATCAAGTTTTTGGCGCCGTTGCCGGGGACTGTGTTTTCTTGAATTTCAATTTAATTTTTAATTGATTTTTCTGAAATTTTATTTATTTTTTATTTTTTATTTTTCTAGTATCTATCTCTCTCTTTGCAGGTATTTTTCTCCTTTATGCGAAGATCCCAAAGTCTTGGAAATCTTGTTGAAGTTGACCCCGAGATCGAAAGGACCTTTCATAGACGTAGGAGACTACAAAGACAAAGACAAAGAGAGAAAGAGAGGTTGATTCCCATTCCATTCACGGCGAATCTACCGGATACCAAACCACTGAAGGACTACGCATTCCCAAATGCTAGGGGTTTGCGAACTAGGATTGCTAGGCCATAAATTGAGGCGGAGAGCTACACCATACCGCCTCAGTTAATTGGCATGATTAGGCAACATCAATTTGGAGGATTACCCTCGGAGGACTCGACCGATCATGTGGAGACATTCTTGGAGTTCACCGATGCAATAAGAATTCAGGGTGTCCCGATTGATGCTATTCGCTTGAGGTTATTCCCCTCCTCTTTGACTGGAAAGGCAAAAGCTTGGTTGAATCAAGTGCCTACTAATACTCTGTCAACTTGGGACCAACTGGAGCAGGCATTCTTGGAAAAATTCTTCCCTCCATCCAAGACTGCTTACCTACAAACTCAGATCATTGGTTTTTTCCAAAAGGACGGAGAATGCTTATCCGAAGCTTGGGATCGTTATAAAGGATTGCTAGAGTCTTTCCCACGTCATGGGCTCGAGAGGTGGTTGTTAGTGCATACCTTCTACAACGGATTGGACTACTCTTCGAAGGTGTCGCTCGACTCCGCAGCTGGTGGAGCCTTTATGAATAGACCTCTGACTGAAGCGTTCAATATCATTGAAAACGTACCCACCAACTATCACAAATGGGGTTCGGAAAGAGGTAATAACCCGAAAAAGCTTTCAAGGGTAAGTTTGAAATGAATAGTAATGATTGAATAATGTCTAAAATCGACTCATTAAATAAATGCTTTGATAAGCTTGAAAAGACCAATGTGAGTTCAATAGGTGCTACTAATGTTGTTTGTGAGATTTGTGGAATGTAGGGACATGACATATTGGAGTGCCTACATGGTATGGCTCCTGAGTCCGGTGCTTCGGGGGAACAAGTGAACTCTTGTCACAATTTCTATGACACGAACTCGAAGTTGCCAAATTATACTCCCCCAAATCCTTACAACCAAGTAAGGAAGAACAATCCTTATCTCTCCTATGGGAACTACAACAACACATTGAACCACGAATTCCAAGAAGGCCAAGGTAATAGGAAACCCGTATCGGGGTATCCTCAGGTACAAAAGTCTAAACTTGAGTCTCTTATGGAAAATTTTGTTGCTACTCAAACTAAGCAGAATGAAGAATTTAGACAACAAGGTAGGGCAGTTAATGAGGCAATAAAAGAATTAACATTTAAGGTAGATAACTTAGCCATCCATAACAAGATGTTAGAAACTCAAATTACCCAACAAGCGGGCAATTCAATGAGGCAACCGGGCAAGCTTCCTGGACAACCCGAAGTGAACCGAAATAATGAACAGTGTAAAGCTGTGAGTTTAAGGAGTGGTAAGAAACTTGAGAATCCCGAGGCTAAAGGGGAGAGTGATAACAAGAGTGTAGATGAGGAGGAGTAACCTACTAAGACACAACCCTTAGAAGAGGAACAGCCTAGTGAAAAAGTGTCTAAGTATGTCCCTCCACACCCTTACCAACCTCCGATACCTTTTCCTCAAAGGTTGGCTAAGGCCAAGTTAGATAAGCAATTTGGAAAATTTCTAGAGGTCCTTAAGAAATTGTATATTAATGTACCCTTCACTGAGGCGTTACAACAAATGCCCACATATGCTAAATTTCTTAAGGACATCTTGTCAAATAAGAGAAAGCTAGAGGACTATGGAACAGTGGCTGGCCGCGCTGTCGCCACGCGCCAAAAAGAACGAGTGTTTACAAAATAATGCAGATAGGGAAGCGACAACTCGAGTATCGTCTCTCAAGGACTCTTTGGTGTTATTATTAACAGAAAATCAAAAGTTAGTTTTGGGGGTTTTGAGATTGAAATAAAATAAAGAAACAAAACAGAAAACAAAGCAAGAAAACAGAGCAGTTAAGAGATTAACAAATAAACTAAAGCGATTAACCTACTGTTCTCGGTTTCCCACTATCATCGGTTCATATAAATCCTGAGCAGATTCTAATCCCCTCCCGGTTGTAGCAACAAATAACCAACGAAATTCGCTACTACGGATGTATGTTCCTATTCCCGAAATAACAAACGGGGTTAAGCCCTCATGAACAAACGAACATGAATGAACGCACGCGAAATAACAAACGCGATTAAGTATAAGAACATAGCATCACCGAAATGAATCAATACAATACTATACATTCCTGAAATAACAAACAGAAACATGTAGCATTGCATTGAAAAGAGAATAGCAAATGAAAACAGGAAATACAGAACCTCAAATGTAAATGGAAACCAATCCTAGTAGATTAATCTAGGAGACTAGTTCTCCATTACAGAATTAAACACGAAAGTAAAGAAATAAACTACTGAAAACTACTACTACTGTCTACCAAAGATTAGCCAAAACTGGCTAACTCTGACCAACTCCCTTCAGTTCTGTCTAAAACGCTTAAATACAATTTCTGGAATCAGCTTTCTCGCGAGGCGAAGACTCTCTCGCGACGCGAATCTTGTGAACAGCCTGCAACCTTTGGTATTCTCGCGAGGCGAACAAACCTTCGCGAGGCGAGAATCTGAAGAGTCTTCTTATTACGCCCGTTATGAACATCAGGGGCCAACCGTGATGTTTACTGACTTCCAGGCTCGCGAGGCGAATGGATGCTCGCGAGGCGAACGCTTCAACTTCAAAACTGCCACAGCCGTGACCTTCAGCACGGGCAAGCCGTGATCGTCTTTTACTTTTCAGGCTTGCGTGACTCGCAGGGCGAGATAACCTTCGCGGGGAGAAATACCAGAATTATTCCTTTTTATTACCTGAAAACAAGAAAATAACATAAGTACATTATTTAACTCTAAATCAACTAAATTAACCTAAAAACACTTTACAGACTCAAAATACTACTTAAGGACAATCAAGTCTAATTTGGGTGGAAATGATATAAAATTAACACAAAGCCAAGGTCTTTACCAGTTATAAAACCAGTCAAACAGAGGCTCATCAAAATACCCCAAACTTAAACTTTGCTTGTCCCCAAGCAAACTAAAACTTAAACAGGACTCAGACTTGGCAAAACATGGCAAGCTTAAGGATTCAATCAACTTTACACAGATTTCAAGCAATTTAACAAAACAATTTTTCTTTCAATGTTCCCCCCTTTCAAACAAAGTAATCCCCACAATCATCTATTCTAAACAATTGAGAAATTCATCATTCAAACAATCATTAATCTAAGCAGGGGATCTAAGTTACACACAAAAGGGAGATCACCAAATTCAAACAACTGCCTTCCTCACAAGGGAAATTTATGTTCACTCAATCGCTCAGTTTGTGTCTAGGTTATCAACAATTCACTCAGTTTCACTTTTAAGAGCACTTCCCATAAATTTGATTTTCATCTCTAAATGGTCCCCACAGAAAACATGCAAGCAACATCAAAAGGTCTTTTATGGGTTGTAATGGGGCCTGGCTAAGGGTAGGATATATAAAGGAACTAGGCTGAAGACCCTAGGAACTAAGAGAGCATGAACATTATTTACACTTTGAAATTCCACTCAAGTTCCTTTTCTCATTTTTCATTATGCCTTGGGTGACTACAACCTTTTTATTTCTTTTTGGCATTTTTGCACTTTTATTTTTTTCTGTTTTTCTTTTCTTTTCTTTTTTCTTTTTTTTTTCACATAATTTTTTTTTTCAATCCCAAACAACATATTACACCTTGCAGCCACCCCAAACTTTAGTTTCTTGCACCCATTCTAAGATTCCATGCTCTCCTAATCCTAAGATCGGGTTAACATGGGTTTTTCCAGATTTTAGCTTGTAACATAAGGTCAACAAGAATTAACAATAGGCTAATCAGGCTCAAAGGGGCTAACTAGGGAACATGCATTAGGATTTGGTTATTTTAGGCTAAGTAGCTATTTACAAAGAAAATGCCTAAATCATTTGAAGCAAACACATAATCATGCAAATCAAAAAGAGATTCAAGCAAATTCGGGAAAGTGCAATCAAAAGTGATTTTCACACAGTTTAAAACATGTTGGAGGCTCAAAACCTCACCTGGACATTCATGCAAATTGTTTGACAGAGATTCTATCCCTAGTGTGTGCTTCTTATCACCCCAAACTTATCATAAATCATGCCATCATAACAAAATCTCAAAGTTCAGTTTTCAATCATATGGGGATCATTTTTCAAAAAAAATTTCAAATCCTAGGGGGAACGGTCAACAATATCATGCAATCAATCTATGCAAAAATTAATAAAATCCAATAAACTTGCCAATACCAGACTCACACAACTCCTGAGCTTCTCAAATTATTCAGGAGCTTTATTCAAAGAAAAGGAAAATAAAAAACAAGACAAAACAAAAACTACAACTAGTTCCCTCCCCCACACTTAAAATATACATTGTCCCCAATGAAACAACATAACAATAAAATCAGAGTGAGGAAAAGGAAAGGGAACTCCCTGATCAAGTGGCAGTGTAGGAGCTTCCGTCTGGATCCCATTGTCTGTGATACAGTGGCCACGGGATGCTCAAATTGCGAAATGATCCTCCCGGATCCCATGGTCTACAGCATAAAGCCCATGTGATAAACAAGGGACGGAAGCTTGTTCCATGGTCCCCTAACTTGCAGCCTTTATATGGAAGTGGGTGCTTGACAGTCATGGTAACTCCACCAAGTGCGGCGGACTTCTCACTTCCTCTTGGGTCACAACTGACCGCTTTTTCATCCTTGTCAATAAAGTCCTCCCAATAATATCGGGGCTCAATCTCTTGAAATGGCCACAGTGACAAATCCAAAGGCTGAAACTCCATCACTGGTTCCTCAGGGGGAAGTGGCTGCTCAATGGATGGTATAGCTGGAACATCGCCTGAACAAACAGCATCATTCTCACTATCATCCTGCAAAATAGAATCAAGAAACTGGCCACAAACAGCACACGGGTTAGTGTCAGTACAGTCAGTACATGTAGTAAAAGAAACTGAGTTGGTAAAGGTCTTATTGTCTGGACTTTCTGCACACGGTTCATCCATCCCATCACTTTCAACACCTGCATCTAAGACCAAAGATTCTTCTTTATCCTCAAGCACGGTGGAGCAAATGTTCTCCTGATCCTCCTGATGCTCATTTCCTATATGAACATGGCCCTCAACCTCATCTGTCTCCTGTTCCATATGGATGCTTTGCTTAACATACCTTTCAAAATAACATTCTACACACAAAGCAGTGCCAGAACAATAACAATCATCACATGCATTAGAATCAGAGGATTCAACACACAGTTCATCAATAGAAACATTATCAACATTATCATCAGAAATATTTTCAAAAATAACTTGTGACTCTGTATGTTCTTCAAGGGACTGTGGAGTTTGCCGTGCAGCCGAGTTGGCGACAATTTGATCAATTTGCATGGCCAACTTCTGAGATTCAGCTTCTCCCCTCTGATATTCAAGATTACTTGCCTCCATCATCCGTTGAAATTCGAGATTACTTGCTTCCATTTGTGCAGTCAATTGCTTGAACAGATCCTCTAGTGAAGGTTCGGAAGATGCACAGGTGGTCACTTGGGGAGGGTTCGGTGGTGGTGCCAGTGGTAACATCAGTTGTGAGTCCCCATACTAGGGGTTTAGATAGTTTCCCCAGCTCAACAGGAAGGCTTCCTTCAAATCAAACCAGCTTGAGATGGAATTCTCATCAAGACAATACAACCAATCTCTTGCAGCACCTTCAAGTGAGAACTGGAAAGCTTCCATCTGAATGTGATCTTCTGTTATTCCTGCAGGTCTCAGCATTATAGAACAAGCAATCTGGAATTCCCTCAGACGCTCCTGCGGATTTTCACCTGCAAAACCACTAAACCTTGGCAACTAGTGTGATAAACCAAGAAAATCATGAAAATATATGCATGGTGGTGGTTCATAGTAAACATTAGGCATGTAATTTCGCATATAATTATCCATGGGGGGTGCTAAAATTTACAACCAGACAAAACAGACAAAACTAATTTAGCAAAGAGAATTTTTTTTTTCTGCTAATAACAACAAACAAGAGTCCCCGACGACGGCGCCAATTTTTGGACGCGCTGTCGCCACACGCCAAAAAGAACGAGCGTTTACAAAATAATGCAGATAGGGAAGCGACAACTCGAGTATCGTCTCTCAAGGACTCTTTGGTGTTGTTATTATTGACAGAAAATCAAAAGTTAGTTTTGGGGGTTTTGAGATTGAAATAAAATAAAGAAACAAAACAGAAAACAAAGCAAGAAAACAGAGCAGTTAAGAGATTAACAAATAAACTAAAGCGATTAACCTACTGTTCTCGGTTTCCCACTATCATCGGTTCATATAAATCCTGAGCAGATTCTAATCCCCTCCCGGTTGTAGCAACAAATAACAAACGAAATTCGCTACTACGGATGTATGTTCCTATTCCCGAAATAACAAACGGGGTTAAGCCCTCATGAACAAACGAACATGAATGAACGCACGCGAAATAACAAACGCGATTAAGTATAAGAACATAGCATCACCGAAATGAATCAATACAATACTATACATTCCTGAAATAACAAACAGAAACATGTAGCATTGCATTGAAAAGAGAATAGCAAATGAAAACAGGAAATACAGAATCTCAAATGTAAATGGAAACCAATCCCAGTAGATTAATCTAGGAGACTAGTTCTCCATTATAGAATTAAACACGAAAGTAAAGAAATAAACTACTGAAAACTACTACTACTGTCTACCAAAGATTAGACAAAACCGGCTAACTCTGACCAACTCCCTTCAGTTCTGTCTAAAACGCTTAAATACAATTTCTGGAATCAGCTTTCTCGCGAGGCGAAGACTCTCTCGCGACGCGAATCTTGTGAACAGTCTGCAACCTTTGGTATTCTCGCGAGGCGAACAAACCTTCGCGAGGCGAGAATCTGAAGAGTCTTCTTATTACGCCCGTTATGAACATCAGGGGCCAACCGTGATGTTTTCTGACTTCCAGGCTCGCGAGGCGAATGGATGCTCACGAGGCGAACGCTTCAACTTCAAAACTGCCACAGCCGTGACCTTCAGCACGGGCAAGCCGTGATCATCTCTGACTTTTCAGGCTTGCGTGACTCGCGGGGCGAGATAACCTTCGCGGGGCGAAATACCAGAATTATTCCTTTTTATTACCTGAAAACAAGAAAATAACATAAGTACATTATTTAACTCTAAATCAACTAAATTAACATAAAAACACTTTACAGACTCAAAATACTACTTAAGGACAATCAAGTCTAATTTGGGTGGAAATGATATAAAATTAGCACAAAGCCAAGGTCTTTACCAGTTATAAAACCACTCAAACAGAGGCTCATCAGTGGCTTTAACTGAGGAGTGCAGTGCTTTAATTCAAAATAAATTGCCCCCTAAATTGAAAGATCCAGGTAGTTTCTCTATTCCTTGCTCGATTGCTAACACTAGTTTTGATAAAGCTCTTTGTGATTTGGGGGGCTAGTGTTAGTATTATGCCCCTCTCTGTTTGCAAGTAGTTGGAGATGGGTGAACTAAAACCCACAACAATCTCCCTTCAATTGGCAGATCGGTCCGTCAAATTCCCTATAGGCATCTTGGTGGATGTTCCTATTAGAGTGGGTAAATTTTTCATTCATGCGGATTTTGTGGTACTTGAAATGGAAGAGGATTCCCAAATCCCCATTATTCTTGGTAGGCCTTTCTTGGCTACCGCAGGAGCAATTATTGATGTTAAAAATGGAAAATTGACTTTAACTGTGGGTGATGATAAAGTTGAATTTGATTTAGCTAAATCTATTAAACACCCTTCTTTTGAAGATTCTTGTTGCAGGATTGACTTAATGCACCAAGTGGTGAAAGAAGAATCCACTCAAGCTTGTGTTGATGATCCATTGGAATTGTGTTTAATTGGTGGAGACTTAAATGCTCACGGAGGAGAAGTAAGGAATTATGCCCGCTTCCTGGAGGCTAGTCCGAAAATTTCTCCGAACAAAACAAAGAAAGAAAAACTTGAGTTGAAACCAAAGAGTGAGGATTTGAAAGATGAAGAAGCCCCTAAGGTAGAACTAAAACCTCTCCCTTCCACATTGAGGTATGAATTTCTCGATCCTAGCTCTTCCTATCCGGTAATTGTAAATGCTAGCTTGAATGAATTGGAAACTGAGAAATTGCTTAGGGAGCTTAGAATGCATAGAAAGGTGATAGGATATACAATTGATGATATTAAAGGCATAAATCCTTCTTTTTGCATGCATCACATTTTAATGGAAGATGAGCATAAACCATCCATTGAGCATCAACGTAGGTTGAACCCTGATATGAAAGAGGTGGTTAAGAAAGAAGTGCTTAAGTTGTTAGATGTGTGGGTTATTTATCCAATCTCCGATGGTGTGTATGTGGTTCCTAAGAAGGGGGGATGCCTGTTATTCAAAATGAAAATAATGAACTAATCCCTAATAGGACGGTAACTGGTTGGAGAATGTGCATTGATTATAGGAAGTTAAATAAGGCAACAAGGAAAGATCACATCCCTATCCCATTTATTGATCAAATGCTTGAAAGGTTAGCTAGGCATTCATACTTTTGTTACTTGGATGGATATTCCGGTTTTCATCAAATTCCTTTACATCCTAGTGATCAAGAAAAGACCACGTTTACTTGTTCCTATGGCACTTTTGCCTATAGGAGAATGCCTTTTGGTCTATGTAATGCACCGGCTACTTTTCAAAGATGCATGACTGCAATTTTTTCTGAATTTATTGAAAACATCATGGAGGTTTTTATGGATGATTTTTCTGTTTATGGAACTACCTTTGATAACTGTTTAACAAATTTGTCTAAGATTTTGTAGCGATGTGAAGATACAAATTTGGTATTGAATTGGGAAAAATGCTATTTTATGGTAAAAGAAGGTATGGTTCTTGGGCACTTGATTTCTGGAAGAGGTATTGAGGTGGATAGGGCCAAAAATGATGTTATTGAAAATTTCCCCCCACCGGTAAATGTGAAAGGAGTTAGAAGTTTCTTGGGACACGCCGGGTTTTACCGGTGTTTCATCAAAGAATTTTCAAAAATTTCTAAACCCCTATCTAACCTATTGATGAAAGATGTTCCATTTGATTTTAGTGCATTTTTTAGGTTAAAGGAAGCTTTGACCACCGCTCCCATTTTGCAAACACCAGATTGGAATGAGCCATTTGAAGTAATGTGTGATGCTAGTGACTACGCGGTGGGAGCGGTGTTGGGACAAAGGATAAACAAGAAGGTTCATGCAATATACTATGCAAGCAAAACTCTAGATGGAGCTCAAGCCAATTATGCCACAACTGAGAAAGATTTGCTTGAGGTTGTCTTTGCATTTGAGAAATTCAGATCATACCTTGTGGGGTCTAAAGTCATCGTGTACTCGGACCGCTCCGCACTAAAGTACCTCATGACTAAGAAGGAATCAAAGCCAAGACTCATCCGATGGATTCTTCTTCTGTAAGAATTTGACTTGGAGATTCGAGATCGGAAAGGGACGGAGAACTTGGTTGCGGACCACTTATCCAGACTTGAACCATTGGAACATGAGAAGGACAACTTACCGATAGATGATTCTTTCCCCGATGAGCAACCGTTCGTCATCTTGGGAGAGAATGCTCCCTGGTATGCGGATTTTGTGAATTATTTTGTATGTGGGATTCTACCACCGGAGTTCAATTATCAACAGAAGAAGAAGTTCTTTTCCGATCTCAAGAACTATGTGTGGGATGAGCCTTACATTTTCCGCAAGTGTGCGGATAGAATTTACAGAAGGTGTATTCCAGAAGTCGAGGTTCCAAGTATCTTGAGTTGATGTCATTCCTCATCTTACGGAGGACATGATAGTGCCTCAAAGACGGCGGCAAAAGTGCTTCAAACTGGTTTCTATCGGCCTCATATTTTCAGAGATGCCCGAATGTTCGTGCTTGCTTGTGATCCATGTCAAAGAACGGGGAACATCTCTAAGAAGCATGAAATGCCACTCAACACTATGCTAGAAGTAGAGATATTTGATGTTTGGGGAGTTAACTACATGGGACCCTTTCCTTCCTCTTGCAACAATAAGTTCATTCTTGTAGCCGTTGATTACGTCTCTAAATGGGTGGAAGCCATCCCTTCCCCAACAAGTGATGCAAAAACCGTAATCAAAATATTCAAGAAGGTGATTTTTCCAAGGTTTGGAATTCCAAGGGCAGTCATTAGTGATGGAGGATCACACTTCATTGAAAAACAATTTGAAAAACTCCTACTCAAATATGGAGTCACTCATAGGGTTGCTACACCTTACCACCCTCAGACAAGTGGGCAGGTCGAAGTTTCCAATCGAGAGATAAATAGCATTCTAGAGAAGACTGTTTCAAGTTTGAGAAAGGATTTGTCCTTAAAGCTTGATGATGCTCTTTGGGCTTACCGTACGGTCTAAAAGACTCCTATTGGGATGACACCCTTTAGACTTATTTACGGGAAGCCATGTCACTTACCAGTCGAGCTTGAGCATAAGGCCTTGTGGGCCATTAAGAGGCTAAACTTTGATATAAAAGCTGCAAGGGAAAACAGAATCCTTCAACTTCATGAACTTGATGAGCTAAGATTGGATGTTTCTTTTCTTTACCTTTTTTATAATGCCAAAAGGGGAGAAAAAGTATGATAAAGAGAAAGGGGATAATAATAAATTACACATGCATATGTTAAGGGGGAGCTTATAAGCTTACATTACTTAATGGGGAGTAAATCAATATAAGCTTACATACTTAATGGGGAGTAAATCAATATAAGCTTACATGATTAATGGGGAGTAAATCAAATTCTGCTCTGATAATATTTTTTTTGCTTTGACCGCTCTGATACCATGATATAAATCTGTCAAAAACACTTAGCTTCTGCTACACTTATACTCTGATCTTATAATTTGTTAAAAGATTTGTCATAATCAAAAAGGGGGAGATTGTAAGACTCAATGACTTATAGATTTTGATATATGACAAATACAATTTAATGTGTATGCAAGTGTTTTAGTGTCAAATTGCAAAGACAGGTATCAAGCAGTGATCAACAAGTTCATTAAGCAAAGACTAGGAAAATATTCAAGGAAGAACATGAAGAAATCAAAAGAGCTACATGGAGGAATCAAAGAACAAAGACATAGATCAAAGGATCATCAAGACCAAGCTTAACGGAGAATTTTAGAGTTAAGTCTTAGATGATTTGTAAGAGAAAGAAATCTCTTATTAACAAAATAGCTCAACTAAAAAGATACATGAAGAAAATCAATTTTCATAACCTGCATTAAAAGGAATAAGTTTTCGTTAATGAAAATGATTTTTTTGGAAATAAGAAGCGGTCTTCCAATAAAGTAATAGAAGTGCCCGTCCAACACAAGTAATAGAAGCGCCCGTCCAACACAAGTGATAGAAGCGCACGTCTAACACAAGTGATAGAAGCTCCCATCCAACACAAGTGATAGAAGTGCACGTCCAACACAAGTAATAGAAGTGCTCGTCCAACACAAGTAACAGGTGTGCTCGTCCAATAAAGTGACAAGTGCTCATTCACTAAAGTGACAGAAGTGCTCGTCCACTAAAGTGATACAAGCGCTCGTCCAACACAAGTGACAAAAGTGCTCGTCCACTAAGGTGATACAAGCGCTCGTCCACTAAAGTGATACAAGCGCTCGTCTACTAAAGTGACAGAAGCACTCGTCCACTATCAACTACGAGCCCTGTGGATTGAAGACGACGCCAATGTAGAATCTTATTTCAAGAACCATAATCAAGAAAAAAGATTCTGTTATCAGATCCAAATCTGTTTTGATTGATCCCAACGACTATAACTTGCTTTCTATATAAAGAGGGATCAAAGGAACACTTTTAACAATATCGAATATCATAATATCATATCAATAACAATACACATATCATTCATCATTTTCTTGAGCTTATTGTGAAAAGAGTGTTTCATTCTTATAAGTGCTTCAATTTGTTTATCTGACTATTGAGAGTTAGGAATCAATTTTTCGTTTTATTTGATTGTAAAGAGAGAGGGAGTCTCTCTGAGTGATTAGGGTGAGGTATCTCTGAGGAAGAACATTGAGGCTCTTCACAAGAGTGTGGTATCTCGAGGTGAAGGAGTGCTCTGTGGTGTAAAGGTTTTTCAAGCTACCTGGCTAAAGCTTGTTGTGTTAATGTGTGAAAACCCACAGGTGGAGTGGGGACTGGATGTAGGTCACAGTGGTGGTAACTGAACCAGGATAAATCTGGTTGTGTGGTATCTCTAAACTCAAACTCTTTAATTTCTGTCTTGCGCATATAACTGTGATCTTGATGTTTTAAGTATTCAATTGATATCAGTTCTTGATATGCATAATCAGTATTGAATCTTTAGTAAACTGTAATAATAAATGTGTATTAAATTCTATTCTTAAGGATCAATATTTGAATTGAATCTTGCATCATATATACTGAAACTGAAACCTGCAAGTTTGTTCTTGATTGTTAATGCTTGTATCTGAAACTTGCATAACTTACTGCGTCTAGGCCTGATATTATGTTCAGTGTATGTTTATGTGCTCGATTTCAATCTGATCCTAGAGAATCTCACTTATCAGTAGTTAAGAGATTTTTTAGATATTTAAAAGGTACTACTAATCTTGGTTTGTGCTTTAAGAAAAATGAAGATTACAAATTAGTGTTTTCTGTGATGCTGACTATGCTGGAGATATAATTGAAGAAAAGGCACTAGTGGAGGATGTCACTTCATTGGAGCTAGTCTTGTCTCATGGTCAAGGAAAAGACAAAGTACAATTGCTTTATCAACTGCTGAAGCTGAGTATATATCAGCTGCAAGTTACTGCTCACAACTTCTCTAGATTAAACATCAATTGGAGGACTACAATGTATTTGTGAGTTGTATTCCGCTTATGTGCGATGATACTGCTGCAATAAATCTATCTAAGAATCCAATTTTGCATTCTATAGCTAAGCACATAGAGATTAAACATCATTTTATTAGGGATTATGTGCAAAAAGGTGTGATTGATATTCAATTTGTAGATGTTGACCATCAATGGGCAGATATCTTTACTAAACCTCTTGCAGAGAACAGATTTATCTTTATTAGGAAGCATCTTAATATGATATGTGTAGATTGATTCAGGTTTCCAGAAAAATTTGTTTTACTAATCCTGCGTCTATTACCTATGCTCGTCTAATACCTATTTGTAGTTGTGCGTCTATTGCATATTGTAATTGCACGTCCATATGACGCGTCCACTGATACTGGTTATCGTGTCCATTGAATAGTTTCAGACGAGTTAACATCTGCCTTTGCTTAAGCATTTTTGTTGTTGTTAATAAATGCATTTATTTTTGTCACAAGACAAATTTATCCTTTATTCTCTTTACTGAGTCAGTACTTCTATCAATCCCATCAAGATCTTTTTATGGTTCCAAGTTACCAACGTCGTTTTATCATAATGACATGTCAAAAGTTTTTTTTAAAACCTTTGGTATTCAAAATTCCTTTAAAAGTAATCCTTTTCCTCTGAGAAAAACTTTACGCTTCCATAACCTCTCAAGCTATCTCTCTCTTTACCTCTCTCTACTTTCAAACCCTAAGCTCTTTGATCACCTAAAATGGCTTCTTCTTCAACCTTTAACGTGGACAAGCTCAATGTAGCTATAGAGCATCATTTTAACCTTGGTGTGCTGCAAGACTACAATCTTGACATAAGCAAATATGTCAATGCCTCTGGGTATGGAGGACTCTTCACAGAGAAGGTCTCTGTCTTTCCCAACCTAATAAAGGATTTCTGGAGAAACGTCCAACTGACTGAAACTGATTTCTACTCAACGGTGTTAAGAAAGAAGATTATAGTCTCGGAGAAGACTGTTGCTGATGCAATCTTCTGTGCTCAGGAAGGTCTAGTTTTCATTGAGTCATGGGAAGAGGACTTGGGTGGCTCTGAGACTATATAAGTTTGTCTTATGAAGGAGGATACAGTCAGAACTCACTCTTGGAATGCTGTTAGAATGAAGGACATCGTGCGCATCCTTCATTAGCTTCTCGACAAGGTGGTTCTTCACAAGGTTGGATCCAAGGACAACCTCTCATCTTTGCACAAATTCTGTCTCTGCCATCTTCTCACAGAAACAAGAAACAATCTTCCATGAATCATGTATGGAAGATTCAGAGACACTGTGATGAATAAGAAAAGACTCTTTGCAATTCCTTTCTGCCATCTTCTCTAAAAGATTTTCAAGGCTCAAGGAATTCATGAGTTTCTTGCTGCAAAGACTCCTGATGAGCAAGCTAGGTTATTAACTGATAAACCAATGTCTGCTGCAGACTTTGGAAAGATGAACATAGCCAACATGAACCTCAGTACCTATGTTGCTGCTACAATGGCTAAGACTAAGGAGTCGATGAAGGCTAAAGAAGATATGGTTGAACTAAACAATGCAGAAGTCCTAGGAGTTAAAATGATAACTAGGCAAAAGACCACTGCTACAAGGAAGCTTGTCCCCAAGAGGCCAGCAAGTGGCATTGTTATCAGGGAGCCTTCTGGTGCCCCTGTTGCAAAGGGGCCAAGAAAAGTTACCCTCCCTCACAATGAAGATGATGAAGCTGATGAGGATAGCATTCCTATCCGTTCAATTCTGAAGAAGCAGAAGACCTCAGTTACTGCTGCTGAGGCCGTTATGCCTGTTCCATCAATTGTACCAACAAAACCGAGAAGGCAACCAACAAGAAAGGCCAGATCGACTAAGACTCCTAAGGTATCCATCTTTGCTAGTGATCCTGTTCAATTAGCAGTAGATGACCTAGTGTCTAGTTTAGAAACTAGGATAGATGATGTGTCTGTCTCCACTCCAAATGATGTATACGTTCCCACACCCCTTTCACCCTAACCAACACAGATAACCACTTCACAGCTTCAACCTATTATCCTTGCCGAAGATCCCTGGTTAAATCAACCAAATGAAGGCATTTCCCCTGGTGCTCCTTTTCCCAAACCTCTGAGAACCTTATTCCCCTCCACCCCAACTTCTGTCCTTTACAATGGCAAATCTGAGGATTGGACCAAGGTAAAAAGGGAATGGAAAATTCCGTTTCATTCTCACCAACCTGAATCCGAACACATTCCAGAGAGATGGTATCCTCTACCTGAGTATGAGGAAGAAGTTAGCCATCTGTTGAACCTCTCTACCTACCTCACCCTGAGTGTAAATTAATCAAGAATGTACCTTCTCAAATGCACAATGATTTAGGGCCTTTAGTCACTCACCTACCCTTAACCAAATCGCCCCCTTCCCCAGAAAAATTTACCCAAACCTTGTCAAAACTCCTCCATTCATACCACTTACTGATGGAGTTGAGAGACATATCAAACCCGTCTGGGAGACTGACCTCAAAAGGAAAAATCTTCCTACTATTCCAAAGAAAAGAGCAAGATCTTCTAAGCATGTCCCGATGATCATGCCAAGGGACCCAAAATGGGTGTCCTTTGAGCATCCCAGCATCTATGGGAGGGCCGCTGACTTCTTTCTGCATCAGCTCTACTTTGATATGATGAATAACTTGTTAGGTACAACGATTCCAAAGACTTGAAAATTAGCACGTCCATCTTGCCACGTTAGCAGACGAGTGCTATCCTTGAAACTCAAGTATACATCCATAGTGCCTAACTAAAATTCAGTAGACGTCCATAGTGCCGCGTCATCGGACGGAGTTTCTCTAAGGACTTAGCAAGTCAAAGACTTGTGTGGATGAGCGCTTCTACCGCATTAGTGGACGAGCATAATATAACCTTGTGTAGACTCGTTCTAAAACCGAATGCCTGAAGACGGTTCTACATCTTCTATATCTTTACTACCTTGAATATGATTTAATGCAATCTGGTCCACGATGAATTTATTTCATATGATTGATATTTATTTCAAATGAATATTTGTTCTTCCCATTTGTTTTTATCCGATTAACATCTTGTTCCTTTGTGAAAAGTTTATAGTACTATCAAGGATATACAAAAAGTAAAAAGTTCAATTGGAATTGCAAAACGATATGCACGATGACATCTTTTTGCTGGACAAAAGCTGGGTTATACACAAAGGAGGAAAGAAAGTTTTTAAGGTACAATTGCTTAGAACAGTGAGCCTCCATTTTGTGATTTTCTGATAACAAAGGATGCTTTTCAACATGGCCAAAATCAAGCTGTCAGTCTCAACGGATTTCATGCATTTAATGCTATCTCTAAACGGGATTATTCAAAGTAACCGTTGAAGAATTACAAGAGAAGAAGAATGTCACTATAAATTGAAGACCTCAGATACTGAAGAGAACATAACTCTAACCTGCACAACCTTGCTAGAAAAAAGCTTTTGCCTTTTGATCAATTACAAGATATTAAAAGCTCATTTTCTCATTGTAAAGAAAAAGTCTGTAACTCTCAAGGTTGAATATTTGTAAAAATATTCAGTAGATCTTAAACCTTCATACCCTCACATATAGTGAGTTAGAAAGATCTTAGAAAATTCTCTATAATAGAGTCAGAGCTTGAAGAGGTTTAACAAGAAAACAATACTTGTAGCCTGGAGAGGTGAAAAATACTTGTTGTAGAAACTATTTGGAAATAGTGGAGAAAATCCTTCAAGTAGAAGGGACTGGACGTAGCTCTTGGTTGGAAAAGAGTGAACCGGGATAAAATACCTGAGTGAATTTTCAATCCCTTATCTTTACAGTTTTATTTATATTTACTAACTGTGGGACTTGATCTTGGTTTTGTTAATCTTTTAAAAAGGATTTCTTGTGTGCTTAATCTCTTTATCTTTTACTTGTGAAAAAGTTGTTTTAAAAGGGTTTTTGCGAAAATAATTAACAAACACAATTCAACCCCCTTCTTGTGTTTGCATGTGCCAACTTCAGTTGGTATCAGAGCTCAGCCTTGACAGGGTTGAGCATCTAACAAGTGCTTAGGCAGTACGATCCTACAATCATGGGCGCAGAAGGACAAGTTATCAACAGACCCCCTCTCTTTGATTAAACTGATTAGGATTATTGGAAAAAGAGGATGATCGCATTCTTGGAAGCACAGAATGCTTACATCTGGGAATTAATAGATAATGGCTACACTGAGTGATGAGTGTGATTTCACCTCATATTTCATTCACATTTTTCATGCATTTTCATATAGTTTAGGCATATTTAATTTTATTTTTGTTATTTTTTTACCTTAGAACGGGTAAGGTGGTTTTGTGGTGTTTGTGTGCAGGAATTGAAGATTAAAATGCTCAGATTCAGTTATGTTGGTGTTTGCACAAAGACGGAGCTTGAAGAGCAAGAAAAATGAGCCAATCAGAGCCCATCACGGCCTAGCCGTGACAACCATCACGACCATGATTGAGTAGAGCTGAAAAGAAAGAATGGAAAAGTCAGAGCTGGTCACGGTCAGGCCATGATGGCCTTCACGGCCGTGACATACCAACCGAACCAGACCCTCACAGGCAGAACTGATCACGGCTAGGCCATGATGGTGGTCACGGCCGTGACAGACCCAACATCGGAGCCATTTCCAAGTCAGAACCCATCACGGCCTGGCCGTGACAGGCATCACGGCTGTGACGCGCAATATCTGGAACTTTAAAACCTAATTTGATCTGATTTTGTAATTGCTTGGGATTCAAGTTACCCTACTCTATAAATAGAGCAATTAGGCTCGAAAATAAGGAACTGGACTGCTACCCATAGGCAAAAATTAGGATTTCTCTTCTTCTCAATCTCTTCTCTTCTCTAGGGTTTTCTTTTTATGCTATTGTTAATTAAGATTGCTATGATCATGGTAATGCTTGAGTAGTAGTCTTATTTCTGGGAACTGGGGCTATGCCCAAGATTTGTTTATGGTGATGAATTGACGTTTGGTTTCTTGTTAATTTTAATTTTGCTTTCGATTTGATTCCTATTGCTTTAATTACTCGTAAATTTGGTGGCCACTTATTTGCTTGTGGTAAATACACTAAGGATGAACTTAGCGGTGAACTTAGGTATCGGATCTATAGGAATCAAACTTAGGACTTAAATCACGAGAGTTAGAAGCGGTCCTTCGAGGGTTCACTGAATTGTCATAAAGCTTAAAGGGTTCGCTTTAAATTCAATTACCACGAGAGTAGGGGTTGGTTTAATTGGGCACGGTTCTTGTGTCTCGAGAGGGAACATTAAATTCTTCAGGATAAATTAACCTTCAAAGCAATCTTGATTATTAACAAGAGGGGTAGTCAATTTAGTAGCATGAGCAGTCTTGTTGGTAACCCAATTCATGGAGATCTCCTTTAATTTGAAAACCTCCATATTTGATTTGTTAACGATTTTATTTGATTGCGTTTTAATTACTAGATTTGTTAGTTAACCCGATTTCAAAAACAAAATCTTTTCCAAATATTTTTCTTGTTCAGTTTAATTAGTTTAATAATTAATTGTTATTTAATATCACGGTCTCTGGTTCGATCTTTTTATTACTTGACGACGTAGCCGTACAGTTGCGGATTTGCGCCCATCAAGTTTTTGGCGCCGTTGCCGGGGACTGTGTTTTCTTGAATTTCAATTTAATTTTTAATTGATTTTTCTGGAATTTTTTTTATTTATTTGTTTTTCTTTTTCTAGTCTCTATCTCTCTCTTTGCAGGTATTTTTATCCTTTATGCGAAGATCCCAAAGTCTTGGAAATCTTGTTGAAGTTGACCCCGAGATCGAAAGGACCTTTCATAGACGTAGGAGACTACAAAGACAAAGACAAAGACAAAGAGAGAAAGAGAGGTTGATTCCCATTCCATTCATGGCGAATCTACCGGATACCAAACCACTGAAGGACTACGCAGCCCCAAATGCCAGGGGTTTGCGAACTGGGATTGCTAGGCCATAAATTGAGGCGGAGAGCTACACTATACCGCCTCAGTTAATTGGCATGATTAGGCAACATCAATTTGGAGGATTACCCTCGGAGGACTCGACCGATCATGTGGAGACATTCCTGGAGTTCACCGATGCAATAAGAATTCAGGGTGTCCCGATTGATGCTATTCGCTTGAGGTTATTCCCCTCCTCTCTGACTGGAAAGGCAAAAGCTTGGTTGAAGCAAGTGCCTACTAATACTCTGTCAACTTGGGACCAACTGGAGCAGGCATTCTTGGAAAAATTCTTCCCTCCATCCAAGACTGCTTACCTACGAACTCAGATCATTGGTTTTTTCCAAAAGGACGGAGAATGCTTATCCGAAGCTTGGGATCGTTATAAAGGATTGCTAGAGTCTTTCCCACATCATGGGCTCGAGAGGTGGTTGTTAGTGCATACCTTCTACAACGGATTGGACTACTCTTCGAAGGTGTCGCTCGACTCCGCAGCTGGTGGAGCCTTTATGAATAGACCTCTGGCTGAAGCGTTCAATATCATTGAAAACGTACCCACCAACTATTACCAATGGGGTTCGGAAAGAGGTAATAACCTGAAAAAGCTTTCAAGGGTAAGTTTGAAATGAATACTAATGATTTAATAATGTCTAAAATCGACTCATTAAATAAACGCTTTGATAAGCTTGAAAAGACCAATGTGAGTTCAATAGGTGCTACTAATGTTGTTTGTGAGATTTGTGGAATGTAGGGACATGACATATTGGAGTGCCCACATGGTATGGCTCCTGAGTCCGGTGCTTCGGGGGAACAAGTGAACTCTTGTCACAATTTCTATGACACGAACCCGAAGTTGCCAAATTATACTCCCCCAAATCCTTACAACCAAGTAAGGGAGAACAATCCTTATCTCTCCTACGGGAACTACAACAACACATTGAACCACGAATTCCAAGAAGGCCAAGGTAATAGGAAACTCGCATCGGGGTATCCTCAGGTACAAAAGTCTAAACTTGAGTCTCTTATGGAAAATTTTGTTGCTACTCAAACTAAGCAGAATGAAGAATTTAGACAACAAGGTAGGGCAGTTAATGAGGCAATAAAAGAATTAACATCTAAGGTAGATAACTTAGCCATCCATAACAAGATGTTAGAAACTCAAATTACCCAACAAGCGGGCAATTCAATGAGGCAACCGGGCAAGTTTCCTGGACAACCCGAAGTGAACCGAAATGATGAACAGTGTAAAGCTGTGAGTTTAAGGAGTGGTAAGAAACTTGAGAATCCCGAGGCTAAAGGGGAGAGTGATAACAAGAGTGTAGACGAGGATGAGTAACCTACTAAGACACAACCCTTAGAAGAGGAAGAGCCTAGTGAAAAAGTGTCTAAGTATGTCCCTCCACCACCTTACCAACCTCCGATACCTTTTCCTCAAAGGTTGGCTAAGGCCAAGTTAGATAAGCAATTTGGAAAATTTCTAGAGGTCCTTAAGAAATTGTACATTAATGTACCCTTCACTGAGGCGTTAAAACAAATGTCCACATATGCTAAATTTCTTAAGGACATCTTGTCAAATAAGAGAAAGCTAGAGGACTATGAAACAATGGCTTTAACTGAGGAGTGCAGTGCTTTAATTCAAAATAAATTTCCCCCTAAATTGAAAGATCCTGGTAGTTTCTCTATTCCTTGCTCGATTGCTAACACTAGTTTTGATAAAGCTCTTTGTGATTTGGGGGGCTAGTGTTAGTATTATGCCCCTCTCTGTTTGCAAGTAGTTGGAGATGGGTGAACTAAAACCCACAACAATCTCCCTTCAATTGGCAGATCGGTCTGTCAAATTCCCTATAGGCATCTTGGAGGATGTTCCTATTAGAGTGGGTAAATTTTTCATTCCTGCGGATTTTGTGGTACTTGAAATGGAAGAGGATTCCCAAATCCCCATTATTCTTGGTAGGCCTTTCTTGGCTACTGCAGGAGGAATTATTGATGTTAAAAATGGAAAATTGACTTTAACTGTGGGTGATGATAAAGTTGAATTTGATTTAGCTAAATCTATTAAACACCCTTCTTTTGAAGATTCTTGTTGCAAGATTGACTTTATGCACCAAGTGGTGAAAGAAGAATCCACTCAAGCTTGTGTTGATGATCCATTGGAATTGTGTTTAATTGGTGGAGACTTAAATGCTCACGGAGGAGAAGTAAGGAATTATGCCCGCTTCCTGGAGGCTAGTCCGAAAATTTCTCCGAACAAAACAAAGAAAGAAAAACTTGAGTTGAAACCAAAGAGTGAGGATTTGAAAGATGAAGAAGCCCCTAAGGTAGAACTAAAACCTCTTCCTTCCACATTGAGGTATGAATTTCTCGATCCTAACTCTTCCTATCCGGTAATTGTGAATGCTAGCTTGAATGAATTGGAAACTGAGAAATTGCTTAGGGAGCTTAGAATGCATAGAAAGGTGATAGGATATACAATTGATGATATTAAAGGCATAAATCCTTCTTTTTGCATGCATCTCATTTTAATGGAAGATGAGCATAAACCATCCATTGAGCATCAACGTAGGTTGAACCCTGATATGAAAGAGGTGGTTAAAAAAGAAGTGCTTAAGTTGTTAGATGCGTGAGTTATTTATCCAATCTCCGATGGTGTGTATGGGGTTCCTAAGAAGGGGGGATGACTGTTATTCAAAATGAAAATAATGAACTAATCCCTACTAGGACGGTAACTGATTGGAGAATGTGCATTGATTATAGGAAGTTAAATAAGGCAACAAGGAAAGATCACATCCCTATCCCATTTATTGATCAAATGCTTGAAAGGTTAGCTAGGCATTCATACTTTTGTTACTTGGATGGATATTCCGGTTTTCATCAAATTCCTATACATCCTAGTGATCAAGAAAAGACCACGTTTACTTGTTCCTATGACACTTTTGCCTATAGGAGAATTGACACGCTGTCGCGCACGGGTCAAAAAGCGAGCGGTTTACAAAAATATGTAGTTTGGGGAGCTACAACTCGAGTATCGTCTCACAAGGACTCTTAGATTGTTGTTAACAGAAAAGGTCAGATTTGGGGGGTTTTGGATTTGAAATAAGATAAAGAAAACAAAACAGAAAAACAATGCAGACTAAATAATTACCAAATAAACTAAAGCGATTAACCTATTGTTCTCGGTTTCCCGCTATCATCGATTTATATAATTCCATGCCCTAAGCAGATTCTAATCTCTTTTCGATTGTAGCATCAATTAACAAGCGAAACCAACGCTATGAGACATATGTTCCTATTCCCGAATTAAGTAAACGGGGTGAAGCACTCATGAACTAAGCGAACATGAACGAACACACGCGAATTAAGCAAACGCGATTCAAAATAGGAACACATAATCATCGAAACAAATCAATACTAATTCTATACAATCCTGAATTAAGCAAACAGAACATATAAAACAAGTATTGAAAGAGAGTAGCATTAAGTTTAGGAATTACATAACCTCAAGTACGGTGGAAACCGAATACAGCAGATTAATCAAATGAGACTATCTCTCCATTACAAACATAAACCCTAAACCTAATTCGTAGCCGTCTAAACTAAAGAGAAGAAGAAGAGGAGAGAAGCTTCTCAGTTATGCCCTAAACAGATATAAATACAGATTCTGGGCTCCGCGCGCTCGCGAGGCTAATATTATGAACAGTCTTCAGTGTTTGGTTATCTCGCGAGGCGAGCTTATTATTCGCGAGGCGAGACTCTTCAAATTCCAAACTGCCACGCCCGTGACCTTCAACACGGGTAGGCCGTGATGGTCTCTGTCCTTCAGGGTTGGATTTCTCACGGGGCGAGACATTGTTTCGCGGGGCGAGGCAGAGAAGATGGCATTTCTGGCACAGTCAGGCTTCAGGTTCGCGAGGTGAGTAGACTCTCGCGGGGCGAAGACTCCAGAATTGCTTTTCTTTATTAACCTGAAAACGACAAATAGCAGTAAGTGCTTTATTTGACTCTAAATCAACTAAATTAACCTAAAAATACTTGAACGACTCAAAATGATGCTTGAGGACAATTTCATCTAATTTGGGTAAAAACGAGATATAATTAGCACAAAGCCAAGGTTTTTCTAGTTATAAAACTAGTCGAGCCAGAGGCTGATCAAAATACCCCAAACTTAAACTTTGCTTGTCCCCAAGCAAACTAGAACTCAAAAAGACTCAAGACTTGGCAAGCTTGAAGGATTCAATCAACTTTGCACAAATTTCAAGCAATTCGTCATAACAATTTTCCTCAATGTTCCCCCCTTTTCAACAAAGCATTCCCCACATTCATTTACTTTGAACAATTGAGAATTTCATCATTCAAGCAATCATTAATTTAAGCAAGGGATCCAAGTTACACACAAACAGGGAGATCACCAAATTCAAACAATTGCCTTCCTCACAAGGGCATTTAGTGTTTCACTCATTCGCTCAGTTTGTCTAGGCTATCAACATTTCACTCAATTTCACTTTTAAGAGCACCTCCCATAAATTTGATTTTTATCTCAGACAAGGTTCTCACGAAAACATGCATGAAACATCAAAAGGTCTTTTAAGGTTGTAATGGGGCCTGGCTAAGGGTAGGATATACAAAGGAACTAGGCTTAAGTCCCTAGGAACTAAGAGAGCATGAACATTTCAACACACCAAATTTCCACTCAAGTTCCTTTTTCCATCTTTCTTTATGCTTCTGGGTGATTACAGCCTTTTCCTTTAATACCCCTTTTTTTTTGACATTTTTGTTCTTTTGATTCCCCCTTTTTTTTCTTTTTTCTTGCCTTTGGCTCCAACCTTTTTATTATTTTTTTTCTTTTTCTCACCCCAGAATGACATGTCACATCCTTGTAGCCACCCCAAACTTAGTTTCTTGCAAACCTTCTCTTGCTAAGCTTTCATGCTCTCCTAATCCTAAGATCGGGTTAACATGGTTTTTCCAGATTCTGGCTCATAACATGAGGTTATCAAGAACAATAGGCTAATTAGGCTCAATGGGGCTAACTAGGAAACATGCATTAGGGACAGGTTCAATTTAGGCCAAGTGGTTATTTACAAAGAAAATGCCTAAATCATTTGATGCAAACACATAAACATGCAAACCATAAAGAGATTCAAGCAAATTCGGGAAAGTGCAACTTGAAAGTGATTCTCACAATTAAAAACATGCTGGAGGCTAAAATCCTCACCTGGACATTTTTGAAAATTGTTTGACCGAGATTCTATCCCTGGTGTATGCTTCATATCACCCCAAACTTATCATAAATCATACAATCATAACAAAATATCTCAAAGTTCAGTTTTCAATTTTTCCACATGGGGATCAAATTTTCAAATTTCAAGATCTAGTGGGAATCATCAACATAAATCATGACATGCAATCAATCTATGCAAAATTCAATCAAAAACCAATAAGCTTGCTGACTCAAGACTCAACACACAAAAACTCTTGATCTTCTCAAATTATTTAAGAGCTAACAGAAAACAAAACAAAAATAAAGCAAGGCAAAGCAATTAAAAAGAGTAAGGTTTAGAGAAAACTCATGGAGATGGTTCCACCAGGATCCCACTGTCTGTGATACAGCGGCCACGGAATGCCCAAATTGCAGTATGATCCTCCCGGATCCCATGGCCTACAGCATAAGTATGACAGCGGGAGCTTGATAATCATGGTAACTCCGCCAAGTGCGGCGGACTTCTCACTCCCTCTTGGGTCAAAGATGACCTCATTCTCAACAAAGTCCTCCAATAAAATTGGGGTTCAACCTCTTGGACTGGCCATGGTGAAAAATCCAGAGGCTTGAACTCCATTACTGGTTGTTCCTCAGTGGGAGGTGGCAAACAGGTAGCTGGGGTCTCCGGTGCTGCTTCAACTTCTGCACGATCTTCATTCACTGCACTATCAAATCCATCACCTGCTATACATGCAGAAATCTCAGCACACACCACACAAAGGTTAGAGTTAGTACAGTCAGTACATATAGTACAACAATCTGAATCAGTAAAGGCTAGAATGTCTGGAAATTCAACACTCAGTTCATCCATCCCATCACTTTCAACACATGCATATGAATTAATAGAATCTTCTAATTTCGAAGGTTCTTCATTATCCTCAAGCATGGTGAAGCAGCTGTCCTCCTGATCCTCATTTTCTATATGAACAGGACCCTCAACCTCATGCGTCTCGTGTTCCATATGGACGGGTTGCTCCTCATAACCTAAAAAGGATGAGCTTTCAAGACATGCTACACAAGAAGAAGTGTCAGTACAATCAGCACATGAAGTATAATAGATAGAATCAGGGGAGGTGTGAATATCTGGAGATTCAACACACAGTTCATCAACAGAAGTATTCTTGACATCATTATCAAAATTATCCTCAGAGGAAGTATTGCCAAGAATAACTGTTTGTGAATCTGTATGTTCTTCAAGGAGATGTGGAGTTTGCATTGTGGTCAAGGCAGAGGCAATGTGACCAACTTGAGCGGCTAAATCCTGAAGACTCGCTTCTGTCTTCCGTTGGTATTCAAACATGTCTTGTGCCATTTGCTGAAGACTTGCTTGTTGGAGTTGAAGAGTGAGCTCTGCTATTTGTTGCACCATAGAAGCTATTTCATCCAAGCTACTATGTCCTCCACTTTGTTGGCTAAAATGATAATTCACTCCAAACATGCCACAATCATTACTAAACTCATAGCTTTCAGCAAAGTTAGGATAATAAATGCATGGTGGTGGTTCATAATCAACATAAGGTAAATAATCTTGCATATAGTTATCCATGGGGCGTACTAAAATTCACAACCAGACAAGCAGCCGTAACTAACTCAGAAACGCAGAAGTTTTTTTTTTTTAATTTTATTTTCTGTTAATAACAACAAGAGTCCCCGGCAACGGCGCCAATTTTGACACACTGTCGCGCACGGGTCAAAAAGCGAGCGGTTTACAAAAATATGTAGTATAGGGAGCGACATCTCGAGTATCGTCTCACAAGGACTCTTAGATTGTTGTTAACAGAAAAGGTCAGATTTGGGGGGTTTTGGATTTGAAATAAGATAAAGAAAACAAAACAGAAAAACAATGCAGACTAAATAATTACCAAATAAACTAAAGCGATTAACCTACTGTTCACGGTTTCCCACTATCATCGATTTATATAATTAGCACAAAGCCAAGGTTTTTCTAGTTATAAAACTAGTCGAGCCAGAGGCTGATCAAGAATGCCTTTTGGTCTATGTAATGCACCAGCTACTTTTCAAAGATGCACGTCTGCAATTTTTTCTGAATTTATTGAAAACATCACGGAGGTTTTTATGGATGATTTTTCTGTTTATGGAACTACCTTTGATAACTGTTTAACAAATTTGTCTAAGATTTTGTAGCGATGTGAAGATACTAATTTGGTATTGAATTGGGAAAAATGCCATTTTATGGTAAAAGAAGGTATGGTTCTTGGGCACTTGATTTCTGGAAGAGGTATTGAGGTGGATAGGGCCAAAAATGATGTTATTGAAAATTTCCCCCCACCGGTAAATGTGAAAGGAGTTAGAAGTTTCTTGGGACACGCCGGGTTTTACCGGCGTTTCATCAAAGAATTTTCAAAAATTTCTAAACCCCTATCTAACCTATTGATGAAAGATGTTCCATTTGATTTTAATGAGGAATGTTTGGGTGCATTTTTTAGGTTGAAGGAAGCTTTGACCACCGCTCCCATTTTGCAAACACCAGATTGGAATGAGCCATTTGAAGTAATGTGTGATGCTAGTGACTACGCGGTGGGAGCGGTGTTGGGACAAAGGATAAACAAGAAGGTTCATGCAATATACTATGCAATCAAAACTCTAGATGGAGCTCAAGCCAATTATGCCACAACTGAGAAAGAGTTGCTTGCGGTTGTCTTTGCATTTGAGAAATTCAGATCATACCTTGTGGGGTCTAAAGTCATAGTGTACTCGGACCACTCCGCACTAAAGTACCTCATGACTAAGAAGGAAGCAAAGCCAAGACTCATCCGATGGATTCTTCTTCTGTAAGAATTTGACTTAGAGATTCGGGATCGGAAAGGGACGGAGAACTTGGTCGCGGACCACTTATCCAGACTTGAACCATTGGAACATGAGAAGGACAACTTACCGATAGATGATTCTTTCCTCGATGAGCAACCGTTCTCATCTTGGGAGAGAATGCTCCCTGGTATGCGGATTTTGTGAATTATTTTGTATGTGAGATTCTACCACCGGAGTTCAATTATCAACAGAAGAAGAAGTTCTTTTCCGATCTCAAGAACTATGTGTGGGATGAGCCTTACATTTTCCGCAAGTGTGCGGATAGAATTTACAGAAGGTGTATTCCAGAAGTCGAGGTTCTAAGTATCTTGAGCTGTTGTCATTCCTCATCTTACGGAGGACATGCTAGTGCCTCAAAGACGGCGGCAAAGGTGCTTCAAGCTGGTTTCTATTGGCCTCATATTTTCAGAGCTGCCTGAATGTTCGTGCTTGCTTGTGATCCATGTCAAAGAACGGGGAACATCTCTAAGAAGCATGAAATGCCACTCAACACTATGCTAGAAGTAGAGATATTTGATGTTTGGGGAGTTGACTACATGGGACCCTTTCCTTCCTCTTGCAACAATAAGTTCATTCTTGTAGCCGTTGATTACGTCTCTAAATGGGTGGAAGCCATTCCTTCCCCAACAAGTGATGCAAAAACCGTAATCAAACTATTCAAGAAGGTGATTTTTCCAAGGTTTGGAATTCCAAGGGCAGTCATTAGTGATGGAGGATCGCACTTCATTGAAAAACAATTTGAAAAACTCCTACTCAAATATGGAGTCACTCATAGGGTTGCTACACCTTACCACCCTCAGACAAGTGGGCAGGTCGAAGTTTCCAATCGAGAGATAAATAGCATTCTAGAGAAGACTGTTTCAAGTTCGAGAAAGGATTTGTCCTTAAAGCTTGATGATGCTCTTTGGGCTTACCGTACGGCCTACAAGACTCTTATTGGGATGACACCATTTAGACTTATTTACGGGAAGCCATGTCACTTACCAGTCGAGCTTGAGCATAAGGCCTTGTGGGCCATTAAGAGGCTAAACTTTGATATAAAAGCTGCTGGGGAAAACAGAATCCTTCAACTTCATGAACTTGATGAGCTAAGATTGGATGTTTCTTTTCTTTACCTTTTTTATAATGCCAAAAGGGGAGAAAAAGTATGATATAGAGAAAGGGGATAATAACAAATTATACATGCATATGTTAAGGGGGAGCTTATAAGCTTACATTACTTAATGGGGAGTAAATCAATATAAGCTTACATACTTAATGGGGAGTAAATCAATATAAGCTTACATGATTAATGGGGAGTAAATCAAATTCTGCTCTGATAATATTTTATTTGCTTTGACTGCTCTGATACCATGATATAAATCTGTCAAAAACACTTAGCTTCTGCTACACTTATACTCTGATCTTATAATTTGTTAAAAGATTTGTCATAATCAAAAAGGGGGAGATTGTAAGACTCAATGACTTAGAGATTTTGATATATTACAAATACAATTTAATGTGTATGCAAGTGTTTTAGTGTCAAATTGCAAAGACAGGTACCAAGAAGTGATCAACAAGTTCATTAAGCAAAGACAAGGAAAATATTCAAGGAAGAACTTGAAGAAATCAAAAGAGCTACATGGAGGAATCAAAGAACAAAGACAGAGATCAAAGGATCATCAAGACCAAGCTTAATGGAGAATTTTAGAGTTAAGTCTTAGATGATTTGTAAGAGAAAGAAATCTCTTAGTCACAAAATAGCTCAACTAAAAAGATACATGAAGAAAATCATTTTTCATAACCTGCATTAAAAGGAATAAGTTTTCGTTAATGAAAATGATTTTTTTGGAAATAAGAAGTGGTCATCCAATAAAGTAATAGAAGCGCTTGTCTAACACAATTAATAGAAGCGCCCATCCAACACAAGTGATAGAAGCACACGTCCAACATAAGTGATAGAAGCTCCCGTCCAACACAAGTGATAGAAGCGCACGTCCAACACAAGTAATAGAAGTGCTCGTCCAACACAAGTAACAGGAGTGCTCGTCCACTAAAGTGACAGAAGTTTTCATTCACTAAAGTGACAGAAGTGCTCGTCCACTAAAGTGATACAAGCGCTCGTCCAACACAAGTGACAAAAGTGCTCGTCCACTAAGGTGATACAAGCGCTCGTCCACTAAAATGATACGAGCGCTCGTCTACTAAAGTGACAGAAGTGCTCGTCCACTATGAACTATGAGCCCTGAGGATTGAAGACGACGCCAAAGTAGAATCTTATTTCAAGAACCAGAATCAAGAAAACAGATTCTGTTATCAGATCCAAATCGGTTTTGATTGATCCCAACGACTATAACTTGCTTTCTATATAAAGAGGGATCAAAGGAACACTTTTAACAATATCGAATATCATAATATCATATCAATAACAATACACATATCATCCATCATTTTCTTGAGATTATTGTGAAAAGAGTGTTTCATTCTTATAAGTGCTTCAATTTGTTTATCTGACTATTGAGAGTTAGGAATCAATTTTTCGTTTTATTTGATTGTAAAGAGAGAGGGAGTCTCTCTGAGTGATTAGGGTGAGGTATCTCTGAGGAAGAACATTGAGGCTCTTCACAAGAGTGTGGTATCTCGAGGTGAAGGAGTGCTCTGTGGTGTAAAGGTTTTTCAAGCTACCTGGCTAAAGCTTGTTGTGTTAACGTGTGAAAACCCACAGGTGGAGTGGGGACTGGATGTAGGTCATAGTGGTGGTAACTGAACCAGGATAAATCTGGTTGTGTGGTATCTCTAAACTCAAACTCTTTAATTTCTGTCTTGCGCATATAACTGTGATCTTGATGTTTTAAGTATTCAATTGATATCAGTTCTTGATATGCATAATCAGTATTGAATCTTTAGTAAACTGTAATAATAACTGTGTATTCAATTCTATTCTTAAGGATCAATATTTGAATTGAATCTTGCATCATATATACTGAAACTAAAACCTGCAAGTTTGTTCTTGATTGTTAATGCTTGTATCTGAAACTTGCATAACTTACTGCGTCTAGGCCTGATATTATGTTCAGTGTATGTTTATGTGCTCGATTTCAATCTGATCCTAGAGAATCTCACTTATCAGCAGTTAAGAGATTTTTTAGATATTTAAAAGGTACTACTAATCTTGGTTTGTGCTTTAAGAAAAATGAAGATTACAAATTAGTGTTTTCTGTGATGCTGACTATGCTGGAGATATAATTGAAAGAAAAGGCACTAGTGGAGGATGTCACTTCATTGGAGCTAATCTTGTCTCATGGTCAAGCAAAAGACAAAGTACAATTGCTTTATCAACTGCTGAAGCTGAGTATATATCAGCTGCAAGTTACTTCTCACAACTTCTCTAGATAAAACATCAATTGGAGGACTACAATGTATTTGTGAGTTGTATTCCGCTTATGTGTGATGATACTGCTGCAATAAATCTATCTAAGAATCCAATTTTGCATTCTATAGCTAAGCACATAGAGATTAAACATCATTTTATTAGGGATAATGTGCAAAAAGGTGTGATTGATATTCAATTTGTAGATGCTGACCATCAATGGGCAGATATCTTTACTAAACCTCTTGCAGAGAACAAATTTATCTTTATTAGGAAGCATCTTAATATGATAGGTGTAGATTAATTCAGGCTTCCAGAAAAATTTGTTTTTCTAATCCTGCGTCTATTACCTATGCTCGTCTAATACCTATTTGTAGTTGTGCGTCTATTGTATATTGTAATTGCACGTCCATATGACGCGTCCACTGATACTGGTTATCGTGTCCATTGAATAGTTTCGCAGGTAGTTAACATCTGCCTTTGCTTAAGCATTTTTTTTGTTGTTAATAAATGCATTTATTTTTGTCACAAGACAAATTTATCCTTTATTCTCTTTGCTGAGTCAGTACTTCTATCAATCCCATCAAGATCTTTTTATGGTTCCAAGTTACCAACGTCGTTTTATCATAATGACATGTCAAAAGTTTTTTTTAAAACCTTTGATATTCAAAATTCCTTTAAAAGTAATCCTTTTCCTCTGAGAAAAAATTTACGCTTCCATAACCTCTCAAGCTATCTCTCTCTTTACCTCTCTCTACTTTCAAACCCTAAGCTCTTTGATCACCTAAAATGGCTTCTTCTTCAACCTTTAACGTGGACAAGCTCAACTTAGCTATAGAGCATCATTTTAACCTTGGTGTGCTGCAAGACTACAATCTTGACATAAGCAAATATGTCAATGCCTCTGGGTATGGAGGACTCTTCACAGAGAAGGTCTCTGTCTTTCCCAACCTAATCAGGGATTTCTGGAGAAATGTCCAACTGACTGAAACTGATTTCTACTCAATGGTGTTAAGAAAGAATATTATAGTCTCGGAGAAGACTATTGCTGATGCAATCTTATGTGCTCAGGAAGGTCTAGTTTTCATTGAGTCGTGGGAAGAGGACTTGGGTGGCTCTGAGACTATATAAGTTAGTCTCATGAAGGAGGATACAGTCAGAACTCACTCTTGGAAGGCTGTTAGAATGAAGGACATCGTGCGCATCCTTCATCAGCTTCTCGACAAGGTGGTTCTTCACAAGGTTGGATCCAAGGACAACCTTTCATCTTTGCACAAATTCTGTCTCTGCGATCTTCTCACAGAAACAAGAATCAATCTTCCAAGAATCCTGTATGGAAGATTCAGAGACACTGTGATGAATAAGAAAAGACTCGCACTTCCTTTCTGCCATCTTCTCTCAAAGATTTTCAAGGCTCAAGGAATTCATGAGTTTCTTGCTGCAAAGACTCCTGATAAGCAAGCTAGGTTATTAACTGATAAACCAATGTCTGCTGCAGACTTTGGAAAGATGAACATAGCCAACATGAACCTCAGTACCTATGTGGCTGCTACAATGGCTAAGACTAAGGAGTCGATGAAGGCTAAAGAAGATATGGTTGAACAAAACAATGCAGAAGTCCTAGGAGTTAAAATGATAACTAGGCAAAAGACCACTGCTACAAGGAAGCTTGTCCCCAAGAGGCCAGCAAGTGGAATTGTTATCAGGGAGCCTTCTGATGCCCCTGCTGCAAAGGGGCCAATAAAAGTTATCCTCCCTCACAATGAAGATGATGAAGCTGATGAGAATAGCATTCCTATCAGTTCAATTCTGAAGAAGCAGAAGACCTCAGTTGCTGCTGCCGAGGCCGTTGTGCCTGTTCCATCAATTGTACCAACAAAACTGAGAAGGCAACCAACAATAAAGGTCAGATCGACTAAGACTCCTAAGGTATCCATCTTTGCTAGTGATCCTGTTCAATTAGCAGTAGATGCCCTAGTGTCTAGTTTAGAAACTAGGATAGATGATGTGTATGTCTCCTCTCCAAATGATGTATACGTTCCCACACCCCTTTCACCCTAACCAACACAGATAACCACTTCACAACTTCAACCTATTATCCATGCCGAAGATCCCTGGTTAAATCAACCAAATGAAGGCATTTCCCCTGGTGCTCCTTTTCCCAAACCTCTGAGAACCTTATTCCCCTTCACCCCAACTTCTGTCCTTTACAATGGCAAATCTGAGGATTGGACCAAGGTAAAAAGGGAATGGAAAATTCCGTTTCATTCTCACCAACCTGAATCCGAAGGGCCTTTATTCACTCACCTACCCTTAACCAACCCCCCCCCCCCCCTCCCCAGAAAAATTTACCCAAACCTAGTCAAAACTCCTCCATTCATACCACTTACTGATGGAGTTGAGAGACATATCATACCCGTCTGGGAGACTGACCTCAAAAGGAAAAATCTTCCTACTATTCCTGAGAAAAGAGCAAGATCTTCTAAGCATGTCCCGATGATCATGCCAAGGGACACAAAATGGGTGTCCTTTGAGCATCCCAGCATCTATGGGAGTGCTGCTGACTTCTTTCTTGATTAGCTTTACTTTGATATGCTGAATAACTTGTTAGGTACAACAAGTCCAAAGACTTGAAAATAAGCACGTCCATCTTGCCACATCAGCAGACGAGTGCTATCCTTGAAACTCAAGTATACATCCATAGTGCCTAACTAAAATTCAGTAGATGTCCATAGTGCCACGTCATTGGACGGAGTTTCTCTAAGGACTTAGCAAGTCCAAAGACTTGTGTGGATGAGCACTTCTACCGCATTAGTGGACGAGCAGAATATAACCTTGTGTAGACTCGTTTTAAAGCCGAATGCCTGAAGACGGTTCTATATCTTTAATACCTTGAATATGATTTAATGCAATCTGGTCCACGATGAATTTATTTCATATGATTGATATTTATTTCAAATGAATATTTGTTCTTCCCATTTGTTTTTATCCGATTAACATCTTGTTCCTTTGTGATAAAGTTTATAGTACTATCAAGGATATACAAAAAGTAAAAAGTTCAATTGGAATTTTAAAACGATCTGCAAGATGACATCTTTTTGCTGGACAAAAGCTGGGTTATACACAAAGGAGGAAAGAAAGTTTTTAAGGTACAATTGCTCAAAACAGTGAGCCTCCATTTTATGATTTTCTGATAACAAAGGATGCTTTTCAACATGGCCAAAATCAAGCTGTCGGTCTCAACGGATTTCATGCATTTAATGCTATATCTAAACGGGATTATTCAAAGTAACCGTTGAATAATTACAAGAGAAGAAGAAGGTCACTATAAATTGAAGACCTCGGATACTGAAGAGAACATAACTCTTACATGCACAATCTTGCTAGAAAAAAGCTTTTGCCTTTTGATCAATTACAAGATATTAAAATCTCATATTCTCATTGTAAAGAAAAAGTCTGTAACTCTCAAGGTTGAATATTTGTAAAAATATTCAGTAGATCTTAAACCTTCATACCCTCACATATAGTGAGTTAGAAAGATCTTAGAAAAATCTCTATGATAGAGTTAGAGACTGAAGAGGTTTGGCAAGAAAGCAATACTTGTAGCCTGGAGAGATGAAGAATACTTGTTGTAGAAACTATTTGGAAATAGTGGAGAAAATCCTTCAAGTAGAAGGGACTGGACGTAGCTCTTGGTTGGAAAAGAGTGAACCAGGATAAAATGCCTGAGTGAATTTTCAATCCCTTATCTTTACAGTTTTATTTATTTTTACTAACTGTGGGATTTGATCTTGGTTTTGTTAATCTTTTAAAAATGATTTCTTGTGTGCTTAATCTCTTTATCTTTTGCTTGTGAAAAATTTGTTTAAAAAGGGTTTTTGCGAAAATAATTAACAAACACAATTCAACCCCCCTTCTTGTGTTTGCTTGTGCCAACTTCAGTTGGTATCAGAGCTCTGCCTTGACAGGGTTGAGCATCTAACAAGTGCTTAGGCAGTACGATCCTACAATCATGGACGCAGAAGGACAAGTTATCAACAGACCCCCTCTCTTTGATTAAACTGATTAGGATTATTGGAAAAATAGGATGATGGCATTCTTGGAAGCACAGAATGCTGACATCTGGGAATTAATAGACAATGGCTACACTGAGTGATGAGTGTGATTTCACCTTATATACATTGACATTTTGCATGCATTTTCATGTAGTTTAGGCATATTTAATCTGGCTTTGCTGGATACAAGTTAGATAGGAAGAGCACAAGTGGAACATGCCATTTATTAGGAAATTCCCTAGTATCCTGGTTTAGTAAAAAGCAAACTAGTATGGCCTTATCCACAGCTGAAGCAGAATATTGTTGACGAATCTGGGCAAGTATACCCAGTCGTGTAAGTATTACGGTGGTGAGACCGGTTATCGTATCCACGGGGATTGGATGTCAAGTACCAATTCACAAACTCAGCAACTATCTAGACTAAACTATAAATCAAGAGAAATCAAAACAAACAAAAGAAAAGCAATAAAATGTTTTTGGTCTTTTTGGGGACTTTTAACAAACACTTGGAGTGCAGAAAGATATGTTAGGACTAGACTTCACCAAACCTCTCACTCATGCACTATCAGGACTAGATACCTCCCATTCATGCTTCAGATATTAAAATCAATCCACTAAAATACTCAAACCCCGATCTCTCGGATGGCAAGAGCCTAATTCCATTAATAGACCCTAATCTCTTAGGTGGCCTAGATTACTGAAATTGCATTAGGATTAGGGATCATGTGATTACTAGTAAACCTAACTCCATTCCTAGATGAAAGGGTTACTAGGTGATTAATTCCAATTCCGGTTCTGATACGAACGTCTCCATTACATACCAAAACACTAATCGAGTCATGGGGGTGCTAGCCACAACAAGCATTAAGCATAGAAAAATAAACACTAATACGAAGGCATGAACACAGAATAATCAGTCAAGATAATTACATGATAATCAGTTTGGCTACATCTAATCCCAACAAACAGGGATTTAACTACTCATAAAAAGAGAATACAAAGAGAAAGAGAGAAGGGATGAAGCAAACTCCATAGAAGGATCCTCCAATCTTCTTCCAGTCCCATAGCAAGGAAAACATCCCCCTTCAGGGTTGGAACCCTCTTCCAGCCGCAGCCTCCAAGTGCTTCTCTACCTAAAGCTCAAAAACTCCAAAAAAACTCCTGACATTCTGCCCTAAAACAGCAACTTATACCAATCTGTTCTGCGCTCGCTCGCGAGGCGAATGGCTTCTCGCGAGGCGAATTTTAAAAATCTGCTGCTTCAGGAATGGAACTCTCGCGAGGCGAACGTCTCTTCGCGATGCGAGACCGAAAAATTGCAATTCTCTGGAACAGTCAGCTTTCAGGGTCGCGAGGCGAATCCATTCTCGCGGGGCGAATCTCCAGACTTCTGCTTGGCTCAATTTCTTCTCTTTTCAAGCTCTAAAATCATCCAAGCTTCATTCTGGGCAAATCTGCACAGTTTTCCTTAAGTTCCTGCAAAATAACACCAAGCAACTGCTTCACCCGTTCCAAGGGAAAAACTAACTAAAATCAAATAAAGAATGCCTAATCTATATGCAAAATGCATGCAAAAGTGTACAGAAAATATGATGTAAAATCACACTATCAAATCACCCCAAGCTTATTCAATTGCTTGTCCTCAAGCAATTACCAAGGCCAGTAGAAATAAATATACAAAGCATGGATAGTGAACCAAGAACCCGAGTAAATACTAATCCAAGTAATAGGAAATTCAAACAATTCAGGAAAGAGACAATCAATTCAAGTCCAATTAGAGGCTTAGGTTCCTTAGACTTATATTCTCACTGATTTGGGGCACTCTTTCTCACTTGAAGCTCACCCCAAGCTTGTTCATTTGCTTGGTTCTCTTTCTCACTTCACTCAAGTGTTTAGGGGATAAGACATTTCACTCAATTTTCCTCAAGGAATGAATCCTACCATAGGCTTGACTATCAACCAAATCTCTACTTTATTAATGAAAACAATTTAGAATCAAGAGGTCTTTCACTTGGTTGTAACGTGGCCATGGGATTAATCGTTAGGTGTGGAAATCAATAAAAGGACATTTCAAAAGGCTACACAAAATATCAATCATTGCAAATCATGACCTTCTAAAGTACCTTTTTGGGTTTTCGATTTATTTTTCCACCTTTCTTTTCTTTCTTTTTCTTTTTATTTCTCACTTTTCTTTTTGTCATCCCCTTCTCTATTTATTTTTCTTTTTCTTTTGTTTTTCTTTTATTTTTTTGGAGAAGGAGAGATTTTACAACTTAAGAGAATTATTTTTTTCTGATTCTTTTCCCAAACTTTCAACTACCTTTTTACCCTTTTGTAATACTTTAGAAGGTCCCTTACCAAGCATCATTTATCCACATATTCCAGGGTACCAAGAAAAGTATTTTATTCATTCAGGCTCAAAATTGGGCAACTAAGACGTAGCATTTAGTCATTCAAAGCTCAGAAGGTCAGAAAAATACCTAATGCCTCAATCATTTTCAAAAATGTTTTCAAAAATTTTTAAGCTTCAAAATGGTTTCAAGTCAAGTTCTAGAGAAAACAGACCAAGAGGAATAACACTCCAACACAAAGAATGGGATAGATTTAGTGAGTACCCCTTTGGCTCAAAATCTCACATTTTAGTAATTCAAAAAATCAATGAGAAACACAAATCTACAGAACCATATGCTAATTATCAACTATCCAAGATTATCTCAAGCATTTTCCATTTGTAGCCATATCACAAGAATAAAAAAATTGGGTTCAATAATTCACTATCTCAATTTAATTGGCACTTAGTTCTCACAATTGGATGCAAAATCTAAGCAAAGGCAATCTAATTGTGTGATCATGCAAAGCTATCATACAAAACTATATGAATGCAATATGCAAAATGCAAATGCAAAATACCCCTACCCCAAGCTTAAGAATTTACATTGTCCCCAATGTAAACAATCAAGATGGAGAGAGGAGAGAAAAAAAATAAAATAAAAATGGAACGGCTTACCGAGGCGGTAGCGGGTGTTTGCTTTGTTGTCTCTGCCCCTTTTACTCTTCTTCTTGTCTTCTTTCTCTCCCTTCCTTCCTTCTTACCCTGCAAACACTTGGCAATTCTCAATTTATTATCTTTCCTCTTGAGCTTCTCAAATTATTCAAGAGGTTAAAATCAAAAACAAAAACTAACTAAAGAGAAGGGTTAAGAGAAGTTGGGTTGCCTCCCAATAAGCGCTTCTTTAACGTCACTAGCTTGACGTTCTAGGATCCTCCTCCCGGATCAAATGGTATTTGGAGTGGAGATTGTAGCAGTAGTATGACTTTATCTTCAACTCCACCCAGCCAGTGTGTGAAAGCACCATTAACCTCTTCAACTATAATAATGCACTTACTTCCTAGCGGGTCAAATGGCATTTGCACCAGGAAGTTTGATAGACAAGTGGAAGGGACTAGTTTACCAATGTCCACACATGCATGCAAGGAGACATATTTGTCCAATGCAGAAAAATCAGATTCCTTAGCAAGCATGGTGGAATCCACTACCACTTCGTCTTCATCTTGAACTATCCCCCAAACCAGATTTTCCTCAAATTGGGCTTCAGGTGACTTTTGTACTAATTGTTTGCAAATCTCCTCAACTTGCATTTTGAAGTTCTGCTTCGCAGCTTCGGTACTGTCACAATTGGCTCTTGCCTTGGCCTCAGAGGCGGATAGCTCTTGGGAATACTGTTCTAGAGCAGCTTTCAACGGTGTTTGCTCCTTCCATTCCCATTCTTCAATTTCCCAAGGACTTGTGAAAGGTACTTCCTCTTCTTGTGACTTGTCCACCATCACCACTTCATCTTCAATTTGGTCCATTCCCACAACCAGATTTTTCTCAAATTCTGCTTTATGTGGCTCTATGGGAATCACAATACACGATGGTAGAGGTGGTAAATATGACCAAAAGGTTTCCCAATCCTCCTTGGTGTATATATACACAAGCTCGCCAGTCATAGGATCGTCTCGTGATGGAATATTATGAGATAAGGAAAACTCCTCGAAGAATTCTCCCAAATTTATATCGTCTTCCCAACACAAGTTGTCCTCCCAAGTGTGACTTGCGTCTTCCTCGTTAGGTGGATAATAAAAATTTTCCATGACTTTCGTCCACCTTGCAAAAATAGAACTCAAAACAAAAAGATCAAATATATACAAAAAAAATAAAAAAGAATAAAAATGTCTAAATTAGTTGCCTCCCTTGTTACTAATGATATTGGCAAAACCAATCCCCGGCAACGGCGCCAAAAACTTGTTGACGAATCTGGGCAAGTATACCCAGTCGTGCAAGTAATACGGTGGTGAGACCGGTTATCGTATCCACGATGATTGGATGTCAAGTACCAATTCACAAACTCAGCAATTATCTAGACTAAACTATAAATCAAGAGAAATCAAAACAAACAAAAGAAAAGCAATAAAATGTTTTTGGTCTTTTTGGGGACTTTTAACAAACACTTGGAGTGCAGAAAGATATGTTGGGACTAGACTTCACCAAACCTCTCACTCATGCACTATCAGGACTAGATACCTCCCATTCATGCTTCAAATATTAAAATCAATCCACTAAAATACTCAAACCCCGATCTCTCGGATGGCAAGAGCCTAATTCCATTAATAGACCCTAATCTCTTAGGTGGCCTAGATTACTGAAATTGCATTAGGATTGGGGATCATGTGATTACTAGTAAACCTAACTCCATTCCTAGATGAAAGGGTTACTAGGTGATTAATTCCAATTCCGGTTCTGATACGAACGTCTCCATTACATACCAAAACACTAATCGAGTCATGGGGGTGCTAGCCACAACAAGCATTAAGCACAGAAAAATAAACACTAATACGAAGGCATGAACACAGAATAATCAGTCAAGATAATTACATGATAATCAGTTTGGCTACATCTAATCCCAACAAACAGGGATTTAACTACTCATAAAAAGAGAATACAAAGAGAAAGAGAGAAGGGATGAAGCAAACTCCATAGAAGGATCCTCCAATCTTCTTCCAGTCCCATAGCAAGGAAAACATCCCCCTTCAGGGTTGGAACCCTCTTCCAACCGCAGCCTCCAAGTGCTTCTCTACCTAAAGCTCAAAAACTCCAAAAAAACTCCTGACATTCTGCCCTAAAACAGCAACTTATACCAATCTGTTCTGCGCTCGCTCGCGAGGCGAATGGCTTCTCACGAGGCGAATATTAAAAATCTGCTGCTTCAGGAATGGAACTCTCGCGAGGCGAACGTCTCTTCGCGACGCGAGACCGAAAAATTGCAATTCTCTAGAACAGTCAGCTTTCAGGGTCGCGAGGCGAATCCATTCTCGCGGGGCGAATCTCCAGACTTCTGCTTGGCTCAATTTCTTCTCTTTTCAAGCTCTAAAATCACCCAAGCTTCATTCTGGGCAAATCTGCACAGTTTTCCTTAAGTTCCTGCAAAATAACACAAAGCAACCGCTTCTCCCGTTCCAAGGGAAAAACTAACTAAAATCAAATAAAGAATGCCTAATCTATATGCAAAATGCATGCAAAAGTGTACAGAAAATATGATGTAAAATCACACTATCAAATATGTTGCAGCTGGGAGTTGTTGTGCTCAAATTCTATGGATGAAACAACAATTAATTGACTATGGTGTTTATCTGGATCATATACCAATAAAATGTGATAACACTAGTGCAATAAATCTAACAAAGAACCCAATTATGCACTCAAGAACCAAGCATATTGAAATTAGGCATCATTTTATAAGGGATCATATTCAAAGTGGTGATGTTGTGATTGAACATATAGATACAACTAAGCAATTAGCTGATATATTCACCAAACCACTAAATAAGGAGAGTTTCTTCTTTATAAGAAGGGAACTTGGCATAATTGATCCTCAAAATAATTGACAATAGATGGCACGCAAGGCAGCACAAGTTGCTAAAAATTATGAAGGACATGGGTAAGATGCTAAGCGTCCTTAGGTGTCTGTAATTTTTTTTATATTTTGGATGTTTTGATGTATTGCATAAGTTCTGAAATGCTTTATTATCAATGAATTCAAGACTGTTTTTTTTAAAGAATGATTTCAATATTCTCAATAGTTTCTTTTTGATAATGACAAAGGGGAAGAAAGATGAACCATACATCTGAGATGAACTGGAAAGATGAACCATACATCTGAGAAATATGGTCCATAAAAAAATGATGAACCATGCATTTTATGATATACAAATTTTTATTTCTCTAAAGGGGGAGAAATATGAACCATAAAGATGAACTATGCATTTGCTGTAAAAAAAAATTTCTCTAATATGTAAAATTTTTTTTCTTCTCTGATACCTGAGTATGAATTGCTTTGAAAAGACATACTTGAACTTATAATAAATGCAAGATGATTTTTTTTAATGATATGATAACACTTGATCTTTTGAAAGGTATCAATGACACAGGGGGGGGGGGACTAAAATAACTTAAGAACCATGCTTACTAAATAGTTGCACTCTGATTTCTTAAATAACTAAGGTTAAGTATGGTAAGGTTTGTCATAATCAAAAAGGGGGAGTTTGTAAGACTAAGCCCTCATTCATGTTTTGATGTATGACAAACAAAGTGTATTTTGCATAAGATTTTTTTTTTATTTTGACTAATCACTCATTACGTGTTAAGTTGCATGCAAGATCACTCGTCCAACAAAGCAAAACCAACGCTCGTCCAACACAGGCAAAATATAAGCGTACATCCACTGAAAGAACAAAGAAATCACGTCCACTAAAGGAACAACAATGTAAAAAGCTGACGTTCACTGAAAGAACAAAGAAAGCACGTCCACTAAAGGAACAACAAAGTAAAAAGCTGTCATCCACTGAAAGAGCACATGAAGAACGTCCACTGAAAGAAACAAAAATCGTCTGCTGACGTGGCACAAGAAGTGCGTCCAATAAGAAAACAGAAGATCTCGTCTGCTGTTGTGGCACTTGGAGCAGGCGTCCACTGATGTAAAAGAAGCACGCGTCCACTGATGTAAAAGAAGCACGCGTCCACTGATGTAAAAGAAGCACGCATCCACTGATGGAAAAAGGAGAGATCATCCACTGAAAGTAACAAGAGCGCGCATCTACTGATAGTAACACTTGGAGAGCTCGTCTACTGATATAAAAAGGAAAGCTCGTCTACTGACAATAAAACTTGGAGCTCGTCTACTAATGATACACGCTAAATTAGAAGCTCTGTCCACTTACATGATATATAAAGCTCGTCTACAAATTGGAGCCCGTCCAATTGCCTTGTGTTAGCACGCTCGTCTACCAGTTGGAGCCCGTCCAATAACCTTGAGCTAATACTCCCGTCTGCTGACATGGCAAATGGACGCAGATATTTTTCTCTTCAAATAAACACTGATTAATTACCCTTAAAAAAAAAAGACTTGGCTATCCTTTCAGATGGAAACAGTTATATCTCAAGTAGGACGCAATCTCTACAAAGATCAAACAGAATCACATTTTGAGATCAAGAATCAAGAAAGCAGATTTTGATCAATCAGATCCAAATCTGTCTTAAATGATCCCAACGGCTATAATCTGTCTTCTATATAATGAGGGATCAAAGGAACACTTGAAAAACACAACAACAATACATACAATAAACGCAACTCTTACTGATTGTGAAACAAAGTGCTTTATCTCTGAGAAAAGTGTCATAGTTAGAACTTCAATTTGTATTATCAGGCTTTTAGAGTCTTACTTCTACTCAATTATTCTCGTGAATTAGAGTGACTAAGAGAAGGTATCTCTTAGGGTTTAACAAGGATAGAAGGGATCCTTGGGTAAAGAAAGCTAGTGTGCTTTCTGGAGATTTTTCAAGCAAAGAGGTTATCCTTGTGTTGCTGTAATTAGAATTGTGTAATTGTTGATTATAGTGAAGAAAACCACAGAGGTGTGGGACTGGATGTAGGCTTACCAGAGGATGTAGCCGAACCAGGATAAATCGGTTTGCGTGTTCTTCTAATCCCTAAACTCCATATACTTGTTAAACTTGAATCTTTAATTCTGAAATCTGTTGTTACTACTTATAATTCTTCTTGTCATCATCACTTGTTCCATAACCTAATTCTTGTGAATTAAAATTGAGTAAAAACCAATTTTCATTAAAGAAACACTGTTTTACTTTAAGCTGTTGAATAAGTTTTTCAATATCTCAATTCACCTCCCCCCCCCCTCTTGAGACCGTAGCCGCTACCAACAAAAGGGGTACTCACTAAATCTGCCCCATTCTTTGTGATTGAGTGTTTTATTCCTCTTGGATTGTATTTTCTAGAACTTGACTTGAAACTGTTTTGAAACTTAAAAATTTTTGAAAACATATTTGAAAATGATTGAGGCACTAGGTATTTTTCTGGCCTTCTGAGCTTTGACTTATTAAATGCTACCCCTTAGTTACCCAGTTTTGAGCCTAAAAGAATAAAATAATTTTTTTGGTACCCTGATTTATTTTGATGAATGATGCTTGGTATGACACCTTTTAAAGTATTGCAAAAAGGGCAAAAAGGTGGTTTGAAAAATAATTTGTGGGATGAAAAAATAGAAAAATATTTCTCTTAAGTTGGAAATCTCCCCTTCTCAAAAAATAAAAATAAAAATGGAGAAGGGGTTGAGAAAAAGAAAGTGAGAAATAAAAAAAATAAAAAAAAGGAAGAAAGAAAGAAAGGTGGAAAAGTGAACTAAAGCCCAAAAAGGTATTTTAGAAGGTTGTCATGCTTTGCATTGTTTGATATTTTGTTTAGCCTTCTTGAATTTTCCTTTTCTTGATTTCCCCACCTAACAATTAATCTCATGTCCCCATTACAACCAAAATAAAAGACCTCTTGATTCTTATGTGTTTTCATTAATAAAGTAGAGATTTGGTTAATAGTCAAGCTTATGGTAGGGTACCTTCCTTGAGGAAATTGAGTGAATTGTCATTTACCCTTAAACATTTGAGTGAGGTGAGAAGAGTGCCCGAATTAGTAAGAGATATGAATTTGGGGAACCTAAGCTTCTAATTGGACTTGAAATTGATTGTCTCTTGGTTTCTTATTGAATAGGCCTATTACTTGGATTTATTACTCGGGTTCAAGGTTCACTGTCCATGCTCTGATAGATTATCTTTTCTGGCCTTAGTTATTGCTTGAGGACAAGCAAAATCTTAAGCTTGGGGTAGTTTGATGAGTGTGATTTCACCTCATATTTCCTTGACATTTTGCATGCATTTTCATATAGTTTAGGCTAATTTAATTTGATTTTTGTTATTTTTTTACCTTGGAACGGGTAAGGTGGTTTTGTGGTGTTTGTGTGCAGGAATTGAAGATTAAAATGGTCAGAGTCAGTTATGTTGAAGTTTGCACAAAGATGGAGCTTGAAGAGCAAGAAAATTGAGCCAATCAGAGCCCATCACGGCCTAGCCGTGACAGCCATCACGGCCATGATCGAGTAGAGCTGAAAAGAAAGAATGGAAAAGTCGGAGCTGATCACGGTCAGGTCGTGATGGCCATCACGGCCGTGACATACCAACTGAACCAGACCCTCACAGGCATAATTGATCACGACTAGGCCGTGATGGTGGTCACGGCCGTGACATACCCAGCAGTGGAGCCGTTTCCAAGTCAGAACCCATCACAGCCTGTCCGTGACAGGCATCACAGCCGTGACGTGCAATATCTGTAATTTTAAAACCTGATTTGATCTGTAATTGCTTGGGATTCAAGTTACCCTACTTTATAGATAGAGCAATTAGGCTCGAAAATAGGGGACTGGACTGCTACCCATAGGCAAAAATTATGATTTCTCTTCTTCTCAATCTCTTCTCTTCTCTAGGGTTTTCTTTTTATGCTATTGTTAATTAAGATTGCTATGATCATGGCAATACTTGAGTAGTAGTATTATTTCTAGGAATTGGGGCTATGCCTAAGATTTGTTTATGGTGATGAATTGATGTTTGGTTTCTTGTTAATTTCAATTTTGATTTCGATTTGATTCCTATTGCTTTAATTACTTGTAAATACGGTGGCCACTTATTTGTTTGTCGTAGATACACTAAGGACAAACTTAGCGGTGAACTTAGGTATCGGATCTATAGGAATCAAACTTAGGACTTAAATCACCAGAGTTAGAAGAGGTCCTTCGAGGGTTCACTGAATTGTCACAAAGCTTAATGGGTTCGATTTAAATTCAATTACCACGAGAGTAGGGGTTGGTTTATTTGGGCACGGTTCTTGTATCCCGAGAGGGAACATTAACTTCTTCAGGATAAATTCACCTTCAAAGCAATCTTGATTATTAACAAGAGGGGTAGTCAATTTAGTAGCATGAGCAGTCTTGTTGGTAACCTAATTCATGGAGATCTCCTTTAATTTGAAAAGCTCCATATTTGATTTGTTAACGATTTTATTTGATTGCGTTTTAATTACTAGATTTGTTAGTTAACCTGATTTCAAAAACCAATCTTTTCCAAATATTTTTCTTGTTCAGTTTAATTAGTTTAATAATTAATTGTTATTTAAGATCACGGTCTCTGTGGTTCGATCTTTTTATTACTTGACGACGAAGCCATACACTTGCGGATTCGCGCCCATCACTGAGCCAAGGAGTGAAGCTAGAACTGCAGTGCCTAGAGCTGAATGGACTCAAGAGCAGAAAAGCCAACATCAACTAAACTTGAAAGCTAAGCACTATCTCATGTGTGCTATCACCAGATCTGAGCATGACAAGGTTCATAGTTGCAACACAGCTAAAGAAATCTTGGATACTCTTGCGCTAGCTCGTGAAGGTTCCTCATAAGTGAAGGAATCAAAGATAAGCATGCTGGTTCACTAGTATGAGCTACTCAAGATGGCTGATCATGAAACTATAGACCAAATGTTTGGAAGATTCCAAACAATCACCAACAGTCTCAGGTCTCTTGGAAAGGTCTATGAGAATATAGATCATGTGAGAAAATTTTTTAGAAGTCTCTCAAAGCAGTGGAGACCTAAGGTAACTGCTATCTAGGAAGCAAAGAATCTGAATACTCTTTCTCTGGAAGAGCTCCTGGGGTCATTAAAAGTTCATGAACTTGAACTTAATGAAGAGGAAAACTCCAGAAAAGGAAAGTCCATTGCCTTAAAGGCCAAGAAAGCTGGTTCCTCAAAGATGCTTAAAGTTGCTGAGTCCTCAGATGAAGCTGATTCATCAAATAATGAAGATGACTCAGATGAGGATGAACTATCTTTCATCTCCAGAAAATCCAACACATGTGGAGAAAGAAAGGTTGATTCAGAAGGAAGCAGTACAACAAAAAGTTCTCCAAGGAGAAGTCAGACTCCAAGGAGAAAGGCCCACCCCCGTGTTTTGAATGTAAGAAACCAGGACACTTCAAAGCTTCGTCCAAAGCTGAAGGAGAAAAAGAAATTCTTCAAAAACAAGAAAGGCTTGATGGCTACATGGGAGGATATTGACCTGTCTTCTTCAGATGAAGAAGATGGTGCATGAGAAGAAGCAAACATTTGCTTCATGGCTGACACTGCATCAGAAAGTGAATTCACTGATACTGAGGTAATAGAATCTGATCCATCTACTCTTCAAACTATTTTTGATGAAATGCTGCATGAATCATGCATACTGTCTAAAGAGTATAAGAGTCTCAAAAAGAAGTTTATTAAACTTTCTAGGGGTTATGATAAGGTCTGCACAGTAAATCAAAACCTTAAGGATGAGAATGAAAAATTAAAATCAAACAATGTTAGTCTGACTGACAAGACTAAGTGTAAGTCTAATAGCTCTTGTGAAGTTGAACAACTCAAACAAGATGTGACATACTTGACAGACTCTGTCAAAAATAGTTGGTAGCTCAGATAAATTAAATCTTATATTAAGATATTCTAGATCACCACATGACAAATCTGGCATTGGTTATGATAAAGAGAAGCAAGATGCATCTTTGAGTAAACCAAAATTTCATGCATAATATAAGGATGATATAATATAAGGATAATATAAGCATAATACAGAGACCGTGATCTCAAATCGCAACTAATTATCAAATAGATGAAACTGGATGATATAAAGGGATTTTGAAAAGGTTTTTGATATTTGAAATAAGAGATAACTTATAAAATCAAATAAGGAATGCAATCAAGTAAAACAGAAAGTAAATCAATTTATGGTTTTTCAGATCTAAATGGATTCCTAGGAATTTGGGTTACCAACAAGGTTGTTTATGTTACTAAATTGATTACCCCTTTGTTAATTATTGAAATTGCCCTGAAGGCGAATTTATCCTCAAATAGTTAATGCTCCCTCTCGGGTTACAAAAACGTGCCCAATTAAACCAACCCCTACTCTCGTGGTAGTCGAATTTAGATTGGACCCTTTACGCTTTGTGACAATTTGTTGATCCTCGAAGGACGGCTTCTAACTCTCGCGATTTCAGTCCTAAGTATGATTCTATAGATCCGACACCTAAGTTCACCGCTAGGTTCCTCCTTAGAATATCTACGTCACGCAAATAAGCGGCCGCCGAATTTACGAGTAATTAAAACACTAGAAATCAGATCTAAAGTAAAATCGCAATTAACAAAGATAAAACATCAATTCACACCATAAAAACAAACCTTGGGCATAGCCCCAATCCCTAGAAATTAAGCTACTACTCAAGCCTTGTCATGGTGATGACAAGCTTGGTTAACAACAACATGAAAATAAAAATAAGAGAAGAGAGGAGGAGGAAGAAGAAGAGAGAGATCCTAAATTATAGCCTAAGAGTAGCAGCCCAGAAGTCTTCTTTAGTCTCTTCTCAGATGCCTTATTTATAGATTTGGGAAGTTTGAATCCCAATCTAACACAAATTCAGATCCAAATCAGTTGCTTCAAATCCAAGTAATGCGCGTCACGGTCGTGATGGCCATCACGGCCAAGCCGTGATGGATTCTGCCTTGGGCGCTTCTTCAATTTTTGGTCTGTCACGGCCGTGATGCTCATCACGGTTAGGCCGTGATCAGTTCTTCCTGTGAGGGTTTGGTCCAGCTGACATGTCACGACCGTGATGGGCATCACGGGCAGGCCGTGACCAGTTCTGACTTTTGCCTTCTTTCTTTTCAGTTTTGCTCGATCATGGCCGTGATGCTCATCACGGCTAGGCCGTGATGGGCTCTGCTTGGCTCATTTTCTTCACTTTTCAAGCCCTATCTTCATCCAAACTCCATCATGGTTGATCCTGATCATTTAATCCTTAATTTCTGCAAAACAACACCACAAAACTGCCTTACCCGTTCCAAGGTAAAAACTAACAAAAATCAAATTAAATATGTCTAAACTATATGAAAATGCATGCAAAATGACAATGAAATATGAGGTGGAATCACACTCATCAAATCACCCTAAGCTTAAGATTTTGCTTGTCCTCAAGCAACCACCAATGCCAGACAATATAAATAATCAGAGCATTATAGTGAACCAAGAACCCGAGTAACTAATCCAAGTAACAGGCATATTCAATAAGTACCCAAGAGATAGTCCATTTCAAGTCCAATTAGAAGCTTAGGTTTCCTAAATTCATATTCTTATTGATTCGGGCACTCTTCTCACCTCACTCAAGTGTTTAAGGGTATATGACAATTCGCTCAATTTCCTCAAGGAAGGTACTCTACCATAAGCTTGACTATTAACCAAATCTCTACTTTATTAATGAAAACACATAAGAATCAGGAGGTCTTTTATTCTAGTTGTAACGAGGCCATGGGATTAATCGTTAGGTGGGGAAATCAAGAAAAGGAAATTTCAAGAGGGTTAAACAAAATATCAACATTGCAAAGCATGACAACCTTCTAAAATACCTTTTTGGCTTTGATTCATTTTTCCACCTTTCTTTCCTTCTTTATTTTATTTCTCACTTTCTTTTGTCACCCCCTTCTCCATATTATTATTTTTGTTGTTTTATTTTATTTATTTGGACAAGGGAAGATTTTCAATTCAAGAGAAATATTTTCTAACTTTCTCATCCCATACTTTTTCAAACTACCTTTTTACCCTTTTTGTAATACTTTAAAAGGTGTCATACCAAGCATTATTCATCAAAGTAATTCAAGGTACCAAGAAAAGTATTTTATTCTTTTAGGCTCAAAATTGGGCAACTAAGGGGTAGCATTTAATCAATAAAAGCTCAGAAGGCCGAAAAAAATACCTAGTGCCTCAATTATTCTAAAAAATGTTTTATAAAATTTTTAAGTTTCAAAACAGTTTCAAGTCAAGTTCTAGAGAATACAATCCAAGAGGAATAAAACACTCTATCACAAAGAATGGGGTAGATTTAGTGAGTACCCCTTTTTGGCTCAAAAATCTCACATTTAGTAGTTTAACATCAATGAGAAACACAAATCTAGAGAACCACATGCTAATTATCAATTATCAAAAGATCATATCAAGAATTTTTATTTTTAGCCTTATCACAAGAATAAAAAAATTGGGTTCAAAAATTCACTATCTCAATTTATTTGGCACCAAGTTCTCACAATTGGATGCAAACTCTAAGAAAAGGGCAATCTAATCATGTGATCATGCAAAACTATGCCTATATGAGTGCAACATGAAAAATGCAAAAATGCACAAATACCCCTACCCCAAGCTTAAAAACTTACATTGTCCCCAATGTAAATAATCAAGTCGGAGAGAGGAGAAAAATGGAACAACTCACCGAGGTGGTAGCGGGTGTTGGCTCACATGCCTAGTCAAATATTGTAGGAAATTGTATCACGACTGTGATGGGTATCACGGGCAAGCCGTGATCAATTCTGGTCTTCAGGAGCTGGCCTGTCACGGCCGTGACCTGTATCACGGCTTGGCCGTGATACTCTCTGATCTTCAGGGTCCTTCCCATCACGCCCATGATGCTTATCACGGCTGGGCCGTGATCCTTTCTGGTCTTCTTGGTTATCTCATCACGACCGTGACCACTGTCAAGGCCTAGGCGCGATGACTTCTGACTTTGTTTGTCCCTGCCCTTTTTGCTCTTCCTTCCTTCTTAGCCTGAAAACAGTTGACAAATCTATTAATTGATGATTTTTTTTCCTCTTGATCTTCTCAAATTATTCAAGAGCTAAATTCAAAAACAAATGGAAAAGGTAAAGAAAACTTGGGTTGACTCCCAAGAAGCGCTTATTTACGGTCTTAAGCTTGACCATACTTCCTTCAGTCAACCGGGGTCGGCTGGGCGTAGAAGTGCAGGAACACTTTTCTTCCATGGAACTCCTTCAAAGAGCCGATTCTGCTCATATGGCCAATTGCGCTTCCTCTTCGCTCTTTTCACTCTAAGCTTCATGGCCTTACTCCTTCCCGGCGGAAGTTTTGTTACCGCATGATGAGCAACTCCAACTTCATCACTACTGGGTGCATCATTTGCCATGTAAATCTTCGGAGTTGCTTCCATGTTGAGCTCTTCCTTTACCACTGGAGACGTTATATCGATCCTGCACATATGACTCACAAAAGGAGGGTTGTTATATGAGTTAGTCAATTTAAAATCTACCCTACCTTCCTCTACATTCAGAGAGAGTTTGTCATTCCTTACGTCTATTATTGCTCCAGCGGTGGCCAAGAATGGCCTTCCTAAAATGATGGGGAATTCAGAATTCCCTTTCATATCCAATACCGGGAAATCGGTAGGGATGAAAAATTTCCCTACCTTTACAGGAACATTCTCTAGTATGTCTAGAGGAGTTCTAATTGAGCCATCCGCAAATTGTAAGGAGAATTTGAATGGACTCAACTCTTTGGTTCCCAACCTTTCCAAGATAGTGAGCAGCATCAAGCTCGCACTAGCCCCTAAGTCACATAAGGCTTGGTCTATTTGTATCTTTTCAATTGAGCAAGCGATAGAGAAACTACCTTGGTCTTTCAGTTTAGGAGGAATATTAGCTTCTATATCTACTTGCTTTCTCTTGACCAACCTTTGTGGGAAAGGTATCGGGGGTTGATACGGTGGTGGAGGGACATACTTTGGTTCTGGCTCTTCATCCTCACTCATGTCCTCCTCACATTCCACATACTTTTCAACCACCCCAAGCTTATCATCCCTCAAGTATATGGCATTACAATGTTCATTGGGATTAGCTTCGGGTTGGCCCAGGAACGTACCCTTTGGTCTAGAGTATGTGCTGGCTTGTTGGGCAATCTGAGTTTCTAGCATCTTCTTGTGGATGGCTAAGTTATCTACCTTAGATGCTAGCTCTTTTATTGCCTCGTTTACTGCCCTACCTTGTTGTCTAATCTCTTCATTTTGTTTTGTTTGAGTTTCCACAAAACTTTCCAATAAAGACTCGAGTTTAGACTTCTGTACCTGAGGATACCTCGCTGCGGGTTTCCTATTACCTTGGCCTTCTTGGAACTCGTGGTTCAGCGTGTTGCTATAGTTCCCATAGGAGAGGTAAGGGTTGTTCTTCCTTCCTTGGTTGTAAGGATTTGGGGGAGCATAATTGGGCAACTTCGGGTTCGTGTCGTAGAAGTTGTGACAAGAGTTCACTTGTTCCCCCGAAGCGCCGGATCCATGAGCAATACCACGTGGGCACTTCATTATGTCATGTCCCTGCATTCCACAAATCTCACAAACAATGTTAGTAGCACCTATTAAACTCACGTTAGCCCTTTCAAGCCGATCAAACCGTTTATTTAGTGAGTCTATTTTAGACATAATAAGATCAGTGCTATTCATTTCAAACTTACCCCCCAAAATCTTTTTCGGGTTATTACCTCTTTCTGAACCCCATTGGTGGTAGTTGGTGGCCATGTTTTCAATGATGTTGAATGCCTCAGTCAGTGGCCTATTCATAAAGGCTCCACCAGCTGCAGAATCAAGTGACACCTTGGAAGAGTAATCCAATCCGTTGTAGAAGGTGTGCACTAATAACCACCTCTCGAGTCCATGATGTGGGCAAGACTCCAGCAATCCCTTGTAGCGATCCCAAGCTTCTGACAAGCAATCTCCATCCTTTTGGAAGAAGCCGGTGATCCGGGCTCGTAGGTAAGCCGTCTTGGAGGGAGGGAAGAATTTCTCCAAGAATGCCTGCTCCAGTTGGTCCCAAGTCGATAAGGTATTAGTGGGCACTCGTTTCAGTCAAGCTTTTGCTTTTCCAGTAGGAGAGGAGGGGAACAACCTCAAACGAATAGCATCAACCGGGGCGTTTTGAATTCTAACTGCATCGGTGAACTCCAAGAATGTCTCCACGTGATCAGTCGGGTCTTTCGAGGGCAGTCCTCTGAATTGATGTTGCCTAATCATGTTGATTAGCATAGGCGGTATAGTGTAGTTCTACACCTCAATCTCTGGCCTAGCAATCCCAGTTCGCAAACCCCTAGCATTTGGGGCTACATAGTCCTTCAACGGTTTCATATCCGGGAGATTCTCCATGAGTGGAATGGGAATCAACCTCTCTCTCTCTCTTTGTAGTCTCCTACGTCTTTGAAAGGTCCTTTTGACTTCGGGGTCGACCTCACTAAGGTTTCCAAGACTTAGTGATCGTTGCATAAAAAAGAAAACAACACAGAGAGATAGATGCTCTAGAAGGAAAGAGAGAATTTTTTTTTAATAATAACAAAAATCAGTTAAAAAGAAAGAAAGAAAGAAAAGGTCTAGAAAAATAAATTTAAAAATTAAATTGAGATTCGAGGAAGCATAGTCCCCGGCAACGGCGCCAAAAACTTGATGTCGTGCGAGTGCACATGCGATCCGGCAAGTGTACCAAATTGTCGCCATGTAATAAAAGATATCGATCCCACAGAGACCGTGATCTCAAATCACAACTAATTATCAAATCGATGAAACTGGACGATATAAAGGGATTTTGAAAAGGTTTTTGATATTTGAAATAAGATATAACATAGAAAATCAAATAAGGAATGCAATCAAGTAAAACAGAAAGTAAATCAATTTATGGTTTTTCAGATCTAAATGGATTCCTAGGAATTTGGGTTACCAACAAGGTTGTTTATGTTACTAAATTGATTACCCCTTTGTTAATTATTGAAATTGCCCTGAAGGCGAATTTATCCTCAAATAGTTAATGCTCCATCTCGGGTTACAAAAACCGTGCCTAATTAAACCAACCCCTACTCTCGTGGTAGTCGAATTTAGATTGGACCCTTTACGCTTTGTGACAATTTGTTGATCCTCGAAGGACGGCTTCTAACTCTCGCGATTTCAGTCCTAAGTCTGATTCTATAGATCCGACACCTAAGTTCACCGCTAGGTTCCTCCTTAGAATATCTACGTCACGTAAATAAGCGGCCGCCGAATTTACGAGTAATTAAAACACTAGAAATCAGATCTAAAGCAAAATTGCAATTAACAAAGATAAAACATCAATTCACACCATAAAAACAAACCTTGGGCATAGCCCCAATCCCTAGAAATTAAGCTACTACTCAAGCCTTGTCATGGTGATGACAAGCTTGGTTAACAACAATATGAAAATAAAAATAAGAGAAGAGAGGAGGAGGAAGAAGAAGAGAGAGATCCTAAATTATAGCTTAAGAGTAGCAGCCCAGAAGTCTTCTTTAGTCTCTGCTCAGATGCCTTATTTATAGATTTGAGAAGTTTGAATCACAATCTAACACAAATTCAGATCCAAATCAGTTGCTTCAGATCCAAGTAATGCGTGTCACGACCGTGATGGCCATCACGGCCAAGCCGTGATGGATTCTGCCTTGGGCGCTTCTTCAATTTTTGGTCTGTCACGGCCGTGATGCTCATCACGGCTAGGCCGTGATCAGTTCTGCCTATGAGGGTTTGGTCCAGCTGACATGTCACGGCCGTGATAGGCATCACGGGCAGGCCGTGACCAGTTCTGACTTTTGCCTTCTTTCTTTTCAGTTTTGCTCGATCATGGCCGTGATGGTCATCACGACTAGGCCGTGATGGGCTCTGCTTGGCTCATTTTCTTCACTTTTCAAGCCCCTTCTTCATCAAGCTCCATCATGGTTGATCCTGAGCATTTAATCCTTAATTTCTGCAAAACAACACTACAAAACCGCCTTACCCGTTCCAAGGTAAAAACTAACAAAAATCAAATTAAATATGTCTAAACTATATGAAAATGCATGCAAAATGACAATGAAATATGAGGTGGAATCACACTCATCATCATAGTAGACGAATACACTAGATGGACATGGTTTATGTTCCTTGCTCACAAGGATGAGTCATTCAAGGTCTTTTTTGTCTTCTGCAAACGTGTACCGAATGAAAAAGGCATGTGTATAGCTTCAATTAGAAGTGATCATGGGGGAGAATTTGTCAATGAGCTATTCCATGAGTTTTTTGAAGAAGGTGGTATTCAACACAACTTCTCAATACCAATAACACCACATCAAAATGGTGTGGTAGAGAGAAAGAACGGATCTCTTCAAGAGATGTCTAGGACTATACTCAATGACAATTATGTCCCTAAGCACTTCTGGGATGCAGCTGTGAACACTGCCTGCTACATTCCGAACAAAATATACATTAGAACTATTCTGAATAAGACTCCTTATGAATTGTGGAAAGGTAGAAAACCCAACATTTCATATTTCCACCCTTTCGGATGTAAATGTTATATTTTGAATACAAAAGATCAACTTGGTAAATTTGATGCTAAAGTAGATAATGGAATCCTTCTAGGATTTTCTGAAACATCAAAAGGCTTTAGAGTTTATAATTCTAGAACTCTAGTTGTAGAGGAATGTATTCATGTAAAATTTGATGACAAACAGCCTGATAAGAGACTATCAGAGCTAGATGAAGCTTTTGCAGATCTTGATCTAAATATTTCAGGAGAGAAACCAGAAATCAAGACTGATATCCAAGTAGACGACTCTTCTCAACAACAACCAGAAACATCTACCTCTCAACAGGAAAATGCTCAGAAATCTTGGTATTTTAGAAATTACCATCCTCAAGATCAAATCATTGATGACCCCAATGACAAGCTAAGAACTAGGTCAACCTTCAGATAACAAAGTGATTCTGCTCTTGTCTCTGAATGTGAACCGAAGACAGTGGACGAAGCTCTACTGGACGAAGGATGGATTCTTGCTATGTAAGAAGAGCTAAATCAGTTTGAGAGAAGTGAAGTCTGGACGCTTGTACCCCTACCTGAAGACAAGTCAGTCATTGGAACAAAGTGGGTCTATAGAAACAAGCTTGATGAAGATGGTAAGGTTGTGAGAAACAAGGCAAGACTGGTTGCTCAAGGCTACTCTCAAGAAGAAGGTATAGACTACACTTAAACTTTTGCACCTGTTGCTAGGCTAGAATCTATAAGAATTTTAATATCGTTTGCTGCACATCATAGCTTTATGCTTTTTCAAATGGATGTTAAAAGTGCCTTCTTAAATGGCTTTATTAATGAAGAAGTATATGTCATGCAACCTCCTGGCTTTGAAAATACAAATCACCCTGAACATGTTTATAAACTTAAGAAAGCATTGTATGGACTCAAACAAGCTCCTAGAGCTTGGTACGATAGGTTAAGTTCGTTTCTATTGGAAAATGGTTTTAACAGAGGAAAAGTGGACACAACTCTATTTAGAAAAACTATTAAGTCAGATTTCATTATAGTACAGATTTATGTTGATGATATCATTTTCGGTGCTACTAATTAATCTCTATGCAAGGAATTTTCTAAGTTAATGCAGAAAGAATTTGAAATGAGCATGATGGAAGAACTCAAATTCTTCCTTGGACTTCAAGTTAAACAGTCTATGAACGAGGTGTACATCTATCAGACTAAGTATACAAAGGAACTTCTAAAGAGGTTTAATATGGATGATTGCAAACCAATGAATACTCCTATGCATCCCACTTCAATACCGAACAAAGATGATAAAGAGAAAAAGGTAGATCAAAAGGTATGTAGAGGTATGATAGGATCTCTTTTATATCTGAATGCATCTAGGCCTGATATAATGTTCAGTGTTTGCTTATGTTCTCGTTTTCAATCTGATCCTAGAGAGTCTCATCTCTCAGTAGTTAAGAGAATATTTAGATATTTAAAAGGTACTACTAATCTGAGCTTGTGCTTTAAGAAAAATGATGATTACAGATTAGTTGGTTTTTGTGATGATGACTATTGGAGCTAACCTAGTATCATGGTCAAGCAAAAGGCAAAGTAACATTGCTCTATCAACTGCTGAAGTAGAGTACATATCAGCTGCAAGCTGCTGCTCACAACTTCTATGGATCAAACATCAATTGGAGGACTACAATGTATTTGAAAGTAGTATTCCACTTATGTGTGATAATACTGCTGCAACCAATTTATCTAATAATCCAATATTGCATTCTAGAGCTAAGCATATAGAAATAAAACATCATTTTATTAGGGATTATGTGCAAAAAGGTGTGTTTGTTGTTCAATTTGTAGATACTGACCACCAATGGGCAGATATCTTCACTAAACCTCTTGCAGAGGACAGATTTATCTTTATAAGAAAGCATTTAAATATGTTGTATGTGGATTGAGCAAGTATATTTATTGTTATTTTGGTCGTCCATTGCATGTTTTCTTTGCACGTCCACTTGTCATGACGTTTAGAGCAAGTAAAATCTACGCGTCCACTACCTATGCCTTTACACGTCCACTCTTAGTCTTGTGTGGACTGGTCTATGCACACATTTATTGCTTATATTAATTTGTTCTTGAACACATTTATATAAACGCTTCTCTTTCCTTGCTGAGTCAGCTACCCTCATCAATCCCATTAACTTTTTACGGTCCCAAGATTATCAACGTTGCACACTTAATGATATGTATTGTCATTTTTTTTTGGAAACTGTTGGTTTTCAAAAATCTTTAAAAGTAATCTCTTTCCCTCTGAAAATCTTTTCGCATCTCTTCATCCCTATCAAACTCTCTCTCCGAACCTTTCGAAATCTCTATCTCCCTTGTTCTTCCAAAACTCATCTTTCTCAACAATGGCGTCAACCACTGCTCCCGTGCCTACTTTTGCAGCTGACACTATGTCTATATCCGTGGAACATCACTTTAACTTTGGAATTCTACAAGAATACAATATAGATATGAGTAAGTTCATTAACGCTACTGGATGGGATGGAATCTTTCTGGAAAAGGTCTCGATGTATCTAGACTTGATAAGGGAATTCTAGAGGAGACCAAAGATCTCTGAAACAGAAGTTGTTGGATTCGTGCTAGGAAGGAAAGTGGTAGTATCAGAGAAAACCATCTCTGATGCGATTGCTTGTGCTCAAGAAGGATTGGTCTTCACTGAAAACTGGGAAGAAGACTTAGGTGGTCGAGAGACAATTGTTGTTACCCTTATAAGGCAAGACAACATGAGAAATCATTCTTCGAAATCCTATGAGATGAAAGATCAGATAAGGATTCTTCACTAGATTCTGAACAAGGTGGTGCTGCATAAGATTGGCTCTAAGGACAACTTATCAGCTCTTCACAAGTTCTGCCTTTGCCATCTGGTTTTTGAAACCAAGATTAACCTACCAAGGATCCTATTTCATCGCTTCAAGGATGCCATTACCAACAGAGAATCTGCTTCTCACATTACTTTCACTCATCTCTTGTCAAAAATTCTCAAGCAGCAAGGCGTGTACGATATTCTAAGTGCAAAGCCTAAGAATGAACAAGAAAGACTCCTTCGTGAGAAAGGATTGCAAGCTGTTGACTTTGGCCGAGTTAATCTCAGTGGCATGCAACTCAGCACTTACAAGCAAGTAGAGTCGGCAAAGCTTGAAGAGAAAATGAAGATTAAGGAAGAGTCACTTGAGGCTAACGATGCTGCAATTCTTGGTTTAAAGAAAGTAACCAAGAGGAAGACTGTGGCTGTGAGGCAACCCATTCTAAAGAAGACTACTAGAGGATCTGTCCCTTATGTATCTTCTGGTGATACTCTCCACCTGCACCAAAAAGGAAAAGGAAAGTCATCATGTCTGAAAAAGAAGATGACGATGAACTTCCAATGCTGCCATTCTAGAAAAACAAGTTGCTGTTGTTGTTGGTCCAATAGCCAAGAAGAAGAGGCAACCAGCAAAGAGGGCTAGAACAACCTTGACTTCTGATGTAGTAATCTTCGATGATGGTCCTGTTAGGTTAGCAGTAGATAAATTAGTATCTAATTTAGTAACTCATGCTGATAATGTCTCTGCTTCACATGATGTGGATGATGCTTATGTCCTTACCCTGCCACAATCACCACCCTCACCACTACCACATACAGACAATAGCATTACCATTGGAGCCCCCTTTCTAAAACCCTTGAAAACTTTATTTCCACCCATAATTCCCTCTTCCACTCTCTATACTGCCAAATCTGAAAATTGGGCCAAAGTACATAAAGAATGGAAAATACTATTCCACACCATTCCAAAAGAACCAGAACTCATTCTAACTAGGTGGTATCCGCTGGCTGAGTATGAGTATGAACCCTTCAACATCTATCCATACTGGGTCAACCCTGAACCCCAAACTCCAACTGGCCCATTCCCTTCTCAAATGTTCAATGAACATAGACCTCTCCTCAACCACCTTTCCCAACAAAGATTCCCTATCAGAAAAATCTACCCCAACCTAGTGAAACTTCTACCTCTTAAACCATTCACTGATGGAGTAGAGAGAGTTATCATATCTAACTGGCATACTGATCCAAGCAAGAAGGATATTGGGAGTGTTCTCGAGAAAAGAGCCAGATCCTTCAGGCAAATTCCTTTTGCCATAGATCAGACTACAAAATGGATGACTTTAAAACATCCAAGAATATATGGTGCTGCTGTTGACCAGTTTGTGGACACACTCATGTATGAGACGCTGAAATGGGAATTCAGCTACTTCAGAGCGGACAAGGTTGCACGATCTGTCCCTCCAACCTGGTTAAGACACTTCACTTCTATGAATGGTTGAGTCAAGCCCAACAAGATCTGTCCTACGTTGTCAATGATTGGTCTAAACAAGGACAGGAAGCATCCAAGGCACAAAGGAAAGATGCTAGTAGTTGAAGACATTATGCTGGATCTCCATTTTGAACCCTTTGACCACTCACAGATGGATTACACTCAATCCTTGCCAATTGAGATGGTCATTGAGGCTAACTATGCAGGAGCTTTATGGCAATCCCACCTTATTCATTACACCAGAGAAGCCTCCACTTCTGGCCTGACTGCTGAAGAGAAGAAGAAAACTCCACAATTCAGAGGCAGATGTGGACTGATAAGCCTCTGGCTCATCTAGTTTTATAGCTAGTATGACCAGGGTTTTGTGCAAATTATATCGTATTTTCACCCAAATTAGATTAGATTGTCCTCAAGCAAGGTTTTGAGTCTCTAGAGTAGTTTTAAGTTAATTTAGCTAGTTTTAAGTCAAAATAATACACTTATGCTTATTTCCTTGTTTTCAGGTTAAGTAGAAGTTGAGAAAATAAAGAACAGGGGATTCGCCCCGCGAAGGACTCGCTCGCCACGCGACCCCGAAGCCTGACTGTTCCAAGAAATTGCTAAGTCTCTGGGTCGCCTCGCGAAGAAGGTCTCGCCCCGCGAGTCTTCCAAACCTGAAAAAGTCAGAGACGATCACGGCTTGCCCGTGTTGAAGGTCATGGCCGTGGCAGTTTTGAAGTTGAAGAGTCTCGCCTCGCGAGCATCCATTCGCCTCGCGAGTCTGGAAGTCAGAGAGCATCACGGTTAGGCCCTGATGGCCATAACGGGCGTAAGGAGGAAACTCTTCATATCCTCGCCTCGCGAGAGACACTTCGCCTCGCGAGAATGCCAAGGGTTGCTGACAGTTCATGAAATTCGCCTCGCGAATGGTTGTTCGCCTCGCGAGCCATCCGACTTCGAATTTGTATAAAAGGCTGTTCTGAATATTTTGTAAAGACTTTTGCTTCTCCATTTTCTGTTTTACACTTTTCTCTGTGATTTCGTTTGTGTTATGGAGAACTAAATTCTTAGGATTGATCTATTGTAATTGATTTCCACATACTTGAGGTTCTTATACTTTCCTGTTTTGTATGCTTTTCCCTCTTCAATGCCATGCCTTGTATTTCTGTTTGTTTAATTCAGGAGTATAATGCATTGTATTGATTTATTTCCGGTGATATCATGTTCCTATAATCAATCGCGTTTGTTTAATTCGCGTGTGTAATGCGTTCATGTTCGTTTAGTTCATGAGGGCTTAACCCCGTTTGTTTAATTCGGGAATAGGGACATGTATCTCAGCGAGTAGTTTCGTTTGTAAATTGTTGCTACAACCGGGAGGGGATAAGAATTTGCTTAGGGCTTGGAAATTGTATGAACCTATGATAGTGGGAAATCAAGAACAATAGATTAATCTGTTTTTGACTATTGATAACCTCCTTGAACTGTTTGTTTTCAATCGCTCTGTCTCTAATATTTTGTTTGTTTCTTATTTGCACTCCAACCCAAACCCCCCCCCCCCCCCCCCCAAAACTTATTTTTTTTGTGAAAGATAATATTCTCAGAGTCCTTGAGAGACGACATCCGAGTTGTCGTACTATACTACAGTTTTAAACCCGCTCGTCCTTTTTGGCGCGTGCGCGACAGCGCGACCATGGACTCTCTAATGTCAGATATATGATCTTCAAGAATCTGTGGGGTATGCCAATAACCAGTCGTGATGTGGAAATTACTATTCCAATTCACTGGGCAAATGATATCCCTGAGCCAATTCTACAATATGATTTTTCCTCAGCTTCAACCTCATCCTCTGAGCATACAACAGAAGAATTAGTTGTAGAAGGCCCTGTGTAACACCCAAGTTTTTACACATGATTAATTATTTTATTTGGATGTCTATGTTTATTTTGTTATGTGGTTTAGTTGAGCAATTAAATTGCTCTCTTCAAATTATTTTATCGGGTGCGTTAGCACTGACTTATTTCAGTGAATGCACGCTTACTAGACAATAAATTACATTATTGTCACTATTATTACCAGTACAGAAAAGTGTTTTAAATAATATGATTGAAAGAAAAGTATTTTCATATTTATCCTATTTAATTTTAGACTTGAAAATAAACTGTTTTGACATTAATCGGAGATTCAATTTTGGACCGAGTATTTTCTTAGTTGATCAGTTCAACTATTAATCTTTACTCTAATTTGAATTTCGAAATCATATATTTATCAATCTTTATTTTTAGATTCCAAAAAGTGAAAACATGTTTATTTTAGGCTTAATATTTATCACTCATTTTGTACCTACTAGTACAAAAATCAGAAATTCTCTCTCCTCTCCCCCTTAATGACGCGTAACCCCCATTCTCTTTCTTTATTTCTTTTTCTTCTTCTTTCTTCCTCTTTCTCCTTTCTTCTTTCTTGTTCTCTTCTTCCTCTTGACTCTATCTCTCTCTTCCTCCCCAACTCCATTCATCTCCTCCCCTCTTCCTTGCTCTACTCAGATGGCCGCTGCCACCCCAAGCACCGTCCCCGGCCGCCGCTAGCGATGGGAGGACGAAGATCGCGTCCCTGCACGCGGCTGTTGCACTGTCTGGTGGCGAAACCACCTCCCTCCACCGCACAAGGAGCCGCACGTCGCATTAAGGGACTCGTCGGTCGTCGTTCGCTACTGGGAGGAGGCAGCTCGCGTCTCTGCATGAGCTCCTCGCCATTGCTGCGCGGTCTCGCATTGGAACTGCCACCCACCGCCGTTCTCAACCGCGGTAGATCTGACCAGTCGCCTCTCATGGTGGTTCCGCCACCTTCATCAACTTCTTCCTCTTTCCTCTCATTCTCTGAACTTCAGTTCGTTTTTGTTTGTCTTAGTGGTGCAGAATGGAGCTCCACCGCCGTCCCCCGTCATGGCCATCGTCCGCCGCCGCTAGAAGCATCACAGCACCACTACCCTTTCTTCTTGTTGGGTGCGTTGGAATTTCCCTCATGTATTTGTTTAAGATTCAAAATCCCCAAACTTCATTTTGAAACCCTAACCCCAACCCTTTGATTTCATATTTTAATCTTGAAATTAAACCTTGTTTTATGAAATTGGGACTGTGAATTAGTGTTTTCCTAAACCAATTTAATTATTCTTTAGTTAAAAAGAGCTTTCCCCAAATTGTATTTAGGAACCTTAAACCCTAATTTGATTTTCTTTGAAATCGATTGTGTTTCTATAAAATTAACTTTGTTTTATTCAAATTAGGACCTTTAATTTGAGATTTCTAAGTTCAATTTCATGTTTCTCAGACCAAATCAAATGTTCCCCAATTTTAATTATGGATCCTTTTTACCCAAATTGATATTATTGAGAAATCGATTCTATTTACTGAATTGAATGTATGGTTTCTTTTGATTATATGTTTTGAGAATGAAAATTGAATTGGTGAATTTATGTGTTTGTTATCATGTTTGGTTTGTGTCTCTGTGTTGTTGAACACGGCTATGCTTACTTGGTGGAGTAGAGTTTGCACTCTTGGAACTAACGTGAGCATTAAGAAGAGGATCCTTTACTTTGTCTTCAAAGGTAAGGGGAGTTTGCCTAGGAATATTCAATAACTATATGCATGTGTGTATGTGTTTAATTGAGTGTGGTGAATATTATCGTGATATTGAGCCAATACTTGAATAATTTGTTTACTTGAACTATTGTGGTTATTACATGGAGTTGAATATTACTTGATTTAAAAGTGTTATTAATTATATATATGTGATGAACTGTCATTAACTGTAATATTATTATTGTTGTGAATATATTACTGTTGATTAAAGTTTGCGAAGCCGGACTTGACTCTGTGCCCAATGACTATAAGGATTAAAAGCCTTAATAAGCCTTGAATAAAACTTTGAAAGTTTTGGGCTCAATTATAAAAGTTCCTTGTTTAAAGTCTTACTTTAGAAGAATAAGATCTTGTTTTTAGAAAAATGTTGAAGTGATTTTGAGTTGAAGGAAACTACATTTTTATGATCAAAAGTTTTGTACGAGAGAAAACCTTTTCGAACGATGTGTTTTATGAAAAAAAAGACCCTTTGAAAATATTTGACTTTATTACATCAAGGATTTCAAAAGTAAATGAATTTCCAAATGTTTTATAAAAGACTTTATAAAGGGAAAGATTTTCTCCTAAATGATTTATAAACGTTCCAATTACTTGAATAAGTGATCGAGGTTTTGTTTTGGTTTTGATTTTCACTGAGAGAAAAGTAAGCACATGTGAAAGAGAATACTAGTTCGCGAGACGTCGCCTCTAGTATTCAGTTGTATGCATGTGATCTGGGATTTGTGTCAAGAATTATACACCAAGGGTCCCAATCTTGATATTATGGGCTAGGAGTCCTGATTTTGGAATTGAGGACTGTGTGTCCTAATTTCGTTGTTATGGGCTAGGAGTCCTTATCAGGTTGAAATAAAACATGGATAAAATTATAATTGTTTCTACGACCACAACCTTGGACTATGGCATCGGTCTAAGGTGTTGTGATTGAGCACTCGGACTGCGTGTCCTGTGTTATTGATTTTCAAGTAATGAAAATTGTGAATAGTCGATAGCTTTGGGCTTCGACAACGGAAAAAAGTGAACACAAAGAAAAGTCTCGATAACGAAAAGTCATTTATTCATATGCATTTCCCCTTAGCAAACGTGCTTGAGTTATCCGAATACCCGCTTAAGATGTGGTATTCGATGAGGTATACATCCGAATGACCATTATAAGGGATTCGTGATGATGTTGATCCGAGCGCATGAGGTGACGGAGACAACTTGCCAACGGGGCGTATGAGTCTGATCAGCTCTTTCTATCTTAATGATAAAACGGTGTTGGTATCTCATGAGATTAAGTTTATAGCCTGATAATTGAAGTGTCATGCATTCTCTTTATAAAACTGATTGATTCGGGAATGAGACCCACTGACATGACACTTGTCATTTTATCTCTGTATAATAATTAAATGTTAATGTGCTGAGGTGATGTATGTAACGTGTATATGGTTGTTGTGTGATATATCCATTTGTCGGTATCTCACCCTTACAGATATATCAGGTTTCTTCGGGTTCGCTATTGTACCCTGGGTACTTTAGTACAGATGGTGCAGAGGAGCCTCCCTAAGTCACTCAGGGACTTAGATCCGGTTGTTTGATGAAGTAATTGATCGTGGAATGGCCACGTGAGTTTTCCTCAGGAATAACTTTTAGAATGACCAGCTTAGGGTTTGAGACTTAGATTATTTTTGATAGTATGTATGAGTATGGCTCAGAGAGCCTTGATTTTAAAATCGAATGTTTATGTCTCGGAGAGCATATCTTTTGAATGAAAACCTAAGTTGTTCCTTTTGGTCTTGTATAGCTTATTGATATAACTATTTTTTTAACATATTACTGTCTGGTCGTATTTGGTGTAACTGGAATTCTGGAATGAAAATGTAATAATTTTAGCAGGTGTTCTTTTACCTGGGATGTCCGAATTACAGAGGAGACTCTGTCGAAATTTTCGTAAAAATACTAACTTTTATTCCAGTATATCTTTAAGTTAAATAGGCCTGCCAGGCTAGGATAGTAAGCCTATGTGTCGACCAAGGCTTAGGTTTGGAGTCGTGACAAAATTTTTTTATACCCAATTTCAGACGCTTACGTACTTATATAAATTATTTTCCGAAAGCAACCAGCAAATTATCTTTTAATTTTATTTCCGCACGTCTTTACAAAGTAATGCCTAAGGGGGGTGTTACAAAGTGGTATCGGAGCTAGTCGAGTCTTTCGGAATCTTTGGGGAATAGGTCTATTATGTTTTTATTGTGTGATCTCTGGTTGGCTCTTGTTTAAATTGTTTCTTGTTGAAGCAATGTGTGTTGACGCACAAGTATATGTCTTCTTGATGGTTTTCCAAGGGTTTTATGTCCTGGGATATCGTAGATCTTGAATGTTACTTGGGTTCGGGTATGACATTCGATTATCCTTGCGAATCGTGTCAGACATTCGAAATAAGGTGCTTGTGTAAAGGGTTTTTTCGGGAGTGTTCCCTGGAAATATTCTAGGTTTATGGTTAGCAAAGGACATTAATTTTAGATTGATCTAGTTTCTGGATTCAGTCAGATCTCTGTCGCTTTGTGTAGGATGTTGCCTACAAAGCTAAAATGAGTTGGACGATTCGATTCAACTGGAAGATCGGTGGTCTGAACCGTTTGTTAGACGAGTGTTTTCCTTGTGACGCACCAATGTTGTGTGAGGGCTCATGTCATCGTCTGGATTTCTGACAACTAAGTAAAATGATGAATTATGAACAAGTATTCTCTGACTTGCGTAGTTGATTCGGTAAATCAATTGTGAGGAGTTGTTGTCTACTCAAAGTTCGACTTGAAGACGAGTTATTACCAGATGGGAGTGATGACGTATCTAAGATTTTGCATCGTCAAATCAGTTATGAAGAAAGGGCAACCCTTTGTATGTTTGATCGACTGATTAAGTTGTCCGGGATCGTACCCAATTCAAGGTGGACATACTAAGAATGGCTAGAAAGACTTGTATGTTGGTTGCAACCAAGACGAATCGAGTGGATTTCCGATCTTGGGTGAGTGTCTCGTGATTAAGGAACTATCCACTGGACCCTTTGATTCTCTTGTATTTGTCAGTTGACATTTATTTCTCGAATCCTATGATCGTATTAGATAATCACAATGGTGAAGTTTGTATGTGTCGGACAAATTTTCTGATTTTAATTTGAAATCTGTCAGAACTCATGAATTAGTTATGCTAATTCATAAATTTCCGGTTATTCATTTCTTTGTTTGTGAGAAGTCGTACTCACACTTCTAAATAACCCTCGATGTATTAGACATTTGAGTGAATTGATTTAACAGAATCCATTGGTCTGGATAATTTCACATTTTGTTGAGAGAAGTGGTTATGACTATTTCTTGAGTTATAACACAGATAATTTCGTGATAGCAGAAGTTTCTTGGTGAAACTTAGCTTCGTCCCTTCTATTTTTGGTAGAGGTGAAAGTCATCATTTTGCAAATTTTTGTACTAAGAATAAGAATTAATCCTCTTTGGATTAGAAATCATTCACCCTTGATTCCTTAAATCCGCTGGAAGATTCTTGTGGAAGAATGAACTTTATTAGATTCATGTTTGTAAATGTGTATTGATCATGCATTTTTACACCCACGAACCTGATGGAAGGATCTTTTTCCATACTGGATGTTCCTGTATCCTTCAATTAGTGAAATTCTTTTCTATGCTTATGTGAAAGTGAAATCAAGAAAATTTCTTTTCTTGAGAAATTCTTTTATGATCACCAAGGTCATGTCTTATTGCGATTCGAAAGTACTTGTCGTTGTTGATCATCTTCGTTCTACGTATTCTCCAAATATCGTCGATGTGTGACCTATCTCATCAGTCATGAGTTGGGTATCTCCACATCAAGATGTCAGAGTTAGTCGAGTACAGTGAAAAATTGATAGTTTAACAATTGATACCTTCCTTGTTAAGATATTGGCATTCCTTGAATCTTTGTTATGAGTTGCTGAAGGCCTACATGAGTCTTGTTTGAATTCAAGTGATCGTGGATCGACTGGTGAAGTCTACATCAGGCGTTAAGAACCAAGTTGAAGTCAAGTTCAGCTTATCACCCTGAGTTCGATGGTCAAATAATAAGTGATCTAATTCTTAAAAGGTGAGGTTAGTTGAGAGTAAATATAGTACCCAAGTATCGTTATCCCTATAGTAGAATAAATAGGAGGTGATAAGAATTTTGTTGAGGTGTTGATGTGAATGGTACTACGAGAACCCTTAAGTTCAACATCATTGAGCGAGATTATTAAAATGGACCTTATCATGATCGAGGCAGATATATCATTAAAGGAATTTACGGAAAAATGCCTATAATAGTTTTCCTTAAGCTGAACGGAAATAGTAAAGAGGAGTTCTTGAGAAACTAAGTTGTGAGAAGAGGTTGCGAGCCCTGTTTTAGAGTTTGAAAGGTCTGACCGTGATGAAATTTGGAATGGTGGAATAAGTCCAAAGGGAAATGAGACTACAATTGTGTGCTTTGGGTTGAAAGTTGATATATGTGGTAGAGTTAATGTTGAACTTGATGTTCGTCGTGAGGATAAGGTGTTGAAGAAGTTTTGCTAGCGGACTAATTTTGAGGCAAGAAGTGATTAAGTTTTGATTATGTCTTTCGAGTGTAATAAGCTATGGCGAAATGTTTCTAATCTTTGAGGTCTTATTCTGGTAACTATTTGGTGGATGATCCATAGTGGAAACTGGATATTTTAAATCCAAGATTGCCATTGGGGAGTGTCCACCTGGATTTCTTGGCTTTGATTTGGTGCGACTCCTAGCGGCAGTGGCCTCAGAGAAACTCCGTTTTATAAACTCTTTTCTCGGCTGCAAATATATAAGATAAGGGCAAATATATACAAGCACTTCCTTGCATAGTTGATAGAGCCCTGTCTTTAGATGGAGGAATTGTTAGGAGTTGTGTATTTTCCTTGGGCAATAGGGTAGATGTGCATGTGAAATCTCTTAAACCAGGGATATTAACGGGGCTTGAGAACCAAATTGAAAATGAGAGGCAAATGAAGGATATGAAATCGAAGTAGGCAAAAGATTCGGGAGGAACTAAGAAGGGAACGGACTATGTTGGGTGTGGTAAGGTTCAATGTCAATAAGAAAATTGAATTTCTTAGGTTCTTAGTGCAAAGTTTATCATGTGCAACTCAACCTCAGATGTAGTTAAAGTTATAGATGAAAGGAATGAAGAAACAAGAATACAAAGTGAGATTTTAGGGTCAAGGTGTGATTACAAAATCCTGTTTAGTTTCGAGCTACGAAATTTTGAGGACGAGATTTTTTTTAAGAGGGGTAGTATTGTAACACCCTAGTTTTTACATATGATTAATTATTTTATTTGGATATCTATGTTTATTTTGTTATGTGGCTTAGTTGAGTAATTAAATTGCTCTCTTCAAATTATTTTATCGGGTGCGTTAGCACTGACTTATTTCAGTGAATGCACGCTTACTAGACAATAAATTACATTATTGTCACTATTATTACCAGTACAGAAAAGTGTTTTAAATAATATGATTGAAAGAAAAGTGTTTTCATATTTTATCGTATTTAATTTTAGACTTGAAAATAAACTGGTTTGACATTAATCGAAGATTCAATTTTGGACCGAGTATTTTCTTAGTTGATCAGTTCAACTATTAATCTTTACTCTAATTTGAATTTCGAAATCATATATTTATCAATCTTTATTTTTAGATTTCAAAAAGTAAAAACATGTTTATTTTAGGCTTAATATTTATCACTTATTTTGTACCCACTAGTATAAAAATCAGAAATTCTCTCTCCTCTCCCCCTTAATGACCCGTAACCCCCCCTCTCTTTCTTTCTTTCTTTTTCTTCTTCTTTCTTCCTCTTTCCCCTTTCTTCCTTCTTTTTCTCTTCTTCCTATTGACTCCATCTCTCTCTTCCTCCCCAACTCCATTCATCTCCTCCCCTCTTCCTTGCTCTACTCTGATGGCCGCTGCCACCCCAAGGACCGCCCCCGGCCACCGCTCGCGATGGGAGGACGAAGATCGCATCCCTGCACGCGATTGTTGCACTGTCTGGTGGCGAAACCACCTCCCTCCACCACACAAGGAGCCACGCGTCGTATTAAGGGACTCGCCGGTCGTCGTTTGCTACTGGGAGGAGGCAGCTCTCATCTCTGCATGAGCTCCTCCTGGCCATTGCTGCGTGGTCTCGCATCGGAACCGCCACCCACCGCTGTTCTCAACCGCGGTAGATCTGACTAGTCGCCTCTCATGGTGGTTCCGCCACCTTCATCAACTTCTTCCTCTTTCCTCTCATTCTCTGAACTTCAGTTCGTTTTTGTTTGTCTTAGTGGTGCAGAATGGAGCTCCACCGCCGTCCCCCGTCATGGCCACCATCCGCCGCCACTAGAAGCATCACAGCACCACTACCCCTTCTTCTTGTAGGGTGCGTTGGAATTTCCCTCATGTATTTGTTTAAGATTCAAAATCCCCAAACTTCATTTTGAAACCCTAACCCCAACCCTTTGATTTCATATTTTAATCTTGAAATTAAACCTTGTTTTATGAAATTGGGACTGTGAATTAGTGTTTTCCTAAACCAATTTAATTAATCTTTAGTTAAAAAGAGTTTTCCCCAAATTGTATTTAGGAACCTTAAACCCTAATTTGATTTTCTTTGAAATCGATTGTGTTTCTATAAAATTAACTTTGTTTTATTCAAATTAGGACCTTTAATTTGAGATTTCTAAGTTCAATTTCATGTTTCTCAGACCAAATCAAATGTTCCCTAATTTTAATTATGGATCCTTTTTACCCAAATTGATATTATTGAGAAATCGATTCTATTTACTGAATTGAATGTATGGTTTCTTTTGATTATATGTTTTGAGAATGAAAATTGAATTGGTGAATTTATGTGTTTGTTATCATGCTTGGTTTGTGTCTCTGTGATGTTGAACATGGCTATGCTTACTTGGTGGAGTAGTGTTTGCACTCTTGGAACTAACGTGAGAATTAAGACGAGGATCCTTTACTTGTCTTCAAAGGTAAGGGGAGTTTTCCTAGGGATATTCAATAACTATATGCATGTGTGTATGTGTTTAATTGTGGTGAATATTATCGTGATATTGAGCCAATATTTGAATAATTTGTTTACTTGAACTATTGTGGTTATTACTTGGAGTTGAATATTACTTGCTTTAAAAGTGTTATGAATTATATATATATGATGCACTACCATTAACTGTAATATTATCATTGTTGTGAATATATTACTGTTGATTGAAGTTTGCGAAGCCGGACTTGAGTCTGTGCCCAATGACTATAAGGATTAAAAGCCTTAATAAGCCTTGAATAGAACTTTGAAAGTTTTGGGCTCAATTATAAAAGTTCCTTGTTTAAAGTGCTTACTTCAGAAGAATAAGATCTTGTTTTTAGAAAAATGTTGAGGTGATTTTGAGTTGAAGGAAACTATATTTTTATGATCAAAAGTTTTGTACGAGAGAAAACCTTTTCGAACGGTGTGTTTTATGAAAGAAAGACCCTTTGAAAATATTTGACTTTATTACATCAAGGATTTCAAAAGTAAATGAATTTCCAAATGTTCTATAAAAGACTTTGTAAAGGGAAAGATTTTCTCCTAAATGATTTAGAAACGTTCCGGTTACTTGAATAAGGGACCGAGGTTTTGTTTTGGTTTTGATTTTCACTGAGCGAAAAGTAAGCACATGTGAAAGAGAATACTAGTTCGCGAGACGTCGCCTCTAGTATTCAGTTGTATGCACGTGATCTAGGATCTGTGTCAAGAATTATGGACCAAGGGTCCCAATCGTGATATTATGGGCTAGGAGTCCTGATTTTGGAATTGAGGACTGTGTGTCCTAATTTCGTTGTTATGGGCTAGGAGTCCTTATCAGGTTGAAATAAAACATGGATAAAATTATAATTGTTTCTACGACCACAACCTCGGACTGCGACATCGGTCTAAGGTGCTGTGATTGAGCACTCGGACTGCGTGTCCTGTGTTATTGATTTTCAAGTAATGAAAATTGTGAATAGTCGATAGCTTTGGGCTTCAAGAACGGAAAAGAGTGAACACAAATAAAAGTCTCGATAACGAAAAGTCTTTTATTCATATGCATTTCCCCTTAGCAGACATGCTTGAGTTATCCGAATACCCACTTAAGATGTGGTATTCGATGAGGTATACATCCGAATGACCGTTATAAGGGATTCGTGATGATGTTGATTCGGGCGTATGAGGTGACGGAGACAACTTGCCAAACGGGGCGTATGAGCCTGATCAGCTCTTTCTTTCTTAATAATAAAACTGTGTTGGTATCTCATGAGATTAAGTTTAGAGCCTGATGATTGAAGTGTCATGCATTCTCTTTATAAAACTGATTGATTCGGGCATAAGACCCACTGACATGACTCTAGTCATTTTATCTCTGTATAATAATTAAATGTTAATGTGCTGAGGTGATGTATGTATCGTGTATATGGTTGTTGTGTGATATATCCATTTGTCGGTATCTCACCCTTACAGATATATCAGGTTTCTTCTGGTTCGCTATTGTACCCTTGGTACTTTAGTACAGATGGTGCAGAGGAGTCTCCCTAAGTCACTCAGGGACTTAGATCCGGTTGTTTGATGAAGTAATTGATCGTGGAATGACCACGTGAGTTTTCCTCAGGAATAACTTTTAGAATGACCAGCTTAGGGTTTGAGACTTAGATTATTTTTGATAGTATGTATGAGTATGGCTCAGAGAGTTTTGATTTTAAAATGGAATGTTTATGGCTAGGAGAGCATATCTCTTGAATGAAAACCTAAGTTATTCCTTTTGGTCTTGTATAGATTATTGATATAACTATTTTTTTAGCATATTACTGCCTGGTCGTATTTGGTGTAACTGGAATTCTGGAATGAAAATGTAATTATTTTAGTAGGTGTTCTTTTACCTGGGATGTCCAAATTACAGAGAAGACTCTGTCGAAATTTTCGTAAAAATACTAACTTTTATTCCAGTATATCTTTAAATTAAATAGGCTTGCCAGGCTAGGATAGTAAGTCTGTGTGTCGATCAAGGCTTAGGTTTGGAGTCGTGACAAATTTTTTTTATACCCAATTTCAGACGCTTACGTACTTATATAAATTATTTTCCGAAAGCAACCAGCAAATTATCTTTTAATTTTATTTCCGCACGTGTTTACAAAGTAATGCCCAAGGGGGGTGTTACACCCTGAGTTGAATGTTGAAATCTTCTAAAAACCTGCTTCTGAACCTTCAACTCCCGTTGTTGATGCTGTTGCTACTATTGATCCAACTCTGACAGAGCAGTCTGATGAGATATGTGCTTCTAAGCAAGGTGTCGAGTCTGCTAAGACATCTTCTCAACCATTAGATCTTGCTATGGTTCATCCTCCAGCCCAAGCTCAAGACGCTGTCTCAAACTCTGCTGAAAGCTCAAGACAATTATCCTTGCCATCCAATCTTGAGGACATCATTGGCAGAATTGTTGATGATAAGGTTGGTAAGATAGTTGAAGAAAAGACAGAGCAGATGGCACAACAGATTGAGGAAAGATTACAAAAGCAAGTTCAAGATACCTTAGCCCCTACAAATGCTATGGTGACTCAAATGCTGGCCTTATTAATGGAATTTTAGAAAAACCAAAATCCAAACCAACTCCCTCCACCACCTCTTTCTACCTAAATCTCTTCTTTCTTATTTGTTTTGCTGACAGTGATGATCCTCTCCTTTTTACCTTTTTGGCTAATGACAAAAAGGGGGAGAAAGGAAAAGGAAGAGAATTATATATAGAGAGTCAATTGTTGAAAAGCTCTTATATGTTTGCATTTGCATATTCTCTTCAACTTAATAAATTGATCTGCTTTACGTATATTTAAATTGTTTGCTTTGATATTTTGCTACTCTGATACATGTGGTTATATAAATTCTAAGAATGATAAGTGTTTGTACCTATCTATTAGTTTATAAGTTTGCTTAAGTATTTGAATGCTATGTCTTAGGGGGAGCCTTGCAAGCTCTCCTAGACTTTGCTATTTAAATTTAATCAGTTTTTGTCATCTTCAAAAATGGGGAGATTGATAGAACCAAAGTGGTTCTGGTTCTCTTAATCTCTAGGTTTTGATGTTAACAAAAGGATTAAATTTGTTTGGCAAAGTATTCGTTGAGATCTAACTAGTGCTTTCAGTTCTGTAGGAACGCTTTTATAAAAATTAACTTGGGATAAGTTCTAATTGAAAAATACGCGTCCACCCCTGTAGACGGGCTACTCAAAGAACTGTAGTAATTTTACCTTGTTGTTTTCTTTAGTAGACGAGTCTATAAATGAATCCCTAAATAACTTGTTAGGCACAACAAGTCCAAAGACTTGAAAATAAGCACGTCCATCTTGCCACGTCAGCAGACGAGTGCTATCCTTGAAACTCAAATATACATCCATAGTGCCTAACTAAAATTCATTAGACGTCCATAGTGCCACATCATTGGACGAAGTTTCTCTAAGGACTTAGCAAGTCCAAAAACTTGTGTGGACAAGCGCTTCTACCACATTAGTGGACGAGCAGAATAAAACCTTGTGTAGACTCGTTCTTAGGGGTGATCATGAACCTGTGACCCACCCGAATCCGACCTAACCGTTTTAAAATTTGATAAATTGGGCAGATTCGGTCGGGTCGGCGGGTTCAGCGGGTGAAGCAAAAAGGTTAGCACTGTTAACATTGGGCAGGTTCGGTTCCACAAAAATTCATCCATCGGTAACCGAACCCGACCGATACATTTCATTCTAATGATCTAATATCTATAGTTCTATACCAATCTTTTCTTCTTTCTGTATCAGCCTCAGGCATAGGCAAGAAAAGCACTAAAGCAGACCTCAACCAAAAAAAGACAAGAAAAGCAGATATTCTCCTTCCTCCTTGTCGAGCCACCCTCCACCGTCGTGCCATCCTTTCCCGGCCAACCTCCACCGATGTGTCATCCTCTCCTCCATCAGCGCAGCCCAGATCTGATGCATGCATTGGCAGATCCGTCGCGTCTCATCTTCTCCGAGCCGCACCTTTCTCGTTTTCTCCATATTCGTGAAGTCTCAGTCAGCCGTGTCCGAGTTCCGTGCTTCCACCGCGACCACCGACGAGCGACGATGCCTGCACCGCGAATCGTGCCAGCTACAAGTCTCTCGCCACGCCACCTGCCACAGATCCAGAACTCCATGACGCGAATCAAACCATCTCCACTGGCCGGCAAGCCACGATCAGCACCCATCGCCGTTCAGCTCCGTGCAATCATGGACATGGTGGAGAGGGTGTCGTGGATAAGGGACTCAAGGGAGAAGACGAGAGTTGAGATACACGAGAAGTTTTCCGTTTCCAGATCTGATCTGTGCTCTTCTGTTTTTAATACTTTTTTTGTTTTTTTTAAATAAAAAAAAAGCATATTCTGGTTTCTGGGCTGGGCTCTGTTTTTTTTCTTAAATAAAAAAAAAATATTGACCCGCTGCAAACCGCCCGACCCGCCCGCCACCCGACCAACCCGCAACCCGACCAATCCGATGTATATATGGGCGGAAATGGATTTCATTTTTCCTACATCAAACCCGCCCAAACCCGACAATCCCAGCCCGAACCCGCCCGATGCTCACCCCTACTCGTTCTATAACCGAATGCCTGAAGACGGTTCTACATCTTCTATGTCTTTACTACCTTGAATATGATTTAATGCAATCTGGTCCACGATGAATTTATTTCATATGATTGATATTTATTTCAAACGAATATTTGTTCTTCCCATTTGTTTTTATCCGATTAACATCGTGTTCCTTTGTGAGAAAGTTCATAGTACTATCAAGGATATACAAAAAGCAAAAAGTACAATTGGAAATGCAAAACGATCTGTACGATGACATCTTTTTGCTGGACAAAAGCTGGGTTATACACAAAGGAGGAGAGAAAGTTTTTAAGGTACAATTGCTCAAAACAGTGTGCCTCCATTTTGTGACTTTATGATAACCAAGGATGCTTTTCAACATGGCCAAAATCAAGCTATCAGTCTCAACGGATTTCATGCATTTAATGCTATCTCTAAACGGGATTATTCAAAGTAACCATTGAAGAATTACAAGAGAAGAAGAAGGTCACTATAAATTGAAGACCTTAGATATTGAAGAGAACAGAACTCTTGCCTGCACAATCTTGCTAGAAAAAGCTTTTGCCTTTTGATCAATTACAAGATATTAAAAGCTCATATTCTCATTGTAAAGAAAAAGTCTGTAACTCTCAAGGTTGAATATTTGTAAAAATATTCAGTAGATCTTAAACCTTCATACCCTCACATATAGTGAGTTAGAAAGATCTTAGAAAAATCTGTGATAGAGTTAGAGCCTAAGAGGCTTGGCAAGAAAGCAATACTTGTAGCCTGGAGAAGTGAAGAATACTTGTTATAGAAACTATTTGGAAATAGTGGAGAAAATCCTTCAAGTAGAAGGAACTGGACATAGCTCTTGGTTGGAAAAGAGTGAACCATGATAAAATACCTGAGTGAATTTTCTATCCCTTATCTTTTACAGTTTTATTTATTTTTACTAACTGTGGGATTTGATCTTGGTTTTGTTAATCTTTTAACAATGATTTCTTGTGTGCTTAATCTCTTTATCTTTTGCTTGTGAAAAAGTTGTTCAAAAAGGGTTTTTGTGAAAATAATTGACAAACACAATTCAAACCCCCTTCTTGTGTTTGCCTGTGCCAAATTCAACTTGAAGAACAAAAGATTCAAGGGAGTGATGCCTGAAGCCGAGTCAGTATTGCTTGATCATGATCAAGAGACCTTTGACTACTCAATGCTGGATTTCCTTTTGAATACTGAATCCATTGAGTTGATCAATGAGCATAGAGCTGCTGAGTTCTGGAAGTCTCACATTTTCCACTGCACCTGAGAAGCATCTTCCTCTTGTCTGTCTGAAGAGGAGAAGAAGGATATTCCCAAGGTCAGAGGGAAGTGTGGTCTTTCACACTTTAGATACATGATCTATAAAGACCTTTGGGAACTTCTAATAAACAGTAGGAATGTGGAATTCATCTACCCCATTAGATGGGCAAAGGAGATCTCAAAGAAACCCCGACCTACTCCAAAGCCTATCACAGATGAACCTGTTGCTGAAGAACATGGTCGAATTGTCATTGCTGATAGTTTAGAAGATACTACTGAATCCTTTCACCAACAGAGCTCATCAAAAAGAGAATCTTCTCAACCTTTAGCACTAGTTGTAATGCACCCTGAAAATCATTCAAGAACACTGAGCAAGTTAGTTGATGAAAGGGTTGGCAAGTTAGTTGATGAGAAGGTTGAAACAATAGTCGAAAAGATCAAGGAGGATGTTCATCAGCAAGTTCAAACCTCAATGGCTCCAACCTTAGAGGTTGTGAATAAAATTCTTGAATTCCTCATGGACTTCAAGAAGAGTTAAACTCAGAACCATCCTCCTCCTCCACCTCTTCCTGCTTAATCTTTATTCTTTTTTGTACTGACAATGATGACCCTCTCCTTTTACCTTTTTGGCTGATGACAAAAAGGGGGAGAAAGGAAAGAAAATATATTTATATATATATATATATATATATATATATATATATATATATATATATATATATAAAGTCAGTTTTTGAAAAGCTCTTATGTGTTTGCATTTGCATATTCTTTTCTACTTGCTAAACTGTTATGATACTTATGTTTGCTTATTTGCTTTGATATTTGCTGCTCTGATACTTATGTTTATTTATTCCCTTATATAGACTCTAAGTATGATAAGTTGTTGCACCTATCTGTTAACTTATAATTCTGCTTAAGCATTTGAATGCTTTGTCTTAGGGGGAGCCCTGCAAGCTCTCTTAGACTTTGCTTTTCAAATTTAATTAGTTTTGTCATCATCAAAAAGGGGGAGATTATTGGAACCAAAGTGGTTTTGGATTTAATAATCTCTAAATTTTTGATGCTAACAAAATGGTTAAATTTGCATGGCAAAGTGTTAGTTGAGATCTAACATGTGCTTTCAGTTATGCAGGAATATTTACATATAAGTAAAAGAAACATGGGATAAGTTCTAATTGAAAAATACGCGTCCACCCCTGTAGACGGGCTGATAAAAAACATTGGTAAAGTTACTTCTTTAGACTAGCTTACTTAAGTAGACAAAGCTCTACATATTCGCTAGATGAATACCTAAAATAAATTTTTAGGTACAGCAAGTCCAAAGACTTGATAATGAGCGCGTCCATCTTGCCATGTAAGCAGACGGAAAATAATCAGTTGAAGTAAATGAACTGAAATATAAAGTAATCTGGTAGTCGAGCTCTAACCGTCACGTCACCAGACGGAGATCTTTATAACTCATTAGAAATAGCAAGTCCGAAGACTTGTTAGACATAAGGATATACCACGTCATATAGACGATCAAAGTAAAAAATTTGAATAGACTTAGTCTCTCTTATAACTGAGTAGACGGAGTTCTTTTCAGATGAGCTCCATCCTTATAATGAATTAAATGCAATCCGAATCTCTTGAATTTATTTCAAATGATTGATATTTATTTCAATAGAATATTTGTTCTTCATATTTGTTTCATCTGCTTTAATGTTTAATTTCACCTTGTTGTAAAAGAAACATAGTACAATCAAGAAATGCAAAAAGCAGAATCGTACAATAAGATACTACAAAACGATCTGTACGATGACAACTCTATGACTGAAAAAGCTGGATTATACACAAATAAGGAATAACAAGTGCTCAAGCTGCACTACTCGGAGGAGCAAGCCTCCTATTTTCATGCTACCTCGAAAACCAAGAATACTATTCAGCATTGCCACAATCAAGCTCTCAGTCACAACGGATATCATGCATTAAATGTTCTCTCTAAATGGGATTATTCAAAGTAACCGTTGAATAAATACAAGTGAAGAAGAAGGTCATTATAAATAGAAGACCTCAAGTTCTGAAGAACTACTTTTGAACTTTTGTCAATCGATAATCACTCATTCTAATATTCTTTCAAGAGCAAGAGTGTGTATTCTTTAGTTTGAATATTGTTGTAATATTCAGCTGATCTTAAACTGTCATATTCTCACACATAGTGAGTTAAGAATATCAAACATTAAATCTCTTTGTTAGAATTAGAGCCTGAAGAGACTTGGTAAGAAATGAATACTTGTAAGCCTGGAGATGTGTTGAATACTTGGTTGTAATCTATTTTGAAAAATAGTGGATAAGTCCTTCAAGTCGAAGGGACTGGACGTAACTCTTGGTTGGAAGAGAGTGAACCAGGATAAAATCTCTTGCGTAAATCTTCTATCCCTAAACTCTTCAGTTTTATTTGTTTATACTAACTGTGGGGTTTTAATATTGTTTTTGTTAAAGTCTTTTAAGAAGGATCTTTGTCCTTGTGCTTGCTTCTGTGTCTAATCTCCTTATGTGCAAAAATTGTTTTAATGGTTGTTTTCAAAAATTATAAACAAATACAATTCAACTCCTCTTCTCATGTTTGTCTGTGTCAACTTCATCAACCGTTGATACTTAAAACGAACCACCTTCGTCTCCCCACCACCTCTTGAAATCTTCTTTCCCCTCTTCAATGGTTTACGGACATCTATTTTGACTCGGATTCGCATGTAAGTTCGCCAGAAATTTGAACTGTTCTTTGCATCATACTCAACAAATTCGCCAATGTAATTTCTAAGACCTTTCCCTACTTCCAGTGACATGAAACTTATAGGAATATCATGAACCTGAATCCAGAAATAGACATAAAAAAGAGGAATCTGTCTAGTTATTTCCGCCACTCCTACCAGGCTCAAAATTAATAGATATCCATCAAAAAACCACAGTCCCACATTCATCACACGTTGCACATCCAGTTTATGAAAGAACTGGAATAAGAAAATGCCCTGCTCAAGTTCCTTTATCGCTACTTTCTTGCCTGGTTGCCAAACTGTAGCCATCCTTTCCTTCATTGCATGTGTGCGGATAGGTTTGTTGGTGAGAAACCTACCCACCATACACAAATTTGGATCTGCTCGCGTTTCTTCACTATTGTGTTCTTGAAAATCAAGTGTCTCCTCCTCATCATCACTAAGATGAAGATTCTCCATGCTCTCCATGATTTTTAATGCTCGAACCAAGAAAACAAAAGACTTCTCACAAAACAGGAGAGAAAAACCTAGAACATCTCATAGAGAGAGAATTTCATTAACCACGTGAGATGATGGGTTTTTGACCAAACTGGGTTCCTTTTAGAAACTATTTACCAGTTCAGGGTTGTTGTGAAACTATTTATCAATGTGGGATCGTTTTGAATATTTTATTATTTTTGGGTCTGACGGATCAAAGGCGCCACTGCAGATGGCGCCTTTGAAGGCGCCACTGCAGATGGCGCCTTTGAAGGCGCCACTGCAGATGGTGCCTTTGAAGGCGCCACTGCAGATGGTGCCACTGCTTTTATAAAAAAAAAATGAAAAGGGGAGGCGCCACACAGTAGCGCTACAGTACTGTAGCGCTACTGTAGCAGCTTTTTTTTTAAAAAAATTTTGATTTTTTTAGAAAAATAAGAATTTTATTTCTAAAAAAACTCATTCATCAGATAATGAACTGAATTCACCAGATATTTGTACATGATTCACCAGATATTTGCACATACTTAACCAAAAAAATTATTTCTCAAAAAAACCATTCACCAGATAATGAACTGAATTCACCTGGTATTTGTATCCGATACACCAAATATTTGCATGGGGTAAGAGGGGTTTATACATCCTACAGGTAGGCAATGGGAGTCGGTTAATCTCACTGTCTAGCTGTGTGCATTATATAGATCAAATTGAGTAGGGGAGAGCCTCGAATTTAGTATTGAGATGTTACATTTGTCATGTGTAGACTTGATTGTTACTTTCTTGTTAAACAAGGTGTAAGATGTAGAATCTTCTTGGGAAGGGAGAAATCATATAAATGGGATCGGCGTTAGCCTCAGGGCAACGATTGCAGAAGTATATCTTGCAGTGGTTTCAAAGTTTGAACTGCTTCTGCTGATGGAATTCGAAAGCTCTGGTTCTTGTTTCATGAAAATATCAGGCCCACGTTTCTCAATTCAGAGCAATGTATGGAGTTTGGATTTTTGTATCGATTTATTTAAAGTCTGTGCGTGTTGTTGTGTACTTGTGTTCAACGTTTGACCACCAATTCTCAACTAAGGTCTAAGCATATTCTATATTCTAAAAAAAAAACAAAAAACTGAAATGTCTAGGCATAGTAATGATTTTTTGCTGTAGAGTTTATGTACTATTTTAGGAGAGATGACACTTAATTGTTAGAGTCATTGTTGCACCAATTCATTCAAGTCGACCTTTTTGATGATTTGTGATGCAGGAGCATCATTTTTCTTTGCTGCAACGTGAAACCGAAAAGCTTCGTAATGACATAGAGAAGATGAGAAGTGAACTGAGGTATGCATCATTGTTCATTATGCACAAGTATTTTTCCACCCGAAGGAAATTTGATTTACTCCCTAAGGTTGTAAATATTTGGTGAATCGGATACAAATATTTGGTGAATTCAGTTCATTATCTGGTGAATAGTTTTTTTGAGAAATATTTTTTTTGGTTAAGTATGTACAAATATCTGGTGAATCATGTACAAATATCTGATGAATTCAGTTCATTATCTGGTGACTGGGTTTTTTTTAGAAATAAAATTCTTATATTTCTAAAAAAATCAAAATTTAAAAAAAAAACTGCTACAGCAGCGCTACTATAGCAGGGGAGGCGCTTCCCTTCTCATTTTTTTTTTTTTATAAAAGCAGTGGCGTCATCTGCAGTGGCGCCTTCAAATGCGCCATCTGCAGTGGCGTCTTTGACCCGTCAGACCCAAAAATAATAAAATATTCATAACGACCCTTCATTGGTAAATAGTTTCAGAACAATTCTAAACTGATAAATAGTTTCTAAAAGGAACCCAGTTTGATCAAAAATCCTCATATGATATGATAGTTAAGTGCTCCTTTCTTTTAATATTTTTTAATTTGAAAATAATAGAATTAGCCATCATATCACTATTGTTATATAATAATATAATAAAAGATCAACAATTATTAGTTCTATCATCAACTATGAAAGGCCAAACCACTTGTATTAGATATTTCAAACGGAAAATAACATTTACATTCTTAATTACTAATCGATATTTACGTGTTGAGTTCCTATCAAATTCATAAGCAATTTCAGTCTGAAATAACCAAACTAGACGTAACAAGTGAGATGTTCAACCAGAAATAGGAATCCTAAGATTGAAGTAGGATTATATTGTCCAAATTGAGCTAAGGAGACAAGTTCACAGTAGCAAACAATTTCTAATCCCACTACTGGAACCCCAACACATGGGCTCCTCACTTATCTTCTCTCAAAACTGAACCACAAAAAGGATTAGGGGGCCACATGCATTCATATAAACTACATCTTAAAACTTGATTTTTTTAAAAAAAAAAACTATATCTTAAATCTTTATCTACCAGATCAAGGGTCAAACTTACACTATTTCAGCAACTTGATAAAACTATTTTTTTAAAACTTTTGAGAAGAGTGTTAGCGATACACTCTCTAACACTCACCTTTCAATACATTCTTTCCTATTGGTTGAAATTTATGTGGGTCTCATTAATTCATGTGGGTCCTGTAACGCCCTTCGTTACATTAGTAACCCAAATTAATCTCGAGAAAAATCCTTCAAAACATTTAATTAAAATATGCTGGCCATAAAATTTTTCTCAATTATATAAGTCTGGAAAATCTCTCATATTAAATAAAATAATAATAATAATGTATCAAAGTAATAAATATAATAATAATCCATACATCTGGATAAAAACCAAATAAAAGAAAAGCCGCAAAACCGGGCGCCTAATTACAATCCGAGAAAAATAATACGTAAGATCAAGGACGTCGTTCGCATAGTACTCTCAGCCATACTACATTACTAACCCACTAGCTAATCAAAAGAATGACTCTTCAGATCTCTGGGTCAACAGCGATGTCCTCGGACTCTGAAAACAACACTTATAATGAGATATAAAATCCCAGTGAGCAACAATATAGTTTATAAAATATTTTCGAAAATAGTCTTGTTTCTCACCGGTGAGTGACAGTAACGAAAAAATCGTCCCATGGCATCCGCTAATTTTCCAAAATAATATATACAAAGGAAAATACTTTTTAATAATAACAATAATCTCAGCAACTCGAGAGCATATAGCATAACAACTCATCACAATACATCACATTCCATATACCAAATAAATTCTAGATTAATCCAAGTGGCCCGAAGACCTCATAATTAAATTGGTCTCTTGTCAGCATGCCATAAATTCACACATCACATGACAATAGCGTCTCATTGCCTACCCCTACTCACGAGGAGTGTTTCGATGTCACCCTCCTGTCGAAGACATTTCCATTTCGATACCTCCCATGTGCACATGGTGGTATTTCTCCTTTTTCGACACCCGACCTGTGGTGGTGTTACTTTCGATACCCCTTTTTAGGTGGTATTTCTCATTTTCGACATCCCAATTACATGGCGATGTTACTTTCGATACCCCGTTAAGGCGGTATTACTCTTCGATACCCCTATCATAGGCGGTATTGGGGCAAACATCAAACAACATATCATAAGGCACAAATTCCGTGTCCACTACAAAAAAACAACTGTTTAGCGACAGGCATATTCGGTTGCTAAACTTTCTAATTCGGTCGCTATTTAATGTAGCGACCGATTAATGGTAGTAGTTGATAACCTGGTCGTTAAGCTTTTAGAGACCGAAATAATAATTCGGTCGCTAAATGGCACCCGTAAATTCGGTCGCTAAATAATAAAAAACGGTCGTTACACGGTTGGTCGCATTGTTTGGGTAACCAGTTTTAGGGACCGATAATTGGTTGCTAGTTCGGTCGTCATTGTTGGTTACTTTAACCTATATTAGCGACGAATTTTTGATCGCTAGACCACAATTTGTTAATGTTAACTAAAGTTTAGCGACCGAATTATTGGTTTCTAATTCGGTCGCTAAACTGGTTTTTATTAAAAAAAAATTTAAATTTAATTTTTAAAATAATAAATTTTTTATGTTTTTCTTTAAAGTTTAACAAAAATACTAATAAAACACACCAAATTACTAATGAAATATACAATCATAAGAAATAATGAATATATAAAAAAAAAAATCCAAAGTGTTGTACAAGAATCGTTTAAAGTCAAAAATATGAAGAAAAAAAATAGTCATGATGAGGGGGAGGTGGAGGAATCCAATCATCCCCAGTGTCCGTACCACCGACGTCTGCTATCTGATCGTCCTCTGCAGTAGCAGCATCAGTAGTTGGCGGTGAAACTGGAGGAGCGGCAGCAGGTGGGGCACAACCGCCGTCGAGCATCACCACGAGCAACTGGGAGTATGGATCCTCATCTACTCCAACACCAGCCGCAGATGTCTAGCCCCTTTCGATGCTCGTCTCGCATCAGCTCTTGGTGTGCTCGAGTCAAGCTGTGCAATCTGGTTCGCCATCTGCTGCTCTCTCTCGCTCTTCTCCCGAAGCTCCGCGTTCAGCTGCGTGATGGTGTCCTGCATTTGGTTGAACTGCTCCTGAGGGACGGTATCGGCGTAGGAAGGAGCAGGCGTGCCGAATGATGAAGCAATAAACTCGCCTCCCAGGTGTCCGAGGCCATACACGTGTCTGAAGGTACGCATGCTCATTAATATTGAATCTCAAATAGGAAACTAAGGCTTTCGTAACTTAATAATTAACTCTAGCAGAAAATAAAACCATTGACTTATAAGGATTGCAGCATACTTCAACAAATATATATTGAAGCATATTTCAATACAAACTTAGATAAAATATAGTAGCAAACATCCTATTGAGTTCCACTCTCCACTAACAAGTAACACATAATTGTCAAACACATGCATACCTTCTAAATTAGCAACACACAACAACCATCCCGCCCTTTTGACAGGATCACATCCTATTGAGCTCTGCTCTCCACTAAGGCTATTCTAACTCATTAACCATAACAAAAGATACAAATTTAACTTTATATACAGATCACAATTTTAGCGACAAAAACGTTAATAAGGACATAAAAATGGCAATCAAGGCATAGAATTGACACATTCATCCTATTGAGCTCTGCTCTCCACTAACAAACAACATATAAAGTTTACAACCACATGCATCAATTTTAATCTACCAGCACACAACCAGCATCCTATTGAGCTCAGCTCTCCACTAACAAACAACATATTCAATTGCAACCACATGCATCATTTCTAATCTACCAGCACACAAACAGAATCCTATTGAGCTCAGCTCTTCACTAACAATCAACAAATCAATTCAAAGTCTTCAAAAACCACTAGCAACAAAGAAAAAGATAGAGTATTTGACCTACCTCAACTCCAAGCAAATAGTGAAAACGGGTGACGACTAGAGTGGTTGTCAATAGACAAAAAAAAATGTAAGAAAAAATAATAACATCAACAAAGGATCTTGTGATAAAAGTATGAACTTGGAAATCATTAACCTACTTCGACACTTTCCACTCATGAAAGTATAAACAAAACATTTTCATTACATATCAGTACCATAGCTTGTTTAAGCCGGGCATTGTTTTAGTGGCAAAGCAATAAAAAAAAAAGGTATGTTATGTACTTCAACAACTTATATAAGTGTGCCCAAAGTATGCTGTGTGCAGGTGGCGTGAATGGAAGGGAAGAGAGTGTGGGGAACTGATAGTGCAGGAACCCTAAACAGAGAGGTAAAGTAAAAGAAGTAATAAAAAGAAAAGTGGTAAAATGGAGCAATGCACATGAGACAAACCAGCGTAGCATGTTCACCAAGATGACTTGCGAAATCAAAAATCCTCTTAGGCAATAACCATAGCATAAATATCATAAAAGGTCAATCAAATTAAAACAATGATCATTCAGTTAAGTTATTTTCATTTTTAACATCACAAAAAATATTATTTACCTTTAGCAACACCAAAAAAGGGATTTAAAAAGTAGAAACAAAACCAGATTAGAACCAATTGGATATATGCGAAAAGGTGGCAGAAGTATAATGATCCTATAAACACTAAAATACCAGAACTCAAGTAGTCATAAAGCAAGCAATTTTAAAGTACAATTAAAAACCAATCAGCACCTGCATCACCTAGCAAAAATATATACTTTACAAATCATGGTAATTCAGGCTTTTCATCAAACACCCTGCTATCATTACCCTCAACACCTATCATACTGTTTAAACAAGACAATAATCCTCAGAAACTTTACCCATTTGATCAATACCAAACAGTTTAGCAAGTAACAGAGAACAGAAAATCTAATTTTCAATGCTTAACAGCTTCAATCATCAAAACTGTACATTTTCAGTCAAGTATTCAGTCAAGTACATTTTCAAGCAGCTATATTCACAATACCGAGTTTCAGTCAAAATGAAATAAAAAATACATTCAAAAAGGGTTTACAATACCAGTAAAATACCCCCAATATAGTCTAGAAAAGCTATGAAGTGTCATACAATCAATAAATCAATCAATAATTATGTTTCATACTGATCAGAGGAGACTGTGGGGGTGGTGGCCGTGTGAACAGAGCCCCTTGAGATGGTGGTGGTGGTGGTCGGAGGAGGTGGCAACACCTGAGAGAGACATAGAGAGAGAAACTTAGACAGAGAGAGAGAACCGAGCAAGAGAGAGCGCGTGAGATAGAGAGAGATAAAGGAGAGAAGAAGAGAGCTTACCTATGGAAGAGGAGGATGGTGGCGGCGGTGGTGGTGGTGGTGGTGGTAGGAGGAGAGGATGAAAGAAAACCTGATAAATGGAGAGAGAGAGAGAGAGAGAATGAGATAGAGAGAGAGGGGGATGGAGAGAGACGGAGAAGATGAGAGCTTACCGGAGGAGAGGGGACGACGGTGGTGGCTCGAGGCGTCCTGTGGTGGCCGGAGCTCGCGAGACTAAGAGAGAAACAGTGAGAGAATAGGAGAGATTAGGGCGAGTGAGGAAGAAAGGGGGTTGCACTGGTTTTAGGGATTTTATTTTTAGCGATCGAATAATTCGGTCGCTAAATCGGTCTCTAAATAGGTTAATTTGATATTTGAATTCATAAATTTAGCGACCGATTTAAAATTCGGTCGCTACCACGCTCTATTTTAATTTTTTACGCGCCATTTAGAGACCGATTTAACATCGGTCGCAAAGATAGATAAAATTTAACCGTTGCATTTAACTCGGTCGCCATTTCGGTCGCTAAAAAGTAATAATTTTTTTACTTCTACTTTCCTTTATTTTGCGACCGAAATAGAGACCGATAACTCTGCTACGCTCTATTTCGGTTTATTTCGGTCGCAGTATCAACTATGATCAGTGTTTGATTTAGATCCTACAATCGGTCGCTATTTCGGTCGCAAACAGCAACCAACAAATTCGATCACTATTTTCGATCGCTAAATAACCTTTTTTTTGTAGTGGTCTCATACATGTAACAACTCATTTACCATAAATTAAATATTTAATCTTATCATGTATACCAAATAAACTCATATCATGTCATCAAGTGATCTTACAAGTAAGGAGTCATGAACATCGAGGCATAACATACATCAACAAACACATTACTTAACAAATACAATGACCAATTATGTATTTCATGTCATTAATAACAACAGTAAATACTCAATTTAACAAATTTATGTTTTAATTGAAAACCCCCAATTTTAAAGTTTAAGTCAGTGACAACATTCACCTATTCAAATCTAATCCCAAAAAGACTATAAGATATATCCTTACGCACACATACAAACAATTATACCATGGAGATGGTTCGTAAAAATTATTGTTACTCACCTCTCGAAGAGCTCAAAAATGCTCTAAAAATTTTGTATGATAAAAGCAAGTTATTCTCTAAAAATTCTTCTTCCCTTCACTGGCGTTCTTGGATCTGTGTGCTGCAACGATTACACTGGCAAGGAAGGGACGTCTCACTCCCTCGCTTACTCATTGTGTGACGCTCCTTTTCACGTACAGTGACAAGAGTGTATATATATATATATATATATATATATATATATATATATATATATATATATATATATATATATAATTTTGCATTCTTTATAATAGTTAATAAATTTCAATAAATCCTTATACTATCAATTCTTTACACTAAGTCTCTTATTTATATTTTATTTGCACTATACTTTTTAATAACTTAATATTATTATTATTTTCAGATTAATTATGTTAGAATTTTAGGATGTTACATTTTCTCCCCTCCTTAAAGAATTTCGTCCACGAAATTCACCTCATACTCACGCACTTATTTTAATATATGTTATATTTGAAACTAAAAGGTTACCATACCTTAGATAATAAAATCTGAGTATTGACGAACTATGTCCTCCTCCATCTCCCAAGTGGCTTCCTCGGGAGTCAATCCTTCCCATAACACTTTCACCAATGGAATTGTCTTGTTCCTCAGAGTCTTAGTGCTCTTGTCCATGATTTGACTAGGTTTTGGCTTATAGATGAAATTTTCCTTCAATTGTACAGACTCAGGAGCTAGCACATGAGATTCATCACGCACATATTTTCTGAGTTGCGACACATGGAAAACATCATGAAGGTTTGCCAACTGTGGCGGAAGAGCCAATTGATAAGCAACAGGCCCGACTCTTTTAAGGATTTGGAAAGGTCCCATGAAACGAGGATTTAGCTTGTGGACTTTCATCGACCTCCCTACCCCCGTCTTAAGAGTGACTCTCAAAAATACATTCTCACCTTCCTTGAATTCTAGAGGCTTTCTCCTTTTGTCGGCATAGCTCTTTTGTCTACTTTGCACCGTGCGCATCATCTCCCTAATCATTTTGATTCTCTCGGAGGTTTCCTGGACCAATTCAGGTCCTATCAAGGTTTTCTCACCTACCTCACACCAACATAAAGGAGACCTACACCTTCTCCCATATAGGGCCTCATAGGGTGTCATGCCTATACTAGTGTGATAACTATTGTTATACGCAAACTCAATGAGAGGTAGGAATCTATCCTAACTCCCTCCTTCATCCAAGACACACGCTCTAAGCATGTCCTCAAGGGTCTGAATGGTCCACTCTGACTGACCATCCGTTTGGGGATGATAGGTCGTGCTAAGGTTCAACTTAGTCCCAAAGGCTTGCTGAAAAGCTCTCCAAAATCTAGAGGTAAACCTCGGGTCTCTATCCGACACTATGGATGTGGGTATCTCATGAAGCTTGACTATTTCCTTGATATAGAGGTTTGCCAACTTGTCTAAGCTATAGGTTGCCTTAATTGGCAAGAAGTGGGCAAACTTGGTCAACCTATCCACTATCACCCAAATGGCGTCTAAGCTCAAACGCGTCTTAGGTAACCCCATCACAAAGTCCATAGAAATTCTCTCCCACTTCCATTCCGGAATCTCCAAGGACTACGACAACCCGAAAGGCTTCTGATGTTCTATCTTAACCTTTTGGCACACTAAACACCTAGTTACGAAGCTAGCCACATCCTTTTTCATTCCTGGCCACCAATACATCCTCTTAAGGTCTTGGTACATCTTAGTTACTCCAGGATGTATGGTAAACTTCCCCTTATGAGCTTCCTCTAATATCTTCTCTCTAAGGCTCCCCTCCTTAGGAACAACGATCATATTCTTAAACTTCACTAGCCCATTGACCGCGCTGTCGCCACGCGCCAAAAAGAACGAGCGTTTACAAAATAATGTAGTATAGAGCGACAACTCGGATCGTCTCTCAAGGACTCTTTAGTTGTTGTTATTATTAACAGAAAAAGTTAGAAAAAGTCAGAATTGGGGGTTTTGGATTGAAAACTAAATTAAGAAGCAAAACAGAAAACAGAGCAAGAAAACAGAGCAGTTACCAAATAAGCTAAGCGATTAACCTATTGTTCTCGGTTTCCCAACTATCATCGGTTCATGCAACCCTAAGCAGATTCTAATCCCCTCCCGGTTGTAGCAATAATTCACAAGCGGGACCACTACTACAGATATATGTCCCTATTCCCGAATTAAGCAAACGGGGTTAAGCACTTCGTGAACTAAGCGAACACGAAACGTACACACGCGAATTAAGCAAACGCGATTATATATAGGAACAGGATATCACCGAGATAAACCAACACAATACAATATACTCCTGAATTAAGCAAACAGAAATATAAAGCATGGCATTGAAAAGAGAAAAGGAAATGAAAACAGGAAATACAAGAACCTCAAGTATGGATAAAAACCAATTACAGTAGATTAATCTAGGAGACTAGTTCTCCATTACAAAAGTAAAACAATAAACTAAGAAAACAAAAGACTAACAAGTTCAGGAACTAGCCAAAACTGGCTAATTCTGACTATCTTCTTCAGTTCTGCCTAAAACTGCTTTATATACACGTTTCTGGAGTCAGAGTACTCGCGAGGCGAAGCACTGCTCGCGAGGCGAATTACATGAAAGGTCTGCAACTCTTTGTCTTCTCGCGAGGCGAGCACATCCTTCGCGAGGCGAACTCTTCAGCTTCCAACTGTTACGCCCGTGGCATTCAACACGCCCAAACCGTGATGGCTTCTGATCTTCCAAGACTCGCGAGGCGAAGGAATTCTCGCGGGGCGAACGCTTCAACTTCAGAATTGCCACGGCTGTGATCTTCAACACGGGCAAGCCGTGATCGTCTCTGACTTTTTCATGGTTGCAATACTCGCGGGGCGAGTGGCTCCAGATTTATTACTTTTTATTAACCTGAAAATAGAAAATAAAAGTAAATAATTATTCAACTCTAAAACAACTAAATTAACATAAAAACAATTTACAGACTCAAAATACTACTTAGGAACAATCAAGTCTAATTTGGGTAAAAATGGTATAAAATAAGCACAAAGCCAGGGTCTTGACTAGTTATAAAACCAGTCAAACAGAGGCTCATCAAAATACCCCAAACTTAAACTTTGCTTGTCCCCAAGCAAACTACACTCAAAAACTTAAAAAAGACTCAAGACCTGGCAAGCTCAAAAGATTCAATCAACTTTCACACAGATTTCAAGCAATTTATCAAAACAATTTTTCTTTCAATGCTCCCCCCTTTTAAACAAAGTAATCCCCACATTCATTTATTCCAAACAATTGAGAGTTTCATAATTCAAACAATCATTAATCAAAGCAGGGGATCTAAGTTACACACAAGAGGGAGATCACCAAATTCAAACAACTGCCTTCCTCACAAGGGAAATTTGTGTTCACTCATTCGCTCAGTTTGTGTCAGGCTATCAACAATTCACTCAATTTCACTTTTAAGAGCACTTCCCATAAATTTGATTTTCATCTCAAAATGGTTCCCACAGAAAACATGCAAGTAACATCAGAAGGTCTTTTATGGGTTGTAATGGGGCCTGGCTAAGGGTAGGATATACAAAGGTACTAGGCTGAGGACCCTAGGAACTAAGAGAGCATGAACATTATTTACACTTTGAAATTCACTCAAGTTCCTTTTCTCATTTTTCTTTTTGCCTTGGGTGGCTACAGCCTCTTTATTTCTTTTTGGCATTTTTGCACTTTTATTTTTTTTGTTTTTCTTTTCTTTTCTTTTCTTTTTTTTTATTTTTTTTATTTTTATTTTTTTCTTTTTTTTTTCTTTTTCCTAATCCCAAACAACACATTGCACCTTGCAGCCACCCCAAACTTAGTTTCTTGTACCCATTATAAGATTACATGCTCTCCTAATCCTAAGATCGGGTTAACATGGTTTTCCAGATTCTTGGGCTTATAACATTAGGTTATCAAGAAGCAATAGGCTAATAGGCTCAAAGGGGCTAACTAGGGAACATGCGTTGGGGTTTGGTTATTTTAGGCTAAGTAGCTATTTACAAAGAAAATGCCTAAATCATTTGCTACACACATATAATCATGCAAACCAAAAAGAGATTCAATCAAATCCAGGGAAGTGCAACTTGAAAGCGATTTTCACACAGTTTAAAACATGTTGGAGGCTCAAAACCTCACCTGGACATTTTTTTGCAAATTATTTGAAAGAGATACTATCCCTAGTGTGTGCTTCCTATCACCCCAAACTTATCATAAATCATGCCATCATAACAAAATCTCAAAGTTCAGTTTTCAATCACATGGGGATCATTTTTCAAAATTTTTTCTCAAATCCTAGGGGGAAAACAGTCAACACTATCATGCAATCCATCTATGCAATTTCAATCAAACCAATAAACTTGCCATAACCAAGACACAAACACAACTCCTGAGCTTCTCAAATTATTCAGGAGCCTTATAAAAAATAAAACAGAAATAAAGCAAGAAAAAGAAAATTAAAAGAGATAAGGGTTAAGAAAAGCTCATTCAGAGGCGGTTCCACCAGGATCCCACTGTCTGTAACATAAGTCCCACATGGTAGCCAAAGGACTGAAATTCATTCCAAGCCTCCCTAACTTGCAGCCTTTATACGGAAGTGGGTGCTTGACAATCATAGTAACCTCGCCCAGTGCGGCGGACTTTTCACTTCCCTTCAGGTCACAGTTGACCTCTCTTTCAATAAAGTCTCCCCAATAGAAGTGGGGCTCAACCGCTTGGACCGGCCATGGTGCAAAATCCAAGGGTTTAAACTCCATCACTGGTTCCTCAGGGGAAGGTGGCAAACAGTTTGAAATGGTTACCGGTGCTGCTTCAACTCCTGCAATGTCTTCATCCACTGCACTAACAAATTTTTCACCTGCTATACATGCAGAAATTTCAGCACACACCACACAAGGGTTAGAGTTAGTAGAGTCAGTACATAAATCACAATAAAATGAATCAGAAAAAGTTAGAATGTCTGGAAATTCTTCAATTAATTCATCCACCCCATTACTCTCAACACATGCATTTGATTCAATTGCATCATCTACTCCCAAAGGTTCTTCATCATCCTCAGGCACAGTGGAGCAGATGTCCTCCTGATCCTCCTGATCCTCATTTTCGTTGTTTCCTTTCAAGTATAAACCTGCATAACAGTGTATACACAAAGCAGCAGTGCCATCACAATAACATGCATTAGGATCAGGGGATTCAACACTAAATTCATCATCAACAGAAGTATTATCAGAATCATAATCAGAAGTATTTTCAAAAATAACTGGTGACTCTGTATGATCTTCAAGGGGCTGTGGAGTTAGCATTGCAGCCGAGTTGGCGGTAACTTGATCAATTAGAGCCCACAACTTCTGAGATTCAGCTTGGTCCCTCTGTTGGGCTTCACGATTACTTGCCTCCATTGCCTCCATCCTCTGTTGAAATTCATGATTGTATGCCATCCGTTGATTGTTCTCTTCCATTTGTTGTAGCATTGAAGCAATCTCATCCAAGGTGCTCCGTGAAGGTTCGGAAGGTGCAGAGGTAGTCACTTGGCTAGGATAGTATGGTGGTGGCTCACTAAAATTAGGATAATACATGCATGGTTGCTCATAATAAACATTAGGCAAATATCCATACATGTAATTATCCATGGCAATCAAACAACCAGACAAGCAGAAAAAACTAACTAGAAAAGAGAAATTTTTTTTTTAATTTTTTTTTTCTGCTAATAACAACAAACCAGAGTCCCCGGCAACGGCGCCAATTTTTGACCGCGCTGTCGCCACGCGCCAAAAAGAACGAGCGTTTACAAAATAATGTAGTATAGAGCGACAACTCGGATCGTCTCTCAAGGACTCTTTAGTTGTTGTTATTATTAACAGAAAAAGTTAGAAAAAGTCGAAATGGGGGTTTTGGATTGCAAACTAAATTAAGAAGCAAAAACAGAAAGCGAGCAAGAAAACAGAGCAGGTTACCAAATAAGCTAAGCGATTAACCTCATCGTTCTCGGTTTCCCAACTATCATCGGTTCATGCAACCTAAGCGATTCTAATCCCCTCCGCGTTGTAGCAATAATTCACAAGCGGGACCACTACTACAGATATATGTCCCTATTCCCGAATTAAGCAAACGGGGTTAAGCACTTCGTGAACTAAGCGAACACGAAACGTACACACGCGAATTAAGCAAACGCGATTATATATAGGAACAGGATATCACCGAGATAAACCAACACAATACAATATACTCCTGAATTAAGCAAACAGAAATATAAAGCATGGCATTGAAAAGAGAAAAGGAAATGAAAACAGGAAATACAAGAACCTCAAGTATGGATAAAAACCAATTACAGTAGATTAATCTAGGAGACTAGTTCTCCATTACAAAAGTAAAACAATAAACTAAGAAAACAAAAGACTAACAAGTTCAGGAACTAGCCAAAACTGGCTAATTCTGACTATCTTCTTCAGTTCTGCCTAAAACTGCTTTATATACACGTTTCTGGAGTCAGAGTACTCGCGAGGCGAAGCACTTGCTCGCGAGGCGAATACATGAAAGGTCTGCAACTCTTTGTCTTCTCGCGAGGCGAGCACATCCTTCGCGAGGCGAACTCTGCAGCTTCCAACTGTTAAGCCAGTGGCATTCACCACGCCCACACCGTGATGGCTTCTGATCTTCCAAGACTCGCGAGGCGAAGGAATTCTCGCGGGGCGAACGCTTCAACTACAGAATTGCCACGGCTGATCTTCAACACGGCAAGCCGTGATCGTCTCCGACTTTTTCATGGTTGCAATACTCATGGGGCGAGTGGCTCCAGTTTATTACTTTTTATTAACCTGAAAATAGAAAATAAAAGTAAATAATTATTCAACTCTAAAACAACTAAATTAACATAAAAACAATTTACAGACTCAAAATACTACTTAGGAACAATCAAGTCTAATTTGGGTAAAAATGGTATAAAATAAGCACAAAGCCAGGGTCTTGACTAGTTATAAAACCAGTCAAACAGAGGCTCATCACCCATCAACAGACAACTCATAACCCTTTTGTCCCAACCGAGACTGCAACTCTTGGTCTAAAAGTTGTTCCTGCCTACTCTAAGGTCACTATTAATTTCCAAACTATTCAGCTTCAAACTTAAGGCATTTAAGGACACATCCAACACCTCCAGATTCATGTGCCTAAACTCTTCCATGAGGTTCAGCTCTTGCACCATCAAGCTCGACACATGTAGGGACTTCCTACCCAAAGCATCTGCCACCACATTGGCTTTTCCCGGATGGTACTTCAACTCGAAGTCATAGTCCTTAAGGAACTCCATCCACCTTCGTTGTCTCATGTTCAACTCCTTCTGGTCGAACATATATTTAAGGCTTTTATGGTCACTAAAAACTTCAAACTTTGCCCCATAAAGGTAATGCCTCCAAATTTTAAGGGCAAAAACCACAGTTGCTAGCTCTAGGTCATGGGTAGGGTAATTCCCCTCATGTGGCCTAAGCTGCCTAGAGGCATATGCTACCACCTTGCCTTCCTGCATCAAGACACATCCCAAGCCATTCTTAGATGCGTCGCAGTAAACCACAAAACTCACTAAGGGGTCCGGTATATTTAAGACTGGTGATGACACCAATCTCCTCTTATGCTCTTGGAACCTGTCCTCACACTCCTGGTCCCACACAAAAGGTTTCTCTTTCCTAGTCAACTGGGTCAAAGGTAAGGCTAGTCTAGAGAACCCCTCTATGAACTTCCTATAGTAACCAACTAAGCCTAAGAAACTTCTCACTTCGGTTACTGTCTTAGGTTGTTCCCATCCCAACACCGCATCAACTTTAGAGGAATCAACCGCTACATCATCCTTTGAGATTGTGTGTCCTAAAAACTTTACCTCGTCTAGCCAAAACTCACACTTCTCCGATTTGGCATAAAGATGCTCGTCCCTCAAGATCTGCAACACTAACCTTAAGTGTTCTCCATGTTCTTCTGGTGTCCTAGAGTATATCAAAATATCATCTATGAACACCACCACAAACCTGTCCAAAAAGGTCCTAAAGATCCGATTCATATAGTCCATAAAAACAGCTGGGGCGTTGGTCACACCAAAGGGCGTCACTACATACTCATAGTGCTCATACCTTGTCCTGAAGGATGTCTTAGGGATGTCCTTACTTCTAACTCTAATTTGATGGTATCCCAATCTTAGATCTATTTTGGAAAACACTGATGCTCCCCTTAACTGATCTAAGAGGTCATCTATCCTAGGTAAGGGATATTTGTTCTTGATAGTTACCTTATTCAGTTGCTTATAATCAACACACAACCTCATACTCCCATCCTTTTTCTTCACTAGAAGCACTGGTGCTCCCCAAGGTGACACACTAGGTCTAATAAACCCCTTTTGTAGCATATCCTCTATCTGTTTCTTAAGCTCGCTCAACTCTAGAGGTGCCATCCTATAGGGTGCTACTGATACAGGTCCACTCCCAGGTACTAGATCTATGGTAAACTCAATCTCTCTATCTGGAGGTAAATTAGAGACATCCGTAGGAAACACATCTGGGAACTCACACACAATAGGCAGTACCGCTATATCACTTTCAACCTCTATCTTAGCAGAAAAGAGAAGTATATATCCTTGAGCTCTCTCAACTAAGCACTTATGACATGAGGCAGCAGAGATAAGGTGTTCCGTCCTAGGAGAGTCAACAGACATGGACTGTGGAATGAAAGAAATAGTTCGACTAGCACAATCAATAATAGCATTATTACGAGACAATCAGTCCATGCCCAAAATAATATCCAGACCAGACATAGGTAAACATATCAGATCAACAATATAAGTCAGGTCTTGACACAATAAAGGACATTGCAGCAGGCATGTAAGAGTAATCAATCTATCTTTAGCAGGAGTAGAAACACACAAATCATATGACAGTTTAGTAACAGGTAACTCTAAGAATTGAGCACATTTAAGTGAAATGAATGAATGTGTTTCTCCCGAATCGAACAATATGATAACAACATGACCTTTGATAAAGCTCTTACCTTGGATTAAACCGTCGGACTCCTTCACCTCCTCTCCTTGGATGGTAAAGACCCTTCTATGGTTCAATGATCTGGTTTGAGATTGTCCTCCTGACTTGAACATCCTAGCAAAGTGTCCCATCTTCCCGCATTTGTGGCAAGTGGTTTGTGCCGAGGGTCACACACAATCTCCATGCTGCCACCCATACTTGTAACATACAGTCCCCTTCTCACCTTGAGCACCTGCTTGAACCTGCTTACCCTTTGTGATTGTAGGCACAGGTCGTAGGCTCTTCTGGAAATTACCCCCTTTTCCATGGAACCTCTTGCCGTCACTGAAGCTCTTCTCCTTCGACCTCTCGGCCAGCATACCTTGCATATTCTGCTCCGCCACCCTACACTTGTTCACTAAAGTCAAGTAGTCTCGAATCTCTAGGAGCCCAATAAGGCTCTGCAGCTCTGGCTTCAAACCCTGCTCGAACTTAGTTGCTTTCCATGGACCATCAGGAATATCCCTCACCTGTGTAGAGAACCTTGCAAGCCTCTCAAACTTGGACACATATTTCGCTACTGTCATACTCCCCTGACGAAGATGTAGAAACTCCATCTCTTTCTGTATCCGGACACTGTGCAGAAAGTACTTCTCCAGAAATACCTTCTTGAATCTGTCCCACGTGATAGGGACGCCCGAAGCAAGCAACCCGTCCCTGGCACAGTTCCACCAGTGCTCTGCATCCGACTCTAACATATCGGTGGCAAAATCCACCTTCTGAGCATCAGAGCACCCCATGGCCCGGAAGATCTTCTCTAATTTCGGTAGTCATTCCTCTGCCTCAATAGGATCGGTGGTCCCTCGAAAAGCTGACTGATTATTATTCCTGAACTCTGACAGACCCTTGTACCGTAGATCTGGAGCTGCAACCGATACCACGTTAAGCACGTCCCCCTTATCCCTTATCTGACGGAGAGGTTCTGTCTGCTCCTGCATAACTCTGGCCATTCGAGCCAAAGTCGCTGCACGTGCATCATTCCTCCCTCGCATGTTCGCTGCCATAATCTGCATACCACCAATCAAACAGTGGGTTGATCAAGTCCAATATCCAAAAGAATAGAATGCAGAATTATAACTCTAACAAGCATCCTATGCGCCCAAGTTTTGTTTTTGAAAAAGCCCCACTACCACAGTCCGATTTAGAATCGAACTGCTCTGATACCATAAATGTAACACCCTTCGTTACATTAGTAACCCAAATTAATCTTGAGAAAAATCCTTCAAAACATTTAATTAAAATGTACTGGCCATAAATTTTTTCTCAATTATATAAGTCTGGAAAATCTCTCATATTAAATAAAATAATAATAATGTATCAAAGTAATAAATATAATAATAATCCATACATCTGGATAAAAACCAAATAAAAGAAAAGCCTCAAAACCGGGTGTCTAATTACAATCCGAGAAAAATAATACGTAAGATCAAGGACGTCGTTCGCATAGTACTCTCAGTCATACTACATTACTAACCCACTAGCTAATCAAAAGGATGACTCTTCAGATCTCTGGGTCAACAGCGATGTCCTCGGACTCTGAAAACAACATTTATAATGAGATATAAAATCCCAGTGAACAACAATATAGTTTATAAAATATTTTTGAAAATAGTATTGTTCTCAGCCGGCGCGGTGACCGGAAAAACTGTCCATGGCATCCGCTAATTTTCCAAAATAATATATACAAAGGAAAATAATTTTTAATAACAACATTAATCTCAGCAACTCGAGAGCATATATCATCACAACTCATCTCAATACATCACATTCCATATACCAAATAAGTTCTATATTAATCCAAGTGGCCCGAAGACCTCATAATTAAATTGGTCTCTTGTCGGCATGCCATAAATTCACACATCACATGACAATGACGTCCCATTGCCCACCCCTACTCACGATGAGTGTTTCGATGTCACCCTCATGTCGGGGACATTTCCATTTCGATACCTCTCATGTGCACATGGTGGTATTTCTCCTTTTTCGACACCCCGACCTGTGGCGGTGTTACTTTCGATGCCCCTTTTTAGGTGGTATTGCTCATTTTCGACATCCCAATTACATGGCGATGTTACTTTCGATACCCCATTAAGGCGGTATTACTCTTCGATACCCCTATCATAGGCGGTATTGGGGCAAACACCAAACAACCTATCATAAGGCACAAATTTCGTGTCTCATACATGTAACAACTCATTTACCATAAATTAAATATTTAATCTTATCATGTATAACAAATAAACTCATATCATGTCATCAAGTGATCTTACAACTAAGGAGTCATGAACATCGAGGCATAACATACGTCAACAAACACATTACTTAACAAATACAATTACCAATTATGTATTTCGTGCCATTAATAACAAGAGTAAATACTCAATTTAACAAATTTATGTTTTAATTTAAAACCCCCAATTTTAAAGTTTAAGTCAGTGACAACATTCACCTATTCAAATATAATCCCAAAAAGACTATAAGATATATCCTTACGCACACATACAAACAATTATACCATGGAGAGGGTTCGTAAAAAGTATTGTTACTCACCTCTCGAAGAGCTCCAAAATGATCTAAAAATTTTGTATGATAAAAGCAAGTTATTCTCTAAAAATTCTTCTTCCCTTCACTGGCGTTCTTGGATCTATGTGCTGCAACGATTACACTGGCAAGAAAGGGACGTCTCTCACTCCCTCGCTTACTCGCTGTGCAGTGCTCCTTTTCACGTACAGTGACAAGAGTATATATATATATATATACACACACATACACACACTGTGCGCATAGGGTTTTAATTTATTATTATTTTTTTAAAACTTAGGAATTGCTTTAGGCTAAACCCAAAAGTCAAAAGCAAGGGTTGCTTGGGCTTAATGCCCTTGTACCCCCCTTTATATATATATATATATATATATATATATATATATATATATATATATATATATATATATATATATATATATATATATATATATATATAATTTTGCATTCTTTATAATAGTTAATAAATTTCAATAAATCCTTATACTATCAATTCTTTACACTAAATCTCTTATTTATATTTTATTTGCACTATATTTTTAATAACTTAATATTATTATTATTATTATTATTATTATTATTATTATTTCAGATTAATTATATTAGAATTTTAGGATGTTACAGGTCCTAAGTAAATATGTATACGTAATTGGATATATTTGGTTAAATATATTCACTCGAAAAAAATTGGTTAGATATATTTTATTAGAATATTTGATTAAATATGAAATTGTTGGAGGATAATTACGAAGTATGTAATTTATTTGATTAAATATATTTAAAATATATAATTTTAACATTCATTTATGTCTTTATCTTCATATATATATATATAATTTTAACATTCATTTATGTCTTTATCTTCATATATATATATATATATATATATATATATATATATATATATATATATATATATATAATGATAATTATTATTAATTATTTTAAAAATATATTGTCCCCGTAGGATCAGGGTCTTGGATACGCCACACTCGAGAGCCAAATAATCACTATAATCAACATAACTATTAAGAATCCGATGAAGTTTGTTAACTGCGGTTTTGGTATCACTCAATATCAAAGCAAGCGCTTTCCTCTCTCTGAAAGCATTCACCTGGATAAATAAATGCATGATACTGCCGTAAATACTATAGAAGGAAACACAGAAACAGTCACAAGTAAACATCAATTGAAACCAAGCACCGATAAAACATTGACTATGATCTCTAAGGAAATTTTATTCACAAGTCATAACACACTATCCTTCAAAGTATGTGAGAACATGTATGCATTAAAAAAGAGCAGAAGAAGAAGGAAAAAAAAAAGATGAGCAAATTATATTTGGTGCAATTAGTCTTGTTTGCACTAATGTGCCATTGTTGAATTGGCTATACATCCCCTTCCACTTCACCTTCGGTAGTATACTTAGGTTAGAGTTTGTCAGTCATTGATGTGGTTGAATCATATTGAGAATCCGATGAAGACATCAAGCAAGAACTTTCCAATTTTGCCTCTAAAAAGTAAATAATATTCCATTAATTGAACAACCTAAATTAAAAAAAAAGTTTAACTCCGTTGGTCCCTGAACTATTTGTCAATTTTCAAATAGGTCCTTGAATTTTAAAAGTTTGTAATTAGATCCCTAAACTTATAAAAGTTTGTAATTGCGTATCTGACACAACTTTGTTAAGGTTCCGAAAAAGTATAGAGATCTATTTAAAGTTTTTCAAAATATACAAGAACCAATATGAATTTTCTATGAAAGTTCAAAGATCCACAAATCAGCCAACAAATGGATCACTTAACAAAGACTTAATGAAACCCTAATGAAGATGTGTATGAGGGATTCAATTACTCCCTCTGGATTCAATTATAAGCAAAAAAAATACCTATATTTCGTGGACTCAAATATAAGCAAAATTCAACAAATTCAATTCTATTTAATGTCAGTATTTCAAAATTCAAGAAAAGTAACCAACCAACCAATTCTCCTTTTACTTTTCCAAGAGCATTGCATAATTGTTTTTCAATTGGGTCCCTTCTTTTATCCATCCATTAGTCCACCGTTAGTTTTACTAACATGGACTTTTATTACCAATTTTTTAATTATCACTCCATTGTTGCTGGCTTGCTGCACCTGCATGCCAAAACAGAAAGTTGCTGCGTATGCCCCCCAAGCTGCATGTTCAAAATACTGGTTTTGTCCCGATCCGCAAGTCTCATGATTTTGGTGACGTTTGGAAGAGTTTATTTAAGCTCCTTTTGACTTATCTGATGACATAAGCTCTTACGCAGTGTGTTTGGCAGAGCTTATAAAAATAACTTATGTCATCCCAAAAGGAGTTTTTGACTTATTTTCATAAGTCATGAGACACTACAAGAAATTAAGCTATTTCCCAGGGCTTTTTACCCAGGGAAATAAATCCCTAGGAAATTTTTACATTTCCCACGGCCAAGACCCTCGGAAATGTCTCGCTTGATTTCCCACGGCTTGTCCCTGGGAAAAAGAGGCGCCAAACATTCCCGCTTTATTTCCCACGGGCTGGGCCTTAGGTAACAGAAAGCGCTGTTTCCCACGGATCAAGCCCTGGGAAATGGCTCAGTTTTCCCACGGATCAAGCCCCTGGGAAAGACAGGCGGTGTTTCCCACGGCCAAACCCCTGGGAAAGACAGGCGGTGTTTCCCACGGCCAAGCCCCTGGGAAAATCATCTTCCTCCTCTTCACTCGGTCCCTTCGCGCCTCAATGTTCACACGGTGTTCACCCTTTCCCCAACCCATCGTGAGACCAAGCGCCTCCTCCTCCTCTTCTTCTTTTCTTCCCTCGGCAAATAAGGTAACTCCTCATCCTCCTCTTCCTTCCTTTCTCTTCTCTTTTTCATTTCCTCCTTCTCAAACGTTTCTTGCCGACACCAACACAAAGAATAAAGAAAGGGGCCGTCCGCAATCGCCGTCTTCATTCCCTCAACCGCCGCCATTGTCTTGCTCCGCCGCACGCCGTCCATCGCCGTCCTCGGAGGTTGGAGCAGACACCAACACAAAGAATAAAGAAAGGGCCGCCTGCAATCGCCATAAAGGAGAAGAAGTCTAAGCGCCAACTCAAACGTGAACGTTGTCGGTCATAAATTTATTTACCTTCTTTCATTATTAATTTCCATGTAGATGCTATTATTTACTTGGTGTTCGCGACCTGATTGCGAAAGCATAGCCAATATTGTTGATTATGTTATTCCTCTTTCTCCTAGTCTCATATTCATAGCATTGATGCTAACAATCCCGAAACCGATCCTTAATGTGTTACCGTTTTGGTTCCTTCACGATGCCAGGAACGTGTTTGATAAAATTCCTGTTAGAAATGTTGTGTCTTGTAAGCTCATGCCCGAAAAGAACTCGCTTCTTAGTGTCTCTACCATGCTTTATGCTACAGGGCATAGCGAGAGTGTTCTTGTAAGGAGGAAGGGGCATTATTACTTTTGTTACATGACCGATGTTCATGTCATTATGGCCATATGTTGAGTTTATCAAGTTTCCACCGCCTTGTATAGTTGTACAAGGCCATATGGTACCACCAAATTGTAGGAACTTGGACCTTTTCTCGTATTTTAGAGGTTAGACATTATTATATATTGCATCACAACTAGAAGTAGTGTTTTTAGGTGTTGTGGTTTGGAAAAATTAGTCAATGATTGGTTTTCTACCATTCACATTGGTTTTCCGAGATCTACGTGTGTCTCTCGTAAAATCTTCCCGGAGCAATCTGTCTGTGTACAAGGAATATCTATTTAATGTCCCTAAGAGGCTACATCTTCACTTTTAATCAATAATTTCAACAATTAATCAACTGAATTGGAAAGTCATTTAATCATAGCTAGAGAAAAGAAAAAGTCCATAAGAATTCATGTGATATACAATCTGTATAATGTGGTGTTTTTTACAAATCATTTTTTGTTCCAAAGCCTTCTTATTTGCTTTTACATTTAATAAATGCTTCTATTCTTGTCATTGTTTGTCTTTATATGTCACAAAAATGCATTATAAAGGGGAAGCTGTATAAAATTGTTTCTATTATGTGGGAATGGAATTAAAATTGGTTATTTTTTATTCCTTGGTGACTTGTCCGGACAGTCAAGCATACACATTGTTCCTGTGCATACTATAATGATAGGAAATAGAATAGGTGCTTTGACTTTGCCTATTGAATCAATTGTTATCAATTTAAGCCATAGTTATGTGTGTATTTGCTATGCTAAGTACTATGCCATGTACTCTGTTTTTGGAATTTGAAATTTGCACGAAGCTGTCATATTTGTAGGCAGAAGGAATTGAAGATGACTTCTACGGCGTGATCCAACATATATATGAACTGGTGTACCCTTCTTTAGACTATACTAAAAGAATAGTTCTATTTTATTGTAACTGGTTCGATCCGTCCGGTAGAGGCACAAAATTTAACCCGAAATGTAATACTGTGGACATCCGAATGAGTAGAAGATATCAAAGGGATGATCCGTTTATCATAGCACAAAATGTGAGACAGGTGTATTACGTACCTTATCCACCAACTCGTAAGGACAAACGAGGTTGGTCCGTCGCCATCAAGACAACACCAAGGGGTAGCATCGAAGTGGATGATTCAGAGGGAGAGGTGCCTTATCAAGTGGATGTAATGTCACATGTAGCTGAAGTCATTGAAGTTGACCCTATTGATGGCTTAGGGGACTTGCAAGTCGCTGGTGAAGAAGTGAATATCGCCAATTTGTCATCCATCCAGGAGCATTTGGATGAAGAAGACGATAATTCCATCAAGAACATGAAGAGACAGGATCTCAAGATGATGAGGAAGAAGATAATGACTCAACAGGACTCGAAGACGACGACTCAAATTCTGAATAAATCGTAGTTAATTTGTATTAGATCTTCCCAAGACTTTATGATTTGGATGGTTAAGTTATTTTTGGTCATTTGGATTATTAGTTAGTTATACTTGTTGACTTTATGACTTAGATAACTTATTTTTGGCTGTTGGATTATTAGTTAGTTATATTTGTTTACTTTAATGACTTAGATAACTTATATTATTGCTATATCCGATAACTTTTGTTTTAACATTAAATTGCTCTTTAGACATGTCTCAGGGCGTGACCCACCTCCACCCATCGATAAGGGTAAGGGGTATTATGGTTGATATCGACCCCCGTCCAAATCCCCGTCGTCGTCGAATGCAGACCTTCCACAAATTTAGTGATTCGTGAGTCTATAGATGGATACTCACGTATGCCTTCAACGCTTACCTCTGCATCGTCGATACAACACCCACATGTACCTACATCGCGCCCACCACAACAAGCACCTTCACCGACTCCACGTGTTGCACCTACATCGCCTCATTTCGATATGATTCCCACCCCGGGGTCACGACACATGCACACTATAGAGCATCTCCTTCAAAGATGTGTGGATGAGGAGCAACAATATAGTCCAGGCTATTCACGCTCACCTTCGATTGCGATGTGCATGAGCAGCCGAGAGGAGCTCGGTGGAGCCAGTGGAGCTAGAGGAGCTAGATGCAGCAGAGGTAGTTGAGCTCATGCCCGATGGTCGACCTATTATTAGGCCTAGTGGTAACGGGTAAGAATTAATTAAATTTCTATGTGTTTGGTTGATTCATGCATTGTATCATAATTTATTACCATGTGTTTGATTGGTTCATGCGTCTTTCTCGTTAAGGTTCCTTCCTTGTAAGAGAGCGGCAGTGCCATCGCGTTTGTTATCCAAAGAAAGGTATCATAGGGCATTTACATCATGGGGAAAACTCACCGACAATGAGCGGATTAGTATGTTTGATGCGTTTAGAGTAAGTAGCAAATTTCAATTTACTTAATGTGGTTTTTATTATTTCCAAACTATTAGTATAACAATTGTTATTTATCTTAAAAAGAGGTCAAAGGCATGGAGGAACGAAGATGAGTCGGAGATCCGGAGGATCTTTCACCATAAAGCCTCCCGAACGCCTTTCTCGATATGCTTAGGGAGGCTCGTGAGAGTGGCATACAGCGATCCTGGATTGGAGATGGTATTTGGGAGGAGTTGAGTCGTTATTGGGCTTCCGATCAATTTAAAAAAATTTCTGCTCGTGCAAAGAAAAATAGAGCATCGAGAGAAAAGGGTGGAGCCTCGCACACGAGAGGAAGCATTTCCCGATCGCAGTGGGCGATCGTATGGTATGCTCATACTGTCATTCTTTATGCATTAAATGTATTTATTCCAACATCATAGTTCATTACTTGTTATCTTAATCATCTATGCTTGTGTTATAGGCTCACGGTATAATCGAGGAGTACAGATTCATGAGGTTCACAAACGCACCCATACTAGGGAAGGCTACCGGCGAGTACATAGATGAGCGCTCCAAGCGCACTCGGGTAATATGCCGTTTTGATTTTTGAAGAAGCTATTGACTTTAATAGATATTATAACACTCATACTTTATTGGACTTGAGAGGCGAGAGCCTCAAATGTTATGACTAGTTTTAGCATTGGCTTTTGAGCATTGGCTTTTAGGGAGTTGAATATATTGTTTTGTGTGAATCTTATTAAGCTTTTGATGACTTGCGCTTTTAAATTGTGGTGTTCAATTTGTAAAGGTTGAGGTTTAGGGGAAACTCGTCCAATGTACTTGCATAATTAATCGTGTAACATACTATTCATGTTTTGATTAATGAGTCCAGAGAGTCACTTTATATTTGGACCTATTGATACCTTGATCGACATTGGAAATGTTATAACTAGTTTGGACATGAGAATTTGTGTGCATCCTATTGAGCTTTTGATGATGATTTATGGATTTAAATTGCGGTGTTATGTTTGTAAACATTGGGATGTTGTAGTTTTAGGGGAAACTCGTTCCATTTTTCTGCATAATTTATCTTGTAACATATTGTTCAAATTTTGATAGTCCGATGTATTGTAACAGGAGGAGTTTCATGAGAGGATGAGTCAACATAGGTCTCAATCATCACCTCTTCACCATCCACCCCGGTAACCCACGGGAGGACGAGCGGCTTGCGGCTGAATGTTTGGGCGTAAGTCGTCGGCGGCAAGTATAAGGGTCGCTTATGCAGTCTTGGGGACCTTGCCTACAACTATCGGAAAGGGGCCTCGCGCAAGTTAGAGCTTAGGGTTGGAGCGTCCACCACATGCGCACGTTACCCTCGGAGTCTCATGGAGATTGCTCGATTGAGGCAGATGTTGGTCGCTTCCCAAGAGAGGGAGCGGCAGAGGGATGAGGAGCATCGTGTGATGATGGATACGATGCGACAACTGATGGAGACAAAGGATGCGACGATTGCAGCGGCAGAAGCCCCACAATGACGAATGCCCTAGTCGACGACCCAAATGCTTCGAGGAGGACGACGACTCTCTTGACCATTTTGTTGAGGAGCCTTATAATGTGGATTCTTAGTTTATTTTACTTATCATGTTTATTATGTTTATTATTTTTCGTTGAACAAATATGACTTGAATAACATTTTGTGTTGAACAAATATGACTTGAATAACATTTTGTGTTGAACAAATTGTTTGCTTGAATTATGATGTTAATTTCTTTGTTGATGCATTCATATAAAAATAATAATTATTTATTTATCCATTTTAGCATAAATTAATGTATATAAGGTTTTATTTATAATTTAAACAAAACATATATTTCCCAGGGTTAGAACCCTGGGAAATATTTCTCAGGGTTCTAACCGTGGGAAGATCCCTGGGAAAGATTTCCCACGGTTAGAACCCTGGGAAATTTCCCAGGGTTCTAACCCTGGGTATTTCAAAACGTTTCCGACCAGCTGAAAACCGAGGGATCTAAATCCGTGGGTCATCCCTGGGAAATGTGTATTTTCCCACGGATTTTATGGATTTCCTAGGGTCATAGGCCCTGGGAAACAGCGAAAATTCTTGTAGTGAGAGAAGCTTATGAAATTATCATAAGAGCTTATGCACTGAACACCTTTCCCGTGTTTTTCACTATTTGAATCATCTGATGTCCCTTTCTTTTTTTTTTCTTTCTTTAAACGCTTATGACATAAGCTCTTATATGATAAGTTCTTAATTAAGTTTGTTTATCGAAATGTCTTTTATACCCCAACTTCAATTTAAAGACGCTGGGTCAGTAAGGAAAAAGGAAAAATGAACTAAATGATAAACTTTTGGCAATCACAACAGCAACATACAAATCCAAATGTTAAACAAAAAAAGAAAGAGTAGCTGAACCGTTAAAATCGTGTACCTTCTGTCGGTATAGCAGCACCATCGCGCGATGGTCATAGATGAGTGTGAAACGGAACGGAACCAAGAATGAAGAGTGTGAAGAACAGAACCACAGCACCACAGGTCCACGGCACCAAACGCACGAGAGGAGTATCGAGAACAGAACGGAATCAAGAACGAGAGTTTGGAATGTCAAACGGTGGGTCAGAGAAGAACAAAACAGCAATTAGTAAGAAAGAATGTTTGTTCCTGTTCTGCAGCAACTATACGCCGAGGGTGTGATCCGCAATACAGCTTCCTGAACCCCCAAACTCCATGTGAAAGTAAAGCATGGGAAATTCACATGGAGGAAAACCTCCTCCAACTGTATTTTCTTTACTGGTTTGATTATAATAGTTTATGGATACAGTAAGAAGGAAGTCAAGTTGAATTTGGTATCAACTGAGTGACAAGGAAGGGACTTCTGGTGCTTGGCTTTGAATTCTCTCTCCTACATAATTGGGGCCTCGCGTTTTTTTCAATCATGGATTCTCTTGCATTTTTTGCTTCCCGGCTGCTTTTGACAAACCTGCATTCCATGATTGGACTTGTTTTTACTAGATGGGCATGTGTATTCTTACTGTCTTGACCTGCATCCACGAAATACATGCCCAAAATGAAGAAGAGGTGAGAAAGATATTGGGTAAGGATAAGAGAGTAAATTAATAAATTTATATATCATATATTTTTTTTCATTCCATCCCAATTTGGAAGAAAAAAAAATGTAGAATGAGTTTCATTAGATTTCATTTTTTTTTTGCAATACAAATAATGGAATATCTTACCTTTCCATTCCATCAATCCATACATACCCTTAATTTTGTCAAATTATCATTGAATGTAATCTTTTATACTGATAATAATGTATAGAAATTAAATTCTTAATTTTTTAAAATAGATTTAAGCTATTCTTTTTTGTCCTAAAATATAATTTCATGAAATATATTCTTAAACTAAATTTAAAACAATAAGATTTTTTATTATACTAATTTTCTTTACTTTTTAAATTTATTAAATAAAATAAATATACTTGTTAAGACATACATTCTATCTATTTTATAAAAATGTTTTACATTTATTAACGGTCACTGACATCTCAATTAGGTTGCATCTCAACAACCACCAATCATCTGCAAGATACCATCAAATGGTTATTTAGTCATTTATTCTCTGTAGTAGTCATTTATCATATTTGATAATATACCGACAAAATAAGACATTAAAAAAACATGAAAGATTTCTTAATTCAAATATGTTTATATCAATTTTTTTATGCATTGATTAATTGATTAAAACATATACTTGTGTGTTTTCGAATTTCCCAGTCATGTTTGATGAAACTTACAAGACTGAAGATGTTTCTGTTATATTTGTTACCTTAAATATTCTTAATATTAATTAAATTTTTATTATTAAAACTAATATTGAATGAATATCATAAAATATATCGCATAATTATAATATATATTAATTATAAAAAATAATTTAAGATGTATCAAAAACATGTTTATTTTATATTACAGGAACGATATCTACTCAGCTTAATTAAGTCGTACATTTTATATTGCATTTACTTTACATGGATTTCCTTCTATTCAAGTTGTGAATGTTGCCCAACTAGGTGGAAGCGTATTGGAAGTGGTAGGCATGCTTCTGATGCTAATATCGAGCGGCAAAAGACGGTACTGCATGTCAAGCTCCCGGAAAATCTTGATCATCTCTTCAATCAAAAGGGATCTCCTCACAAACCTTTCTCCCATGTCTTGGAAATTCATTTTATGCGTTGGCCAAATCGCCATTTTTACCATGTCTAAATTTGCATGATCCATGAAGACTATAAGAGGTGAAGGATACCAATGCTCCTTCTTGTTATCAATGTAACTGCAATGTAGTCATTATCAATTTTAGCCTATCAGATAAGCACCAATTATAAGCATACAACAAAGGTTTCAACACATACCTCTGTATTCTGTGTTTCATAGATGAAATCTTTTCAATTGGGGTAGATACATGAATACAAAATTCAACAGCATCTCCCATATCAGGACTACGGTAGAAATTATTAATGGCCTTAGTAGCAAGGACACTGTTAGGGATCTGAATCTTTTGATTATCATATCTCAGAAATATGGTTGTTAATATATTCATCTCTTCTACAACCATCTGAAATTGGTTAGCCAAAATGGGGAAAATAAAAGATATTAGGCCCCATTTATATGAAAAGAGAATATGTGAACTCATAAAGAGATAAAAATTACCTCGACCCCATCAATTTCACATCTATCTCCCACATCAAATGGGTGCAAGACAAATAAGAAAATAATTGCTTCAAATACGGTCTTGCAGGTATTTCCAAATATAAAGGTAACCAAGACAACCTGCGAGCTCGCAAAGAGAAGAAATTTGGTGGAGGCAATTTCCAATATCCAGAGCCAAATAACCACTACAATCAGCATAACCAAAAAATTGAGCATCCGATGAAGTTTGTTCACTGCGGTTTTGGTATCACTCAATGTCAAAGCAAGTGCTCTCCTCTCTCTGAAGGCATTGACCTGGATAAATAAATGCATGGTACTACCATAAATACTATAGAAATTAACACATACACGGTCACGCGTAAACATCAATTGAAAGTTGAAACCAAGCACGGACAAAACATTGACTCTGGTCTCTAATGAAAATTTATTCTCAAGTGATAACACGATATCTTTCAAAGTATATGAGAACATATATGCATTAAAAATAAGCATAAGAAAAAGATAAAAAAGATGAGCAAATTATATTAGGTGCAATTAGTCCTGTTTGCGCCCCTTTCAATTGACATTTTGCAGTATACTTAGACTAAAAGTTAATTTATAAGTAACTGATGTCATTGAATCATATTGAGAATTTGATTGATGAAGACATCAAGCAAGGACTATCCAATTTTATCTTTAAAAAGTAGATAATATTCCATTGAACAACCTAAATAAAAAAAAATTGTTTAATCACTCAATTGGTCCTTTAAACTATTTGACAATTTTTAAATAGATCTTTATAAAATTTGTAATTAAGTCTCTTTTAATCATATATATATTTGTTAGGATTTCGTTAGGGTTCTAAAAAAGTATAGGGACCTATTTGAAATTTTTCCAAAATGCACACGACCAATTTGATTTTCTCTGAAAGTTTAGAGATTCACAAATACACAAATGAAAGGATCATTTAACAGAGACTTAACAAAATTGTGTATGACGCATTCAATTACAAATTTTCACGAGTTTATGGATCCAATTACAAACTTCTAAATCAGAAACCTATTTGAAAATTTTCAAATAGTTCGGGAATCAACACCAAAATAAGCATGTGTAAGTAACTAAATTATATTGTTCAGACACTAAGTAAATATATCCACCCACTTCTCCAAATTCAGCATCAAATGTTAGTTAATTCTTACCACCCAGTTCTTCAAGGCTGATTTGCTAATTTTGCCACTATCGGAAGCTCCCTCAAAGAGATTCAAGGTTTTCAAAGCTTCATCTTCTCGCATAAAACGCAACAAGTCATCCAGTTGTACATACCTGCGAAAATAGAGTAATGAGATATTGACAACTGGGAGAAAGGATTAATATAAACAACGGCAAACTTATCATTCAATTAAATATACTGCATATTTAATCATGAAAAAGAAATAGCTAGGAGTATAAAAATCATAACATAAACTAATTAGAAAGATTGCAATTGCATAAAAAGATCAAATCAAACAATAAAAACAAGCAATTATGACGTACCTGCAGCCGTGCGTAGCAATATTTTGAAATATTTTCTTAGCTGCTGCTTTGGCCTCAATGTCACTTCTAATCTGTGTGGCATTCTGATCCTCATTAGTTGAATCGAGTATCTGCTCATCTAATATAGTAAGATCCCCATGCCGGACCATATTAATCAACCTTTTCATATTCCATGCTGAAACATTATTTGGATTCAGTTTATGCAAATGATCAATAGTTATCCCATCCCCATCTGACTTCTTGGAAACTAGCCGTGAAATCCTGGGGCTTTTCTGAAGTATTCCACTCTTCAACCTTCCATACTCGATGTCGGAGAAAGCAGTTGCCCTATGGTCAGGGGGTATGGTAGTAAACCCCCCAGCCTTTTCAGCCTTTTGAATATCTACCAAAAGTGGTCCCGAAAGTGTTTCAATCACAAACTGATTAAACAACGACTCTTGAATCCTATCAAAGTAGGTGCTTACATGGAAAGAAAAAGCCAGCACTTTAACCACAAGAGTCTTCACCAACCATACCAAAGTACCCACCAAGAAGCACACTAGAATCCTGGTGATATATGCAAGGAAGTTACTTCTAGTCTCCTTCTGAACTGTCTTGTTGAACAACAAATGCCATGCAATCAAAACAAAACCCAACCAGAAGCAATTCTGAACCGCCTTCTTCAGGCCATGCACAAAATACAGCACTCTCTTCCTCAAAAGGAAATTCCTTTCAATGCAAAACACAGCTATTCTAATGACCCAATCAGAGACCAACCTTCCACAGATTAGAACTAGAACCATCACCTCCCACTTCCACAATTTGAGCTGCCATAGATCCTTGTTCCTCAGAAGAGGAACAGTAAGGGTGGCTATCAGAAAACCAACGATCAAAATCAAGCTCAACCACTCGAGCAGGGTCCAGAAGCTGAAATGGGTCTTTTTATACTCATCCGGAAGATCATCTTCCAAAAACAGATCTTCCTCCTCCTCAACACTACCCTTCTTCTGGGTCCGACCCCTGTCGGGTTGATGAGGCGGCGGGTCCAACAATCTGGACCTTGTTTTGCCATTCAACAACACACTCTTCCTCTGGATAGAAAGGTTTCTTTCAAGAGAAATATTGGAGGTACACCTCACAACCTCGCCATCACCGCTGTTACCTCCGGGAGACGGAGACTGACGGCTGTCGTGCTGCGGCGGCGGCGGTTGAAATTCTCCCATGGACGGCGATTCCTTGCTCTCCCTTTTAAGTTATTTTATATCATAAAGTACGATGATTACCTGTTACTGTTAACCACCAATAATTAAAAAAAAAGTGGAATGATTACCTTAGTTTTTGGAATTTGACTAAATGCCCGATCCGGACAAAAATATCAAAAACATGGGACACTTTTGTTCCTTGAAGAAATAAAGTAACCACATCTCACAAATTTATATATGCGTGATATGTCACTCCTTCCATCCAATTTAAATGGTCAGTAAGTGCCTACATATTGCGTTAAACATCTTGTCTGGCCACAAATTTCTATCGTAAAAGATGAAGAAAAATAAACAAACGCTCATCATTATCAAACTCATATTATTGAAAATGTAGATGTTTTTTTCACTTTTCATTCTTTTTTTTTACGGTGAAAATTCATCACAAGACACGCATGACCACCGAGGGGCCACACAAGATAATTAACAAGACATATAGGCAAGTAAACGACGGACATTGGAATTAGTATGAGAGGCTAACATATCTCACATTTGTAAATTTGAAGAGCCAAGTAATTAATTTATTATTTCCATAGATCAAAAGCGTATCATAATTTTGTTGGAACCAAATTGGGTCTTTAGTCTTGTATTATTATTAATTTTTAATAATTATATTAAAAATTAATATTTAAAATAACATTTTATAATAATTATTATTTTTTATAATTTTGACATATATTGTGAGGATATATATCACCAATCAAACAAAACTTTTAACCAATGAGTGTGGCTCAGTTGGTTGCCTAGACTAAGCTTGTGGGAGAGGACCTCGACTCGAATCCGGCAGAACATATCTTTGGGAGGGGCGAAGAATCTTAACTTCGACCAAGGCTCTGTTTGGTAAAAATTAGCGAATAGCGGATAAGCTAACTGATAGCGAATAACGAATTAGCTAGCGGATTTGATTTGAAGTGTTTGATAAAACTAGCAGTTGGACTAGCTGATAAGTGTAAAATGACATAAATGGATATATTTGCATGTTTTTTATATAAATTATATGTATATATATTATTTATTTTAAAATAATTATCACTTTTATAACTCTAATTTATTTTAAGTTATTTTTTTAGAATTAATTTATTTTAAATTATTATCATTTCAAAAATTAAAATATTCATTTTTAATTTTAATATTATTTTAATATACTTATTTTTAATAAATAAAATGGAATAATAAAAACAATTTATATTTTGATATGATTTTTATATAAATTTCATTTTTTATAGATAAAAATATATTTTAAATTTTTATCTTAAATAAAAATCTAAATAGAGAAATTAATTATTATTTATATACTATGTTAAATGATTAGCAATTTATTTAGTTATCTAAGGATAAATGAGGAATTTAATTAAGATAGTAGGGATAAAAATGGAAGCAAAAATGATAACCTAAACGCTATAATCTCAAACGCTACTTCAAGTAGCGTCTGGAAAAAACGTTATACGCTAGTGAAAAAACGTTATACGGTAATTTAAAAACGGTTACCAAACGGGGCTACATTTCCATCCGCTATACGCTAGGGATTTGGAGAACCAAACAGACTCTAAGCACTCAAGCAAATATTAGCCCAAGAAAAATGCCTTCGTAGGCCCATTAAGAAGCTAAGTGCCTTAATTACGACGGGTTCCAACCAAAAAATAAACAAACTTCTATATCATTTTTAAAAATTTCAAAAAGGATTTTCAAGAATATAATTTTTAACCAAAAACAATAATTTTTTTATACGTTTTAATACATTTTAAATAGATTTAAGTTATTCTCTTTTGCCCAAAAATATAATTTAGTCTCTTTAATTTATAATCGATTCAATATATTCTTAATTATATTAAACTAAATTTTGAACAATAAGATTTTTTATTATACTATTTTCATTAATTTTTAATTAATTAAATTAAATTAATACACTTGTTAACACTCACATTCTCTCTCTTTTATGAAAATGTTTTACATGAAACATTTCTTAATTCAAATATGTTCATCTCAAACTTTTGTATGCATTGGTTGAAACATATATCTGTGTGTCTTCATGTATGAAATGTAAAAAAAAAAAATATATATGATTTTTTTAGTCCTTAAAAATAAGGTGAGTTTTTGTTTTGGTCCTTATGAAAAAATTTCTTAGGATTCAGTGTTTATAAGTTCAGAAAGCTTGTATTTAATCCCTATTTTTAGCTTCCTCCTGTTAAGTATCGATGTGGTTAACGGTGTCCCACGTCAGTACTGTCACATGGGAAAAAAAATATTTTTAATACTAAATGATACTTGCCAATATTATATATATTTTAATATTTATAATTATTATTTATTATTATAAATATTATAACATTTTTATTATTATTTTAATAGATTTTCTTTGTGTCTTTTTAAACACTTTTGAACCTACACCTCCCATTATTATAGAAACTAGATCTTTGGGTCAGAGCGTCGCTCAAGGATGGCAACGGGGCGGGACAGTCACATGTAGTAATCCCCCGTTACTCGTCCCGTCAGATATAAATCCACCACATATCCGTACGGGTGCCCCTAATCGGGTTTTTAGACGATTTTACATATATTCGTGGGTATCCATGGATATTTATTAAAATATTTTAAAAGTACGTTTATTAAAAAAATGGATTTTTCACATTTTTTTTTAATAAATCGGCTCTTAATATCGTACCCTCTTATTTTTATGTTGTAAAGGGAAATGTGTATTGTGAATGTAAATAATGCAATGTTAAATTGAACATGTAAAAAAATTATCTTCCAATATTAAAGCAAGAGAGCGCCTTAAAAATACCAAAACATATGTCAATATCGGGTATGGGTATTCATGGGTGCCTCAATACCCGTCACCGCACCATTAACTAGTGGGTCGAGAAAGTTCTATTTATTTTATCTGTGAGTATCCGTGAAGCTACTCTCCCTAATCCCATCACAGATTTTATCCGCAAGTCCTGATGATCTTATCATCTCTAGCGTTGGTCAAACACCGGTAGGGTTTGTATCCAAACAAGCACTAAGAAGTAAGACTAAGAAGTGATTAACACATGAGCCATGTTATTTATACAATTATTATTGACACCCAAGTGACACCCATACTAACAATTGCATACTATACATTTACTCTATTTTGGAATACGATACATCTTCATCCCACCCACACTCACATCAATATACGATGTCTATACATGTGTCCAAAAAACATAAGTGTTAGAGGAATGATTTTTGTATACAAAATGGGGACATCATAAGGTGTCCATTTTATTTTTTGAGTGTATTTTCGAGAAGCGTGTTACAAAGAAGATTAAAAGTAAGTAAGAGATAGAGATAAATATATATAATATCATGTACGATGTCCAAAATTTGTATTCAAATATCATAATTCTAAGCGTTAACATATTACGGAAGAGAATAAAAGTTAAAAAGCTATGGCTAAAAGCCATGAATCGATAACTTGGAATAGCGTTAAGCAAAAAAATAAAAAGGCTTACCTTCTTTACATGATAGTTTTAAACTTTTTATTGAGCAAAGTTGCTTTAATTAATAAAAAATGGCTTAATTATATTTTGATCATCCTATTATTGGTCATGTGCGATTTTTGTCCATAAAGTTTTTTTTTGTGCACATTTAGTCTCCCTATTTTTTCAATGTTGCAAATTTGGTCATTCCGTCCAGTAATTGATAATTTTTTCAATGATCAACAAAGAGAAATCACTCATTTAAGTGTACAAAACATTTGTTGAGGTTCTCTCTCCTCTATCTCTTTTATTCAACAAGATTCAATGGTTGCTCTATAAAATTTACTAATTATGTCGATCCTTTTCAGAACCTTTCTCAAGTTTCACTACATGGTCTTTTACCTCATAAGCTCACACAAGGGTTTTATGCGCTTAGAACAGTTATTCGTCTCTGTTCATTATTGAAAATTTGATAGATATTGGATGGAAAGACCAAATTTGCAACATTGTAAAAATAAGGGATTAAATGTGCAAATAAACAACTTTAGGGACCAAAATTTCACATAATCAATAACAGGAAGACCAAAAGTGTAATTAAGCCAAACAAATTTGGTTTTGCTTAGATCATCATAGTATTATAATTGTACAAGTAAAGTAAAGGAGAGAAATCAAATCAATCCGAAAAGGCCAAGCTAAGAATGAAAATATAAAAGATAATTGCTTAGTCAAAAAGATTTTTTGGTGAATTAACGGAGTTAAAAACCCAAGCCAAACAAACAAAAAGTCTTAGGTAACTCTATCAATTAGAGTACCCAAACAATCAGACATAAAAGGAAAATAAAGAAACTGGGGAATCCGATCAAACACATGACAACCCCAAGACAAAGTATGCTCATGCTTAGCTAGAGTATCTGCACAAGCATTTGCTTTTCTGAAGGCATGACTCCACCTCACTTCAACAAACTGACACTTCATGCACGTAATATCATGAACAACATGAGCGCACGGGTGATGACTATTGCAAGCCTTCTCAATAACAGTCAAAGCACTATTAGACCTGTTTCTTTTGTTTTCAAAAAAAAATTGTTTTTATTTCATATTTTTATAAATAATTACAAAACTGTTACATTGTTTTCATTCTGTTCCCTGTTTTCAAAAATTTGTACAGGAACACTGAAAACAATTATTTTCTGTTTTTACTGTTTTCTATACAAATTTCTGAGAACGGAAAGATAATGAAAATAAGGTGATAATTTTGTAATTATTTCTGAAAACAGGATATGAAAATAGAAAAATGAAGACAAAGCAAAGAGACCCTTGGAGTCTGTCTCGATATGAATTCTCTGGGCTCCATGATCAATAGCCAACTTCATACCAAACCAATTGGCAAATGCCATATAGCTTAGCATGCATGATGGAGCGTGTACCGATCCTGCAGGAAAAACCAATCACATAGCTTCCTGAAGCATCACGGATAAGGTCCCCCCCAGCTGCACTTCTCAGCTCAGGAAACACAGACCCATCAAGGATAATGGGCCCATTAGTTACATTTGATAATTTAGATTTTATTTTTCAAAAGATTTTAAATAAAAACAGAATTTCTTTTATATTTGTTTATAATCATAAAAATTATTTAAAAGAAAAAATCAACTTCTACTACTGATTTTTTCCAAAAGCTAATAAAAATACATTTTCATTTTAACAAAAAAATTATTTTTACGAAAAGCTCAAACAAACACAATCAAAATCACTAAAAATGATTTTTGATCAAAAGAAACGAAAATATAACATAAGAATGAAAATATAACACAAAGATAATTGCTTAATGAGAAAGTTAATTGAGTGGGTTTGTTATTGTTTATTTTGTTAAAAAAATATTTTTAAAATAAATAATCATTTAAAAAACTTTTAGTGTGTTTGTTTTTGTTTTTAAAAATAATGAAAAGAAAAAAAAATCATTTTTAGAATTAAAATGAAAAACTACTTTCATTAGCTTATGGAAAAAACATTTTTTTTATAACTAAGTATTTTTCAAAATTTGATTTTTATGATTGTAAAAAAACACAAAATAGCTTCTGTTTTTCTTTAAAATTTCTAAAAAATAATCTCTAAATTAATTAACGTCAATATCACTTATTTTTTTAATCAATGGTAAATGGGCCCAATATAAAATAAAAGGTAAGTTCTTAATGAGAAAGCCACCATAGTGCGAGACTAGGTTTTGCCGTTTTGGTAATGTTCGAAAGATGAGTGTTTAATTGGAAATATGACATGTTTATGGTGTAACCCAAAAGATAAGTGTCTAATGAAAAAGATAACATAGTGCAAGATGATGTTTATAATATAACCCGAAAGGTAAGTTCTCAGTGGGGAAAAATACCATAGTGCAAGACTACCACCCCACCACCATGAATTATTGCAAAAATGAACTCAATGATTTCAGGTCATGTCATTATGGATTTTATGAGCCTTGGAGTTATATGTTGAAGTGCAAGCTGATGGTGTGAGACCATCATTAATTGCTCATCATTTAATAAGTTTGTTGATTAGGATCATAATAAATGTAAAAATTTCAAATCTTATAAATTAAGATATATATAAATAGGATTTGCTAATAACGAGTGTCATGAGGGTATGAGTTAAATAACCCACAAAAGAAAATTTTGTATTAGAAAACTACATGTTTACTTTGTTTCTAGTTTTCTGTTTTCATTTTCTGTTTTCATACATAATTACAAAATTGTCATCTTGTTTTGAAAATTTGTACAGGAAACAATGAAAACAACTTTTTCCTGTTTCCACAATTGAAAACAATGTGACAATTTTGTAATTATTTTTGAAAACGGGAAATGAAAACAGGAAACTATAAACAAAGCAAACAGGTCCTGAGTTTTACACTTTTCGAAATTCTAAATACATCATTTTTCATACAAATTTTCCTTTCTTGATTCTTTAAACAATGCCCCAAGGACACTTGTTAGCATTCTCCATATAAACATTTTAAAATCCAAACGTGTAAAATCTTGTTTTTAATTTTTTTACAATAAATTTTATAAATAATTGGATTTCTAAATAGTCTTTTAAAATTCATAAGACTTATTTATCCATAAGTATTCTTTAAAATTTCAATTCAACTTATACGAATCCTCCCCGACTTTGACGGGGAGAATCCGTTTTAACTGGGGGCGGCGATGGGGACACTGATACTCACCCTGCCCCAAACATATCTGTTGTTTACGTAATTACAATAATACCCTCGTATATATATGTAGGGGATTGAATTTGTTTTGATTTAAAGGTTCAATTATGTATAAAAAGAAACTTTTTTTTATAAAAAAAAAAATTATAGAACATTTGACTGTGCTTTTATTCTTTTTTTTGATGCTATCATTGTTATTTGAACCATAACAAAGTGCTTCAAAAGTACTAGTTTTTTTTTTATTATTTGTAGTTGAAAGAAACTAAGTTTCAGTATCTGTTTGATTGTTTTAATTGTACGAATGTTTTATTTGTTTATTTTCGGAAGTACAAATTTTTAGTTGTTAATTTCAATTAAAAAATAATTTAAAATTTGATTACTCATTAATGGGGGTGGGGGCCTTGCTGGGAAACCCGACGTTCGCTGGGGGCGGGGATGTGGATCCCCGACGAATAGCGGGGGCGGGGCCCCACCCTGTTGCCAACCCTATCAATACCACATATTCAACATTTATTTTGAACACAGTAATAATAATTTTATAAAATTGAATATATCTAAATAATATTTATTTTATAAAATGACTTGTACAAAAATATTCAAACATAAATTAATCACTTTACTATAAAATCATTTTTTATCCAAACTAATTAACTTCTTCACAAAACTCAATTTTACAAATTATAATCTTAAAAAACACTTCACCTCTCTCTCACCTGCAAACTATAAAAAAAATGCAAGATCAATTTTTTTGAATTTAATTTAGATTAAAATATCGTGAAAATGATTTCTAATAAATTTTTAATGTTCGATATGAATGTGAAAAGAAAGACTACAGTATAAACTCTCCGCTGATTGTTAATTCTATGTTGAATTAAAGCAACATATATACAAACCAATCAAGCAATGTTATTCCTCTTTCACTTTTCTTATAACAGTGTAGAGAAAGATTCAGCTGCTAATTACCCAGATGAAGTTCAAACTTCAAAAAATTATAACAATTCAGTTTGCAAGAAAAATCCATATAATCCAACATATATTTGAATTTTTACAAGTGTCAAGGAAAATAAAAACAAGAAAAAAAAAACCATATATAGCATCCTTCTCAAGCAAGTACTTTTAATTTCCACAAACAATTAATAATTCAAATGAAGCATAACTAACAAATCGCATATACAATTGTATATTGGGGCATTTATCAATCAATTCAAACCAATTTAAACAGCAAAAACGAACTAAAAAATTGGAAGTTGAATAAACCGAAAAATCACATTTTTTTTTTCATTAGATTGGATCAGATTTTGGATCCCAAGTAAAAACCAATTCAATCCAATCCAAACCGACCTATTACATACATATACTATTATTTTAGTATTAATCATACTTAAGTATTTGTTTTTAATACTTTTATGAACGAATACCCTCATCCTCTTTAATATTTTTGTTGGAATGACATGTATGAGATTATTTATAATAAATGTTAATCTCTTGAAGTTATATTTTGCCAAAAGTTTTTATGTATGTCATATATATATATATATATATATATATATATATATATATATATATATACTTGATTGAGTAAAGATGGAAAAGAAAATTAATTAAGTAAATTTGAAAAATAATTAGTTACAGTTTATATCTAGCTGATTCAAGGGAAAAAATAGAATAAATGAGAGTATATACAGCAAATTAACTTAAAAGAATATTTAACATAAAAAAACATGTTAAAAATATCAATAATTATTTTTTCTCAAACTGCCAAAATTGGTCCAGAATTCTCCAGAATTTCTCTCATTCGTCATGAAATCAAATAATAGTTAATAAGGAACAAATAGTTGCTACATTTCATAAATGTTCTATTGTTCTAGACTTCTAGTATCTAAAGGGATTCAGATTCCCTAACTTTTGGGAGGGAAAAGTTAGGTGACTTTAGTGTATTTGAGAGAAAAAAAGGTGAGAGAAAAAATGTGAGATAAGATGAAAGAAAATAAAATAGGAGAGAGATAGAAAGAAAGTCAGGTGACTTTTGGCACAAAAAAGTTAGAGGAATGAGATTTTATATAAAGTGGTTAAAATAGGTGTTGGACATCCTAAACTAGCTCCCTTGAATGAAGATTATCTTTTGTCACAATTAAATCAATAGAAATGACTCTTGACATAAAAAAATTTAAATGAAACATGATAAAAACTGAATTATCCAATCCAATCCAAACCACATTTGATTAAATTGGATTGTATCGGATTTTTTCAAGAATGCAAACCGATCCAACCCAAATCACATGTTGTTTCCATTATTAAATCAAAAGATTTTTTGTCTCAAAACCGATCCAATCCAATGTGAAAACACCCCTCCACAAGACAACAAATTCATGTTGTTGATAAGGATTAGGACCGCCTCATCACAACCAAGATTTAAAGCAAGGGAACTGCTACATGTTCCCCCACAATTGCTCCATCAATTCATACACTTCTTTTAAATATTTTTATTACCAAAATATCCTTAAGAATAAAAAAAATATCTAATCTGATTTTTTTCCCTCTTCTCTATCATCTCCCTCCACAGTCCACCCCCCTCTTCTCTGTCATATCAACTCTAAGATGAACAATAAAACCGAAACAAATAAAACCATTAAGAACAGTTCCCCAAATAAAACTGAAACCAGCTTTACAGAACAAAAGGCTCCCTCAGCAGCAAATGACCGGTAAACATAAAGAATGACATCATGTACAGTAGCTGCACCCCAAAATCCAATTCCATAACCAACCCGCAACATTCAATACCACCCAAATTCCATATACCTCTTCAAACTTCAATCCATAAGCAAAAGGAGCACTCAGCAAACAACAACGAGATTGAAAAAAAAGTCTTTCCAAGGATTGAAAAATACATCTTTTAATCCTTTTATTACCCATTCATTTTTCCCAAACCCTTAGCAAAAAAACCAAAAAAGGGTTGGGGGCAGGACCAGCAGATGAAGAAAGGAAAGGAAGATATGAGGAAGAAAGGGTTGGGGGGTGCGCGTACCAGAGAGATGAAGGAGAGGAAGAGGTTTTGAAATTCATAGGGGTAAAAATGTTATTTCATGCATCAAGATTAGTCAATTAGATGTGTGGGGGATGGATGGAGCAATTATAGAGGTACACGTAACAGCTCTTTTAAAGCAAAGCATTAAAAAGGAAGATGGCCACTAGCTATTACTAAACATCCCACTATGAATGATAGGGAATGACTTTCTTATTGTTTTTAATGAAATAAACAGAAATGCTATTTACTTCGAATACAAAACTTTACGAAGCTAGAGTTGAGGATCCGGTTTGTTTTATGACGGCAAACATTTGACAGCCAGCAGAAAAGAGGATTTTATATTATAGACTAAACCCCCAATTTGGTCCCTGAGAAAAACACTCGGGTCTGAAATAGTCCCTAACCAAAAAAAACTATCCGTTTAGTCCTTAAGAATGTATTTCCGGGACAGATTAGTCCTTCGGTCAGCATTTTACCTTTGATCGCAGGTAAAATGCTGACGTGTCGGTATCCTTCCAAAACGCATGTCGTTTTTTCCTTCTTCTTCCTCCAACTTCTTCTTCCACTTCCATTCGCATCTCGCATCCGCCACTTCTTCCACTTCTCACCTCCAAACTCACCTCACCGATTTCTCTCGCCGAGTTCCCAAACAACGCTCACCCTCTCTCCTCGACCTCCTCCACTCCATCTCCCACACCCTCAACGACGCCGCTTTCCCTCGTCCAACCCCTCGCCAATCCCCAACCCCATAAACGCGCAAGCTCAAGACCCAAAACGACCTCGACTCCTCCTCCTCGCCAAGCTCCACCGTAGCCGCGATTTCTAGGGTTTCCACCGTGGATAGCAAGCAAGCACGTTCTTATCGCGGAGGGTTTGTTGCTTCAACCACTTGCTTCGCGTTCTCGATTCCTAGAGCGGATTCTAATCGAGAAAGCTTGCATCGCGCTCGTGCGCCGAGCTTCTCGAAGGAGAACGCAAGGGCGATTGGATCACGAGGCGGAATCTCGTCGCCGCTGAGATTTGCCAGCCGGGCACTCCCGGCCGCAAGCCTCCGCACTTGAGTTCTCGGGAACCTCGACGCGCGTTGGCGAGATTCAAGAGAATCTCGTTGAGGAGAACCCGCTTGTTGTTCTGTTAGGTCTTGCTTCTTCCGGGAACACCTCTGCGCGAGAGAATGCAATGAGTTGTTTGTGTAATTTGATTTCTAAACAGAGACTTTGAGGGTTTTGGTTGTTAAGGAAGGTGGAATTGAATGTTTGAAGAATTTTTGGGACTCACTGCTATCACAAACAAGAGTCTCGAAGTTGCGGTTGAGATGTTGAGAAACTTGACTTTGAGTGGACCAATAGCCGAGGTTCTTGTTTCCGATGGGTTCGCGGCGAGGCTCACAGTGTGTACTCAATTGCGGTGTCTTGGCCGTGAGAATTGAGGCGGCAAGGGCATGTTTATGCTTTGGGGTTGAACGGTGGCGCAAAGCGAGGAAGGAGATGGGGGAGTGTGGTCGCATTGTGCCTTTGATTAAGATGTTGGATGGGAAGGTCAGGAAGAGAAAGAAGTGGCGGCGATGGCATTGTCTCGTGCTCGTTTTGCATGCCTAAAAGGGTAAGTGGAAGAAGAAGAAGAATCGAGGAAGAAGAAGGAAAAACGACATGCGTTTTGGAAGGATATCGACACGCCAAGATTTTACCTGCGATCAAAGGTAAAATGTCGACCGAAGGACTAATCATTCCTGAAATACATTCTTAAGGACTAAACGGATAGTTTTTTTTGGTTATGGACTATTTCAGACCCGAGTGTTTTTCTCAGGGACCAAATTGGGGGTTTAGTCTATATTATAACTTTCCATCAATTTGTATATCTTTAATTTTAAACCTTTTTCTTTATAAAAAAAAAAATAAACCTTTTTCAAAAAAAAAATTTTTTAAAAAGTAAGAGGATTTTAAACCTTTTTCAAAAAAAAAAAAGAAGTAAGATCAACGGTAGAAACATTTATAGTTTTTTTTTTATTTAAGTTTAACAAGAAAAACAATTTAAAATCTTAAATCATCAACTATATGAAATCTTACATGTGGTTGTATGTACGCACATAATTAAAAATTATATCAACCATAAATCCAGAATAATTACAGTTTAAAAATATAAACATTTATAATAAAGATAAATTTTAAATAAAAATATAACTTTTAATAAAATATTATCATTAATTTTAAAAAGGCCGGTGAAATCTCGCTTTAAGCTTAATAATACGAGCCGACCTGTAAACACAGAGTATTAACCACAAACTTACAATTAAAAACTGACCCCAACGTAGCACCATTGTTGATATTTGATGAAACATAGTCAAACCCATCAATATCCTTCAATTAACTAAATCTATTAACTGTTTCCAACCCAATATGTAAACAACTGAATTAAATCAAACATGAGTTACACGACTTTAAATACAAAACTGTAATTATTGAAAAGAAATCAACGATATGTTTCGATTGATGGAAACTAATGGAATTGAGTGAGATGGAACAGAATGGAGCCATGATCCATTGGTTGGATTGTTTAATTTAGGATGTATTGGAATGCAACATGATGAAATACAATTCATCCATTTCCATCAAATTTCCCTCTTTTTCTTCCCCTCCCGAATTGGGGGTATGGGATGGAATCGGATTATTTTAATTTTTACATAATCTTTTTCAGGGAAATATTTTAATTTTTACATAACCTTTTCAGTGATTAGTACCAAAGTGACCAAAAACATAATCTTTTTAGGGAAATATATCTGACCACTAGTGGAAATAATGTAATATACGAGAACGTTTTACGTCAGTTGACCATATGTTTGACGTTAAAAATGAGGCGGTGACAGTTTTGTAAATATTAAATCACTATTTGCGTCAGTTGTGTAATGAACTGACGTTAAAAGTGATTTGCAAGAATTATTAACACTTTTAACGCCGCTTGTTTATACAACCGACGTTAAAATGTGATTTTTACTTCATTAAATAAGTAATCGACGTAAATAATCCTATATTCCTATCTGAAACTCATTCCTATCTTTCTTTCGTTGTCATCTCCCTGTTGTCACTCTTAACGCAGATCACTCCATATATAGTGCAGTTTATTTCTAATCTTTTTTTTTAAACAAGTTTATTTTTAATCTTAATTAATTAGCTTGAATTAGTAAACAAATTCTTGTGCAAATTAAAATAAATAAACACTTAACATAAAACAAGCTATATGTATAATCAAATCGTATCTCATTGAAGCAATTCATAAGTTACAATTACATGATTAAAAGATACAAAATTTCTGCAACATAGCCCTAAAATATAAAAAAGTTTCTGCTTGAACGTCATTTTCTTCTCAGTCCTGTCCTCAGAAACTCCAATGGATGCATCCCCTCCCTCAGTTGAAGTCCTTGATGCTCCATCTGAATCCACAATCACTTGCTGCCAAAGCGGAGTGAAAGGGATGAAGGGGATGAAATAAAGTGAGGGAATCGCATTATGTGATTCACTCAACCTTACCATCCATGTTATGTGATTTACTCAACCTCAGAAGTTTTTTGACCATTAAGACAAACCTTTAAGTCTAGGTATAGGAAGAAATAACAAAAGTCTCAAATATGATAGAGTCATATTGTGAAGGAATAGAAAACACACGAAATATAGAGGAAAAGAAGAGGGTGTATTACAGACTGATACAGAAGAATGGTACTTTATATAGAGAAGAGAGACTACCTGATTTTCTTCAAAACTGATCTATAAACTTAATGTTCATTAAGAGGATTAAGTTACAAGGTGCATGGGTAAGTAACACAGTAGTCAAAGGAATGAATGTTTTTGCAGAAACTTATACACTTTTAACGCCAGTTGTATTAAACAACCGACGTTAAAAGTGTTTTAAAAATAAAAAATATTTATTTTTAACGTCGGTTGTTTAATACAACTGACGTTAAACAATGAATTTTAACGTCAGTTGTTTAAGACAACTGACGTTAAAAATGACTTCTAACGTCAGTTGTATTAAACAACTGACGTAAACTGTTGTTTTATTTTTTATTATAACATTTACACCCGCACGCCTTCTTCACTTTGCTCTGTACGTCTCTGTTCTTCTCTTTTCATCACGCTCACTTTCACTCTCACTCTCACTCTCACTCTGCCCTAATCGCGAGCTCCTCTCCACCGCAACCAACGCGAGGGTTTCTTCGCCACCACCGTGAGTGCTTAACCCTAACTCTATCTTTCCCGCTCATTCTTTGCAATAACTTGACATCTCTCTTTCCCCTTCCCGCGCACTAACTATCCTTGTCCCTCTGCTCTCAGTAACCACATCAAACGTTGGCCACCACTCGAGCTCCCCTCCCCACCACCACGCGAGCACCTATTTCTGGTGAGTCTTTAGGGCACATTTTTATATTTTTGGTTTTGAGTGTATGTTGAAACTGTAGTCTTTGTAGTTGAAACTTGAAACTGTGAGTTTGAGTTGTTTGGAATGTCTCTATTTCTGGTCGTGGGTTTTGTGTTTTCTCTTGTTTTTCTTCTGCTATCATGACCTATTTCAAAATGGGAAGAAATTTAGAGTTGCTTGTAGCATGTGACATTAACAATATATTGCTCATTGGAATTCTGTTTTGTTAATTTATCTTCATCTGCTTATTTCTTTTCTGTCTTAAGAAAACTGAAAAATGGTGTAAATTTGAAATAATTTTTAAATGCCTTGCTTGTATATATCATGCTCTCTTGATCAATTCATATGGCTGAGTGGTTATAGTACTAGATATAGCAATAGTCCTAATATATGTTGTCCTTATATTGGATATATGTTTTGTATATCTACAGAACCTATTTAGTTATGGATCATAGTTGGATGGTTTGTAAGCGCACTAGTGCTGAGTATTTGAAGAGGGTGGGAGAATTTATAGAATTTACTCAAAGGAATGTTCCTAATAGTAATGGAATGTTCTGTTGTCCTTATGTCAAGTGTTTGAATACGAGGAAATGTACGATGAAGTATATACGTACTCATTTGATTTGTGAAGGGATTTGCTTAAGTTATACAAGATGGATATGACATGGTGATGTGTTGTTGAGTAGTACGGCAAGTGTCTCCCAAAGTAAGGACGTTGACGTAGATATGGAGGATGATCGAGTAGAGGTGATATTGGACAAGAATCTTTTCATTGAGCTCATGTGTATGATAGGTTGTGCGGTGATGCGTATAAGCCTTTATATCTAGGGTGTACTACTCATACACGGTTGTCGGCGGTGCTAAAATTGGTTTGTGTGAAGGCGAGAAATGGTTGGACCGATAAAAGCTTCACGGAATTGCTTGAAGTGTTGAAAGACTTGCTTCCGGAGGACAACACATTGCCTGAACGTAACTATGAGGCCAAGAAGGTATTGTGTCCGATGGGTATGGAGTATAAGAAGATACACGCATGCCCTAATGATTGCATATTATACACCGGTGTTCTTGAAGACAATCACGATTGCCCGAAATGCGAGTTATCACGATACAAAGTGAAGGGTGGTGATGATGATGATGATGATCTTGATGATGTGAGAAACAAGGTCCTCCTGCGAAGGTGTTGTGGTATCTTCCAATAATTCCATGCGAAAGATGCGAAGAATCTTAGATGGCATAATGATAAGAGGAAACGTGATGGAAAGGTTCGTCATCCTGTTGATTCTATTCAATGGAAGAATATTGATACTATGTTTCCAGATTTCGCCGATGAGCCAAGAAACCTAAGGCTTGGACTTGCTACGGATGGAATGAATCCTTATGGTAACATGAGTAGTATTCATAGTTCATGACCTGTTCTGTTGATAATTTACAACCTGCCCCCTTGGTTGTGCATGAAGCGCAAATACATGATGTTGTCTATGATGATTTCGGGCCCAAAGCAACCAGGAAATGACTTAGATGTTTATCTAAATCCCTTGATTGAAGACTTGAAAACGCTGTGGGTGGAAGGTGTTGATGTAGTTGATGGGTATTCTCATGAGACTTTCAAGCTTCGTGTCATGTTATTTTGCACCATCAACGACTTTCCAGCATACGGTAACTTGTCCGAGTACGGTGTCAAGGGGCATAAAGCATGCCCTATATGTGAAGAAGGCACATGCTACACTCAGTTGCATCATGTAAAGAAGACGGTTTACCTTGGGCATCGGAGATTTCTTAGACGTGATCACCCATATCATAAGATGATAAAAGCTTTTAATGGATGCTAAGAGACAGAAGAAGCTCCTACAAATTTTAATTGGAGAGCAGGTTTATCAGAGGGTAAAGGACATCGATGTTATATTCGGCGAGTCCAAAAAGAAAGGTAAAGCTGCTGAGAAAAACATATGGAAGAAGAGGTCGATATTCTTTGATCTTCCATACTGACCTAAGCTTGATGTCAGACACTGCATTGATGTGATGCATGTGGAGAAAAATGTGTGTGATAGTGTGATCGGAACGCTTCTCAATATTCAGTGCAAGACAAAGGATGGTGTGAATGCTCGTCTCGACCTCGTTGCTATGGGTATACAAGAGCAGTTAGCTCCAGTTGTTGAGGATGGTAAGCGGACTTATTTGCCGCCAGCATGTCATTCTTTGTCAAAAAAAGAGAGAAAAAGTTTCTGCGGGTGTCTTCAGGGCATCAAAGTTCCACATGGTTACTCTTCAAATATGAAGAGGCTTGTCTCTGGTGATCTTAAATTGATTGGCTTAAAGTCTCATGATTGTTACATATTGATGCAACAACTTCTGCCCGTTGCTATTCGTGGTATTGCTCCAAAAAATGTGAGATATGCCATTACTCGGTTGTGCTCATTCTTCAATTCTATATGTAGCAAAGTCGTTGACCCCCTTATGTTGGATGACTTGGAAGTTGAGGCTGCTACAATCTTGTGCCAATTGGAGATGTATTTTCCTCCTTCCTTCTTCGACATAATGGTTCACTTAATTGTTCATTTGGTGAGGGAGATTAGATTATGTGGGCCGGTTTTTCTGAGATGGATGTACCCAATTGAGCGCTACATGAAGATCTTGAAAGGGTACGTGATTCGTCCGGAAGCATCTATTGTTCAAAGGTATGTTGCAGAAGAAGCTATTAAGTTTTGTTCGGATTACCTTCATTTCACGGATCCTATAGGGGTTCCTAAGCCTCGACATGATGAGATAAGATGTCAAGGTAAGGGTACACATGGCTTAAGAATTAATATCAAGGGTCGGGAGGAAGTGCTTCAAGCACATTTGTATGTATTGAACAATATCGATTATGTTCAACCTTTCTTATTTGAACATAAAAGAAAAGTCAATCAAGAAAACCCTCGAATGAGCGAAAGGTGGTTGTTGAACAAGCATAACAAGACTTTCTTACCATGGTTCAAGGAAGAAATGCTTATGGATGGTAGTACTGCTTCTGATGACGTAAGATGGCTATCACGTGGGCCTAGCTTCAACGTCATATGTTGGAGAGGATACGACATCAATAACTTTTCCTTTTATATAAAGGAACAAGATAACAAGAGTACCATGCAAAATAGTGGGGTTATGATCGTGGCCGAAGCAATGCACTTCTCTAGTGCAAAGGACACAAAACCCGTTAAAGCACTGACACCTTACTTTGGATATATTGAAGATATTTGGGTGCTCGATTACACTAAGCTTACGTTGCTAGTTTTTAAATGTAAGTGGGCTGATAGTAACGGTGGTGTACAAACCGACGAATTGGGGTTCACATTGGTAGACCTCAACAAGTTAGGTCATATAAATGAGCCTTTCATAATGGCTTCCCAAGCAAAACAAGTGTTCTACATCACTGATCCTTCTAACAAAAGGTTGTCCGTGGTTTTCCAAGGAAAAAGCATGTATAATGATAGTGATGAAAATCAAGATTCAAATCTTGATATTCCTGAGACTCCTTCTTTTTCAACAAACATACCTACTATAATCGAGGAGACACATGTGGACGATATACATGCCACTCGTGATGATCATCACGCAATGATATTGATATAGGTAGTTTAAACTTAGTATAAATTTATTTTTATTTATACTTCTGTATTTATTTTTAGTTATAACCTATTTTAATAAATATATGTTGTTTCTGAACAGGCATGCATATCGATCGGTCGGATGGCCCACATGCACAGGAGGACACTGTGGGGCCTACGCAGGACCCGATTGCGCCTACGCCTGATTCTAGTGTATGTTTACATGTTATATACTATCTTTAGTCCTTCTTTTTAATGTAAGTTTATAAAGTTACAACCCTCTATTTTATCATTTTTTTTGTCCATACAGACATCACAGTCTCTGAGGAAACGGGGTAGAGGAGCCACTACTTTGAAGAAATTAGAGAAGGCCAGGCAAAGCGGACAGAAGCTTGAGGTGTGCTTTGATGCTAATCTAAATCCCCACGGATCCCGTGCTAAAGAATTTAAAAAGTGGGTGTTACTACAAGCTAAGCAGCACGTTAGCATCAACTACAACCATTGGAATAACGTTCCACAGAACGTTAAGGATCAGATTTGGGAGGCTATCATGGTATTTTACCTTTACATTATTTTGATTTACATTATTAGATAATTATCCGAGTTATAATCCATCCAGTTGTTATGTATTTAATGTGTAGGAAGCTTGGGCTGTGCCGAATGACGAGGATCATCGTACGAAATGTATGAAAATGGCATCAAAGCACTGGAGTGGGTTCAAGCATGATCTTACCAGGTACTATGTATCTGGGAAAAGCGGCTTGATAAGATGTTATCGGATTATCCCTGGATTGATAAGGATACTTGGGATATGTTTGCTAGGAGTCGACAGGATGAAGAATTTCAGGTTGGTTGATTAAGTTAATTTTGTATGATTCTTATAGATCATTTAACTGTATTTAATTATGTGTTTTTGTTTGAATAGGCTAAGGCAGAGAAGGGTAGGCAGAATCAGGCGAAGAACGTCCACCACCACACCATGTCTCAGGGTGGGTACGAGACTCTGATCGAGGAGATGATGACGGATAGGTTGAGGGTGAAGCAAGAAAAGCACGTTGCTAGGATAGAAAGAGGAGAGGTGCCTGAGGGCACACCATTAAGTCCTCCGTCGGACATCGACCGCAAGGATGTCTGGTTAGCCGGCAGCATGACAAAGACAGGATCTTTTAAAGTTGATGTCACTCGCGAAGTGGGGGATAAGATTGTAAGTAAATAATTAACTTCATTTCAATTGATATTTGTATAGATATTTTTATCACTTTTCACTTGCACGTTTTTTCATTTCTTCATTGTAGATGGATCTTAAAGCACAATGCTCCCAGGGCTCATTCGTCCCTTCTGGACTAGCGGACGTCTTGATGACTACTCTAGGCAAGAAAGACCATCCTGGTCGGGTTATCGGTGTTCTTGGGAATGTGACCATCAAAGAATATTATGGCAAGTCTATTTCACGAAAGCGGGTCGTCGATGAGGCATCAATTTTGGAATCCATGACTCAGCAGCTCATCTCCAACCCTGCTATTACAACGCATCTGATGAAAAGCTTCCTATCCAACCCAGAATTCAAGCAGACGCTTGCTAGAGAGCTGTCCTCCGTCGGTTCATCCCATGACACCGCAGGACATGCCAACCCTTCACATGTGAGCACACAAGAGAGTTATAGTAGGGCACATGTGGAAGACGATGAGTTGGAAGCTAGGGAGCGGGAGTTGGAAGTCCAACGCCGTGAACTTGAGTTGGAAATGCAAAGGCGTGAGCTTGAGTTGGACTTCAAATGTCGTGAGCTCGAAATGGTAACAAAGGTATGTATTCATTATTAATGTCCAAATTAGTCAAATAATTACTTGTGTTTTTTTTAATTATCAACAACTTATCTATTTTATATTTTCTAAATTGAAGGCCAAGTCGATGTTGATGTCGCAATCACCGTCACTCGTTTGTTCTCACTTGGTGAGGATTATGCCTTTGAGATTTTTGAATGTCCATTGGAGCACGATGGATGGGTGGCACGCCTAAATCAAGAGAGGATATTTTCCTTCCGTGGTGAAGATCTCGGGCACACCTACAGAGATAAAGTGTGGATGGCCAAAGACGGTTTTGAGTCTCTGGTGGACGTAAGTTAATTTTAATTTTATAACTTATTTATTTTTGGTATTTTTCCATTTAATAATTTATTTTAATTTCAATATATATATTATGTAATTAACATCCACACCTTTTCATATCTTAGGTATCTCCATCATCTTCAGCTTGATAAGGGCTCCAAATCAGTTTATGGCTTCTTAGATCCGTCAATCCTTATGCCTCAATTCTTTGCTGGCGATGAATTAAGTAAATACATAGGGAACTTGATGGGTGACAATCGGAAAGAATTATATCTGGCTCCCTACTGTATGAATAACCATTGGTAGTTGCTCGTACTTCACCCGTCTAGGCATACTGTCATATTCTTCCGCTCTCTCCACCAAAACCCGCCACAAGAGGTGGTGGAAGTCAGAAAATACGTAAGTAACTAATCCTCAATTTAATTTAAGTTTTAATATCAGTTGTTTTTAGTTTATTACACACATGATATATGAATTTGTTAATTGACATGATTATTTGTTTATGATAGCATGCTGAAGGCGAGTAGCATAAGTTACGCCAACGGGAGAAGTAGGACTTCTAAGACTAAAGGAAATCCTGATTGGATCATCCTCAAGGTTTGGTATTTATTTATCAAATAATTAATATTATAATTACTAATTTATATGTATATTTAAGTGACATTGAAATTAATTTTTTTTGTAGTCTCGATTTCAACCTGACGGGTGGTCGTGCGGCTATTATGTGATGCTTCATATGCTGAACATAGTCTCCGCATCTATTACAGATGGATGGAAGAAGGTAATATTTAAACAACTTGTTAAATTATATATTATAGTTTTGGTGATGACTTGCGTTAATGTTATTGTTATTATTTGAACGTGTGTAGGCATTTAACAACCAATTGCCTCTTCAAAAAGATGAGTTTAGAGACTTGAGGATGCGCTTGGCAGAATTCTTCTTCAAGTATGCGGCTGAAAAAGGAATTGACAAGATACCTCCGCAATACTTAGATGAATAGTTTTTTTTTGTTATACTTTAGAAACTAATTAATAACATATATATATATATATATACATATACATACTTAGATTGGTAGTTTTGTTTTTAGACATTAGAAACTAAAATTTATATATATATATATATATATATATATACTTGTAGATAGTTATGTTTTTCCTATACATGGGTTTTGGTTTTAAGTCCCCCCATTGTTCCTTTGTATATTTCTTTTCTTTTAGTTAATATTGAAATTTAAGGGTAGTGTTTGCAATTCTGTAATGTGTGTGATATTTTGTGTTACTGAGAGATTTACTGAATGTAGGGATAGCTGAGGGGAGTGATATTTTAAAACTGAATTAAAAAAAAATCTATTAACGTCAGTTGTATCAAACAACTGACGTTAATAATATTTTATAAAATTACAGTACACTATTAACGTCAGTTGTATTAGGAAAATGACGTTAAAAATATAACATGTATCGTCAGTTGTGTTAAAGAACTGACGTTAATAGTTTTATATTTAACGTCAGCTGTTTAAACAACTGACGTTAAAATATTAACTATTAACGTCAGCTGTATTTACGTCAGACAATATTCTGACGTATAAAATCAATTTTAACTGACGTAAAAAGCACTTATTGCACTAGTGGACTAATTGCCTGTAAAATCGTAGAGGAATGCTGTAGGAAGAGCACCCTTCAACAGTTCAGCTTGTGTTGATCCACCTTTACTTCCATTCACATCCTTTGCTCCATGGTGTGCCCAATTGATTAATTGAAACACCTTAAGAGTTTTTTAGTGGGAGGAGTGATGGGAAAAGAGTGAACCGATGAGAAGAGGAAATGGCCACTGGAGAGACTAGAGAGGGGCACTAGCATAACTACTTCAACAAAAGACTAATGTCAAGTCCACTGGAGGAGGACATTGGCATGAGAAAGAGGGAGACATTAATTGTTGATAAAATTTAGATTTTTTTAAACAAAATATTATTATCTCTCAATTATGTGACAGTGGATATGCAGTGTCTTTTGATAAGAACACGTGTACTATCAAGAAAGATGATTGATCACTTTTATTCACTGCAAAAAGGCAAATCAATCTCTATAAGATTGACTTGGAAGACCTCTCAAATCAAAGTGTCTCATGTCTAGTGTCCATTGAAGATGAGCGATGAATTTGGCAAAAAAAGCTAGGACATGCAAGCTTGAAATTAATTTCAAAGCTAAACAAGCGTAACCTCGTGAGAGGACTACCAAACCTTAAGTTCAAATCCGATGCTCTCTGTGATGCATGTCGAAAGGGAAAACAACTCAAAGGTTCTTTTGAATCTAAGAATGTTGTTAGTACCAATAGACCACTAGAGTTGCTAAATCTTGATCTTTTTGGTCCAACAAGGACTGCCTCTGTCAGTGGTAAGAAATATGATCTTGTCACAGTAGACGATTACACTAGATGGACATGGGTTACGTTCCTAAGTCACAAGGATGAGTCTTTTAAGGTCTTTTCTGTATTCTGCAAACGTGTACAGAATGAAAAAGGCATGTGTATCACTTCAATAAGAAGTGACCATGGGGGAAAGTTTGAAAATGAGCTGTTTCATAAGTTCTGTGAAGAGAGTGGTATCCTTCACAACTTCTCAATACATAGAACACCACAATAAAATGGTGTGGTAGAGAGAAATAACAGATCTCTTCAAGAGATGGCTAGGACTATGCTCAATGACAACTCTGTCCCTAGACACTTCTGGGCTGAAGCTGTTAATACTTCCTGTTACATTCAGAACAGAATATACATTAGACTTATCCTGAATAAGACTCCTTATGAACTGTGGAAAGGAAGAAAACCCAACGTATCTTATTTTCACCCCTTTGGTTGTAAATGCTATATACTGAATACTAAAGATCAACTTGGTAAGTTTGATGCTAAAACAGATAGTGGAATTCTATTAGGATATTCTAAAACATCTAAAGGCTTTAGAGTTTATAATTCTAGGACTCTGATAGTAGAGGAAAGTATTCATGTCAAGTTTGATGACAAACAACCTGATAAGAAATTATCAGAGCTAGATGAAGCTTTTGCAGATCTTGATCTAAGCATTACAGGAGACTCACCTGAGATAAAAGTTGATGATCAAGAAGATGACCCCACTCAACAACCAGAAACTTCAACTTCTCAACATGGTACAGTTCAAAAATCTTGGTACTACAAGAATTATCATCCACAAGATCAGATCATTGGAAACCCTAATGACACGCTAAGAACTAGATCAACCTTCAGAGAACAAGACAATTCTGCACTAGTCTCTGAGTTAGAACCAAAGACAGTAGACGAGGCTCTGCTGGACGATGGTTGGATTCTAGCTATGCAAGAAGAACTCAATTGGTTTGAAAGAAGTGATGTTTGGACTCTAGTTCCACTGCCCAAAGACAAATCAGTGATTGGAACAAAGTGGGTTTACAGAAACAAACTTGATGAAAATGGTAAGGTAATCAGAAACAAAGCAAGACTTGTTGCTCAAGGTTTCTCTCAAGAAGAAGGTATAGATTATACTGAAACCTTTGCACCTGTTGCTAGATTAGAAGCTATTAGAATTCTACTTTCATTCGCTGCACATCATAGTATTATGGTTTTTCAGATGGATGTTAAGAGTGCTTTTCTAAATGGCTTTATTAATGAAGAAGTCTATGGTATGCAACCTCCGGGTTTTGAGTGTGAAACTCATTCTAAACATGTATATAAGCTTAAGAAAGCTTTGTACGGTCTTAAGCAAGCTCCTAGAGCTTGGTATGATAGACTAAGTTCCTTTCTTATGGAAAATGGATTCAATAGAGGAAAGGTTGACACAACCTTATTTAGAAAATCCATTAAGTATAATTTCATAGTTGTACAGATTTATGTTGATGATATCATTTTTGGTGGTACTAATGAGTCTCTATGCAAAGAATTCTCTAAGTTAATGCAGAAATAGTTTGAAATGAGTATGATGGGAGAACTCAAATTCTTCCTTGGACTTCAAGTAAAACAAACCATGGACGAGGTGCTCATCCACCAAACTAAGTATACAAAAGAACTTCTGAAGAAGTTTAAGATGGATGACTGTAAACCAATGAATACTCCTATGCACCCCACTTCCATACTGAACAAAGATGATAAAGAGAAAAAGGTAGACCAAAAGGTATAGTGCTCGATTTCAATATGATCCTAGAGAATCTCACTTATCAGCAGTTAAGAGAATTTTTAGATATTTAAAAGGTACCACTAAGCTTGGTTTGTGCTTTAAGAAAAATAAAGATTACAGATTAGTTGGTTTTTGTGATGCTGACTGGTCACGCTGTCACGCACGTGCCAAAAAGAACGAGCGGGTTTTAAAACTGTAGTTTAGGGCGACAACTAGGATGTCGTCTCACAAGGACTCTTAAAGTGTTATTTATCACCAAAATCAGTTTTTTTTTTTTGGGGGTTGGATTGGGATGCAAATAAGAAGACAAAGTAATAACAGAGCAATAAAACAAGGCAGTTCAAAGAGGTTATCAAATAACTAAAAACGATTAATCTACTGTTCTTGAATTCACAACTATCATCGGTTCATGTAATCCCAAGCCCTAAGCAGATTCTAATCCCCTTTCAGTTGTAACAGCAATTAACAAACGAAATCGCTACTACGGATATATGCTCCTATTCCCGAATTAAACAAACGGGGTTAAGCCCTCATGAACTAAACGAACATGAATGAACACACGCGAATTAAACAAACGTGATTAAGTATAGGAACATAACATCACTGAAATGAATCAACACAACACTATACACTCCTGAATTAAACAAACAGAAATGTATAACATGGCTTTGAAAAGGGAAAAGCATACAAAATAGGGATTACAAAACCTCAAGTACGGTGGAAATCAATTACAGTAGATTAATCTATGAAATTTAGTTCTCCATGAAAACGAAATACACACAAAAAATATGTAAAACAAAACAATGGAGAAGCAAAAGTCTTTCCAATCTGTCCAGAACAGCCTTTTATAATTATTCAGAAATTTAGCCCACTCGCGAGGCGAGCCCTAATTCGCGAGGCGAATATTGTGAAGAGTCAGCAACGTTTGGTCTTCTCGCGGGGCGAATTACTTCTCACGTGGCGAGGAATGGAAAAGTCTTGGCTTCTGCCTTCAGTCTCGCGAGGCGAGACATGTATCCGCGAGGCGACCCAGAACGGGTTGCATTTCTCTGGAACAGTCAGCTTTCAGGGTCGCGAGGCGAGGGGTTGTTCGCGGGGCGAACCAGAGAGGATGACATTTTTACTGTTCTACTGGCTTTCAAGTTCGCGAGGCGAGAAGATTCTCGCGAGGCGAATCCCCTGTTTCTTTATTCCCTCAACTTTTATTTAACCTGAAAACAAAGAAATAGCTATAAGTGCATTATTTGACTCAAAACTGGCTAAATTAACCAAAAACTACTTTAGAGACTCAAAACCTTGCTTGAGGACAATCTAATCTAATTTGGGTGAAAATGAGATATAATTTGCACAAAACCCTGTTCAAACTAGCCATAAAACTAGATGAGCCAGAGGCTTATCAAAATACCCCAAACTTAAACTTTCCTTGTCCCCAAGCAAACTAAAACTCAAAAATCAAAAAGACTCAAGACCTGGCAAGCTTAAAAGATTTAATCAACCTTGCACAAATTCAAGCAGTTTCATCAAAATAGTTTTCTTCAATGTCCCCCCCCCCCCTTTCACGCAAAGCAATCCCCACAATCATTCATTCTAAACAATTGAGGATTTCATCATTCAAACAATCATTAATCTAAGCAGGGGATCCAAGTTACACACAAGAGGGAGATCACCAAATTCAAACAACTGCCTTCCTCACAAGGGCATTTAGTGTTCACTCAATCGCTCAGTTTGTGTCAGGCTATCAACATTGCACTCAGTTTCACTTTTCAAGAACACTTCCCATAAATTTGATTTTCATCTCCAAATGATTCCCACAGAAAACATGCATGCAACATCAAAATGTCTTTTATGGGTTGTAATGGGGCCTGGCTAAGGGTAGGATATACAAAGGTACCAGGCTGAGGGCCCTAGGAACTAAGAGAGCATGATCTTTTTACACTTTGAATTTAACTCAAGTTCCTTTTTTTCATTTTTCACTTGCCTTGGGTGACTACAGCCATTTCTTCTGATACTTTTATTTTTATCTCTTTTTTTTTTAAACAGATTTTTTTCTTTTTCTGCTTTTCTTTTGGCCTTTGGCTCCAACCTTTTTATTATATATATTTTTTTCTTTTTCAATCCCAAACAACACATCACACCTTGTAGCCACCCCAAACTTAGTTTCTTGCAACCCTTCTCTTTCTAAGATTCCATGCTCTCCTAATCCTAAGATCGGGTTAACATGGTTTTCCAGATTTTGGGCTTATAACATTAGGTTATCAAGAATTAACAGGCTAATCAGGCTCTAAGGGGCTAACTAAGGAACATGCATTAGGGATGGTTATTTTAGGCTAAGTAGTTATTTACAAAGAAAATGCCTAAATCATTTGAAGCAAACACATAATCATGCAAACCATAAAGAGATTCAAGCAAATTCAGGAAAGTGCAACTTGAAAGCGATTCACACAGTCAAAAACATGTTGGAGGCTCAAACCTCACCGGACATTTTTGCAAATTGTTTGACAGAGATTCTATCCCTAGTGTGTGCTTCCTATCACCCCAAACTTATCATAAATCATGCCATCATAACAAAATCTCAAAGTTCAGTTTTCAATCACATGGGGATCACTTTTCAAAAACAAAAAATTTTTTCAGCCTAGGGGGAATCATCACATAAATCATGCAATTAATCTGTGCAAAATCAATCAAAATCCAGCAAACTTGCCAACAAAAGACTCAACACAACTCTTGAGCTTCTCAAATTATTCAGGAGCTTTATTAAAAGAAAAGGAAAAAAAACAAGACAAAACAAAACTACAACTAGTTCCCTCCCCCACACTTAAAACATACATTGTCCCCAATGAACAAAAGAACTATCAAGTCAGAGTGAGGGAAAGGAAAGGGTACTCCCTGATTAAGTGTCAGTGTAGGTGGGAGCTTCCAAGGAGAGCTCCTCAACATGAGCATCCGCAGGAACACCAGCATCCACACCATGGAATGGCTTCAGCCTCTGCCCGTTAAACTTGAAGGTTTTGTCGCTACCTACATCTTTAATCTCTACTGCACCATAGGGAAACACATTAGTAACAACAAATGGTCCAATCCACTTGGACCTAAGTTTCCCAGCCATCAATTTCAGGCGGGAATTAAACAGTAAGACTTTCTGGCCCACAAAAAATTCTTTCCTAGCAATCATCCTATCATGAAAAAGTTTTGTTTTCTCTTTATAAATCCTGGAACTTTCATAGGCTTCTAGCCTAAGCTCCTCAAGTTGCTGTAGCTGTAGTTTCCTTTCAACACCAGCTTTCTTCATGTCCATGTTACAGCACTTGACTGCCCAATATGCACGGTGCTCAACTTCCACCGGGAGATGACATGCCTTACCAAATACAAGCCGAAAGGGGGACATTCCTATTGGCGTCTTGAAAGCGGTCATCTGAGCCCACAGTGCGTCTTCCAGACGGCGGCTCCATTCCTTTCTATTCGGCTGCACCATCTTCTCTAGAATCTGCTTGATCTCCCTGTTTGATAACTCATCCTGGTCATTGGTCTGGGGATGATAGGCAGTGGAAACTCTATGCACAACCCCATATTTCCTGAGTAAGGCTTCCATGGTACGGTTGCAGAAGTGAGTGCCCTGGTCACTGATGATAGCCTTAGGTATGCCAAACCTGCAAAAAATGTTGGACCTAACAAATTTTGAAACAACTTTAGCATCGTTAGTCCTAGTGGGGATTGCTTCCACCCACTTTGAAACATAGTCAACAGCCAAAAGAATATACAGAAAACCAAAAGAAGCAGGGAAAGGACCCATAAAATCAATCCCCCACACATCAAAAACCTCACAAAAAAGCATGGGCTGCTGAGGCATCTCACTCCTACGAGTGATGGCAGGGCCTGCTGTTTGACATTCCTTGCAATTTCTGTAAACCTCATAAGCATCTCTAAAGATTGTGGGCCAGTAGAACTCAGAATCCAGAACTTTTCTTGCCGTCCTCTGTGGTCCAAAATGTCCTCCAACTTGAGAGGCATGTGAAAAGTGCAAGATGGACTCTGTCTCATGATCGGGGACACACCTCCGAATAACCTAATCACTGCAAAACTTCCAAAGGTACGGATCATCCCACACATAATACTTTGCATCGCTCTTGAGCTTGTGGAACTTGGATCTACTTGTACCTGCAGGAATAACACCAGCAACAATAAAGTTAACTATGTCAGCAAACCAGGGGGTTACCCCATACAGATGTAGAAGTCTCTCATCAGGGAAGTCATCTTGGATGGGAGAAGGATCCTCATCCCTTGCTATTCGGCTCAAGTGATCGGCTACCAGATTTTCAGCTCCACTCTTGTCTTTTATCTCCACATTGAATTCTTGGAGCAAAAGCATCCACCGGATCAGTCTTGGCTTAGCTTCTGGTTTCTTCAACAGGTACTTCAGAGCTGCATGGTCAGTGAAAACAATAACTTTTGAACCTAGCAAATCAGACCTAAATTTATCAAGTGCAAACACAACAGCTAGCAGTTCTTTCTCAGTGGTGGTGTAATTGGATTGTGCAGCATCTAATGTCCTAGAAGCATAATGAATTACATGGGCAGCCTTGCCCACCCTTTGTGCCAGAACCGCTCCCACAGCAAAATTGGAAGCATCACACATGAGTTCAAAAGGGAGTGTCCAGTCTGGGGGCAGAGGTCAATGCTTTTTTCAGGTAGTCAAATGCCTTCTTGCAATTTTCATCAAAATCGAACATGGCATCATTCTTCAGCAGGTTTGACAATGGTAGAGCTATCTTGCTGAAGTCCTTAATAAAGCGCCTGTAGAAACCTGCATGGCCAAGAAAAGAACGGATCTCGCGTGCGCAAGATGGGTAAGGCAATGAAGAAATCACATCAATTTTGCAGGATCTACTGAAATACCCTCTTTAGAAATAACATGACCCAAAACTCTCCCCCGTTCTACCATAAAGTAACATTTCTCATAGTTCAAAATCAAATCAGTCTCAACGCATCTTTCTAGAACTAAACTCAGACTATGCAAACATGCATCAAATGAGGATCCATATACAGTGAAGTCGTCCATGAACACCTCCATGCAATTTTCAATGAATTCAGTAAAAATGCTAAGCATGCATCTTTGGAAGGTTCCAGGAGCATTACAAAGGCCAAATGGCATCCTCCTATAGGCAAACGTACCGAAGGGGCACGTGAAAGTGGTCTTTTCCTGATCCTCAGGGGCAATATGGATCTGGAAATACCCGGAAAAGTCATCAAGAAAGCAGTAATGAGATTTACCAGCCAGCCGATCCAGCATCTGATCTATGAACGGCAAAGGAAAGTGATCCTTTCTGGTGGCCTGGTTCAATTTCCTATAATCTATACTGGACTACTTGCCTACTATTCGGACTCTAGTAGGTACAAGCTCATTATTATCATTCCTAACTACTGTGAGACCGGACTTCTTGGGTACAACTTGCACCGGACTTACCCAAGTACTATCAGAGATGGGGTATATAATACCTGCCTGCAGAAGTTTAGTCACCTCTTTCTTCACCACATCCAGAATCAATGGGTTTAGCCGCCTTTGGGCTGCCTTCTTATCTGTTTAGCCCCATCCTCCAATAGAATTCTGTGCATACATTTGGAGGGGCTAATTCCTGGAATGTCAGCTAAGGTCCACCCAATAGCCTTCTCGTGCTTCTTCAGAACCTCTAAAAGCTTAGCTTCCTGGTCAGAGTCAAGGCTGGAGGAAATTATGACTGGAAGTTTTTCATTCGTCTCCAGGTAGGCATACTTCAGGTTCCCAGGAAGTGGCTTGAGCTCTAGGGAGGGTGGCTGCTCAACGGATGGTACATTAGGAGTAGCCATGATGTCAAGGACTCCTGCAGAACAGACAGCTTCACTCTCACTATCACTATCACCCTGCAAAGTTGAATCAAGAAACTCAGCACAAACAGCACACGGGTTAGTGTCAGTACAGTCAGTACATGAATATAAATCATCAAACCCATAAATAAAAGGAAAATCAGAAACTAGGTCCTCATGGGTATCATCAATGATCTTAGAAAGCAACTCTAATTGGAAAACCGAGTGCTCCTCCAGTGGGTGTTTCATAGCATCAAAGATGTTGAACTTTGCCACAATATCACCAAACTCCATAGACATGGTCCCATCATTCACATCAATCTTAGTCTTGGCTGTCTTCATGAATGGTCTGCCCAAGATTATTGGTGATCTACTGGAATTTGTCTCTCCTGCCATGTCTAGGATGTAGAAGTCAGCAGGGAAAATTAGCTCATCAACTTGCACCAGCACATCTTCTACCATTCCCATGGGGCGGGCACTGGTCCTGTTGGCCAACTGGATGGTGAGACCTGTATACTGCAAGGGCCCAAGATCAAGGTTATTAAAAATAGATGTGGGCATGACATTTATGGATGCTCCCAAATCCAGCATGCAATTTTCAAATCTTCTATCCCCAATAGTGCATGGAATAGTAAATGTGCCCGGATCCTTGCACTTCTGTGGTAATGCCTGAGTAGGGGCTAAAACAACAACTCTTTCTGGTGCAGGCTTAGACTGGATAAGAGATGAAACATTTCTTCCCAAATCAACTCTCTCATTATTCTTCAACTTCCTCTTGTTGGTGCACAAATCCTTCAAAAATTTGGCATACTTAGGAACCTGCTTGATCACATCCAAAAGAGGAATATTTACAGCTACCTTTCTGAACACATCTAAAATCTCCCTTTCCTTGTCTTCACCACCAATCTTATTATTTTTCTGTACTCTGTGTGGGAAGGGGATCGGTGGAATGTACACCTTCTCAACTTCAACATCAACAGTAGGCTCAGGAATTACCTCAGTAGTTTCTTCATCTTTTCCAGAGGCTGTCTCAACAACTTTTCCAGATTTCAGAGATATGGCACTCACATTAGGATTGGAGGCGTTGGGATTTATCACTGTTTGTGCCGGCAGCTGGGTTGTCCCTTGAGTTTGCTGTATGTTATTTATGGATGTGGCAAGCTGGCCAACCTGTGTATGCAAAGCCTGAATGCTAGCATCTGTCATTCTTTGAAACTGCACTGTGAGGCCTGGAACTGTCCTACTTGCTGCTGAAACTGTAGATTGGTTGCAGCCATTTGCTTGACCAAGTCTTCTAATGAAGGTCCAGAAGGTGCAGAAGTGGTCACTTGAGGAGGATTCTGTGGGGCTGCCATCGGTTGTTGTTGGGATGAGTTCCCATACCGCAGATTAGGATGTTTCCTCCAATTGGGATGGTACCTATTTGTGGAGAGGTCTGGAGTGTTGTACCGGTTCTGACTGTTTCCTTGATTATAGGGATTTACTGCATAAGCTTGAGGCGCTTCACTGACGAACTCTTCTCTCTGGATGGGGCATGCATCATATGGGTGCTCAGGAGAATTGCATATGCCACATAACCTTGCAGGATGAACCCTGTCTATTGCCAATTGCCTTACAAAAGAAGTGAGCTCATCCATTCTATTATCAAGGGCCTGGTTGGACGAAGAGCTATGGACCTCATGCACACCTCTTGTCTCAACAGAATTTCTCCTGGTAGTAAACTGCTGGGAATTCAGTGACATATTTTCAATGAGTTGCTTGGCAGCAGCTGGGGTCTTATCAACAAGTGCTCCCCCACTAGCAGCATCCAAAAGATTCCTATCCATCGGCAGTAATCCCTCATAAAAGTACTGGATAAGAAGTTGTTCAGAAATCTGATGCTGGGGGCAATTGGATACCAAATGCTTGAATCTTTCCCAATATTCAGCCAACGACTCATTCCCTTGCCTGATGCCACATATTTCCTTCCTTATTGACGCAGCTCTGGAAGCAGGAAAATATCTCTCTAAGAAAACCCTCTTCAAATCATTCCAGGTGGTGATAGAGTTCGGCTCAAGATATAACAGCCAATCCTTTGCAGCTCCCTGGAGTGAGAACGGAAAAGCTTTGACTTGATGCTATCCTCGATTACTCCCTCTGATCTCGAGGTTGTGGAGCAGACAACCTGGAATTCCTTCAAGTGCTTGTGTGGATCCTCACCTGCAAGACCATTAAACTTTGGCAACAAGTGAATGAAACCAGATTTTAATTCAAAAGGAGTATCAGCACCAGGATATGAAATACACAATCCATTGTAATTTACATCAGGGGCAGCAAGCTGTCTTAATGTCCTTTGATCACCCATGTTTTCAAAAACAGTTTTAGAATTAGAATGACTACTAGTGCTAGCCCGAAATTCTCTACGGCGTGTGTGCAGTGTTCTTTCAATTTCAGGATCAAAATCACACAATTTAGATCAATTAGTAGCCAGCTCAATTCAAAACAAAAACGAAAATAAAAGAAAGAAAAGAAAAAAAATAAAATGCGAAAAATAACAAACCAGAGTCCCAAGAACGCGCCAATTTCTGGTCAGCATTTGTCAAGACGCGCCAAAAAAAAACGAGCGGGTTTTAAAACTGTAGTTTAGGGCGACAACTCGGATGTCGTCTCACAAGGACTCTTAAAGTGTTATTTATCACCAAAATCAGTTTTGGGGGGGGGGGGGGGGGGGTGTTGGTTGGGGATGCAAATAAGAAGACAAAGTAATAACAGAGCAATAAAACAAGGCAGTTCAAAGAGGTTATCAAATAGCTAAAAACGATTAATCTACTGTTCTTGAATTCACAACTATCATCGGTTCATGTAATCCCAAGCCCTAAGCAGATTATAATCCCCTTTCAGTTGTAGCAACAATTAACAAACGAAATCGCTACTACCGATATATGCTCTTATTCCCGAATTAAACAAACAGGGTTAAGCCCTCATGAACTAAACGAACATGAATGAACACACGTGAATTAAACAAACGCGATTAAGTATAGGAACATAACATCACTGAAATGAATCAGCACAACACTATACACTCCTGAATTAAACAAACAGAAATGTATAACATGGCATTGAAAAGGGAAAAGCATACAAAACAGGGATTACAAAACCTCAAGTACGGTGGAAATCAGTTACAGTAGATTAATCTATGAAATTTAGTTCTCCATAAAAACGAAATACACACAGAAAATATGTAAAACAAAACAATGGAGAAGCAAAAGTCTTTCCAATCTGTCCAGAACAGCCTTTTATAATTATTCAGAAATTTAGCCCACTCGCGAGGCGAGCCCTAATTCGCGAGGCGAATATTGTGAAGAGTCAGCAACGTTTGGTCTTCTCGCGGGGCGAATTACTTCTCGCGTGGCGAGGAATGGAACAGTCTTGGCTTCTGGCCTTCAGTCTCGTGAGGCGAGACATGTATCCGCGAGGCGACACAGAATGGGTTGCATTTCTCTGGAACAGTCAGCTTTCAGGGTTGCGAGGCGAGGGGTTGTTCGCGGGGCGAACCAGAGAGGATGACATTTTTACTGTTCTGCTGGCTTTCAGGTTCGCGAGGCGAGAAGATTCTTGCGAGGCGAATCCCCTGTTTCGTTATTCCCTCAACTTCTATTTAACCTGAAAACAAAGAAATAGCTATAAGTGCATTATTTGACTCAAAACTGGCTAAATTAACCAAAAACTACTTTAGAGACTCAAAACCTTGCTTGAGGACAATCTAATCTAATTTGGGTGAAAATGAGATATAATTTGCACAAAACCCTGGTCAAACTAGCCATAAAACTAGATGAGTCAGAGGCTTATCACTGACTATGGTGGAGATAGAATTGAAAGAAAAAGCACTAGTGGAGGATTATATCACCTCATTGGAGCTTATCTTGTCTCATGGTCAAGCAAAAGACAAAGTACCATTTCTTTATCAACTGCTGAAGCTGAGTATATATCAGCTGCAAGTTGCTGCTCACAACTTATCTGGATCAAACATCAACTGAAGGATTACAATGCATTTGTAAGTAGTATTCCGCTTATGTGTGATAATACTGCTGCAATAAACCTATCTAGGAATCCAATTTTGCATTCTAGAGCTAAGCACATAGAGATTAAACATCAATTTATTAGGGATTATGTGCAAAAAGGTGTGATTGACATTCAATTTTCTTACACCTTTTCTTGTTAAAAAAAACGATAGACCTAATTGATGATCTGATGTCCAAACCACACTGGAAATTATCTAATGCAACCTCTAAAATAACGTATAAATAATGATGATGGATTTAAACAGGCATACACAAGTCAAGATCCAAAAATACGATAGCAGATAAAAGTCAAATAAGTAAAATATGACATGCAAATAATTCAATTACAACGCCAATACAAGATTCTGGGCAACATTTAAAATCTGAAAAACCAAAATAAAATAGAGAAATTTAACATATACATTAACGGTGAACACAATAGAGCAAACATATTCCTTTGATTCGACTTTAATATTATTTCCTAGTATATTTTGTGCATATTCTTGCCAACTAAAGATGTTAAATCTCTATGAAAATAGTATTTTTATACACAATCAGAATCATACCATTTATCTAAAAAAAAATATCGTTCATTCTTGAGGATTATTGCAAAACACATTTTGGTAACAATATTTTTTTTCCTCGACATCAAACCCAATGCAATCACAACAAAATGTGCCAGACTGAGTAAGGTGTAACATTGGAAGGATTACAATTATGATTTAGTTCTCATAAAATTGAATCACCACTATTTATTAACACAATGAAACTAGCAAAATGTAACTCTTAGAATTTATTTAGACGCAGCAACAATCTAGTCATCATGATATGTAAATACCAAAACGACTACGTAAATCATTTAAAATTTCAAAACCAGAAAGCAAACAAATTGTTGACATCGTTTAAGTGAAATTTTCTCACACCAAGGATCAACGATTATTTTTTAATAAGTTTTTTTTAAAAGAAAAATGTTAACAACATGAATAAAGTTTAAACAAGGTGAACTTCCCTCATATTTTTTTTTATCTTTTTATTTTTTAGAAAGCCCCGACAACATTTTAGAGTACCAATCTACATATCAATAGATCAAAAATAAATATTTTTGTTCAGATTCAAAAACATTTTTTTCCATATATAATCAAAATTGAAGAAGTTGTAAAGAGTTTACAAATTGTCCTTTTTTTTTTTTTTGCTACGTAAAGTCTTGATTTTTCTAACAATGCAAATGAATTCAGACTGCTACAAAAGTAAATGGGCATAACACTTACACATATAAGTGTATTGCCATATTTTATTTTAATAAAAAAAAATCATTGTCAATTAGTATAGAAAATTCATGAAAGTTTTGAACTCAACCCATAAAATTTCAGCATGCAATACTTATTGTAATTAGCGACTTATAAAACTCAAAGCTCATTAAAATATGTTGATATTTGTTATCTAAGATCCTAACACATATATGAACAATTCCAAAGGGACGTCATGTTAAGATATCCTGTTGGTATTTTAAAAAAAATTCAAGCAGATTCGACTTCAGCACAACCACAAAAAACATGATATTGTTATCGAGCTTCTTCTTAACGTGCATGCTTCAAAATCATCAAATTACTCTATAATTTTAAATGCTTCATTGTTTGTATGTTTTCCTAACGAGGAACTTAGAATATATTCAAAACTAACATAACCAGTAATAGAAATCTAGAATCACTCATCAAGCTCAAGAGGTTCGTACTTTGCATACATACATAAGCACTTATAATCGATTATAAACACTTAACAATGATAAACACTTAACAATGATTATTGGACGGAACATATGGCACAATAAGTCAAGTTACTCATCAAGAAGTCAATTGGTCATGGAATAACATGTAACACACATCACAATATCATGTTACCACCACCAAAAAGTCAAAGAAGCACAAGAAGACAAATACAAGTACGAACACATAAGTAACTAGTCATTGGATCAAATACCAAAAGCATAAAGGTTAATTGTGAACCTAATACATCTTAGTTACCCCTAGTTATATGATAATCCTATCATTATGTGTGCTCTCTTAAAGTCTTTTCTCTAAGCCTCCCCTCCTTAGAAACAATGGTCATATTCTTAACAACACTAGACTGCCAGCAGATAGTGTATAATTCCCTTATCCCAAAGATTGAAACTCTTGATCTAAATGTACCCTCCCTTAAACAGTCACTAAAAGAATTTATCACCAATTTTTAACTCGTCCAATTCAAAGTCTAAAGCAACAAGAAACACATGTTGTTCATATTCCTATGCTCATCTAATTGTCCCTTAAGTTCACTTAGCTCTAGAGGTACTACTGTCAAAATATCATTCGCCATTATCTTAACCAACAATAAGATCAAATATTGTCGTGCCCTCAACTAAACACTTTAGACAAAGTGTAGTAACTACGTTATAATCAAGCACAAAAGAATTTATTACGCATTTATTAACAAAATAAATGCACATAATATCTCACATACATATGCAGTTAACTTGTTTGCTAAATAGAAAATTATACTAACCCCTTTTGATTTACATGTACTATAGAGACATGAATAATGGACAACAAATAAATTTTCAGAACAACAAACAATTAAGTTTTCAATCACAATCAATAATTAATCAAAATCAACAACATATAACTATACAACAGAGAACAGTTTAAACAGGAAGTGGAGGTAACATGTTATCCTTCGCAAGAATAATAAAAATAAAAATAAAAATAAAAATTAGACACTAATCAACTCCAAAGTTTCTCACACACAACAAATTTAAAAATCTTTTTGTCTCTAACAAAACCGACACCCTTGCCTGTTAGTCTCTAAAAATCTGTAACCATCAATCAAATATTGGGTTGACCAGGCCCAACATAAAAAACAATAGCATGCAGTCTTTATAACTCTAACAACAGTCCTATACGCCCATGTTTTAATTTTAGAAAAAACCCTATACCACAGTCCAATTCAGGATTGAACTGCTCTGATACCATAAATGTAACGTCCTTCGTTACATTAGTGACTCAACAAAAAAAAAAAGTAACAAAATCCTTTAAAACATTTAATAAGGCATAAAAACTCCAATAAAATATTAACGAATTATATATGTCTGAAAATACCTCAATAATTTAAAAATAAACATTGGTAAGATAATCCTTATATAAATAATATTAATTGTCTCAAAACCTGGGCGTCTACTAATAATAACCAAACTATAAAATAAAATAATATAGTTTCAGCCACAAACGGTTCCTTATTGAACATAATACTAACCAAATATAATAAATAGTTAAACTCAAGTACTAAGTCTTCAATTCTCCTCAATCTCATTGACGACGTCCTCGCGCTCTGAAAACAACACTTTTAATGAGATTTATAACCCCAGTGAATAAAAACAATTTAATAAAAAGGTTCCCAAAATAGTGTTGTTCTCAGCCGGCGCGGTAACCAGAAAATCAACCATGGTACCCGCAAAAATTATATACATAATAATCCCTTTAAAATAAGCAAAATTTGTTCCAAATCACATATAATTAAAAAGATAACTCAGCAGCCAAAACATTCACATCTCAAGCTTTTAATCATGTCAATCATGCATATTATATGCAATACAACTCCATGAACACAACTCGGTGATTCCCATAATCACTTGACTTGACTCTTTGGTTCCCAGAACTGGTGTGAGTCCCAGATCCACTAAGGTCTATGAGCTCATATCTATGCAATGACGTCCCACTGCCTTCCCCATCCCAGATGGAGGTATCTCATATATCCCATTCCAGATGTGGATATTTTCAATAATTTGATATCTCATCCCAGATGGTGATATCTCTCATCCTATTTCCGGAATAGAATGCATACCGTCATCCCTTGCCGGAAGGTGATGACCAACTCATGCATAATGTTATATGTCATCCCAGATGACCACTAAATGGGTTCTCAGACTCCATGTATCACTAACAATGATATAATGTCATATCGAGGCAACACTTTAACTTCATATAACATAATAGAGCATGTCACAACAACATTATAATATCATATAACATAATAGAGCATGTCACAACAACACTATAACAAAATATAATGTAAAAGAACATATCACGACAACACTATAACATCATATAACACAACAGAGCATGTCACAACATCACGATAACATCATATAACAAAACAGAGCATGTCACGACAACACTATCACATCATATCATATAACATAACAAAGCATGTCACGACAAAACTATAACATAATATAACATATAAAAACATATCAATCAATCATAAATCCGTACCAATTTCATATACAATCATATAATTCATAGTAATAATCACTTAATTTAATATTAATTTCGTTTTTCTACAAAACCCACAATCTAGAAAATGAGATTTGATCAACTATTGATTATTGCATTCAAAACTCTCCAAAATCATAGTTTAAATTAAAAACCCAGTTTCCCCAAATAGATTGTACCATGGAAGGTTGAGATAAGGTTGTTTTTACTCACCTCTTGAAGACCTCGAAATAGCTCTAAGTGTTTCCTACGGTGAATCATAACGTTTGCCAAGAGTTATCCTCATCTTCCTCTTTCTAGACTCTCTCTTGCACAACTGTCTCTTCTTAATCCTTGAATTTCTTCTCTTCTTAGTCGTTTTTGAGTTTCTAGGTGTAATTAGGGTTTAAAAAAAGCACCCTAAGAGTGTTAAGATTCTATGTATAGAGCCCCCAATAGCCCAAAACGTGTAAAAAGGTGCTAAGCCCGCTTACTCTGCATATGGTGCTGTATTTCACACATATCTTAAGTTATAGACATCCAAAAATTATAAATTTTATATCGTTGGAAATATAAAAGAATTGTCTACAACTTTTGTGAATACCACAAAATCTGAAACGGATGTTAAATGGTAAAAACGGGGATAGAATTTAGAAAAACGGTTATGGCGCTGGAACATGAATAGTGTGTACGAATTTGGTCATAACTTGTGCTACAAGAATCCAATTTGGACGAATTTAGTGTCTATGGAAAACTAAGACAGATCTCCATTTCTTATGAAGACCTCAAATTCAAAAAAGTTCTCCTTGGTTACTAAATATCCATATGAAGTTAGGTATCAAGTCCTAGGAAGTCTATTATACGAAATTGGGCCTAAAATACTCAAACTGTCTATTTAACTTTTTTTTTTGAGGCAATTACGAGATTTTAAGCACTTCAAAATTGAAATATAATAATTCTAATAATTTAATTCCTATCAAATTAACTAGTAGTTAATTTTTGGGATGTTACATTTCTCCTCTCTTTCAAGAAATTTCGTCCTTGAAATTTGCTTACACGTTTTCTTGTTAAAAAAAAACAATAGACCTGATTGATGACCTGATGTCCAAACCACACTGGAAATTATCTAGCGCAACCTCTAAGATAACATATAAATAATGATGATGGATTTAAACTGTAACACCCCGATTTTCGTTGCTTTATAATATCGGTAATAAATATATATATATATATTTATCCGAGGCTTGGAAAATGATTTTGGATAAACCAAGGTCATTTCCTTGTTATACTTATTTTCATAAGGTTACGGGGAAGTTTTTGGTTGAAAATTCAGACGGAAGCCGGTATGGCGTTTTCTGCATTTTCACTGACAGTAAAAGTTTACTGCTCAGAAGACCTAATTTTAATTCGTGAACAAGATAGAAAATGTTTTTATCGTATTTACTACGATACTGGAAGTTTTGAAAATTTTGGTAAAAAAATTAAAATATTATATTTGTTGCGGGCGTATACGTCTAGATTATCTCTAGGAAAAGCTTGCGCTAGATGAACCCGGAGTCGGCAACGGAGCTGAGATAATGGATTTGACCGACTTGACGAGCATTTATGACGAGCTTATCCGAGTCATAATGGCCATAATGGCGCATTTACGACAAAGTGAATTTTTGCTATGAAATGACCATTTTACCCTTGTCTTTTTATGACAATTATAAGCCAGGCCATTGGAAAATTTGACCAAATCCAACCCAAAACTACACGGCTCCTTCCTCCATTCCAAGCACTTCGACCTCACTTTTCCTAAGCCATAAATGACATTTATGTTAAGTGGATGAGTTATAAGGCAAAGTCATTCTCTCATCAATCACCCGAAACTGCCACGAAATTCTGACCAATTTCTACTGTGAATATCGAAAAACATTCGACATGAAAGTTGTTCATATTTCTCTCTTATTTCCAACTACATAAAGATCATCCAAAACGGACAAGTATATTGAGAGATATACCCAAATTACTAAAACTGTTTTAAACCCTCATCATGTTCATCTTCTTCTCTAAGTTTCTCAAGAACACCATGAGAAATTTGTGAAGAACATCATCAAGATCATCCTTTTCTTTGATCATCAAGAGGTAGTCTCTCTTAATCTTGCTATTCTAAGCTTTTCTCTTCACAAGATTCTTGAGTTTATGCCTTTGATCATCATGTTCTTCATAAGATTCAAAGTTCATGGAACTAGATTCAAAAATTCATAACTAATTCTATAAAAATCCTTTTGACATGAAACCAATTGCTATGATATTATAATAATCTCTATTTTCATCATATAGAATCATAAGATCATGAGAAATTTCTTTCCCTAATTTCTGGACTTGGCCGAACCTAGGTCAATGTTGTGTTCATAGGTTTTGTTTCATTTTCATGTCTTGATTCATGATTCAATCTTCAAATACCTTGATAGTTCTTGTATCCAAACATATATAAGATCAAAAATCAAACTCTCACCTATTGATTTCATCAAGGCCGAAACCCTAGTTCTTGGAACTAGATGAGTTTTGTTCAAAGTTTTCATAAATGATCTTAGTAATCAAGCTATTAGTATGTATGCTTAATAAATCCAAGTTGGTTTATCAAACTAAAAACCCTAAACCTATGTTCTTGTGTTGTCCAAATCTACCATTTAGAGGGTTAGGATGGTTTTGATTCTTAACTTTGTTGTTTAGCCCTAATCCATTTCCTTAAGTATATAAGGATCATTAATCTATGACTTAATCATGATTAGAAATTTTAAGGATTTTGAACCCTAGAAGTCAGACCTTGGCCGAAACCTAACCCTCATGAGTTAAGTATGTTGTGGTTTGATTTGATTGTAATTTGTTTGAAGTAATCAATCGGGTTGGTTTGACCTAAAGCCGACGGAGGAAATCAGATTAAATCGGGAGGTTGTTTGAAAACGTTAGTTTGAGTCTTCAAGAGGTAAGGGGAGCTTACCTGAGATTTTTTCTCAATAACTATTTGCTTGTAGTGTGGCTTATATGATTTATATGTGGTTTGTGATTAATTGTTTATGTTGTTTACGATGTGTTGTTTATCTGTGTATCGGTGATTGATCTGCTTTTAATTATCTGCAGTAATATATTATGTTGTTATGATGCATGATCTGCCTGGGGATATAATTATGATGATGTTGTTGAATGTTGTTTGTGAGTGTTGTTTGAGAGGCCTGACAGTGGTCAGTGCATAACCGATTAAGCAGATAAAAGATTTAATAAGCTGTGAAAGTTATATTCAACGTTTTATAGGGAATGTTGGAATATAATAGTAGAGTAAAATATGATTTTGGAAAAATAATGAGTTTTGAGAAATATTATTATTTTAATGATTTATTAGTGTAAAAGAAGTTTATGAGTCACGGTGAGAGCGTAACCGTTAAATTTTTTTAGTACTGCTAATTTTTATACAAGAAATTCCGAAATATTATAAAAAGTGATTTTGTGATATTAATATTCGAAAAGACCTTATTTATTATATAAGAAAATTATTTTAGAAGAAATGTCAAAGTTTGACTTAAAGACGTTTTCTTTGAAAATGCTAAACGACGGCAAGTTTTGAAATTATTTAGGTGAGAGTTTAAAAACAAAGCGACTTATGTTGAAAAGAGATTTAATTTGAATTGATTTATTAGAGTTGAAGTTTCAATAAAAAGAAGTTGTTGATGATTTGACGTTATTTTGGAAAAATGAGTTTCCAAAGGAAAAGTGGATTTTCTATGATTTGACGTTTTACCAACGAATTTCAAGTAGAAAGGATTTGCTGTAAATGAGTTTTACTTAATGACGTAAAGGATGATATAGAACTTAGTAACCGAGATGTTGGGGTACTAGTGTTCTTATGACGTTATCCTATTTTGGATTTGTTTTTCCCAGACAGAAAAGATGTAAAACGATGAAAATGATGTAAAACGATGAAAAACAATGTAAAAGATGTAAAAGATGTAATACGATGTAAAAGAAACGATGTAAATGATGTAAAATGATGAAAAACGATGTAAATGATGTAAAACGATGAAAAACGATGTAAAAGATGTAAAAGATATAAAAGATGTAAAACGATGTGAAAGATGTAAAACGATGTAAAAAGATGTACGAAGATATGGAACTTAATAACCGAGACGTCGGGGTATTAAGGTTTGTTGTGTTTTAAACTGAGTAACTATTTAAAGAAGTTAAAACGTTTTAAGTTGTTTTCTATTACCACGAACCTAAGACTGATTGCAAGGTCTAGGGGCTTCGTGATTGAGCACTCGGACTTTGAGGTCCTGTGTTGTTAAAAAAAGTTGTAAAGATGTTTTAAATGATGTTAAGTCATAAGCTTTTGAGAGCTTCCATGTTTTAACGATGATGCTTTTGAGAGCATTAGATGTTTAAAACGATGATGGGTTGTAAGCTTTTGAGAGCTTTGATAAATAAAGATATAGCACAAAGAAAAATGTCGAGAACAAAATGTTTTCTTGCAAGCATTTGGCAGACGTGCCATGAAAAAAGAGGGATTACCTTGCGGCGTCAGGGTAGATCATACAAAGATGTTCTCATTGTGCCCAGGGTTTGGACAATGAGGCCCCATCTCATATTGTTATCACTGTGCCACGATGTTGGACAGTGTGCGATGGGCGTGCCTGTGGCTGTATGCCTGTGGCAATTGAGCCTGATCAACTCATCACGAGGTTTACGAGGTTGGAGATATCTCATGAGATTAGGTATGAATGTTTAGAAGATGTATTGAAGTGTTCATGCATAGTTTTCCAACGTTGATGTTTGGGGTGTGAAACCCATTGATAAACGAGATGTTATGATATGAATGACTACGTTATTATAGACACGTATATGTGTATGTGCCTTCTTTTGTGTGAGCATTTAGTTATTGTGGTAAATACATATATTGGTGTCTCACCCTTACAACCATATCAGAGTTGTATGAGGGGTATGATCCTTACAAGAAGACGAAGGCTGTCTAGTTCGAGGCATGCTGTGCTGTTCCTTTTGGTTGTAGTGTCCGTTAGTTACGACCAGCTTAGGTAATGTTATGTTTTGAGAATGAAGTTGATTATGATTTATGTGAGAAAAAAATATGAGGCAGTATAGTTGGAGGACTTATATACATTATGTATTTAAGTGTGATTTGATTACGTTGTTGTGGTTATGAGGTTAAGAGAGGGAAAAAATTATCACCATATTTTGAAGAGATAAACATTGAAAAAACATTTTCCGAAAGCAACCATCAAATTAAGTTTTATTTCCGCAAACGGGTAACCATGTGATGACCCGAGTTTAGGGTGTCATATTAGTGGTATCAGAGCTAGTCGAGTCTTTCGGGATCTTTGGGAAATAGGTATGTTGTGTTAACGTTGTGTTTTCTTTGAAGTGAGACGACGTTGTGTTTTCTCTAAAGTGAGACGATGTTGTGTTTTCTCTGAAGTGAGACTTGTTTGAATTACTTCTTAGAAGTAATATGTGTTAATAAATGAGTAAGGAATTACAGAAAAGTGTCTATGGTAAGTTTTACCTAAGTTGAATGTGAGCGGAAAAGAAAAGTTCTTGAGAAAAATTAAGTTGATAGAAAAGTTCGAGGATGAGATGTGCAATGAAGTTATTTTGAGGATATGCAATGAAGTTATTTTGAGGATGAGATGTGTGAGGTGATATCGAATTGGAGTGGTGAATTATAATCAAGATGAACTAAGACTATGATTGAATATTTTGAGTAGGGAGTTGATGCGTGGTGCTGTGAAGACATTGTTAGTATTAATGATAATATTCAGAGTTAGATGATTGGAATAAGGTTTCTGGTGGAACCATGTTGATAAGAGAAGTGATTAAGTTTTGATTTTGTTTTTCGAGTGTGATAGACTCTGATGAAATTTTGAGGATAGTACGGATATGTAGAAATGACATACGAATGATTTGTGTTATGGAATATGGAATAAGAGGAATGAAGTGATGTGAAGGGCAATGTAAAATCTAAAGTTTAATATGAGATTGCAAAATTCTGTTTAGTTTTGAGTCTCGAAATTTCGAGGACGAAATTTTTTTAGTGGGGTAGTAATGTAACACCCCGATTTTCGTTGCTTTGTAATATCGGTAATAAATATATAAATATATATATTTTTATCCGAGGCTTGGAAAATGATTTTGGATAAACCAAGGTCATTTCCTTGTTATACTTATTTTCATAGGGTTACGAGGAAGTTTTTGGTTGAAAATTAAGACGGAAGTCGGTCTGCCGTTTTCTGCATTTTCACTGACAGTAAAAGTTTACTGCTCAGAAGACCTAATTTTAATTCGTGAACGAGATAGAAAATGTTTTTATCGTATTTACTACGATACTGGAAGTTTTGAAAATTTTGGTAAAAAAATTAAAATATTATATTTGTTGCGGGCGTATACGTCGAGATTATCTCTAGGAAAAGCTTGCGCTAGATGAACCCGGAGTCGGCAACGAAGCTGAGATAATGGATTTGACCGACTTGATGAGCATTTATGACGAGCTTATCCGAGTCATAATGGCCATAATGGCGCATTTATGACAAAGTGAATTTTTGCTATGAAATGACCATTTTACCCTTGTCTTTTTATGACAATTACAAGCCAGGCCATTGGAAAATTTGACCAAATCCAACCCAAAACTACACGGATCCTTACTCCATTCCAAGCACTTCGACATCACTTTTCCTAAGCCATAAATGACATTTATGTTAAGTGGATGAGTTATAAGGCAAAGTCATTCTCTCATCAATCACCCGAAACTGCCACGAAATTCTTACCATATTCTGCTATGAATCTAGAAAAACTTTCAACATGAAAGTTTTTCATCTTTCTCTATTCTTTCCAACTACATAAAGATCATCCAAAACGGACAAGTATATTGAGAGATATACACAAAATACTAAAACTGTTCTAAACCCTCATCATGTTCATGTTCATCTTCTTCTCTAAGTTTCTCAAGAACACCATGAGAAATTTGTGAAGAACATCATCAAGATCATCCTTTTCTTTGATAATCAAGAGGTAGTCTCTCTTAATCTTTATATTCTAAGCTTTTCTCTTCACAAGATTCTTGAGTTTATGCCTTTGATCATCATGTTCTTCATAAGATTCAAAGTTCATGGAACTAGATTCAAAAATTCATAACTAATTCTAGAAAAATACTTTTGACATGAAACCAATTGATATGATCTTATAATAATCTCTATTTTCATCATCTATAAGCATAAGATCATGAGAAATTTCTTTCCCTGATTTCTGGACTTGGCCGAACCTAGGTCAATGTTGTGTTCATAGGTTTTGTTTCATTTTCATGTCTTGATTCATGATTCAATCTTAAAATACCTTGATAGTTCTTGTATCCAAGCATATATAAGATCAAAAATCAAACTCTAACCTATTGATTTCATCAAGACCGAAACCCTAGTTCTTGGAACTAGATGAGTTTTGTTCAAAGTTTTCATAAATGATCTTAGTAATCAAGCTATTAGTATGTATGCTTAATAAATCCAAGTTGGTTTATCAAACTAAAAACCCTAACCCTATGTTCTTGTGTTGGCCGAATCTACCATTTAGAAGGTTAGGATGGTTTTGATTCTTAACTTTGTTGTTTAGCCCTAATCCATTTCCTTAAGTATATTAGGATCATTAATCTATGACTTAATCATGATTAGAAATTTTAAGGATTTTGAAACCTAAAAGTCAGCCCTTGGCCGAAACCTAACCCTCATGAGTTAAGTATGTTGTGGTTTGATTTGATTGTAATTTGTTTGAAGGAATCAATCGGGTTGGTTTGACCTAAAGCCGACGGAGGAAATCGGATTAAATCGGGAGGTTGTTTGAAAACGTTAGTTTGAGTCTTCAAGAGGTAAGGGGAGCTTACCTGAGGGATTTTCTCAATAACTATTTGCTTGTAGTGTGGCTTATATGATTTATATGTGGTTTGTGATTAATTGTTTATGTTGTTTACGATGTGTTGTTTATCTGTGTATCGGTGATTGATCTGCTTTTAATTATCTGCAGTAATATATTATGTTGCTATGATGCATGATCTGCCTGGGGATATAATTATGATGATGTTGTTGAATGTTGTTTGTGAGTGTTGTTTGAGAGGCCTGACAGTGGTCAGTGCATAACCGATTAAGCAGATAAAAGATTTAATAAGCTGTGAAAGTTATATTCAACGTTTTATGGGGAATGTTGGAATATAATAGTAGAGGAAAACATGATTTTGGAAAAATAATGAGTTTTGAGAAATATTATTATTTTAATGATTTATTAGTGTAAAAGAAGTTTATGAGTCACGGTGAGAGCATAACCGTGAAATTTTTTTAGTACTGCTAATTTTTACACAAGAAATTCCGAAATATTATAAAAAGTGATTTTGTGATATTAATATTCGAAAAGACCTTATTTATTATATAAGAAAATTATTTTAGAAGAAATTTCAAAGTTTGACTTAAAGACGTTTTCTTTGAAAATGCTAAACGACAGCAAGTTTTGAAATTATTTAGGTGAGAGTTTAAAAACAAAGATGACTTATGTTGAAAAGAGATTTAATTTGAATTGATTTATTAGAGTTGAAGTTTCAATAAAAAGAAGTTGTTGATGATTTGACGTTATTTTGGAAAAATGAGTTTCCAAAGGAAAAGTGGATTTTCTATGATTTGACGTTTTACCAACGAATTTCAAGCTTAAAGGATTTGCTGTAAATGAGTTTTACTTAATGACGTTAAGGATGATATAGAACTTAGTAACCGAGATGTTGGGGTACTAGTGTTCTTATGACGTTATCCTATTTTGGATTTGTTTTTCACAGACAGAAAAGATGTAAAACGATGAAAATGATGTAAAACGATGAAAAACGATGTAAAAGATGTAATACGATGTAAAAGAAACGATGTAAATGATGTAAAACGATGAAAAACGATGTAAAAGATGTAAAAGATGTAATACGACGTAAAAGATGTAAAAGATGTAAAACGGTGTAAAAGATGTAAAACGATGTGAAAGATGTAAAACGATGTAAAAAGATGTACGAAGATATGGAACTTAATAACCGAGACGTCGGGGTATTAAGGTTTGTTGTGTTGTAAACTGAGTAACTATTTAAATAAGTTAAAACGTTTTAAGTTGTTTTCTATTACCACGAACCTAAGACTGATTGCAAGGTCTAGGGACTTCGAGATTGAGCACTCGGACTTTGAGGTCCTGTGTTGTTAATAAAAGTTGTAAAGATGTTTTAAACGATGTTAAGTCATAAGCTTTTGAGAGCTTCCATGTTTTAACGATGATGCTTTTGAGAGCATTAGATGTTTAAAACGATGATGGGTTGTAAGCTTTTGAGAGCTTTGACTAATAAAGATATAGCACAAAGAAAAGTGTCGAGAACAAAATATTTTCTTGCAAGCATTTGGCAGACGTGCCATGATAAAAAGAGGGATTACCTTGCGGCGTCAGGGTAGATCATACAAAGATGTTCTCATTGTGCCCAGGGTTTGGACAATGAGGCCCCATCTCATATTGTTATCACTGTGCCACGATGTTGGACAGTGTGCGATGGGCGTGCCTGTGGCTGTATGCCTGTGGCAATTGAGCCTGATCAACTCATCACGAGGTTTACGAGGTTGGAGATATCTAATGAGATTAGGTATGAATGTTTAGAAGATGTATTGAAGTGTTCATGCATAGTTTTCAAACGTTGATGTTTGGGGTGTGAAACCCATTGATAAATGAGATGTTATGATATGAATGACTACGTTATTATAGACATGTATATGTGTATGTGCCTTCTTTTGTGTGAGCATTTAGTTATTGTGGTAAATCCATATATTGGTGTCTCACCCTTACAACCATATCAGAGTTGTATGAGGGGTATGATCCTTACAAGAAGACGAAGGCTGTCTAGTTCGAGGCATGCTGTGCTGTTCCTTTTGGTTGTAGTGTCCGTTAGTTACGACCAGCTTAGGTAATGTTATGTTTTGAGAATGAAGTTGATTATGATTTATGTGAGAAAAAAATATGAGGCAGTATAGTTGGAGGACTTATATACATTATGTATTTAAGTGTGATTTGATTACGTTGTTGTGGTTATGAGGTTAAGAGAGGGAAAAAATTTATCACCATATTTTGAAGAGATAAACGTTGAAAAAACATTATTTTCCGAAAGCAACCAGCAAATTAAGTTTTATTTCCGCAAACGAGTAACCATGTGATGACCCGAGTTTAGGGTGTCATATAAATAGGCATGCACAAGTCAAGATCCAAAAATGCGATAGCAGATAAAAGTCAAATAAGTAAAATATGGCATGCAAATAATTCAATTACAACACCAATACAAGATTTTGGGTAACATTTAAAATCTGAAAAACCAAAATAAAATAGAGAAATTTTACATATAGACTAACGGTGAACACAATATAGCAAACATATTCCTTTGATTTGAGTTTAATATTATTTCCTAGTATATTTTGTGCACATTCTTGCCAACTAAAGATGTTAAATCTCTATGAAAATAGTATTTTTATACACAGTCAGAATCATATCATTTATCTAAAAAAAATATCGTTCATTCTTGAGGATTATTGCAAAACACATTTTAGTAACAATATTTTTTTTCCTCGACATCAAACCCAATGCAATCACATCAAAATGTGCCAGAATGAGTAAGGCGTAACATTGGAAGGATTACAATTATGATTTAGTTCTCATAAAATTGAATCACTACTATTTATTGACACAATGAAACTAGAAAAATGTAACTCTTAGAATTTCTTTAGACGCATCAACAATCTAGTCATTATGACATGTAAATACCAAAACAATCATTCAAAGCAAAATGACTACATAAATCATTTAAAATTTCAAAATCAGAAAGCAAACAAATTGTTGACATCATTTAAGTGAAATTTTCTCACACCAAGGATCAACGATCATTTTTTAACAAGTTTTTTTTAAAGAAAAATATTAACAACATGAATAAAGTTTAAACAAGGTGAACTTCCCTCATTTTTTTTTATACTTTTATTTTTTAGAAAGCCCCGGTCGACAACATTTTAGAGTACCAATCTACATATCAATACATCAAAAATAAATATTTTTTTTCAAATTCAAAAACATTTTTTCCATATATAATCAAAATTGAAGAAGTTGTAAAGAGTTTACAAATTGTCCTTTTTTTTTGCTACGTAAAGTCTTGATTTTTCTAACAATGCAAATGAATTCAGACTGCTACAAAAGTAAATGGGCATAACACTTACACATATAAGTGTATTGCCATATTTTATTTTAATAAAAAAAATCATTGTCAATTAGTATAGAAAATTCATGTAAGTTTTGAACTCAGCCCATAAAATTTCAGCATGCAATACTTATTGTAATTAGCGACTTATAAAACTCAAAGCTCATTAAAATATGTTGATATTTGTTATCTAAGATCCTAACACATATATGAACAATTCCAAAGGGGCGTCATGTTAAGATATCCTGTTGGTATTTTAAAAAAAATTCAAGCAGATTCGATTTCAGCACAACCACAAAAAACATGATATTGTTATGCTTCTTCTTAAAGTGCATGCTTCAAAATCACCAAATTATTCTATAATTTTAAATGCTTCATTGTTTGTATGTTTTCCTAACGAGGAACTTAGAATATATTCAAAACTAACATACAACCAGTCATAGAAATCTAGAATCACACACCAAGCTCAAGAGGTTCGTACTTTGCATACATACATAAGCACTTATAATCGATTATAAACACTTAACAATGATAAACACTTAACAATGTTTATTGGACATAACATAAGGCACAATAAGTCAAGTTACTCATCAAGAAGTCAATTGGTCATGGAATAACATGTAACATACATCACAATATCATGTTACCACCACCAAAAAGTCAAAGAAGCACAAGAAGACAAATACAAGTACCAACACATTAGTAACTAGTCACTGGATCAAATACCAAAAGCATAAAGGTTAATTGTGAACCTGATACATCTTAGTTACCCCTAGTTATATGATAATCCTATCATTATGTGCTCTCTTAAAGTCTTTTCTCTAAGCCTCCCCTCCTTAGGAACAATGGTCATATTCTTAACAACATTAGACTGCCAGTAGATAGTGTATAATTCCCTTATCCCAAAGATTGAAACTCTTGATCTAAATTTACCCTCTCTTAAACAGTCACTAAAAGAATTTATCACCAATTTTTAACTCGTCCAATTCAAAGTCTAAAGCAACAAGAAACACATGTTGTTCATATTCCTATGCTCATCTAATTGTCCCTTGAGTTCACTTAGCTCTAGAGGTACTACTATCAAAATATCATTCACCTCTATCTTAACCAACAATAAGATCAAATATCATCGTGTCCCTCAACTAAACACTTAAGACAAAGTGTAGTAACTACGTTACAATCAAGCACAGAAGAATTTATTACGCATTTATTAACAAAATAAATGCACATAATATCTCACATACATATGCAGTTAACTTGTTTGCTAAATTGAAAATTATACTAATCCCCTTTTGATTTACATGTACTATAGAGACATGAATAGTGGACAACAAATAAATTTTCAAAACAACAAACAATTAAGTTTTCAATCACAATCAATAATTAATCAAAATCAACAACATATAACTATACAGCAGAGAACAATTTAAACAGGAAGTGGAGGTAACATGTTATCCTTCGCAAGAATAACAAAAATAAAAATAAAAATCAACCACTAATCAACTCCAAAGTTTCTCACACACAACAAATTTAAAAATCTTTTTGTCTCTAACAAAACCGGCACCCTTGACTCTTTTGTTCACAGAACCGGTGTGAATTCCAGGTCCACTAAGGTCTATGAGCTCATATCCATGCAATGATGTCCCACTGCCTTCCCCATCCCGGATGGAGGTATATCATATATCCCATCCCGGATGTGGATATTTTCAATAATTTGATATCTCATCCCGGATGGTGATATCTCTCATCCTATTTCCGGAATAGAATGCATACCGTCATCCCTTCCCTAAGGTGATGACCAACTCATTCATAATGTTATATGTCATCCCAGTTGACCACTAAATGGGTTCTCAGACTCCATGTATAACTAACAATGATATAATGTCATGATGAAGCAACACTATAACTTCATATAACATAATAGAGCATGTCACAACAACACTATAATATCATATAACATAACAGAGCATGTCACAACAACACTATAACATAATATAATGTAAAAGAACATATCACGGCAACACTGTAACTTCATATAACACATCAGAGCATGTCACAACATCACGATAACATCATATAACAAAATAGAGCATGTCATGACAACATTGTCACATCATATCATATAACATAACAAAGCATGTCACGACAAAACTATAACATCATATAACATATAAAAACATATCAATCAATCATAAATTCGTACCAATTTCATATATAATCACATAATTCATAGTAATAATCTCTTAATTTAATATTAATTTCGTTTTTCTACAAAACCCACAGTCTAGAAAATAAGATTTGATCAACTATTGGTTATTGCATTCAAAACTCTCCAAAATCATAGTTTAAATTAAAAACCCAGTTTGTTTTGCTTATAAACATGTCGTGTTTGTGTTTACAATCCTCAAATTCTGTACGTATGGCGACAAGCATAGCCCCTAAAATGGCTTCGAACTCATGAGAAAGAATGATACCAATGATGAAGAATTTTGTTTATTTGTTGAAAATGTTGATTTAGAGGACAATGTTATGTTGATGTACATGATACTATAGTTGGAGATGTCACATAAGAACAACCATCTCAAGGAAGTACTAGACAGATGGAGCGAGTCAGAGATACTATTAGAAATATGATGCCCAGGTCTATCTAACTTTATTTTAATTTTAATCATGATTTTACAATATATATATATATATATATATATATATATATATATATATATATATATATATTGACACTGATTTTTCAATATTTTTTGAACAATAATTTTGTATTATGGTGGTTGGTGAATTTTCAATAACCATTTTGTGATATATGATGATATTTTTATAAATTTGCAATATATTTTTAATTATGGTTTATTTTTAAAAAATATAACATTTCATAAGTGCTTATATAATTACGTGTCCAAACAGTTCAATTTTTGTATAAGTATTTTTCAATGTACGTATCCAAACACAAATAGCTTATCCAATGTAAGCGCTTATTGCACAAGCTCTCATATGATAAGCTCTTATGTCATAAGCGCTTAAATAAGCTGTTTACCCAAACAGGCCCATAGTACAAGATGATGTTTATGTTTTTGGTATAGTAGAGAAGTCTACAATCCTCCAATGTAAGGATAGAGGATTGATCCTCCATTATTTATCAGTTGCAACTAGTTATTAGGTGGAAAAAAAATAGGACAATCTGGAAGAGGAATGAAGGAGTCCGACTGTTACTCCCATCCACCGCCACCACAATACGCGACTCCACCAGCATCTCCAATGACTTCCACTGCCCTAGCATCTTAACCGAAGACAACAAGTTCAAGTGCAATAGATAATGGGGGAGTTCAAGCGCAATAAAGAATGAGGGAGAGATGGAAAGGGGTACGTCGTGAAGCGGCACCATGTTGTCTTTGCCATTTTTCACCGCCATTCTCTGTCGTTCGATTCCTCTCCTCCGCCACTTGATGTGAAGCAAATCTGAAGAACTTGAAGACTTCGGGTTCTCTTTTCAACCTCAGATCGACCGATCCCCAATCTTTTCAACCTCAATTTTACAATTTTCGGATCGAGTGATGGACTCTTTTAGATTCAGCTACCTTCCCTTTTAGATCCTGATTTTACTTTCTAGCTTCTACTTTGTGGTCTTCATTCTCTTACCGCAAATACTCACTATGCTCATGGTTTCCTTAACAATTGACTCTTATTTGTTTATTTATTCTCAATTTTTAATATGACGTTATTTTGCTTGTTATCTTTTAGTTCCTCTTCATATTCCTGGTTTAACTCATAAGCTTGTTTGGTTATTGTTGTCAATTTTGAAGTCTGTTTCTAGATGTTATTCCCGACTTGACCGGTGATGCTTGTTTCCTTACTTGGATCTGACTACAATAATATAACATTTATGTTATTATCAAGTTAATTTAAGAGATATTTATACTTTACGCTTTTATATGTCCCCTCCCAATCATTATTTGGAAAAAAGAAATTCAACTAGGAATCAGAAATTTTGCTTCTTTCTCTATGTCGAAGGAACTGGAAAAAGAGATGGAAAATGGGATACCAAGAAGGAGTTGGAGACGAGGATGTTGGTGAGTTTGATGGATGGGGAAAGGAGATTGGCGACTATTCAGGTTCTAGGTAATTGATCTTGACCGTCAAATCTTTAATCCTCAATACTAATAGTTGTGTTTGCATACTCCAAGGGTATAATGGGTTTTTACTATAAAACAAAAAGTATCTTATCTTTCCCCTGATCTGCACGTTTTTACCATGGTGGTCACCATTGAAACACCACCACTTGTAGTGGTTATCGCCACCCATTTGTGCCACTGCCGCCACTTAGCAATCGCTGTCTTCATCCCATCAACGATCATCAGGACCACTACCTGCACACAATCACTTTGTCGCCATCATGGACCGGTGTTTGTTTCACTTCTCCACTTTCATGCTATTTGTTTTTCATCATCAATCTTCATCTATTTTTTATGGGTTTGCATGTAAAAATATGTTCTTTGTGTTTTAATATTTGAAACCCATTCCATTTGTGTGGAAGAAGTATTTCTTCATTGGTCGGAGATGAAGCTGTCGAAGTGGTAGAGGGTTTTTCAGAGAGAGATTGGCGAAGGAGAGATAATGTCCAGTGGCGGTGAGTGGCGACGCAGGAGGTACACACGACGGACAGCAAGATCTGGTTTGGTGTGTGACGGCTGAGGTGTGTCGCGACCTCAGAGCGGTTCTGCGAGCAGAACGTGACGGCGTACAGCAGTCTTTCTGGCGACACGAAGAACAAGGGCAAGCTTTTGGTGGGTTCTGGTGATGGGTTGTATGGAGGTATTTGGTGGGTAAAGCTCCTCCACCTTGAGCGTGAAGATCCGATCTGCCACGACTGTGTAACTCCCTCAGTTTAGAAAGCTTGATCGGAGGTGCACCACCGCCACCGGAAGATGTCCAGAAGAACAGGACTTGGAGTTGATGATGTGTTTTTTCTTTTACCCATTTTGCCCTTTTTGATCTGAACCGTTGGATTATATTAATAGTATATCTATGGTTATAACATACGGAGCATGCAACCTCAACCTTTACAAGTGAGGATAGAAGACGAAGCCGATCTCGACCATTGTTTTTTTTCATTATTAAATCAATGATGGATATTGTAAGTAGACCGGTCCTCCCAATTTTAAAGGGGGGACCGAAGACATCTCCAGGAAAGATGGCCTAGTGCAAGATGATGTTTAAGATATAACCAAAAAGTTATGTTCTTGGTGGGAAAAATATCATAGTGCACTACAAAAAAAAACCCGTTTAGTGACCGAAGATTTCGATCGCTAAACATGCTAATTAGGTCGCTATCCTGTGTAGCGACCGAATCAAGGGGGTAGCAGAAACCTTCCGAATTTGCATTTCGGTCATAAATTGGTGACTGATATTTCGGTCACTAAATTATATATTTCGATCGCCATATAGTTGGTCGCATGCTCAGATTACCGAATTTGGTGACTGATATTCGGTCGCTATTCATGAAATTTTTTTCCTGTAACTTAATCCTACCGACCAAATTTTGTTTTCCAACTATTACACCATTGATTTTTAATTTCTGATATAAACAAAGTACATCAATATTTTTTTTGGATAAATAGAAAACATAAATATAATGTACTAACGATCCAAAATACCACAGTTAATATGACCAAGAAAACACATACATTAATTAACGCAAGTTTAATAATTGTTTATCAAAACAAAAAAAAAGTTTAATAATGTACTAATTAACGATCAAAACATAAAAACACACCACAGTCAATAAGTACTGATCAAAACATCAAAACTCAGGGATGAACATATAAAAGCGAGAACCCCCAAGGTACTTAAACTTTGCCAATGCACCAGTGGACAACAAATACAACTCCCTGATACCCTTTGTGTCCGTTGCAAAATATGGGTGATCCTCATTGATTACTATATTCCCACTGAACAGATTTCTGCATTTGTCTTCAATAGTCACAACACACGGTATTCCTTTTCCCCAACGAAGGTAGAATGATCGCGGAATTGAAATCAAATCCTGCAAATACACATGAACAATTTAGTAATGATTAGTTTATGCCTTAATCATCATTATGTGAATTCAATCGTTAATCTTAAGTTGATGAGATACTGTACCTGGTCTAAATGGATGGTTGTCTCAAAACATTTAGTCGGATCCATTTTCTGATAAAATGATAAGGAAAACAAGTCATATGTCTAAACTTCATCAAGTGATAATAAGTAAAGATGGAAAGATCCATGTAGTAGACTAGCATGTTAAAATAGAACAAATAAATGCAGCTTCACATGCAACTTTACAGATTAGCAGACATAGTAGTTTTTAGCAAAGCAGATGCTTTTACGTGGTTTTGAAGGATGGTCATAGAGAAGACTTTTCCTACCGGAAGTGCCTAGATAACCTAGTAAGGATGGTCATCAACAACTATTTCTGGAAAGCTCCATTGCCTAGTGAAACGAATGAGTAGAAAACCAGAGTTGCTTTCATAATATTGTGTACAAAGCTGCTTTCTAATGTGAATAATGTTTCAATGATGATAGCACGTGTTTAGTTTACTAACACTAATTTTACTATGACTATACTTTGATCCTCCTCCTTAATTAAGCATCAATTTGAAAGATTCAACATTGATTTCAATATTATAGTGTCCTAAGCTTACTTGCCTAAATTTGCCTAAATTTATCTGTTGTTCTTTGTAGGAACACCATACCAAGGTGTCAATATAAATTTTACGTGGTTTTGAAGGATGGTCATAGAGAGGACTTTTCCTACCGGAAGTGCCTAGATAACCTAGTAAGGATGGTCATCAACACTATTTCTGGAAAGCTCCATTGCCTAGTGAAACAAATGAGTAGAAAACCAGAGTTGCTTTCATAATATTGTGTACAGAGCTGCTTTCTAATGTGAATAATGTTTGAATGATGACGGCACATGTTTAGTTGACTAACACTAATTTTACTACGACTATACTTTGACCCTCCTCCTCAATTAAGCATCAATTTGAAAGATTCAACATTGATTTCAATATTATAGTGTCCTAAGCTTACTTGCCTCAATTTGCCTAAATTTATCTGTTGTTCTTTGTAGGAACACCATACCAAGGTGTCAATATAAATTTTACGTGTTGTGATGGATAGTATATGGATTATCATTACTTCTACATGGTTGTTATTGTCATTTATATCATTGCTTCCTTAACTCCAACTAGATTTTGTTATTATAACGAAAGTTTCTAATTAAAGTTATTATACTAAGGCCAAAGAACATATAAAGTTCTATCCTACCTTTAGAAACAGGATTTGGCAACTTTGATAGTGTGGGAAAAGCAAAATAAGTGTCATCCCATCCCATTATCTTTCAATAAGAATAAATAAGTGTCAAATGCTTGTCACTTTAATCCAATTAGCCAAACATTTAAATTTTCATCGAATAAAATATAGTGCATGTTAGAAATTTTTGGGTCACACTTGTAATGTTTAAATGTGTTAGGGCCATTATTTTTAATTAGTCAAATTAAAGTGATCTAATTCAAGTAAGGTTTATGGCTAAGGACATAATTGTTATGAAAATTATTGTGTAGATACCATAAGGTCTTATTTCTATTTTTATGATGGGCAAAATTAGAGATAAGAAATGCGTGGATAGTCATCACTCTTCATGAAAGAGTTTGAATTCGAAGGGACATCACTCTTCATGAAAGGGCATGGACTCATTATAAAAGGTTATGGTCCCCAAGTCATATGCAACCAATTTTCTTTTCAAACACCCATCGTTAGAAAGGAGAGGCTCTTTATGGTTTAAGAAGAATTGTGCATGTTGACTTGGAAGACCAAGAACTAGAAGTTTCTCCATCATATTTTCCATGAATTCGGGTACGCTTCCGCTATTATCTTTCATTCTATATTCTTGATGATTGAACATAACTTGTCTTGATATGATGATGGCTTTCATCTTTAAGTATATCTCCCATAAAGTTTTTTCCAACAAGTGGTATCAGATCCCACAAGATTATGTTGAATCATTAAGAAAATTTTGTTTTATGAATGATTGAGTGTTCTTAATTTGATTATTTAAATTGTGAAAATATCAAATTTAAGAACAAATATGGACACAATTGTATTAAAGGTGGATATTATTAAATATTGAATTTATGTCTTATCCATACTAATTTTTTATGAATTCACGGATTGTTTTTTATTTATGATATCAAATCATAAATGTTGGTTTAAAGTATCATGTTATTGTCACAGATTTGGTTCTGTGTGTTTTAGTTTCAATTGGTATTTTATATGATTATGAAATTCGGTGTTAATTTTCTTCATGAGAGCATTGATCATCACATCATGAACTTTTGGTTTTGCATTCAAATAATTGAGTTATTGTCTATGGACTGGTAAATTCGGTGGGGGTAATGGCTGCTTGCCTGTTCTTGGATACCATTTGGCATCGGTTCGATTCCCATGTTGGGATTTGAATTAAGTATGAAACATATGTGTTTATTTAAAGTTTAAAGTTGGTACGTTATCACAATGTGCTCCTTATCAAAGTCGTCTGAACGGCTGCGTCCTTCCAGACGGTTCCGTTTTCGAATCCCATTCTTGCATTCATTGTTGTATTTTGTTATATCTTTTTCTGGAAAATCCGAAAAATATATAAAAGTAAAGCTACCATGGGAATCAAACATTAAACCATAAGGTTGAAAGGGGAAATGCTTACCACCAGGCTCCTGCTACAGAGATACATGTTTGTCTCCAAACAATTTTATTAAATCTACAATTAGGGGAGAAACAATTTTTTTGGCAGAAACACAGTGGTGCGTACAATTTCAAACAGTTTCGTAGAAATAAATAAAACTTTATTTCTGGATTAAGTTTTCAATCAAAATTCAAATATTTGGTCATAATTTTGGATTTATATGATTGTTTAACATTTTAAGTGAGTCAATTGAAGCAAGAAGTCACCAAAGTGACCTCTCTTGTGTAGATTGCTCATGAGAAATGTTGAATGTTAGTGTGTATGTGTATGTTGAATGTTTTTGGGTCACACTTGTAATGTTTAAATGTGTTAGGGCCATTATTTTTAATTAGTCAAATTAAAGTGATCTAATTCAAGTAAGGTTTATGGCTAAGGACATAATTGTTATGAAAATTATTGTGTAGATACCATAAGGTCTTATTTCTATTTTTATGATGGGCAAAATTAGAGATAAGAAATGTGTGGATAGTCATGACTCTTCATGAAAGAGTTTGAATTCGAAGGGACATCACTCTTCATGAAAGGGCATGGACACATTATAAAAGGTTATGGTCCCCAAGTCATATGCAACCGATTTTATTTTCTAACACCCATCGTTAGAAAGGAGAGGCTCTTTATGGTTTAAGAAGAATTATGCATGTTGACTTGGAAGACCAAGAACTAGAAGTTTCTCCATCATATTTTCCATGAATTCGGGTACGCTTCCGCTATTATCTTTCATTCTATATTCTTGATGATTGAACATAACTTGTCTTGATATGATGATGGTTTTCATCTTTAAGTATATCTCCCATAAAGTTTTTTCCAACAGTGCAAGCTTATATACATGTCAACCAAGGGCTGATCCATACACATAAGTAAAAGGTAGAACCAGCATGCAGGACTTCAATTCTCATATGCATCAAATTAATGAGTATGTTAACCAACAAGCCGAGTCAAATTAACGAGATAAGCAATAGCAACATATGTATCACTGAAGCCATTACCCTCTATCCATTCACACAATACCAGTCATCCTAAACCATCATTTCCTAAGACAAACACTAAGCTAAGCAATAAGATACACATATCCTAAAAAGTAAGCACAAAATACCACAGTTTTATTGTCTAAATGAAATACTTAAAACTGAAAGAACAAAGCCACACCCCAGTTAATAGTAAACTGAGTTCAACATTTTATCAAACAGTATGCACACAGCAAGACTCTAAATCACTCACAGGCATCACTAACTGTTGAAACCATTCTAGACATACTAGAGGAGGAGGAGGAAGGCGGCGCTGCTCTGGTGGTGCTGGTGGTGGCCTCGCGGAGAGAGGGAACTGGGAGAGAGAAATAGTCAGAAACAGAGAGAGTGTGTGTGTGAGAGAGATGAGAAAGAGAGGAAAGGTGATAGAGGAGAAGGGGATCGCGAAATGAAGAAGAAAGGGTTTTCTGCGTATTTAGCGATTTTAATTTTTAGCAAACGACCAATTAGGTCGCTATATCGGTCGCAACGCTTAATTTTTAAAATTGGTCGCAACATCGGTCGCTAAATGGCGCAATTTTAAATGTTTTTGGGACGATTTAGCGACCGAAATTAAATCGGTCGCAATGTAATTAAAAATGAACCATCAGACTATCGTCGATCGCAACTTCGGTTGCACAAAAGTCAACAAACGTTGACTTTATTAATCTTCTTTGTTTAGCGACCGAACCAGTGACCAATTTTTTACTACCCTATTTTCGGTCGCAGAACCACTAATAATTATTGTTCTTGAAGATTCTAATATCGGTCGCAATTTCGATCGCCAATGGCGACTGGTAAATTCGGTTGCTATTTTCGACTGCTATTTCAACTATTTTTTGTAGTGGTGCAAGACGAGGTTTATGGTGCAATTTGGTAAATAGGGTGTGATGGTAGTCTATTTAATGAGTTACTGACTAGAAAGACTTTTATATCAAATGATTTCTTGCAAATTATTGATAGGTTATCAAAAAAAGAGTTTGTATTTATAAATAAATATTTAAACAAATGAATTATCACAAAGGTAATTTATCTTCTCATAGTTTTGCCTGTCATTCTGCATTTCGGCCAATCATCGCACCACCATGAATTATTACAAAAATAAACTATATGATTTCAGGTTATACCCATTATGGATTTTATAATAATGTCTTGGAGCTATTTGTTGAAATGCAAGAAGCTATGTGAGGCCACCATTGCTCATCATTTAATAAGTTAATTCAGGATCGTGGAAGTCACAAGGCCAGTAAGGCACTCGCCTTAGGCCTCACCTTCAATTAGTTATTGACCTTTTGTAATTTTATATATTGGATAAAGGCCTAAAAGTCTAACAAGTAATAAATACATCAAAACATGACAAAGGCCCAACAATAACAATATACATGTGAGAGAGATTTTACTAAAGCAACAAGTAGCAACATGGCTTTCTAGCCCAAGCTGATATCAAGTGCTATAATTATATGACCCGGTCGACAATCTTAATACGTTTTTTTTTTAACCGGGACGGTCTTAATACTTATGAGTGTGTGTGGGTGAAATTTCAGGAAAGTAAAAATTGATTTGCAATTGAAACTGTTTGTTCCCTTCGTCTGAAGATTAAGCATTTTGCGCATGTGATTTTGTTAATGACAAAATATTGAAATCAATAAAGTAATGGTTATTTTTTCTATATATACAATAAAATTTGAAAAAACTTTCTATAATAGGTCTGGCTTAGGTCCCATAATGTCTGGACACGGCCCTGAGTTAATTGGTTAATATCATAAAAGTAAAAAAAAGATTTCATGTAAGCATTTCGAATCTTATAAATTACTATGATATAAATATTTTAAAATCTAAACGTACAAAAAGTTGATTTTAATTTTTTTTAAAAATATATTATAAATCATTACATTTTTTAATATTTTTATAAAAAAATTCACCATTTATTAAAAAATAGTCTTTTAATTCTCAATTCAATACACCCCAAATGTCAACCAAACATTTTCTGAAATTGATTGTATAACTTACAAAGACACCTTTAATAATAAGAGTTCATTTAAACATATTTCATTATTATTCTGAACACATTAATTTTATAAAATTGAACATATCTAAATAATATTTATTTTATAAAATGGCTTTAAATAAATATTCAAACATGAACTGATTTACTACAAAATTGTTTTTAATCCAAACTAACTTCATCATTTTTAATTGCTTTATTGTAAAATCATTTTTAATCAAAATTAACTTCCTCCGAACGAAGGATGGGGGTTATACTGTCAGATCTGGGGTATCATAGTATAAAACAGTGGGAATCACAGATTATTCGAGCGGATGAAGATCTCTTATCCCACTTTGTTGTCACATTTTCTGTCACTCACCAATGATAATTTGTCACTCAATAAAATAAAATCATAATTCATTAATACTTATGAACATTCCCAATATTTGATTGGTAAGGACACCGAGATACCATTTTTTGGGACAACATATTTGTATCCTATTCGAGCAACACCTAATTATCAACATGCAATTTCATGGAAAAAGCTATGGAAGACCATAATCATACCTAAGTAGGCTCACTTGCTCCGGAGAATCCTGAACAACTTAGTCAAGTGAAAGTAAAGCTTTGTTCCAAAGGAGTTGCATGTCCCCTTATAACCCAAGATGCCAATGAAGTGTGGAATCCGTGGTTCATGCTTTCAGGGATTGCATCTGGGAGGCTCAAATTTGGTACAACTCGCCACTTTGGATCTGATTCAGTAACTCTGAGAATGAATCTTTCGTGGCATGGCTATCTTCCATCATCAATCGAAAGCCTAAGGAAGTAATCGAGCTGGGAGCCTCTATTATTTTTGGGATTTGGTGGGCCAGAAACAAATGTTGTTTTGAAGGACACCAAACCCAGGTGATGGACACTGTTGCAAAAGCTTGTGCTTTCATCTAGTAATACCACTAGGGTTGTCGAATGAACACCATCTAGTTGAACCCTGGATCAACGTCGCGAAGGAGTCAATGGATGCATTTTCCACCATAATTGTTCAAACTGAATATTGGCGCTGCACTATAAGAAGATGGAAGGTGTGGCATTGGGGCGGTCATCAGAGATGGAAAAGGACAAGTTATGGCAGCAGTCACTTGGTGCATGCAATGTTGTAAGGAACTGTGTGTTGCTGAAGCTTTCGGTGTTAGATCGGGGATGGCTTTTGCTTCAGCTCTTCTATTTCGAGACTTGGTGGTTGAGACTGATACCCTAGAGATCGTAAATGGGATAACAAAACATGGCCTGACTCACTCATATTTGGGCTCAATTTTGGCTGATTACAAAGTGTGGCACCCGGGTCTGACGAGGACGGGGAGTGGTCGTTGGTGCAAGAAGGAACGGACAATGAGCGACTCCTGATAGACTTTTAGGCTGAGGAACACATGAATGAATCGATTCTACACCGGAATGAGAATGATTCTAAGACTGTGTAGATATGAGACTATACAGTTGAGAATGACTTATAAGAATTGATTGGTACTACCTATACTAACAAGATGCATCTTCTTTTCGGGAGCCCATCACTTAAGAACTCCAAAGTTAAGCGTGCTTGACTTAGAGCAATTATGGGATGGGTGACTTCCTGTGAAGTTTTACCAGAAAGCGTGTGAGTGAGGACAAAACATGTTGACAAGACCCTATTGGTTTGTGGGGACTGTTATCAATCCATAGCACAGCCAGGGATATTACATAAAGCCTTAGAATTAAATTTCTCAAGGGTCTCTGTACTCCCATGTTGGTAGAGATGGCAACAATTAATGTGGTTCGTGTCTTGGCCCAAAGATGCCTTAATGAATTATAGTCAAATTTGGATTGAGGAAGTTCCTCCTATTATAAATCTCTATAATTCTGCACACCTTTGTCCTGATATTTGAATAATTTCTCCTTTCCATAAAAAAATCCTCTTGAATCGAATACTCGGCTGTCTAGGCACGCCAAGAATTCACACTAGTTGACCACATTACCTCAACTATTCTGCTCCTTTTCGATTATCCTAATCGACCAAACTCTCATTTGAGATGTTCAAATTACGATTTTGAATTATAAAATTGAGTTTTTTAAAAAAAATATTTTTTGTAGAATTAATTCTCTATTATTTGTAATTGGATAAGAAACAAATATTACAGGATGCATGTATTTGTTTCAAGCTACGAGAATTGTTTATGGAAATAAAGTATTCCCATGATTTTGGCATAAGATATGAAAACAAAAAAACATTGTTGGATATTAATATTCCGGAGAAAAAGTTTGTCTCACGTTTTGGTAGTTTTTTTTATGAGAAAGGATGGCATCCTATCATTTCCATGAATAGAGATCTTATAGGGATTTTAAAACAAAAATACTATAATTAATACCCATTTACCCAGATCCTCTACAAAGTCCCCATCCCGTGTTCGATGGAAATTGAACATGGAAGATTTTCTCTTATACTATTTGTTACCTTCTTTTTGGTGACAAAGTAAAAAAAGTAAAAAGACCATAGAAAAATTTAACTAACACTGGTTGAGCTTCATGCGAGGAAGCAAATGTTCAACGTGTCTTTCAACAAGAGGGCTCCCATAGATGAATGGGGTTACTGCCAAATCTTCCAATCCTCTTGGTTCCTTGCTCCAAATTTAGCTAAGAAATTCCTTCCAAGTAACTCCACCACTCCATTGCTATGGCAGCGAACCTGTGGAAAATCAGAGCTTCCCTGTTTTGAAGTAAGGAGATTGCGTCCAAAGAATTTGATTCACAATAGACTTTCCTGAAGCCTTAATTCATCCCAAGATAGAAGAAGACCCTTACTCACCGCTAGGAGCTCGGAAAGCAGCGGCTCACAAAGCCTTCGAAGCTTGAGAAGCCCCTAAGCCACTCGTTTTTCTCCGATCTAATGATTCCTCCTGCGCTCGAAATCAATCGATCAATCAATTACCTATATAATAAACTTAAGTCCTTCTTTTCTTTTTTTTGCCACTTGTCACTCCATGGTGAAAAGTTTTCCCTCCCAAATTTTTGCTTTCCATTATTACAAAATTACAAAACTTTTCCCTATCTTTTTTTCCATTTCAAATTCCAATCAATCAATTACCTATATAATAAACTTAAGTCATTCTTTTATCTTTTTGCCCCTTGCTTTGTATTATTACAAAATTACAAAACTTTTCTCTCTTTTTTTTTTCATTTCAGATTCCATTTTTGAAATATGGAGGGAAAACGTTTTACCAGGGAGTGACAAGTAGCAAAAAGATAAAAAGAGGACTTAAGTTTATTATATAGGTAATTGATTACAAAACTTTTCCCTCTTTTTTTTTCCATTTCAAATTCCAATTTTGAAATATGTTTATCTCTCTTTTTCTTTATCCAATCTGCATCATCCCCTTCTCTCTCTCACTCCACTTGCCATTTTCTTCTTCTTCCCAATGAAGAGTCCAGTGTTGGGCTCATAATTTCTTTTTTGCTTTTCCTATTTTTTTATATTTCTACTTCTAATTCTCTTTCTCATTCATTCCATTAACCACTCTTCCCATCATTTCTCACACGCTCTAAACCCACATCAAAGCATTAATATATATATGAAGCAAATTCATGCAAGCATTGGTTTTTTTCTTCACCCACGTGGAATGTTTTGCTAATGTCCAGTCATTGACATTCACTGATATCACTCTCCAGGTAACTTACTTTCCTTTATTTTTGGTCTTTATTAATCCTCATTTTGTAAGATCCCTTCAACATTATTTTGGCCAATATGGATTGTAAAGGTAAAAACCATCACTTTCAGACAAGTCTATTTTGTGGATTTATTAATTTTCTTTTCTAAAAAAAAAAACAAGTCTATTTTGTGGCTTTATTAATTTTCTTTTCTGAAAAAATATGCTTTTTTATGTCAAGATTTCTGATAATTTTGGTCACTATGACAAATTGAGAGAAATTGCAGATTTTTATTTTTTTTTATTTTGGATTAAATATAACTTTTTTATTTTGGTTAAAATTTGCTATGATGTTCAGTGGGTTTTCTTGCCATGAAGAGTTGGAGGTAGTATGATATTCCGTATTTTCAGTTTTATTGTTCTATTTGACATAGAACCCATTTTTCCTTCATTGATTATTTACTAGAACTTGCATGATATGACAATCCTGAAATACTTCTACTTTTCTCTGTTTATATAATTTTCCGCGCTCTCTTTTTTTTTTAAATAAATAAATAATATTTTAATTACATGCGATTAACTAGGGAATTTACTTCATGATTACATTTCATTTCCCTGATAGTGAAATAGGTGAAGATATAACATCACAAGGTAATCAAAGGGAAAGGAAGTAGCATGTGTTTATAAATGCATACAAACAGTGTTTATAACATCACGGGCCCAAATGTTTGTATTATTATGCACACAAGGTGTTTGAAAAATTGCCAAAACAGTTTATTTATTTATTATTATTTCTTTTCATGAGTTTCATCTCATTTTATTTACTTCAACTTTATTTAATGTTTACAATTTGTAGAATAGCAAGCAAGTGATATCTATGGGGCAATGTTACAAATTACAAATGGGTATGGTTGATTTATCTTTTATAGTGTTTTTTCTACTTGGTTTTTGTTGTTGTCATGTTAAATTATTTCATATTATGTAATGATAATGGTACATTTAAGAAAGTTCAATGGTACATTTAATGAAGTTTGTATTATTTCACACAATACATAGTTGTTATTTTTTAAGACTTCTTTTTGAATAATTTTATGTCAATAATCATTGGTTTCAAATTTAAAAAGGCCGAGAAGGAGGTATATGGTGCATGTTGAATTGAGAAGGGACTGGAAGACATTTGCTTCTGAATGGGCATCCACCAAAACCTCCCCTGCCGAATAAAGAGATTGAATTTGCAGCTGCAATTGCCTTTTTCTTTTTTTTTTGATAAGAAAAGAATTAATTAAAAATGAGCATAAGGGGTGCCCAATCCATTTACAAAAGACTATAAAATAGAGAAAATATGTAAGAAGAAAACAGCAGAACACAAGCTAAACTCAACCTAAAGCACCTAATTGCCATAAGGTTGATATAGAAGCTGCTGTCCAGCCCCACAACATCCACCAAAATTAACAAAAGACCAAAACACTAGCAGAACCTGAACTAGACACCCAAACACAAACAGGGAAGGCTCCAAGCTCGCCAACCCACCAAGAAGACCAACATCCTAACAGCAACCAATGCAAAACATGAGCTGTAACACCCTGTTTTATCGATTAGTGTATGGGGAAAGGATTAAGCATGTTTGAAGGCTTAATCATGTTTCTTAGGTGTTAGTTAGCTTACGTTTCAAATTTGAGGGGAATCAGAGTTGAAACGGGTTCAGAATGCAAGAAAACGCAAACTGAGAGGTTAATTAATCGAGTAATTCATTAATTGAGAGTTAGAATATTAAAATTAGGCCGGTCTTGAGTACAATGGACTTTTAGGAGTAGCCTAAAATAATTACAGAAGAATATCCCAGCTGTAGTTTCCGCAGGAAAATGCGGAAGAAAATATCCGGTTGTACTGACGGGGCAACACGTGGCAACATGTGTGGATGACACGTGTTTCAATTGGACCCATGTCATGAAGAGTAAGGTGACATAAGGAGAGGTTGACACTATATGGACACTTGGACTCCACTAGGTAAGCCTAAACTACCTTAAGGATGACACCTAGCCACTAACCCACCTAACTAGCCTAAACAAATGACACCTAACATGCACTAACCAAACAAAGCTTTATTTAATATGATGAAACAATAAAAATAAGGTCAATTCATCATCTCATATCATAGCTCACGCACCAGAGAAAAGAAAATAGGGAGGAGACATTCTCAAAGTACAAGACAACCATTGTTGGAAGCTTTGAAGCTTGGTTTGTGCAGTTGCAGTAAAATCGTCACCATACATTCTTCAACCGTTGGATCATGCTCAAATTTGAGAAGAAGGTTCAATACTTGTGTTTCTTCATATCCAGGTCATAGTTTTGAAAGAAGCTCCAGAGTGTGGGATATTCAGCTCGCACAGTGGACTTAGATGGTGACAAACTCAACCCGTATACCATCTAACCTGCCACCATAGAACGACCATCCAAGATTTGTTCATCGTTAGATTGGGCTGAAACTTTGTTAGACGGTTAAGGGCAGATATTGCTTAGTTTTTTTTACAATTAAAGGTCTTAAATATGATATATGGAGCTCGAACAGTAGCCTTGAAATATAAAATAGTCATTCCTAAACCCACAACTATGTCTCTGTAAAATCACAACTGCGGATTCGTACACCATTGGATCGATTTGAAACTTTGGCAGATGGTTTAAGGCTTGTTTTTTCTTTATTTTCAACCGTCAGATTGGTGAGTAGAAGTCTGAAGCTCAGATTTTAGTGGTTTCAGTTGTCGGATTTTAAAACCTATTGCGTATTCGTGTTCGTGGCTTCGACATCTTCGAGGTCACGTCCTTGCATGTGAGAATCGTCAAGGTATGTAGGTCTCGATGCCGTCGACATTTGTCCTTTCTAAGCTATTTAAATTCATTCTACTCCTATTATTAGTTCCAATATCATTTTCGATGCATTTTAGGCTTTTACGGGTTTCTCTGTCAAAGCGATCGAACAGGAAGTCGACCACGGGTTCGGAACCAAATCTGACTTCATGGGACAGTGGCTGTGTTGGTGAGTTTCCCCTTTGGTTTATTGTGTTTAATTCATTTCGGGTCATCGATTCGAATCTTGAATTGGTCGGTTGTTGATTATGTGATTATTTGTGTTTATGACTGTTTTTGGACTACATGCGTGTGCTCCTGACAATATTTGGTCCAACGCACATAACGTAGGTGTCCATATCAGATTTGAGGTTGTTTTTGGAAAGCGTGTCGAGGTTCGTGCCGGTAGCGTGGACGCATTTGAGAGCTTTACGGGGAAGCGTGCACTGTCAGGTGAGGGGGAAGAAATTTTATATAGACATAGAATATGAACATTAACATGTGTGGGGGATTCTCAAACCCCTTTGATTGTTGGTATATGTATTTGAATAATATGAGCATATGATGATATGTTGGTTGATAATATGCTTATTTGAGTAAGTGATGTATAGTTGTTCATTAATATGCCTAGTATGTTTTTTTGTTGATAATATTGTAATATGTGTTGTTGGCATGTGGATATGTGATGGAATTTGATTATGGTTGAATTGGAGATGTTTGATATATATAAATTTAAGTTGATAGCTTAAAGTAGGAAATTAGAATATGGTGGTGATATTGAGGTGTTAGACGGAAAGGTGGTGTGAAATTATGTGGTGATGGTTGCATGCTCATATCATGTTGCTGATCAACCTTGTGGGTAGCCGCAACAGTTGTTGGGCGGTTACTAAGATAAGGTTGATGGTTGTGATTGACTATAACGATAGTTGGCCAGTTGTCACAGAAGAGCCGTATGAATAGCCTTCAAAGTTGTTTGAGTGGCTGTTATATGAGGTTGGGTCATACTTGTGTATATAACTGCAACAGCCGTTTGAATGGTTATTGCACAAGGGAGGTGGCCGTATCGACTGCATGAGCCGTTTGAGAGGTCGTTACGGTGGATCCGTGTGAATAGTTTCTAACAGCTGAGTAATTGCCACACGAGGTTGATGTGGACTATCCGGAGCGACCAAGATGACGTAACTCATATTGTTAATGCGGGAGCTAGTAACTCAACTACTCGACGTATATTGTTGTAGAATTGACCAATAATGCATGTAGGACCAATTATGAATTAGAATAAGTTATGGTCCTAGTTGCTGAGATATCGAGGTTGATTGGTATAACAATGATCTTGGGAGACGGTTGTGCTTGTTTATGTACATGCTGATAAATAGTATTTTATGTTGTTTCCCATTCATGATGATTAGAGTTTCTTACCTTCTGTATATCTTTGTTTCTCTGTTTATATTTATTTTGGGCTCAGTTCGTGATTCGAAGACGGAGATGAGTTTTTAGCTGGTGCAGAGGCAAAGAAGGTGATGAGGACACCTATGTTGCTGGAATTACTAGATCTTCAGAGATGACGTTGAGTCTTTTTAGTATTTATACCACGTCCAGTGGAGTGTCAGTTTTTGGTTTATGTCATCTGTTGTAAATCTAGGCAGAACCGGACTTGATTATTCAGGCTTGGAAGCGAGTTTCAATTGCAGTAAATTCACACGCACAGAAGATGTTTGATAAGAGGATCACACAGAAAAGAACACCAAGATATAACATGGGTGGTTCACCAAATTGTGGGTACATCCACCCATGGGCAGAAGGAGAAAAGAGCTTCACTATCAAAGAATCAAGGTTACAAAGTAGGGTCCTCACACTCTAAGCTATCTCTCAGATTTTACAGAATATTATTGTATATGGTTTTCCAATCTATACAATTTTTCACACACTCTACACTTTTATAATACAATAGGGATCATATATATAGGCATGTAAGAGTCGGTTAGACGAGTGTGGCTTGGAGGGAGGAGCACCAGATGACAGTTATAACTGTTATAACTGATATAACAGAAAATCTGTTATACAGCATATTCTGAGGCTTTGCTTCTAAGGAATGACTTCAAACCAAATTAACAATCTCCACCTTGGTTTGACAGCTTTCCTTTCCTTGATATCAACTCAAAATCTCCTTTTTCACTGCCATCTCACTGTTGTTATTTCCGGCAATCTACATTGAGCAAGTCCAAACAGTGCATGAACTTGCTCTTAGGCACAGGTTTAGTAAACATGTCTACAGGATTCTCTTTTGTATCAATCTTTTGGACCTTTATCCTTTTCTCGATTCGATGAAATGATACCTAACATCAATATGCTTGGTTCTTTCATGATGGACTTGATCCTTAGCCAGCGAGATAGCACTTAGGCTATCACGAGAAAATTATGGCTTGTTCTTGAGGGAAACCAAGGTCACTTGTAAGACCTTTTAACCAAATTCCCTCTTTAGCTGCTTCTGTTAAGGCCATGTACTCTGCCTCTGTTGTGGAGAGGGCAACTGTAGGTTGTAGTGTAGCCTTCCAGCTAACCAAGGAGCTTCCTACAGTGAAGGCATACCTAGTAATGGACCTTCTAGTATCAACATCAGGTGCATAATCTGAATCTGAGAAAACTGCAACAACACATGATGCATTAGTTCCATAAATGAGACCAACATCAATTGTGCCCTTAAGATACCTGAATATTCATTTCTGACTTGCCAATGATCCTTCCCTGGTCTTCCCGTGTCTCACGACCACACTTACAGACTTGTGCTAGATCGGGTCTTGTGCATACCATTGCATACATAAGACTCCCAACAACACTTGCATATGGAACTCGGGTCATATATTCTGTCGATTCTGATTGTAGGCGATTAGAAACTCGAAAGATGAATGCCTGATGTCGAGGGTGTGCTCACGAGGTTTGGTCAGACATGCCAAATCGATTAAGGACTTTAAGAATGTAGCTTTTCCGACATAAGAACAACTTCTTCCGAGTTTTATCTCTCGAAAATTTCCATGCCTAGAATCCTTTCTGCGGCCCCCATATCTTTCATCTCAAATTACGAACGAGAAGGGATTTCACACGTATTGCATCTTTATCAGTTGATGCAATTAGCATATCATCTACATAGAGAAGTAGATATATGAATGAACCATCCTCCACCTTGCTGTGATATACACATGAATCATAGAGGCTTCTGTTGTAACCATAAGATATCATGAATTGGTCAAATCTCTTGTACCACTGCCTTGGGGATTGTTTCAATCCATACAGAGATTTCTTCAAGCTGCATACCAATTCTTTTTCTTCATATACATGAAATCCTTCCGGTTGCTTTATTAGTATATCTTCTTCTAAATCTCCATGTAGGAAAGCAGTTTTGACATCAAGTTGCTCAAGCTCCATATCCAAATTTGCTACAAGTGCAAGTAGGACTCTTATTGAGGTGTGTCATACCACAGGTGAGAAGATCTCGTTGTAGTCTACACCTTCCTTTTGACTGAATCCTTTGGCCACAAGTCTAGCCTTGTACCTAATTGGATCATTAGCTGAAATTCTAGGTTTCTTCTTGAATATCCATTTGCATCCAACAACTTTCCTTCCTTCAGGTAGCTTGACTAGTTGCCAAGTCTTATTTTTCTGCAGGGATTCCATTTCCTCATGCATGGTCAGTAATCCATTTTTCCGATTCAAGACTAGTTATAGCTTCCTCGATAGTCGACTGGTTCGATGAATCAACTTCTTCTCTATGTGGAGGGCATAAGAAACCATATCCTCAAAGCCATATTTGTTTGGAGGTCTTATGTTTCTTGATGACTTCCTTGTTGGAGCCTTGTCATTCACACTTGGCAACTTCTTTGTATTGTTTGAACAAATTCCGAATTTGGTGTCGATTCTTCATGTTGTTGGCCTCGTGAGTTCGGTTCTGATTGCTCCACCCGCTTTGATGTTGTTGGTTCTTCCGATGTAGTTTTACCTTGAACCAAGGACAATTCATCAAAGATGACATCTCTGCTCATGATTACCCTTTTTCCGATGGTGACCATATTCTGTAACCCTTAATTCCATTTCCATATCCTACAAAAATCCCTTTTTCGATCTAGGTTCAAGCTTTCCCTCATTTACATGGTAATATGCGGGGCGACCAAATACCTTAAGATCTTGAGTAATCTGCAGGTTTGTTGGACCAAACTTCTATGGGAGTTTTGAAGTCAATGGTCAAGCGGAGATCTATTCACAAGGTAACATCTTTGTATTAATAGCTTCGCCTGGTAATTTCGCTTAGGCTAGAATTGGACAAGCATGCATCTTGCCTTCTCTAGCAGGGTTCTATTAATCCTTTCGCCACTCCATTCTCACTGCGGAGTGTTTCCGATTTGTAAGTTGTCGAGCTATCCCTTCATTCCTACAAAATTCCGTGAATTCTTCCGAGCGAAATTCTAGTCCATTGTCGGTTAGAGTCGTTTTACTTTCTTTCCCACTTGATTTTCAATCAGGATTTTCCATTGCTTGAAGTGTTTGAATGCTTCGATTTACGCTTCATTGGAAAAATCCATGTCATTCGGAATGATCATCAATTATTGATGAGAAAGTATCTTGCCCCTCCTAAGGATGGAACTTTGGATGGCCCCAACAATATGAATGAATATAGTCTAGAGATGTCTTAGTATTGTGGATTGCTTTTGGGAATTTACCTCTATGCTACTTCCCATAAATGCAAGTGCTCACGAGACTTGAGTGGCTCCTTCTTATATTTATGTAACAGGCCTTGATTGCTGAGAATTTCAAGTCCCTTTTCACTCATATGGCCCAAGCGCAGGTGCCATAGAGAATTACAATTAGGGGGCTTGCACTCAACAGATGAGACTGAGCCTATTATTGTGGAACCTTGAAGGATATACAGATTTCCTTGTCTTTTGCCCTGCATCACCACAGAACCTCCATTCTTCTTGATTTTCATTTCTCCACCTTCCACATAGCAGGTGAAACCTTTTGCATCTAATGCTCCAACTGAAATCAAATTCCTTTTAAGCTCAGGGACATGCCTAACATTGGTTAAGGTTCTTACAACTCCATCATTCATCTTGAGCTGTATGGAACCAGTGCCAACTGCTCTGCATGGAGCATCATTTCCCATTAGGACATTTCCTCCAGATTTCTCCTCATAGGTGGTGAACCAGCTTCTATGTGGACACATATGATAAGAACAACCTGAATCTAGCACCCATTTATCAGCTTGATGTTGTTGATCATCAACAATGGAGAGAACTAGATCAGAATCAGATGAGGAGTCATCATGAACAGTTGCTGCCACTGATTCTTTCTTCCTTTTCTTAGGACAGTCTTTCTTCCAATGGTCTAGTTGTTTGCAGTAGTTACATATATCTTTTGGATCAACCTTGCTCTTCTTTTTCCCTTTCCGCTTTTTCTTGTGCTGAGATTTTGAGGGATTTGAAGCTATTAGACCAGCTGCATTGCTGTCTTCAATATTACTAGATTTCAATCTGAGTTCTCTTGAATACAGATTGGATTCCACTTCTTCCAAGGTGATGCTATCTTTGCCAATGCTCATGGAACTGACAAAGTTTTCAAAAGATGGTGGCAAAGAGGCTAATAGAATCATAGCAATATCTTCATCATCCATTTTAACATCAATATCTCTAAGTTCTAGTAAAAATGAATTTAATTCATCAAGATGATCCTTAAGATGTGTACCTTCCTTCATTCGAAGACCAAATAGTCTCCTTTTGAGCAATAGCTTGTTGCACAGAGATTTTTTCATGTAGAGTTTCTCTAGTTTCAACCATAGGCCTGCAGCAGTGGATTCTTCAGAGACTTCATAGAGTACTTCATCCGATAGAGAAAGAAGAATCAAAGAATGAGATTTTTCTTCTTGTTCCAGGGTAGCACCTTTGGCAGCCTTGCCACCTTCACCCGAAAGCGGAGCCCATGCACCTTGTTCCTTCAGCAGAGCAGGCATTTTAATGCGCCAGAGGTTGAAGCTGTTTCTCCCATTAAACTTCTCGATCTTGATGGTGTTGGCCATCTTCTTGTTGAATTAACAGAGTTCTTGAAAGAGATCTTTAGACGCGAAGCAGTGAAGATCTAACCGAGCTCTAGATACCAGTTTGTTGTAAATCTAGGCAGAACCGGACTTGATTATTCAGGCTTGGAAGCGAGTTTCAATTGCAGTAAATTCACACGCACAGAAGATGTTTGATAAGAGGATCACACAGAAAAGAACACCAAGATATAACGTGGGTGGTTCACCAAATTGTGGCTACATCCACCCACGGGCAGAAGGAGAAAAGAGCTTCACTATCAAAGAATCAAGGTTACAAAGTAGGGTCTTCACACTCTAAGCTATCTCTCAGATTTTACAGAATATTATTGTATATGGTTTTTCAGTCTATACAATTTTGCACACACTCTACACTTTTATAATACAATAGGGATCATATATATAGGCATGTAAGAGTCGGTTAGACGAGTGTGGCTTGGAGGGAGGAGCACCAGATGACAGTTATAACTGTTATAACTGATATAACAGAAAATCTGTTATACAGCATATTCTGAGGCTTTGCTTCTGAGGAATGACTTCAAACCAAATTAACATCATCGCTTATGTGAAACTCTGATATTGTATATATGTTTATTTGTTTAAAGATACATGTTGTAAATGTTTTAAATTTCTCTGTTATTTTATTTCATGCATCTGCATAATGTGACGTCTGAGAGAGGGTGTCACATGAGCACTGTGTATTCTGATGGCGCCTACAACCACAAAACTAGCACGTCCAGACATCACTCAAAACGTTGTCCCTTATTTTTGCCGAATTCCAAACAACATATCGGATTAGTGCACAAATCAGAATATGAGAAAGGCCAACCAGCGACAGAATTCGAAACCCACTTCCAAGACCTTAGGCGAATCAAATCTTGGTTGCCAATACAATTTTGCTTAATCTTGCCTTTTTACTTGATTATTTATCAATGATATCTTAAACCTTCTCTCTCTTTTTTCAATCAATGTTCTTATATCTTAAACCTTATTTCGAAAAAGGAAATTTTAAAAGATAAAATAATTTGGCTTAGAAGTTAGTTAATCTCAACTTATACATGAAAGAAGAATAGGGACAGACATAGTACTATACAACTTTGAAAGTTTACCAACATATGCATTTTTAGTACTATGCAAATAGCAAACAAGAGCACTTTGCTTGGTTTAATTTAGAAGTCAGATCACATTAATCTAGAAAATGTAGCTCTGTATTCTCAAGAAAATATTTTGTTGCTGAAGTTAATGGAAGCACTATTCTCTACACTCCCATTTTCATGTCACACTTGACTATAAGAAACAAATCACTGGAGTTTGCTTTCAAGTTTCCAGTCTACTCTATTTGACAACCTGTAAACATTATATGTCTAACAATATTCCAGTATTTTGTTTTGTTTATTGAATAACTTCAACTTTATTGAAAGCATTCTCTGGACATGAACTTTTAAATTTCATATTTATATAATTTGACTTCAGATTTTTTTGATGTTTGGAACAAGGACATTTTAATTTGAAATTGATTTAAAAATGATTGGGAGCATTTTCACTTTAGCCACAAGTTACTAATTTGACCAAACAGAATTAAAAGAGTGAAAAAAAAGAAATTTGGCAAAAGAACATAGCTTTGAGAACTATTAGACATTCTATTAAATAGTAATAAAAAAACACAACATTGTTTATACCTTATAGTCCATCTGTTCAACTATGGTTTCACAAAAGTATATCTTTTATTAGATGTGTTTCTTTGCTTGCTCAAGTTTTTATTTAATCTATGGCATTTCCTACAACTTTCTTCAAACTTTGTGATCATTAATTAACATGTTTGTCTCCTTCACTTTTTTTTAGAGGATAGAGCGTAACTCAACACCATTAAGAGTTAATGTCACGATACAGATATTGAAATTGGCATTGAGCTAGGATCATGAATCTTTGGTGTGTGCAGAGATCTCCAAAAGCAGGGACCATGTTATAAGGCCGGATTGGCTACTTAGTTTTTCCATTAGGTAATAATAACTGATAGTTTTCAATTTTGATAACAATAGCTGATTAGCAAAATAGCAACCATGAATATCGCAATATATAAAAGAAGTGAATATTATAGAAGTTGTAAATATCTTAAAAACATTATTTATATGCTGCTACTTCCGTTTTCCATTGCTACATGCTTATTATGGCTTGGTCCAAATTATTGCAAATGAAGGATGACTCCAAAAATACTTTATAACATAGAGAATCCGTCAAGGAATATATCACTAGGTAATAGCTATGATGTGACACAAGTTCTGATTCAAGTAGGGTAATATCAAAGCAAATTGTATTGAAAATTAGATGTCTGCTTACTTTTTATAGTTTAATAGCTAACTTGATTGGTTTCAATAGTTCAAAAACTAGCAGAATTAGCCACACTCTTTGATTTTGCTGGTGATAGGTGTTAGGAAATATCAGCATAATTTTTCTTCTCTGTGAATTCAAAAATAGGCACTAAGCGGAAACGTAAAAAATAAGTGTAATAACACCGGACAATTTTTAGTGTGGAAAAACCTCCTCAATGTGAGCAAGGAAAAAATCACGGGACCCGTAGGCCGCTTAAACTTCCACTATAACAATAATGGGAATACAAAAATACAAGAATATTGTATCCTCAATTTGTGGATAACACTCTCACAAATTGGCTCACTATTTTTCTCTCTGAGAAAATTCTCTCTAAGGATCTCTCTATTTTCTCTCACTCTCTCTTGTGAGGCTCTCTCTATTTTCTCTCACTCTCTCTTGTGAGGCTCTCTCTCTATTATCTCTCACTCTTCTTAGTGAGGATTGCTATGATTAGTTAGCACCCCTTAAGCTTCTTTATATAGGCTTAAGGGGGCTCTCCAAGTTAGCTCCCATACAATGTGGGACTTGCTTTGACTGGAATTTCCAACAAATCTCCCCCTTCAGCCAAAGGGAAAATATCCTTGAATCGGTTTGGGGTTGATGCTAAGCCTGCAACTTCTTTACAGACTTCTATCTTCTCTTTCGGTAAAGCTTTTGTCATCATATCCGCCCCGTTATCTTTTGTGTGTATTTTCTCAATCTGCAACAGTTTACTTTCCAACACATCACGGATCTAGTGATACCTTACGTCGATGTGTTTCGACCTTGAATGAATTGTCGAGTTCTTGCTGAAATGGATTGCGCTCTGACTGTCGCAATAGAGAATATAACTTTCCTGATCTTGTCCTAACTCTTGTAGGAACTTCTTCATCCACATGATCTCTTTGCAACCTTCGGTGATTGCGATAAATTCTGCTTTTGTAGTGCTTAAAGCAATGCACTTTTGTAGTCTTGACTGCCATGAGATAGCTCCCCCTGCAAAAGTAATTAGATATCCTGATGTAGACTTCCTTGAATCCACATCTCCTGCCATATCTGCATCTGAATACCCAAGAAGCTTTAAATTTCCATTGCCAAAACACATGCAGCTTTTGGCAGTTCCTCTCAGATATCATAGTATCCATTTCACTGCATTCTAGTGTTCCTTTCCTGGATTTGATAGGAATCTACTCACAACTCCGACAGCATAAGCAATGTCTGGTCTTGTACAGACCATTGCATACATAAGACTACCCACTGCAGAAGAATAGGGCACCTTGTTCATTTCTTCCTTTTCTTCTTCATTCCCTGGACATTGCGTCTTACTCAGTTTGAGATGACCAGGTAATGGAACATGCACAGGTTTGGCATTATGCATGTTGAACCTTTCAAGAACTTTCTGGATATAGTCTTCTTGTGACATCCACAGCATCCTTCTAGAACGATCTCTAGTTATCTTCATTCCAAGAATCTTCTTCACTGCACCCAAATCTTTCATGGCAAAAGACTTGCTCAATGCCTTCTTGAGAGCAGCTATTTTTGCCTTATCTTTCCCAATAATTAGCATATCATCAACATACAACAGAAGTATGATGGATTCACCATTCTCATAGTTCTTCACAAACACACAATGGTCTGCGGAGGTCTTCTTAAAATTGTGTTGGGTCATGAAGAGATCAAACTTCTTGTACCATTGCCTTGGAGCTTGCTTCAGACCGTAGAGGCTTTTCTTCAGACGACACACTAGGTGTTCCTTGCCTGGTTCTGCAAAACCTTCTGGTTGCTCCATATAGATTTCCTGCTCTAGGTCTCCATGTAGGAATGTTGTTTTTACATCAAGTTGTTCAATCTCCAAGTCTAGTCTTGCATCTAGACCGAGAATTGCTCTAATAGATGTCATCTTCACCACTGGTGAGAATATTTCTTCGAAATCTATGCCTTTCTTCTGGTTGCACCCCTTTACAACAATTCTTGCTTTGTACCTGGGGTTTGGGTTGTTCTCTTCCGTCTTGAGCTTGAACACCCATTTGTTTTTCAACAGATTTCGTCCATCTGGTAATCTCACCAGGTCATACGTCTGATTCTCTTTCAGGGACTGCATTTCTTCTTCCATGGCTTGCAACCATTTCTCCTTATCATTCGTCTCAATTTCTTCTATGAAGCTTTGAGGTTCTCCTTCATCAGTGAGATTGACATATTCATCTGAATAATATCTTCTTGATGGTTGTCTGACTCTTCTGGATCGTCTTACTTGAGATTCTTCTTCTGTCTCATCAGTCTCCATCATCTGATCCTGCCTTTGTTCTATCTGTTCAGGTTGTTCTGTCTGATCAGATTGTTCCTCCTGATCATGTTCATCATTCCTTTGAGGATTCTCTCCCCCTGAATTGTTTATCACAACAGGACTTGAATCAAAAATCACTTTGTGCTTTGGCTTCTCAGATTGCTTAATGTCTTGGATCGTTTGATCTTCAAAGAACACCACATCCCTGCTTCGAACAATCTTCTTGTGTGCAGGATCCCATAATCTGAAACCAAGTTCATCTCTTGGTGAACCAAGGTATATGCATTCCTTCGTCTTTGCATCAAGCTTTGCTCTTTCATCTTTAGGAATATGGACAAATGCCCTACACCCAAAGACTCTCAAGTGACCATAAGAGGCTTTCTTTCCAGTCCATACTTCATCTGGAATCTCTCCATTTAAAGGTCTTGAAGGAGACAGATTTATCAGATCAACTGCAGTTTTCACTACTTCGTCCCAAAATGATTTGGGAAGTTATACTTGAGAAATCATGCTTCTGACTTTCTCTGCGATCGTTCTGTTCATCCTTTCAGCTACTCCATTCATCTGAGGTGTCTTGGGAGGAACTTTCTCATGTCTTATCCCATGAGTTTTGCAATATGTCTCAAACAGACCTATGTATTCTCCGCCATTATCACTTCTCAAGCATTTCAGTTTTCTTTCAGATGCTCGTTCTATAGAAGCATGAAACTCATTGAAAGCTTGAAGAACTTGATCTTTCGTCTTCAATGGATACATCCACACCTTCCTAGAGTGATCATCAATGAAGGTAACAAAGTATTGAGCACCACCAACAGACCTTTCAGACGTTGAGTAAACATCTGAATGAACAAGATCCAGAATCTGCTTTCTTCTTCTTGCATCATCTGATCTTTTAAAAGATACTCTGTGTTGTTTGCCTGCTAGACAGTCTTCGTAGGATTCAAGTGGCTGCCCTTTTATGTTTGGGAGATGATCTTTTGCAAGGATCTCCATACCCTTCTCGCTCATGTGACCCAGTCGTCTATGCCACAGTTCTTTGGTTGCGTCTTGAGCAACATTCGTGTCCCCCTTGCATATCTTTCCCTGCATAATGTACAGAGAGCCTTCCTTTCTGCCGCGAGCAATAATCATGCTTCCTCGGCTGAGTTTCCATATGCCGCTACCAAATTGGTTTATCATCCCGGCTTCATCTAGCTTTCCCACTGATATAAGGTTCCGACGCATCTCGGTTACATGTCTGACCTCCTTCAGCACAAGCTTATTTCCATTCTCAGTCATCAAAGTTACTTCGCCAATACCGACGATTTTACTTGTGACATGGTTTCCCATCTTCACCGTACCAAAATCTCCTTTTTGGTATGATGAGAAGAATTCTTCATGAGGTGTGGCGTGGAAGGATGATCCTGAGTCAATTATCCATATGCAATCATCTGATGCGACATTTAGATAATTTTCTTCTCCGACAAGAAATATATTCTCATCATTCGAGGCCACTGCAGTAGTTGTTCCATCTTCTTTCTTATTCTTCGGGTCAATCTGGTCAGGGTGGACTGTTCCAGCTTGTTGGTCTCTTTTCAAGAATCTACACTCAGGCTTTACGTGTCCTGGTTTGCCACATTAATAACAATTTAGTCTGGTTCGAGATTTGGACCTACCTTGTGATTTTCCACGACATCCTTTTCCATGATTCTTACTCCTTCCTCTATTTTCAACAACATTGGCTTCAAACTGATTGTTCAAATCTCTTTCCCTCCGTCTTGACTCTTCATTTAGCAAACAGTCTGTAATAGAATCCATGCTAAGATTTCCGTCTGGAGCAGAGTTGCTGAGAGTGACAACTAGAGCGTCCCAACTCTCAGGTAGAGAACTGAGGAGTAGAAGAGTTTGCAACTCATCATCAACACTCATGGCTGCCTTATTTAATTGATTAACAATGCCTTTGAAAGTGTTCAGATGTTCGATCATATTTTGACCGTTCATGTACTCCAACTTTACCAATCGTCTGACAAGGTGGACTTTGTTCATGGACGTCTTCTTTTGAATCAAGGATTCAAGTTTTGTCCACAACTCATACGCATTGATATAAGTTGATACATGCTCGAACAAGCTTCGATCAATATATTTCCGGATCATAGCCACTGCTTTCCAATTCTGAAGCTCCCAATCTTTGTCAGTCTTCACATCCGGCATATCCTTCGGCATATCCTTCTGGGTAATTGGCAAATACAAATCTTTGCAGTATAGATGATCTTCCATCATCGGCTTCCAATAGGGGTAGTTATCTGCAGTTAGCTTGAACATGTCTCCATCATGAGTGATAGCTCCCTCCATCTTGAGTTACACAGGCCAATAGCTCCTCCAACCAGGTAGGTTTTGATAAAAATAACACTATACGTGAATAGTGTCATATAGGTGACTTGTACCGAATGCTGAAAATTACTGTAGTTTGTGAACAGTACGTACCGAGGAAGTTCCCAGGAAAGAGAGGTGGGTCAATAGACATACTTAAATACCAAGTCTTTCCTAGCCAGAACTTTTCTAGGCATGCACTTTCACACTATCACACTTTATTTCCAGCAACAAGAATAATTCTTTTCTGATGTAGAAGATCAGACAATGCTGCAGCCACAGAGCATACTAAGAATTTTCTTATAAATCCGGCACCTAGTATTCCAAAGCCCTGAGAGCTCTGACACCACTGTTGGGAAATACCAGCATAATTTCCCTTCTCTGTGAACTCAAAAATAGGCACTAAGCGAAGGCGTAAAAATAAGTGTAATAACACCGGACAATTTTTAGCGTGGAAAAACCTCCTCAATGTGAGCAAGGAAAAAACCATGGGACCCGTAGGCCGCTTAAACTTCCACTATAGCAATAATGGGAATACAAAAATACAAGAATATTGTATCCTCAATTTGTGGATAACACTCTCACAAATTGGCTCAGGCTCTCTCTATTTTCTCTCACTCTCTCTTGTGAGGCTCTCTCTCTATTATCTCTCACTCTTCTTAGTGAGGATTGGTGTGATTAGTTAACACCCCTTAAGCTTCTTTATATAGGCTTAAGGGGCTCTCCAAGTTAGCTTCCATACAATGTGGGACTTGCTTTGGCTGAAATTTCCAACAATAGGAACAAAGTAAATTTTCCTATCTATTCTTATTGTTGAAACCTTGCATTGTAGATAAATAACAGAGTTTGAAGTAATGATTATAGGACTAAGCAAAGATAGAGAACAACATTTGATTAGAGACATTTAAAATGAATGCATCTACTGATGATGAAGATATTGATTTATGTCAAGGTAAATGCTAGAATGTTTGAATGCTCTCTCTGATATATCTTGCTATGTTTGTTTAGCATACATATGTCAGTTTTTCCTTTCACTGGACTTAGAATAAAGAAGGGAAAAAAAAGTGGGTTGATAATTATACACAGCACACTGCTTACTATGTGATTCGATATCCATGATGCTCACCACTATTAAGTTAGAATTATTAGCTTGGTGGCATAATTGTTCAATTGGCTTATTCATGATGCTTTGCTCATGTTCATTTTTTATATGATTTTTTTGTGGATTTGTCAAGGAGGTTAGAGTATGGTGTCATATTTATTTTCCTAACTTAGAAATGTACTCGATTATATTTTGAGATTTGCGAGATGAATGAAAGCATGGACATGATCCTCCTCAATTTGAATATGAGATCACGTAACTATAATTATGTACTTTGAAGCTTTAATCTTTGTTATGTTTGTTTTGTTAACATTATGGGCTAATAATAATGATATTTTGGAGATGACGGTAAATAGTCAAAATGGTCCTTGAAACTGTGAGTTCGTGTCAAGTTGGTCCATCAAATTAACGAAATTTCAAAAAGGTCCCTGAAACTGTCAAACGTTGATCAAGTTAGTCCCTCCGTTAAGCAGGGTTCCTTGACGCCGTTAACGACGCTATACACGCATATTTGAGGGACCAAATTGATACAGGGACCAAATTGACACTCAATTTTTTTTCAAAAACCCTATCGTTCATCTTCTTCTTCCTTGGTTTGTCTCTGGTTCGTCTCTCGACTATCTCTCCTTCGTCTGTTTCGTCTGACATCTATTATGCTTTGTGTTCACATGTGGCATCTGCACCATCCCACCTGCGCAGGCATGCCATAGCTGAGAATCCAAACATTTCTCCACCTCATCTTTTGCTTTGTCCTTTGAATCCATAAATGCAATCATCTCAGATAACTTTCACTGCCAAAATTGTTGCAACTGCATGAAAATTTGGCAAATTAAGCATAGTATTGATGACCAAGAATGATGGGGTGCAGGAAAATATAAAAGGGAAACATTAATTTTTATCTTCCTTGACTTAAAAGATCTGAAATTGTATTCCTTTTTATGAGTTTCTTACCTGAAAAAGCATATATATGATCACAGCAAAGAAAAGCTGAAACCAGATGAAAAATCTATGCCACTTGTCCACAAAAAAAAAAATCACAGAAACAAGAATCCCAGTTGTCCAGTTTCAATGAGTCCCAATTTTGCTAACTGGCCAATTCAGACTCAACAAGATTTTTTTTTTTTTATGCTGTCAATTAACTGCTTTGTCTCTACAAATTTGACACCCAAAAAACCTTGATGTCTTAGGAAACTTGGAGATGTCAAAAAAGGTAGCTTTCATTGAAACAAAAGAGCCATGTTTTCCAAAATTTGAAATTTTATGGAAATAGTTCAAACTCACCAAGTTTTATTTTGTTGGGTTTGGCTAGTTCAAAGAGAGAATTTGAAGACAGAGTTGGAGAGACAGTGATAAGGTTGAAACTGGAACATTGCAAAAAAAAAAAAAAAAACCTTAACCTGTTAAAAAACACAGTTCAAGATCCAGACCCCAATAGTCTCAGTCGCTGTCTTGTCTCGGTTAAAAATAAAGAGGAAGGAGGATAGAACCCAAATATTTTTAAAAATAAAAATATGTAACTGACTACTCAATAATATCTGCTAGGAAGACCACTCTAGCAATAGGTGATGGTGCATAATAGATGTCAGACGAAACAGACGAAGGAGAGAGTAGAAAGATGAACCAGATAAACACACGAAGGAAGAAGAAGATGAGATAGGGTTTTTGAAAAAAAATTGAGTGTTAATTTGGTCCATGTATCAATTTAGTCCCTCAAATAAGCATGTATAGCACCGTTAACGACGTCGAGGAATCCTGCCTAACGGAGGGACTAACTTGATCAACGTTTGACAGTTTCAGGGACCTTTTTGAAATTTCGTTAATTTGAGGGACCAACTTGACACAAACTTACAGTTTCAGGGACCATTTTGGCTATTTACTCTTTCTCACTTTAACAAGGTTTTCAGAACTATGAATACTAATTACTGTTCCATTGGTAAAAAAGTGATAAGTTAATTAATATGTTTAATTATTAATATGCCAATGAATGAAATGATAGAATTAAACTCCATGATATTTTTTACAGTTTGTCAATTTTTCTCTTTTTCGTGTTACATATGGTTGCTTTTTTAGCTAAATGGTCAAAGGGAAAGCCTTTGTCAAATGCCTTTCTTAGCAAAATATTCTTTTTCTTGAGTATTTCACTGTCAAATTATAGTGATTCTTTCCATTTGGCCAATGTTATTCTTTTGCCATGTTCAATATAATGATCCAGAATTAAAACCTTCAAAATTAGTTATGAGAACATGCTGTTCATTTCTTTTCTTTTTTAAAAACACGCTGTTCATTTATGAGCTATACATTTTATGTGATAAAAAAATTAAAATAATGGCCATCCATTGAATTCATATGTTTAATTATAAAAATTACCTCGAATATTTAAATCACCTTAAATTCCTTTTCTTATATGTTATTACCATAAATATCTTGAATATTTAAATCACCTAAAATTCCTAAATTTAAAAGGATGGTGTAAGAATGTGTATTTTTTTTATCAATTCATTTCAATTAAACGATTTAAGTTAAACTTTCCTAGATTATAAACACCTATTTAAATTAGTAATTTATTTTAATTAAATGATTTAATATATTATTATAGAGTTGCTCATATGTTAATTTTGTTGTTACCAAATTATGCCTAAGACAACCAAGACTATTATCAAATTGCCTTTAGGGCGCCTCTATACTACCTTACTTTTAGATTATACTAGATACTTAATTACTATTATTATTATTATTATGTTAATTATAGTGTTCATGGGGAGCAAGCTTACTTCAAAATAGGTCAGCTTTGAACATGTGTAAAAACGAAAGTGACCCGTGCGAATGCACGGGAACCTTGCTAGTGTCCTATATTTGTTACCTTTAAGGCTAAAATATCATTTTGGTTCCTAAATTGTTTTTTAGATTCAGTTTGGTCCCTTAACTTTTAAAAGGTTCAATTTGGTCCCTTAACTTATTTTTTAGACTCAGTTTGGTCCCTTAACTTTTAAAATGTTCAATTTGGTGTTTTAATTTGTGTCTGTTGACGTAAGTTAGTCATCTCCGACAATGAGTCAGTAATAATGTTAAATTTTTTAGGATCGGGTTGAAACTCGCTAATAATTTAAAGGACCAGTTTGAATTTCGTTAACAATTTAAAGGACCAATTTGAAAAAATTAACAATTTAAAGGACCAATTTGGAACTCATTTAAAACATAAGGGACCAAATTGAAACTCATTTAACATTGTTACTGACTTTATTGCCGGGAGATGACTAACTTGGGTCAATAGAGATAAATTAAGGGACCAAATTGAACCTTTCAAAAATTAAGGGACCAAACTGAATCTAAAAAATAAATTAAGGGAGAAAATGGTATTTTAGCCTTTAAATAATCTTAATATTAATTTATACCAATGTCGCTATTAGTGACCAACTCCACACAAACAATGATGGCGAGCTACAGTCATGTTCCACTCCTCCAACGACCTGAAAATTGTTCTCCACTTTATCCAAAGCCAACCAAAGATTTGTTTATTCTGGGCATCCAAAGCACCTGCAACCTTGAAGAAAAGCTTAGAGAAACTATCCAAGTTTTCTAAGTGAGGAACCAAAGACTCCCACAAACTCACATGCTGCCAACACTCAACATATTACATGAATGATAATCACCTCATTTTATATTACAAGGATTTCCTTATGCTCAACTTGCCAAGGTTGCCCAACTAGGTGGAAGCGGATCAGAAGTGGTAGGCATGCTTCTAATACTAATATCGAGCGGCAACAGACGGTATTGCATGTCAAGCTCCATGAAAATCTTCATCATCTCTTCAATCAAAAGGGATCTCCTCACAAATCTTTCTCCCATGTCTTGGAAATTCATTTTATGCGTTGGCCAAATCGCCATTCTTACCATGTTTAAATTTGCATGATCCATAAAGACTATAAGAGGTGAAGGATACCAATGCTCCTTCTTGCTATCAACGTAACTGCATTGTAGTCACTACCAGTTTCAGCTGACCGAATATACTTATACACCAACAAGCATACACCAAAGACATATATAGGACATATTTTTTAACACATACCTTTGTATTCTGTGTTTCATAGCTGAAATCTTTTCAACTGGGGTGGATACATGTATACAGAATTCAATAGCATCTCCCATGTCAGGACTACGGTAGAAATTATTGATGGCCTTAGTAGCAAGGACACTGTTAGGGATCAAAATCTTTAGATTATCATATCTCAGAAATACGGTTGTTAATATGTTCATTTCTTCTACAACCATCTGAAATTGGTTAGCAAAATTGAGGAAAAAAATATTAGGCCCTGTTTATATGAAAAGAGAATATGTAGACTCATAAAGAGATCAAAATTACCTGGATCGCATCAATTTCACATCTATCTCCCACATCAAATGGGTGCGAGACAAATAAGAAAATAATTGATTCAAATACGGTCTTGCAGGTATTTCCAAATATAAATGTAACCAAGACAAGCTGTGAGCTCACAAAGAGAATAAATTTGGTGGTGGCGATTTCCAATATCAAGAGCCAAATAATCACTATAATCAGCATAACTATAAAATTGAGTATCCGATGAAGTTTGTTCACTGCCCTTTTGGTATCACTCAATGTCAAAGCAAGTGCTCTCCTCTCTCTGAAGGCCAATACCTGGATAATTACATGCATGATACCACTGTGAATACTATACAAATTAACACACAAACACTCGCACGTAAACATCAATTGAAACCAAGTACCAATGAAAAATTGACTATGATCTCTAAGAAAAAGTTACTTTTAAGTCATAACACAAGATCTTTCAAAGTATGTCAGAACATGTATGCATTAAAAATGAGCAGAAGAAGATAAAAAAAAGGTGAGGAATTTCTATTAGGTGCAATTAGACTTATCTGCGCTCGTGCCATTGGGTAACTGGCATGGTTGATGCTCTAAGCGGTGAATTGGCTTACATCCCCTTCCTCTTAGAGCATCTACAATCCATTACTTCATATTTTTATTTTTTGGGGCTTTTGAGTGGGTCCCTCTATTTACATATCATAAGGTATAAAGAATTATACCGAACAGAGAAATAATTGAGAGTGTAAAAGAAAATAAAAACACTCCTTTCAACGGGAGCAAACCCCCTCATAAAAGCAAATGCTTTTCCTTTAATATTCTTCTGTTGTTTCTCATTGCATTCATTTATTACATATATAGCATTTTTAATAACAAACCTAACAAACAAACTTAATAATGACTCATCATAGTGACTCACCATTAGGTGCAATTAGACTTGTCTGCACTTGTGCCATTGGGTAACCGGCACGGTTGATGCTCTAAGGAGTGAATTGGCTTACATCCCCTTCCTCTTAGAGCATCTACAACCCATTACCTCATATTTTTACTTTTTGGGGCTTTTGAGTGGGTCTCTCTATTTACACACCGTAAGGTATAAAGAATTATACCAAAAGAGAAATAGTTGAAAGTGTAAAAGAAAATAAAAGCACTCCTTTCAACGAGAGCAAACCCCCTCATAAAAGCAAATGTTTTTCCTTTAATATTCTTATCTTGTTTCTCATTGCATTCATTCATTACATATATAACATTCTTAATAACGAATCTAACAAACAAACTTAGTAGTGACTCATCATGGTGACTCACCATTATTCTAGACTCTTCCTAAATGATGTGATTCATCATTATTCTACACTCTTCCTCGTTCAAGATAAATCATGGTACTTGGGCTTAGTATTCGGATATAATACCATGTATTTGGGTCATTAACACACTCTCATTTTTTCTCTATACAACTGAAGCATCTCATCTCCCTAAACCAACACCTTCAACAAATTTACTAAATGGACCGCATCAATGACACCGCATATATTAACGGACCAATGCAGTTTTTTTAAATAATGCAGTTTTTTTATTTAAAAAAACTTAAACTCGCCCACACAACTAGAATAAGAAGCGGTGCTTCTACAGGCATCTCTGCTAGTACACAAGCACCTTTTCCAAAATGCTCTCCAAGAGGTGCTTATAAGCATCAATGCGTAATAGGCAAGATTCAAATTTCTTTTATCCGTTGGAGATAGCCTAAGTAACTGATGTCATTGAAAAATATTAAGAATGTGATGAATACATCAAGCAAGAGCTCTCCAATTTTACCTCTAAAAGTACAAAATATTCCACATGAACAGCCTAAATAAAAAGAACTTGTGTAAGTAACTAAACTGTTCACACACTTCAGTAAATATATCCACCCACTCCTACAAAGTCATAATCAAATGTTAGTAAAGTCTTACCACCCAGTTCTTCAAGACTGATTTGCTAATTTTCCCACTATCAGAATCTCCTTCAAAGAGATTTAAGGCTTTCAATGCTTCATCTTCTCGCATAAAACGCAGCAAGTCATCCAGCTGGATACACCTGCAAAAATAAAGTAATGAGATGAGTCTTGACAGAGAGAAACGATTAATAAATTAAACAGTGACAAACTTGTCATTCAATTAAATATAATGCATATTAAAGCTTTAAAAAAAAAAAAAACTAACGAAAAGCGAATAATCTAACAGATAGTAGATAAACTAGCTCATAACGGATAGCGAATAATCTAACAGATAACCTAGCTGATAGCGGATAAGCTAGTTAATAACGGATTAGCTTGCGGATTGAATTTGAAGTGTTTGATAAAACTAATGGTTGGACTAGCTGATAAATGTAAAATGACATCAAATGATATGTTTGCATTTTTTTATATTATTTATTTTAACATAATTATCACTTTTAATACTTTAATTTATTTTAAATTATTTATCATCTAAAATATTAATTTTTAATTGTAATATTAATTTAGTTTTAATAAATAAAATGGAATAATAAAAATAAAATTATATACTGATATGTTTTTTTATATAAATTTTATTTTTTATAGATAAATATATATTTTATATTTTTTTATCTTAAATATAAATTTAAATAGTGAAATTAATTCTTATTTATATGTTATGTTAAATGATTAGTATTTTATTTTACTAGCTGATAAGTGAGGAATTTAATTAAGATAGTATGGATAAAAATGAAAGAAAAAATGATAAGATATACGCTATAAGCTCAAACGTTACTTCAAGTAGCGCTAGTGAAAAAATGTTATACGCTAATTTTAAAAACGGTTATCAAACGATGCTACTTTTCCATCCGCAATAAGCTATACGTTATACGCTAGCGGATTTGACAAACCAAGCATACTCTAAGGCTCTGTTTGGCAAAAATAGCTGATAAGCTAGCTGATAGCTGATAAGCTAATTTTTAGCTGATAGCTGAAAAGCTGACTAATTGGATTTGAAGTGTTTGGTAAAATTAGTTGTTGAATTAACTTATAAAAATAAAATGACATAAAATGACATATTTATTATAGATATGATAAAGTGAAAATTTCATTAAATGAATGGGGGTAAAAACAAGAGAAAAGACAATAAGCTATAAGCTACTAGCCATAAGCTAAATAAATTAGTTTATGAAAAATGCTATAAGCTAATGAGATAAGCTTGTTTACCAAATACATCTACTTCAGTCAATAGGGATAAAAATGGGGAAAAAATGATAAGCTATACGTTATAAGCTCAAACGTTACTTGAAGTAGCGTCCGGGGAAAACGTTATACACTAGTTTTAAAAACGACTATCAAACTGGACTACTTTTTCATCTGCTAAACGCTAACGGATTTGACAAACCAAACCGTGCCTAAATAAGGGGAAAGAAATAGGAGTATAAAAACAATAACAGAAACTAAGGAGTATAATTAAAAACAATAACAAAAACTAAGAAAGATTGCAGTTGCATAAAAATCTAATCAAACAATAAAAGAAGCAATTATCATAATTTAAGTAACGGATTAATTGATCATAACCTGCTCCCGCGCCTAGCAACATTCTGAAATATTTTCTTAGCTGCTGCTTTGGCCTCATTTTCACTTCTAATCTGTGTGGCATTCTGATCCTCATTAGTTGAATCAAGTGTCTGCTCATCCAATGTAGCAAGATCCCCATGCCGGACCATATTAATTAACCTTTTCATATTCCATGCTGAAACATTACTTGGATTCAGCTTATACAAATGATCAATAGTTATCCCATTCCCATCTGACTTCTTACGGAGTAGCCGTGAAATCCTGGGGCTTTTCTGATGCAATCCACTCTTCAACCTTCCATTCCTGATGATGCTGGATAAAGCAATTGCCCTAAGGTCAGGGGGTATGGTAACCCCTGCATTCTGCAGCATCTGGACCTCCTCTGCAAACTTCTCCTCCTCCTTTTCAGCCTTTTGAATATCTAAGAAAGGTGGCCCAGAAAGTGTTTCAATCACGAACTGATTGAACAGTGACTTTGAATCCTATCAAAGTAGGTGCTTACATGGAAAGAAAATGCCAGCACTTTAACAACAAGAGTCTTTGCCAACCATACCAAAGTACCCACCAAGAAGCACACTAGAATCTTAGTGATATATTGAAGAAAGTGACTTCTAGTCTCTCTTTGAACTCTCTTATCAAACAACAAATGCCAAGTAATCAAAGCAAGACCCAACCACACGCAATTCTGAACTGCCTTCTTCAGGCCATGCACAAAATACAGCACTCTCTTCCTCAAAAAGAAATTCCTTTCAATGCAGAACACAGCTATTCCAATGACCCAATCAGACACCAACCTTCCACAGATTAGAACTAGAATCATCACCTCCCACTTCCACAATTTGAGCTGCCATAGATCCTTGTTCCTCAGAAGAGGAACAGTAAGCGTGGTTATCAGAAAACCAACGATCAAAACCAAGCTCAACCACTCAAGCAGGGTCCAGAAACCGAAATGGGTACTCCTATACTCATCTGGAAGATCCTCTTCCAAAAACGGATCTTCCTCATCATCTTCGCCACCCTTCTTCTGGGTCCGACCCGGTTCCATGTGGGGTTCATGAGGCGGCGGGTCCAACAATCTGGACCTTGTTTGGGACTTGGACAATGCTCTCTTCATTTGTATAGAAAAGTTTCTTTCTTTCAAAAGAAGCGTCGAGAAGGCGAGTCCTAGCTATGCCTTCAAGGTACAATGATTGATTATCTTAATTTTCATATGTTTTATTTTTTATCAATTGCGTTGAGAATTAATGTTTGAATAACACTTGATAGGATAAGATTTTGTTTTTGTCTGGTAGAGAAGATGAACGGCTCAGTTAACTCAAGAACTGTGTTTGATTTTGGAGTTGGAGCATACGTGTCGGCAAGGACAATGTCCTATTGCTCTCTCAGGTCCCATTTGATAAACGGAACGGAGTATGGAGTAAATAATCTGTGGTGTAAAATAACCCTTCTGCCACATTCTTTCCTTTCCTTTCCTTTCCTTTCCTTTCGTACCCTAACCTAACCTCCATCACGACAAACTCTTTCCCATTATCAAGAAACCAGAATGGAAGAGAGTGGCCAAGAAGAAACCAGGACAGTAGTATCATGAAAGGGCAGGCAGGCCTGATATGGACGTTCGTTGCCTTCTTTTACCAAAAAAAAAACACCTCTTTTTTAAGGTAAATTTTGGCCGTTACGGTAAGACTTACATCAGTAAATCAAAAAACACATATGTACATATCAATAATATTCTGTATATTTTAATATATAAATTAAAGCCCCAAATTGGTTTATGGAACATTTAGAGGAGTCATTTTTGGTCCCTGAAAAAAATAAATTAATCATTTAGTCCTTTAAATTTATAGATGTGGGATGTATTAGTCCTCCTTTCACTTTCTATGTTTGTTTATTTGTCTATTAATCATCGTGTCTGACTCGTTAGTGATATTTCGTGGCCTATAACAAATTTACATAGTAGAAAATGAACAAAGTGTAAAAAATGTGCAAAATTCTAAAACTCATGAATCTAAAAATTGTGCATATTTTTCACTTTTTATGCATTTTTTAAGGTGGAAATTTGTCATATGCTATGCAAGACCACTAAAGAATGATGATTAACGAGACACATAAACAAGTAAACGAACATTGAAAATAGAAGGAATGACTAACTTGTCCTATATTTATAAAATTGAGGGACTATTGGTAGTTTATTTTTTTCAAAAAAAAATAGATCCCTAAAATTTTTCATCAACAAATTTAGGGTGCGTTTGGATAAATAACTTAACTAAGCACTTATAGCATAAGACCTTATTGTACAAGAGCTTATGCCATAAGAGCTTGAATTCAATAAGTCATGTGCTTTTGGATGCATATTTCCAAAAGCACTTATACAAAATTAAGGCGTTTGGATACATTACTATATAAGTGCTTATGGACATTTTTTTTATAAAATTACAATAAAAATGTAATTTTAACAAACAATTTGATTGCTTCAACAAAAAAAACCAAATAATTTGAAGTATTGGTTTTTTTTTTAAGTTAATCTCAAAACATATTTATGATAAAAATTTTAGATGTTAATTTAAAATGTAATATTGTCTCATTTTGATAGAAAATAGAATATTGTTCAAACATACCAAACAAGTTGCATTACTACCATAAGTTTGAGGCACAACCATCAAACTAGAATATTGTTCAAAAATACCATCAGTTGCATTAGTACCATAAGTTAGAGATACAACCATCAAACTAGAATATTGTTAAAAAATACCAAACAAGTTGCAAGATAATTAAACTAGATAAATCCAGGCATCTGGTTTCTAATGGTGTCTCTGACTTGCTCCATTTGCCTAACACTTTGTTGATTTGGTTCCTCCCATGTGACTTCTTCTGATGTAGTTTCATGTACATCCATATTATACTCTAATTCAACATTCTCATCAAATAAAAGAAATTTTTCATCACCTATGTCATTCCTTCTTATGAAGTTGTGCAAAGCCATACAAGCAACAATTATGTGAGTCGCAGTTTTCATTGGGAACGGAGGCATGTTGCCTAGTATCTTCCATCTAGCTTTGCAACACCCAAATGATCGTTCGATCGTGCTTCGGAGGCTAGAATGTAAATAATTGAACACTTCATTTCTTCCTCTAGCTCTTGGCCCTATTCTAAAATGAGGGAGATGATACCTAGTAGTTTTGTATGGTCCCAAGTAGCCCATAAAGTTAGGATAACCAGCATCAACAAGATAATATTTACCTGAAAATAAAGTATACAATAATTTAATATGTATTCATAATGGTGAAAAAATTTAAAAAAAAAAATATATATACAATTCATGAACCTGTAGGAGGATGTGGAAAATGCAACTCAGACTTGCCTAAAGCTTCCATAAAGATTCTAGTATCATGTGCTGAACCCTCCCATTCTGCTAGCACAAAAGTAAAGCACATATCGAAATCACAAGCAACCATTACATTAGTTGTTGTATACCCCTTTCTGCAAGTGTACGGAATTTGATTTTCAACAGGGACTATAAGCTTCACATGAGTGCCATCTATAGCACCAATGCAATTCTTAAAGTAAGGATTATATCGGTCATCGTTGCTAATATGATGAGGAATGTCTCTAAAGGTTGGGTCAACAGGCTTTACAATATCCCTGGAAAGTGCAAGTACCGCCTTCAGAACCCGATGGAATTGTCTGGAAATAGTCTCTCCATAATGTTGAAATCTCTCCTCCGCATTACGAATTGAACCTGGTTGTCCTAACACATAAGAAAAGACCAACTTGTTCATGAATACCCATGCCCCTTGTTGGTTTTAGACCATAATTCTGCAAAACATTACACAAGTGCAAAAACACATTTTTTTTCATCCTGAATTGTTGATAACAACGAACCCCATGTCCATTGAGAATCTCTTGAACCCGTAAATGACCTGTCAATGCAGAAGTCCTACATGGCCTCTTTTCCACATGATTCAAGAACCACTGTGCAGCATGAATTACCATCGACAACAATACCTTTCTTTTCTTCCTGCTTCGTGATAAATGACTATAATCACATGAATCATCACTATCTAACCTAGAATCAGTATCATTTGTACTAGTTGTAGACATCCTGTGCAATTTCCAAATATAAAGATAACATCATAATCATAAAAAGAAATCCATATAACGATTAACAACATTTAATAACTTGATAAGTAATTTTTACACACATAAGTTCACCTAACAACACATAGCAAATCCAAATCAAATAAAAATAAAACAAGTCAAGGCTTCAAATAGAAATTAAACAGACCGGGAAACAACTACAAAGTCAAAGCTAGTACATAATTGATAATTCAAAGACGAGCAACATCAGCCAAAGTGTGGCTCTTGATCCAATTAAGCTGAAGGACTGGGTCATTCATTAGAACAAAGGCCTCCCTATTTGACTTGCGGTTCATTAGTCTTATACCTATTATATGAGTCTCCCCGCCATACTCCAACCCCGACAATTGTTTAAGCATATCCATGCATTTAGCCAGTGTAGGAACATTGCTAACATTGCTAACACTGGCACTAGTAGCAGAATTTTCAGTGTTCAAACTTTCAATTATGCGATCGAATTGCTCACACATTCGATGCCCGACACTACCTCTCTTGTTATCCCTCCCACCCCTTTTCCTCTTGGACCTTTGACTAGAAGGACTTGGATCAATTGTGAGGTCTTCAATGCCCTCATATTCTTCCTGAACACCACGCTCCTCGGTCATTGGTGCATACCTTTCACTACTATTTTTTCTTGCTTCTTCCTCTGGGTCTTGAGATGGTGCATATGAACCAGTACCAATAGCCACAGTATCCTTAAAAAGGATCTCCATTTCATTCAAATTTCTTAGACCTTCCTTTCTGAATTTTGCAAACTCGGGATAAACCTAAGATAAAAGTACTTCAAATCAGTAAATACTTTAAACATATAAACAAATATATAAATATATAATTACATCAAGGATATCAAATTACCTTAATCTTTTCATCCCACCAAGAATCAGTAGCAACAATTGTCCCCTTACTGTGATCCATTCCAAGACCAGTCTCCAATGTTCTGAGTTTTTCCCACGTCTGCCACTCTTTTCTCAAAATATCCCATTTATTTTTCATTTTCTTTTGCTCATAACATAACCCTGATTGTTCATTAAAACTCTTGATCAAGTTTGCCCACCCCGCTTTGTTAAAGTGAGCGTGTGGCCTATTCCCAGCCTGTACTTGTTCAATACAACACTTAAGAAATAATTCATTATTTTTTTCATTCCAATCTGCCTTGGGTCGTTTTCCATTACCACTATCATTTCCATTCCCTTCAACTGGGTTTGAAGACATCTTAGAGGCAATTCTAACACAATATAAATACACAGCATTAAGAAGATCATCTAATTTCGTAAACTACATTAAATAAGAAAGAATGAGAAGTGAAACCATTCATAGGCCTCAACATAACGACTATTCTATTAAAAAGACCATTTAGTTTAGCTCTCTCCCCAATCTTTGTCAATAATGTGTTTGGTTTAGAGTGGAAAAGGTCCCAAACACCCATTTGGACAAAGCTACATACTTTCCTTTAACTTTTATTCAAACACATATGACCTTTCCAACACCAAAACAAACACACAATCATCATTGTGAATTTGCCTATACTAGTATACTTGTGGTAGAAGTTTATGTTACATTTTTGTAATCTTGTTTTACTTGCCCTGCTTGACTACTTTGATCACGCAATGACGAAAAATGATACAAACCCAGATAAGATCTCGCAAAGAGGAAAAAGAAATGACCAATTTGACAACAAACAAGTTTAGTCAAAAACAAAAGCAATTCATAACCGTGAACCCAGAAAATTCAAGAAGCAAGCGGTAAATGCATCATCTCGAATTGTCCAAAACAGATCAGTCAGAAACATGCCATGCACATATTATAATCCAAAAAAAGACAAAAGAAAAGAAAAACAAAACAAAACCAAACTGAATTGTCCAAAACTGAAATGCAGCTAACAGTGATCAATAAAATGCAGATCATCAAAAAGATGCAGATCATCAAAATAAAACTAAAATGCAGATCATCAAAAAGATGCAGCTAACAGCATAAATCAAGAGACAAACAAAAAGGTTTTCAACATTATCAAGAAGGTTAACATGCAGCTAACTGCATAAATCAGTTACACCAACAGATCAAGAAGATTACCAACAACAACACATCAACAGCAAAACATCGAAATCAACTCAGGGCAAGTTTTTTTAATAAACAGATCATCTAACAGAGGGGAGGGAGAAGGGGAAATGGATAAGGGGAAAGGGAGATACAGGGAAGGGCGAAGGGAAAGGGAGAGAAAAGGAAAGAGAGAAGGGAGAAGGGAAATGGAGATTCAGGGAAAGGGAGAAGGGAGAAGGGAAAGGGAAAGAGAGATACCTTCATGGATGGCGTTGCTCAACAGATCTCGCTGGCGGAAGGCGGAGCTCGGAGGAAGGCGGCGCTCGCTGGCGGAAGGCGGAGCTCGGAGGAAGGCGGCGATCGCTGGTGGAAGTCGGAGGCTGTGCTAGCTCTAGGGCTAGAAGTCGCAATGGGTCTCTGATCGAAGTAGAAGAAGAAAAGGAAAAAAGAAAGAAAAACGAAGGAGGAGGAGGCAGGATTCGAAGAGTGAAATCTTCGGTAATTTGCTCCGCATAAGGAGCTTTTAAATTTTCCATAAGCTTATTTCCCTGACTTATGAGAATAAGGTAAAAACAACTTATGAAATGCTATAAGTTCTTTTGATAAGTTGTGCCAAACACGTGTCATAAGAACTTATGACATAAGATAAGTCATAAGGAGCTTATTTAAGCTCTCACAAACGCAACCTTAAACCTTTACTCCAATATATACATGCATATGAGAGTCCCGATAAATCAATACACATTTCAAATCAATTTTTTTTCACTTATTTCATAGCATTTTTTATTCTTACTCAGTTACTTTTTTATGGTAAAAATTGTTTTTTTATAACTAACCACCAAACAAATATTATTAAATTATATAAATAATTTTATATTCTATTTTATAATTTATTATATAAAAACAATTTTTTATATAACTCCAACAAAATATATTATCTTAAAATCATTTTACAACAAATTCGTATAAACATAAAATTAATTATATTATATGGAATTAATCAATTTTGGGGCCAGAACGTTGGTCAAATCACTATCGAGCCTATATCCAAACAGGCAACAACAACAACAACCAAGCCTTATTCCAATTAGGTGAGATCGGCTACATGGATCATACGGCGTCATAATGTTCTATCATGAATCATGTTAACACTTAAATCAATGACCTCTAAATTTCTCTTAATAGTTTCTCCTATAGTTTTTCTTGACTTACCTCTGCCTCTAACGATTGGATTGCCCTCCACCTGGTCCACTCTCCTTACTACACAATCTAAAGGTCTCCTCCATATATGCCCAAACCACCTAAGTCGAGATTCAACCATCTTTTCTACAATATGTGCTACCTCAACTCTCTCTCTAATGCTACCATTCCTAATCCTATCACATCTAGTTTTTCCGCTCATCCAGTGCAACATTCTCATCTCTGCTACATCGATTTTACTCTCGTGTTGATTTTTTACCGTCCAACACTCCATCCCATACAACATCGCCGGTCTAATAGCTGTACGGTAAAATTTTCCCTTTAGCTTAAGAGGTACCTTTTTATCACATAAAAAACCTGAAGCCTTCCTCCATTTCGACCACCCTGATTGAATCCGATGGTTTACATCTCCCTCAATTTCTTCGTCATTTTGTATAATAGACCCAAGATATTTAAACCGTGTGACTTGTAATATGTTATGGTATCCAACTTTCACCTCTAAGCTAGAGGTATTTCGCCTTTTGCTAAACTTACATTCCATATACTCCGTCTTGCTTCTATTCAAACGGAAGTCATGTGCTTCTCAAGCTTGTCTCCAAGTCTCCAACCTTCCATTTGTATCCTCTCTCAACTCTCCAACTAGAACTATATCATCTGCGAAAAGCATACATCGCGGTGTTGGCTCTTGAATATGCTCCGTAAGTACATCCAAGACCAGGGTAAAAAGATAGGGGCTTAAAGCTGACCCTTGATGCAGACCTATGGTTATTGGGAAATCTTTCGTGGCTCCACCCTGCGTTCTCACACTAGTCGTGGCCCCCTCATACATATCCTTGATAGCTCGAATATAGGCAATCCGAACACCTTTATTTTCTAGGGCTTTTCACAAAACCTCTCTTGGCACCCTATCATAAGCTTTCTCCAAATCAATGAAGGCCATGTGTAAATCTTTTTGATCCCTTCGATATTGTTCCATCACTCGTCGTAGCAAGTAAATTGCTTCCGTGGTCGACCTCCCGGGCATAAAACCAAATTGGTTGTCGGTGATTTTGGTTTATTTTCTTAGTCTCCGTTCAAGCACCATTTCCCATAGCTTCATAGTATGACTCATAAGCTTAATCCCCCTATAATTTGCGCAATTTTGTATATCTCCTTTGTTCTTGTAAGAACTAAAGTGCTTCTCCTCCATTCGTCCGCCATTTTCTTTGACCTCACAATCTCGTTAAAAAACTTCATGAGCCAACCAATGCCTCTATTTCCTAGACTCTTCCATACCTCCAAAGGTATGTTGTCCGGTCCAACTGCCTTGCCATTATCCATCCTTCTCAAAGCTTCTTTTACCTCATGCTCTTGGATTTTACGATAAAAAATGTAATTTGGTCCTCCTCTCTGATGTCAATTAAGCATCCGTCAGCATGATAAAACTTCAAATCCTTCATTAAATAACTTGTGGAAATAATTCTTCCATCTATATTTAATATCTTGTTCCTTAACCAAAACTGTACCTTCTTCATCCTTAATACGCTTCACTTGGTCCAAGTCTCTTGTCTTTCTTTCCCTATTTTTAGCAAGCCTATAAATAGATTTTTCACCATCTTTGGTGCCTAAGGATTGGTACAACCCGTCAAAAGCTTTAGTTCTAGCTTCGCTCATTGCCTTCTTGGTCTCTTTTTTGGCCACCTTATAATTTTCCCAAATTTTTTTTACATAAAGACCGAGCTTTAAAACATTCACTTTTAACCCGAACGTTAGCTTGCACACTTTCATCCCACCACCAGGATTCTTTACCCCTAGGTCCGAATCCTCTTGATTCACCAAGCGTCTCTATAGCTTCCTAATCCCCTTGGCCATCTTGTCCCACATATCATTTGCACTTCCGTTTACCTCCCAAAACCCTCCCTCCAAAACCTTATGTTGGAAGATCCTTTGTTTTTCACCCTTCAGTTGCCACCACTTGATCCTTGAAACCTTTTCGTGGCCTCTTCTCCTCACACTCATCTTAACTCTTACATCCATAACCAAGACTCTATGTTGGGTAGTCAAGCTCTCTCCAGGTATGACTTTATAGTCCAAGCAAATCTTTCTATCCGATCTCCTAATATGAAAGAAATCTATTTGGGAGCTTGTCACCCCACTTTTGTACGTGATAAAGATGCTCATCACGTTTCCTAAAACACGTATTGGCTATAGTGATATAGAAAGCAGATGAAAAGTCCTGGATAGGCTTACCCTCACCATTTACCTCCCCTAGGCCATATCCCCCATGCAAACCCTCGTACCTCTAGGTGCCGTCCCCACATGCCCATTTAGATCTTCCTCATAAGAAAATCTTTTCACCTAGCGGTATTTCCTGAATTAGGTCTTTTAAGTCCTCCCAAAATTTTACCTTGAAGTGTTCTTCTAACCATACTTGATGTGCGTAAGCACTAATCACATTAAAGGTGTCTTGTTCCAATACAGATTTTAGGGCAATGATCCTATCTCCAACCCTTTTTACATCCACAATATCATTTTACCAATAGTTATCCACAATTATGCCCACCCCATTTCTCGATTTTACTTTGCCAGTGTACCAAAGCTTAAAACCCGAAGAGTCTAATTCCTTTGCCTTTTTCACCCACCTACTTAGTTTCTTGTAGGCACATGAAATTGATCATCCCCCTAATCATAGTGTCAACTATTTCCATTGATTCATCTGTAAGTGTGCCTATATTCCAAGTTCCAAAGCGAATCCTACTCCCGTGAACTAGCTTCTTTACCCACACTCGTTCATAAAAATGTGGGAACCCTTGCTTATTTTTCACTACATACAGGCGGCGATGCAACGGCCCTTGCTCATTTGACACTGTACTCGAGCTATACAGCGCGTTGTTTCTGGACAACGACCTAGCATTAACATTATTACGTTGTTGATCCATTTCATAGAGATTCGACTAAGTTTTACGTTGGTTGTCGATGGTCTAACACAATCCTCTCCTTTTATCTGGGTTTGGGACCGGCTATGTTTACCTTTGTCACAAAGCACAACATAGACAGGATTTGTATCCAAACAAGCACTAAGAAGTAATTAAGAAGTGATTACCACATTAAGGAAGGGATAAAAGTTTAAAACAAGTATGCCTAGAATTGGTAACTTGAATTATACTTAAGCAAAAAACAAAAGGCTTACATGTAGTTTTAAACCTTTTATTGAACAAAATTGCTTTAATTAATAAAAAATTCTAAAATTGGCTATGCTTGGATCGTGATAGTATTATAATTGTACAAGTAAAGAAGAAAAGGCAAATCATTATGAACGGCCAAGCTAAGCATGAAAATATCAAACAAAGATAATTGCTTAGTGAGAAAGATTATAAAAGGTTTAATTACTATGTAAATCTCTAAACTATTTGAGAATTTTCAAATAGGTCCCTATAATAATAAAAAATTATAATTAAGTCCCTAAATTATTATTTCATTTGTAATTAGGTCATTAATCTAGGATTATGTTTATAAACTGTCAAGTTAAAAATAATATTCCTTTATTCCATTTCCCTTTCACTGTCACTAGACATGTCTTCTTCACATAATAGGTACACCTCAGCTGCTCTAAAAATATCCCAATTTGTTAATCATAAATTCCTAAATCCCAATTTGCCAAACATAAATCCCTAACCCCATCTCCTTTATTTGAACGTTGTCCATGTTCTCTAACCCGCCGAAGACAACACCCATGCTGCAGCGGTATGCAGCTTCTTCCTTTTGCCCCATGCTGGTCTAGACATCTGAAAAAACAACGTCAGCTCCTCTGACGGCTTCTTTGGGATCATTAGTTATCTCAATCATGTTGATTAATTCCGACGCAACAACCATGAGTGGGCAATATTATATATTTCCATCTCCAACATAGACAACCTTAGTGCCTTCCAACTGATCAATGTGCTCAATTATAGATTTATAGTGAGTGCATCAGCCATTATCTGGTAGGGATGGTTGTAGTCCGTCAATCCATTCATTACTGGCACAATTGCGTACTTTGCAAGATCAAGTATGGACTGCAGGAGTTTCATTAGTTTATAAAACAACACAAAATAACAGTAGACTAATAAAAGGACCCAATTACAAATGAAATACTAGTTCATGGACTCAATTACAATTTTTTTTAGTATTGGGATCTATTTGAAAATTTTTATATAGTTCAGGAACGTAGTAATTAAATCATTATAAAATAAATATAAGTACACTTAATGAGAAAGATAACATACTTCAAGAGACTAGGTTTACGGTATAGTTTGAAAGATAAGTGTGTAACAGGAAAAATAACATGGTGCAAGATGGCGTTTATAGTATAACTCAAAAAATAACTGTCTAGAGGGAGAGATAAATGTTTATGATATATCCGAGAGGTAAGTTCTCAGTGGAAAAAGAATACCATAGTGCAAGATGATATTTATGGTGTACGTAATTTGATAAGTAGGGCGTGCTGATAACCAATAATGTCATGAGTTTTTTTTTTGACAAAAATAATGTAATGAGTTATTGCTCTAGGTTATCAAAAAACAATTTGTATTTTTCTTCTCCTAGTTCAATTTGTAATGATAGCTATCCTCAGCCAACCACCACACCACCATGAATTTTGACAAAAATGAACTCAATGATTTCATGTCATGCATGCTCATTATGGATTTTATAATCATGCCTTGGAGCTATTGGTTGAAGTCAAGATGGTAGTGTGAGACCATCATTGTGTTTTTTTAAGTGAAACCATCATTGCTCATCATTTAATAAGAAAGATTGCTCATCATGGGCACTTGTTAAGAAAAAAAATCTTCATTTAAATTAGTGTAATTAATATTTGAAAGAGTGTTGTATTTAGTTTTTCAACTAGAACTTTCTTATCTAGCATTTCTTGAGACATTGCATGGTTAGCACAATTCTTTAGGATCCGTTTGTTTTAGATTTTAGAATAATTGATTTTGAAAAAATCAATGTTAAAAAAATTGATTTTTGTTTGACAACAATATTTTAAAAGTAGGTTTAAAAGAATTGATTTTGTTTGGATGATAAAGTAAAATCACTTTTGAGGTGTAAATATGTAGAATTTTGTGGGTCTTACATCTAGAATCAATTATTTTCAATGGAAAAGTTAGAAATTTTTACTTCCACAAAGCTCAATTTTGGACTCCCCCAACACACTTTTTTTTCACTGGGTTTTTTTACCCAAAGGGTATCTCTCATTGCAAACCCAATTTTGTTGAACGCAAACGGAGAAAACATGCCCAGGAATCTGAAACAAACATGTACTTAATAATTTGGTTGGTTAGCTAGCACTACGAGAAAATGGTAATTTACAGACGACTTTTTACCATCGGTAGTGAAGAGGTTATTGATGGATATGGCCACGGTAACTTTGAATACTGAAAGTCACTGGATTTATCGACGGAATATCTGTCGGTAATATTGACCTGTACTTATCGATGTATTTTTCGCCAGTAATATGTTTTTCATTATCAAGGGACGAATCCGTCAGTAATTATGTTTTTTGAATTACCGACTGATAAGGCCGTTAGTAAAAAATTCATGTAATCATTTCATATATTATAATTAGGATATAGATATTTTAAAATTCAAACGCACAAAATCTCTTGTTTTTAAAAATCTTTACAATAAACCTTATAAATGATCCTTACATTTCAAAATAGTCATTTAAAATCCATTAGATTTATTTATCCATAAATACTTTTTAAAAATTTCAATTCAATAACCCCTAAATGCCAACCAAACATTTTCTAAAATACCCAACAATAATATTCATGATAACAATATTCTTGGGATTTGATTATGGGGAGTGACTTTTCATTTCATAACTTACAAAGACACATTTAGTAATCAAAATTCACTTACAGATATTTAACTATTATTCTGAACACAATAATTTTATAAAACTGAATATATCTAAATAATATTTATTTTATAAAGTCACTTTTAGGAAAAAAAAAATATTCAAACATAAAGTAATTGCTTTACTATAAAATCATTTTTTATCCAAACTAACTTCATCAAAAGTCAATTTTATAAATTATAATTTTATAACACACTTCACCTCTCTCACTTGCAACCTATAAAAAAATGCAAGTTAAATTTTTGTGACTTTAATTTAGATTAAAATGTGAAAATGATTTTAATAAATTTGTAATGTTCAATATGAATGTGAAAAGAAAGACTACGGTACGTGTAAACTCTCCACTGTATTTTACTTCTGTTATACCATATCATGTCCTTACCAAAAGACTCGAATGTCAAGTACAATGGAGGAGATTCATGAGGTTAATTGTTGATAAATTTGTTTGGAAATATATAAAATGACAGAGATTAACAAAGATTGAGTAATTTGTTTAAACATATTATCATCTCTCAATATCATATTCTCTTTTAAGTGCAGCTTATTTCCTCCGATTTTTAATATGATCCCGTATTTGCACTTATATTTTTGTTTCAAAATCACATCAAACCGTGTTTCTGTAAACATGTTCACGATATGTGCAGTAACTTTTGATTATAAATGACAGTACACTTATGATTTGTGATTCAATTTTAGGTTCACGTCATATTTTAGTTTGTATTTTCAAGAAAACTCCGTAAAATGATTCTTTTGTGAATACAAATATGAAGCCATTATTCCCCCGAACTAACTGATGCTAAGTGAAACACTGAAATAAAATAAAAGTTCGTAGCATTAAATATATTAGCGTCCCATTGTAGCTTAAGGAACCATTGTTTGAAAGTGACTTATTATTCCTTAAGACTAAAAGAGAGAAAGAGTACAGATTCTTGAAGTTGGCCATAAAAAAATCACGTGTATGTTATTTGTGTACCTGCACCTTAATTACAGATCTGAATTTGTACTACATTAATTAGTCTAGCATCTGATATAGATTTGGTGTAACTTTCTTCCCTTAGCTTTGTTTATCTAAATAAGTGGTTTTTCCACATAGATCTGGTTTTTCTTTCGTGTTTTCGTCGCTGGCATGCGGCGGTGTTTTGTTCGTCGTCTTGTTGCGGCATCGTTTGGTTTCTCATCTTGTTGCGGTGTTCGTTTGGTTCAGATTGGCAGATCAGCTTTACAGATTCAATCAAGACCAGGGCGTCAACGTACGTTACAGACCCGGAGGCATGGGTATTCTGGTCATTTTGATTTTGTCACATTTGTAGGCATTTTGCCGTGTTATGCTATTAACCTGGGAGCTGTAAGTTTGTTCGCAGATTCATCCTTTTCGGTTTTTTGCGATGTTGAATTTATGTTGTTTTCGATGTATTTTACCAATTTGAATTAATGAATATATTTTTTAGTAAAAAAAAGCTTTGTTTTTGTTGGATGGAGATCCTCTTCATTTGCTCTCTCCATTGTTATAGTTTTAGGGATATAAATATGATAATGTGGCATTGAGTGTGATCCAATTATCCTTCATACACCCTAAAACTATGGTGATAAAGGGGAAATGGAGAGGATTCTCCATCCATTTTTGTTACTCTACTTTTCCTTCTAATATCCTATATATATAAAAACTATATACTTTATATTTATTCAAGATTCATTTACTTTAGATTTTGATAGAATCAATTTTGAAAGAATTAATTATAAAAAAATTGAGACTCAAAAAAATTGATTTGTACTTGTTAACTATATTCTAAAAATGAATTTAGAATAATTGATTTTGTTTGAATGATAAAATAAAACCATTTTTAATATGTAAATAAAGAATTTTATGAGTCTTGTACCTAAAATCATTTTTCCTCACCCAAAATTAATTTTTTTTATGATCACCCAAAATTAATTTAATTGAACACAATTTTGAATCTAAACACCTCTAGCAACTGGATTTTAAGGGTCAAATGCCCGTTGCCCTTGAATAAAAACATGCAGTAAGAAGTAAGGCGAAAAATTGATTATTACTTTAAGGTTCGGTTTGGCAAAAATAATTGATAAGCTAACTTATAACTGATAACCTAATTTTTCGCTGATAGCTAAAAAGCTAGTTGATTGAATTTGAATCGTTTGGTAAAATTAGTGGTTGAACTAGCTTATAAATGTAAAATGACATAAAAAAACATATTTATGATAGATATGGTAAAGTAGAATTTCATTAAATAAATGGGGGTAACAACTTGAGAAATATCAATAAGTTATAAGTCATAAGCTAAATAAATTAGCTTATGATAAAAAACTATAAGCTAATGAAATAAAACAAATCAAAACAAAACGGTCAAGCTATATGAAAATATAAAAAAAGATAAGTGTTTCGAGAGAAAGATAACATAAAACGATAACTGCTTAGTGGTAGAGGCTTGCATTTTTTTTTTCTACACAGTTGTAGACATCATTTCTTTCATTACATATGGACGATTTTGGATCATTGGATATAATAATCAAACAATGGATGGTTCGGATTTATTAGTCCAAAAAAATTTGAAAACAAAAAAGATTTGAAAAATACCAATTCGGCCTTCTTCCCTCCCACCCTACCTTCCAACCAACACGACGACTTCAGCCTTCCAACCAGCACGAAGGCTTCCAATCATCCATCCTATGTGGTTCTCCGTTCGCATCGTTCCAGTCAAGCTCCGTCATTTTGCCATGTTGCTGTTCTGCGTCATCCTCGACCACCGCGCATCACCACTGTTCTCGTTCTCTCTATTTCGTCACCACACACTCATCTCTCTGTGCTTCTCGCTCATCCCCGTTTCATAGTGTTGACGCTGGTTTTTGGTTGGTGTCCAAAATCCTTTTGTCACAAATAATTTTAAGATCAGACGAGTGTAGGGACGGACGAGTTATGCGGTAATCTCGTAAGGATGAGTATATTGCATGTCTGCTCAAACAAGAATGACTTCTTATTTTTACAGAAATATAAGGATTTGACGGCATGCAACGTGATTTGCAGTGAAATTAGAGGAAAGTAAAGAACGTGAAATTTAAAGGAAAGCAATAAACAACGAGATAAACAACGAGGAATCTAAAGGAAAGCATGTAAGTTGCAGGAAATTAATTGAAAGCTTGTAAATGACAAGTAAAAATAAATGGCAGTAAATTAAAGGAAAGAAGCAAGTTATTGAAAAGTATTTAAATGAGTGAAGAGTAGAAGAAAGCTTTTAAAGTGCAGGAAATTAAACGAAAGCGAGTAAAAGGCTTGAAAAATAAATGAGGAGGAATAAAGAACTGAATAACGAACTTAAATGAAGAACATGAAAGGCAATGCTGAAGGTAAAGATGAACATGTAAAATTAAATGAGCAGTACTGTATTATAAATTGAACTGGAAATGAAAAGGGGTGGAGGAAATACTTGAGTCCAATCATTTAATCTGCTGTGTGATCGAGATATGCAGGATATCGCTTCAAGTACAACCTCCTTGATTACATCGGGATTAATAGTATTTATAAGCATACAAAATAACTGCCTAAAGAAACTTCCTATTTTAAAATTTGACACCTGTATGGCAGTTTTGCTATGTTTCAAACTATCTGACAAGTAAACTTCTCTAATTGCTCAGTCCTTCGAATGGTTTTATGTCCACTTGTCGTCCACAGTTTGGTTATTTGACAACTTATCTTGCTGATGCTGTCAACCCTGGAAACTTAGCCATTTCTATACTTTGTTTGTCTGACAATTCTTATTACCAACTTTGTCGAAAGTTGGGTTGTTACTTCTATTCCTCCGTCAGTCAGCTGGATATATTCGTCGGGAATTTGACATGTGTTTTCCTTTCTAGACAGCTTTATCTGTCTGACATACTAATTTCTGTCAACTTTTCAACCTGTCAATTTTGCTAAATTCGATTCCTCATGGTGGTTATCTGACGACTCTTCAATTTTCCCGTCATCCTGTCGGATCTGTTTCCATCAAGAATTTTAAATTCTTATTAACAGATGCCCCCCAAATTTTTCTTTTCGACGGTTTTTGCCAATAAGAATAGCAAATTTTGATTTTTCAAATCCCCAACGATCGTCTTAATCTCGGGTTCTTATTCGTTAATTAAACCTTGCTTCTTATCTCATCCCTACTTAATAGGGATAATCATGACGCCGTAGATTTCTTGAAACTCGAACCGAAGGTTTTTAATTCTCCTTTAAATGTCAATCACATCAGAATTGACTTTCTTCTTCTTATCCTTCCTTCTTCACTAGTAAATCTTTTCTAACGAAAGACCTTTTCTTCTTCCCTCGCAAAAATCCTTTCTTAAAAGGAATCCTTTATTTTTATTCCATCTAACCATGGCCACATCTTCTAAGGTGCCGTCTTCAGTACCTCATGCTACAGTCGTGCCTCCTAGGACAGTGGTTCAAGACCCACTTTTGGAGAAATCCGAGTTATGGCAAGAATCCAAGGTAATTCACCCTATTCTTGATCCTGCTATTGCTTTAAATCCTCCTGCTGCATTTTTGGGTCCTATTGTGGCCAACAATGAAATTTCTGAGGGTTTACGCAATTCCTTTCCTTCCGCTAGCGTAAATGAAGCTATTCTATCTTCTTTTACTCCTATTCCCATTCATATGTTCAAGAAGAGTAATAGGATTTTCAGAATGCCTCCCCGCCACTCCTGTTCGATGCCTACATTAGTTGGCTGGACCGAGTTCAAACTGAAAACGCGTGTATGGGAAAAAGCTGGAATCTTTGAATTCATTCAACTTTCTCGTCATGTTAAATCGGTAGACTTTTCTTTAATAGGAGCATCAGTTTTCTTTTGGAACAAAACAACAAATAATTTTCATTTTCCTTATGGAATGATGGGTCCGACTTTATTCGACATGTCGGCTATTACTGGCCTTCGTCCAGATGGTCCCACCATGCATACTAAAGTAGAAATTGAAAATCAAATTGATGTTTACGTGCCGAAGTGTTCTTTTTCTAAATACATAGCAGATTTTAGAGGAGAAGCTCATGATCCTGTGACGGATACTGAGCATGTAGCCTTCTTGTTTCTTTGGCTATGTGCTTACGTTTTTTGTAGCAAATCTGCTTCTTTGGTCGCTTCATATGTCCCTTTAGCCAATCTTTTGTCATCTGGTAAAAGAGTAGCATTAGGACAATGTGTCTTAGCCAATTTTATGATAGCATGAGCATGCTAGTTGACACCGTCAAATCTAAAAAGAAAACCAATATAGGAGGGCCCCTTTGGCTTCTCTAATTATGGTTAAATGCAGTTTTGGAGCGTCAATTTTCATATAAAGCTCTCGCAGATTTGACAATCGACACGTATGGCTCCTATCTCTGTTATGTGTCTGCCGAGTCTTTGACGAGAGATGAGACTGCGAACTTCAAATTTTATTTTAAAATTCTTCATTCGCTTTCATTTTCATCCCCAAAGATCAACTTCTCTCCCTTTTCCGACCGGAAATACGGTCCAACATGGTTTACACAACTGAGCACCACCATCTCTAAATCCAACAAATCCATTTGGACCAAATTTCTTTGTCAGAAAATTCTTTTTGTTGATGGCCCTGGCTTTAAAACTCATAGAGCCTATCTCCATTTGCCCAACACTGTTGCTTGTCAGCTTGGCTTCTGCCAAGCTATTCCTGCTCCCTATTTTTCAGATCTCGACGAGAATTTCATTGGTATCAAAGTCCCAACGTATGAGCATATTGTTGCCATTAGTGAGGAAGACAAAGTTCGTGGGACTTTCTTACAACCCGTTTCATTTTCGGTCTTCCACGGAGTCACTCAAAGCTTCCTTGACTGGTGGGATGAATACTACTCCAGCCATCATCTGAATTTACAGACTTGCTTGAGTTGTATTGAAGACACCGCGGGTAACACTGATGATTCTCTCGTGCAGGAACAGGATCCAAAGAACCAAAACTCGAGGTGAACTTGGGAAAGAAATTCAAGCCTTTGAGAAATTTTATAAAATTAAGTGGAATCCCAAGTTACCATTTGATATGGTTCGTCATGTCAATAGTGTTTTGGCTGAAGCCAAAAGGAAGCATAATAATAAGGAATCTGAGAGGCTTGCCATGTATAGGAATATTCCCAATATGACCAGGGAATATTTTGACAGTTTGAAAGCTCCTTTTCCTAAGCCAGTGCCTATTCCTTGTGCCCCTTTTGGTTTAGCTGATTCACACCCAGGAAAACCGTCGAAAGGAGGTAACTTTTTCTTTTTGGACAGCATGAGTGCTTACGTTGACCCTTGTGAAAAACCAAATCCAGTTACCTTCGCTCGTCGGTTTCTTCAACCTGATGACGACTTTGAATTCTATTCGAGAATTCTAACTTGTAACTCAGGTATTCATTTGTCAAATCACTTATTTCTCTTTTCTTTTCGTCTGACAATCAACTTATTTTCATTGCTATTGACAGCTATTCCTCTTGACAAACCCCTCCCTGGCAAGTCTAAGTCCGACGTACTTTTGGGAGAAGCTTCCGAAGATGATAATGAACCCGTTATCCCCTTGGTCAAGAAGAGCTCTCGGTCAGCCAAAGCTTCTGTTTCTGATCCTCAGTCAAAAGGATCCAGAAAAAGGAAAGAGAAAATGGCTTCTTCTAGCCCTCTCTCCAAGAAATCAAAATCTGTCAAAGGTCTTGCAATGGTGACAGCATCTGATGCCGTCAAAGTCTCTACTGACTCTAAAACTCAGGAGGTTATGACTAGTTCTTCCAACACTTCGACCTCCAACCAATCCGAGGTAACAATTTTATGTTAGTCTGTCAAGTTACATCCTTTTGCTCACATGCTTGCTATTCTTGACAGAAAAACAAAACTGTCGAGACCCCTCTGGTTTCTGAGAAGGCTATTGTTGATGTTGACTTGATGTCTTCAGACTCTAGTATGGTATTTCCACTGACCCCCTTTTTTTTTTTTTAAATGTATACTTTCTCATTTATTTCTCATGTCAGGAAAAATCTCCCCTGTTTGATGATTCAATGACCATTCAGGAGATTATCACGACTGTCGAGCCTATAAATGTATATGATTCGGAACTACATATTGACCAAACTTTAGGAGGTATCTCTGTTAGTACTAAGAGTTTGATAATTGAATTGCAGGTTCCTGACTCTCATCAGGGAATGCCTTCGAGCCCTCATCATCCGACTTCAATCACCCCAATTTCAACAGCTGATGATCCAATAGGAACTACTGTTATGATTGAAATTCCGGATGAAGATATTGACATGGAGGCCCTGCTGGCTGAAACAACTCCTTCCCTTCCTTCTCCACCTGCTATCAAACCTCCTACCATGAAGTCTCCTGATCCCAAACCGGCTCTACATTTTAACACGTGGATTAATATGCTGTCGGAAGTAAGCCGGAAAGAGTCATCCTTTTCTACCATTTCATCGACTCAACATGATTCCAGCGACTCTTTAGTTATTACTCTCATGCATGATCTTCAAGCTCTTCTGGTCAATCCTTTGGATGAACTTCTGTCTGATATCAAGATTCAAAAAGAACTATCTCGACTTTTCAAGGAGATCACTCCTCTCCATTCTAATCTTCCTCTGTCGAGCCGTTCACTTTTTATCTATATTCAAACATTTTGGGAACGGCTCTCCAGTAAATTAGAAAGGATGACTTCTGTCATTCCTTCTTACGAAGAGGAAGAAAGAATCAAGGACGATCTATTAGCTCAGTTTCAAAATCTTGAGTCATCTAAACAAAAAGAACTTGACCTTATTTCCATCGGGATTCAAACCAAGGAGAGCTTACTGGAGTACCGGAAGAAGCTGTTGGCCGAGATTGAATTGACGGACCAAAAGTGTGCCAAGTTTGACAAAGCTTTGGAAAAAAGCAAAGACAGAGTCAAGGCTATTGATGATGAATCTGTCCGTCTTGGCCAAAAAGCTGAAAGTGTAGTCATCAAACTTCGTGCATTGCAGCCCGACTATGAAGCAGCTACTGCTGACAAAACTAATCTTTCCCTTGCATGGGATCAATTATCTTCTTTTTAGGTCAATAATAACAGTTGTAATTCTTATTCTCGTCAACCATTTAACCATGCTTTCCTCTACAACAGGCCTCCACCTATTCATCTTTCTTCCTCCACGAGAATCTGACCTTATCTATATTAAGTTTTCAAACCAAGGTGTTTGTCTTAATGGTCACATCCTCCATGAAGGTCAATAACCAATGTAAAAACATATAGTGAAGGTCAGTAACCAATGTAACATCCATAACTAGCCTCACTGCATATCCGAGGAGAAGCAGATCTTGATACAGAACGAGTGTACCTCGTCTAGTTCCATCATCTTCATCTGGAAGGGTTTGGTGTTATCTACCGTAGCAACAACCACCTTCTGAATGAAATGATGGTGACATCTGCTCGTGCTTATCCCCCTTTTGGAGCCTCTTTGACAAATGAGGCAACCGAAATCTCGTGGGAATGAAGCCTCAACAAATTTAGCTGCACCTATCCGCTGTTGCATGAAACTAAAATATTATTAGCGCACTGTCCTGTATTTTAGGATCAAACTAGCTTTAATTGACAACTTGATTTCTGTCATCAAATGACAATATTTCATTGTATCGTCAATTTAATGAATATACTTATTTTCTTTATTCGTCAATTTGTACTTCTAACATCGTCGGTTTGTATTCCTTCAAATACTTGCCATTAATTGACTTAATTGTCGAGCCAAGATTAATATTGACAAGTGCGTAAGCATTTCCAGAAAATACTCTGTCAACTCTAAATGGTCCTTCCCATTTAGGTGACCATTTCCCGTATTCTCGACAACTTTTATCCATGGGCAATATGACCTTCCAGACTAAATCATCTACCTTGAATGCCTTGAACTTAACTCGACTATCATAAAATCTGGCAATTCTTTCTTTTTTCCGAATCAAATTCTCCAACGCAATCAATCTATCATCACTTAATTCATTCAATTCGTCCAAAGATTGCATCCCAATACTGGTCAAGGGCAGTGTCATTTTGCCTTTGAATGCGAGTGGATTTGAGATTGATTTCGACAGGTAATACAGATCGTGTCCATAAGTTTAGACGATATGCGAGGTTCCTGTTGACTGTCTGGGTGAATTTCTATATGCCCATAACACTTGATCAAGGGTATTATGCCAATTTTTAGGTTGTCGGCCCACATGCTTTTTAATAAGATTAATAATGATCTTATTTATGGCCTCAACTTGGCCATTTGCTTCGCGCATAATATGGTGTAGATGTGAGCATTTTTATATGCCTAGAACTGGCATATTCCACAACTTTCTTTCCGACAAACATTGACCCTTGATCCGTTGTCAGAGTCTGGGGTATGCCAAACCGACAGATAATGTGGTTTTCAATGAAGTCAATTACTTCTTGTTGGGTGACTATTTTAAGACAGATTGCCTCTACCCATTTGGTAAAGTAGTCAACTCCAACTAAAATGAATTGATGTCCTTTCGATGAAGTAGGATGTATTTGACCAATCAAATCTAGAGCCCATCCTCTGAAAGGCCAAGGCTTGACAATAGAATGTAATTCGCTAGCCGGTACGTTTTGTATGCGGCCGTGCTTCTGACACTGTTCACAAGACCTGGCAAATAAAATGCAATCTTTAACCATAGTTGGCCAGTAATATAAACTTCTTCGTAGGACCCATTTCATTTTATCACCTGCCTGATGAGCTCCACATATACCCTCATGGACTTCTGATAGAGCCAAATAAGCATCTTGCTCACTCGTGCACTTGTGTAGAGTTCCACAATGATTTTCGTATAATGATCCTCCTTGCATTGTGTAATTCAATGCCTTATACTTTGTTTTTCTATCTACATTCTGACTTGGATTTTCCAAATACTCGATTATTGGCAACCTCCAGTCATTAGGCAGAATTACATCATTAACTAAAATATCTCTTTCTTCTAATGGATACAGCAATTCTCTGATTTGCATTAGTGTTGACAAAGTCTTTTGAGATATTTTATATCCTGAGGCTATCTGAGCCAACTCATTAGCCTCTTGATTTAAATGTCTGGGAATGTATTGAACAATTATGTCATCAAATTTTTTCATCAATTTGTTAGCTACGATACAATATTTTGACAAATTGTAACTAACACATTTGTATTCTTGTGTGAGTTGTTTGATGACTAATTGAGAATCCCCAAAAATATGCATATTTCGTGCTCTTAATTCTATCAATATTTCCAATCCGACAATCAAAGCCTCATATTCGGCTTCATTGTTGGAACATGGATATTTAAGTTCAAACATGAACTTTGTAGGAACTCCTTGTGGGGTCACAATAAGGATTCCTATGCCACTTCCTCCTTGATGTCTTGATCCGTCAAAATAGAGTTTCCAAGGTAGTAGACTGACAATATTTATTTCTGGCACATCCAAATCTGGATGGTCTACTTAAAATCAGCTATTGCTGTCCTTTGACAACTTTTAGCTGGCACGTATTGTAAAGAATACTCTGATAAAGCAATGGTCCATTTGCCAATTCGTCCATTAAGGATTGGTTTCGACAACATATACTTTATTACATCAGTCTTGGAAATAACTAATACATGACATGGCATCATATAATATTTGAGTTTTGTACAAGAAAAATATAATGCTAGACATAACTTCTCTATTGCACTATATCTTCCCTCAGCATCATTTAGGACTCTACTAAGATAATATATAGCCCTTTCAACATTGTCATCGTCATCCTGGGCTAATAAACATCCTATAGTGTCCTCTGATGCTGATATGTACAACTTCAACGGTCGACGGGGCACTGCAGGCATCATGACCGGTGGACTGACTAGATATCATGACCTGGTCAAAAGCCTCTTGGTGACAAGGTTCCCAAATGAAGCTTTGTTCTGATTTCAACTTGACCAGTGGTGCAAATACTCTTGTCCTTCCTGACAGATTTGATATGAATCTTCTGAGAAAGTTAACCTTCCCTAAGAAGGACTGTAGCTCTTTCTTATTTGTCGGCGTAGAGGCCTCCATGATTGCTTTAGCTTTATTCCTGTCTACCTCGATTCCTTTTTTTGAACCAGGAATCCTAAGAATTTTGCAGCCGACACTCCGAAACTACACTTCTTTGGGTTCATTTTTAGATTATGCTTTCTCATCCGGTCAAATCATTGCCTCAGATGCTCCAGATGGTCATCTTTGCTCTTGGACTTGACGACCACATCATCAATATATACTTCTACAAATTTTCCAATAACATCATGGAAAATTGTATCATTGCTCGTTGATAGGTGGCTCCTGCATTCTTTAAACCGAAAGGCATGACGACCCATTCATTGCTCGTTGAAGGCGGTCTTTGACACATCTTCTTCGACTATAAAGATTTGATTATATCCTGGTTGTTCGTATGAACTTGGCTTTAAGCAATCTTTGTACTTCCTCTTTGATTTTATGTACCACCTCTAGAGCAAACCGTCTGCTTGCTAGTTTAACAGGCTTGCAATCCTCCCTTAGTGGTAGGCGATGTTCAACAAGATCCCTGCTTAAACCAGGCATTTCGTCATAGTCCCATGCAAAGCAATCTTTGTACTCTGTTATTAATCCGACAAGTTTTCATTTGTAATCCTTTGGCAGAAAAGCACTGACAAAAATGGGTCTTTTCTTTTCTTCTGACCCCAAATTTATTTCTTCCAAAGGATCTTCTACTTCCATATTTTGTTTGACTTCGGCTCCTCTTTCAAAACCCAAAGGGTCGTCGTCAATTATACAATCCGCCAATACACTCTCTTGAGTGTGTATTTCTTTGCTTCGGCCGATAGGCCGGCGCCTTTTCTCAAGTGGGTCTCAATACTCATTGTCAGATTCTGGCCGGGTCTTGTCGACCTTGTCTTGTATTGTAACTCCAAACTGGCTAAGAAGGCTTGCTTCCAACGTATCATTGTCGATAACCCCTTCAATGGCAGTTATTGGCTTCACATTTGGAGAATACACCCGAAAATCAATATGTGCTTGCTGAGCATAACAAGCACTATCGTCTGCCTCCACAATCTCCACTTGATCCTGTTCATTCCACAAAATCACCTTCTGATGTACCGTTGATGGAACTGCCCCTACAGCGTGAATCCAATCCCTGCCAAGCAAAATGTTGTAGCTTGACTTGGCTGGAATTATGACAAACAATGTCATTCTTTCGACAGTGCCAATTTGTATGTTTAATAAAGTGACACCATCTGACGGAGATGTTTTGCCATGGAAATCGGTGACAACCATATCGATTGGGATTAGGTCCGACTGATCCTTTCCTAATTTTTTTAAACATCGCCCTAGGCATCAAGTTTACAAAGAAGACCTTCGTCAATCAAGACTCTATTGGTGGGTCTTCCATCGATGATGGCCTTCACATGCAAAGGTCTTAGATGATTTTTCTGTTTCGTTTCGGTAGGTTTCTCCAACTCGAGCCACGTTGTCGAATACAAGAACTAAATTCTCTTGTACACACATCCAAAGTGATCACTTGGGTCTCTCGCATTGTTGACGACATCACTCACCGTCATCAGAGGGATCAAACTCAAAATATCCCTCGTATTCTGCTGGGATGAAAGAAATCAAACCTATGTTCATTCTCATTCCAGGCTCCAGTATGACTTCATTGTCTGGATCCTCATCCAGAAAAGCACCTCCGACTGTCCTGCCGTGATTTCTCTTTAAGTCACTCTCGTCATCTGACCCTGACCTATCCGACAAAGGCCGGGCAATTCCAGCGCCACAGTTATCTAACGCTTCCATGATGTCGGCCCAATCCTCATTCTGGCCGTCCATGTCCATGGCTCCACTGATGTTTATGTCATCATTCGGATGATTCAATGCTTCAATGACAGTATCAAATGACAACTCTTCTTTTGTTAAATCGCATTCAGGCTTGAATGTAGTCAGTTGTTGCTCTTCTATTCTAGCCTCAACTTTCTTTTCGAGCCCTGCAACTCTCTCTACTTCCGTCAGTCCGACTGGCCATTTGCCTTTGGGTTTTATTGGTGAGGATGCTTGTCCTGAAGTCTTCTTCTCTATGAAAACCTGAGATATAGGTTTGCCTTGCTTGGTCCGACATCGGGTTTCTTCACATCAGCTTCCGTGGGGTGACTTACTATTACGCTCTTCATCTTGGTATCTCGCTATCTTATCAACTTTGTTGTCAGCTGTAGCAACCAAGCAACCAAAGATCTTGGGAAGGCATCTCTTTTATAATGACGCCTCCCTGTTTGGCAAGTTTCTTTTTCCGAGCTTGCCTGGAGTCTCTCGTAGTCTCCTCTTTTGGCTCTTGGAAATGGCCAATTGAGTTGAGGGTCCCAAAGACCAGGCCCTTCCATCCGAGCATTTTTATCCAGTTGACCTTTTCTGTAATGTTCATTCCAAAAGGGTGGCCCTCGCTCATTGCCCTTGTTTCTCCGAGCCCACGTCCTGTTTTTGCAATTCGGTACCGTGTCATGGCTGAATTCCTTACCCATTTATCCACCATTACGTTGGATGGGGGTGTCCTTGTCTTAACAGGATTAAATCGCCACCGACAGAGTTACCTCATCGCCGATCCTCCTCGATTGAATCAAGCCGACCTCCCCTATTGTCTTTGTCCGGATTTTGACTGGTGTATATGTGGCCGACAATTATCTCATGCGCTTTACCGCTGATCCTCTCGGTTGAATCAAGCCAGCCTCTCCGGTATTGTCTTGTCCGGGATTTTGACTGTGTATTCATGTTCTTGCCTGCTTGTCTGTCTATTTTACAGCAGATGCAGACTCTCCTCCTCGATAATCGTTGGATCCGCATGGCTATTTGAGTGTGAAAACCTGCTCTGGTCATCTTGTGGACGATGCGATGGTAATTTCTGCCCCTAGCTTTTCCGGGCGCTACCTCATCATAAAACGCTTCGCATCTAGGGCAAACTTTAATTTATGCCCTCATCTTTCTTTTCGTGTCATATATTCAATAAGTGGTTCCCCTGGCCGGATAAACATCAAATGGATCTGACAAATCCATTTGGATATTCTGTCCGGCCGTGATGTTGACCATGCCTACTCCCATATGGACTTGGCGGTCTGCTTTGTTAGCTTCAGGACCGAAGGGTTTTGTATCAATCTTCATTTCCGGTCTCTTGTCTGAAAACTTCAACCTTCCGTCTCAAACCTTTCTCAATGATATCCCCGAAATGCATACAGTCATTCGTCACATGACCAAAAGTATTATGATACTTACAATATTTCCGATCTTTAATTTCATGGGCTTTCAAGAGCCTATGATCATCTGACAATTTTAATTGCTTATCTTTAAGTAATATGTCAAATATTTGATCGGCCTTGGTCACGTCAAATGTGTATACTTTCTTATTAATGAAAGGGATTCTTTCTTTGGCCCTTGCGGGCTTCAAAGCTTGACATATATAAGGTGGACCATTCTTTAGTTCGACATAATCTACCTCATACTCTTCAGAATCATTACTCTCTTCGTCGGATTCATTACATCCGACAAAATTAACCCTTTCCCTCTTAAGGAATCTCTTCTGCTTAAAAATCTTTTCAGTTCTTAATTGTTCAATCTGTCGAACCTTGTCCCCTAACTGGGCAAGATCTATCAAATGTTGGTTAACCAGTTTCTTCCTGATATAGTAATCCAGACCACCCGCAGCAATTTTCACTATTTCTGTCTCTGGAATAGGGGTGAAACACCGACTCCTCATCTGACGGAATCGAGCTAGGTAGTCGTCAACAGATTCGTTATTCATTCTTTTAATTCCAAACAAATCTGTCAATCCTATTTTCAAGTCTCCTCTAAAGAATTGGTCGTGGAAATCTCTTTCCAATTGATTCCAAGAATGGATTGAATTAGGCCTTAGGGTTGAAAACCAAGAAAAAGCATTCTTAGTTAACGAGCTAGGGAAGAACTTCATTTTTAATCCTTCCTCCAAGGCCAAGTCTCCTAACTCGATGGTATATCGAGCAATATGCTCGATTGTCGACTCTCCACTTTCTCCTGAGAATTTCGACAACTTGGGTATTTTATATCCTCGAGGCATTTCTGCCTGTTGGACCCAATCAGGAAATGCTGATGCAAAAAATGATTGGTTAGCATAACCAATGTTAAAACCAAACCTATTTAATGCTTGTTCGACCACTTGGTTGACATTTTGATTTAAAACATTCTGACGGAACGCTCCAACAAACACCTGGTTTAGGATCAAATCCTTATCTTCCTCTCTGGTCGCAGAATATGTACATTTCCACGCCTCAAAGGAATCCGACGATGAAGCCGTTGTTGTCGTTCATCATCTTGTTCAAATCCGTCAATTTGTGGTTCAACCTGTGGTTGATTAATCCTATTGAGATTTGCATTGAAATTTCTACCAGTATTTTGGTTTTCGCCTGGGGTTACAACACCTAAGGCTCTGTTTAACCGACGTATTTCATTTGTCAATGTTAAACATGCATTGTTTGTGTTTTCCATCAATGGCGTAATTATTGTACTCATTTGTTGAGTAAATGTATTCACCATGTCATGGTTACTAGAATCAATCTATTGTCGGACATTGGCTAAAGTAGCCTACGACAGACCAACAATGCTTTGTGGGAGTTGCCTCAATGGAGAAATATATGGCCTTTCTACCGGTTGTTCTTGTCGAGAATGGGTAACTATCATGGACCCCGTTATTCCATTCGCATGACTGGGAATTTGCCCCCCAGTCGATGGCCCTGCCTGTCCAGATGTATGGGCAGCCATCGTCATTCCATTCGGATATGGTATGTAAGCAAATGGAGTATTTGGGTTGACGGTTGTTGACCCATAAGGCATCCCATATAAAGGTTGTGAGAGAGGTTGTGTAGTTCCTCTTGGATTTGAACTCACAACACTTCTTGATGACAATCCAGTAGTTGATGTATTTATTTGTTGTAAGACAGGTGAAGTTGGTGACGGAAGTGTTCCTTGACCAACTTCGTCAAATCTATTGACTACTTGGGCATAAGAAACGCCTCTTCTTATTCCTAGACCATTAGTACTATTTACCTCTGCATTAGTTCCACTTGCAGGAATATTGTCAACTGGTGCGATAGCATCTACTGTTGACACAGCGGCATTAGTGTCTACTACGCCTGCATCACTTGCATTATTCATATTTACAGAGTTCAGGGAAATAGATGTTTGAACCACCTTTCTGCTCCGTAAACGCATACAAATAAAGTTGTATGTTAAATTCCTGACACTATACGAGTTACTCTAAACTCGTCCCACCGGGCGTGCCAATTTGTTGAAGCTGGTTTTTGGTTGGTGTCCAAAATCCTTTTGTCACAAATAATTTTAAGATCAGACGAGTGTAGGGACGGACGAGTTATGCGGTAATCTCGTAAGGATGAGTATATTGCATGTCTGCTCAAACAAGAATGGCTTCTTATTTTTACAGAAATATAAGGATTTGACGGCATGCAACGTGATTTGCAGTGAAATTAGAGGAAAGTAAAGAACGTGAAATTTAAAGGAAAGCAATAAACAACGAGATAAACAACGAGGAATCTAAAGGAAAGCATGTAAGTTGCAGGAAATTAATTGAAAGCTTGTAAATGACAAGTAAAGATACATGGCGAGAAATTAAAGGAAAGAAGCAAGTTATTGAAAAGTATTTAAATGAGTGAAGAGTAGAAGAAAGCTTTTAAAGTGCAGGAAATTAAACGAAAACGAGTAAAAGGCTTGAAAAATAAATGGGGAGGAATAAAGAACTGAATAACGAACTTAAATGAAGAACATGAAAGGCAATGCTGAAGGTAAAGATGAACATGTAAAATTAAATGAGCAGTACTGTATTATAAATTGAACTGGAAATGAAAAGGGGTGGAGGAAATACTTGAGTCCAATCATTTAATCTGCTGTGTGATCGAGATATGCAGGATATCGCTTCAAGTACAACCTCCTTGATTACATCGGGATTAATAGTATTTATAAGCATACAAAATAACTGCCTAAAGAAACTTCCTATCTTAAAATTTGACACTGTATGGCGGTTTTGCTATGTTTCAAACTATCTCGACAAGTAAACTTCTCTAACTCGCTCAGATCCTTCGAATGGTTTTATGTCCACTTGTCGTCCACAGTTTGGTTATTTGACAACTTATCTTGCTTGATCTGTCAACCAACCCCGGAAACTTAGCTATTTCTATACTTTGTTTGTCCCGACAATTCTTATTACCAACTTTGTCGAAAGTTGGGTTGTTACTTCTATTCCTCCGTCAATCACTTGGATATATTCGTCAGGGAATTTGACATGTGTTTTCCTTTCTTGACGGCTTTATCTCTGTCGACATACTAATTTCTCACAACTTTTCAACTCACAATTTTGATGAATTCGATTCCTCATGGTGGTTATCTGACGACTCTTCAATTTTCCCGTCATCCTGTCGGATCTGTTTCCGTCAAGAATTTTAAATTCTTATTAACACATAGTCGTCCCTAGTTCCCTGCGAAAGAGGTTGAAGGCAAAATCTCTTGAAGTCAGAGTTGGGAAGAACGAGCACAACCGCATGGTCCTTCTCAACTCGGTGGGTGAACTCGATGGGTGAGCTGGAGGTTTTGCGAAAAGCGGAGGCTTCGGAGACGGAGAAAGCCACGGTGGTGTGGTGGGAATCGTCTTCGGAGTTGGTGACATGGCAAAGGGAATAAGAGTGTTGGAGTTGAGGATGGAAGCGGAAGAGGAAAGGAAGGGGGAATGGTTCGCGGTGGCATGGTGGTCTAGCTGTTGGTGGTGGTAGAGGGGCAGAGAGTTGGTGGTGGGGTGGTGGTGGTGGTCGGTGGTCGGTTGTGAAGGATAGGGACTATGTTGATAAAAAGGGTAAAAAAGAGTCTTTTGCATGAAAAATAATGTCTACGGGGGTGTAGACAAAAAATGCAAGCTTCACCGTAGACTTCACGGTGCTTAGCAAATTAGTGAGAAAGATAATATAGTGTCGGGTGAATGGTATACATAGTTCGGAAGATTAGTACTTAATGAGAAAGATAATATAGGGCAACATAATGTTTATGGTATAGGAGGGAAGATAAGTGTTTAATTAGTGGGGAAAATAACATAGTGCAAGATGATGTTTACGGTGTAATCGAAAGATAAGTGCCCATTGGGAAAGATGGAGAAGTCTACAATCCTCCACCAACGTAAGGATAAAGGATCGGTCCTCTTACATTTGTTACCTTAAAATAATTTTACTATTTAAAATTAATTTTATAACAACATCATGTCACAATTATAAAAAATAATTTTAAATATATAAAAACATTTATTTAATATTACAGGAACGACAATCACCTTAAATTTTACATACTCGTTACATGGATTACAATTATTTTGCATGGATTTCCTTGTGCTCAAGTTGTGAATGTTGCCCAACTAGGTGGAAGCGGATCAGAAGTGGTAGGCATGCTTCTAATGCCAACATCGAGCGGCAACAAACGGTATTGCAGGTCAAGCTCCCGGAAAATCTTGATCATCTCTTCAATTAAAAGGGACCTCCTCTCAAATCTTTCTCCCATGTCTTGGAAATTCATTTTATGCGTTGGCCAAACTGCCATTCTTACCATGCTTAATTTTTCATGATCCTTGAAGACTATAGCAGGTGAAGGATACCAATGCTCCTTTTTGTTATCAATGTAACTACAATGTAGTCATTAGCCTATCAGATAAACACCAATAAGCATACAACAAAGACAAAGGACACATTTTTCAACACATACCTCTGTATTCTGTGTTTCATAGCTGAAATCTTTTCAATTGGGGTAGATACATGAATACAAAATTCAACAGCATCTCCCATGTCGGGACTACGGTAGAAATTATTGATGGCCTTAGTAGCAAGGACACTGTTAGGGATCAGAATCTTTTGATTATCATATCTCAGAAATATGGTTGTTAATATATTCATCTCTTCTACAACCATCTGAAATTGGTTAGCCAAAATGGGGAAAATAAAAGATATTAGGTCCCATTTATACGAAAAGAGAATATGTGAACTCATAAAGAGATAAAAATTACCTCGACCCCATCAATTTCGCATCTATCTCCCACATCAAATGGGTGCGAGACAAATAAGAAAATAATTGCTTCAAATGCGGTCTTGCAGGTATTTCCAAATATAAATGCAACCAAGACAACCTGTGAGCTCACAAAGACAAGAAACTTGGTGGTGGCAATTTCCAATATCAAGAGCCAAATAACCACTATAATCGGCATAACTACAAAATTAAGCACCCGATGAAGTTTGTTCACTGCCGTTTTGGTATCACTCAATGTCAAAGCAAGTGCCCTCCTCTCTCTGAAGGCATGGACCTGGATAAATAAATCCATGATACTGTTGTAACTACTATAGAAGTTAACAGAGAAACACTCGCACGTAAACATCAATTGAAACCAAGCACCAGTAAAACATTGACTCTGATCTCTAGGGAAATTTTATTCGCAAGTCATAACACAAGATCTTCCAAAGTTATGTTAGAATTTGTATGCATTAAAAATGAGCAGAAGATAAAAAATATGAGCAATTAACAGGGTTGGGCTGGTTGGGCTAAGATGCACCACTCATATTTTGTACCACCCATTACACCAATCATATATGGTAAATTTTGGACCAATCAAATTGCTACATGGGTTTGGTCAAAATTTCAAACCTTCTAGTTGTATTATACTGTAGTCAAACTATATGAATACAGTATGTTGTAGTATAGTATATGTACTCTTTGTATTCGTAAATTTAACCATATTAAAATAATACTTTTTATTAAAAAACGGATTATATTGTAAAATAATATTTTAATATGAATTAAAATAATGTTCGTTGTCAATAATATTTTGTAATATAATCAGTTTTTTTAATCAAAAAATATTATTTTAATATGAGTTAAATTTGCAAATATAAAAAACACATATATTATACTACAATATACTATATTCATATAGTTTGACTACAGTATAATACAACTAGAAAGTTTGAAATTTTGACCAACCTATGTGACAATTTGATTGACCCAAAATTTGCCACATGGATAATATAGTGGGTGGTGTAAAATATGGGCGGTGCACCATAGCCCAACCCGCAATAAATATTAGGTGCAACTAGGCTTCTCTGCACTCGTGCCATTGGACAACACGGCCCATCCAATTGACATTTGGTAGCATACTTTTAAGTTATAGTTTTTTTTTTTTTTATTGGCAAATGATAGTTTTTCTCCTTTGTAAAGGTTTGAACCTTGGACTTCCTAAACCTCCAACTCCTTTTTATCCTTAGCTCAAATCACTTGCCCATAAGTTAAAGTTAACAAGTTACTGATGTCATTGAGGGTGCATTTGGGTAAACAACTTAATTAAGAGCTTATCACATAAGACCTTGTCGCATGAGAGCTTATGCCACAAGCGCTTAAAGAAATAAAAAGAAAGAAAAGTGCATGAGAGGATTCAAATAGTGAAAAACATAGAGAGGGTATTTAGTGTATAAACTCTTATGATAATTCCATAAGCTTCTCCCGGTGACTTATGAAAATAAGCCAAAAACTCCTCATGGGATGACATAAGTTATTTTTATAAGCTCTGTCAAATATACTACATAAGAGCTTATATCATCAGAAGTCAAAATGGGCTTAAATAATCTCTTGACAATTAACTAAAAAGAACATGTGTAATTAACTAAATTGTTCAGACACTTCAGTAAATATATCCACCCAGTTCTCCAAAGTCAGCATCAAATGTTAGTTAATTCTTACCACCCAGTTCTTCAAGGCTGATTTGCTAATTTCCCCACTATCAGAATCTCCATCAAAGAGATTTAAGGCTTTTAAAGCTTCGTCTTCTTGCATAAAACGCGTCAAGTCATCCAGCTGTATATGGCTACGAAAATAAAGAAATGAGATGACAGAGAGAGAGGAATAGAGTAATAAACAATGGCAAACTTATCATTCAATTAAAAATAGGGCATATTACATAAAAAGAAATAGGAACATAAAAACCATAACAGAATGGATCATAAATTAAACTAGCAATTATCATAATTTGTAAGGAACATATTAATGGATCATAACCTGCACCCGCGCCTAGCAACATTCTGAAATATTTTCTTAGCTGCTGCTTTGGCCTCATTTTCACTTCTAATCTGTGTGGCATTCTCATCCTCACTAATTGAAACACGTCTCTGCTCATCTAATGTTGTAAGAGGCCCATGCCGGACCATATTAATTAACCTTTTCATATTCCATGCTGAAACATTACTTGGACTCAGCTTATGCAGGTGACCAATAGTTATCCCATTCCCATCTGACTTCTTACGAAGTAGCCGTGAAATCCTGGGGCTTTTCGGATGCAATCCACTCATCCACCTTCCATTCTTGATGACGTTAGATAAAGCAGTTGCCCTAAGGTCAGGAGACATGGTAACCCCAGCATCCTGCAGCTTCTGAACCTCCTCAGCAAACTTCTCCTCCTCCTTTTCAGCCTTCTGAATGTCTAAGAAAGGTGGCCCGGAAAGTGTTTCAATCACGAACTGGTTAAACAGTGACTTTTGAATCCTATCAAAGTAGGTGCTTACATGGAAAGAAAATGCCAACACTTTAACCACAAGAGTCTTTGCCAACCATACCAAAGTACCCACCAATAAGCACACTAGAATCTTAGTGATATATTGAAGAAAGTGACTTTTAGTCTCTCTTTGAACTCTCTTATCAAACAACAAATGCCATGTAAGCAAAGCAAGACCCAACCACACGCAATTCTGAACTGCCTTCTTCAGGCCATGCACAAAATACAGCACTCTCTTCCTCAAAAGGAAATTCCTTTCGATGCAAAACACAGCTATTCTAATGACCCAATCAGACACCAACCTTCCACAGATTAGAACTAGAATCATCACCTCCCACTTCCATAAGTTGAGCTTCCATAGATCCTTGGTCCTCAAAAGAGGAACAGTAAGTGTGGTTATGAGAAAACTAATGATCAAAATCAAGCTCAACCACTCAAGCAGGGTCCAGAAGCCGAAATAAGTCTTCTTATACTTATCGGGAAGATCCTCTTCTAAAAACGGGTCATCCTCATCATCTTCGCCACCCTTCTTGTGAGTCCGACCTGGTTTCCTGTCGGGTTCATGAGGCGGCGAGTCCAACAATCTGGACCTTGTTTGGGACTTGGACAACGCTCTCTTCGTCATCTGTGTAGAAATATTTCTTTTATTTCAAAAGAAGCCACGGTCCAAAAATTATGTTAACTTTCATTTTTTATGAATTACTTTGAGAATTGATGTTTAGATAACATTTGACAGGATAAGATATTGGTTGTGTCTGGTAGAGAAGATGAACGGCTGAGTTAAGTCCAGAGCTGTGATTGATTTTGGAGCATAGCATGTCGGCGTCCCCACTCTTCACATTCCATTCGCTCTCTTCTATGACACCTGCACCAACCAATGACTATCCCAAAAATCTCTCAACTTTCGCAAAATATCTGTCTGGGTAATCAGTAATCACGGTCGGTCACAATGTCCCCACTCTTCACTTTCCTATCGCGCTCTTCCGTACAGCTACAGCAACCAATGAATATCTCAACTTTCTGAAAATATCTAATCTGGGTAATCACGGACTCAATCTTTACTCCGAGTTATGACAAGTTAACGGGTAACTTAACTTTTAGCCTGGTCCCATCTGGCTATGGACTATCGAGTAAATATTCCGCCGGTTTCAGAGCAGTATGATGAAATGATGAGGGCCTGATATGGAAGTTCGTTGCCTTCTTTTTAAGGTAACTTCTAGCAAAAGTAAATCAAAAAAATACCTACGTAAGTACATGTACATCGTACAGAGAATATTTACATGCATGCATCTAATCGTTTAAATAAATTAACACATACATTCAATGGTTGAACTTTTGCTAGAAAGACGAGTTGTTGGAGATAAGTCGTCGGTAAATCTAGGGCTGATCATCAACCCGTGACCCGTCCGAACCCGAACTAACCGATTGTCATTTTTTTGAAACGGGTGGGTTCGGTCGGGTCGACGGGTTATTCGGGTGGAAAAATTGGATAAATATGGGTATATTCGGTCGGGTTCGGTTTCGCATATTACAACCCATCGGTAACCGAACCCGACCGAGTACACTGAGTTTTTTTTTTAAACTTTCCGTATGCCTCTGCTTCACTGCTTGCTCACGTTTTCTGACTCTCTAGAACCACCCACCCCATTTCTGACTTTCTCTTTCTCCCTCTTCTCTCACACATAGCTCCCTTTCTCCATAGCTCCTTCTTCTCTCACACATAGCTCCCTCTTCTCTCACACATCATCAAGATTTTCTCTCGTCTCCCTCCTTCATCTCGGACACGTCTCTGTCTCCCTCCCTCTCGTCTCTCTTCCTCCATCTCATACTCGTCTCCCTCATCTCCCCTTTGTCCGGATGAACTCGGATCGGGCCGTTGGAGGCGCGTGGCCGTCTGCCGGCGAAGTGGTGCGTCCATGCGAGTGGAGGTCCGGCCAGCAGAGATACAACTACGACGGTGGGGTTGGGGGTTGTCTTCTCCTTCGCGATTCGCAGATCTCGCATGAGGCGGCAACAAGGTTGGTTGGTGTTGTCTTCTCCTTCGCAGATTTGCACGACGGCGGCAACGGCAACGTTGGGTGGGTCCGTGGGTGTTGTATGCTCCTTTCGCAGATCTGCACGACAACGGATGCGGTGTCTTCGACTCCTCGGACCTCGGTCCTGCCGCTCCGGTGCGGCTTCGAGCCTTCGACTCCTGCCGTCCGATGCGGTCGTGCACACGGCCATGGTGGGCTGGTGGAGATGGGGTCGTGGTCTCGTGGAGAAGGCGAAAGGTCAAGGGACCAAGGAGAAGAAGAAAGGGTTTCGCAGATCCGATCAACAACGAAGAAGACGCTTGATTTATTAAAGTTTCATCCTTTTTACTTAAAGTTGATTTCTTTGGTTGTTTTCTTGGATGTTTTATGTTCAGATATATTAAAGTTTCATCCATTATGCATAGTTGATTTCTTTGGGTGTTTTTTGAACCTTTTCTTCTGGTTCTGGGTTGTCACTTGTCACCGATCATTGCTTTCTTTTTGTCTTCTCCTCTCGTATACGCCTTTTTTTTTTGCTTCCTAAACGCGCGTGCGTTCGCCCGTGAATCCGCCGGCATTGACGGCTAACCGACCCGTTCAAACCGAAGCTTCAATCGGTCGGGAATGGGCCACGTTTTCTGAAGTTCAAAACCGACCAAACCCGAAACGTGTCACCCGAAACCGACCATACCCGACCGATGCCCACCCCTAGGTAAATCATAACACTCCCCAATGCAAGCTAAATGTCGCTTCTGTCTATGTAACCACTCCTTCAGTCAGATGAAAAAAAATACCCAAAAAGCCGTCAGGGAGTGTTTCGGACGGAACTTCTGACTGACACGTATCCATCATTATTAAGCGTGTAAGAAAGGGTTTCTGATGGATCTAGGCCGTCTATCGAAAACGCGTCACATGGGCTCCCTCATTATCGACGGATATACTCGTCGGTAAATGTCAGTGGAAGTTACCGTCGGTCATACCTATCGAAAACTCTAATCTACATTTATCGACGGAATGAGGAATTTTTTATATTAATTTTTTTAATTTTATTTTAATTAGTAATTTTAATTTATTTTTTTTATTTTAATTATTAATAATTAATTTTTTTATTTTATAAATTTTTTTATATTTGACATATTAATTATTATTTTATTTTAATTAATTTATTATTTATTTTATTATTAATTAAAAAACAAAAATGAAATTACGAATAAAATTAAAAAAACAATTAAATTAAAACATAAAACAAAGTCAACATATAATTCATACATAAAATATCCGTCAAGCTACAATACACTACATCTATAACTATCCTAATAATCATCACCATAATAACCATCATCGTCATCCTGACGGGGGGAGTTCACCGGCGTCAAATGACCATCGTGTCATGGCTCAAGTCACACCGCATCATGTCGCTGCGGTGGTGGACCTGAGAAGTAAGTAGTGGAGGGCTGGCTGGTCTGGAGGACCCCCTGTAGAGCGTTGCGCCTCTCAAGTGGGAGAAAATCGAGCATGGCTGTCATGACCATAGAGAATGTCTCCATCTGCAGCATCATGCGCTCGTTCGCCTCCCTTTGTTGCTGCACCTCCTGCCTCAACCACTGCACCTCCTCCATGTCCGGTGAGCCGGAGGACGTAGGCTTTCGAATGGTCAAGCTCGGCGTCAACCCCCAACGGATGGTAGCTCCCACTACCATAAATGAGCACCTTCTTCTTCCCGCCCGCCACATCAATCCAAACCTGGGTCTATAGTCGCTCAACCTCGACAGCATCCAGCGGGGAAGGATTCGAGGCACAGGAGCAGGAGGCAGCCTCTAATGCTACCCGACTAAACCTACTATTGAACTCCTCCTACGATCAATACATTAAAAACATTATATTATTAAACTATAATAATAACATATAATATAGATATAAAAAGACACTTTAGCTCACCACACTCAACCTTGACCTCTCATCAACATAGGTCCTGGTGTCCTCGCGAATATGCGTCTGCTCAAAGACCGTAGGGACATCAACGGACCGTGAAAGCTCTCATGCCTGCAACCGACACACGAATAAAATCAATTAATTATAAAATAATTTTTTTAATAAAAATATACAGTTTATAAATAAAATTATTTATATACGCATACCAAGTAAACGACATGCTGCATGTGGTTAATCGAACCACCTGTGTGCATGCTCCTGCCCTTCTCGGAAGTCCGATTCCTCTTCGCCTACTGACACTTCAGCTTGTAAGATGGAGTGTCCCAGTATGCACATAGTTGGACCCAAATGTTGGGGTCAATGTAATCCGGACGTATCCGGCTTTCCCTAGCCTCTCGGAGCATGTCCCTCAGTCCAGTGTTAGCCCAAGTGGCTTCTAACAAGCGTTGGAATCCTAGAGGGGGGTGAATAGGATTCAAAAGATTTTCGCAAACTATTCAAAAACTTTTGTTGTATGAAGGTATAACGTATTTAACAAGAGCGCATAGTGAATCTTTAGATGACGTGAACGTAATTGAAATGATGATTCAACAAGATAGTTTCAAATGCAATTCAATTCTTTATCAATTAAACCCTAATATTGAATGTAAATTGAAATTAAAGAGAGAAGGGTTACGGAAAATTGTAAACCGATATTTTTACTGGTTCAATCACATTTTCTTGTGATCTACATCCAGTCTCACACCCACCGGTATGAGCCTTCACTAATCAGGATCTTGAGTACAACGTTCAAGAAATTTTACACCGGAGATACCCCACTCTGCAACCTACACACAACCAGGGATTCCACACCCTGAATCAAACCCAGAAGAAGATCCCTCACTTCTTCCAACCCAAGAACATCAAAAACAAGAGAGTAGAAGAGGTTTGAATCACTCTTGAAAATGAGAAATTACAACTTGAAGCCACTACAAAAAAAAAGGTTATTTAGCAACCGAAAATAGTGACTGAATTTTTTGGTTGCTTTTTGCGACCGAAATGGCGACCGATTGTAGAATCTACATGAAACACTGATTAGAGTTAATACTGCGACCGAAATAGAGCGTAGCAGAGTTATCGGTCGCTATTTCGGTCGCTAAATAAAGGAAAGTAAAAGTCAGAAATTTATGACTTTTGAGCTACCGAACTGGAGACCGATTTAAATGCAACGGTTAAACTTTATTTATATTTGCGACCGATATTAATTCGGTCGCTAAACAGCGCGTAAAAAAATTAAAATAGCGCGTGTTAGCGACCGATTTAAAAATCCGTCGCTAAATTTATGAATTCAAATTTCAAATTAACCCATTTAGCGACCAATTTTTCAGTCGCTAAAAATGAAATCCCTAAATCGCGATTTCCTTTCTCTCTTCCCCCGTTTCTCTCTTTTCTTCTACTCTCTCTCGCGCAGCTGCTCCGCCCCGTCCCTGTTCCGGCAGCGCATCACCACCTCTCACCGTCTCGTCCTCCTCCGGTCACCACTTGGTAAGGTTCTCCCTTTATCCTTCTCATTTTGTGTTTCTCCTTCTCTGTCTCTCACTCTCTCTTCCTCTTCCCAGCAGCACCGTGCCACCACCGCCACCACGACCACCACTGTAGCACCGTGACCTCCTTCTTTGGTAAGGTCTCCTCTTCTCTCTCTCTGTGTATCTCACTCTCTCTCTCTTGCTCTGTTCTCTTTGTCTCAGTTTCTCTCAATGTCTCTCTCAGGTGTTGTCACTTCCTCCTCCGGCCACCACCACCATCTCAAGGGGTTCTGTTTGCGCAACCACCACCCCCACAGTCTCCTCTGATCAGTTCTGTCTCAGGTTAGGGTTTAGGGAAGTTCTGTCAGTATGGGTATTTATGCTGTAAAATTAATCATTGATGTTGTTCTAGTGAAATCCAGAGTAGAGTTGATTCACTATCTCTTCGACTGTAATGCTTGGAAGTAGGACTACTATAAGTTTCATGGCCATCCCTGCATAAAATAAGCAAATATGAAGCCAAGAATGTAATTTGTAAATTACAGGCACATAGTATTAGACCAAGTCAATGTGGAGGCAAGGGTCCTAACCCCAACTTGTAAATTTTGTAAATTTTCATTGTTGAGTTGAACACTTTATATTTGTTCTTTGGGTATATGAATGTATGGAGGTTTGATAAAAATTTGATGGCTAATTAATGGCTGGCCTTTGAGATTCTTTTTTTCTGATGGAGATTGGTAAGTAAGGGATGGTGGGAGGAAACATTTGTTTTCAAACTTCTTGAACCGTTGAATTCCAAGGTCAAGGTCCCTTGAAAATGATTATGTTACACCCTGTAATACAACTTGAGTCCATCTATGTCCTGTAATATTTTTTTTAAGGCTAGCTCATCCTTGTTTCTCTTATTTAGATTACTCAAGTACATTGTTGTTTCAACTGTGAGATGATTTGGATAGTGAATCCAAATACATCTTTACTAAGCATACTTGAGAATGCATGTATTTGCAATTATGTGTTGTTTGTTAGTGGAGAGCATAGCTGAATAGGATGTGATCCTATCAAAAAGGCGGGATGCTTGTTGTGTGTTGCTAATTTAGAAGTTATGCATGTGTTTGACAATTATGTGTTACTTGTTAGTGGAGAGCGGAGCTCAATAGGATGTTTGCTACTATATTTTATCTAAGTTTGTATTGAAATATGCTTCAATATATATTTGTTGAAGTATGCTGCAATCCTTATAAGTCAATGGTTTTATTTTCTGCTAGAGTTAATTATTAATCTACGAAAGCCTTAATTAGTTTCCTATTTGAGATTCAATATTAATGAGCATGCGTACCTTCTCAGGGCACGCATGCTCATTCAATATTTTGGATGTACTTGAAGGATTCTTGAAGTTTGAGGTTTTTCTTTAATTCCGCCTTAAGGCCAAGGTCTTAGGTAATGAAGGATTAAGTATAGGGTTAGATAAAATGAAGGGTGAGGCACAATTTGCCAGGCACATGATGTGCCGTCATCATTCAAACATTATTCACATTAGAAAGCAGCTCTGTACACAATATTATGAAAGCAACTCTGGTTTTCTACTCATTTGTTTCACTAGGCAATGGAGCTTTCCATAAATAGTTGTTGATGACCATCCTTACTAGGTTATCTAGGCATTTCCAGTAGGAAAAGTCCTCTCTATGACCATCCTTTAAAACGATGTAAAAGCATTTGCTTTCCTGAAAACTACTATTTTTGCTAATCTGTAAAGTTGCATGTGAAGTTGCATTTCTTTGTTCTATTTTAACATGCTAGTATGCTACATGGATCTTTCCATCTTTTCTTATTATCACTTGATAAAGTTTAGACATATGACTTGTTTTCCTTATCGTTTTATTAGAAAATGGACCCGACTAAAAGTTTTGAGACAGCCATCCAATGATCACAATGAAAGATTGAGAGAATGAGACGCAAGGATCTTGTGAGATTTCGTGTTTTTTTGAGTTTGTTAGATGATGGCTAACGATCTTGAATGAAAGATATGAATAGATATATTTATTAGAGGTGTTTGTTACGTTAAAAAACCAGATCTGACAGCTGTGAATCGATTCACTGACCCCTTGAATCGATTCACAGAAAGCTGAAACACCATGAATCTATTCATGAATCTATTCACAGAGACTGATAAATTGTGAATCTATTCATGAATCTATTCACGGAGACTGAAACATCTTGAATCCATTCATGAGTCTATTCACAGAGAGTAAAATGCTTTGAATCTATTCACACCAATCAGTGAATCTATTCACAACATATTTACACTAAGGTTTCAATCATCTTATTTGTAAATCTATTCATTTAAACTTAGATTTTCAACATGAAACTCATCTAATGATCAAGTATTACATATTCATGCATTAAGTAAAGATTTAAAACTTTTCAACATGATGAATGCATGAATTCAACTTGATTATGTTAACCTATGTTGATTTTAATTTCATTTTATTTGCGTCTCATTCAAACATCTTATATGATCTTACAAAGGTACTAATAAAAACATAAACCTTTCAGAACTACCCTTTGTAGATCTAAGTCTTCAAAAAATACAGTTGACATGTTGTCCTTTATCATCTTCAAAACTTTGTACTTTAAATATCCAAGTCATACTTGGGGAATGCGTTCATTCACATTCTCCCCCTTTTTGATGATGAAAAACTCATGAAGACTTTGTATTGTCTTTTTGCAAGCTCTCCCTGAATATAAGCATCCTTGTTTTGATAAAAGGGGGGAGTATAACCTGAAAATACAAATGGGAACCTTTCTCTCCCGTTTGGCATTGTCAAAAATATCAAATATGATAGGAATGCGTTCATTGCATAAAAATATCCAAAGATAGCATAGCATCACAATAAACACAATAACAAGGAAGTTCATACACATATCAGAACATATAGGGGAAATAAGCTAGTACACAACATATCCAAAAAGGAATTCATCATACGACCATAAGAAATAAACTAGCATAGGGAAACTAGAAAATGCATGATAGGATAAAATCAAAGGGTTTCACGGGATGATGGATCAAAGCGACTCTCCAAAGCGCGGAAGCGAGAATCCATCTCAGAGCGCATCTCAGCAAATCTGTTATCCATATGTTGTGTCAACTCTAACTTAAGATTGGTCATACCAGTAGTAAACCATTCGGGTGCAGCAGCAGAAGCCGAAGGACCAGTATCATCATCACTATCCGCACTATCACTACCCATAGGATCATCATGACAAATATTTTTAGAATTCGTGGCAATGTGACCCAAATCCATTTTTCTATGAACCCATATATCACCTTCTTTATCAATGGACATCCTGTTTAAGGTATGGGGTCCTAAACAGTGTGAAGTAGGGACTAGAATAGTCAAGTCAACAGGAGTAGGAACCCGAAAGTACCGAAGGAACTGGGAAATGAGGCAAGCATAAGGAAGTGGTGTTTTCTTCGTACTTGCATACTTTTGCATCCGTTCAATAAAGAACTGGGGCCAATTAATCTTAATCTTATCATGCAAAGCCCATAACAAAAGTAGGTCCGTATCACCTAGTCGAGCATTATTGATAGATCTAGCATCAATATACTTGGTGATTGTAAAAAGAAGCATGTGAAAATGGACCTTAAACTTTTTAGCAGTTGATTGTGAAGCACGTGGAATGTGAGAAGGATCTTCTAACATGCTCTTCAATGCAATGATCTTATCAAACTCAGCAAAGGCACTAGATTGTTGACATAAGACAGTTCCTTCATGCTTTAAACTAATGATTTTTTCCCAAACCTCAGGTGTAATTATCATGGTTTTGTTTGATAAAGTGCATGTTAGAATGTCATCCACAACCTTCATATTACTACAAAAGGCTCCGAGAGTTTCAAAAAACCGAAAGTTCAAAGAGACAAACTTATCTAGTCCTTGATATATTATGGCATCCTGAAAAGAAAAACCCAATTTTTGCATATCTTGTATTGATTCTCCTGGAATCATACGAAAAAGCTCATATTCATGGGTCAATGTGTTAACCCGAGCTCGCTCCACTTTACTAGTGCCCTCATGGGTAATTTGCAGATTATCCCACATTTCTTGTGCAGATCTACAATTACACACTCTAAAGAATTCATCTTGTCCTATAGCAGCGGATATGATATTTTTACCTCTCCAATCTAGTTGTACTCTCTTTTTCTCATCATCAGTCCAACTATCTCTAGGTTTTGATGTTTCCTTTCCATCAACTAGATGTGTGGGAACATAAGGACCATTTTATATGGTGTTCCATACATCTAGATCATGGGAACATATAAAGATTCACGTACGTTCTTTCCAATACGAATAACCTTCACCATTAAAAATCGGGGCCATATTGTATGACCCATCCGTTTGATAAAAACCATTAGAGGCCATGGATCCTCTTTAAAGCCAATTAAGCTTGTCCTAAAGAGTTCAAGCTCTGGTACCACTTGTTAGCACAAGTGGCCTCTAACAAGCGATGGAATCCTAAACGGGGGGTGAATAGGATTCAAAAGATTTTCGTAAACTTTTCAAAAACTTTTGTTGTATGAAGGTATAACGTATTTAACAAGAGCGCGTAGTGAATCTTTAGATGACGTGAACGTAATTGAAATGATGATTCAACAAGATAGTTTCAAATGCAATTCAATTCTTTATCAATTAGACCCTAATATGTAATGCAAATTGAAATTAATGAGAGAAGGGTTAAGGAAAATTGCAAACCGATATTTTTACGGGTTCAATCACAATTTCTTGTGATCTACATCCAAACTCACACCCACCGGTATGAGAGTTCCTTCAATAATCAGGATCTTAAGTACAACGTTCAAGAAATTTTACACCAGAGATACCCCACTCTGCAACCTACACACAACCAGGGATTCCACACCCTGAATCAAACCCGGAAGAAGATCCCTCACTTCTTCCAAACCAAGAACATCAAAAACAAGAGAGGAGAAGAGGTTTGAATCACTCTTGAAAGTGAGATATTACAACTTGAAGCTCTAATGATCACAATGAAAGATTGAGAGAATGAGATGCAAGGATCTTGTGAGATTTCGTGTTTTTTTGAGTTTGTTAGATGATGGCTAATGATCTTGAATGAAAGATATGAATAGATCTATTTATTAGAGGTGTTTGTTACGTTAAAAAACCAGATCTGACAGCTATGAAACGATTCACTGACCCTTTGAATTGATTCACAGAAAGCTGAAACACCATGAATCTATTCATGAATCTATTCACAGAGACTGATAAATTGTGAATCTATTCATGAATCTATTCACAGAGACTGAAACATCTTGAATCCATTCATGAGTCTATTCACAGAGAGTAAAATGCTTTGAATCTATTCACACCAATCAATGAATCTATTCACAACATATTTACACTAAGGTTTCAATCATCTTATTTGTAAATCTATTCATTTAAACTTAGATTTTCAACATGAAACTCATCTAATGATCAAGTATTATATATTCATGCATTAAGTAAAGATTTAAAACATTTCAACATGATGAATGCATGAATTCAACTTGATTATGTTAACCTATGTTGATTTTAATTTCATTTTATTTGCGTCTCATTCAAACATCTTATATAATCTTACAAAGGTACTAATAAAAACATAAACCTTTCAGAACTACCCTTTGTAGATCTAAGTCTTCAAAACTTGATATAGTTGACATGTTGTCCTTTGTCATCTTCAAAACTTTCTACTTTAAATATCCAAGTCATACTTGGGGAATGCGTTCATTCACATCCAGCACATGCTTTGTCGTCAAATATAGCGTGTATCTGTGATGCATGCTCCAGTAACCAATGCACAAGGGTCTGTTAACAAAAAAATA